>OX402603.1:10046904-11338987 GCA_948098905.1 Tiliacea aurago | reverse complement strand
GCAACAACGCAGGCAACGGTGCAGTTTAAAAGAAGATGTAGTGACAAAGATTGAAAAGAGTATGCTTGTGGAGAGGATGAGTGAAAGGCGACTAACAAAGTGTATTTACAAAGCAGAGGTAAGTGGAAACGCCGGGACGGAACGCCCTAGAAGGACATATAGTGACCAAATTGGTGATGTTCTTCAGAAAGGTTAGGTGCGTAGTACTCGCAACCGGCGTGCGTGTATGATCAGATGTATGAACGTAGGCGAAGTAAAAGAAGTATGTAAGGAGCGTAGCAAGTGGCGTTCTATTGTTTCTGCCTACCCCCATGGGAAGAATGTAATATGAAAGTATATACGGCACTTATAAAAAAAAATTGACATTTTTCTCTGTCTGTCTGTCTGTTTGTTCCGGGTTATCTCCGAAACGGCAGGAACTATTTTGACGGGATTTCAATGACATATAGCTGATTTTATAAGGAGTAACTTAAGGCAACTTTTATTTTAGAAAAAGCCACGTGGGCAGCAGCTAGTGCACAAATAAAAACTTTTAACAAACTGCTGACCGCACAATAAATGATGAATATGAATATGATGAATATGAATAACCGCTCACAACTTGCTCTACATTCGTAAATATATTACAAAGATCAAAGAAAACGTTTTTATGCTACTCCGTGTAGAACCGAGATTATTTTGATAAATAGTGAGTTATGAGATATTTTGTATGCGATGGCTGGTTGAAGAGAAGAATATGGTTGAAATAAATTGTATTATTGTGGGCGAGAGTTCCGGCTTCCCTGGCAGGTCGTAACCGTGTTTTTGCATTGTAGTATACTTATTTCAGTAGACCAATTTTTGAGCTCAAGGTTACCGGTTTGAATTATACTTAAGACGGAGATATATGCCAGTGACCTTGAGTGTTCTGTACTGAGCTCGCGCAACGCGTCGTACGTTCAGCCAGTAATAGGACTCGCCCATCAAGGAGCGCTGTCCCCAATTTGACGCATTATTAATTTATTATACACAAACCAAAAGGTATTTGAATAAAACGCGTATACTAAAAGATCAATAATTACATTATCTTTAAATTGGTGAAGGTTTCAGAAAAATACGCTTGGTAGATTTTACACCATTCTCAGTTTTTTATCCGCGTTAGACATAATTTTACAAATTAATTTCACTATGTAATATAAACATAATCTAAAATATTCACATTATAAATTATAGAGAAAATGCTCTAATTTAACATATATTTTTTTCAAATCATTAACTCTACTCGTTTAGACGTGATCTTCAGTATGAAATCATTAAAAGTCGGTTATCGTCGCCTTAAACAAAAATATTCAGCCTATAATGTTCTCACTGCTGGGACACAGGCCTCCTCTCTTCGAGAGGGAGTGGGCCGTAATCCACCACGCGGGCCCAGTGCGGGTTGGTAGATGTCACATGTCTTCGAATTTTTGGTTCTAGGACATGCCGGTTTCCTCACGATGTGTTCCTTCACCGTTTTGAGAGCAGTGGTGATGAATAAAGCGCTTGTCTGGGTTTGAACCTGCGACCTTTAACTTGTGTGTCTTGTAGGGGGTTTTTTCAACGAGCTCACAGCTATGGCCGTCTATCTAGACATATTTATACAACGTTGTTTTTAGTATATGCGAAACCTGAATATAGTTTGTTCTGAATAAGGAGCTGAATCGATGTCAATAAATTTTACACCATGTTATATTTTGTCCCAAAAATATTTAAGTTTGATGAAAAATATTATCACCATTTAATTACTTACAATACAATCGCCGTACGGTTAGGTACCTACTGTCAAATTATTATCAATAAGCGCAAGACGACCCTGGAGGCGCGGGGGCGCCGTTAGCATGTTTTTGTACGGACAACCCGGTAACATAACAACCTTAACTTTGTGATTTTTCATGATGCAGTTTTGAAATTTTGTACATAGATTCTATACATAAAAATACTAGACACGTGTTTCGGGTTTCGCATATAGTAAAACTAATATTGTATATTGTATTATTGGTTGGGCAGAGTTGAGAGGTTAGTAGTAACACTCACATTTCATCAGTTATAATTAAGTGCCATTAGGTGGGTAGGTAGACTCGCTAGCTAACCTACATAATTGCTAATAATGCCGTTGTTCAGAAGGGTATTGTTCAGACTGTTATTAGAAAAAAATATTACAGTGTTCAAGAGTACTTAGAGGATAAATCATCTATATATATAAAATTCAAAGTCCTGACTGACTGACTGACTGACTGACTGATATATCAACGCACAGCCTAAACCACTGGTCCTAGAGACATGAAATTTGGAGCGTGTGTTCTTTGTAAAGAGTAGGTATCCACTAAGAAAGGGTTTTTCGAAATTACACCCCTAAGAGGGTAAAATAGGGGATGGAAGTTTGTATGAAAGTCCGTCAGTTTTGAAGTTACGATCTTCAAATTTGGTGTATAGGCTGATGATTAAAAAATAATTTATATGTGTGTCAGCGTTTTTGATAATTCTACCCCCGAAGGGTTAAAAAGAGGGATGAAGTTGTGTATCAAAGTCCTTAATTTTCACAGTAAAAAATTATTATCTAGGCTTATGGTTGGAAGCTAATGCAACGGTGTTGATAGAATTTCAAGCCTTAAGGGGTAAAAAACGGGATAAAATGTTATTTTTAATGAAAGTTCTTTTTAAGTTAAAATACTAATATTTCGGCTTATGGTTGGAAACCATAGCATCCGCTAAGAAGGGATTTTTCGAAATTCGACCTTTAAGGGGTGAAAAACGGGGATAAATCTTATTCCTTGAGTTATCAAACCTGAAACTTGGCACGAATACTAACCTAAGTAAATTATAAAGTGTGACATTTTTTTTTAACTACCCTCTAAAGGGGGATTTGCGGATGTCAGTTTGTATGGAAGAATTTTAACGCGCGGTCCGATTAACTCGAAACTCAGTATTTATACTGTAAACCAAATATAAAGAATAAAGTTGATCAGAGTTTTTAGAAAATTTATCCCTAACGGGGTGAAAAGGGGTAGTCAATTTTACAAAGGAGGATTCTACTGTGTGGCTTGATTAACTCCAAATTATGACGTAGGCATCAGCTAAGAAGGGGTGTTTTGAAATTCGAACTTTAAGGGGGTGAAAAGGGATGATTTTGTTTGTACGAAAAATCTTATTCCTTGAGTTAATAAACCTGAAACTTGGCACAAATACTAACTTAAGTAGATGATAAAGTTTGTAATTTTTTTGTTTTTTTAAACTGCCCCCTAAAGGGGGATCGGGGGATATCAAAGTTTGTATGGAAGATTTTTAACGCACGGTCCGATTAACTTGAAACTCAGTATCTATACTGAAAACAAAAAAAAATAAGAAAAAGGAAAAAGAAAAAAGAAAGAAAAAATGTTTATTCTGCACAAACAAAACGCACGTTACAATGAAACAACACAAATTGCACACAAACAAAGTAGCCAAAAGCCCCATAAACAAACAATAAAAAGTTCGACAATCTTGTCTATTGCTAGATGTCAGGGCCAGGGACCAAAGACAATTTGAACTGCGTAATACTCTGTGGTGTTGGGACACTGGCAAATGACAACAAACAAACAATCAAAATAAAAACAAAATGCTGGTTGCCGAGTGGAAAAAGAAAAAAGAAAGAAATAAAGAAAGAACAAATTGATGAATAAATTGTATCAGGTTTTTTGAAAATCTGCCCCTAATAGGGTGAAAAGGGATAGTCAATTTACAAGGAAGGATTTTACTGATTGGCTAGATTAACTTGAAAATTGGTATAAATCTATATATATAAAAGAGAAGTCCACTCACTGACCACTCATCACGAAATCTCGGAAACTACTGGGCCACGAGGTCTAAAATTTGGCACAAGCACTCTCTATGGGGTGTAGGCGCGCACTAAGAAAGGATTTTTATAAATTCGCACCTTAAGCGGTTGAAAAGGGGTGTCAAAGTTTGTATGAAACTCCTATGTTTTTAAAGTTAGAGACATGAATGTTGGCCTGATTGTTCCTTTCGACTTCTAGGTGCTCACTAAGAAAGGATTTTACAAAATTCGGCGTTTAAGGGTGAAAATAAGGGTTTTTAATGTTTGTATGAAAAATGTACCAAATGCAGTTAAGATCCAAATTGAATCTTACGGCAACGAGTTATTGCATACTTTACATTGAAATTAGAATTCGGAGGCCGATAAAGATCTAAATTGAATTTTACGACAACGCGTTAATGCATATTTTACAATGAAATAAGAATTTTTGGAAGTTTCTTGAGGTTTATAGTTAGTTTTTTTTCTAGGTGGCCAGTATGTTTCAGTGCAGGCGTGATAACGTTCTAAAGTTTTTATGCCAGTTCTAGGTGGCCAGTATTTTTCAGTATGCAGGCATCTGCTAAAAGATAATGAAATGAGGTTCTAATTGGTATTCAGGTAATTTGAACGTTGCAGTTATAGCATTAAAGTCGAGAATGCCAAGGGGAAAACTTCACAATGTTTAACCTTAATCGCGGCTTGCAAGCCGATCTAACGAAGTCATGTATCAATCACAGAATACAAACCTATAGTTCAAGCTATACGAGTAGTTACCGAAATTTCTGTTCTGCGATATTTTGTTATTACTTACTAATTTGCTTTGAAATATTTTTCATCGTCGTTGTTTGGTTTTCGTTTTGGTTTGTTTCGCTTCCTAATTTTAAATTGGAGGATAATAATTGTGTTTTTACCTATTGCCGGGTTGGAATTTCGTTATTTCTATTTCTTTGCGAATTACTTATTGTGTAGGTATTTCACATTGTGGTATTACTATAATAGTTTTTAGTATTAGTCGTTCTTACTAGAAAAAGTGTCCTTGAATACCTACGTTCGTATTTTAATTTTATTGCTTAGTATCTTTGGTTTAGGCTGGTGTTGTAAGGGTTGGAAAAAGGCGGGAGAACTATTCCCATTTTAAATGGATGTCAGTACCAACTGACGGGGTCCGAAAGGGCCAATGCCTGCCAGGGGTATGAGCCTGTCCAAAAGGGATATCGTGGCCCTGGCACACACAGGCATTTGAAGGAACACGGGTGGGTTTTAGTCAGTAAAAGTCTGACACGCATCAAAATGACCTTCATTGAAATTTCCTGAGAATCAGATCATTTTTACTCCCCCTGTTGTGCGTCCCCAAAACCAGCAATAAAAATACCATCTTGAAAAACCTGGAACTCAAATGGGAATAGTTCTCCCGCTGCCATGAGTTCACAGGTGGTTCCGTAGGTGCCATTACAAGACATTTCAGCGACGTATTCACGCTTTGAACCATAAACAGCTCCTCCTGACCGATCCTGGGTGAAAGGTTGGAATATTTCCCAGTTTTTAGACACGTGGCGCACAATGCTGTCTCCAATTTGAGAAGACAATGACATGGCCACGTTACTGTTCACCAAATAGGAGAGAGATGAAAATAAGCATGCGCCATCGCCAGGGATATTTAATATTTGGCAAAGAATTTGCATGCCACAATTGTGGCGATAAGTCCCCTCTATGAGGAGTGGCTAGAGAGGCGCCACGGCTTCCTAACCTTCCGCCTGACGCACGTCCTCACCGGACACGGTTGTTTCGGGAGGTTCCTATTCAGAATAACGCGGGAGGAAACGCCTGGGTGTCACCACTGTGTGGATCGCCCGGAGGACACGGTGGAGCATACGGTTGAGGTCTGCCCAGCTTGGGCGGAGCACCGCCATGTCCTCACAGAGGCGGAACGCGTGAGGGTGAGGCAGGGTTCGCACCCTCACGCCCTTAGTCACCGCAGGAGACGCCCCGGGCGTCGAGAATCGCAGGCCGATTCCCGGCCACCGTGGGCGCGGGCTTGCGGACGGTGCGCGATGGGTAGCCCGCCGTCCGATAAGGACCAGGCCCGGGTCGACTGCGCGTTGTGTTCCACGCGCGCCTCAAAGAGATGTCAGCACCAATTGACGGGGTCCGAAAGGGCTAATGCCTGCCAGGGTTACGAGCCTGTCCGAAAGGGATATCGTGGCCCTGGCACACAGGCATTTGAAGGAACACGGGTGGGTTTAAGTCAGTAACAGTCTGACACGCCCTCCCCGCTCCGGCCAGAGCGGGAGAAGTTATTTGTTAATTTACCACCCAAAAAAAAAATGGCAGCGGCAGAACTATTCTCATTTGAGTTCCAGGTGTTTCAGGATGGTATTTTTATTGCTGGTTTTGGGGAAGCACGGCAGGGAGTCAAAATAATCCGATTCTCAGGAAACTTTAATGAAGGTCATTTTGATGTTTTAATTCCGTTGGCTAATTTAAATAATAAAAAAACCGGCCAAGTGCGAGTCGGACTCGCCCACGAAGGGTTCCGTACCATTATCTATAAAAATGGCAAAAAAATCACGTATGTTGTATGGGAGCCCCCCTTAAATATTTGGTTTATTTTAATTTAATTATTTATTTTTAAAGTGAATTTATAACTTAATATTCTGTGAATATTTCAAGCGTCTACCTGTTGCCGTTATCAATATCTAGCAAAAACGAGCAAAAAAATCACGTTTGTTGTATGGGAGCCCCCTTAAATATTTACTTTATTCTGTTTTTTAGTATTAGTTGATATACCGGCAACAGAAATACATCATCTGTGAATTTCAACTGTCTAACTATCACGGTTCATGAGATACAGCCTGGTGACAGACGGACAAACGGCGGAGCCTTAGTAATAGGGTTCCCGTTTTACCTTTTGGGTACGGAACTTTATAAATATCTTTTGACCCCTCACGCCGGCAAAATAGAAGAATCACCGACCGTCACCGACTCAGCGGTAAATGTGCAGTTGAATTCACAATCCCAGTCCCAATTCACTGCTATTGATTTTGTCGAGAAGTCGCTTGCCTATATTGAGCAAACGGAATACGAGTCATTTTTTTTTAAGGATCTTGCTAAACCGTTGCTTCATTTACTTATATTAATATTTTATAGTTTGTGAGGTTGTAGGGGTAATCTCTGGATCTACTAAACCGATTTTGAAAAATCTTTTACCCATTGAAAGCCACGTTATTATTTTGTGAGTGTCATAACATAAGGCCATAATTAAATCCGAAAAATGAAAAGACGGTAAAATGTTTACCGCCCAACGAAGTGGCCACGGGTCAGCTAGTAACTTGTAAGTCCAATAATAGAAACGTCAAAAACGATGTTTCAACAATTTACCTCTTTGAGTGCGTAAAAATAGGCGATATAGTTTGTATGAACAGAATCTTATTTCTTTAGATATATAACGTGTTTTTTTTGATATCCCATAACTCTAGGGTATGATTGAGGCCATATCAAAGAATCAACTGGCATATGAGTTATGTTCCAATCCTTCGTTATTTTTTTTTTTCATTTTTCATACAAAATAATTCGGCAAAGTCACGATTATTAATGTAACACACCCTTACGTGAAATATGACAACGTCGACAAGGTAGCTTTCCCTTCACTAGCTGCCGCCGGGAAGCCCCGATACCAACATACCTACATATTTTATTTTACTATTTATTTTACTACACTACTGCGAAGTTTGGCAACCTCGCAAAAGTAAAGATTCGTCATACTGGTGACAATTTTTGACCTAATTTAATTATGATTGATGATATCTCCGAAACGATGCATTTTTGGACCACCTATTCTAGGAGTTTTAGTATTATTTTTACCTACAGAATATAACCCTAGAGTTATGGGATATCAAAAAAAACAGGTTGTATAAACTTGAAATTTGGCCCGAGTACTTATTTACATAACATCACGCCTGTAATCCCCAAAGGGATAGGTAGAGGTGTACCTTTAGTACACCCACTTTCGCCAGTTCTGTTTAAGTCCCATGTAATAGGGGGCGAGCCTATTGCCATCAACCGGGCATAAATCCAGACTCCGGGCTGCTACTGAGAAATTCGTAATGGAAAATCCAATAACACTTTGCCCGACCTGGGAATCAAACCCACCCCTCATGCTCAGCAGCCATGCTTGTGACCATTATACTAACGAGGCAGTCATTACTTGATAGAAATAGAGAATACATTTTAAAAAATAAAGATCGTAATAATTAATACTACACCATTTAAAGGAGGTGGAGGTGTTGCTGAAATAATTTTTAGGGGAAAGTACGAAATCCAAGCGAACGAAGTCGTGGGCGAAGTCCTGACTGACTAACAACAGAAATTTTTAATTATTATAATAATCATTTTATTTGAGAATATATAATATTTACATTCCATACATTGTAGGCGAACTCTAAGAATCGGTTTTTGAAAATTAGATCAATATTATCAGGGTGAAAAGGGATTTAGATTGTATGAATAATCATATTTTTTGAGTTAATAAACGTGAATTATAGCAAGAATACGTTCTTAAATAACAAAGTTTGTAATGACGGTTGCGTTTTTCAAAACTACCCTTCAAAAGGATTTTAGTGTTACAGTTTGT
Source organism: Tiliacea aurago (assembly GCA_948098905.1). Classification (NCBI taxonomy): domain Eukaryota; kingdom Metazoa; phylum Arthropoda; class Insecta; order Lepidoptera; family Noctuidae; genus Tiliacea; species Tiliacea aurago. The sequence continues at coordinate 11,330,546 of OX402603.1, read as the reverse complement.
TTTTAAGAATCTTAATCTTAATCTTTACGCGAGGTCCGATTAACTCAAAACTCAATGCTCATACTTTAGAAAAAAAAAATATGGAGTTTTCGAGAATCGGAAAAAGGGGTAATTAAGTTTTCGGGACAATTTTACTGAGTACCTTGAATAACTCAAAAGTTGGTAAGTATATAAACATTATTATTTAAGAACAAAAACGTAGAAAAAATAAACAATACAAAATTTCTTACAAATAGACTTAGACATGAAATGCAGGACACGTATATTGAACAAGTATGTACAAAACGAAGTTGATATTTATATGCTATCTATATCTTCCGTAAAGTTGTAAATCAAACTGCACTCCTATCTGCTTACCACGCTTACGTTGGTTCCAACTAAGATATGGTATAATGTTTTGGGGGAATGCTGCTGATAGAGAAGCTGTTTTTTTTCGACATCCACGCGGGCGAAGCCGCGGGCGAAAGCTAGTTAATAATATAATAAAGTAATAAAATTGCCTTTAAAATCCATTGACATGCAAAAACTACTTAATTCATTATTTATAATTATTATTATTACTACAATAAAATCTTAATCGGTATTAATTAATTATTATTCATATTTTATTCTTCAATTCATTATTATTCATAATTATATATAGGTTATTAGATTATGGGCTTTGCTTTTGTGTATAAATATTTGTACGCCATACTATGGCAGGGTATGCTGGAAACACTATTGTACCATATCCTACCGAATAAACATATTTGATTTGATTTGATTTAATAAAACCCGGCCGTGAATCTATCAATATTTACAAAACTCTGTTAACTAATAATACATCGTTGTTGGTCTAAAGGCGGCTTCCCACGGTCCTTGATATTGCGAATTATCACGCATGGCTGACGACCACGGACAGCCACGAACCAAGGCCCTTCCAAGGACGCGACGACGGTGCGTGTCGGTCGGTGTAGGTCTTGAGATTGGATCAATTTTCATTCCAAAATTCAAAGTGAAAGAGAACTCTAAAGACAGCTCGCACCGCACCTTTGAAGTTACCGACTCGCCGCGTTCCGGACGCTCCGCGACAGACGTGTCTGCGTTACCACGGAAGATACTCTTCCAGTGGCGAAGGGTAATTTTATAAGAGAGTTAAGCCGGAGCAAAAAAAACTTTTCTATAAAAAAGAAACTCGTTATGACGTCGATTTTGTATAGAAATTGAACTCACTGAATTATTTTAGAGCAAAATGTTTTGTTGTTGGGATATAAAGGCAAAAAATGTAATGTAGGCGTTTAGTAATGTTTTAATTGTATGGTGTATTAAATAACTCATCATCATCATCATTTCAGCCGAAAGACGTCCACTGCTGGACATAGGCCTCCCCCAGAAAGGGGGGGATTTGCCATAATCGCCACGCTTGGCAGGCGGGTTGGCGATCGCAGTATGGTTTTAAAAATGCATAGAGAACGCTGCTGCCCATTCCCTAGTAAGTCCCTTAGTCGCCTTTTACGACACCCACAGGAAGAAATGGGATGATGCTATTCTTTACGTCCGGCACCAAACGGAACCCGGATTAAATAACTACAATGTGGTTATTGTATTATTTGGCATTATTAAACACTACTGACTGTGTGCCATTTTTTAAATAACGATAGAGTGGTTCGTTGCGTTCCGAATTTCCGAAGGGAAGCCGGTAGGAATCGTGTTATACGGTGGTTTCGCCACTGTACTCTTCCCTCTTCTTCTCTTCGTTACATTATAATTTCAAAGAGTGCCGATGGAGTTTCATGGCCGTTCTTCTCCATATGTACCTACTACGCTTTGGAATGGGGAACTAGCTTCAAATTTCTAACTGACCAACTCCTTGACCTACACTGGAACAACTTACACCTAAACTTATACTGGCTCCGCCTGCTGGTTTCGCCCGCATGGGTCACGGTCCTATGGAGGTCGTGGGTAGTGTCGGGATGGAGGTGTCCTGTGTCCTGACCCAAGACAAGAACTGCCAGAGTGCCGGATCTCTTCCAGATTTGTTCAGTAATTTTGACGTGAAAGCATAACAAGCAAAGAAACAAATAAATTAACAAATAATAAATAATATTTTATTGACATAAAAGTATGTTACATTTCTATGGAAGCCCTGCCTCCTGCGCTAGGTTGTAACCTGTGTTACAGGAATCAGTGTCTTCTCCCAGTAGTTTTACACAGATAATGCAATAAAATTTAAACAATTTTAAATTATACAAAACCTGCTTGAAGCGTGTGTGAGGGTGGATGTGTCCATGTGTGTGTATGTGTAAGCGTGATGGTGTTTGTGTGATCGTGTGTGTGTGTGTGTGTGTGAGAGGATGCGTAAGCGTACGTGTGAATGTATATCATGATATATAATTATAATATATTTATCGTTCATGTGTTTATAATGGACCTGGCAATTGCAGGGTTTATGTTATTATTTTTTCAGTATGTATGTGTCGGGATAGGTCCAGACATCAGAACTAATACTCAGATATGGCAATACAGAAATCTATTTCAATCGAACTATCAGTTATTTTAAATCGAGAGAATATAGAAAATGAAACAAAATTTATTTAATAACTAATAATGGTAGTGGCGGTCACATAGGGCAGTACTGACTGTCAGGGACAGTGGTCCATGCACCCACCGCAATAAGGATAGTACTAATTTGTCGGAGACAACGTTCCACATCCAAAAACCGGGAAATACTGACTGTCGATAGACAGTGGTCCGTGCACCACGACACCTCCGTTCAAAATGCGTACCGACTCCAGCGCAGCTCCTTATAAAGGCGATCCGCTAGTGGGGGGCAACTTTACATTATTTCACTCAATTGACTTCAAGTCTTTTAAGTCAAATGACCGATAGAATGAATGATTTGTTTATGGTGCACGTTCCACTAGCGCCATCTAGTCGCCGCCTCTTGCAGCTGTTAAACAATATGGCTTTCGTCATATGTAATCCAATGTTTGTAGCCAGGTGTTTATTTTCTTTTTAATTTCATTTTTAGAGAATGGGTTGATCAGATCAAAACAAACACACTTTCGTATTTATAATATTGACAGAATATTAATTAGGATAGCAGAACTAAATTAAGCTAATTATATCTCACACACTACACACCCTCACTCATCACACTCTCACCCATACTCACACATATCACACGTATTCGCGCGTTTTGGCCCTCTTCTAGGCATAACACTCATTCATTTACTGTGCTGTTTGTATAATTTTAAGTTACCTTTTATTTTATTTTAATTTTGCATACATTGTCTACATTTCAATTGCTTAAGATAATGATAAGTGGAAGCATGGAGTCTTCTAACGCAAGCAATTCATTGCTTAAAAGGTGATCTCTAATCACATGTACCTATATGTCCTTTGTAATTGAAATAAACATTTTTTTATTTTTTATTTTTGACAATTCAAAAGTGCCCGTAAATGGTTTACTGGAAATAAATGCTTTGGAAACGCCGGGAGGGGACGCCCTAGAAGGACATATAGTGACCAAATTGGTGATGTTCTTCAGAAAGGTCAGGTGCGTAGTACTCGCAACCGGCGTGCGTGTATGACCAGATGTATGAACGTAGGCGAAGCAAAAGAAGTATGTAAGGAGCGTAGCAGGTGGCGTTCTATAGTTTCTGCCTACCCCCATGGGAAGAAGGCGTGAGTTTATGTATTTATGTATGTAAATGCTTTCAATTTGAGTTTGAGTTCTCATGGTGCGTCAGTGACGGCTGGACCACGTCCGTCAGCAACAGCACGCACCGTGGGAAGCCAGCTTAATATACTATTTACAAGTATTAACATCTAATATATTTCTGGTGGCGGCGCCGTCAAGACTTTTGACGTAGAACGGAGCTGACGTGATGAGTGACGTCACTACGATAGTATATTGTACGGCGCTGTATAATTACATCATGCTTCTCTTTTATAAATAAGATTGGACCTAAATCACTTTCCGGGTGATATAAAGACGTTTTGTGCAAACCAATAAGTTTCCACAGCGAAATAGTGCAATGGTTCGCACTAAGTATAGAATCGTTGCAAAAAATGAAAACCAAAATTATTTTATTTCACATAGCGCTGCATTTCGGCCGTGTGGTGCCGGATATAATGAATAGCACCATCCTATTTCTTCCCGTGGGTGTCGTAAAAGCCGACTAAGGGACTTACTAGAGAATGAAATCAAAATCAAAAATATTTTTATTTCATATAAACCTACATGGGCACATATGAAACGTCAGAAGCTGGACGGTGGAAGGTGCACGGTTCCAATTGGTCGTTTCCTATGGAGAAGAGCCGGCAAGAAACTCCACGGTTACTCTTTTTAAAAAAATTGGCTTTAACAATGTTTTCAAATTACAGTGTTAATAACTATGAGAGGACAGCGTAGGCCCGTCAACAGTACCAGGTTTACCAAAACAGAAAATGATCTACAGATCTACAGTCTATTAAGCCTACAACGTCCTCACATTAACAAAAAAACAATATAAAATAATAAAAGAACCTGGGCAGCAGCGTTCTCTATGCATTTTAACACCTTACTGCGGTCGCCAACCCGCCTGCCAAGCGTGGCGATTATGACAAATGGTCTACAAATATAGTCTTCAAGGCCTACATATATTTCTGTTTTTTGAAAAACGTAATGTTTTTTAGAAGCTTTTATAAAGTTTCACCAGTCTGGTGTGTCTGCGTAATGAAATCTTGCAAATTAAATTTAACCCACTTTCCGGTTTCCGATTGAGCTGAAATTTTGCATGGATATGTAAATCGGATGACAATGCAATATTATTATGACATAGAGCTGATCTGATGATGGAGCTGGAATGTGGCCATGGGAACTGTGTAGGCTCGTTTGATTCGTCTTGACAAGGAATCGGGTGCTAGATGATATCAAGGGTCTGATTATGAAGCCTGAACGAGGTCACGGGCATTCCTCAACTAAATAAGATAGCCCTGTTGTGTTTCGGCCATTTGGATTTATCTTGACAAGCATTTTACAAGTGAAGGTGATAGAACGGTGTCCTGTCAGTTCACAAAAAAATAATTTACTTACAAATTTTTACTTGACAAGCAACGATTGGCTAAAACATGATTTGTCATTTTATCATTATTCAACAACAAGTTTGCCAAATAATTCCCTCACACACACTCTTTATTATTAGTACACACGGCTACACATCAAGCTATAAACTTCCAGTATCAGCTGACCTCTCATTGTATGGAAATTTTATACAATGCAAGATCAGCTTGTATTGGAAATGTATAGCTTGATGTGTAGCCGTGTGTACCTATACATTTGAGTAAAATCTACAAAATAATTAGATACTGTTCAAACTCAAAATCAAAGCATTTATTTTGACATAAACCAATTACAGGCACTTTTGAATTGTCAAGGGGTCGGTCAGTCATAAAGATGAAGCTAGTTGCCCATTCCAAAGCTTAGTAGGTACCTATGGAGAAGAACAGGCAAGAAACTCCACGGACACTCTTTTAAATTAACATAAGGTTACAAAATATTGGTTACATCATTCGTGTTGAAATTAAACGTGTGAGAACGATGCAAAACGTCAAAAGCGTCCGTAACAAAAAGATAAAAAAAAACAATTAAAAATTTTTATTAAATAAGCCAAGGCCAGAGATGATCAGTCCCTACTGATGACGAACATGACGCATGAATTAGCACCATTCAGCTCAACCATTTTGAAGGGAGCTAAATGATCCTACATACCCGCCACCATCAGCGAGACATTACAGTGAGCATGACATTTAAGTCACTCATTCAAGTCAATGGACGACGTACCCAGTAAATTGTAGCTTTATAGTCTGTACATAGTACTCACACATGTGCTATGAAATTATATATGATCTAGTATTAAGGCTCGTATAGACTGGTGCGATATCGCGGGCGCGACGCGATACTAGTAGCACAATTTTCTGTCGGTGTCTGTCGCGCCCGCGATATCGCGTGAGTCTGTAAGAGCCTTAACATGCCATAATTCCAGAATCTTACATTCGACCTACACAAAACCTCACAAAATTACCGCGTATAGCTCCCAGAAATACCACAAATTGTATTACAAGACTTCTTGCACACATTATTATGATTACGTACGACATAAAACAACGAGATTGTAATAAAATCATAATATCTGCTATTTATTTGTCCGGGTTGAACGCACGGGTCAGATCCACGGAAATAGAATTGTCACTGTTGAAGTGAGTTGAGTAGGTCAATTCGAACCAAGGATATAAAGAGTGGAAGCTTTATTCGCTAATGCAAGATCACTCTTCTTCTTTTCGAATCGATGATAAAACATTTTTCTCAAACATGCATGGAAATATTGTCATTATTTTCGAAAAAAGAACATGCGAAGTATCGAATTTACGGTCAAAGAAAATCAAATCCATTGCAGGAGCGTTTTTTGAATATGGAACATTACAACAAGCACATACAAGCAATGTTGTATGAAACGGCGTGCTGGGGTTATCATGGCAACCAAGGAAATAACTTATCAAAGGTTTTATTTAAACTTCGAACAGGCTTGCAAATATAAAACTGTATATTAAAAAAAAACAAATGAACACATTGGCGCCTCAGATTATAGAAAAGAAGCAGATAGACCGCGCGGAACAATAAAGTGAGGCCCGTTTGTAGACGTGTGTGCGTTACAGCCACGTGACAGCACTATAAGAACAGGTGCCTCTATGTGTGTGTACGGTTGCCAGGAGAATGAAAAAATTAGCCATAATATTTCATTACATGAAAAAAAAGTTTTTTTTTCTTAAATCAGTTGTTTTTATTAACAGTATACGTCAAATTAACAATACCCATATAAACGATACATTTGCGATATATTTTTATTTTGAGACACCAACATTTTATTGTTTTTGGTAGCTATTTAATGAAATGAAAAAAACCCATGATATAGCAAATCGACTGATGTAATAAGTATTATAAAATCCATTAACTAGTTACACTTACGAAGACACATACATACTTATTTGTTTATAAACATACTAACCAGAAAAGGCGATAAATAAAACACTATTATCGACATCAATATTTTTGTAAATCAATACTCCTGTATCCTATACTTATTTCCTAACTTAGGGGTAAATGTTTAAATATAAACTAGCAACACCGAATGATTTTTGTTAAGGTTTTGTGTTTCAAGATGTCACTAACAATAAACACGTAAAATAAATCCAAATAGACAAATAATCAATATTTTACTTATGAAAGATACTCCATCTTATTTATTTTGTTTTTGGGAACAGTTTTTACAATGTTTAAAAATACAAGGCGGCATCATTCTGAAATTATCTGTTAGAGCCCGTGACGTACTAACGATGCGACGCTTCGTGCTGTACTGAATCGAGAGTGTATTCGCTTTTGAATTTGTATTTGCTTTGTTGGCCGCACTCTCGGTGTTCCGCGCGGTCTATCTGCTTCTTTTCTATAATCTGAGATTGGCGCGTGAAAAAATATCGTTGTTCGTCATTGTATCTTGAATTTATAAATAATTTACTTTCCCTGCATTCTTTTGAGAAAGCACTATACAGGGTGGAAACTTTCAGCGGGGCAGTAAGGGGAAGTACCTTATCCGTTGCAGCTACGGGAAAATGGTCTTAAGAGACTATCCATAATTTTTTATGGAATTTTGATCCCCATTCACAGATTTTCAAAAAAATGTACAGTCAGCAGGAAAATGGGCAGTTTTCACAAAAACTTATTTTTATGCCAATCGATCCGGTTTCTTATAAGGATCAAAAACCTCAATTAGACCAACTGAGGTTTGAGTACTAGAAAAGTCAGAAATTGCAAAAAACTTTTCCCATACATTTCGTAGGAAATGAGACTCCAACTTAATTTTTGTATGTACTACGTAGTATTTTACTGGCCGCTACAAAAAATACTGTTCGAAAAACAAATCAAATACAATAACTTTTACTTTGGGTATTATTTTACCTTAAAATTAAAAACTTGAAACTTTACATTTGGACTCACCTATAAATTTTATTTTTGCAATAAGATAAGAGGTGTTCAAAATGGTAGCCGTTTTGACGTAGGCACAGGTTTACTCTCTTTACTACAGAGTGGGTAGCAGCTGATAATGTGCTAGGATTAATTCCATAGAGAATCCTGGTAAGTGAATCTTTGAGTTCCTGAACATTGTCGTATTTTCTTTTTATAAAGTTCATTTTTTAAATAGTCCCACATAAAAAAATCAAGAGGTATGAGATCAGGAGGTGGCCACGGTATAGGACCATAATTATGTTCCTATCCACTGCCTTGGGAATTGCCGGTTCAAATTAGAACGGGAATGGCGGCTGTTGTGTGGCGGAGCGTCATCTTGTTGGAAATAGAACTTGGATAAAAACTAACTTGGGAGTCTCATTTCCTACGAAATGTATGGGAAAAGTTTTTTGCGATTTCTGACTTATCTAGTACTTAAACCTCAGTTGGTCCTATAGAGGTTTTTGATCCTTATAAGAAACAGAATCGATTAACATAAAAAAAAGTTTTTTTGAAAACGGCGAATTTTCCTGCTGACTGTACATTTTTTTGAAAATCTGTGAATGGGGATCAATATTCCATAAAAAATTATGGATAGTCTCTTAAGACCATTTTCGCGTAGCTGCAACGGATAAGGTACTTCCCCTTACTGCCCCGCTGAAAGTTTCCAACCTGTATATGCCTCGGCGGAAATGGCAATTGCCTGTCTCGAATTAGTGAAGTCCTCGCCTACGGCTCGGACTTTAAACTCATACTCGACCTGTAATTGCTTATTTCACGGCCTTTGCAATTATGTACTATTTATTACGTTGGCTTGGTAGGCGACCAAGTTGATCGCGGCTTCAGTGGCGTTTTTTACGTGCTCAAATGTGCAGGAAGGACATTTTGGACATTCCAACAAAAAGACCACCGTTAGTAATCTCGGTTTTGTTGTTGTAATTTAGTTCTGATAAATTGAAAACTACGATTGGCTACGATTATAAATTGATAACAAATTGCTGTGATTTAAGTAGGAAAATGTGGGTGTTCTATTACGTATACCCCTGCCGTAGCCCTCAGAGAAACAAACGTGATGTTATGTAATGTATGTTATAGCATAGCTAACTAATGGAGAATAGCCAAAACCAGGACGATCGTGACTTTTAGATATAAATAATCTGATGGGTAGTATGTAGGCAGAAAGAGCTTTTGGAGCACGATACAATGCATCGAAGAACAGACACTTTCATACTAAGACAGAATTTTGAATCTGAATTTTGTTAAGTACCTGGTACTTTTGACGGGCCTACGCTGGCCTCTCGTACTTATTAACACTGTAATTTGAAAACATTGTAATAGCCAATTTTTTTTAAAAGAGTAACCGTGGAGTTTTTTGCCGGCTCTTCTCCATAGGAAACGACCAATTGGAACCGTGCACCTAGCTTCTGACGTTTCATAAGTGCCCATGTAGGCTTATGTGAAATAAAAATATTTTTGATTTGATTTGAATCAGTGTATTTCGGTAACAAATAATGCTTGTTACTAAGCAAAGTTTGAAAAAAGAATGAGAACAAGAAAGACCTTGGAATATGACTGCGTAAAATGACAATTTTATTTTTATTCCTAGTCTTATTTTGGTTGATCTTCTGCTAATACTTGTGCTGTGACTTCGCCTATATTTAACGCGTGCTATGAATATGGTGCTCTCAATTCATCATGTGATCGGCATCAATTGATCACCTGAAGTGAATATTATAATTAGAGGTTTTGTATGGAACTGAACTTACATAACATCTCGCTTGTATTCCCCGGGAGGTTAGGCAGAAGTCCATGTATAGTAGATACATTACACTGTCACAATGATAACACACATTAAGTAATCTATTTTAATTTTTAAGGCACGACCGAATTAAAAAAAAATGTTTTGATCCCAGACAGGCGCTTAATACTTTGTGTAAATTATTCATCACCACTGCTCTCAAAATGGTGAAGGAAATCATCGTGACGAAACCGTAACGATAAAACATGTGATATCTACCAAACAGCACTGGGCCCGCGTGGTGGGCCCACTCCGTTTCGAACAGAGGAGACCTGTGTCCCAGCAGTGGGAACATTATAGGCTGATTATTTTTATTTATAATTTTGCCTTGAGCTAAAAACTGGTCTATTTCAATAAGTATACACTTCAAAAGTGTCTAGGGACCAAGTACCTACATTTTTAACTATAAAAAAATATCCAATTAATATTTACCAAATCTAGTCTTCCAGACTGGCTTCTTACTTTAATTCCTATGTATATGAGCGTTTACGACGTACGGCATTTCATACAAATTTTCAAGCCCTTCTTTTTCGAAATGACTGAACCGATTTTAATGAAACTTCATACGAATAAGCAGGATACAAAGGTCTAAATATTTAGTTAAGAACATTTTCGAAAAATAGTGTTACAGCCAAATTATACCGATCTTGAATTTTCCATAGAAACAGAGATTTTTAGTTATCTGTTTTTAAATAAGACACTTCGAAAATGTTCTTAACTAAGTTTTTAGACCATTGTATCCTGCTTATGCGTCTGAAGTTTCATTAAAATCGGTTCAGTCATTTCGAAAAACAAGGGCTTGAAAGTTTGTATTGAAATGCCGGACGTCGAAAACGCTCTTAACAACTTATCCCTATATTTTGTAAAAATTAAGAAAAATTGCATTTTTTGCAAATTGTGGGAAATTAAACTGTGTTGAGGTCGTCAATTAAATGGCAAATAAGGCAAAAATGTAAGGATAAAAAAAAACAAAATCACTTTGAGGAATGGCCGCCCACGTTCTTTCTAACAAGTCAAAAAGTTGTTATGGAGTATTCACGGCATCATACTGGCAGAGCTCTTCTATGGAGCATATCCCATGCGTGCTCAATTGGGTTAAGGTGTGGCAATCGAGCAGGCCACGGTAGAACGTTGATGCGAGCACCGCCAAGAGTGCGTGTTACGACTCTATAGCCGTGTGTGGACGTCTATTGTCGTGCATTAGTCGAATCGAATCACTCAACCGGCTTCGCAAAGGAATGATCACGTCTAACACAATCCTCTCCGCATAAATCTGAGCATTGAGGTTGCCCCTGATTCAAATGAGATCGCTTCTTCCACCGATCCGAATGCCGGCCCAAACCATTATTTTTTCCCCTCCATATGTTGTCTATGTTGTTTTCCATACTCGACAAACCCACTACTCCTTCTTACCTAACTTCTCATGTTCAATACTTGTGCTCTGCCCATAATAAAAATCTTCGTTCCACCAACAATCGTCTTCTACGATGTCCTTCTCACCGCTCTGGTTTCATACACTCTTCATTCTTTGTCCAGGTGGTTTTTCTTTGGAATGCGCTCCCTCTGAGCATCAGGATGGCAACTACTAGGTTAACATTTAAGGTAAAGGCACGGGAATATATTCGTAAGAAGTTGGAAGAATCTTCCCAGCGCTGATCGTTTTCTCCTCCACCAATCGTTATTTCTCATGACACTTTTTATTTTGTTTAAAAGTATGTATGTATCTATGTATATATTGTTGTTTTTCGAGTTATCTATCCCCATATTGCACCTACCATGTTTTGTCTCTGCATCACCCTAAGGTTGACTGGTAGAAAATGCAGCAGGCATTAAGTCCGCCTTTGTACAGTAGTTTTTTTACTTGTGCATAAAGTTTTAATAAATAAATAAATAAATATGAATGAACTTTCTGACAAAATTGTATACTTCCTTGACGTCCAGAGGTCCTCTAACCTCGAGTACTTACGTCTTGTATCCAACCTCATACCGAAACGAAATTCATTGGAAAAGCAAACAGTCTTCTTCCTCCCAATTTCTGTGTTCGCGAGCCCATTATAAACGGGCCCTACGATTGCGGGGTGTTATAGGTGGAACTCTCAGTGGCCTTCGGGAACGAAGACCCACTTCACGTAAACGATTTGGGATGTTTGGTCGTTTATCAGCAAGCCTGAAGAGCTGTGGAGCCTAGTAGCCAACATCATGGCGGTCATGGTACGATTCCGTCAAGCAGTATTTTGGATGTACCGAGTGGTGATGCGAGATCGTCCTCCATGTCGCTCGGCCACGCCGTGATAAGATATCGTGTCCTGCGTGCCGAGCACGGGCGTGCCAAGACGATTGTGACAAGACATGATAAATTATGTCTTGTCAATTTGTACCAGCATTTTATGACGAAACAGTTTTATCGCTCAAACTGTGTGGCTCAAGTCATGTCACAGTAGGCCGTGCTCGCCCCGCAGAGGCGGCATATGACGTTCTGTTAGTGCCAAGAGCGACAGCCATAGTACGTTGCCTGGAACCAGATTGCAACATTCCGGCGGCTCTCATCATCTCTTCTCGTGTTAAATGATGGTCTTGGTATGTAAAGATTGCCACCCATCCACTGACCAACCGCGGCAAGCGTAGCTTAATCTGATTGATCGATTTTTTTTTATTACTTAGCTTATTAATAGGTAATACGGGCTGGTGTCCGCAACTCCACGTCAAAGCGCGTATTTTGTGTACGGGTGGGATAATCGGTTATTCGATCCACCCCAGCATCTTAAGAAATGCCAGCAACGCCTTGGTGTTACTGACCATATCACGTAGAATACCTGGGTTACAGCACATGAGCTGCTGTCTCGTCGTCCTCCATGCAGGCCTTGCACAGCGGACTGTCTGTGACTCCTATGACAAAGAGGTGTTTATTAAATGACCCATGGCCAGTTATAGCCACTGTGACTGTACGCAGCTGTTGTTTTGTTAGTTGTAGAACCCGTTTCATGAGGCGGCCGTCGATAGTATAGTGCCTCCTTCGCCTGCCTGCACTCACTTTGGTCCAACCTACTTAGCTTATTACAGAATTACAGAGAGTAGGTACTGTACCGATACATGAACGAGAACATTATAATCCACTTCTCATCTTAGATAATGGAGTGACAAGCTAACACGAGCAATACATCAATATTCACACTGACATCTCACAAGTAATTAGGATGTACTCGTATATGGAAATAACGATGTTTTTAAGGAAAACAGTGAGTGATAAAAAATAAATATATATTATATACAAGGTCAAATTAAATTAGTTAGCGAAATCCACAGACGTGATGGGTATCGATATCTAAACACGGAAAAATAAAAATAATTTTTTTATGATTTTCTTTGGAGTCAACGACTGCTGGTAATGTTTTTACTGGATGTATGAGTTGAGAAAATCTGTTTATTTTATCATGTTTAGTTATCGATACCCGACACTTTTGTGAAGTATTCACAAAAAAAACTGATTTTTTAAACTGATATTTCAAATGACTACACTTGATGACCAAAAAAATACTCATCAAATTATTTTTTTATTTTTATTTATCGTGTTAAGATATCGACACCCGTCAAGTCTGCGGAGTTTTGCTAGCTAATTTAATTTGACCCTGTATATTATACAGCGTGTTACGGAAAGGGTATATCCATACAAACAGGATGAAGAGTGCATCTGGTACAGAACCTCTGTACAAAAAATCAGCTCAAAAAGAATAACTTTGAAAATGTTTCATATTTTTTTTATTTCTATAGTTTATTACATTTAAATTATAACAAACATCTCACCGCAATAAGAGGGAACACGCATACCTGTCACAGGCCTGCAACACGGCGCCGCACCGACACGAGTCGGCGCGGGCGGTATGATTGGCGGCGGGATCATACGAATGGATTAAAACGTGTACCGATCAGCTGACTTGGTCTAGTGATGTGTAGAATTCAATTGGCAACATTTGATTTTTATTAGTTAAATGTTTCATAACTTTATAATTATGTAGATATTATTAAAAAAAAATGTTGCCATGTAGTTTGTTATCACCAAAAGAATCCGTGCCTTTGATATGTATATACCCTTTCCGTAACACGCTGTATAGGGGTAAGAAGTGGGATTCCGTGTCCTTAAATTTGCTATAATGGAAATTAGATGTGAAAGTAGGTTTTAGTGTTAAATTAGAACAAAAAAAAATAACATAACATAACGCCTGTATTATCCCCGAAGAGTTAAGCAGGGGTGTACCTATAGTACTCCCAAATTTTTTATTTTATTTTAAACGTTGCCCCACACTTGTAATTTCTCCTGTATTCTGGGTGCGTTAACAAACATAGCCCACAAAGAGTATTCTATTCACCTAATCCGCTACTTCCACAGCGATCAGTTGTTAAACCAGTGTATTTAAGTCGATTGTTCAATGAGTTTGACACAATTACTAGATGCAGCCGGTTGTAATCGTGTTTTACGATGCAGCCGAGCGTAGTTCGATTATATTTAGAGTTTATTCGTTTGTTTATCGGTCAGATTGTAATGTGTCTGGGAACAGTTTGATATGGTTATCCAAATTGTTGGGAAGATATGGATGCTGATATTATTTAGTATGAATGAATGAATGAATGAAATGCACGGACCATAGCGTGGTTAATCCGGACTCGATTGCTCGAATGAAGCCCCTGGAGTCTCATGTTTCATGGGACTACAGAGACCATTGTATAATATATCAAAGAGTAGACTGGGGGGCGCGATAATGGTAGGGAAGGCGTGCTCTTGGGATATTGTAGAAGGATTATTAGAGCCGTACCTACCGGATATGCATCCTTTGATGCTGATATTATTTACTACCATATTAACTTTGATTGTATGTTTTCCTTGGAGATAAAAAAAGAAGTTTTTATTTTATGCTTCAGTTGACTATTGAATAGTGTTTGGAGCCTCCTTTTAAGCAAACAATGCCTGTGTCAGGAGTTTAGGAGACTCCGCTCTTCCACCGTACAGCATAAATTAAATTAAAATTAAATTAAAGTAGGTATGTTAGTGAGGGTATGATTCTAGTGTGAATACCTAAGCGTAATGTGTCTGTATGTGAGAGTGTAAGTTAGTTTGTGTGTGTGAGTGAGAGTGTAAGTGAGTGTGTGTGTGAGTGAGTGTGTCTGTGTGAGTGAGAGAAGTAGCACAGCATCTTTGCTTGCACAGGTGTACAGAGCACGGAGTCGTGCCGCCAGCAGCGACTGGAGATGCTATTACTGATACTGTGTACTTGCGTAAAAATGCTTTTAGTGAAGTTTCAGCTGTGGCATAGTTCTTGTCAATATACAACATGTCCCGGAATTAACGCTCAATCTCTTAAGGGGTCATTGTACTCATCATTATGAACAACTTTTACTATGGGACCAAAAATGAAATCGAGAAAAAAAAATCTGCTGTTCTCTCATCTGTTTTGACGAGTTAAGCGAACATAAATGTATGGAACAGCAGATTTATTTTCGTGATTTCAGGTTTGGTCCCATATGCCTGCCAGGGTTACGAGTCTGTCCGAAAGGGATATCGTGGCCCTGACACACAGGCATTTGAAGGAACACGGTGTGTTTTAGTCAGTAAAAGTCTGACACGCCCTCCCGCTCCGCCCAGAGCGGGTGAAGTTTTTTTGATGATTTCCCACCTAAAAAACAAAAAAAGGTTTGGTCCCATAGTAAAAGTTGTTCATAATGATGAGTACAATGACCCCTTAATGCGTTAATTGCATAAGTATCCTAAACGGTGACACTATAGCTTCCCCAAAGATTTCCTGAGAAAGGAGTAAAAGCTATACATATACAGAGCGGTTTTTGACACCTCAAACTCCACGTGAGTGTTACTGGTGAAAATTACAGATTTTCATGTCGGCCGTTATTAATAATGATGGAACCGCTCTTCGTGAAAAACCCTCCAGAGTCGTTTATTCAAACAAGGCTGAGAATAAGCACTCTTCGAACGTCAAAATTGCATAAGACAGTTCCCCAAAAAGCCCGCCATTCCCCACTTTCTAGTACTTCAGCTGGAAAAAAAATATCGAAATGATATTTATGATAGTTGTAGTTCGATTCAAAGATCGTTCGAATATACATTATGTTTACGTTGCCCGTCCGTGATAAAATCAAAATCAAAAGTCATTTATCAAAACCAGGTTGAGAATCAGCACTTTTCGATCGTCACAATTGCATAGGCCTCCAAAACGCCCACCCTTCACCACTTCCTAGTGCTTTAGCTGGGAAGAAGAAGTGGCGCAACAAACTTCCCAGCAGCACAGCTGTCTGTTCAGTTAGAAAAACTTGATACGCTTGGTTTGTACTTTGAATGGAAGGCATTTCTTCTTTTTTTTTTTTTTTTTTGAACGTAGACCCACACTAGGAATTTCTCTTGTACTGTGGGTGCGTTTACAAACACTTAAACTCACATACACAAACAGCCAGACCCGGAACAACTACTTGTAGGTCATACAAATATTTGATCCGTGCGGGAATCGAACCCGCGACACGCAGCGCAGCAGTCAATCGCTTAACCACTGCACCAACCGTGCCGTCTTTTATTCTCAGTTTGTGTTATCATGGTCTGGCAGTTTGAGTCAAAAAGCGGCTTACCCAAATGTCCTTTCTTTGGTATTGATCGTCGCATCGTTGAGCTCCTTAAGTTCTGAGTAGAGCTGCACGATTACTGACAAACGTGTGCACTGACTGGTCAGGCCCACTCAATCTGTGTGGTTCTTTCCTCAAAAGACCTTTTCAGATACCAATCTACATGGCCTTCACATGATCTGACCAAGACTATGTCTGGACTTTAAAAGAGACTGACCTCTGAGTTGGTTTCGACCTTTCTTCTCAGAGTAGTCAGATACGAAACGCCGACCTCATCTAGTTTTTAAAATAAATGATTGACGTGTAAAATTAGTGTTTGTATAAACCTACTTACAGAAATAAAAATCATTTATCATTTAAGAGTTAATTACAATATCGTCTCTAACAGCGGCTGCCTAGGCGGCTCCATGTTCTGTGCACAGGCAAAATCGATGTTTGTTTTTACGCTATGGACTCTGAAAAAGCTGGACCGATGTTGAAACAAATGAAACTGGTGAGTTTTTCTGCATACGTCCGCGAAGGTTTAGGGATAGGGTAGGGGTAGAACACCACGCAAATGAAGTCGTGCCGGGAGCTAGTAATTTCATATGGATACCAATTTCCTTTTTAGGGTTCCGTAGTAAACAAGGAACCTTTATAGTTTCGCCATGTCCGTCTGTCTGTCTGTCTGTCTATCTGTATGTCTGTCTGTCTGTCCCTCCGTCCGTCCGTCTGTCCCCGGCTTAGCTCAGACGCTTAGTCCTAAAAAGCTGTAATTTGGCATGGGTATACATATTAATCATGCCGAAAAAGTCGTCAAATAAAACCAGGAAAAACAATTTTTTTAGGGTACCTCCCTTACACGTGAAATGGGGATGATATTTTTTTTCTCGTCTATTCCATGGTGTGGGGTATCGTTGGATAGGCCGTTTAAAAATATCGTGAGTCTTTCGGATGCCTTAATTGAAAAATGGTTTGTCAGAACCATTTTTCAATTAAGGCATCCGTTTACGTAATATTAAGCTTTAAAGTGCTATTTTTTGTTAGAGTCAAGTGTCCCCCCCCCCCTGCCAGGTAAATGGTTGGTTTTGGATATGTAAAAAAATTCATGGCAATAGTATACATAACGAAATTAAAAGGAAAACGATCACAGCTAAGTAGGCTTCACAAGTTAACGAGTAATAGTCGACCAACTTAAATTTGCAATTGGATAATTGACCGTAACGTATATCGATGTATGGGAGAGCATGTTTTTCAACTACAATGTTAAGTTTGTTTTTGGAAGAAATTCATCCCAACTACTGAACCCTTCATTGTGCGTGGTCCGACACGCACTTGGCCGGTTTTTTGTAATTACGTATTTATTTATGCGTTGCGTTGTGTTTGTTTATGTGCGTTTATGGTTTGTTTGTGTGTTGGTGTACTATAGGTACACGCCTGTCTAGCCCTTCGGGGATTACAGGCGTGATGTTATGTATTTATTTATATGTTTTTTTTCTGTTACAGGTAAGCGTCATCCGAATACAGTTGTTGCTCATCAAAGCCTACAAAGTAAGAAATATTTACGAGTTATTTTTATTTCGGTTAGCACAAAAGGTTATGGGTATGTGGAAAGCAAATTCCCAGGTTGGTGAGGTCTCAGCACGTTCTCACTTGATTTTCATATCGTGCCGAACACCGCAAGAGGAGATTGTAGGACTGTACTGACCAGACCTCTCTTGCATTTATTTGAAAGCTTCCTTCAAGAATGCTGGTTTCTCCGGTACCAAAGGGTGCTTCGACCTCTGAGGTCAGAGGATATAGACCTGTACTGTCAGCATTTGCAAAGGTCTTTGAGTCTGCGTTGTACTCTTGTCTCGATTCGCAAATAGTTACTCTGTTTAAGAGCGGCCAACCCGACTTACTTTCCATACAAAAGCTCGTACCTACGTGATTATGGCGTTGTAACACATCTTTCTTTGAAATTTTTGAATCAATAGGTATCTTGTGCACTATATCTAGGTTTCTGTGCAATAAAAATTTGGAGAAACAAATTCAGTATCAGTCTTCAAAAATCTGCTTTTTTGCACAAATTTTACCTGAACTTTGGCCGTTCATAAGGTACTCATAAATTGTAAATGTCAAAAAAAAATTGCGATAAAAACCTTGCAAATTTAATGGAAATTCAGTATCAGCCTTCAAAAATCTGCTTTGTTTGCACCAATTTTACCTGAACTTTGGCCGTTCATATTGTAACGTTGTAACGTTCCCGGTACTCATAAATTGTAAATGTCAAAAAAAAAATCGCGATAAAAACCTTGCAAATTTAATGGAAATTCTAAATGACCAACATTTATTTCACAAACTTGTAAGGCTTATTCAAAACCACGTATTTCCTGGAACATGTTTTATGAAATTTCCACACACTAATTTTCGTTCAATCTTATCGCGTTCTCACTTGCTTGTTAGTAGTTCTCACTTGCGCTGGATGAAACAACAAGCTTTCCGACCATGCCCGCGTTGACGATAGATGGACCGGGAAGGGCCCTCTTAACGATGCGCAGCATGGTTTCCATAAATTCCAACTTAATGCTTTTTATGAACCAGGCCGCTCCAGCGCTGTACTCAGAGGCACGGGGCCAACTGAACGTCGCTTACTTCGACTTAAGGAAGGCATTTGATAGCGTAGATTCATTCATTCATATACATAAATTCACGCCTTCTTCCCATGGGGGTAGGCAGAAACTATATGTAGAACGCCACCTGCTACGCTCCTTACATACTCGTTTTGCTTCGCCTACGTTCATAAATCTGGTCATACACGAACTTTTTTTTTTTGGGTTGTAATTTATCAAATAACTTTTCCCGCTCTGGGTGGAGCGGGAGGGCGTGTGAGACTTTTACTGACTAAAACCCACCCGTGTTCCTTCCGTTGCCTGTGTGCCAGGGCCACGATATCCCTTTCGGACAAACTCACAACCCTGGCAGGGTCATACACGCACGCCGGTTGCGAGTACTACGCACCTAACCTTTCTGAAGCACGTCACCAAATAGGTCACTATAATCTCCTCCTAGGGCGGCCCATCCCGGCGTTTCCACTCACCTCTGCTTTGTAAATACCTTTTGTTAGTCGCACTTCATTCATCCTCTCAACATGAACAATCCACTTTTCCATTTCAGATAATGACATTTAATTATGTTAATCACCCGAAAAAGTAAAATAAAACCAAGAACAACAAGTTTTTTTAGGGTACCTGCCTTGCACGTAAAACGGGGATGATATTTTTTTTTCTCGTCTAATACATGGTGTGGGGTATCGTTGGATAGGCCGTTCAAAAATATTGTGGGTGTGTGAAAAACATTTTTCAATTCTGAGATCCGTTTGCGTAATATTAAGCTTTAAAGTGCTATTTTTTTATTAGAGTCGTGTCCCCCCCCCCCCTGCCAGCTAAATGGTTGGTTTTGGGTATGTGAAAAAATTCATTCAAACGAGTAATCGTCGACCAACTTAAATTTGCAGTTGAAGAATTGACCGTCACGTATATGTATAGATGTATGGGAGAGCATGTTTTTCAACTAGAATGTTAAGTTTGTTTTTGGGATGAATTCATTCTAACTACGGAACCCTTCATTGTGCGTGGTCCGACACGTACTTGGCCGGTTTTTTGACTTTGGCTTAGTTCTTTGGCTGTCGTTTTTTTCTTTCGCCGTAGTCGACCATAGATTCGGCCGATACTTCGGATGTATGTTCGGAGTAGACTCCCTGCGCCTAAAGTCTGCTATTACAATAGTGTCAGAATGGTCGATCATTAATTTCATAATTGTTGATATTGACAAGTTTGGTAATCTACTATTATAATGGCGGCATTATGACTTTCCAATGGTCGGCCACTGACACTACAATGAAAGAAATTGCATCTATTGTTAATCTCGTACATAATGACAAATGAATGACATTTCTACTAATGGGTTTTATAATAATGGCAATACGACAATGCCATTATAAGTAACACAATTCTATTACGAGAACATTGACCGACCAATTATCGACCATTATGAATTTAGCAGATTACGAACTTTTAGCCAAATGACAATGGGATCGTGTTGGAATGACTGAATTTATAAAAATAGCAGACTTGGGGCCCTGGTTTCACCTCGGGACTGGTATTGCACCCCTGATCGGATTTGGTCTTTTATCCCGATATTCCACGAGATTAAGACTTATACGGATGAAACCGTGGGGCGCAGCTAGTCATTTATGTAAAATACACACATACACACGACATGCATCACGTCTAAGATCACAACCACCCTGAAAAGACCAAAAGACTTCGAATGCAATCGCTGCGGCCAAAATCGGCTAGATGACGTCATGATCATGATGATTATGCAAGAGGTCACATTATAATTTAAATTACAGTATTAAGTAAGTTAGTTTGTAGCTCTAGAATCGTTAAAACTCCAGCCCAACCAGATGTTCTCAACGAAACTCCTAAGAATACTTCAGGAAGTAAAACATATAACAATAGATTCTATTTGCAGCCGCACAACCCATCAGATATAGACTCTGACGTCATCTGTGACGTCACCAGTAATACGTCAGATGACATTGGAAAGAAAGATGGCGGATGTTAAGATCGTGAATGATGTCACAACAGAGGCGTGAGCAATTTAAATCACAAATCAAAATCAAAATCTAAAATATTTTTACTACACAGAAGCCTACATGGGCACTTATGAAACGTCAGAAGCTAGGTGCACGGTTCCAATTGGTTGTTTCCTATGGAGAAGAGCCGGTAAAAAATTCCACGGTGTTAAGTAAGTCAGTTGGTAACTCGAGAATCGTTAAAACTCCAGCCCAACCAGATGTTCTCAACCAAACTCCCAAGAATACTTCAGGAAGTAAAACATAAAACAATAGAATCTATTTGCAGCCGCAAAACCCATCAGATATAGACTCTGACGTCACCTGTGACGTCAGCAGTAATACGTCAGATGGCATTGGAAAGAAAGATGGCGGATGTTAAGATTGTGAATGATGTCACAACCGAGGCGTGAGCACGAACGTGCGACGTAATCGACAAATTTTTCGAACAATTTTAAAATTTATGAAAATACTGGTTACGCACATATTATTTATGTAGCTTTAATACTATTCATATCTACTATAAGTGATAAATTGTTCTTGTTGCAAAAAATTAAACCATTTATGTGGTGGGATAGTTGTATTTTTAACCGAATTCAAAAAAGGATGATTTCGATGTTCGTCTGATTTAAAAAAAATGTATTATCATCGTTTTTTTTACTTTGGTAGAGGAAGCTTGCGTGGTGGTCCCATATACAACATTATTTTTAGTATATGCGAAACCTGAATATAGTTTGTTCAGACTAAGGAACTGAATCGATTTCAATAATTTTTATACCATGTTATATTTTGTCCCAAAAATATTTAACTGTGATGGAAAATGTTATCACCATTTAATTACTTACAATACAGTCGCCGTACGGTTATGTACCTACTGCCAAATTATTATCAATGAGCGCAAGATGACCCTGGAGGCGCGGCCGCGCGCCGTTAGCATGTTTTTGTACGGACAACCCGGTAACATAACAACCTTATAACTTTGTGATTTTTCATGATACAGTTTTGAAATTTTGTACATAGATTCTATAAATAAAAATACTAGACACATGTTTCGGGTTTCGCTTATACTAAAACTAATATTGTATATATTTTATTAACTTTGCTTGAGTAGTTTTGAGTTACCTTCAAGATATACGTATTTTCCCCACTTAACCTATCTGGATGATGTTATAATAACTTCCTGTCCCTGTTATTTTGTACGTGTGGTGCCGGACGTAAATAATAGCACCACCCTATTTCTTCCCGTGGGTGTCGTAAAAGGCGACTAAGGGACTTACTACAAAATGGGCAGCAGCGTTCTCTATGCATTTTAACATAGATTAAGGCAAACCCCCCCTTTGGGGGAGGTTGGTGGCAAAAAACGAAACTACAGAACCAAAGACACCGACTTCCAAAATTATATTAAATATAATATTTTATTTGGGTGTACTATAGGTAACAAGGCGTGATGTTTTGTTATGTGCTTCCGTAATTAAGGTTATTTTTCACTTTTTAGTGTTTTTCTTTTGGAAGTCGGTTGTTTTTTTTGTAAATAGTTTTCTTTAGAGGATAAGTGAACTTTACACTCTGTTCCTCATGCCTCTATAGCAGGGATGCACAGACCACGTCCCGCGGCGCGGGCCGCATGCGGCCCCCCGGCAATATGCCAGTGGCCCGCCAGCAAAAAAATATTCCCTCGTACATTTGAAGGAAAAATATTGCTGAGGTTTACAAATAATATAAATTTGAATTGCGCGCGTTACTAAGTGCGCTCGCTGTGGGCACGCCATAATTGCGGCGGTAAGTCCCCTCTTTGAGGAGTGGCTAGAGAGGCGCCACGGCGGCGTCCTCACCTTCCGCCTGACGCAGGTCCTCACCGGACAGGTGTTTCGGGAGGTTCCTGTTCAGGATAAAGCGGGAGGAAACGCCCGGGTGTCACCACTGTGTGGATCGCCCGGAGGACACGGTGGAGTATACGGTGGAGGTCTGCCCTGCTTGGGCGGAGCACCGCCGTGTCCTCACGGAGGTGATCGGCGGCGACGATCTCTCGCGTCCGGCCCTTGTTCAGGCCATGGTTCGGAGCGAGAGTGCATGGGAGGCCGTCACCTCCTTCTGCGAAGCAGTAATGCTAGCGAAGGAGGAGGCGGAACGCGTGAGGGTGAGGCAGGGTGCCCGCCCTTCCGCCCTTAGTCGCCGCAGGAGACGCCCTGGGCGTCAGAAATCGCAGGCCGTTTCGGGGCCACCGTAGGCGCGAGATTGCGGACGGTGAGCGATGGGTAGCTCGCCGTCCGATAAGGACCAGGCCCGGGTCGACGGCGCGTTGTGTTCCACGCGCGCCTCAAAGAGACGTCAGCACCAATTGACGGGGTCCGAAAGGGCCAATGCCTGCCAGGGTTACGAGTCTGTCTGAAAGGGATATCGTGGCTCTGGCACACAGGCATTTGAAGGAACACGGTGGGTTTTAGTCAGTAAAAGTCTGACACTCCCTCTCGCTCCGCCCAGAGCGGGAGAAGTTATTTGATGATTTCCCACCCAAAAAAAAAAAAAGAAAGTGCGCTCGCTGTGCGGTGCTTGATGTGAACTCGGAAACTTTCACTTCAAACTAGTTTATTATATATTTTTAATTAAAATTTGGCTATTTTTATGTTTTTAATTTGCGCAGGTGGCCCGCCATTAGTTCATTATTTGCCCAAGTGGCCCATGGTCTCAATAAGTCTGTGCATCCCTGCCTATAGTATAAGCTAGCCCCTTATATTTTATTGAAACTTCGTACTATGCTAGGCCAGCCCAAGGTCAAAGTGACCTACTGTACACCCAAATTTAACCAGCGGGGTAATGGCGTAACACACTATCAGTAGCAATGCGTTTAATTTATGACTGCAGTTCAACATCATTTATTGCGATATTTATGTTGTTGAGCAGACAAATTTTTCGAACATAAGTAGCAATGGATTAGCAACATACTTCAAAATCATTCAGATTGTGATTGATAATGTTACGCGATTTGGGTGCTGGTATTTTTAAGTCACAGGGCACTTATCTGGACCTCAGTAACACTACTCATGACTTGGGGAAGGTTGGTCGTTGGGAAAGGCAGGAATGATTTTAAAAGCAAAATAATACATAGTCCTCATTATCAAGCAGCGCGGATTTTAAGTAACAGGTTGCCATTAGACTTACAAACTATAATTTACAAGAGCTCATTTAAAACGCAGATTAAAAAAGAATTGAAATTCGTATAACTCGAAAACGGTGCGTCCTAGGCAAAAAAATACAGAAATTTAAATCGCCACGCTGTTTAATGTATCTGAGCGTGACGATCACGCGAGTTCAGTGCTTTTTCCCCACCCCAAAAGTGCCCAACGTGTCTAAAGTTTTTACTTCATTAAAAGTCGCTGTCTATTAAGACGCAGATAGTATATGCCAGTGACCTTGAGTGGTTAACTTGCGTGTTCTGTACTGAGCTCACGCAACGCGTCGTACGTTCAGCCAGTAATAGGACTCGCCCATCAAGGAGCGCTGTCCCCAATTTGACGCATTATTAATTTATTATACACAAAACAAAACGTATTTTAATAAAACGCGTATACTAAAACATCAATAATTAAATTATCTTTAAATTGGTGAAGGTTTCAGAAAAATACGCTTCGTAGATTTTGCGCCATTCTCAGTTTTTTATCCACATTAGACATAATTTTACAAATTAATTTCACTATGTAATATCAAAATAATCTAAAATATTCACATATAAAGTTACTAAGAAAATGCTCTAATTTATCATATATTTTTTTCAAATCATTAACACTACTCGTTTAGACGTGATCTTCAGTATACAATCTTTAAAAGTCAGTTATCGTCCCCTTAAGTCAAGACTCAAAGCGTTCCTTTTGGAGAAATGTCTGTATTCGATAGACGATGACATATCCACGTTTTAAAATGTTTTTATTAGTTAATGTGAGACTGGGTAATATTAGTATGTAAGTAGTAATTTGTACAGTTATTGGATATTTAATTGTATCTATTGAATTTTAATTTTTGTATAATTTATTGTATTATGAATGTATTAGTTGAATAATTTTAATGATCGTGAGTTTTTTAATT
Organism: Tiliacea aurago; assembly: GCA_948098905.1. Lineage (NCBI taxonomy): Eukaryota > Metazoa > Arthropoda > Insecta > Lepidoptera > Noctuidae > Tiliacea > Tiliacea aurago. Next base: position 11,305,424 of record OX402603.1, on the reverse strand, counting down.
ATCCTGAATAAAATTGAATTTGAAATTTGGGTAAAGAATCCAAGACCCCACGTCAGAGCTCAATACAGATTCCGGGCAGCAACTGAAAACTCCTAATAGCAAAACTCAATTACTCAATTTGACCCGGCAATCGAAGTCAAGACCTCACCCCAATGCGGAAGTCAACAAAACAAACCTTGATACTGAAATTAATTTAACTCAAAATAAAAAGACATTTTCGACATCTAAAGAAAAATAATATCGTGAGGATAATCTACGCTTGTGGCGTCGTAAAAAATAAGACGAGAAATGAACTAAAATAGATATAAAATTCAAGATGTCTTTTTCCCCTTTATTTTTATATTTGTTTATAAGTACGAAGAGAGAATTTTCTTTCATTTTCCTTGTAAACTAATTCCCCGAGGACTTTGTAGAAGAAGCATTTAAATGTTAAGTGGCTATTTCGTAGCTTAGGATGTGCGGTGGAGCATACGGTGGAGGTCTGCCCGGCTTGGGCGGAGCACCGCCGTGTCCTCACGGAGGCGATCGGCGGCAGCGATCTCTCGCGTCCGGCCCTGGTTCAGGCCATGGTTCGGAGCGAGAGTGCATGGGAGGCCGTCACCTCCTTCTGCGAAGCAGTAATGCTCGCGAAGGAGGAGGCGGAACGTGTGAGGGTGAGGCAGGGTTCGCGCCTTCTCGCCCTTAGCCGCCGCAGGAGACGCCCCGGGCGTTGGGAGTCGCAAGCTGATTTCCGGCCAACGTAGGCGCGGGCCTGCGGACGGTGAGCGATAGGTAACTCGCCGTCCGATAAGGACCAGGCCCGGGTCGACGGCGCGTTGTGATTCACGCGCGCCTCAAAGAGATGTCAGCACCAACTGACGGGGTCCGTTAGGGCCAATGCCTGCCGGGGTTGCAAGTTTGTCCGAAAGGAATATCGTAGCCCCGGCACACAGGCAACGGAAGGAACACGGGTGGCTTTTAGTCAGTAAAAGTCTGACACGCCCTCCCTCCCGCTCAGCCCAGAGCGGGAGAAGTTATTTGATAATTTCTCACCCAAAAAAAAAAAAAAGGATATGCCTAAAGCCGCGTTTTCACTACCCTGCCGAGCGAACATTTGTTCAGAGCAAATGTTTGCTGTTCTGCCGATGTTCGCTTAAAAAAGAAAATATCTGTTACCACTATACCCTGCCGAGCGAACATTTGTTCAGAGCTACTGTTTGCTGTTCTGCCGATGTACGCTTAAAACAGAAAACATCTGTTTCCACTATACCCTGCCGAGCGAACATTTGTTCAGAGCAAATGTTTGCTGTTCTGCCGATGTTCGCTTAAAACAGAAAACATCTGTTTCCACTATACCCTGCCGAGCGAACATTTGTTCAGAGCAAATGTTTGCTGTTCTGCCGATGTTTGCTTAAAACAGAAAACATGTTTCCACTATACCCTGCTGAGCAATCATTTGTTCAGAGCAAATTTTGTTGTTCTGCCGATGTTCGCTTAAAACAGAAAACATCTGTTTCCACTATACCCTGCCGAGCGAACATTTGTTCAGAGCAAATGTTTGCTGTTCTGCCAATGTTCGCTTAAAACAGAAAACATCTGTTTCCACTATACCCTGCCGAGCGAACATTTGTTCAGAGCAAATGTTTGCTGTTCTGCCGATGTTCGCCCAAAACAGAAAAGATAGTAATTAGGTAACCTGCGAAATTCAAATCGTCTTACGTTTTTGAAATATTCAGGTCAGAAACGGTTGTACGTTGATCTAAATATGATTCGCGGCCATAACAAATATGGCTTTACAGAATTATAATCATTAGAATCAGCAATACTGTAAAACTGTCTAAGTTCATAGAAGCCTATTAAATGACTATTTCGAAATAATCATTCAAGATTCTTTATTTGTGGAAACATGAGTACACATACAGAGCATGCAAGTTATTAATTAAATACGTTGTAGTTTAAGAGCAGTCATGTTTGGCCTTAGTGGGGTACAAATATTTAAATTTCAGTACCTAATAAAAGTTATTGGATAAGTATTAGATTACATAAGGACAAAAATAGTAAATGTCAATATTGATAAGAGTTTCATTAAATATTTGGTCATAATTACGAAACAATTACTAAATGTCAATTAAAATTATCATCATAGCAATAATATGTTGCCATAAGTACAGATTATGTCAAAGATGTATTGATAATAGGATAGGATAAATCAAAGGATAGGATTCTACGAAGAGAGTTAGTTGTATTGCTGATTCTAATGATTTTAATTCTGTAAAGCCATATTTGTTATGGTCGTGAATCATATTTTAATCAACATAAAACCAGATACAGGCCAGCAAATTGCAAAAAACTGAAAGTTTGAATTTTGCGGGCTAGCTTAGCGCATCCCCCTTAAACAAACAGTAGTATACAATTACAAACAGCTATTGTCAATCGAGGCTACCATTAACACTGCATCAGCGGTCGCAGCCGATCGATACTGTTTTGTTATTCATTTGCATGTAAACCTAATGAAACGTCGGTTAGTTTGCCCTATTGTGGTAATTGTTTATTTGTTCAGTAAGAGCGTTCTTTCCGAGCGAACTGGCAACGTCGCATTTCTAGAGGGTTTTCGTGATCAATCTACCTACAATATATTTTTTAAACCTCATCATCATTTCAGCCGAAAGACGTCCACTGCTGGACATAGGCCTCCCCCAAAGGGGGGGGGTTTGCCATAATCGGCACGCTTGGCAGGCGGGTTGGCGATCGCAGTATGGTGTTAAAATCAGGGACCATTTTGGTTCCCCCTTGAAAGGGTTTTCGATAGGGTTTTTCTAAGCGGTTAAACAAAAACCCATACGATAAGGGTAACCCTTATGAACGGCTTAAATTAAATTTTTGTAACCCATTGAAAGGGTTTTGGATAAAAACCCATACGGTGTGGGTAACCCTTTTTAACGGCTTAATTTAAGCCGTTCAAAATTACCCACACCGTATGGGTTTTTGATTAACTGCTTAGAAAAAACCTATCGAAAACCCTTTCAATGGAAAGGCGTAATGGTTTTTCTAAAATGGTAACCAAAATGGTCCCTGGGTAGAATAGAGATAGAATTGGTCATGCTACGCGTGCTGGGCGGCTATCGAAATAACATAATACTATGATGTTTTCATGTTACTGGGTTTCAAGTAGGTATAGAACCCATTAAAATGGGTTATCATGTAACCCTTTCACTGGGTTTCAAGTATAAAACCCATTCAATGGGTAATCATGTAACCCATTCAATGGGTTTCTAGTACAAAACCCTTTCAATGGGTTACATGATAAAGGTAACCCATTGAATGGGTTACCCCTTAATAATAATAATAATAGTTATCTTGACGAATAACTACCGGAGACATTATGAAGGATGGGACAGTTGACGTGTGTCGGGCATGCCACCGTCCGGGTGAGTCCATCAGACATATTATCTCTGGTTGTTCTCGTCTGGCTAACGGGGAGTACTTGCACAGGCATAACCAAGTAGCCAGGATTATTCACCAGCAACTTGCTTTGAAATATAAACTTGTGGATTCTGAGGTACCGTATTACAAGTATGTGCCCGACCCTGTTCTCGAAAAAGACCATGTCACGTTGTACTGGGATCGGTCTATCATCACTGACAGGACTATTGTCGCCAATAAGCCTGATACGAGTATAGTGGTGATAGATCGATTAGCGCGCCGCGCAATGATTATCGATGTTACCATTCCACATGACGAGAACCTCGTGAAAGCTGAGAAAGAGAAACAAATTAAATATCTCGACTTAGCACACGAGGTTGTTGACATGTGAAATGTGAGCTCGGCTATCATTGTGCCGATTGTCGTCTCGGCCAAATGCCTGATGGCCGAGAGCCTCGATCAACATCTCTCGAGGCTCTCGTTAAGACGTGGTTGGATCAAAGGCCTGATTCAGAAGGCAGTACTCCTCGATACGGCTCGCATCGTGAGGAGGTTCCTATCTCTGGAGCCCCAACCACCGGTAGCTTGGACCCTGCTCCCGCTACCGGCGGACAACTATTATTTATATTTTAAAATGTTTTTATATACTTTATTGATATTCTAATATTAAAAAATATAATTTATATGTAAATCACTAAATAAAGGAATAATAATAAAAATGTTTATTTTTCTTCCACAAATAACTCTTATTAACTATAACTTAAAAATGGGGCATTCAAATATTATGATGTAGGACAATGATCACTTGTGGGAGACTGGTGCCTAAATTAAGCCGTGACTTGTATTTCAGGACACCAGGGACTCCCCCCTAGAGGCGAAAATATCATCAAAAACAGAGAAATGCTTACATAAAGGCTTGAAAGGTTTAACCCTTAACCGGGGTTGTACGGTCCCTAGTTAAAATGCATAGAGAACGCTGCTGCCCATTCTCTATATAGAAAGTCCCTTAGTCGCCTTTAACGACACCCACGGGAAGAAATGGGATGGTGCTATTCTTTACGTCCGGCACGACAGAATTTTTAATTCACCACACATAATGTTTAATCCTAATTAAATTAAATACATATTCAATCTGCTCAGCCATTTCCCAACTATTTTGGGTAAGGTTTCCAGTTTAACCGGACGCAGCTGAATACCAGTATTTTACATGGAGCGACTGCCTATCTGATCTCCACAACCCAGTTACTGGGTAACACGATACCCCTTGGTAAGACAGGTTGTCAGACTTTCGGGCTTCTGACGACCCGTAACGACTGTCAAAGATCCATGAATGACATCCCTACAAAATGGTTGAGCTGTATGGTGCTGATCCACGCGTCATGTTCGTGAACGGGCGCCGTCAGATGTGACTGGTTATCTCTTAACTGCCAGGGCTTATTTGTAATCTTTTAATTTTTTGCATTGGTTTTTAATAAAAAAAAAATTACATTGTTTTCATCTATAGAAAAGAGATGAATAATATACCCAGGATTTTGTAATCTCTTGATTTAAAAGAGTGTCATTGGAGTTTCTTGCCCGTTCTTCTCCATAGAGATCTACGATTTGGAATGGGCAAATAGCTTCAACTTTCTGACTAACTGACCGACTCTTTGACAATTCAAAAGTAATTGGTTTAATTGAAATAAATAGTTTGAGTTTGACAGCCGGGATTAACGGCTTAACGTGCTTTCCGAGGCACGGAGGAGTATGTAAAGATGGTCACCCGTCCCCGGACCAACCGCGGCAAACTTCACCGTAGCTCAATTACGTAGAAAATTAACTTACAATGAACTAGTCACAATATTACTTGGCAACATTCGAACCCAAAGCCTCATGGTCAACAAACGAATTCGTAAAACTTTAAACCACAGCTTAGGTCTCACTGTAGGATATCTACTTGTTGAATGGGCCAAGGTGACAGAGTATTCACTTGCCAGGTTTTTAATCCGCAACCTGTAGCTATTTTAACTAGTTAATTAGTAATTTGGCAAGGTATGGTGATGGATGTGTAGCGGAATCAACATCGCCACATACGAACAACGCGTCACACTGACGTCACGCGAATCCTGCATCGCGCAATCAGAGTTTACCACGCAACTAGCATAATATATACAACGTCCCGTTGAAAATATAATATTTCACGGAAATGCTGTGTAAGTGGTTGATGAATAGTATTTTGTAAGTTAAACCTCCAGTCCAAGGTAAATCGATCAAAATTTTACCGTGTATACAACGTTAGTCTTTGTTTATACTAAACCCGAAAAGGGGTCATTGTACTCATCATTTTGAACAACTTTTTCTATGGGACCGACCAACCTTGAAATCGCGAAAAAAAAATCAGCTGTTCCCTATATTTGTGTTCACTTAAATCGACAAAATGCTGCAAAATGAACAGCTGATTTTTTTTTCGCGATTTCAATGTTGGTCCCATAGAAAAAGTTGTTCAAAATTGTTGTTTGTTGAAATTGTATAATTACCCCTTTTCGGGTTTAGTATAAAAAAAACTAATGTTATATATCGTAAGTATAGGCCATAGGGGGTCGAATTTCGAGCAGTGGGCGACCACTAGTAATTAATAATTATTCGAATAAATATTTCAGTATTTAGCTTTTTAAAATTTTGAGGTTAGTTTTTGTCGCTGCTTAGTTGCTTATTACAAGGTAAGATGTCAGATGTTACACATCATATGCGACTACTTTAAGACGGAGATATATGCCAGTGACCTTGAGTAGTTAGCTTGCGTGTTCTGTACTGAGCTCACGCAACGCGTCGTACGTTCAGCCAGTAATAGGACTCGCCCATCAAGGAGCGCTGTCCCCAATTTGACGCAATATTAATTTATTATACACAAACCAAAAGTTATTTTAATAAAACGCGTATACTAAAAAATCAATAATTAAATTATCTTTAAATTGGTGAAAGTTTCAGAAGAATACGCTTGGTAGATTTTGCGCCATTCTCAGTTTTTTATCTGCGTTAGACATAACTTTACAAATTAATTTCGCTATGTAATATAAACATAATCTAAAATATTCACATATTAAATTATTGAAAAAATGCTTTAATTTAACATATATTTTTTTCAAATCATAACACTACTCGTTTAGACGTGATATTCAGTATAATATTATTAAAAGTCGGTTATCGTCGCCTTACGGCTCGCTCGATTTTTGCCATTAAACCATCCTCTTTTAATAAATTTAATGCACCTAAAGGCTTCTACATACCGGGGCGACTTGTCGCGCTGGTATGTAGAAGCCTTAAAGCACGATCGACCGTATCGGTGACATTTACATCATATAAAGGCAAGTAGGTCACCAGTGCACGTAGTATGTATGACTTGTCAATAGTTCACGAGAACTGACCTTTATAATGCACAGTAGAACAAGCTATGTGGTATTCACAGAGGCGTAGCGTGGACTAATATAGACGTGGGCGAAGTCGCATCAGCGAGACCCCTTTTCTTTCGTTCCCAAAATTAGACTCACGATAGTGAAAAAATATGAATGAAAATTAAAAATGCCATTAGCATTGGCATTCCTTTTTGCACTTTTCCGAACTTAAAACTTTTTATGGCTTATGCGAAAAACGCTTACTTATAGCTATTAATTCCTGACAAGTCACGTATCCGTTTGGTGCCGGACGTAAAGAATAACACCATCCCATTTCTTTCCGTGGGTGTCGTAAAAGGCGACTAAGGGACTTACTAGAGAATGGGCAGCAGCGTTCTCTATGCATTTTTAAAACCATTTTGCGATCGCCAACCCGCCTGCCAAGCGTGGCGATTATGGCAAATCTCCCCCTTCTTGGGGGAGGCCTATGTCCAGCAGTGGACGTCTTTCGGCTGAAATTATGAAGTCTCGTATTCCGTCAAACTAACGGTTGCGGTCTTTGAAGGTAGTTACAACGGCCTCGCAGTCGCACTTTTTCAATAATTTAATATGTGAATATTTTAGATTATGTTTATATTACATAGTGAAATTAATTTGTAAAGTTATGTCTAACGCGGATAAAAAACTGAGAATGGCGCAAAATCTACCAAGCGTATTTTTCTGAAGCTTTCACCAATTTAAAGATAATGTAATGATTGATCTTTTAGTATACGCGTTTTATTAAAATACCTTTTGTTTTCTGTATAATAAATTAATAATGCGGACAGCGCTCCTTGATGGGCGAGTCCTATTACTGGCTGAACGTACAACGCGTTGCGTGAGCTCAGCACAGAACACGCAAGCTAACCACTCAAGGTCATTCTCATATATCTGCGTCTTAAGAGGGGCTTCTTGTGAGGCCACAAACAAACACGACGTTCTTTTTACAGCGTAAAAAAAGTGATCAAATTAATTAGTCACCTGTGGTCAAGTCTGGGGGCATCGAATTTAAAGGGGCCTCACGAGGCCACTTTGAGTGCAAGGCCATGGGCGAGGGCCCACTTCGCGCACGCCTAGCTACGCCACTGGGTATTCAGGCAGCTAACTTGTAACTACTTACTTTTAAACGGAAAATATTTAACTAATCCTCTAAAAACTTATCGACCTCCAATGATGAAATTAACGAACGGATCACTCGTGTGTCTGTCCGTCGTGTTCTGTTTTAAAGTTATTTGAGAAAATATATGAAAATCTTGCATATGCAATGCATATTGAGCGTACAAACTTACATTAGCAGTTGGAAAGTATCGGAGAACATTTGTTTTTAAGTACAATGTTAAGTTTGTCCTTGGGATAAAAGACATGGTAGATAACATATTCATTGTACGGAACCATCACCACGCGAGTTCGACTCGCACTTGAATTAGACTCTTTTTCAATTTCTGACCTTTTTTTCTGTTTAACTTAGCTAGGATACCTCGACCAAACGGGTTAGGTTAGAAGTGCGACCGCTAAATCCAAGTTGGTCATAGTTACTTGACTAATTAACTCACCACGCGAGTTCGACTCGCACTTGAATTAGACTTGTACGGATAAGGTACATATAAATGATAGACTGATTATAGTTCAACTTGTGTATTGATAGTTAATGATAATGATCGACCCGCGGCGAATGAGTCTTTTGCTGTTACCCAAAACAGTGCGATGCGACTACTGATTGCTAACTCAAATATGTATAATTTATTCATTCGCTGCGCGTCGATGTCAGCATAAAATTGATACAATTGATATGTACGGGTTTGCTCGTACATGCTCCCCGAGGAAAAAGATATAAAGACAACTCAGTTACTGAGAAACAAAATAATTATGTAAAATAAATGATTTGATTTTATTCTAATTTCCTAGTGTCTCTATCGTTAATACACTGTTCACAAATTAGATATGCTTGTATAAGAACCTAACATAGGAGAGGTGGCTTTATCTAACACTCGCGCACTTGTTACCACCTTCGCCCTTTCATTGTCACACTGATACACTACACTATTCCCAACACCCGCACGTTGCGAGGCCGGGCACGCGACCCCACCGAGCGCCCCGTATGCTGCGGGAGTCGCCGGCGCGGGCGCGGGTGCGCAGCGCGACCGCACGCGCGTCCACACGAACACTCCGAGACATGCTGCTACCACGCCGATCATACAGTAGATCGCGGTATAATGATGAATGTCATGAGATGACAGACTGTTAAATAACAATCCATTTTCTTTCATGATCTTGATTTTGTCCTCAATCGTTTTAAGCTCTTGATCGCTCTCTATGCTGGAGTCATTCAAGATGTCTTGAGGAATAGACACGTTTATAACGTGGTTTATGGATGCAATGACTGGTGAGTATAGGTTAGCACTAATACTAACATCGCTCGTTCTTTGTTGATGCGCAATTACTTCAAAATTATCTGATTTGATTATGCAGCCGTAATCTATAGTTAAAAGTCCGGAGTGAGTCAGCTGATGCGCGGTAACTTGATCTCCACATACTGTTCGTATGTTACATTGACCGCAGCAAAAATAAATATAATTGTTGATAGAATGGCTTTCCATCCAAAGATTTTTACAGGGATCGACGTTGACTTCACACGTTGATGCCTTTGATTGGCAGAAGTCTTTATCGCTGCTTAATTTGTAAATAGGAGAATGAATGTGACACAAGTGTACGTTTGTCACTAGGCAGGAATCTATGATATTTTCTGCCAAGATAATATACGCATCCTTTTTCAAGTTCACAGCTATGAAATCTGACACTGGTTTAATTGATAACATTGTTTTGTTGGGTTTCTCCGCAGGAATTGGTATGAGCTTGAATATTTCATAGGTGTCCCTGCTTATCAAAGGTATTTGTACTTCAAATATTAAGTAATTCTTAAGCATTCTTGCTTTGACGCGTAGAAGTTTAAAAAGTTGTGCAAGGTCCCTATGAATGTTTTCTACAGGTAAGGTGACGTCATTAGACAAATGACTGGCTATAGTGCTCAGCTGATCCTGTAGTTGTTCGGCTGTTATTAAATGTGGATTAAATCGGCCATGATAGATGTCTGTTATTGTGTCCACTAAGGTGTTCTGTAAATCTTTCAGGTCGCGTAATAGATTGCTCGCGACTATAGCTCCCATCGAAACTTCACTTGCCCTCGAATTGTTTTGAGTTTCGGCCTTTAATACTTCTAATGTATTTTCGATGTTTGCAAACTGCTGATGAATCATTTTATGTTGTTTGTGCATTGTAGCCTCCGTTCTCTTTAAGAGACTGAATTCTGCTTCTATGACCGAAGTTTGATTTTGCCAAAATGAGACAATATGCTTTTGATTTTTGCGAAGAAGAGTGATATCGTTCTCGTATTGTTCCGCGAATCGAGCGTCCAATACGCCGAAGAGGCCGTTTGCTATGTAACCGACACCGTCGATAAGACCGCGCCGCCACCTGTTCGCTTGCTTTGCAAAATGCTGACTGAGTAACATGTGATTATTGTAATCAAGTTCATTGTACCCGTGACGTAATTGTAATAATATTATGTCACAATATGATTGTCCTTTGATTGTGCTGCATGTTTGTTCCAGCGACATGATACTTTTGTTAAGTGCGGTAATTCCTTCCCAATAAGGTTCTAAATCGTAGTATATGATTAGTTTCCAGTCGTCCCTTATGATCTGCATGTTTGTTAGTTTGTCAAAGTAAATATGTTGACTCTTTCTAAACTGTGTGACGTTAAGTGCGCATTGGGAAGTTGTTATGATACTAAAAAATAATATGATTGCCGTAAACACTGACGCTATATTATAACGGGTGCCCGCTTTTCTTGTTTCAAACTGCTTATCTGTGATAGAATCTCCCGAACTCGCAGTATTTGATTGCTTGATTTGCGAGGGGTCATTGTTAACTGGGAGTTTTGATAACTTGGTGATAGGACGTTTCAGTGTTCCGTTTTTGGTTTTTACTGTAACCACGCGAACATGACCGTCGGAACCGGGATGTAGTTTGATGACTGCCCATCAGCCATTTTCCCGGCGGAAGATTGTCATCGTGAATCATGACAATATCATAAACATCGAGGTTTCGTTTAGCTTGTTTCCACTTACTTCTTTCTGTAATTTGTACTAGGTACTCATTCTTCCATCTTTTCCAGAGATCTTGTACAATTTTTTGTGTCAACTGCCATCGGGTTCTTAAATCTGTTTCAGTCTCGTGTATTGTAACCTTTGATCCACCTGTTAGGAAGTGAGCAGGCGTTAAAAAATCCATATCGTCTGGATCTTCTGATATTGCACATAGTGGTCTCGTGTTGAGACAAGCCTCAATCTGTGTAAGCACCGTATAAAGCTCTTCAAATGTAAGAATCTGGTCACCAATAACTCTCTTGAAATGATATTTGAAGCTTTTAACTGCTGCCTCCCATAGGCCCCCCGCTGTTGGCCATGAGGGCGCATTAAAACTCCACTCGATTTCCATATCTAATACTTCTGCTTTTAGTTCTGTGTCTTGCATGATATTCATTAGTGCTTGATATTCCTGCTGTAGTACCTTGTTAGCACCGACAAAATTGCGACCATTATCGCTATAAATGTGACTAGGCGTCCCTTTGCGAGCTGCCATTCTTCTTAATGCTGCGATGAATGAAGTTGTACTTAAATCACCAACTAGTTCTAAGTGTACTGCCTTCGTCACCATACACACAAAGACAGCCACATATCCTTTTGTGCTCTTAGTACCTCGTCCTTTGCTTGCTTTGACGTAAATATGACCAGTAAAATCTACGCCTGTGTGTGTAAACGGACGTGATGGATTACTTCTGGCCTCCGGCAAGGGCCCCATAATTTGCGGTTGGCAGTCTGGATTTTGTTTTTTACATGTTACGCAACGACGAAGCTGTCTCTTCGTAGCGACGTTCCCTCCTAGAATCCAATATTTTTGTTTAATAAAACCCAATGTCAGCCGGGCTCCGGCATGTAACATGGTTTGATGTGCGTCCTCTATCATTAATTCTGTCAGACGTCCACTGTGCGGTAGAATAATAGGATGCTGCATGTTATGGCTGATATGTGCCTTTTTTAGTCTCCCTCCGACTCGTAAGATATCATTTTCATCTAGGTATGGGTTTAATTTTAACAATTTATTTTTTGAATTTAGCTTTCCTTCTTGCTTTAAATCTCTTATTTCTTTTGCGAACTCTTCCTGTTGTACTTGCTTGATAATTTTTTGCTTTGCTTGATTAATTTCTGATAATGATAAATAATGCTTTTTTGCTTTTCTTTTGTAGGTCGTAATCTTCATCACTAATGCTAGAATACGTGCAATTTTGCTGATTGATTGATATTTGCTTAACAAGTCTATAATGATGCTTGATTCATGCTTTGTAACGACATGAACGTCTTCTTGCTTCTTTGTTTCCTCGTTTGTTTTATAGATTGCCTGATTTTCTTTCGTTGCTTCGAAAGATTGTAACCATGTTGGTCCTTGCCACCACAAACGATAATCATTCAATTGAGTCACTCCGAGTCCTCTGCTTCCACAATCAGCGGGATTTTCACTTGATTTTACATATCGCCAAGATTGTGGTTGAATGCTATCAGTTATTTGTATTGTTCTATTTGCTACGAACGTTTTCCATCGACTTGGGTTTCCTTGAAGCCATCCCAATACGGCAGTGGAGTCACTCCAACCAAATATATGTAGGTCATGACCTGCTAGACACTGCTTGACTTTGGTCATAAGTTTGGCCAGCAACAGTGCTCCACAAAGTTCTAATCGTGGTAGTGATATTTGTTTTTTCGTTGGTACTAATTTTGATTTAGCTGCTACTAATATTGTTGATTGATTGCTATTTATAACTCTGCAGTAAATTACGCATGCATATGCTTTTGTTGATGCGTCACAAAAGCCGTGTAACTCTAGACTGCTTACTGTTTCCGTACCGTACCATCTTGGTATTTTAAATTGATTGATATTTTCTAATTCTTCCTTGATTTTGATCCATTCCTTGCTGATTTTATCTGGTACTTGTTCATCCCATTGAAGATTAGATAACCATGTTTCTTGAAATAAAATCTTTAATTTTGTCGTTACAGGCACGATCCATCCTAATGGATCGAATATTTTAGACATGTCTGATAGTATGATTCTTTTAGTGATACTGACGCTTGATGGATCAATTTTTGATACAAATGTGAAGTTATCATGTGTAGGGTTCCAACGCAGTCCTAATGTCTTAGTCAATCCTGCTTGATTAAAACTCTTGCTTTCTTGTTTATAATAGTCCTGATCTTCTATTTGCAGCAGCCGACTATCGTTTGATGTCCACTTTCTCAAGTTGAAGCCCCCTAATTTCAGTAAATTCATCAAATCTTGCTGTAACTGTTGTGCTGATGATAGGGAACTGGTTCCATGGACCAGATCATCCATATAGAATGATGCTTCGACGACCTTGGCGGCTTCCGGGAATTTATCCCGTTCATCAGTCGCTAACTGTCTCAATGACATCATTGCAAGAAATGGAGCTGTTTTTGTGCCGTATGTTACGGTTGTCAATTGATATTGTTGTAATTTTTGAGACGGGTTATCTCGCCATACAATTTTTTGTAAAGGTTGATCTTCTGGGTGTACCCAAATCTGCCTAAACATTTTTTCTATGTCAGCCGTGAATGCGTACTGATATTGTCTCCATTTAATGATTAGAGACTGAATGTCTTGCTGTAAATTGGGCCCCGTGTACATCAGGTCATTTAAACTATGATTTGTAGACGTTTTTGCCGAAGCATTGTAAACAACTCTTAATGCAGTCGTTGCACTATCTTCGCGCAATACGCAATGATGCGGTAGGAAACATTCCGGTGTCTGATTGCAAGGTGAAGGTTTCATGTGACCTAAGTGTATGTACTCGGTTATGAATGACTTATAAGCGTTGAATAAATAATTGTTTTTATGTAATTTCTTTTCTAAATGAATGAATTGAGCAACAGCCTTATTTTTGGACTGCCCCAATTTCTCTTCAAATTGTGGTATAAGTGGTAGTCTCACTTCATATTTTCCGTCATCCAAACGATTCGTTGTTGCTTTGTAGTATTGAATGCACTCTTGATCTTCTGATGATAGTGATTTTTCTTCTGTAACATCTTCTATCTCCCAGAATTGCTGAAATTTGTCTAAATCAAATTGTACGACGTTGCACATTAATTTAGTTTTTAGATTTCCACACAATATCCAACCCAGACGAGTCTCTTGAACAAGCGGAAGTGATTCGCTTAACCTGCACATGCCCGCTAAAAGAATATTCGAATATATGTCCGCACCCAACAAAATGTCTATGGGTCGGCTGATGTTGTACTCAGGATCTGCTAATTCTAAATTTTCCAGAAATGGGCATGCTATTTTTGGGAATGAGTATGATGGTAAATATTTTGTAAGGTTGTTCATGATGTAAACATCGATGTTAAATTGATATAGTTTGATTCTTGAGCTTGACATACAGTTCAGGTTCATTGTTCCTTTGCAACTGTTTTCTGTTTGCCCTATGCCTGTGATTATGCCGTCACACCTGGATCGCTGCAATCCTAATTGCTGAGCAGCGTTCTCTGTGATAAGACTGTGAGCCCTGGTCAATTAGAGCCCGCATGATCAGATATGTCCCATCTGCTTTCTGAACCTTTAGCAGTGCAGTTGAAAGCAAAGTTTCTTGCATCATATTTTGTTGTGTCACGTGCGTGTTGCCTTGATTTGCACGTTCTATATTGTAACGGATGTTGTTTTGCTGTGCAGAAGGCGTCGAATTTCCTCCTTGTTTTGACAATTCTTTTAAATACGATTCATGAAGCAATGTATTGTGAAATTCGTTGCATTCGAGGCAACGTTTCTTCGATAAGCATTCTTTGCCTTTATGATCATATAAGCAGTTTTGGCAATAATTCAAGTTAGCAACACATTGTTTTTTCTTCATCGGGGAAAAGTCAGCAAATTGTTTGCAAAAAAATATAGCATGTGCGTCATTGCAAACTGGACAATTTGGCCGGTTGTTTTGCAATTTCCTGTTATTTGGTGATTGAAAAATAGCCTTATTGCTTGAATATGATTGCTTGTAATGATAATTTTTGGATTCTGATGGTTTATTGGAATTTGAAGAGAAGGATTTTTGATGATTGGTCTCCTGTTTTCTTCTACTCGCTTCCATGCTCGTGAACTTCCCCTCTAGAAAGGCTAGAAATTCATTCAACTCGAGTAATTCTCGAGGTTCTTTGATTGCTGCGTTGTATTCGCTGAATGTGTCCGAATCCAATTTCTGGCACAGGATGTGCACGATCAACGGATCCCACGACGTCACGTCTACGCCGAGGTTCTGTATGGCGTTCATCGTTTCAAGTGCAGTATCATGGATTCGTTTGATATGATTAATTGATGCTTGCTGTGAAATTGGCATATTTAATAAAATGTTAATATGCGATGTGAATATCATCCTCTTGTTGTCATAACGGTGGCTCAAGATGTCCCAACTAATGATATAGTTGTCTGAGCTGATCGGGAGATGCTGTATGAGACGCTCTGCTTCACCTTTCACTTTCGACTTGAGAAACTGCATCTTCTGAGCCCCAGATAATGACGGGTTGCTATGAACTGCTTCTGTGAACAGATCCTTAAAAGATGTCCACTGATGATAATTACCGCTGAATGTAGGTATTTCTATTTTTGGCGTAGTATACTCTCTATGTGAAATGGATGACATCTTCTTATTGATTGCTTTGATAGCATCGTTATATGTGCTTTCGTATTTGAGGTATATATGATGATACTCTTGATTTTGGTCTCCCAGCTCACTGTCTAACTCCCAATATTGAGTGTCAATCTTCGCCCAGCGAGACCTTACCGTACTTAACAGATGATCGAATTCCCATTTCTCCGCTACAGCATCCATGTTGATACTAGAAACGGTATGTTCAAAGGCCTTGAAGTTGCTCATCTGTTTCCTCATCATCTCATCCGTCTTGCTGTTTGATCCCTGAGATTTCAAAGATTGGCCTGAAGGTTGTTGTACGGTGCTTGAGGAAGCTAGAGGAGTAGCAGGCTTTAGAAGCGGTGTTGATGGTCTTTCCTCTATTGGCTGATGATTCTGAATAACTGCTCTGATTTTCTCATATCTCTCCTTCACAGTGTCAAATTGTTTCGAAGTGAAGTAAGTATGCGATCTGGCATATTCGATGCTACACAATCTTACGTGATTCGATTGATACTCGTGCCAGCATGCATCCAAATTTTCTAACCTTCGGCGTATGTAGTCCGAGGATTTTCGATCGGAGCCATCCTTTTTGAAATTTGTGTAGACTTGTTCTATCTGATTGAGTAGTTGCTGTTGTTGGGCGAGAACGTCCTCCATTGACGACATGTTGCTGATAGTAACGTTAATAAAAGGAACGATCTTACTTGATTATCCAAGCGGGAGCTTTGTTGCCCACCAAATCCGGATCCCTGTTGATCCCTGCTGATTGCTGCTGCTGCTGTGTACTGCACTATTGCTGGCAATACTAACACCTTCACTGCTAGTTCGCTTGACGTCACTAGTGAAACGATTTACAGTACTTGATTGCTACACTGCAATGTACACACGCGACATCCGGCTCGAAGGACCAAAAAATGTACGGATAAGGTACATATAAATGATAGACTGATTATAGTTCAACTTGTGTATTGATAGTTAATGATAATGATCGACCCGCGGCGAATGAGTCTTTTGCTGTTACCCAAAACAGCGCGATGCGACTACTGATTGCTAACTCAAATATGTATAATTTATTCATTCGCTGCGCGTCGATGTCAGCATAAAATTGATACAATTGATATGTACGGGTTTGCTCGTACAAGACTCTTTTTCAATTTCGTACCTTTTTAGGGTTCCGTACCTCAAAAGAAAAAAGAAACCCTTATAGGATCACTCGTGTGTCTGTCTGTCTGTCTGTCCGTCCGTCTGTCACAGCTGATTTGCTCCGAATCTACTGGACCGATTAAGTTGAAATTTGGTACACATATGAACTTCTATGACCCAAACAAGGACGTGTTTCGTAAATAAATTAATTTTGAATATGGAGGTCACTTTTGGCGTGCAAATTAGAAAACTAAAAGAAAAGTTTTACTGACTGTACCGAGTGACATATCAAATCAAAGGGCTTGTTTTAAGGATTTCATACATATTTTTTTATAATTTTAAAATACATACTTTTGAAATTATTTAAGAAAATTGATGAAAAATGACCACCCTTATCTCCGAAACTAGTGAGCATACATTTTTGATAAAAATACATTACTTAAATAGTTATTTACTTATAGATTACAGGAAAACCTATAAGAAGTCTGTTATCATAAAATAACATGGTAAATCACTCAATATTGTGCGTACAAACTTACATTTCATCTCCACTACGGGACCCTTCATTGCGCGTGGTCCGACACGCACTTGGCCGGTTTTTATCTGTTCTTTTTAACTTAGCTAGGATACCTCGACTGGGACCGCTAAATCCAAGTTGGTCGTAGTTACTTGCCTAATTAATATTTTTAAGACCCAAAATATGAATTATTAGAAGTCCAAAAAAGAGGAGCTTTCATTTATTAGTGGTCAATAATATTTTTATTAAAGCAAAATTTACTAACATAGTTTTAAGCTATATTTATTAACACAAGTTTTGTTTTTTATGATAAATATCTTAATTTGTAAGGTACTTATATTGTATATCTACTGGCCTATGTAGCCTAAAATAAATGTATTACTATTATTTCCTTTATATTATTATTGTTTCATTTATTACGTTCTTATACATACATGTTGATTACCTACATTTTTGAATATTTTTTATAAAAAAAAAACATAAAAAAAGATATTAACTTACGCATTACGTACGCATTAGCATCACGAACAAGGTCCAAGCTGCCGGTGGTCAGGGCTCTAGAGAGAGGAACCTCCTCACTATGCGTGCCGTGTCGAGGAGTACTGCTTTCTGAATCAAGCCCTTGACCCAGCAGCGTAATGAGAGCCACCTGAGGTGTTGGTCGAGGCTCTTCGCTATTAGATGTATCATTATTATCTCCTTTATTTAATTAAATATACATATAAATTATATTTTTAAATATTAGAATATAAATAAAATATTAAAATGGGAATTATTACAGGTTCAATTAAACACATGCCAAAAAATATTATCGACTCATTTAATTGTAAGGGAAGCAGACAGAGATTATAACGCCTATAGAGTATGGCATCCAACACTTGTAAGGTATAAGCAGGACTTATCTAAGCAATCTCACTTAATACGATCCCCGGGGATATGAAATTCCGTGGGGCTTGGTTTGAGTCATAGGCGTAGCGGGAATGAGGCAGAAATTAATAAAATTGCGGGAATTAACATAATTATTTGCCCTATAGATCATCATATCCGTAACCTTCAGGTCAAACGATAGAATAATAATATAATGTCAACGTAAAGTTCAAAAAGTTATCATCAAGCAGTCATCTGGAAAAAAAGATACCACTTAAAAAAAAAACTGTGTTCTACGACTCCCTCATAGACTAGGAAACTTTCAAATTAATATTCAAAAGCTAGACAGATATATACCAGTACCGATCTCCAAAAAAAGGATACTATATTGTAGAATGATAAATTGATAATTCTACAGTATGTACGTTCTACAGTTTCTTAAAAATTTCGGGTTATCTCACTGACATTTAACTATTATAATTTGACAAATGATTAACATTTCTAATCTTAGTATAGTAAGTAGGATTTATGTTTCAATTTTATTATCATTTATTTAATGAATGTAATCAATTATTTTGCATGCTAGTTTTAGATGATTGTTTTAAAAACTGTTAAAAACCCAACTATTTGTAATGTACTACAATTCTTGCAAATAATTTTTTTTTTCAATTTTATTTCATTTAATTTCTTTTTTCGATTATTAATCCCACCATTTGATGGTCTTTTTCATCTTTCTTCTCGTCTCTACTCTTTCTTTTTCGGGTTCCTTAATCTACAAGGAACCCTCATAGTTTCGCCATGTCCGTCTGTCTGTCTGTGTGTTCCCGGCTTAGCTCAGAGATTCTTAGTACTAGAAAGCTGTAATTGGGTATACATATTAATCACGCCGACAAAGTGCTGAAATATTTTTTTGTGTACATACACGTAAAGTGGGGATTATATTTGTTTTTCTTGTCTATCCCATGATGTGGGGAATCGTTGGATAGGCCGTTTAAAAATATTGAGGGTTTGTAAAGACCATTTTTCGATTCAGGGATCAGTTTCCGTAATATTAAACTTTAAAGTGCTAATTTTTGTTAATGTAGGTACCACTTCTTTTTTTTTTTGTGTGGTAAATTATCAAATAACTTTTCAGCTCTGGGCGGAGCGGGAGGGCGTGTCAGACTTTTACTGACTAAAACCCACCCGTGTTCCTTCCGTTGCCTGTGTGCCAGGGCCACGATATCCCTTTCGGACCAACTCGCAACCCTGGCAGGCCCCTGTCCCCCGGCCAGCTAAATGGTTATTTTTGGATATATGAAAAAATCATGGCAGGAGTATAAGTATATAATAAAATTAAAAGGAAAACTATAACAGCTAAGTAAGTTTTACAAATTATCGAGTAATAGTCGACCAACTTACCATTTGCACGTGACGTATATCGATGACCATTTCGTCCTGCCCGTTATGACATACGGTGCCGAAACGTGGATACTGACAGTCGGGCTGGTCTACAAATTCAAGGTCACTAGGAGGGCGGAAGGAGCGGGCTATGTTCGGAGTTTCTCTGAAGGATAAGATCAGAAATGAAGTTATCCGGAAGAGAACCGGAGTTACCGACATAGCCTGCAGAGTAAGCAAGCTGAAGTGGCAGTGGGCTGGCCATGTTTGTCGAACGACCGATGGCCGGTGGAGCAGACGAGTCCTGGAGTGGAGACCACGTATCGGCAAGCGTAGTGTGGGACGCCCCCCAGCTACATGGACCGATGACCTTAAAAAGGGGGCTAGGACAGACTGGATGCGGAAGGCGGAGGACAGGGTATTGTGGCGCAGCCTGGGAGAAGCCTATGTCCAGCAGTGGCCTACTATAGGCTGAGTTGATTGATTATATCGATGTATAGGAGACCATGCTTTTCAACTACAACGTTAAGTTTCATTTTGGGATAAATTCATCTCAACTACGGAACCGTTCATTGTCCGTTATAAATTTAATTTAGTTAAGAAATTATAAATCTCAATCCCCTCTCCCTTGCACCACTCCCTCACCTAAATGACATTAAGTTTGGCTCTCCCAGTGTTTTATAGAGGCCCATGGTCTTAAACAGCCAGTGTGTGACGTCACCGAGGCATAGCTACGTCACTGAATGTTCGACGATTACGTTCACGCTACGCGCTTGAGGCAGTGAATTGGGAGGAGGATCAGAGATATTGTACTGTGTTTAGTATTTTTTTATAGAGATCAACACGCGTAGCATGACCAATCCTATCTCTATTCTACCAAGAATAGACAAAGGTCTTTCTAACCAACTCGTTAATCTCTTCTGCCCGAGAACGGCGCGACCCGTAGACTCGCGTTTCTATGAAGACAAAGACATTATTTATTCTTTCCTTAGGCTCCGATGAAGATAAACTATGAAATTCTACGATAATTACTACGTTTCGTACAAACGTCAAGTTGTTCATTAACAAAACCAGTGAAAAATTATTTTTATTTTAAAACTAATTAAAAAATAATTGAAATTCGAATAACTATTAACGGTGCGTCCTAGGCAAAAATATACAGAAATAATCTCCACGCTGTTTAATGTATTTGAGCGTGACGGTCACGCCAGTTCTGTGCCTTTTCCCCACCCCAAAAGTGCCCAACGTGCCTAAAGGTTTTACTTCATTAAAAGTCACTGTCTATTAAGACGCAGATATATGCCAGTGACCTTGAGTGGTTAGCTTGCGTGTTCAGTACTGAGCTCACGCAACGCGTCGTACGTTCAGCCAGTAATAGGACTCGCACATCAAGGAGCGCTGTCCCCAATTTGACGCATTATTAATTTATTATACACAAAACAAGAGGTATTTTAATAAAACGCGTATACTAAAAGATTAATAATGAAATTATCTTTAAATTGGAGAAGGTTTCAGGAAAATATTTGCGCCATTCTCAGCTTTTTATCCGCGTTAGACATAACTTTACAAATTAATTTCACTGTGTAATATAAACATAATCCAAAATATTCGTATATCAAGTTATTGAAAAAACCGGCATTTATCTATAAAAATGGCAAAAAAAACACGTTTGTTGTATGGGAGCCCCCCTTAAATATTTGTTTTATTTTAGTTTAATTATTTAATTTTAAAGTCAATATATATCTACATATTCTGTGAATATTTCAAGCGTCTACCTGTTGCCGTTATCGGTATAGAGCAAAAACGAGCATAAAAATCACGTTTGTTGTATGGGAGCCCCCTTAAATGTTAATTTTTTTTTTTTTTTTGTATTTTTTGTTATAGCGGCAACAGAAATTCATCATCTGTGAAAATTTCAACTGTCTATCACGGTTTATGAGATACAGCCTGGTGACAGACGGACAGACAGACAGACGGCGGAGCCTTAGTAATAGGGTTCCCGAGTTGCCCTTTGGGTACGGAACCCTAAAAATGCTCTAATTTAAAATTTTTTTTTCAAATCATTAACACTACTCGTTTAGACGTGATCTCCAGTATAAAATCATTAAAAGTCGGTTATCGTCGCCTTAATAGAACTACAGCGAGTAGATAATCAACTCTGTACACCAATAAAATCTGTGCAAAGAAAGACAATTTCTTACTCCAGTGTTCCTGATTTAGAATAGAACCCTAATTAAAAAGGGTTCCGTACTCAAAGGGTGCCAACAGGACTTTATTTTATTTTTATTTTCATTTTTTCTATTCATCATCCGAAACACGTCCACTGCTGGACACAGGCCTCGATTAAAAGGGGGGATTTGCCATAATCGCCACTCTTGGCAGGCGGGTTGGCGATTGCAGTATGGTGTTAAAATGCATAGAGAACGCTGCTGCCCATTCTCTAGTAAGTCCCTTAGTCGCCTTTCACGACACTCACGGGAAGAAATAGGGTAATGCTTTACGTCCGGTACCACACGGTACTAAGACTCTATTTACTAAGGCTTATATTGGCTTGGCTTATTTTAATATAATTATTTAATTGTTTTATTTTTATTTTTTTACGGATGCTTTTGACGTTTTGCATCGTTCTCACTTGTATAATTTCAACATGAATGATGTAACGAATGTTTTGTAACCATGTTAATTTAGAAGAGTGTCCGTGGAGTTTCTTGCCCGTTCTTCTCCATAGGAACCTAAAGATTTGGAATGGGCAACTAGCTTCATTTCTCTGACTGACCGACCCCTTGACAATTCAAAAGTGCCTGTAATTGGTTTAGTTGAAATAAATGCTTTGAGTTTGAGAAAGCTCCCCGTCCGCCCGTCCCGTCCCTCCGTCTGTCACAGGACTGTATCTTTTGAATTCTAATAGGTAGGTTGACTACTTGTAATTTTCACAGAGTGTGTACTACGATGGACGCTATAACAACGAATAATAAAAACTAAAATAAAGTGAGTAAAATTAAAGGCGGTTATAACAGATTTTTCAACAAGAACTTTGTTTTTTAAATCAAAATAAAACAAACAATTTAGATGAAAATGATTAAATTTTTTATTGTAATACAAAGAGTAAGGTTTGGCAAGTATGAATGAAAAATGATATCGGACATGTCCACCACGACCACGCTCACACTGATGTCGATTCTTTCATCAAAGACTTCAATCACTTTTTAGCAATATGGCGGGTCTATTTCGTTAATCGCATCACGGGTTTTGAGTTTTAAGGCTACAATCGATTCGAGTGGCTCCTTATAGACTAAAATAATTCAGTGGAGTTAAATCACACGATCGGATGAAATTATGCGATCGGGAAATTTGGTTTCCAATAAATTCATGATGAAAGAATCGACATCTGTGAGCGTGGTCGTGGTGGACATGTCCGATATAATTTTTTATTCATAATTGCCAAACCTTACTCTTTCTATTACAATAAAAATTTTAATAATTTTCATCTAAACTCTTTATTTTATTTTGTTTAAAAAAACAAAGTTCTTTTTGAAAAACCCTATACAAGAAACGTGTTAAAGAAATATGTAGTGTTAAATATTGTACTGTGGTAGGGGAACCCCTCGTGTGCGAGTACGACTCGCACTTGGCCGGTTTTTATTTATAAGTCGAATTGTGCTGCCTTTAGCTAAGAATAGACGTTGTTATTCCCACCTGTGTGGGAGTTGCTGGAAAAAAGGGATTACTTTGTATCAGGTACATTTATAAAGCGAATTGCCTCGCGATTGGCAAAATTATTTCATTTTGCCAGTCTACAATTACTAGTATCCAGTATTAACCAGTCTACTGAACACTGCACTCTCCTACTATACTCTATCACTGCACTCTCCTACTGTACTCACCCACTGCACTCTCCCACTATACTCGCCTACTATGCTACTCTACTCGACTACTCTACTCGACCACTGGGCTCTACCACCAGTATCCCCGATTATTTCCACCAGTATCCCGATTAGTTCCCAACAATAACAACATAATGATCCTAAAACAGGGCTTCCTCTCTCGTACCCTTTTGCTGTGCCCTGTATGGTCCATACTAATCTAAATTATAATAGTTACCAAATAATTAAGTACACATTATTAAATCAATCAACTCAGCATCCACAGCTCGACATAGGCTTGTCCCAGGCTGCGCCACAACCCCCTGTCCTCCGCCTTCCGCATCCAGTCTGTCCCAGCCACCTTTTTAAGGTCGTCGGTCCATCTAGCTGGGGGGCGTCCCACACTACGCTTGCCGATACGCGGTCTCCACTCCAGGGTGTCTACTCAGAACATAAATCCGAAGTATCGGCCGAATGTTCCGCCGTTGTTTGACTACGGCTAACTATGGCTGACTACGGCAACAGAAAAAAAAACGACAGTCAAAGAGATAAGCCAAAGTCAAACATGTGACTTTAAAGGCTTCTACATACCAGCGCGACGACGCGACACGGCACAAAGGCCCCGCGTGTCGCGGGACGAGCGGTGCCTTTGTGGCGCGCCGTGTCGCGCGACAAGTCGCCCCGGTATAAGCCTTTAGTCGGGTAAGGATTCAAAGTCAAAAAATTAAACTATGGAAGTTATAAAACGGCCGAACAATCGGCCTTGTTAATACTTCGGATTAACGCTTCGGAAAAGACCCCAAGGACACATTATGGTAAAGCAATAAAGATATTGAGTATTGAGTATTTATATAAGTATTATTCAGTAAGTATTTATTATATATTTATCAAGTTCTAAGAATGAAGGTGAGATGGAGAAATGTGGGTACTATTGGTACACCTCTGCTTAAGGGAACGATAACCGACTTTTAATGATTTTACCCTGAAGATCACGTCTAAACGAGTACTGTTGTGTGTAAAAAAATATATGATAAATTAGAGCATTTTCAATAACTTAATATGTGAATATTTTAGATTATGTTTATATTACATAGTGAAATTAATTTGTAAAGTTATGTGTAACGCGGATAAAAAACAGATAACGGCGCAAAATCTACCAAGCGTATTTTTCTAAAAACCTTTACCTATTTAAAGGTAATTTAATTATTGATCTTTTAATAAACGCGTTTTTTTTTAATACCTTTTGTTTTGTGTATAATAAATTAATAATGCGTCAAATTGGGGACAGCGCTCCTTGATGTGCGAGTTCTATTACTGGCTGAACGTACGACGCGTTGCGTGAGCTCAGTACAGAACACGTTAGCTAATCACTCAAGGTCACTGGCATATATCTGCGTCTTAAGAATGAAAGCCAGTGCATCTCGTATAGCACTGCTAACAAACACTAGCTATAAAACCGCGACAAAGATGAACCGGGCAAAGTGAACGATAGCGGTAACCGGATATTACCGGTTATAACTAGCTGCTGGTGACGTCAGTGGGGGATGAAGCTAATGGAGTGACGGTTTTCTCTTATAAGATAGTGGTATTTCCTTTTTAATCTTTTGCTTTTAGGGTTCCGTGACTAAAAAGTGAAAACAGGGACCTGAAGTGGGATTTTAGGGTTCCGTATTCAACAAGGAACCCTTATAGTTTCGTCTGTCTGTCTGTCTGTCCCCAGCTTAGCTCAGAGACTCTTAGTACTAGTAAACTGTAATTTGGCGCGGGGCCTTTGTGTCGCGTCGCGTGTCGCGCTGCTGACCTCAGTACTTAAAGGTTTCTACAGACCGGCGCGACACGCGACGCGACACAAAGGCCCCGCGTGTCGCGCGATGAGCGGTGCCTTTGTGTCTAGAATCATGCCGACAAAGTGGTATAATAAAATCTTTAAAAATAAATGTTTGTTGGGTACCTCTATTGTACGTAATGACTCGTACAGACTGGTGCGATATCCCGGGCGCGACGCGACACCTAGTAACACAATTTCTTTGTCGGTCTTGTCTTTGGATCTGAATTTTAATTTCTTGCCACCGACTTCCGTGATATTTATTTCGGATAAAATAGGAATACATATTCCTATTTTTCTCTTAGTGGGTCAGTTTTTAATTTATCTCAGTTACAATAGCCTTAATATGTGAACTGCTCATCACCTTTTACAAAATATTGCTTTTCCCGATGCTGGGACGTTAATTTTTAAGGAGTTCTCCCGGTAAGAACCAGGAGAACTGCCACTCACCATATGCATTGTGACGATAAATTCCTTAGCAACCATATTAAAGTGTCTAATCGAATCGCAACTGTGAAATACTTATTATTAAGTAGTTCCGGTGGCCATCTGTGGTCTCCATCATCAGTTCCACTTCTCCAAATGTGCTTTCCGAGTGAAAATGCATGAGTTACTGTAAAAAATACTGAAATCGATAAAGGTTTGCCTATAACATTTGAGGGTTTTCCTCGGTTTCCATGGGATCCCCTCATCAGATTCTGATTTGGTGGCAATGGGACCACCTCGGGAGCATACCCTTTTAAACAAAAAAATATTTTCAAAATCGGTCCATATTCGATGGAGAAATCGGTGAACAAAAAAAAAACAAACAGCCAAACATATAACCTCCTCCTTTTTGGAAGTCGGTTTAAAATAAATTTCTAACCCGTTATCGTAGGTACCAAATGAAAAGCAAACAGACTACTGATATAAAATTTGCATACACTGAGCACTGCAAATTGAAAACAGCATACAATGTTGTCACATGAAAATTACCTCGTCATTTATCATTAAACTCCATTCCGTAGAATTTCTCTTCCATTTTAAATAATTGTATTCAAACATCTGTCAATATGTTTTGTACAATGCATTTCAGAATAATGTAGGGATAAAATAAATGATTACTGCAATACGACAAGGCTCCCAATTTTTAAGTTAATTTGCAGGAATTTGCAAAATGGAACTTGATTATATGATTTATTGGATCTTTTTCTTTCCATGTACAAGACAGTTACGTAACAAACAAAATTAAAAATATTTTCAAAATCGGTCTATAATTTATTGACGGAGCAATCGGTGAACAAACATAATAACCTCCTCCTTTTTGGAAGTCGGTTAATGCCTTTGAATTCAGTCTTTGAAATGACTGCAGGCAAAAACGACGGGGAAATTGCGTAACACACATCAGTAGCAATGGGTTTCATTTTGACAGTAGGTACAACAACATTCATTGCGTTATTAACGTTGTTGAGCAGACAAATTTTTCGAACATAAGAACCAGTGGATTAGCAATATACTTCAAAATGAGAAAAATAAATAAAAGATGCTTTTAGTATTGACGAATATTTATATTTACATAACCAAATTACCAATTCACATTAATATTAGATACGTTTTTGCAATAAAATTTTGAAAGTTAATTGTAACTATTTTGTTGGGAACAGAAAATGTCGTTGACTTATTAATAATAATTATCACTTGGGTATTCGTAATAACTTCAGACTCTTTATGAAGTTCCCGCATATATTGTATTTTTTATTTTGTTAACCAATACCGCATTGGCAGGCGCGCTTTTATTACTACCGGCCAGGACTTAATCGAAGCCAACTGCGTTCAAACTTTTTAATTAAATAGTGTTCCAAATTTAAAAGTCATTTCGTCACTGATAATTAGTACGCCGGAATGACCCATTTTGCTCGCACTTGAGGCACCCTTCGGCTTTTTTCGAATAGATGGGATGAAATAGTTATTTATGATACTAGTGCGTAGAAAAGTTTGTAAATACCAATTTCCGCACGTGTGTCATCCAACGTTTTTCAACACATTTGCGAGAAAATAATACAATAGGTAATGAAACAATTATGATTGAGTATTTCCTCGAGTCTTCTATAATATTAAATTATTGTAAATCATTAAATAGCTCTCTCGCAATTTTGGCGGCAAGAGACCATGGTGGAGTAGATTCCATAATAATCATAATCATAATCATTTAATCATTTGTTAACATAGGTACAATAAAATAGTTGTTATACAAAGAATACAAGCGCGCTATGTTATACCAGAAGGCGTACAAATATTAATGGATGTCATTGATATATACTAAAAATTTAACAACCAAAAACCAAACATTATGAAATCTATATAAATAAATAGGATTATAGAAAATCAAATAAAAATATGAATACATAAATAAAAATGAACATACTTCTAATAATAATAACTAATAATAATAATTTCATAAAAATTACCTACATTATTCGCAAAAACAAAAATAACTAATATACTTACTATACCTGTATACACAAACCTAATAATATATATATATACACCTACACATAATTATGCACCCAACTAAACACATATTAATAATTTATAATAATAATGAATTGCTTGAATTTTATTGTTACTTTAGCCCTCTTCCTCTCTCCTAATGTTTGCTGTGCCCGACAGGGTCCATATTGATCTTTTACTTTTTTTTATACCATCTATAAATACATATGGAATGCAATAAAGAATTGAGAATTGAGAATTGAGAATTGAATTGAATTTATAACATAATTACATTAATCAAACGATAATAATTAATCTTCTCAAAAATAAAAAATTACATGTCAAAATAAGAAAAAAATAAGATTACTACGTCAATATTCAAACAAAGTTTAAACAAATATAAAGAAAAAGTAATATAATAAATTATACAAAATAAAAATGAGGCATGCAATGTTAAAAAAATTGATTAAACATACCAGGTCAATGACTACCAACTAAGGTCAAAAACAGTTATTGCATTTTGTCTGTCATACTATTAAGATTTATATTAATATCGGATTCCTCTTGAATTCATATTATTATTTTATTTATAAATATCATTCGGAAAGTCGCAACATTCTTCGCACCCGCCATCTTATCTCTTCCCCACCCTTGGTTGATTGGTAGAGAATGCCTAAGGCCGATTGTAAACGCCCGTTTTTTCCATCGGACCGTATTTCTCATATTTGTATGAGTTGGACACCGCCGGTCCGGCGTCCGTTGCATGTACACACATTCATTATAAGCCATACAACACTCGAGTCCGGAAAAGAAAACGGTCCATTGTCCGGTGAAAACAACGGACGTCTACAAGCGGGCTTAGGCATTAAGTCCTCCTTTGTACCTTTTGTGTGCAGGCAGTTTTATATAGTCAAAGTCAAATTGTTTATTTCAAATAGGCACTTAAAAGGCACTTTTGAACGTCAATATTTACAAAAAAATAGAATTGATTCTAGTCGCCCTTTCCAAAAGGTAGTTTCGTATGGAGAAGAATGGAAAAGAAACTCCGCCGGTACTCTTTTAAAATCTAGTACAATATTTTTATAGGTACATTAATTATATAAATTATATGTGAAGACGATGCACCTAGAATAAAATTACTATACCGCAATAGGTAATAAAAAGTAAGTACGTAGGTAAGTACTTGCTTGACCACTTTTGCAACGAAAACCCTCCCTTTTCTACTAAGTGATTCATTTCAGAATACAGTTTGACTCCTTCCTCAACGCTTTCAACGCCCGTAAGCAGATCATCCATGTAAAAGTCTTCTTTAACCTTTACAGCAGCTGTAGGGTATTTCTCCTTCTCGTCTATGGCTACCTGTTGAAGCACCTTAACAGCAAGATATGGGGCACATGCTGTACCAAAAGTAACCCGCAATAAACGATATTCTTGAGTTTGATTATCTGCAGTTCCTTTCCACAGAATTCTCTGAAAGTCCACGTCGTTTTCATCAACCTTGATTTGACGGTACATTTTTACTATGTCCGCAGATAAACATATTGGATATGTTCTCCATTTCATTAAAATATGTCTTAGCGTTGGCTGTAAAGTAGGGCCTATCATTAACAGATCATTTAATGAAACGCCGTTTTCACCTTTACAGGATGCATCGAATACTATTCTCACTTGCGTGGTATCCTTATCCTCCCGAACAACCGCAAAATGAGGTAGGTAAATTCCTTTACTGTTATTTATTTCCTTTTCAGGTATTATCTCCATATGACCCAGCAGTAAGTATTCTTCCAATACCTCTTGATACTTCGTTTCCATGTTTGTATTTTTACTTAACTTTGTGACTAATGAAGACAATCTTTTTTCAGCTATCCTTTTAGAATTTCTTACTATAGGTGTTGCATCTTGGCTTTTAAATGGCAACCGTACTATATAGCACCCGTCACTGTCTCTTCGCGTTGTTGTAGCAAAGAAACGTTCGCACTGTTTTTCTTCCTCGGATAATATGGTGGGACTGTTCATCATATTGTCCTCCAGTTCCCAGAAGCGTTTCATGAGGTCTGTTTCCTCCACATGCGAATGCATGACTAAAACATTATCATGTGGTTGGTGTGATTTTTCCACCACACCCGATAAAACCCAACCCAATGAAGTCGCTTGCGCCACGAGATTACCCTGAGGTCCCTTCTTAACTCCTTCCTGGATAATTTGCCCATAAATTTCTGCCCCTAGCAACATGTCAATTTTGTTTGGTGTGTGATAATGCGGATCCGCTAACGGGAAATCACAAACCCACCCCACAGGTACAAGTTGCTTGCCAGGCAGAAAAGTGGTTATGCTCTTGAGTACGTATGCGGCAACTTTAAGCTGAACGTTGGGGTTGTGTATGGACCTCAGAGTAACTTCCACCATAAATTTTGATATAATTTTATTATTACCTTCCAATCCCGAAATGTGTCCCCTTACTGGCGTCCTTTTCAGCCCTAAATACTGTGCCGTGGCCTCGGTTACAAATGAGGCTTGGGACCCTTGATCTAGCAACGCCCTTATTGTACGATAACTCCCGTTGTTGGCTGTGGCATTAACTAGAACCGTGGCCAACAAAACTTGATTTGTCTTATGTAATTGGTTAGCCGAGAAGAACGTGGCCACTGTGTCCGAGTTAGGCGATCCGGATGACTTAGCACTTTGCGCCGCGTCTCTCTCATTCTCGTTTTGAGATACAATACTATTTTTATGATCGGAACTGTCATCGGTATGAACTGGACCCGCGGCATGAAGCAAAGAATGATGTTTGCGTTTGCAAACACGACACACACTTGAACTCAGACACTGCTTAGCCGAGTGGTTGTTTCCTAAACAGTTAAAACATAAACTGTTTTGTCTAACGAACTCCCGTTTGGCATTTACATCCATTTTTATAAAATTCTTACAATGTATAATTTTATGGTTTTCCTTACAGCATTTACATTCTAATACAGAATCAGTCGCCGCGTGGAAGGCTTTTGGCGTCTCTGTGTTTTTTCCTCTACCCGCATTAGAGCCAGCGGTCAAAAATTCAAAAGCGCGATATCGGCTGGTCAAGAAACTTTTAAATTGCTCAAAGGTTGGAATCTCATTGCTGCACGATTTTTCACTAGTGACGTTTAATTCCCACTGTTTTCGGGATTCTGGATCTAACTTCAAAGAGATTATATGTACAACGATGAGGTCCCAATTACCGACATCGATACCAAGATTAGCTAGAGCATTTAAACAATCTGAAGTGTTATCAATTAATTCTTTGAGACTAACAGCTGATTCGTTATTCATATTCTTCTGACTAAGTAACCTTTTTAGTATATAATGTGACAAGTATCTCTTATTATTGTATCGCTCGTTAAGTTGTTCCCAGCACCGTTCATAATTGGACTCTGATATAGGAATGTGTCTAAGTAGTTGTTCCGCTTCCCCAGATAAATACCCTTTTAAATATTGCATCCGCTGTACGTTATCTATAGACTTATTATGGTGAATGAGCGATACGAACAAATCTCGAAAGGTTACCCACTCAGTGTATTTCCCGGAAAATGTTGGAATAACAATTTTTGGTAATTTAACTTGACACTGTTTTACATTGCTTTGTACATGTTTAGGATATTCTGTTTGGCTTTCCTCTTTTACTTCAAATGACTCTAAAATAGTTTCTAACTCAGTTTTATATTGAATGTAAAGTTCTTCAGTCTGATCATAACTATCTTGCTTAACATAAAGACATGCTTTTAACTCCTGCGGACCATATGCTTCGTATAATTGACTATGACCCTCTGTTAATTGTTGCCACAATTTATCTATGTTTTCCAATCTTACTTTAACATATGGACGTGTTATTCGATCTTTAGGAGATTTCTTAAAGTTACTATAAGCTTTGACTATTCTTGAACAATTGTCCTCTAATTTATTGCTTAACGATTCCATATTAAAACCAGTGGCCATTTAAATATATAACCGCACACAAATTGAAACGAGTAAATTATAACTAAACTAAATAATGAGAATAACACAGAAATATCAATTTGAGACCAACAATTTAAGTTTAAAATTGCAAGTTTTTTAAAAAACTACTACTAAACTAACTAACCAATTATACACACAACTTTTAAGTTCTAAAATAATAAAGTTTTAAATCCGAAGTAATAAAGTCCCAAAAAACTCCGATTTATGAAGATAAAATCACAAACTGCACTAAGTTATTATTAAAAGTTCACTCACGGTTATAACTTCATTTGATACCACCTGATGAGTCCACGGGTAGATTGTCGTTGCGTCACGTCACGCACGTCCCACACCTCGGGACAGGTGCGTCGTGCTCGTCCCACAGGTCCAGAGTTCACCCTGCTGCTGATTCCTGACGATGCAGATGTCGTTCACCCGGCACCGTCTGCAGTAGCTCGCTTCTCGCGCTGCTGCTGCTGTTGCTCCCAGAGTTGCTGCTGATTGTCACCGCCGCACTGATGCTGATGCCACTAGCACTTCACTGATGCTATGAGCTTGGTCAGTTATCGCAAGCGATCCACTTGCCCGACCAAGGTTGATACCCAAAAACACATCCGCTCCGTCTCGAAGGACCATATGAACAACCGTTTACTAGGCGTCACAACAAGTGGTTAAGAGTTAAGAATGAAGCAATGACAGATAAACTAATTATGTGATGGAAACATGGTGCTCACATATTTACAAAAATTGTAAAAAATATATAGGTACGATTTCCTAAAAAATATAAATAAATCTTTGACGTTTCTAATATGAAAATGGCGCGAATTTAAAAAAAGCGCCACGTGTGCGTACTTTATAATAGTACCTAGTGAGACACGTATTGAGCAAAAGCGCTACCAAGGAGGTTCGATCATTCAGCTTACTTATTCTCGAAATGTGAAACTCTTTGGTGGAATTCTTATTTTTTTTTTATGGAAATTAAATAAAATCCGTAAAGGATACGCGCGGCGCTAAACAACTGAGTATGCGGTAAAACAGGTACTTAGGTGAGAGTACCGCAAATTCCTTTGTACGGTGCGTATTTTTTTACTTTCGAACAATGTGTATAGGAAGCAAGCCAAGTGCATTTTTTGAGCAAATGTGTTGAAAAAGTCATTTAAAAAAGAGCAACACTATTCCACAACAAAAAAGAAATTAAAACCGGTATCAACCGGATTGATCCAGTAAATTAGCAAGCAGACCTCGTCCAATAATGCAGGGAGACGGATTAATGCATCCACTGGGAGCGATCGCGGCACGGAAACCGGATATTATCGGATATAACTAGTTACGACTGGATATAGCCGCTCTGTTCGCGCCATTGTAGCTGGGATAGTTTATTGATGTAAAGAATTCTCTTTTGCGAAGCAATATTTTTTTTGTTGTGGATTTTGTTATTTACTTAATAAAGTTTTTAATAATTTTATAAATGTCGCCATGGATGAAAAATGGTAACTGGGGCTGCAGTCTCGACATAGATAGCGATCGCTTTACCACCGAATTCGGTCGCAAAGTCGCAATGGGGTCTCTAGACGGTCAACATTTCTTGACGAGATTGTGATTTTTTCGTGCTTGTCTAGCAATTTTATTGACTAAGGACACCATTAGGACTTTGCGTCCGAATTCGGTCGTAAAGCAATCGCTATCTATGTCGAGACTGCAGGCCTTGGTCGTAGGAACAACTTGCGATCCACGCAAAGGGGAAAATCTACAAGTCCGTGATAAAGCCTGTATTACTCTATGGATCGGAATGCTAGACCGTGTAAAACACGGATCTAAAAAAGATTATATCCGTAGGCGAACCAAGCAAGGTAACCGACATAGCCCGAAGAATTGCCAAGCTTAAGCGGCAGTGGGCAGGGCACATTGCTCGCAGAACTGTTGGCCGATAGGGCCGAAAGATTCTGGAGTGGCGACCGCGTACCGGAAGACGTAGCGTTGGAAGGCCTCCTACAAGGTGGACCGATGACCTTGTGCAGGCCGCAGGTATCCGCTGGATGCGGGAAGCACAGAACCGGTTGAAGTGGCGGTGCTTGGGGGAGGGCTATGTCCAGCAGTGGATGTCTTTCGGCTGAAATGATGATGTTGAAAAGAGTGATAAATATAAATGTTGATGGATGGATTGTGTTAGGAATGAATGATATGAAAGAAAAGGGACTGAATGGTAGCGTGATGGATGGATTGTGTTAGGAATGAATGATATGAAAGAAAAGGGACTAAATGGTAGCGTGATGGCAGACAACAGGGGAGAATGGAGGAAGAACGCGTGTTGCGCCGACCACAAGTAACATGGCACAAGGGAAGGAATATGATGATAAGTTCTTTTGCCAAATTGTCGTTGTGACCTTAGTCTAGGGCAGAGATGACAGAGACAAAGTTGACGATGGAGTGAGCTTACCCAGAAGAAGCCTGTTCACTCTAACTACCTAGCTAACCTACCCCACCCCCACCCCGTGTTTCTGTGACGAATAAAATTATTTTTCTTTCTTTCTTTCTTTCTAACCTAGCCTATAGCTTTAATTAATTACCGTTGATTACTAACTTTGAAGCTCTAATGTTCCGTGTGGTGCCGGACGTAAAGAATAGCACCATTCTATTTCAAAATTTTGGCAAACCCCTCCCCTCCCCTCCTTTTTGGGGAGGCCGCTTTTGGCTTTAGGAGTGGACGTCTTTCGGCTGAAATGCTGATGATGATGATCTCTCATCATCTCTCAGCTCATCATCATCATCAGCTTAAAGGGCCTACTTTGCTCAATATTTCTAGGAGCCTTTTCCTGTCACTCTCGATTTGCGCCCGCATGCGTGTCTTACAGCATGCACGCTGCCCGCATTCTATCGTTTCGTACATACTTTTTAGGGTTCTGTAGTCAACAAGGAGCTGTGTTGGCCCAGTGGTAACCACCGCGACTTGTCAAATCAAATCAAATCAAATCATTTATTTGCTTGAATATGGGTAGGTACATGAGGTGATAAATACAAACAAGTTCTTTAAACCATATCATACCTAAACAGGTGTGCAAATATCTACTATAATACAAATATTTCTTATATTATTCATTAATTTACAAATATTAATGTTAAATTATTCATGAAATTTTTGATTTATATAATTTTACTATTATTACTTAACTTGAAAATTTAATTACATTTATCATTTAAATAAAGAAAGAAAAGAAAGAAAGAAAAATTGTTTATTCTGCACAAACAAAACACACATTACAAAAATAAAATACAAATTGACGAAAAAGAAAAACACACTCTAATACAAGTAGCCAAATTGCAATCATATTTAAGACTATGAATAACCAGAAATAAAAATAAGAAAAATAATAAATAATAATTGCTAAAAGCCTAGTATTCAAAACCTTAAAAGTTAAAAGTTTGACAATGTTAAAAAATCATGTCAATCATGTCATCATGTGTGTAAATAATCAGTAACTTTGTAATAGGCTTTATTGATCCGATATATCTTTAATTTATTTTTAAATTTTGTAAAATTCTTTGTTTCTTTTATATTATTAGGTAATTTGTTATATATTATATTCTAGGGCCTATACAAAATGCACTCTTATCAAACATAGGTTCTATGGCGTATTGCACAAAGTGTACTGGCAAGCCTGATACTATTTAACGGTTCATATTTTTTTATATTATTTCTAATGTCTAATGCTAGTTCATAGATAAACAGTGATAGGAATGTCAATATTTTTAAATTAAATTTTAACTTATGAAATCGTAAGTTCGAACCCTGACAAGCGCTTTACTTTGTGTCAATAATTTAATCACCACTGCTCTCAAAACGGTGAAGGAAAACATCGTGAGGGAACCGGCATGTCCTAGAACCAAAAATTCGACATGTGACATCTACCAACCCGCACTGGGCCCGCGTGGTGGATTACAGCCCACTCCCTCTCGAAGAGCCTGTGTCCCAGCAGTAGGAACATTATAGTCTGATAATGTTATGATAAGTATTCAGTAGTAGGTACCTACTTTATTTATACATGCGGATATTTTTTTATGTAATTTAATCATATTTATTCTTATAATTGGTTGTATAGGCATTATATTATAAATACTGTTTATTTTATTTTATTTTGTTGTTCAACTCATTAAACCTGACTTGACTTCCGTACGTATTTTTCGGGTAACCACTGAAAATCAGCGCTGTGTTGTGGGTCCCCCATAGCACAGCATCATGCTGAGTGCAAGCCTTTTTGTCACAGTCATGACGTGCAGTTGCCGACTATTTGTTATTTTTGTGCTCGTGATTATAATGTAGATAGGTTTTTTTTTTATGTTTACTTGCTTGAGTTTATGTTTTCCTAAGCACGTGTTTCTGTGACGAATAAAATTATTTTTCTTTCCTTCTAGTACACTCACAATTACTATAAAGACTAGAATTGGCGCGCTTTGACAGAGTCGCGGCGTGTCCGGTCGGTTACGAGGTTAAAAAGAACGCGCCAAGTAGGGCATTCTTATCCTGGTGATCGAGCTGTGAAGACGCTTCGGAACTGTCCAACGTTTTGTTGCATATTCATACCAATCTGTTATTGTCTCAATGCAGGGCAAAGGCCACAAACCTAGTTGATTGTAATACCTAAAGTTATTAAAGTGTAAAGTGATTATCATTTGTAGTGAATGTGTTGACATCTGTGACGCTGTGTATCGCACCCAGTGTGTTTTCATTGCACGAAACCCAACTTCTGGCCACATGATGACCGAATCTAACAGAGTAAAATCCTGTCGATCCGACATATATATTACAATACATTACAAACACCAGTTTACATAACCCGTAACACGTATCCCCGAAAATTATGGGTTATCAAATAATAACAGTCTCTAACTCGTAACTGTAGATAGTTTGATATTAACTGTCATGTAACATGACCCTTCTGGGAGCAAGGAAGCTGTATGTGAGCAGTTATCCGATGAATATCATACAAGGTGAACTCTAAGATTGAACGTGCCGAGATTGTGTTTCATTAGTTATCATTTTAATAATGTAACATATAATAATCCATCTGACATTTGTAATATATTTAATAACTACTTTATTAATTTGACATCTAATCAGCGTTCAAGTTCTAATAATTCCAATAATTCCGATAATTCAATTAATTCTAATCCTAGTAAAAAAAACAAAAATCTGAATACTATATTCTTGAATCCTGTAAATGCAATAGAAGTGTATAAAATAATTATGTCTCTCAACAATAGCAAAACGAGTGGGTATGACGGCATCGCCACAAAGGTCTTGAAAGCTTGTGGTAGTTGGATATGTCATCCACTAGCACATATTATAAACTTATCTTTTTTGGAAGGTGTATTTCCTGACCAGCTGAAGATGTCTGTTGTGAAACCACTATTTAAAAATGGAAAAAAGTCAGATCCTAATAATTATCGGCCTATCACGATAGTACCCGTTATATCGAAAATCTTTGAGAGGGCAATGCTTAATAGGTTAAATAATTTTCTCTGTACACATGACATATTAAGCAAAGAGC
Source organism: Tiliacea aurago (assembly GCA_948098905.1). Lineage (NCBI taxonomy): Eukaryota > Metazoa > Arthropoda > Insecta > Lepidoptera > Noctuidae > Tiliacea > Tiliacea aurago. Next base: position 11,268,284 of record OX402603.1, on the reverse strand, counting down.
AGTTTGGTTTCCGTAAAGGTAGTTCAACTGCTCTTGCAATCTTTAACTTTATTAAATTTGTAACAGAAAGTATTAACAATGGCAATCCTGCTGTGTCCCTTTTTTTAGATATGAGTAAGGCCTTTGATTTTGTTAACCATGATAAGCTACTAAACAAATTGGACTTCTACGGTATTAGAGGGAAAGCTTATGAATGGATATCTAGTTATCTAGGAAACAGGCAGCAGTGTACCGAGATTTCCAAAGTTGTAAAGAAAAGTGACGGAGTATATTCCAAAGAGAAATTCAATTAAATAGCGGTAATAAATAAGTGTGGCGTGCCTCAGGGAAGCATTCTCGGTCCTTTACTTTTCTTACTTTATATAAATGATCTTCCAGAGGCCACCGTGCAGAAATGTATTCTTTTTGCAGATGATACTACAGTTGTCATAAAATGTACGGATAAAAGCGACTACAAATCAGCCACGGAAAAGACCCTAAAAGATATAATAAGTTGGATGCAAAATAATAACTTAAATATAAATGTTAACAAGACAAAATTAATTGAATTTAACTCTTGTAATATCAAACCTCTATCTTTAGATGTTCTGTATAATGGTGAAAAGGTACAACAAGTGGATCAATTAAAATTTTTAGGAATTCATGTTGATAAAAACCTGAATTGGAAAAGCCATGTGGAGCATATAGGTCAGAAACTAGATGGGTTCGTGTTTGCTTTAAAAAAGCTGAGACAAAATGTGTCTGTAGAAGCTGCTCTTGCAGCTTACCATGGTTACGTGTCATCTGTTTTAAGCTATGGACTAATCATGTGGGGTAACTCGACCGATGCCGACAGAGTTTTTAAGCTCCAAAAACGTTGCATCCGGGTATTAAACAGGGCATGGTTCTTGGATAGCTGTAGACCCCTCTTTCAAAAATTTAAAATTCTTCCACTGCCCTGTATGTATATTAGAGATGTCTGTATTTTTACGAAGTCACACATGCATTATTTTAAGCTACATACCGAGGTTATACCAAGACAACAAAGGGCTAAGTTTCGTAACCTCTTATATCATCCAGCTGTTCATAAAGATATTTATAAGAAAAATGTGTTCAATATATTATATTAATTTACAATACCCTACCAGACGAATTTAAATCGCTGCAGGGTAGTGTTTTTAAAACAAAATTATCAGAGTGGCTACATAGAAAGTGTTTCTACAGCTTAAAAGAATTTTTAGAACATAAAAATATCTGTTAGAATAATTAGTTGAATTTATTTTAGTTAATAGGACATTTGTATGTAATAATAATGCATGATAACAATGTGATAATATTGTAATAATAATGATAATGTAATAATAATGTACTAGGTATTAATAGAATCTGCATGATAATAAATTGTGAATTAAAATCATGAATAATTTACACGCTTGCTCGCAGGCAGAATGCAATGACCTTAAGGCTGTAAGATCTTCCCTTGTAAACCTTGTATTTTCTTGCAAATAAACAATTTGAATTTGAATCAGTTTACCGTATTGAACCGATTGAGCCCTGTGACAGCCCTGTGACACAAGTCAAGTACCTGTCCTTATCTTAATGGTCCCCTGCTGCCAATGTAAACAAAGAAAGTCTCAAGTGATTTCTAAGAGCATAAATATCCTTTGTTTAAGCTGTTTGGGCCGTCGGTGGGACTTGACGGTTGGGGACACTGACACGGTACGTCGGCGGGCCTTTAACGGTGAAGCAACCCTCGTGGGTAGATAACGTTACACCACGCTTCAATTGTCTGAGGAGTTAGCCAGGGCGTCTACTCCGAAGCGTTGATCCGAACTATCGGCCGAATGTTCGGTCGTTTTATAACTTCCATAGTTTCCTTTTTTGACTTTGAATCTTTACCCGACTTAAAGTCACATTTTTGACTTTGGCTTATCTCATTGACTGGCGTTTTTTTTTTCGCCGTAGTCAGTCATAGTTAGCCGTAGTCAAGCAACGGCCGAACATTCGGCCGAAACTTCAGATTTATGTTCGGAGAAGACCCCCTGGAAGTGAATAACCTCATCCACAAAGTTATAAGCAGAAATCAAAACGTTTCCTTACACAAAATGTCTCATAATGTATGTATGTATTAATGTGTCCGTTTGGTGCTGGACGTACCTAAATAATAATAATAATAATAAGCCCCCTAAACAACCACACGTCCTGATTGACCATCTAATCACGTGGGGGGCGGACACACGAATGAGAAATTACTGTCGTGGCTAACGTGGCTCTAGAAACCCACTAAAAATGGAGACTCGTTCAAAAACGTATAGGACCGCTGCCCGGGGGCGATCGCCGGGGCATACTTGGAGCTGACGATGAGTGTCTCAGCATGCGAACCGTCAGCGGTGAGGAGTTGAACAGGCGGGCTCCCACCGAAAAAGATGTTACAGCCGAATTCATTGACGATGGTGACAGACTTACAAACAGGACAGACACCCCTGTAGAACCGTGCACCAAGCACACTATCGTACACACCTTCAAGAACATCATCACCATCCATACCATCGTCACCCCCCATAATTAGTTTAAGTTTAGTTCCACCCACTCCGGCCTTGAATGTTGCGCGGGAGGTATCTACCTTCTTACCCGCGTCCACCAAGGCTGGAAAAGCAAGAGTTCGTATGAGATGGAGTAAAGATGTAAACCTATTTATCATGCGAACCTATTTATACATTACTAAATTAGAAACCGACATGACCACCTACCGACACCAACTACATGCACTTTTTACACGACAATATCCAGAAATTATGGTTACAGAACAAAGAATCTCAGACCAAAGAAGAGCCATAGTAAGGAATAAACTTCTATCTCAAGAAGTAATAGATCAATTAAAAGATGAAATACGAAAACAATTGCTACAGGAAGAATCAGAAAATTCTGCAAACACTAATACTGTCACACAAAACACAAACGAAAATAGCCTGCAAGATCAACCACAATCGCTTATTCTATTACAACCTAATTTTGAAGCTCAACCATACAATCAATCTCAAACATCACACACATCTACACAAACCGAATCTATAACCTTAAATTTTATTGAGAGATTAGAAAATGATATTGAGACAGTTGCCGCCGTGGCTCAAAGCCCGATAACAGATATGTATATACAAGAAGTACATGACAAATTTAGAACGACACTAACACAGTACTCTGGAATGGACCCGGCAGCTCGACCAAAACTACCTAAACTCAAATATAGCCCTACACTTTTCCGCTTAGTTAACTTATTTAATGAAGATATACTGAAACAGTTTTTATCTGATGACACACAACTGATTGACATACACACCCTTATTTATTGCACAGCAGTAGTTATTTCGGAAGAACTCAAGTTTAAAATCACTGAACACGCAAGAAACACAATACAAAGAGACACTGTCAAACCACCATGGCAACAGAGGCTCGAAAAATATATTGAAAAATTAAGAGCAGACTGTGGCAGACTTACATATTACATCAACGGTTGCAGATCACATAAAGTAGTTAAAAGAGTTGAAGCAATATTTAAAAACAATTTTACACACACTAGACACGAAAATAACAATAGAAAGCCTGAAGAGTTTTTGGATACATTAAAGCAGAAATTGGCACTTAAATCCATAGGCTTAGGAGATATTTGAAGGCACAACAGCGCAAAAAAGATAATTCCATATTTGCTACGAATGAGAAAATATTTTATAGGAATATACAGAAACCACACACCGATTCAACAACAGAGAAAGACACAGACACACCCTCAAAAGAACACTTGGAAACATTTTGGTCTAACATATGGGAAGAGCAGGTACATCACAATGATAAAGCAAGTTGGATTACAGAAGAAGCAAGAAAATGGACAGCAATAGATGAAATGGAACTTAAAGAGATAACAGAGTCTGAAATTACATATTTAACGACTAGATTACATAATTGGAAGTCACCGGGTATAGACAAAATACAAAATTTCTGGTATAAAAAATTAACGATACTACACAAATCCATAGCAAAAAATTTAACAGATATAGTATTAGGAGAACAGAATATACCCGAATTCATTGCCACCGGAATAACTTACATGCTACCTAAAACTGAATACACATCAGAGCCTTCCCAATACAGACCAATTACATGCCTACCGACAATTTATAAAATACTAACATCAGCAATCACTAATAAAATCAACTCACACATTGAACACTACAATATGATAGCAGAGGAGCAGAAGGGATGCAGGAGAGGTCACATGAGATGCAAAGAACAGTTGGTTATAGACTCTACTATCCATAAACATGCCACCACAAAAAATAGAAACCTACACTGTACTTATATAGATTACCAAAAAGCTTTTGATAGTATTCCACACTCTTGGCTAATACAAATCCTAGAAATATATAAAATCAATTCCAAAATAATAGAGTTTCTACGCATTGTAATGACACGTTGGAAAACCACACTTCAGATAAGCTCTCTCATAACTCGACAGATACATATTAGGAAGGGTATTTACCAGGGGGATTCCTTGAGCCCTCTTTGGTTCTGTCTCGCTCTGAACCCCTTGTCTCACTTACTCAATCAGTGTCGGGCTGGATATAATTTTAAAAACAATACCGAAGAAACTATTATCTCGCATCTCATATACATGGATGACATTAAATTATATGCTAAAACTGAAAAAGAAATGAAAACTCTTATAGAAGTGACGACAACATTTAGTCAGGATATTAATATGCAATTTGGATTAGATAAGTGTAGGACATTGCATATTATAAAAGGAAAAGTAAAACCCGGCAACTATGCAGTCAGCGACACCGACACAATAGCAGCTATGGAGCCAACAGATCTATACAAATATTTAGGATACAAGCAACTTAAAGGACTCGACCACACAGCAATTAAACAGACAATGAATACAGAATATCGGAGAAGAATTATCGCAGTTTGCAAAACACAACTATCTGGAAAGCATCTTATAAAAGCCTTGAATACCTTCGCCATACCAATATTGACCTACTCATTCGGAGTAATAAAATGGTCAAAAACTGACATCGAACAATTAGAAAGAATCACACGCACAACACTCACAAAACACAACAACCTACATCCTAAATCTGCGATCGAACGACTTACAATCAAAAGGCAAAATGGAGGGAGAGGCCTAATCGACATACATCACCTTTGGCAGAAACAAATCACTAGGCTAAAAACGTTTTTCTATACAAAATCTCGCACTAGTAACATACACAAAGCTATTACCTTAAATGATTTTAATTACACCCCGCTTAATTTAAATGACCAAAATATTCAAGACATAAACATAATTGACCCGCAAAACCAAAAAATTGAAAACTGGAAAAAGAAAGTCCTTCACGGTAGACACCCTCATGACCTAGAGCAGTCCCACATAAACAAATTAGCATCAAATAAGTGGCTTAAAATAGGAAGCTTGTTCCCTGAAACAGAAGGCTTTATCATAGCTATACAAGATCAAATCATCAACACCAAAAACTACAGAAAATTTATTATTAAAGACCCTACCATCACAAATGATAAACGCCGCAGGTGCCATATTCAATCAGAAACTATACAACATATTACCGGAGCCTGCATAACCCTCACACAGACAGACTACACTCACAGGCACAACCAGGTAGCAAACATCATCCATCAAAAACTAGCACTCAAACACAGTCTCATACAAAACACTAACACTCCCTACTATAAGTACGCACCACAAACTGTTCTAGAAAATGACACACATAAACTGTATTACGATCGCGCCATACTTACAGATAGGACCATCCACTATAATAGACCAGACATAACCTTACAGGATAAAATCAGACAAATCACTTACCTCATAGACATTGCAGTTCCCAACACCCATAATCTACAAAAAACAATCGCTGAAAAAATAAGCAAATACGCTGAGCTTAAAGAAGAAGTTACAAGAATATGGAGACAAGATAAAGTTTATGTTGTTCCTGTAGTTCTCTCCACCACAGGTGTTATTCCCAACCATCTCCTCCGTAGCCTAAAAATAATAGATCTAGAAGAATCCCTTTACATAAATATGCAGAAAGCAGCCATCCTAAACACATGCAGAATCGTTAGGAAATTTATGCAGTTAGACGAAAGTACACTCTCACCATAAAATTCACCACACGCTGCATTTACTTGGCTCTGGCCCGTAAATGTAGCTAAAAACCAGCCTAAGAGCTGAGAAAAAAAAACACTCCCGATAATAATAATAATAATAATTTTATTTAGTAAAAACGTTTACAAAAGGTGTACTTAAAGCCAATAGTAGTATAAATATTCTATGCAATAATAGTGCCTAATAATAAACTAAAGCTAATATATTTTTAAATACAGGTGCAAGTAATGATCGTTTGGAATTAGAATGTTAGCTAGCGACCCACCCGATCTAGGTTTATTCAAACCTGTGTTTCAGGCCATCACTTTACGTTTCAATTACATTGGTCATTTAAACCACCCCATTTCTTCCCGTGGGTGTCGTAAAAGGCGACTAAGGGACTTACTAGAGAATGGGCAGCAGCGTTCTCTATGCATTTTAACACCATACTGCGATCGCCAACCCGCCTGCCTAGCTTGGCGTTTTTGGCAACCACTTAAAATTGAAATATATATTTATTATCCCGCATACACAGTACGAAAAAGTAGTTCTTAAAAAATCGGTCGTCCTGGAAACCGACACTTTTCCCGTACCGAAGCGCACTCTATACAACTGTCAAACTTTAGGTAAATATGCATCCGAATATCCGATCTCTAGTTATGATAGAGGAAGATGCAACGCATCTCTGCGTAGCAGGCTGCTACGTAATGTCTGACGTCATGCTACGCCGTAGCACACATAGCCGATAGCCCGCCCAAACTACGGCTACGCGTAGACGCTTTCGTCTATACCTGTGAACATTATATTTCATCATAACTTTAATTTTTTACTTGTTTTTTTATATTTTTATATATGTGTGTGCAATGTATGTAACTCTGTGTTGTTATTATTATACTTAAATAAAGAGTAAATATACATAAAAAAATCATCATTATTAGATAAAATCATTTTGAAATACCCAGTTCATCATTGTATGATTTTTATTAAATATAAAATTCCCTTATCAACGAAATACTATGTAAATTATTTTGTTGATAAGGGTAGGTATTTATATTACAATACAAATGAACAAGATAATTATTAACAAAACGTAATACTCTGCTCACTCCTTACAAAAAAAAACACTTTCCAAAAGATGCTTAATCAGGAATCTGCAAAATCACCTAGGCGACTTGATATGAAATTATTAATCAATACTTTGCCCCACACTAGGAATTGCTCCTGTATTGTGGGTGCGTTTACAAACATTTAAACTCACATACACAAACAGCCAGACCCGGAATAACTACTTGTAGGTCATACAAATATTTGCTCCTTGCGGGAATCGAACCAGCAAAACAAATATAAAGTCTTAGATTAAAAAGCTTTGCAAGCTTAAAATAAATCAAATCAAATCATTTATTAGTTTGCAAACATGGATAGGTAATTTAGTACATAGATGTTTGTTTATAATAGTCCTCCATTAAATTTATACAAAAAGAATATATAATTTATAACTATTTGGAAATAATTCATACAAAATACAAATTAATGTTCCCATTCCTTCCCGTGGGTGTCGTAAAAGGTGACTAAGAGATTTACTAGAGAATGGGCAGCAGCGTTCTCTATGCATTTTTAAAACCATACTGCGATCGCCAACCCGCCTGCCAAGCGTGGCGATTATAGCAATCCCCTTCTTGGGGAGGCCTATGTCCAACAGTGGACGTCGGCTGAAATGATGATGATGATGGCAAATTAATGTCAAATCGTTTGAATTACAGCAAAAATTAGACTCTCAGACCAGGGAACCATGGCACAAAAGGGAGGAAGTTTGTACTGAGCAGTACGTGGAAGAAAGCTGGCAAAAATGTCATAATGTCAACAAGGTGAAAATCCTTTCATAGTATATGTGAAACCCGAAACACGTGTCTAGTTTTTTTATGTAAAGAATCTATGTACTAAATTTCAAAACTGTATCATGAAAAATCACAAAGTTATAAGGTTGTTATGTTACCGGGTTGTCCGTACTTGCTAACGGCGCCCCCGCGCCTTCAGTTTCGTCTTGCGCTCATTGATAATAAATTGGCAGTAAGTAATTAAATGGTGATAACATTTTCCATCACACTTAAATATTTTTGGGACAAAATATAACAATACATGGTGTAAAAATGATTGAAATCGATTCAGTTCCTTATTCTGAACAAACTATATACAGGTTTCGCATATACTAAAAATAATGTTGTATATTTAACTTAATAAGTACTATAAACAATCCCATTCAGTCGGGGGCCGGGGTTCGGTCGGGGTGAGGTCTTTAATGTTACATTTAAAAAGAGTCCTTTCTGTTTTTTTTATATTTTTAATAAACCCAGTGACACTGAGACAAAGACGAATCTAACGACATATCATTCATCAAATTCAGGAACATAGGGACGGACATACATAGATACATACAGGTCAAACACATAACCCTCCTTTTTTTTGCATCGCCGTTGTCGGGTAAAAAAAGCTCAAACAGAAGTCTTTATTTCAAAGACACGTAAACTAAACATAAAGCAGTCAACTACGCCAATAGCTGCCGGTCGTATGTTACCGAGCTCTCAAGATACACCTAATCGTTCCGTAAAGTAATTATCAATATTAAATTACCTGCAGGGCACAGGATCTTCACAGTTAACGAGATTTGGTTAACCAACTTCCTGTTCACTTTATGGGATTAAAGGTAGTCTGTTAGGCTGTGGCTTCTCGTGATATATGTAAATGGTTATAGATAGCATAACATAACGCTTTGTTTCCTTGAAGGGTTGGGCAGAGTTGAACCTATAGTACACCCAGATTTAGCTAGTTATGTTTAAGTCCCATGTAATAGGGGGCGAGCCTATTGCCACCAACCGGGCACAAAACGGGTGGATACACACAACCTCTTAAGGGGTCATTGTACTCATCATTATGAACAACTTTTACTATGGGACCAAACTTGAAATCGCGAAAAAAGGCAGCTGTTCCCTACATTTTGACGAGTTATTCGAACACAAATGTAGCTAAGTATGGCACGCAATTTCTTTAACACCCTGTATTATCAGCCTATAATGTTCCCACTGCTGTGACACAGGCCTCCTCTCTGTGAGAGGGAGTGGACCGTAACCCACCACGCGGGCCCAGTGCGGGTTGGTGGATGTCATATGTCTTCGAATTTTAAGTAGGACATGCCGGTTACCTCACGATGTTTTCCTTCACCGTTTCGAGAGCAGTGGTGATGAAATAATTTACACAAAGTAAAGCGCCTATCTGGGTTACCTACAACTCGTAAATCAAGGCCGTCACCACTGGGCCACCACTGCTACAAAAAACTGTAGTTAGATTTTTAAAATGTGTGTGTGACATGTGCCCTGGGGATTTCCCATCTCCCATCCCATCAACTTTCATACAAACTGTCATCCCTATAATTTAGAATAAAAAAAACATTTTTTATTTTTTTATGATAATTTTCTAATATCCTCCTTAGTGCTCACTTTCGCCACTTATGGAAGTATTTTGCGAAATTTCATGCTTTTAGGTTTAACAGACTCAGAGGTTGACATTGAATGAATAAATTCAGATTTTTAATTTAAAAAAAATACAATAAAAATAAAATTCGTTTATTTCGACAAACAAGGATCATATGCACAACATGATTTATCAAATTAAAAATAGTGAGTTGACATTGAATGAATAAATTCAGATTTTTAATTTAAAAAAAATACAATAAAAATAAAATTCGTTTATTTCGACCAACAAGGATCATATGCACAACATGATTTATCAAATTAAAAATATAATAAAAACACACACTGGAAAGAAAAATAAATAAAAATACACAATTAAAAATATCACATGAAACACGTTACCGACATAGATTGCTCAGTATGTGAACCATGCAGCAATGGTTCAGGTACTGGCAATCGAACCTCTGCGCGAATGCCCTCAGGGTGCCGTTGGAGCTAGCCCGAACCCTGCGCACCAAAGATGTACACCATTTTCGCAGGGACCGTACAACCCCGGTTAAGGGTTAAGCCTTTCGAAAGGGTAACCCATTCAATGGGTTACCTTTATCATGGTGTAAGCCATTGAAAGGGTTTTATACTAGAAACTCATTGAAAGGGTTACAGGATAACCCATTGAATGGGTTTTATACTTGAAACCCAGTGAAAGTATTACCTGATAACCGATTTCAATGGGTTCTATACCTTGAAACCCAGTAACATGAAAAAATCATAATATTATGTTATTTCGATATCCGCCCAGCACGCGTAGCAGGACCAATTCTATCTCTATTCTACCCAGGGACCATTTTGGTTATCATTTTAGAAAAACCCCATCGAAAACCCTTTCAATGGGTAACCAAAATGGTCCCTGTTTGTAAGCATACTCATTTGTTCTTATAGTTGTTGTTATAACCAAACCTATCCCGCCTTATTATAAAACAAGATTTATATTTGACATGGCTTAAACCATGGAGCCAGTTTTTGTAATAAGAACGTAAGAGTGATTGAAATACCGTTCTTTTTACAAAACTGAAAACTTAGTTCGGTATTAAGTTGTCAGTTTTGTGTACATGAACTTTACCATAGTCGGAATAAAGTTCGAAATTCAATAATAGCTCCATGTTTTAAACCCGGGTCTGAAGATAAACCTTGTTTTGTAATAAGGGGGTTCGAGTTTCCAAGTTATGTGATGCTTAGAGAAAAGCAAGACAGAGTTCAGATTAGTAGACAAAGGTATCTTCGCACGTAGATTACGTGAAGCGAAAACTTTGTGCCCTTTACGAAAATTACGCGGACGGAGGAGTATGAAATTTGGCACAGTTAAAGTTTATAGGGAGGAACGCAGAAGCTAATATAATAATTATGTATTAGAAATAAATTAAATTCATAAAAAAAAACATGACACACACTACCATGACGCCCTGGTACTTATCTGTGTGTGTGTCAAACACACACAGATAAGTACCAGGGCGTCATGGCTTGAAGATAGTTAGGTGACAGAACTGACAGCTTGAGCATGGATTATTGTATAGTAGGCTTAGACAAAGAAATGTATAGACGGCGGGTAGCTCCATTTTATTCTCACAAGAAAGGAATATAGAATTAAGGCGACGATAACCGACTTTTAATGATTTTATACTGAAGATCACGTCTAAACGAGTAGTGTTAATGATTTGAAAAAAATATATGTTAAATAAGAGCATTTTCTTAATAACATAATATGTGAATATTTTAGATTATGTTTATATTACATAGTGAAATTAATTTGTAAAGTTATGTCTAACGCGGATAAAAAACCGAGAATGGCGCAAAATCTACCAAGCGTATTTTTCTGAAACCTTCACCAGTTTGAAGATAATTTAACTATTGATATTTTAGTATGTTACGCGTTTTATTAAAATACCATTTGTTTTGTGTATAATAAATTAATAATGCGTCAAATTGGGGACGGCGCTCCTTGATGGGCGAGTCCTATTACTGGCTGAACGTACGACGCGTTGCGTAAAGGAAAAGGACAAAGCTATACTATTTCCGTCTCTCAGTGCGTGTCAATTTTTTCAAGATCAGCGACATAATGTAGCTGTACTTTCATGGCGTTTTTGTGAAATTGTGAAGTTTATATTGGCACTTTTCTACATCTTAATTATAATCATCAATTTGCTGATTTGTTTTTGTTTTAAAACCCAGGGTATAGGGTTAGGTTTATGGTATCATTGGGTCCTATACAACGTGTTTTTTTTGATATCCCATAACTCTAGGGTATGATTGAGGCCATATCAAAGAATCAACTGGCATATGAGTTATTTTCCAATCCTTCGTTATTTTTTTTTTTCATTTTTCATACAAAATAATTCGGCAAAGTCACGATTATTAATGTAAAACACCCTTACGTGAAATATTACATGTCGACAAGGTAGCTTTCCCTTCACTAGCTGCCGCCGGGAAGCCCCGATACCAACATACCTACATATTTTATTTTACTATTTATTTACTACACTACTGCGAAGTTTGGCAACGTCGCAAAAGTAAAGATTCGTCATACTGGTGACAATTTTTGACCTAATTTAATTATGATTGATGATATCTCCGAAACGATGCATTTTTGGACCACCTATTCTAGGAGTTTTAGTATTATTTTTACCTACAGAATATAACCCTAGAGTTACGGGATATCAAAAAAAACAGGTTGTATACATTTATGGATTATGTATATAGGTAATATGCTGTCTCATCTGGCCACGCTACCCGAACCTCTATAGTTTTCTTACTCTATGATAATAAGCTATTTAAATGTAATTACTTTTTAATAGCATGGTATAGTGGCCGGCACGTAACTTGGTAAGGTTGCGGCGTAGTGGAAGTAAGTTCACGCATGAACAGTTAGTGCAACAAATAAAAAAAATTAAATTGCATGTTATTATTCTATGGTTATTGCCAGAATGTATTTTTAAACGTGTCTGTTTAGAAGAAAGTAGAAAAACATCTTACGATTCTTGCCAAGTTACGGGCCGGCGACTATATTAGTAATTACTTAATAATAGCTTAGAATTTGTTTATTCATGGAATTAGTAAGTACTATATGTCTGCCGTCATAAGGATAAAGGGCACAACTAAATTTTTTTCCAAAATTGAGTTATATACATATCCGGAATCAGAAAAAAAAGGCCCATCTGCCAATATTTTTTGTACAATTTTATGAACTTGATAATACCGTAAGCTCAAAAGGCACAACTGAGCCATTTTTAATTTTTTGTACGTAAAAAGAGCACATCTGACTTACGGCCGAACCCAATAACCTATTATATATCACCAGTTTTGACCTACTCGAGATATTAAAATATATCTATCGATGGTTTTAACGTCCCAATAATCTCTTAATCTACTGGCCCACGCTATCTACTGATGGATGGGTGTATCGCCTACAACAGATATCTATTTGTATGAAAATGCCAAAGTATGCGTCCCAATATACGATTTGGTTGACAGGACAGTACTACAGATGGCAGATTTGGCTATTCCCCGAATTGCAGGGATAAACGTAAAGTAGCCAAGCTAAAACGAACTCTTTAGTACTTGCAATAATGATCATAGATGTTTTTTTTATATTTAAAGTAATAAAAAAAAATTAAATTCAAACATCTCGAAAACGGTGCTTCCTAGGCAAAAAATAACAGAAATTTAACCCACCCCTTACTATCACCCCCCGTGCAAGCACCATTCCAACATGAATTTAAGTTAAAAAAAAACAACATTAATGCGCTAAGGTAGCCCGCGAAATTCAAATTTTATTACGTTTTTTGCAATTTGCAGGTCAGTAACAGGTTGTATTTTGATTCGCGGCCATAACAAATATGGCTCTACAGAATTATATCTTAATCCAGTAAGTTATTTAGAAGTAAGAAACAAAGAAGTTTTAATATAACCCTAATTACTCATGTTGTTTTTTAAAGTGATGTTGGTTGTAATGGAACGCACGGGGGGGCGAAGTAGAGAAACCTACTTATTGTTTTCGTTAGATAGATAGCCTTTATCAATGATTGTGAGACGCCCTCCGAGCATAGATATATACTGTCTATCATCAATAGCGATCTGTCTTTAACTGAAAATAAGTTATTGGGTTCGGCCGTTATAGTACGTCAAAAAGGTTACATATGCGTAGATGCGGCTTTTAATGTATCACGATAAATATAATTTATTTACTTGAAAAGGCATAATTGACCTGCGTTAAATATTAAAGGCATAACTACCACATGTGCTCTTTGATATAATGTTTACCGACTAGGCCTTGACATTTAATTTAAAAGAAAAGTCACAACTAGCAGTTATGCCTTTACTACCAAAAATCTTTGACAAGAGGTGAAGTGAGGTGGTCGAGGTACGAAGCGAATCCCGCCAGTTGTGCCTGACGTGTCTCGATGAGTCCATGCTTGCCTGTGCTGCGCTGGTAAGGTTATGTTTTTGTTACATTTGCATGCTTTTTTTATATAACACTTCTTTTGTGACACATTAGTATGATTTATTAGTATTTATTGGCGAAATTATGATTTATTGCGATTTAGTTTAAAAATTAAGACGACATTTTTTGTAGGTACTGTATCGTAAATAATTAAAAACAATACTACAAAATAAACTTAATTCTTTTTTCAGCAATATGCAATCACGAAGTGCAAGATTAGTTAGTGCTGCTTTACGCAACGATAATTCTATTTCCCTGATTGTGACTCGGTGCAAACATCAAGCTCGGAGCATGTTAGCACTCTGTGTTAGATCACAGGACAGGGTCCGATTTTGATTCTGATGACTCAGTATTGGATAAAAATGACGACCTACCAGTCAGTCAGTACGGGAAAAAAGCAGCGGTAGTGATGGTTCTGACTCAGAAGACTTTATATACCATGTTCGCAGCCAGTTTCAGGAAGAACAATTTTAGAATCACCGGAAGAATCAGATAAAGAAACAAACCATGTTCAAGAAGAAGAAGTTATAAGTGGAAGTTCTAGTTATAAGTGCCTTCATGATTGTGTTAACTTTATTGCAAGGTTTTTTTTTTACTTTTGAAATAGTTTTTGTTTAGGTATATAATGTTTATTTAAAGGACATGGCCGGAATTATTGTAATTGTGATAACCTTAAAAGTGCCATATTTAACAAACTTTATTATAAAACTTCTAGAAGCTGATTAAATGTCCTTACTGTGATTTTTATTAAAAAAAAATTTAAGTAAGTTCCTTGATGACTGATAATTACAGTTACTTAATTAATGTTAATTTTTTAAGTTACAGATATTAAATGTAATTTTTTTAAGATTTGAGACGTTAATTTTGGTTACCTTTTAAAACAAAAGTTTTATAGATAGAGAGAAAAAAAAACAGGAAAAAAAATTAATTAAGGATTTAATTGTTTTTTTTCCTGTTTTTTTTTTTGTATAATTATTCAAATGAAAAGGCACCTTTTAATAAATATGCCTTTTCATTGTATTTTTTCATATTTTTTCACAAAATGTCAGAATGAAAAGTCACAATTGGTTAGTTATGCCCTCTATTCGTAATAATAGTAACTTTACTTCATTTTTTATGCTACGTTGAAAGAGAAAATGTTGATTATTTAATAAATGCCAATAAAATAAAAACTTATATTTCAATAATCGTATAGGAATCGTTAAAATGAATTTATTATTATTCATCTATTTTTTTTTAATAATTTATAGTCGATATTTTACGCCAAAAACCAATAAAAATTTTAAACGCGATTTTCTCCATATTTATAAAATGTTAGATGTGCCTTTTTTCATTATGACGGCAAATAGATTGTATGTAGAGGCAGGTCGAATTTCAACCAGTGGGCGACCAGTAAAGTTGTTCTAAGAATATTGCGATAAATAATGGATGAAGTAATGAATCTGAAATAAGCATATCTACATCGCCACATGCGAACTATGCATGACACTGACGTCACGCAAAATCCTGCATCGCGCAAGCAGAGTTTACCGCGCAACTAGCATTAAATTATATACAACATCCCGACATCAACCGTCGGGCAGTTGCCGACCGGACACAACACCCGTCTGGTCGGAGGATCCTCCCATTTCTATGGAGGATGAGTGAACGTTACACCCTGTTCCTCATTCCTCTAAAAGCATGCCAAAGTTTTGTACTTAAAACAAAAGCAGACTTCGAGAAAGCCGGAAGAAAATTGATTGAGGAAGTTTCATATTTCAACAGCATTGAGATGCGAAACGTTATTAGTGTTGTGAAATGTTATTCGAATAACCAGTATCGTCAAAATTTGATAATATCGGGGTAAAAAGACGCATAACGAAGCTGTGAATTAATCCTTGTTGTGACGATCACAGCGTCTTCTAAGATGTTCATGAACTCGTGAACACATTTAATAAAAAAAAATATATATATATCATTGAAAAAAAAAAACAAAAAACAAAAACAAACATGAGTACAATGACCCCTTAAGAGGTTTTGCGTTATTTATGTTACATCTTGTAGACGTATAGTTTTTTTGAACAACCTATGGGACCCCTATTTTGGATAAACTATGGGACCAAACTTGAAATCGCGAAAAAAAAAAATCGGCTGTTTTCTACATTTTGACGAGTCATGCGAACATAACTGTATCCAATGGAACAGCAAATTTTTCTTTCAGTGTTTTGTTTACAGCGATATGCAACTGCTATATTAAAACGTGCAAAACCTAACAATTAAGTTGAAACCTACTCATTAAAGTCCAAATTCTAAGATAACAATTAGGTACGAAGGTATCCCATTTCTTCCCGTGGGTGTCGTAAAAGGCGACTAAGGGACTTACTAGAGAATGGGCAGCAGGGTTCTCTATACATTTTAACACCATACTGCAGCGATCGCCAACCCGCCTGCCAAGCGTGGCGATTATGGCAAACCCCCACTTTGGGGGAGGCCGATGTCCAGCAGTGGACGTCTTTCGGCTGAAATGATGCAATTAAATCGAACTCTGCCTAATAAGATTCGAATCGAATGTATTCGAAATATTAATCTATAATCGAATTATTCAAATAAGTACGCGCATCACTAAAGTTAACTAAAACTTCCTGAAAACATTTTCTTAACGAAAAGCAATTACTGCGGTGTCGGAGTACATACTTGTTGAGTCTTGTTTTGTAATAAAACCGAACTGGAGGAGAAGATCTTCAAACTTGTGCCTTTTTGCGAAGCCCTTACTATTGCTTCATTTTAATATTGTCAGTTATATTACGGAGATATATGCCAGTGAATTTAAGTGGTTAGCTTGCGTGTTCTATACTGAGCTCACGCAACGCGACGTACGTCCAGCCAGTAATAGGACTCGCCCATCAAGGAGTGCTGTCGCCAATTTGACGCATTATTAATTTGTTATACTCAAAACAAAAGGTTTTTTAATAAAACGCGTGTACTAAAAGATCAATAATTAAATTATCTTTAAATTGGTAAAGGTTTCAGAAAAATACGCTTGGTAGATTTTGCGCCATACTCAGTTTTTTATCCGCGTTAGACATAACTTTACAAATTAATTTCATTATGTAATATAAACATAATCTAAAATATTCACATATTAAGTTGTTGAGAAAATGCTCTAATTTAACATATATTTTTTTCATATCATTAACTCTACGCGTTTAGACGTGATTTTCAGTATAAAATCATTAAAAGTCGGTTATCGTCGCCTTAAAATGTTATTCGCTACTTAGTTTTCTCTGGTTTTATAAGGTAGAAAAAACTACCTATCTTGGCTTGTCTGGGCAAACCAAGATAGGTTAGTAAGTCGTTTTTTAGGGTTCCGAACCTCAAAAAGAAAAAACCGTCCAAGTGCGAGTCGGACTCGCGCACGAAGGGTTCCCTACCATTATCTATAAAAATGGCAAAAAAATCACGCTTGTTGTATGGAAGCCCCTCTTAAATATTTGTTTTATTTTAATTTAGTTAGGTATTTATTTTTAAAGTGCTACTCATCATTTTGAACAATTTTTTCTATGGGACCAACAACGAAATCGCGAAGAAAAAAATCAGCTGTTCCCTACATTTGTGTTCATTTAAATCGACAAAATTTATGGAATAGCTGATTTTTATTTCGCGATTTCAAGGTTGGTCCCATAGAAAATTTTTTTCAAAATGATGAGTACAATGACCCCTTTTCGGGTTTAGTTTAAACAAAAACGAATGTTGTATAACTAAAGATTCTGTGAATATTTCAAGCGTTACCTGTTGCTGTTATCAATATAGAGCAATAACGAGAACGATTTAACGAAAAAAAAATCACGATTTTTGTATGAGAGCCCCTTAAATATTTATTTTATTCTGTTTTTTAGTATTTGTTGTTATAGCGGCAACAGAAATACATCATCATTGACAATTCCAACTGTCTAACTATCACGATTCATGAGATACAGCCTGGTGACAGACGGACATACAGACAGACGGCGGAGTCTTAGTAATAGGGTTCCCGTTTTACCCTTTGGGTACGGAACCATAAAACGGAACCCTTATAGGATCGCTCTTGTGCCTGTCTGCCTGTCTGTCCATCTGTCATAGCCAATTTGCTACGAATGTGGGCCGATAAAGTTGAATTACTGTGACCTAAACATGGATGTGTAACGTAAATAAATGAATTTTGAATTATGGTGGTCACTTGTAGGGGGCAAATTAGAAAATTAAAAAAAAAAGATTTGCAAATGTTACTTTGTAATCTTAAGGAATAGCACCATCCCATTTCTTCCCGTGGGTGTCGTAAAAGGCGACTAAGGGACTTACTAGAGAATGGGCAGCAGCGTTCTCTATGCATTTTCAAAACCATACTGCGATCGCCAAATCCTCCCCGTTTTTGGGGAGGCCTATGTCCAGCAGTGGACGGACGTCTTTCGGCTGAAATGATGACATATCAAATATAAGCTAGGCTTGATCTAAGGATTTCAGATATTTTTTTAATCATTTTAAAATAAATAATTTTAAAGTTATTTTGGAAAATCGATTAAAATTTACCATTCAATAAGGAAAATATTAAAACGAAAAGAGAAAAAATTTGTCTGATGTTTTTCTTATCTCCTTTCGTTTTAGAGCAGTAGTAGCGGTAACATTCGAGTGAGTTCAGAGAATTAGGAAAGATACTAAGTCCGTATTAAGAAGTAGAGTTCGACCAAATTTCGTTTTTGGTTTTCGGCAATTTACAATTTTGGCCGAAAAACACGTTATTTTCAGTTTATTTTGTTAATGATAATAAAGTTACGAGTCCGCATATCACTGGTCAGTTTCCCTCAGCCGTCAGTTTATTTAAATCGCCAGTTTCGTTGATTAGTCAGTTTTACTGATTGGTCAGTGTAACCGATTAGACAGTTGCGTTAGCTCGACATTTTCCAGTGTTGGCCAGTTTTCGTCGATTCGTCAGTTTGGTACACATATGGAAAAAAATCAATTCTTACAACAACTAAAAGTCCAATAATCGCGAAAATGCTGAAAAAATGCTTTTTCTCGTTCATAACATCAGATTATTTTATAATTAATATGTAGAAGTATGAAGTGTCGTATGATTTTAAGTTTAAACGGTTAATTAAAATGATTGAAAATGAACATTGCATTTCTTATATCCTTATTATCAAAGAAAACCTAAACAAATAAAACGAAGTTGTTTTCATTTTCGGCCAAAAATACAAATGAGGCCGAATTTCGATTTCGTTTTAAGGAAATAATAATCAATTTTCGGTCGGACTCTAGTAGGTAGGGTGGGGCTTAAAGGTCCGCGGGTAAAAAGGTCCACCATGCCTATCTCCGAAATAAAAAGTGCGCGAGCGAAACGAATGACAGGCGTATGAAGGGGACACGGGAGGGGTACCCACGCAACCCCGCGCAGTGAGCTTGTGAGCGCCGATGAGTGTGTACGCGGTCGCGGTGCAAAAAATTCACGTAAGTAAAATTTTTCATATCACTTATTTTTAGTCTGACTGTTGTGTTTATAAAGTTACAAAACTGAACTTTTATTAAAGGTGCAGTAAGTGGTATAAAGTTTAACGTAGAGCCTTTGTTTATTGAATCGTCTGTTTAGATTTTTCTATATAACCTCAAACGTCAATCAACATACAATTGGGGTATAAAGGTCCACTCTGGACCTTTATGCCCCACGGTGGACCTTTTAACCCTATACAAAATATATAATGATACGGTATTCTTTTCAGAATGCGGAATTACAAGAGAACCACCGAGAGAGGTAAAAAGTCTGTCGAGATCATGCAACGTGCGGCTGAGCTAGTCACAAACGAAAATAAATCCCTACGTCAAGTTTGTCGTGACTACGAAATTAGTAAAACTTCTCTAATAAGATTTATCGCACGCCTAAAAGAAAATCCAGAATCACCACGATTTGGTTACGGGACTCCCAGACTAGTATTTAACACAGAACAGGAATCTTCTCTCAGTGAGTATCTGCTTACACTTGCGCAAATCTTTCATGGTTTAGGACCCAAAGATGTTCGTCGCTTAGCATATGACTGTGCCACTAAATATAATCTTCAGATGCCAAATACATGGCATGCAAATAAAATGGCTGGCAAAGATTGGTTATCAGGTTTCTTGTCAAGAAACGACCGTCTCTCCATACGGAAACCGGAAGCTACCAGTTTGAGTAGGGCAACTTCCTTTAACCGAACGAATGTTGCTGAATATTTTGATAAATTGGCACAGGTCATGGATCGTCATAAATTTAGAGGGTCTCAAGTATGGAATGCCGATGAAACAGGCGTGTCAACTGTCTCCAAACCCTCCAAAATTATAGCGGCTAAAGGGAAACGAAACGTTGGATCAGTCACATCAGCTGAAAGAGGAACCAACGTTACATTACTGGTTGCCGTTTCAGCAACTGGTGGTTCCGAGAAAGAAGAAAGAAAGTAATTTTAACTGATAAAAAGAAGGACAGTTCTAGTTCAGAAGAGGAATGTTTTTGCTTGGTGTGCTGTGAATCATACCTGGAAAGCATTCCTGGAGAAGGCTGGATGCAATGTTCTAATTGCAAAGGTTGGTCTCACGAGAAGTGTGTTAATCCTTCTCTGTCATCTTTGACATATATGTGTATTAATTGCGATTCAGATGACGAGTAATTGTTAAAAGATATGTTGTTTTAATGTTACATTATAGGTTTTGGACCTAAAACTTAAAGATATAGATTAATTAAGACTGAAATGCTGTGCCATAAGTTTAAGATAAGTAACGTTGTTTAGTTTTTTTAAATTAAAATAAAGACTGGTTGATTTAAAATAGTTTTCGTTTATTTACTTGCTTTAATTAACCTTAAGAAGCTATTTAATTACGCTGGTTCTTTTTACCCCAACACTGGTCCTTCTTACCCCACCCTTGGGGCAAAAGGGACCATTCGACTCGATATTCTAAAATGCAAATATCTGGGTTATAGATAAACATTACTTATGTTCACTTTTTCATTCTTGTAAATGAAGGATAGCGGTATCCATTGCTACAAAATTTATTTCTATGAACCTTATACGTAAATAGTTACAAGGCGATATACGCAAAATGGACCTTTCAGCCCCACCCTACCTAACTTACATTTAAACACTTGGCTTTTTGTTTTCATTTCGGAGAAAGACTTTTTATTTGAACTCATTAGTGTCAGGCTTCAATGTTTTTGAGCTCATTTATTGAGCTTCAGGATACCGTTTAAACACCTGGCAAGTACTAATAGAACATTTAAATTGTATTAAGAAAATAGCACAACATTTATAACATCACGCCTGCAATCCCCAAAGGGTTAGGCAGAGGTGCACTTATAGTACACCCACATTTCGCCAGTTATGTTTAAGTCCCATGTAATAGGGGCGAGCCTATTGCCATCAACTGGGACAAATCCAGACTCAAAGTTGTAATGAGTCAAAGTCAAATTGTTTATTTCAAATAGGCACATAAAAGGCACTTTTGAACGTCAATATTTACACAAAAAAATAGAATTGATTCTAGTCGCCCCTTCCAAAATGTAGTTTCGTATGGAGAAGAATGGGCAAGAAACTCCACCGGTACTCTTTTAAAATCTTGTACAATATTTTTATAGGTACATTAATTATATAATTATATGTGAAGACGATGCACCTAGAATAAAATTACTATACCACAATAGGTAATAAAAAGAGTTAAGAATGAAGCAATGACAGATAAATTAATTAGGTGATAGAACATGGTGCTCACATATTTACAAAAATTGTAAAAGATTATACATATACGATTTCCTAAAAAATAACAATAATATCAGTGTGAGTTAAGGTAATCACAGAATTTAAAATAAATGTCATAAAAATAATAAATTATACAATTAAAATAGCAACCTGTTTGATTTTGTCTAGACTCTAGATTGTCCTAAGGAGCAGGACCAGCATGTTTCCAAGCATTCTTATCTTGTATATAATCCTCTAATTTGTAATATGCTTGTTTACAAAATGTTCTTTTAATATGAGTTTTAAATTGAGAGATGAGAAATTCGTGATTCTTGACTGTGACTATTCAATTCTATTTTTAAACGACTTCCAAAAAGGAGGATGTTATATGTTTGTATGTTTTTTTTTTATGTTTGTTCACCTATAGCTCCGTCGATTATGGACCGTTTTTGAAAATTCTTGTTGAAGTAGAACTGATGATAGAGACCACAGATAGCCACTGTAACAACTTATTAATAATAAGTTTTAACGGGTTGCGATTCGATTAGGTACTTTAATATGGTTGCTAAGCAATTTATGCTCGTCACAATGCATATGGTGAATGGCAGTTCTCCTGCCAGGAGAACTCCTCAACAATTAACGTCCCAGCATCGGGAAAAGCAATATTTTGTAAAAGGTGATGAGCAGTTGACTTTAGGCTATAGTAACTTAGATAAATAAAAAATTGGCCCACTAAAAAGTGAAAAATAAAAAAACTTTTTGTAAAAAAAAAATAACCGACTTCCATTAAAACACTACAAAGTGAAAAATAACTTTAATTTCGGAAGTCGGTGGCAAAAAACTAAAATACAGATCCAAAGACACCGACTTCCGAAATTATTTTTCACTTTGTAGTGTTTTTTTGGAAGTCGGTTATTTTTTTTTTACAAAAAGTTTTTTATATTTGTAAATTTTGACGTTCAAAAGTGCCATTTATGTGCTATATTTGAAATAAACAATTTGAATTTGACTTTATTCTCAACTCATGTCAACACAAAGCATTTATTTCAAATAAACCTATTACAGGCACTTTTTAATTGTCAAGGGGTCGGTCAGTCAGAGAGATGAAGCTAGTTGCCCATTCCAAAGCGTAGTAGGTTCCTATGGAGAAGAACGGGCAAGAAACTCCACGGACGTAGAGAACAGCTGATTTTTTTTCGCGATTTCAGGTTTGGTCCCATAGTAAAAACTGTTCATAATGATGAGTATAATGATCCCTTAATAGGTTGTGTGTTAATTCTGGAACATGTTGTATATAAAAACGCATTTTCTGAATAACTTAATATGTGAATATTTAAGATTATGTTTATATTACATAGTGAAATTAATTTGTAAACTTATGTCTAACGCGGATAAAAAACTGAGAATGGCGCACAATCTACCAAGTGTATTTTTCTGAAACCTTCATCAATTTAAAGATATTTTTTTTTTGGTGTGTATAAAAATTAAAAATGCGTCAAATTAGGGCCAGCGCTCCTTGATGGGCGAGTCCTATTACTGGCTGAACGTACGACGCGTTGCGTGAGCTCAGTACAGAAAACGCAAGCTAACCACTCAAGGTCACTGGCATATATCGGAGTCTTAATGACTTGTCTGATCAGTTGGGCACCATAGGCGTTCTAGACCTCCTCCAGCCGTACTTTGGAAAGCTGCTATCGTTAGCTGGACATCGCTACCGGACAGAGAACCGAGGCTTCGAAATGACCTCGTTTGTACGAAAATGTTGCCCTGGGTACTTATTTTTGTCGGTAAGTGTAGTTGTGGCTTTCAAGAAAATCTACAAATTACAAAACAACTAGGCACAAAATTCACCAATGAATCTGAACGTGATCAGCACTATCTATCTAAGCCGCGTTCATGAGCTTGTTTAGTCTTTATATGTCACAACAATAAAGGCACTGACATTTTTATTGCCGGTTTCATTGGTGAAATTCGCTCTTAGTAGTAGCGTAACTAAATACACACCAAAACAAGCCACAATACAATTATATAAAGAACATTTTCCTTCAAAAGCGAAACAGTAAAAACAAATATCTTTAATATTTCGTTTCGGCTCATAAAGCGGCACCGACAGGGCGACAGTAGCGGATGACGACGATTCACACAATTACTGGAGATACTCCGAAGATATTAAGTTTCATTGATACTCTTTGTGTATTATCTTTCCTTATTTTTTGAGGAAAAACGAATTCTCATGGCTCATGGATTGAAATAAGAAACGCTCCTTTTTAGGGTTCCGTACCCAATGGGTAAAACGTGACCCTATTACTAAGACTCCGCTGTCTGTCCATCTGTCACCAGGCTGCCATCTGTATCTCATGAACCGTGATAGTTAGACAGTTGAAATTTTCACTGATGTATTTCTGTAGCCGCTATAACAACAAATACAAAAAAACCGGCTTAGTGCGTGTCGGACCACGCACAATGAAGGGTTCCGTAATCGGGATGAATTTATCCCAAGAACAAACTTAACATTGTAGTTGAAAAACATGATACCCCATACATTCAAACTGCAAATGTAAATTTTGTACGCAGAATATTGAGTAATTTACCATGTTATTTTAAGATATGTAAAGAACTATTTTCTGTATGTTTTTCAACATTTTAGTCTGAGTAGTTTCGGAGATGGGGGGGGGGAATGGTAATTTTTCATCTATTTTCTTAAATAACTTCAAAAGTATTTATTGTAAAATTATAACAAAAATATAATAATTTATGAAATCCATAAAACAAGCCATTTCATTTGATATGTTGTAGGGCCGGTTTTATAGATAATGGTACGGACCTACCTTCGTGCGCGAGTCCGACTCGCACTTGGCCGGTTTTAATTTCTTCTTAAATATAATTCGCGGCAGTATCAAATATTTATATAGAGAATTTCATCCGATACTTGAAGTTAAAGCTCAGAAACAGCTTATACTTATTGAGAACAAAGCATTTTCAAATTTGACATGCCGCTGGTACCTTTTTACTAAACTTTTGGCTTAAAATTTCTGGTACTTAGAAACAGCATATTATTATACAACCTGTTTTTTTTGATATCCTATAACTCTAGGGTTATATTCTGTAGGTAAAAATAATACTAAAACTCCTAGAATAGGTGGTCCAAAAATGCATCGTTTCGGAGATATCATCAATCATAATTAAATTAGGTCAAAAATTGTCACCAGTATGACGAATCATTACTTTTCCGAGGTTGTCATACTTCGCAGTAGTGTAGTTAAATAAATAGTAAAATAAAATATATAGGTATGTTGGTATCGGGGCTTCCCGGCGGCATCTAGTGAAGGGAAAGCAACCTTGTCGACATGTAATATTTCACGTAAGGGTGTTTTACATTAATAATCGTGACTTTGCCGAATTATTTTGTATGAAAAATGAAAAAAAAATAACGAAGGATTGGAACATAACTCATATGCTAGTTGATTCTTTGATATGGCCTCAATCATACCCTAGAGTTATGGGATATCAAAAAAAACACGTTGTATAAGGTGCTAACAAATTAAGTACCAATATTCTAAGAGGTGTTACATTACATCAAAACAATTAACTTTAAATAGAAATTAGGGAAACTTATTATATGACATTTTTGTTTTAATTTACGGAACAAAATAAATAAATTAAAATTTCGCCCAAACATAATCATCCTGTGCTTTTAACTGACAAGACACACTTTCTGTCAAATGTTTATTTAAGTGAAGTGGCCATTGACTCATGACAGTCAAGAGGTTTCATAAGATAATCAAAGAGGACTTAGTCACGGATTGTTGACTATCTAATAACAGGGTGTTTTTACGCAGTAACGTTGTTTCCCTAATTATCTCCAAAAAGTAATTTTTTTTTTTTTTTTTTGGTAAGTAACATAAACTTTTCAATGTTTCATACTTAAGTCTACTCCTAGAGACGAGTACTATCAGCTCTAAAAGTATTGGTACTTAATTTGTTAGCACCTTATGTTGACGCCGCTTAGATGGTGATGCTCTAAACAGAGTGCCCTGTTTTAGATACCTTGGGCACATAGTAGCCGAGGATCTTAATGATGACCAGGACATGGAACGGGAACGAAGAGCGTTGTCGGTACGATGCAATATGTTGGCCCGTAGGTTTGCAAGATGTACGAGACCGGTGAAGGTCACCCTTTTCAAGGCTTATTGTCAGTCATTTTACACATGCAGCCTGTGGGTCAGGCATACGCAGAGAGCCTACAACGCTCTTCGTGTCCAGTACAACAACGCCTTCCGGGTGTTGTTGGGGCTACCGCGATTCTGTAGCGCGTCAGCCATGTTTGCTGAATCTACTACCGATAGTTTTTCAGCAATCATGAGGAGAAGAACGGCATCATTGTTACGCAGGATTCGTGGGAGTGCCAATGGCATCCTGAAGGTGATTGGGAATAGGCTGGACGGCGTTTTCCTGGATTATTGGACCCGTATGCATAGCCACGGGTCTGATAATGCAGGAAGATACATGAATTGATGGTATAAATGTAGGTTTATTTTATTTTATTGTATTTTTTAATTAAATGTGAGTACTAACATAGTTACATAAGTTGTATCACTAACAAAGATCTATGGAGCAAGTTTCCAAAATAAACGTTTTATTATTATTATTTATTATTATTATAGTCATTTACTATATGGCAAAATTTCACCCAAAAAATGTTTTACTTATCTTTACAAAACTGCGGGCCGAGCACGGGCGTGTCAAGACGTTTGTGACAAGACATGATAAATTATGTCATGTCAATTTGTATTAGCATTTTATGACAAAACAGTTTTATCGCTCAAACTATGTTAAAATGTGTGAATCAAATCATGTCACAGTAGGCCGTGCTCGCCCCGCTGCTTATTTCTCGGAAACTAAATGCCGAGAAAGCCTTTTTGCATGGACGCTCACATTTTTTTTTGTTAAAAAAATAGCTTGAAAAAGTCCCACCAAAATAATCCACCCATTGTTCACCAGCACAATTTATAAAAAAAAATGCAACACAGTGTATGTTTTGTTGAACAAACTCACTCGTTTTTTCGACGTTGTAACAAAAATACTGGGACAATGTTTTTGTGACGTCACACCCAGGTATGGCTGTATTATTCGGGTATAAAAGTTATGACCTGTCATGAACCAGACAAAGGGCTGTATTCAATTGTATTTTATTCTCTTTTAGCGCACAAAACGGGTTAAAAATGTCTTAATTTCTGTATTTTGTTGGCGCTTTTCGGCGCTGTCTCAAATAATGAAGATGTTTAAAAATCAAGAAGTTATTTAGATTTGTGTAACTATACTGCATTGGTTTATGTAATTAAATAAAGGTAAACAAATCCTAAAAAGGGTTTTTATGGATGACACTTTCTTGTTATAAATTCATTGTAACTTATATCCAATATATTTTTATTTTTTTATTTTTACGATAGTTTCCTCTTTTATTAAAGTATTTTAAACTTTATAATTTATTAATAAACTACTCTTCGTAGATGTCACTGCTTGAGCACAATTTTTTTGTTATTGAAATTTATAAGAATAATTACTATAATATTGTGTATTCTGTCTCTTGTAAAGAACCCAAAAAGACAGGTTCTCTAAACGTCAACGAATTATAATGTTGCTAAATTGAAGAGTACAACTGTGACGTAACATGACAACTGAAGTGACAAGTATTACGTTTAGTCGGTTACTTGACAGCTCTGTCGTCACGTGGGGTTTTATTTGGTTACCCATATTTAACTACCTAAACCAACGGTGTAGTACCTATATCTTAATATACAATTCTTCTGTACGTGTGTTTGTCACCTAACTCCTCCTAAACGGCTGGACCGATTTCGTTGAAATTTTGTATTTATATTTCAACAGGTTCCTGGATGGTTTAAAAACACAATTGGACCCAGTAGGTGGCGCTGCTGTCTGTATAAGGCAGTACGAAGTCCGCCGGGTCAGCTAGTGTACTATAAAAATATATCTTTTTGTTCGAGTTGGGCCAGTTTCTTGAACGAAAATTATCGCAAAATTAATTTGAAAAATTGTCAAGTGCGCGTAAAGTGCTGTGATTGATTGAATGATTTATCAACAGCCTGAAACTGGCCCTTAATATCTCATTGTTATCTCAATTTGTTTGTTATCATCAGTAGTATCGGTTTGTGGCGGCATCTACCTCGCCACATGCGAACTACGTATCACACTGACGTCACGCAAAATCCTGCATCCCGCAAGCAGAGTTTACCCCACTAGCATATACAGGGTCCAATTAAATTAGCTAGCGAAACTCCGCAGGCGTGAGGGGTAGATATCGATATCTAAGAAAAAAATTAAATTAAAGTAAATGATTTTTTTTTGGGTCAACGACTCCTGTTAGTGTTGTTACTGGAAGTATGAGTTGACAAAATGTTTATTTTTATTTATCGTGTATAGTTATCGATACTTAACACTTTTGTGAAGTATTCACAAAAAAAGTGTTTTTTTAACTGATATTTAAAGTGACTGCAGTAGTAGTTGACCAAAAAAAAAAAAACAACAATTTTTTTTTTTTTAAATATTATGCTTAGATATCGATACCCATCAAGTCTGCGGAGTTTCGCTAGCTAATTTAATTTGACCCTGTGTACAACATCCCGACATCAACCGTCGGGCAGTTGCCCACCAGACACAACACCCGTCTGGTCGGAGGATCCTCCCATTTCTATGGATGATGAGTGAACTTTACACCCTGTTCTTCATGCATCTAAAGACTTTATCCATATTACAATAGCTCTGTTTTAGTAAAAAGATCATCCAGTCATCAAGATTTTTGGTTTCACAGGATCCACACGACGTACCTACTGAAATATTTCTTACATTAAAAATCATTAATTTATGTATTACAAATATTAAAACTAGAGTATTTATAAATATTTGAATTTGTATAAATGAATAAAGTAGCCAGTAGGTAGGTAATAATGTTCAGGTGTGTATAGGTGTGTTTTCAGGATGTTGTTGGGACTGCCTCGCTACTGTAGTGCCTCGGGAATGTTTCGCAAGCTCGTACGGACGGATTCCATGCCGTTCTACGCAAAAAAACAGCTTCACTTCTGAGGAGGGTGCGGGGCAGTCACAACAGCATCCTGAGGACTGTAGGAGAGAGCTTCAGCTCTCAGATAATGAAGCAGTTTGTGAGGAGGGTGATAGGTACTAACACTAGATAGTAAGCTTTTGTATGTTACTAACACTATATGGATTCTTTGGTCCGAAATAAAAGATTATTTATTTATTTATAAAGCCAGAAACAGTGTTGCAACACCGGTCGCGATTTACCGACGCGTGTTCAACGACGCGTTGTCGCGTGAGCAAATGTGGCCAAATGACACGCGCTGGTTCGCGTCCGTTGTCCGTTACAAGTATGTTTTGCTCTTAATTTTCATTAAAGCATATTATGAATTTGTGTGGCAAGAGAATTAATATTTATCTACACACATCAAAAGTGTCTAGAGACCAAGTACATTTTAACTATTAAAAAAATATCCAATTAATATTTACCAAATCTAGTCTTCCTTTAATTCCGATGTTTAGGTTAATAAATTATCCCTATATTTTGTAAAATTTGGTAAAATGGTAAATTTTTGCACATTGTGGGAAATTAACGTAGGTTAATGTCGTCAATTAAATGGCAAAAAAGACAAAAATGAGGATTTTTTAAATTTTTATTGGTAAGAAAAAAAAACAATGTTTTCATCATTGACATGAACACTTTTACTACTAAGTATCTAGAATGCATACTAATTAGTATGTCATATAATGTGTTATGTAAATCTATAACAACAAATCAGTACATTACAACACAGAAGTCATCTATAGCTTTGTATAGCGACGACTCGTGGAGCGGGTTCTGAGTACACGAACGAATTGTCTTTCGACCTATATGCTGGGTGCTTGGCATTAAAAGTGTGAATCACAAAATCACTAGGCATTTGATGTGTGTACTTGACATTTACATTTTTTCTTTAAATGTTACGCTATACCACCTACTATGATCATAGAACTTGCTATTTAGGATTAGCGCAAGGTCCGATATGTCGCAAGCGTTTTCAATTTGTCGGTTCCCATGGATTTATTATAAAATACTATCGAAAGATAATGCGTTAAATTGTAAATAATTTGTTGCAGTTCACAATTTTTCGAAAGTTTATATTCTAACAGAAATAATACGGATAGATTATAAACTAACGAAATTCATGCATAAACGATGAGTTATGCATTATGTAAAACCTGTGATGTTATGTTAACAATGTACTTCAAAAATAACATAAAATAAAAATACCCAATACAACCCTCAATTCGCTGACGTCACCATCCCAGTGGACCAATATAATCGATTCATAGATCAAATAAAACAGCGCGTGACACGGGTAGGAAAGCGGATAAAACGGGTATAGATACGAACGAGAAACGGGTACAAAAGGGTTGGGAGGTTAGGGTTGGCAACTGTTTGAAGTTTTAATGATTTGAGGAACTAGTGACTCTTTTCTACTTCGCATGGTTTTTAAGGCGGAGATTTCTGAAAATGGTAGAATGTGGTTTGTTAAGGCGACGATAACCGACTTTTAATTATGTTATACTGAAGATCACGTCTAAACGAGTAGTGTTAATGATTTGAAAAAAATATTATGTTAAATTAGAGCATTTTCTCAATAACTTAATATGTGAATATTTTAGATTATGTCTATATTACATAGTGAAATTAGTTTGTTAGTTATGTCTAACGCGGATAAAAAACTGAGAATGGCGCACAATCTACTTAGCGTATTTTTCTGAAAACTTCACCAATTTAAAGATAATTTAATTATTGCTCTTTTAGTATACGCGTTTTATTAAAATACCTTTTGTTTTGTGTATAATAAATTAATAATGCGTCAAATGCGCTCTCCTTGATGGGCGAGTCCTATTACTGGCTGAACGTACGACGCGTTGCGTGAGCTCAGTACAGAACACTCAAGCTAACCACTCAAGGTCACTGGCATATATCTGCGTCTTAAAGCAGTGTATCTCTTAAACCGTAAATAATTTTTCCAAAACAAAAACTATGATATTTTCAAGTCTTTTGTGCATACGGTGATGGAACTCAAAACATAATTAAAAACATAATAAAACTTTCAAAGACAACTCTTAATTATTTTTAAAAGCAGTTTATCCCTTCGTTAACAGTTATAATTATAATATTAAAAGTATACCATAAAATTGCAAATGCCAAACTGCATCCGGTGATGGATAATGTTGTATGAATTTGTTAATATCTAATTTTATACGATTTTATTTGAATTTTTACGCCATACTTTGTGTCATCGCGCATCTCTTTCTTTTGTATGCAATCTGACAGTGACAGCGGTTTACCTGTTGTCGGCGTCTTAAGACTTGACAAAATATTGAGATTTCTTTATTATAATATGAAATTTAATATTTATGCATTAAATGATTAAACACTTCACCATTCGGCAAAGCTGGACCATATTTTTTTTTTGTTCCCCGTGTGGAAAGTTTAAAAAAGCTAAATACTGAAATATCCGAATAATTATTCATTACTAGTGGTCGCCCACTGGCTGAAATTCGACCTACTTACAATCTCAAATATAGTAGTTACTTTAAAACATAGTGATTATTTTATATTTTTTGTATTATTGTTAATGTAATTTTCTTGTCTGTGTTAATAATGTAAGAAGACAAAAAAATTATTTAATTGTATACTGTAATTCACATAGTGATTATTTTATACTATTGTTAATGTTAATATTATTTTTTGTGTCATTAATGTAGGAAGACCAAATTTTATTTTTTTATTTTAAAGCTTCGACTATGTACCTATACTTAAAAATTTGCACGACTAGAAAGTCGAATATAGTGAAACCATATAAAAATGGTACCATAAACAATGTACCTATATTCTGGCAAATAAAGAATTCATTCATTCATTCATACTAATTCCATGAGTACACTAACTCAATGCTATTAAAAAGTACTTGCTTCATGCACAAGCTGTCATTTCCTGTTACACACTTCCGTCCCTTTTCATGTTATCACCCCTACAGAAAAGCGAGAAAAAAGATGTTATAATCAAAAAGTATTTCTGTCAGACAGTATGCTTTTACGAAAACTGGAAAAACCAAATCTGGAAAATAAGAAAATATATTGACTGAAAATGTCCAAACTCCACGTTCACAGCCCTGAAAAATAGCTTGCACCTTCGTTCCATCCCTGAAGTATCCAACGTTTCAAGATTACATGGTAAATATTTACCAATTTTATATAGTAAACAGTTCTAACTTAAGGGGACGATAACCGATTATTAATGATTTTATACTGAAGATCACGTCTAAACGAGTAGTGTTAATGATTTGAAAAAATATATGTTAAATTAGAGCATTTTCTCAGTAACTTAATATGTGAATATTTTAGATTATGTTTATATTACATAGTGAAATTAATTTGTAAAGTTAAGTCTAACGCGGATAAAAACTGAGAATGGCGAAAAATCTACCAAGCGTATTTTTCTGAAACCTTCACCAATTTAAAGATAATTTAATTATTGATCTTTTAGTATACGCGTTTTATTAAAATACCTTTTGTTTTGTGTATAATAAATTAATAATGCGTCAAATTGGGGACAGCTCTCCTTGATGGGCAAGTCCTATTACTGGCTGAACGTACGACGCGTTGCGTGAGCTCAGTACAGAACACGCAAGCTAACCACTCAAGGTCACTGGCATATATCTCTCTAATAACGTCGCGAGCTACTTTAGCGCATCCCCCATGCGCTAAAGTAGCCCGCGACGTTATTTTATTTATTTATTAAAACTTCATGCACAAGTAAAAAAATACTGTACAAAGGCAGACTTAATGCCTGAGGCATTTTCTACCAGTCAACCTTTGTGTGATGCAGAGACAAAACATGGTAGGTGCAACATAGGGGATAGATAACTCGAAAATCAAAAATATGTACTAATACATACATACATACCTACTTATAAACAAAATAAAAAGTGTCAGGAGAAATAACGATTGGTGGAGGAGAAAACGAATCAACGCTGGGATGATTCTGCCCACTTCTTACGAATATATTCCCGTGCCTTCACTTTAAACGTTAACCGTCCGGTTGCCATCCTGATGCTCGCAGGGAGCGCATTCCAAAGGAAAAGCGCCTGCACAAAGAAAGAAGAGTGAATGAAACCAGAGCGGTGAGAAGGACATCGTAGAAGCCGATTGTTGGTGGAACGGAGATTTTTACTGTGGGCAGAGCACAAGTATTGAACATGGGAATTTAGGTAAGAAAGAGAAGTGGGTTTGTCGAGTATGGAAAACAACATAGACAAAGCCCTCAACTCCCTGCGCTGACGAATGGGCAAACATTTTAAAACCAATCGGTGCGCGGACACATGATCATACTTACGAAGATTGAAAACGAATCGAATGCAGTTATTTAGAAGGCGGTCAAGTTTATTGAGGAGATCAGCATTCAGGTCATAGTAACATACATCACAATAGTCAATTATGGGAAAGATTAAGGACTGTACAAGCATTGCCTTTATGTGTGAAGGGAGAAGGTTCCTCAGCCTATAGAGTGACCGCAACGTTCCGGTGACTTTTTTACTGACAGTCGTGACCTGCCTTCGCCAGTCAAGACAAGTGTCGACATGCAGACCAAGATCCTTAACATCGGAGCTAAACGGGATGACTGAGTTGTCGAACATCACAGGTGGCACAGTTGAGCCATTCAGCTTCCTCATAATGTGGGGGCTCCCCACAATGATAGCATAACGATCAGACCAGCTTTTAACCACACCTAAATCCCGGTTTAGCTCCTCAATCGAATCAGATATGTTGTCAACACCCGCCTGGCAGTAAAGCTGTAAATCGTCAGCATAAAGATGATACGCAGTCCGAAGCTCGGTGGTGATAAGATTAATAAAAATGGAGAACAAAAGAGGAGATAATATACCGCCTTGAGGCACGCCAGCTGCAAGATCACACCAACTCGATGAAGAGTCTCCAGCACGAACAGACTGCTGACGCTCCTGAAGATAAGAAGAAAACCATTCCAATACCTCCTGAGAGACCATAAGATAGGACAGGATGGATAAAAGGACTTCGTGACTGACAGTATTAAAAGCATTGGAGAAGTCAATTAACACTAAGACATTCAAATTTTCTTACGTTATTTGCAATTTGCAGGTCAGTAACAGGTTGTATGTTGATAACAAATATGGCTCACGCGGACGTAACAAATATGGCTTTACAGAATTTTTATCATTATAATCAGCAATACAACTCTCTAAGTTCGTAGAATCCGGATCAGTTCGAAGAAGAGAGTTATTATTTTCAGAATTGTTTTTTTTTGTCATTTTTATTTTTTTATAATTTTAATATGGGCCAATGTCACTCGCGCAATAAAGACGAATCTAACGACATATCATTCATCAAAATCTGTTCAGCCGTTTAGTTGTTACGAGGGAACATAGGGAAGGACATACATAAATCAAACATACAGGTCAAATACATAACCCTTCTTTTTTGGCTTCGCCGCAGTCGGGTTAAAAACAAAACATCACGCTGACAGCCCTTAAAAACAGCTCACACCTTCGTTCCATCTCTGAAGTATCCAACGTTTACAACATTACATGGTAAATATTTACCAATTTGATAGTAAACGAGGTTTATTGAGGGCTCACAATTCGATACATTTTCATTCCTGTTCAACGGATTAGATATCGCGCCAGTCTGCACGAGCCTTTTATGATCAAATCAAATCAAAAATATTTTTATTTCACATAAACCTACATGGGCACTTATGAAACGTCAGAAGCTAGGTGCACGGTTCCAATTGGTTGTTTCCTATGGAGAAGTGCCGGCAAGAAACTCCACGGTTACTTTTTTAAAAATAATTGGCTTTTACAATGTTTTCAAATTACAGTGTTAATAGGTATGAGAGGACAGCGTAGGCCCGTCAAAGTGGTTATCGCACGATCTCCTACGAGGCGGCTTTCATACTGGCCGGATCCCCGCCATGGGACCTCGAGGCGAAAGTACTCGCGTCACTGTATCGGTGGCGCGAGGAAGTGAGGGCGCGGGGCGAGTGGCTGATGCAGCGACATGTGGAGTTGCGTCGGTCACAGCTTCGCGCAGCCCTGGTGGCGGAATGGCGGGACAGGCTTTCACGCCCTACCGCCGGCCTCGCCACCATCGAGGCGGTCCGGCCAGTACTCGAACCCTGGCTCGGGAGGAGGCACGGCTCCCTGTCGTTTCGGGTGACGCAGGTGCTCTCGGGGCATGGTTGCTTCGGGAAGTACCTGTGTCGCATAAACAGGGAGCCGGGCGCCCGGTGTCACCACTGCGTCAACTGCCGGGAGGACACGGCGCGGCATACGCTGGCAGAGTGTGCCGCTTGGGAGGAGCCACGCCGTGCCCTCATCTCAGGAGTAGGCAGTGACCTATCGCTGCCGGCCGTGGTCGAGTCGATGGCCGGCAGTGAGGAGTCCTGGGACGCGGTGGTGTCCTTCTGCGAAACAGTCGTGTCGCAGAAGAAGGCTGCGGAAGGGAGCGGGAGATCTTGTCCGCTCACCCGGCCCGCAGCAGGCGCACCGGGCGTCGGCGGAGGGCCGATAACGCCCTCTTCCAGCCCCCAGTGTAAATGTAAATGGGTCCAAGGACGGCGGACTTGGGGACGTCCGCCGCCCCCTATCACATTGGACCCGAGGTGGCGGTGGGTAGTGTTCCACGCGCGCCCCTATCAGACGTCGCGGGGGGGGTAGGTCAGACACCTCACCCCCCCTAGACTTGAGGTGGCCCGCAGAGGCGGGCCGGATCCCAAGATCCCCGGTGCAAGTGAGGGAGGGGAACACTGGGGTGGTTTTTAGTCAGTAAGAGTCTGACAGACCCCTCCACCCGCCCCAGGGCGGAGGACATCCATGAGGATTTTCCACCCCGTGAACAAAAAAAAAAAAGGCCCGTCAAAGTACCAGGTACTTAACAAAATAGAAAATGGTATGAAAGGCTCAGAAATCGTTGTAATATTTATTTATGTTATTTTTTACTAGCGACCCGCCCCGGCTTCGCACGGGTGCAAAGCTGATGTTCAGTCTTTCTCTACTATATTATGCATGTGTTATACATATAAACCTTCCTCTTGAATCACTCTATCTATTAAAATAAAAAATAAATAATCGCCTTCCAAAAAAACACTACAAAGTGAAAAATAACTTTAATTTCGGAAGTCGGTGTCTTTGGATCTGTATTTTAGTTTTTTGCCACCGACTTCCGAAATTAAAGTTATTTTTAACTTTGTAGTGTTTTTTGGAACTCGGTAATTTTTTTTTTGGAAAAAGTTTTTAATTTTTCACTTTTTAGTGGGTCAGTTTTTAATTCCCTTTCCTCAGTAAAATACAAAGCGATACGACGTAATAATATAATTATATTATATATTTTTTTTATTAGTACCTACTCAAGTTCTCATTAAAAAGAAAAGTAATCAAATGCTATCCTACAGCAGTTTAATAATTGATCTATGTTATAAAAGGTGTCCAGCCCACTGCCACTTCAGCTTGCTTACTCTGCAGGCTATGTCGGTAACTCCGGTTCTCTTCCGGATAACTTAATTTCTGATCTTATCCTTCAGAGAAACTCCGAGCATAGCCCGCTCCATAGCACGCTGAGTGACCTTGAATTTGTAAACCAGCCCGACTGTCAGTGTCCACGTTACCTATGCCCAGCAGAGGCCTATGTCCAGCAGTGGACTGCTATAGGCTGAGTTGATTGATTGATTGATAAAAGGTGTTTCTCTTCTTTCCAGATGATGACGGAACTAAGATCAACATGAAATACTGAGGTTCAAGATGACTGCAACTAAAGTGAGTATTTTGTAGGTATAACCCGAATCACTTTAGCGTGGCAATATCGATCATTGCCCTTCCCCTAATATCTCTCCGTAGGAGCACAAACAATAAATGATGTATGGTATTTAGGGTTCCGTAAAAGGAAAAAAAAACCGAACCCTTATAGGATCACTCGTGTGTCTGTCTGTCTGTCCGTCTGTCACTGCTGATTTCCTCCGGATCTACTACTTAACAAAAAAAAAAAACTGGCAAAGTGCGAGTCAGACTCGCGCACGAATGTCCGTACCATTATCTATAAAAATAGCAAAAAAAAACAGGTTTTCTGTATGGGAGCCCCCTTAAATATTTGATTTATTTTAATTTAATGATTTATTTTTAAAGTGAATATACAACTAAATATTCTGTGAATATTTCAAACGTCTACCTGTTGCCATTATCAACATAGAGCAAAAACGAGCAAAGAAATCACGTTTGTTGTATGGGAGCCCCCTTAAATATTTATTTTATTCTGTTTTTTAGTATTTGTTGTTATAGCGGCAACAGAAATACATCATTTTGTGAAAATTTCAACTAACTATCACGGTTAATGAGATACAGCCTGGTGACAGACGGACAGACAGACAGAAGGCGGAGCCTTAGTAATAGCATTCCCATTTTACCCTTTGGGTACGGAAACCTAAAAACAAGCAATCATGGGATTGCCGACAGAAGTGAATAATTGTCGCTCGACGCGCCTATTGAAATTTTTCAAACACAATGCACAATAAACACAAATTAAACTTTTCTCGTGGTCAATTTACTTACTGATACTACAAGCATGTCGCCGCTGGCATGTCCTTAACGCGAACCTTTGTGTTTTTCTTCTACCAAAAATCGCTCAACGCGGCAAAATGTCACTTCAAAAAATAAAAACCGGCCTTTGCGTGTCGGACCACGCACAATGAAGGGGTCTGTAGTTGGGATGAATTTATCCCAAGAAAAAACTTAACGTTCCAACTGCAAATGTTAATTTGTACGCACAGAATTGAGAGATTTACCATGTTATTTTAAGACCATGGACTTCTTATAGGTTTTCCTGTAATCTATATGGAAAGAACTATTTCTGTATTTTTTTCAAAATTTAAGGCTTTATATAGTTTCGGAGATAAGGATGGTAAAATCTATTGTCTTAAATAACTTCAAAAGTATTTATTTTAATATTATTAAAAAAAAATCTGAAATCCTTACAACAAGCCCTTTCATTAGATATGTCATACGGTATAGTTTGTAAAACTATTTTTTTTCTAATTTTCCCCCCTGAACTGGCCCCTATATTGTAAATTCATTTATTTACGTTACACGTCCGTATTGGGTCACAGAAATTCATATTTTTTTTCCTTTTGAGGTACGGAACCCTAAAAATTTTTTCTTTATTAGCTAGGCGCAGAAACGAACACGTTTCCATTAAATTGGTTATTTTTGTTACCAAATTTTCGGGTGTATCGTCCCGTGTCGCGGAGCCAATCGAATGTTATTATTTTTCTGCCTCGCGTAATGTTTATTTTTCTGCGAAAAAATTGGCAAACGAAACACATTATATTATGTTTTTCCGTTTACCACTAGCAATTTTTAAAGAAAACTTCTGCGCACTTTGCGCTCTTTCTGAACAGTGAACGAAAGTGAACCGTCACGCTCGGATCGGTGACGCTGAATCGGGTATACTCGGCCCCAGTCGGTTGTTGACGCTGACGGGTATGCTCGGCTCCAGTCGGTCGGTGACGCTGAATAGGGTATACTCGGCCCCAGTCGGTGGGTGACGCTGAATCGTGTATACTCGGCTCCAGTCGGTTGCCATGGTGACGCTGAATCGGGTATACTCGAATCAAATAGGTCAGTGACGCTGAGTTGGGTATACTCGGCTCCAGTCGGTCGGCGACGCTGAATAGGGTATACTCGGCTCCAGTCGGCCGGTGACGCTGAATAGGGTATACTCGGCCCCAGTCGGTGGGTGACGCTGAATCGTGTATACTTGGCTCCAGTCGGTTGCCATGGTGACGCTGAATCGGGTATACTCGGATCCAGTAGGTCAGTGACGCTGAATTGGGTATACTCGACTCCAGTCGGTCGGTGACGTGACGGGTATGCTCGGCTCCAGTCGGTAGGTGACGCTGAATCGGGTATACTTGGCTTCAGTCGATCGGTGACACTGAATCGCCTATACTCGGCTCCAATCAGTCGGTAAGCTGAATCGGGTATACTTGGGTTCAGTCGATCGGTGACGCTGAATCGGGTATACTTGGCTCCAGTCGGTCGTTAACGCTGAATCGCCTATACTCGGCTCCAGTCGGTCGGTAAGCTGAATCCGGTATACTTGGCTTCAGTCGATCGGTGACGCTGAATCGCGTTTACTCGGTTCCAGTCGTAAGTTATTTTAATAAGAATATGGATTTTGTAATACTCAGTTTGTCTTGGTCGATACGAAACTTACGAAGGGAATATTCCCTTAAAAAAATTCGTATCTATATACCCATTAAAATTACAACGCGCTTTCATAAGTTTCTTTTTTTTTATGCTTTTTTTTTTTTAAACGTTTCCGTACAAACGCGTGCATTTACAAACATTTAAACTCACATACACAAACAGCCAGACCCGGAACAACTACTTGTAGGCCATACAAATATTTGTTCCGTGCGGGAATCGAACCCACGACACGCAGTGCAGCAGTCAATCGCTTAACCATTGCGCCAACCGTGCCGCCTTCAGTATTGATCACTATGGAGCTCAAGGCATGTTGACGATTAAGCTCTGGCCACACTGAGGCGAATGCCACGCGGGATGCGGGACGCGAGTGCACGCATCAATTGTTCACGCGACTATTCACGCCAGTTACTCATACAACACCTCCAAAAAAGTTAGTTGACACAATTGGCCAGAGTGAATTACGTCCCCTCGACGTCAATTGTGATATTTTATAAAGAAAAAAAAAAATAGATCATGATGTAATAATGTCGCACTGCGTCGTTGATCTATTAGTTGCAAGCGCTACTGCTAAGCATGTGGTCCTGGGTTCGATTCCCGGGTCGGGCAAAGTGTTATTGGTGTTTTCTAACAAGAATTTCTCAGTACCAGCCCGGAGTCTGGATTTGTGCCCGGTTGATAGCAATAGGCTCGCCCTTATTACATGGGACTTAAACATAACTAGCAAAAGGTGGGTGTACTATAACTATTTACACCTCTGCCGAATGTTTTTGGGATTACAAGCGTGATGGTTATATACAACCTGTTTTTTTTTATATCCCATAACTCTAGGGTTATATTCTGTAGGTAAAAATAATACTAAAACTCCTAGAATAGGTGGTCCAAAAATGCATCGTTTCGGAGATATCATCAATCATAATTAAATTAGGTCAAAAATTGTCACCAGTATGACGAATCTTTACTTTTGCGAGGTTGCCAAACTTCGCAGTAGTGTAGTAAAATAAAATATGTAGGTATGTTGGTATCGGGGCTTACCGGCGCGGCGGCGGCAGCTAGTGAAAGGAAAGCTACCTTGTCGACGTTGTCATATTTCACGTAAGGGTGTTTTACATTAATAATCGTGACTTTGCCGAATTATTTTGTATGAAAAATGAAAAAAAAAAATAACGAAGGATTGGAACACAACTCATATGCCAGTTGATTCTTTGATATGGCCTCAATGATACCCTAGAGTTATGGGATATAAAAAAAACACGTTGTATAATATTGTCTCAGTCGGACGTACCAGACAAAGTGTACAGGAAAATCCCATAAATTTGGAATCACGAACCGAAGTAAAACCAAATATTTGTGGTCGCCCACTGGTTGAAATTCGACCCCCTCTACTTACAATCGATATAGTACTTACTAAGTCCATGAGTACACTATACTCCATTTGAAATAAGATTAGACATTTAAATAAACTTGTTTACACTCCGTTCAACCGATTTTGACTTCTATTTCGTAGGCATAAGGATGGCATTGAAAGCAAAAATGTGGTTACAATACCAATTGTTTGTTACAGCTGTCATTAGCCATGCCACCAACGTAATAGAAGTCAAAAGCGATTAAACGAACTGTAAAAAAGGCTTATTTGAATGTCTAATCTTATTTCAAACGGAGTATAATTCCGTTGAGTTTTTTTTTTCGTTTTATTTAATTACGAGTATCAGTTAGTGTTAATCATGGTCTGGCAGTTTGAGTCATATAAGCGGCCTACCCAAATGTCCTTTCTTTGGTATTGATCGTCGCATCGTTGAGCTCCGAGTAGAGCTGCACGATTACTGACAAATGCGTGCACTGACTGGTCAGGTCCACTCAATCTGTGTGGTTCTTTCCTCAAAAGTCCATTTCAGACACCAATCAAACTCAAATTCAAACCACCATATTACAAAACAAGATTTATATTTTGACATCGCTTAAACCATGCAGCCCGTTTTTGTAATAAGAACGTAACAGTGATTGCAATACCGTTCTTTATACAAAACTGAAAACTTAGTTCGGTACTAAGTTGTCAGTTTTGTGTTTAGAGACTTTACCATAGTCGGAATACAGTTCGAAAATAAATATTGGCTCCATGTTTTAAACCTGGGTCTGAGTTATACATTGTTTTGTAATAAGGGGGAAAGCATTTATTTCAATTAAACCATTTACAGGCACTTTTGAATTGTCAAGAAGTCGGTCAGTTACAAATATGAAGCTAGTTGCCCATTCCAAATAGTAGGTTCCTATGGAGAAGAACGGGCAAGAAACTCCACGGACACTCTTTTAATCTACATGACCTTCACATGATCTGACCAAGATTATATCTGGACTTTAAAAGAGACTGTGACCTCTGAGTTTGTTTCGGCCTTTCTTCTCAGAATAGTCAGATAGGAACTGCCGACCTCATCTATTTTTTAAAATATGATTGACGTGTAAAAGTGTTTGTACAAACCTACTTACAGAAATAAAAATCATTTAACATTTATCCATACTATTATAAAGTACTTACTTATTCCATGCTCAAGCTGTCACTTCTGTCACCTATCTATCTTCAAGTCATGATGCCCTGGTACTATGTGTGTGTTTGTCAAACGCATGATAGTGTGTGTAGTGTATTTTTTTTATTAAAAAAAATATTTCTAATGCATAATATTATTATATGTTATTGCGTGCTTCGGGCATGTTTGCCGAAGCTCACACAGATGGATTTGACGCCATCATGCGTAAAAGCGGCTTCCTTGTTACAGCGCTTGCGTAGCACTCGGAACGGCATCCTGAAAATGATTGTTAACAGGCCAGACTGTCCTATACAACGTCACTGGGTGGAAACAGGTTTAGGTACACGTATATAAGTTACCTTAGGCAATTTAGCTGTGTTTGTGTCCTTACTAACAATACTAATATAGACTATAAATACTTTCTGTTACTAACCCATCATTAAACAACCTATGGACTGTTCATGTCTGAAATCAAGTTTTTTTTTTTTATATTAGCTCTCTGCGCTCCTGCTCCTTATGAACTTGAACTGTGCCAAGTTTCATACTCCTCCGTCCGCGTAACTTTCATAAAAAGAGTACAAAGTTTCATACTCCTCCGTCCGCGTAACTTTCATAAAAAGCGTACAAAGTTTCATACTCCTCCGTCCGCGTAACTTTCATAATAAAAAGCGTAAGTACAAAATTTCATACTCCTCCGTCCGCGTAACTTTCATAAAAAGCGTACAAAGTTTCACAATCCTCCGTCCGCGTAACTTTCTTAATAAAAAGCGTACAAAGTTTCATACTCCCCCGTCCGCGTAACTTTCATAAAAAGCGTACAAAGTTTCATACTCCTCCGTCCGCGTAACTTTCATAAAAAGCGTACAAAGTTTTCGCTTCACGTATTAATTAATATAATTTATTAAATGCTTATGTATGGAAGTGAATGTTGGGTGTGGCAAAAGAAGCATGAAAGTAGAATAAATGCTGTGGAAATGCGTTCCTTGCGAAGCATGTCTGGCGCGCCTATGAATGATAGGCTGAAAAATGAGGTGATAAGGCAACGGTGCAGTTTAAAAGAAGATGTAGTGACAAAGAATGAAAAGAGTATGCTTAGATGGTTTAGTCATGTGGAGAGGATGAGTGAAAGGCGACTAACAAAAGGTATTTATAAAGCAGAGGTGAGTGGAAACGCCAGGAGGGGACAAGATTTATATTTTGACATGTCATAAACCATGCAGCCAGTTTTTGTAATAAGAACGTAACAGTGATTGAAATACCGTTCTTTATACAAAACTGAAAACTTAATTCGGTACTACGTTGTCAGTTTTGTGTTTAGGAACTTTACCATTGTCGGAATAAGGTTCGAAATTCAATAATGGCTCCATGTTTTAAACCTGGGTCTGAAGATAAACCTTGTTTTGTAATAAGGGGGATAGTGACCAAATTGGTGATGTTCTTCAGAAAGGTCAGGTGCGTAGTACTCGCCACCTGCGTGCGTGTATGACTAGATGTATGAACGTAGGCGAAGTAAATGGAGTAAGAAGCGTAGCGAGTGGCATGGGAAGAAGGCGTGTTTTTTTTATTTTTATAGGGACATAAAACAGTTACATGTTCAATTTTAGTAAATAACAAAATAGGTTAATAGATGTAAACACGTAACCCACACCAATGTCCGCGGAATAATCTGTTATGAGAAATAAAAGAGAACAAAACCACGCATCTACTGGAAGCGAATTAGGTTAGGAAGAATTAAAAATAATCTTGGAAAAAAAAAAAAAATTGTGAAAATTATTCTAAATTATTGTTCAAGCAATTGAATAGCCATTCTTTTGAATTTAGTTTGAGATAGCGAGAATATATCAAAATCGAAAAAGTGTGTGTTTCTAAGAGACGACGGAGGGGCGCCCTTGCTTTTACAGTGTGGAACAGCCGGGGCACGCGCGCCTCTCGCCGTAATACAGTTCTGGGTACAATATAACAAAGTTTATTGGTGATATCAGTGCAGTCAAAGTTGTTGTTACATATGCCATGCAGCAATTTAATAACACAATACATACGATAAAGCCTCACACTTCACATTAAATTGTCGCTCTTCCGGTATTTTTCTTGCCATACCGGTTTTTTCGTCGCCAATTTTCCGGGTCATGTCTTGTACAAGAAAAATCGAATGAAACGTATTTCATCAGTTCATCACACACACTCGTCGTATATCAGAAATGTGACATTCTGTAGAAAATTAGGGGAGTATGTTTTACTCATGTTTTTTTTATGCTAGTAGCACTTTGCCCTCGACTTCATCCGTGTGGATTTCGTACTTTCCTCAAAAAATCCCCCCCCCCCCTTCACCCCATTCGAAAGGTAGTTTTTTAAAATTAATCTTCTTTCTGTCTTTTTTTTAAATTTTTTTATAACGTTGCCCCACACTAGGAATTTCTTCTGTATTGTGGGTGCGTTTACAAACATTTAAATTCACAAACACAAACGGCCAGACCCGGAACAACTACTTGTAGGTCATACAAATATTTACGATCTTTATCATTTATTTAGAGAAATAAGTATTCGGGTCAATTTTTAAGTTTATAGATCATAGGAATAATAAGTTCCAAATGAACTGTGTCCTCCACGCCACGACAGGGCTTGTTTTAATAAAAGCGTTTGGTACGTTAGAATTTGCAATAATAAATAAATAAATTTCCATTGTATGACTTAATAGTAGATTAAGTGAGTTATTATATTAATACACGAGTGTTATGTTGGTGCCCGAGCGCATGCAAGGGCACAAAATTAGCAC
Organism: Tiliacea aurago; assembly: GCA_948098905.1. Taxonomy (NCBI): domain Eukaryota; kingdom Metazoa; phylum Arthropoda; class Insecta; order Lepidoptera; family Noctuidae; genus Tiliacea; species Tiliacea aurago. The sequence goes on along the minus strand of OX402603.1, from coordinate 11,223,837 downwards.
GAGTGCATAATTACTCACTTTAGCAAGGTGCGTAATCTACTTTTCTTTCAACTACCAGCCGTGATAAAATATACCTACTCAAAATAAAAACTCAAGTTAATGAAAACAAAGTTTTTCACCAATTAAGTCGGTTTTATTCAGCTGACTTTTATTTTCAGCCAGTATCTTTTTGATCTAATGCATAAAAAATAAACACAGTGCAGAAATGTTATATGAAATTGTATACAACATTTCTGCACTGTTTTGGTTCCAAGCAAAAAATACGTGCTTTGTGATCGATTTTGTAGTGATTAATGATAACATTACTACGTAGTTGAAAGAAAAAATATTTATACCCATTTCCGAGTTAATTAAAGCAAGCAGTAAAATCCACCCCTTAAACTTTATTACCCTTTTCCACCCCGTTAGGAGTTAATTTTTGACAATCTCTGTACACATACTTTTTTATTTTTTCGTTTAAGTATTATAGTATTATTTATTATTTTATTTTTATTATTATTAGTACCGATTTTTTTTTTTTAACGTTGCCCCACACTTGGATATTCTCCTGTATTGTGGGTGCGTTTACAAACATTTAAACTCACATACAGAAACAGCCAGACCCGGAACAACTACTTGTAGGTCATACAAATATTTGATCCCTGCGGGAATCGAACCCGCGACGCGCAGCGCAGCAGTCAATCGCTTAACCACTGCGCCAACCGTGCCGTCAAAAGTTAAACCAATAGTGCATAAAAAATTTCTCATTACTATCTTTGGCACCCTCTTTAACCTTTGTGAGGAGTTGTTTACATTAAATTATTATAATACCTTAATAATATAATTATGTATGTTTAAAAAAAAAAAACAAGTGAGGAGGAAGAGCGCTTCTCTTCCTCTTCACTCCTACTATGCTGTGCCCGACAGGATCCATAATTGTGTCTTTTGCTTTAACATTATGGAATGCAATAAAGAATTGTGAATTGTTTAAAAAAAACGGACTCGCGCACCGAGGGTTCCGGTACGTATATATGATGTTGATGATTTCTGAAAAACTGTGCTATTTAGAGACATCGTTTTATTTTTCCTTTAATCTTTACATACACTTCTATCACATAGAACAATTTCAGATTTTTATCTATGCAAACTTCGGAGATAAGGGGGGGGGGAACGGTATTTTTTTTTTTACATTTTTCGTCAAAAGTCTGAAACTATACTGCGTAAAATAAAAATAGAAAATGTTGGGGAATTTGCACACAGCGTTCTTTCATATGATACCCCACATGCCCTAGTAGCCCCACTTCAAATTTTTAAGATCCCCTTTCAGTCCCTTTTGCAAAAAAGATATATTTTTTTTAATATCTTTCTTGTTTGCAAAATAGTTGGGAAAACGTCATCTAAAACCATTCTAAATTTCAAGTTGATAGCATTAGTAGTTTTTGAGATATCGAGGTGTGACAGACAGACAGACAGACAGACATACAGACAGACTTAGTCTCACCATAAGGGTTCCTTTTTACCATTTTGGTACGGAACCCTAAAATTTCTAAATTATAGTGTACAGTTACAGTGCAGTCGGAGGCAATAGGTCGTTATTGTTAAGAAGATGCCTCCAACTGCATGAGATTGTTTAAACTTAGTGTTATTTTATATAAATCTTGGTTCCAAAACTTGGTTGCAAAATAAATGTCTATTCTATTCTATTCTATTCTATTCCATCTTTTTTTAAGTATAATTTTATTTATAAAAAAACAGATTGTAGTACATGTAACAGTTTTCACAAGGTGGGTAGTATTAAATCTCTGACAATCAAGTGGGTGACGTGCTGTTCTCCTTGCTAGGCTAGGCTTTTTTTAAGTAGGTATACCACTTCATACGCAGTCGGGTTATTGATTTTTTTAACCCTATTCTTGGCACGGTGGATCATTTGATACGTTGAACTTTTTGAAAATCTAGAGACGTTCCGAGACGTATTTTTAAAACTTGTGTAATGATTTTGTAAAAGAATAATTAAGAATAAGACTTTTTCCCATATCCGACAGATGGCGCTAGTTGTTGCACGAACTTTATACATCCGTTTTAGGTATTCATTTGTAGGATATCGGTATTCAAGTATATTTGTTTGTATAATTAATAAATCATTATTGTTTAAATAAAAAGTTTATTTACAGTTAATTATAAGCCATTATGTATTTTAGTTAGTCAAGTGATTATCTGTACTGTTTACACTGCTCTGATTGGTCGTATAGCCGGCCGAGTGTTCACTTCCGTTTAAAGTGGGGATCATTCAGTTCGTAACTGATTTGCTTGGACAGATGCAGTCTATGTCGAGGCGTTGAGCTGTGTGCATATCTTACGGATCCGTGCTACTTTTGTTATATTCTTAATAATTAATAAGTGATTGTTAATAACCTGATTGTGTTAGAATAAACATTATTAATACTGAACCTGAGGTGTATGATTTTATTACATTTGTATTAGTTAATATACTACAAAACAGGGTCCATATTGGCTCACCTAAAGTTCTTTACCCGAAATTGTTCTTCCTAATGATTTGTAATCCGAATGATCACTCTTCCTAAAATTTTTCATCCTAAAGTTTTCATTCATACTATTTGTTGTACTACCGGCGATGTTCATAACACTCATGTTTCCGAAAATTGTAATTAATAATATCATTAATGTAATATATTTAAACTCCTACTGTTTTTTATCATAACGCTTTTATCCCTAAAACTATAACTATACCTGAGATAGTTATGTCTAAAAAACCAACTGTTTAGAATGATTGAAAGTCGTTTCACTGATTTTTGTCTTAAATGAATGAAATTCAAGTCAGAGTGTCGTCTTTGGGGCACTATGAAAAAAATACTTAGAAAAATTTCGCGACCAATTTCGAGGTAGCGCTCGCCGGCCGCTGCCGCGGCACCGCTCGCTACGCTCGCTTGGCTCACGCGTAGTTGGTCACAGTTCTAACCTAACCTAACCTATGGATATCTTTGCAGGTACACACCGCTATAAATAAAATTAAAATATGACTTTGAATAATAGTGTAAAAGATCGTTATGTTGAGAAAATATAGGAAAACAAATAAAAGTTTAATAGATGTTTATTGCTACTGACATTATGAAGTTGAATGCTTCGGAATTATGAACATTAGAGACAGAGTAGTTAGGAATTGTGATTGTTAGGATAAAAAATGTTAGGAAGAACATTTTCGGATTTCCAATTATCGGAGTTGAAAATTTAGGTGAACTTTGGCGCACCCTACAAAACATAATCCCAATTCTATAAAAAAATACTATTTTAATACATATAAACCGAGGATGCAGTAGAAATAAGATGGCAAACCAATCGAAGGCGTCTGCGTGTCGCAAGGTAAATAATAATATTTTTTTATTATATTTTGGTAAAATTGTTTTCAAAAGCGGTTTAATTCGAATAGGTTACAATATTTGCTAGTCGGAAACGCTATTTTCGAGTATGAAACTGGATTGAAATCGTATGTAATCCACTGTTTTCTTCGAGTGTACCAGATGTGCCACACTGCCAGATAGCCAACATTCTAGAAATTTTTTGTTAAGTACCTATCAAATACGTGACATTGCTTGATTTGAACAGATATTATTTATTTGTAATTTTTAATATTTTATATAATATTTTAAATTATTATTGTTATTTTATTGTTATTATTGTTTATTTGCATTTTTCTGTCACAGGTTAGTTTAGTATAGAACAACAAAGAACAGTTCGGCCATATGTGGCTCTAGTCCCGAAGCCGGGGGGGGGGGGTGGCAAAATTGGGTTTGGACGAAAGTGAATCATCTGCTGAGGATGAACTGCAGCACTGCTTCCACCCAACGTATTCCGAAACAGTTCACTGCCTCCATCATTGCTATCTTCGATTTCTATCGAACCTAAATCTTGTATCAGATGACGATAGTGAGGTAAATCAAGTGGTTGCTTCAATATCTTTGGTACTATAACCACAGTCATCGCCGTCAACCAATTCTTGTTCACCATGAATTTTATCGCCCAATCCATCTGTAATATGAGGCAGCTTCATTGTGCTGAGGCCAGTCCATTGTCTCCGGTACCACCTTTATTCCCTACATCAAGTAAGTTTACCATCTCCACTGGCAACCTTCTTGCAACTACCTTTACCACGAGCCAGCAACTTGACGCGTCATAACCAGGTCCGTCTTCATTATTTGCACCTTCTCCCTCAGCGGCTACTCGTTCAAAAAGATCTAGAATTGTCGCGATAAAGCAAAAAGTAATACCTGCTAAAAGATTACAACCTAATCGGCGTTGCTCTAAGTTTACCGGTTCTGCAAAAGTGGAAGATAACTCGTTTGAACTAAGTGAAGAGAAGAATAGAATAGAATAGAATACTCTTTATTATGTACACCATAAAAGTTACAGATATAAATGTTTAAATTTTACATAGGGTGACACAATGGGCGGTCTTATCGCTGAAAGCGATCTTTTACAGACAACCTTTGGATGGATTAAAGGGAGCAGGAGTGACAATACTGCAGGTAGTCATTGCTGTACCATTAACATATACAATAAATACATACATACACAAAGCATACACTGAAGACTGCCATTGAATACTTCAAGCTGTTCTTTTCAGATGACATCATCTCTCTCATAGTGGAACAAACAAATATCTCTAATCATAATCACCCTAATGTTCCCACAGCTGGGACACAGGCCTTCTCTCGGTGAGAGAGAGTGGGCCGTAATCCATCACACGGGCCCCGTGCGGGTTGGTGGATGTCACATATCTATGAATGTCTGGCTCTTCGACATCCCGGTTTCCTCACGATGTTTTTCTTCACCGTTTTGAGAGCAGTGGTGATGAAATAATTTACACAAAGTAAAGCGCCTGGCTGGGTTTGAACGCATGACCTACTCGACTCGTAAGTCGTGGCAGTTACCACTGGGCCTCCACTGGGCCTCCACTGCTCTCAGAATATCTGTAGCACACAGACAAATAGCAGCTCAATAAATATCACAGAAGATGATGTCAAAGATTTTCAGGCGATCCTTTTATTTATGGGAGTTTTGGTTCTGGAAGAAGTTCCAGTTATTGAGGCGATATTTACATTTTAATGACAATTTTACTGACGATGGCGATAGATATTACAAAGTGAGACCACTTCGTCAAAGAATCCGTGAGAACTGTCTAAAAGAAGATGACGAGACGCGTGACATTTAGTTTTGTAAAAATAATTAAATCAAATCAAATCATTATAGTAATAATTAAATCGTTTATAACTCGTTGAAAGCCTGGCAGTGTGGCAAATATGATACATAGATTGTATAAGGTTGATTGTTAAGAATCTGCCAATGTGCTTTATGTGATACATTCAATAAATCATAAAATAATATTTTTATTTTTTCTCACCTCAATGAATACCTAAGAATACATTTTATGTAAAATATATCAACATTCCAAACCAAAAAATCTTGCCAAGTATAGGGATTAACTTTTTTTTGTTTGATGTGGTGTATGAGAGAATATGTTTTTCTTTCAACTACAATGCTAAGTTTGTTCTTCCCAACTACGGAACCCTTTCATTATGCATGGTCCGACACGCACTCGGCCAGTTTTTTCTTTCAATGCCTCGACAGCTAACACGCCAAATGTGCCATTTTATTTCATTATCATGCTTTAAAAGACGCCATATTGAAAATACGCCATATTGAACGGGCCTATCCTTTCGAAAGATCGTTTATTATCTCATCCTATAAATAAATACGATCGTCAACGAGTACTTCCGAAGGTTTCCGAAGTGTTTCCAACGAGAGCCTTGATCGGTATTAAGAACCACTTTTATTAGGGAATGAAATACAAACAGTCCACTAGGAGACCTCAGAATTATAACAAAGAAGTAAGTTACATAGAAACCGTCGAAACGCAAACTGTGCGTTTTGTCGCTATGAAATGTAATTGTTTATTCTGTAAATAGGATATCGGAATCACTGTTACACGACATATTAAAAATTAAAAAATTGCTTAAGCTAGATGGAGTCGAAATTTCCTATCTGACTACCTCTGAGAAGAAATGGTGAAATAAACTCAAGGGTCAAAGTCTCTTTTTAAAGTCCAGACATAATCTTGATCAAATCATGTGAGGACCATGTCTGAAATGGTCTTTTGAGGAAATAACTACACTTTGAGTGGACCTGTCCAATAGACATGGATAGCTCGTGAGCGAGTGATAGAAAAGGGCTAGCTCTTTTCAATTGATGTCGCTCTCGCTCACTCACTCGCTCGCTAAATAGCACACTAGCTCAGTTAGCTCACTCAGAATTTGACAATGACAATTGAGAGAGCCGAGTCGTTTCCTTCGACGCGCGTGCGGCGTGAGTCAAATGAGCTAACAGTCGGCGTCTGAGTCACTGAGCTTTAGAAGAGCTAGTGAGTAGCAAAGAGTCAAAACTTCTAAAGAGCTTTTGACTATCGAACGAAGCGAGCCGTCTCCTTCGACGCGCGTGCGGCGTGAGTCAAATGAGCTAACAGTCGGCGTCTGAGTCACTGAGCTATAGAAGAGCTAGTGAGTAGCAAAGAGTCAAAACTTCTAAAGAGCTTTTGACTATCGAACGAAGCGAGCCGTCTCCTTCGACGCGCGTGCGGCGTGAGTCAAATGTGCTAACAGTCGGCGTCTGAGTCACTGAGCTATAGAAGAGCTAGTGAGTAGCAAAGAGTCAAAACTTCTAAAGAGCTTTTGACTATCGAACGAAGCGAGCCGTCTCCTTCGACGCGCGTGCGGCGTGAGTCAAATGTGCTAACAGTCGGCGTCTGAGTCACTGAGCTATAGAAGAGCTAGTGAGTAGCAAAGAGTCAAAACTTCTAAAGAGCTTTTGACTATCGAACGAAGCGAGCCGTCTCCTTCGACGCGCGTGCGGCGTGAGTCAAATGAGCTAACAGTCGGCGTCTGAGTCACTGAGCTATAGAAGAGCTAGTGAGTAGCAAAGAGTCAAAACTTCTAAAGAGCTTTTGACTATCGAACGAAGCGAGCCGTCTCCTTTGACGCGCGTGCGGCGTGAGTCAAATGAGCTAACAGTCGGCGTCTGAGTCACTGAGCTATAGAAGAGCTAGTGAGTAGCAAAGAGTCAAAACTTCTAAAGAGCTATTGACTATCGAACGAAGCGAGCCGTCTCCTTCGACGCGCGCGCGGCGTGAGTCAAATGTGCTAACAGTCGGCGTCTGAGTCACTGAGCTATAGATGAGCTAGTGAGCTAGAAGAAAGTCAGTGTGAAAGAGCTAATCGATCTTTTTATATCAGTGAGCTATTTCACCCATGTCTACTGTCCAATCAGTGCAAGCATTTGTCAGTAATCGTGCAGCTCAACGCTGCGGCTAGTCTAGTCGCTGAGACTTGACGCAGAGCTGTCGTTTGCGTAACGAGTAGTTTTTACGACAGACGTCGTGCAGGAAGCGATCATTTTCTTCGAGTATTCGACACGCTTGCACGTCCTATTTGAAAACATCAACATCGAACGTATCCATCTTAAAATTCCCAATACAAACACACGTGCACCTTTCTCAGCGCTCACAGCGAGACTGACGCTGCAGACCTGCAGTGTTGCCACCTTCAATTTGGACAGGTCATTAGAAGTACCATCGAATCTCGCTAGATAATGAGAATTCAGGATGTCAAAAATTCTTTAGAATTCCCTAGATCCTATTCGGTCATGATTACTCATGACTCTTCGCGGTAATAACATGAAATTAAAACACAAAGACCGTTAATGTTTCATTTATTTTTAATCATTTTTAAGCATAAACATTCATAATAATAGTTCTTAGTAAGAAGTTATTTTTTTTTTAAATAAGGTATTAGTTTTTAAATTTTTAATTAAACGTTTAAAAATACACAGAACCATCAAGAATTAAGAACAACTCGTCGTCCATCACGTCCGCCCCGTCCACCGAACCTTCTGCTACCGATGATGTTGATGTTGACGGCATCGGCAATATGGCAGTAGTGCCATCACCTTCTTTTTTAGAATTTTTAAATGAATACTTTTTATTTTTTCCTATTTCCGCAATTACTTCTTCTGGGAGTTCGTAGGTGTAGCATTGTCTATATTTGTAACATTGTCATAGCCTGCCGGGGTTGCGAGTTTGTCCGAAACGGATATCGTGGCCCCGGCACACAGGCAACGGAAGGAACACGGGTGGGTTTTAGTCAGTAAAAGTCTGACACGCCCTCCCGCTCAGCCCAGAGCGGGAGAAGTTATTTGATAATTTCCCACCCGAAATCCCGTGTCTTTGATAAACTATCTATGGCAGACAGGGATATCAAGTTATTAATTCAGTACGTAAGAGAGAGAGTACCAACCACGATTTTAACGCCATCTTGCGACGATCGTTATTGTAGGAGAATTCCCGTGTCTTTGATTAACTATCTATGGCAGACAGGGACATCCAATTTACTAATTCAGTACGTAAGAGAGAGCACCAATCACGATTTTAACGTCATCGTGTGACGATCGGTCGTACTGAGAATGGTCAGTGTTGTCAATAATTTTATTAAAAATACCTTACTCAATTTTCTTTAAACAACCAGGGGCAAACAAGCAGACGAATCACTATCATGGTGAATGGTCATCGTCGCCTATGCCGTCTTGAGAAAGTCGGTAAAAATCACCAAATTTATATCTAGGGACTTAGCAAAGGAAAAAATCGTTGAGCTATTGCAAAATTCCCTAAATCTAGCGACAAATTCCCCAAAGTGGCAACACTGCAGACCTGTCGCCAATGCAGCCAGATCAAAATACCCATTCAGCGCTAACAGCGATTCAAAAAGCAATAGATTTTATAAAATCAGCTTGCAGGTGGTTGAAGGGTTGGTCTTGGTGCCGTGCCCATCCCAAATACCGATCAAGGGCACAGCTCCCAATGGTACGCTTGCCAATAATGCAACTTTTTTTTTTTTTTAAACGTTGCCCCACACTAGGAATTTCCTGTATTGTGGGTGCGTTTACAAACATTTAAATTCACATACACAAACAGCCAGACCCGGAACAACTACTTGTAGGTCATACAAATATTTGTTCCGTGCGGGAATCGAACCCGCGACACGCAGCGCAGCAGTCAATCGCTTAACTAACTGCGCCAACCGTGCCGTCAACACTGCAATAATATTCAGCAATTCTCTGACACCAATCTGTACTACTACTATTTAAATTCAACATTAGTATATTTTTTATCCGAGTCCTGCTGACTGACATTGTCATTGTCATAGATAATACACTGGTCTTTGTCACGTCATTTGCCATAGGGATGCCATGCCTAAAATATAAATAATGTTTGTAGATAGTGATGCAAGCATTTTATTTTTCAACACTTGTTTAAAAAAAAACGGGTGACTGTAAATAGTACATTTTGATAATATGTCCACGTGTATCAAACGACGTTTTTCAATACACTTTTGAAGAGATAAAATAAAATAACGAAAAATATTTTTGTCATGAATTATTAGGAAGCTATGATTTAATTTTCTTTTTTTTCCGCGCTTTGCTTTTGCCAGGTTGAAGGAGAAGCAAAGGTATAAAGCCGATAAACAGCCTAATAAGAAAAATAAAAAAATCAAATATTTTTGAGTTTAGAACAAGAAAAGAAAGAAAGAAAGAAAAATTGTTTATTCTGCACAAACAAAACGCACATTTCAACAAGTATAAACATAATTAAAATACACACATACAAAGTAGCCAAAACCCTCGTATCCAATACACTAAAAATTTTGACAATCATTTCCATTGGTTGCGATTGGTTGATGTCAGGGTCAGGGACCAAAGACAATTTATAATGCGTTTACTAATAGATTATAATGTCTATTTAGCTAATCTGTTGTTGTGGTACTGGCAAACCCAAAATGACAACCAGTGATGACAACAAAGTCAACATTCAGAACACAATTTTATGTTAATTTGTTAAACGTTTTTTTTATTGTAATAATCATGGTATTCTATTTATAAACATTATTTAAATATTCCAAAAAATATTAACGCCGTAAAGACGCATCTTTGCCGAGATTAAAAAATACAATTCACCTCCTGTCTCTGGCGCGAGACGGTGTGAATAGAGGCATTGAAGCAATTTGGACTAAGTATAGGTATATGATACCTGTGGCAATTTTTATTCCCGCACACGTGTTGGAAAAAAATAAATCGCACGCGTGTGAAATACATTGCATTGTAAACCTAATTGTAGTGCGATATGAACCAGTTTTCGAGGAAGTTTATTGAAAAAAAATTGAATGCCGTCAGACATCAAAATAATTACCCTCTTTCAGCCAATATAGTTCAGAAGGCTGTTTAAATTTTCTATTATTTTAGTACCAAGACCCATACATTTATTGAACGTCTCAAAAAAAAACAAGAAATAAAGAAATATTAAAGTATCTTACACATTGTTTTAACCCTAATTCACATACATCTTATCACAAGAAATCCTCAACAGAACTCGAACTCGGTTGATCAATAAGTATTAATTTTTCTATCATTTCACCGTTTATTTTTACTGAGCAATTCGGCGCTAATAAAAAATTTGACAACTAAAGGGAATTCCCCCTGAGTAAGTTAAACACACTATTGTGTAGCCATGTCAGAAAATAAAGTCTCATTGTAGGTAAAACACTTTATAAATGTGTTGCCATATTAGAAATCAAAAACCAACCCAGAAATGGAATACGTGTTAAAAAATGTAAACAAAGAAATGTCATTCTCAAAGTGACAGTTCAGGGGTAGTCAACATGTCCCTAGTAATTCGAAAAAAGTATTTTTTTTTATTTTGTGTTTTTGGAAGAACGCTAAAGCAGCGTGTCAAAATTAAAATTATGATAGCCTAAGGTAAGTCCTAATATTATAGGTAAGGTAAACGGAAAATAAAAAAAAAATCTTATGAACAAGTTGCTCATGTTTATTTGAAATTAGGATATATAATATAATGATTTATTCACTTTGTGATTCGGATTCTGAAGAGCTTGATGAAGAGTCCGAATCAGTTACACTAATGGACTGATCCGTCACCCTGTCTATAATGTGATCGATATCACACATTTTGTCCTCTTGTTTTATTATGTGTTTAACGCAATCACTTCAGCGCTGCAGCGTCACCTCTTTTAAACCTTCTGCGAAGCCGAGGCGTTTCGCTACTTGAAAACACTAAATGAAGTCCAAATGTTGAAGACCACTGTCTTATTGCCAGTATCATAAAAATAATTTGCACGATTATTTCAAACAGTTATATTTTATTCTTGGATCCTAGTTTACGTCACTTAAAAGGTGAAAACTGTGTGCAATATTATATTTTAACTGTTTAAGATATGCCTACAATTTTAGCACTATGTTATAGTACTTTTCGGGAAACGGCACGATTGAGGTTATTATTTAAAATTGGCAACACCTTTATTTACATTTTTATCTCTAATTCCATTTCTGGATTTAGATTATCTGTTAGGTGCTAAAATTGTTATTCGCGCGCTAAGCACATTAAAAAAGCGGTAGATGTAGCGCCGGCGCAACTGCGCTAGAATAGCAGCACTGCTTGTCGCATGCGACTTTTGTCTGGTGTGCGTGTGCACTGTGTCTAGTAGTGATGGATTAATTAATTAGCATTCGCATTCATTGTTAGCGTAATGATCATTTAGCAGTTAGCAAATTAAATGTAGTCGCCAATTTCTGTGAAATGCGAAGCGATGTACTTTTCTAAATAGTCAGAGCGTCGAGCAATCGCGCATGCGCGTGCAGCGCGGTAGCGTGGTGTGCTATAAATATATTTAATTATCGGCGAGTCGGCGAGTAAACTAAACGCGAACGCGATTTTTAATTCGTTTAATAACAAAATTGACATACTTCATTATTATCAATTATCGTCATTAGCAAATATCATAGCAATAGCAATTAACACGCTAAGACTCAAGAGTTCACACGCTAATGAAATTAATTCGAAATCGCATTAATTGCCATTACTAGTGTCTAGTCGCTGCTACAAGTAGCGACAGCGTACGAATCCCCCTAGCCAGTTGTTACGACTTTGCGACTCTGCAACTCAAGCAGAAGTGTGCGGAGTTAAAACTCCGCACACTTCTCACTCTGCTTCTGCTGCTGCTTCTGCTTCTTTTGTTAAAACAAAATATATAAAAATTGTCGGCCGCAGCCTGTCGTTGCGTCTATAAGTCGCCGAGCTGTCGCAGTCGTATTTCACATAGTATGCGCCATACACGTCCATTACAGAAGTTCATAAATGTGTACCAAATTTCGACTTAATCGGTCCAGTAGATTCGGAGCAAATCGGCTGTGACAGACGGACAGACAGACAGACCGACCGACAGATAGACAGATCATACACGAGTGATCCTATAAAAGTTCCGTAATTTCCTTTTACAGAACCCTAAAAATGAAAATAAAACTGAAAATGGAAAATATTTTTCTATTATCCTATCAAAGTATGTAGGGTCCTCGGTCGCGAGTCCGACTTGCTCTTTGCCGGTTTTTTTCCTCTGAGATATCATCCCACGCAAGGCGAAGTAACTGGATGTATCAGCATTGCGTGGGCTGGCTGGCTACACAGTTCTATTTCGGAATAAATAAATGGCAGATAAAATTAGAATGGCCTGAAATTGGATTTTGATTGGGGTTGAAAGTTTCTTGTTACAGATAAATTTGGATTTTAGTTTTCATTGTTGAATAATTCATAGCTATTTCAAGCCAATTCACTGAAAAAGCAATTATAAAACGTTTGATTGTTGCCATGAATTGTGGAGTTGATGAATTAGTTTTGCTTAAAATTTAAGCAAAACAGCTGAATTCCAATAAAAAGTACTTACCTATTCTTTTGAGAATTCGGGAAAGTTCGTACTATGAATTTTCCTGGATTCTCAAAAGAATATTGTTCAGTGCAGGATGTGGGCACATTAAAAATGCGATGTATGTGTTTAAATAACTTGTAATCCACCTACTATACAGGATTCTAATAAAAAGATTAAATAAAAAATAGTACGTGACGGCGCGGTGTCTGTCTTTCCAATATGGCCGACGCGGGCGCCGGGCGCGGGCCGTACACCGATGTGAAGTCCGCGCTGGTTACCCGTCCTTTGCCTCACTTGCCACGCCTCGTTCGTTGGTGTTGTCAACATCCTCCGCCCCCTTGGAAGCCGTGCTTTCAAGAAGCTCTGGATCGTCAACTGGCAGGATGCAGACTTTGTTTAGAGCTCGTCTTAAGATTCCTTTAGTTGTGGTTATATCTGCAACCCTGCAAAAACCGTCTGGTCCAACAAAAAGCTTTTCCACTCTTCCCAAAATCCATTTCAATGGAGGCAGCTGATCGAAAGAAAGAAAGTATAATAATTTTATACGTCACAGAAACACGTGCTTAAGAAAACATAAACTCGAGCAAGTAAACATTAAAAAAAAAACCTATCTACATTATAATCACGAGCAAAAAAATAACAAATAGTCGGCAACTGCAGTTCATGACTGTGACAAAAAGGCTTGCACTCAGCACGATGCTGTGCTATGGGGGACCCACAACACAGCGCTGATTTTCAGTGGTTACCCGAAAAATACGTACGGAACTCAAGTCAGGTTTAATGAGTTGAATAACAAAATAAAATAAAATAAACAGTACTTATAATAAAATACCTATACAACCAAGTATCCGTCTTTGATTACAACGACATCTCCAACCTTGACAGCTTGGCAACTGGATCGACGCTATTTACTTTGCTTACTGGAATTCAGCTGCATTCAATCACTAATTGGTAAGGTTTACTTGTAAAAATAATAAACCATTTTTCATTCGTTTAGACAGAAGATAATGCTAGATAGATGATGTTGAAAATAACTTTTAAGGCTGTTCTCTCGAAAAAAAGCTTGAAAAACGCACGCAGATTAAGCAACTCTTCGTCGACATTTACCGAGAAATTACATCTGAAAAAAATTGTTAGTAATGTTAGACCCTTGGTCCGTGGGGTCCTAGCGCTTTATGGCTTTTTAGGGAAATAACAAAAAGGTTAGTCGACATCACAGGAGACCGAAGAGCTGGCAGCTACCTCGGAGAAATAATTAGTCTAGCTATTCAAAGGGGGAACGCTGCCAGTATCTTCGGAACCTTGCCTATAGGGACTCCTTATAATAATATATATATTTTTTTATTTTTTTTTAAGTTAGTCATAAGTCAATTAATTTCACTATGTATTTCAAATGTTAATAAAGTTAGTAATCTACATGATATGATACATAATTTCGTTTAGCCATAATTTTCCTATCGGTATCACATAATAAGAAAAAAAACCGGCCAAACGCGAGTCGGACTCGCGCACGAAGGGTTCCGTACCATTATCTATAAAACGGCAAAAAAATAACGTTTGTTGTATTTGAGCCCCTTTAACATTTATTTTATTCTGTTTTTTTTTTGTATTTGTTGTTATAGCAGCAACAGAAATACATCATCTGTGAAAATTTCAACTGTCTAACTATCATGGTTCATGAGATACAGCCTGGTGACAGACGGACAGACAGACAGACGGACAGCGGAGCCTTAGTAATAGGGTTCCCGTTTTACCCCCAAAGGGTACGGAACCCTAAAACCATCAAATCACTTCCAAATCGTTGAGATGAAACTATTTCACTCCTTTATTTTTTATCAAAAGATTATAAAAATATATCTACTGCTTTACAGTACAAAGCAAAACGACTTGGTTTTTTCTACTTTAAAAAAATATGTATTATTTTTATTATAATAAAATAAAAATGCGTCCGATGCGGGTAGCAGAGTGGCGCGGAGATGGGTCGTTAGCTCCGCCCAAATGCTCAAGGACATTTGGTGTGATTACAAGCCTTAGGTCATAATTACAATACCTATTACCCCGCATCCTGTTAAAAAGCAATCGTCACACTTATATGTCCCTTTTTGTTCGGTGAACCTGAACGCGTGGTTGCACCGACAGGGAGTTTACTGGTTTTCCGAAAAAAAAGTGACATGGACGTGACAATCGCGTATTCACGTTTATTAATTCACGACAATTATTTTTTAAATAGGACGCAGCCTTACACCTTAAATTGGGAATGTCGGTATGATTCTTAAATACCCGGTTTCATTTCACCCGAAAGACGTCCACTGCTGGACATAGGCCTCCCCCAAAGGGGGGGTTTTCCATAATCGCCACGCTTGGCAGGCGGGTTGGCGATCGCAGTATGGTGTTAAAATGATAGATGAATGATAGAGATCACTATGCTGCCCATTCTCTAGAAGTCCCTTAGTCGCCTTTTACGACACCCACGGGAAGAAATAGGATGGTGCTATAAATACCCGTTTTATGAATGGCGAATTTTAAAAAGTATGTAAAATCAAAACGACTTGGGTTTTTACTCACAAGCTTACAGTAAAAATAGTTACTTTGTAGTACCTTTACAGATAATAAGTATAAATATAATTTCCGAACTCACTAGCCATGTATAAGCCATCAAAGGCTTCTATGGTTTTTAGAATAATTATTAACTCTGCGATAATTATATTTTTTGAACATATAAAAAAAAACAAGAAAAAAAAATTTCTGACAAAACATTTTCTACTTTAAATTCTCAATTCAGAAACCAGGTAAAAGGCTGCTGAAATTTTTTGATTATTCGACGCAACCCTTTCAAATTCAAATGCCCAGAAAATACGATTACCAATTAGCTGCAGATATCCGTAGGTATAAACCAATAAAATCAAACGTTCATCATTCATAATTTCAACCAAAAGACGTCTACTGCTGGACATAGGCCTGCCATGTGGGGGGAGAGGGTTGCCATAATCGCCACGCTTGGCAGGCGGGTTTTCGATCGCAGTATGGTGTTAAAATACATAGAGAAGTCCCTTAGTCGCCTTTTACGACACCCACGGGAAGAAATAGGATGGTGCTATTCTTTACGTCCGGCACCACACGGAGCAGATCAAACGTTACACTCATGAAATCAATCATCACCAAAGCGAGAAGATGCAACAGCAAGATGACTTTATCCTTGAAATAATCTAATCCTAATCGTTAGGATTAGGATTATCCTAACTAATATCATAAATGTGAAAGTAAGTTTGTTTGTTACCTTTTAACGCCTAAACCACTGAACCGATCATCCTGAAATTTTGCATAAACGTTGTCATTTGTACAGAAACGGACATAGGGTACATTTCATCCCGAAAAAAAAGAACTGTTCTCGAGGAAAACAACTTTGTATAGCTTGATGTGTAGCCGTGTGTACCTTACCTTATGTATGACTTATCTACTGGATTTTCACTAAGGCCTAGATATCCTAATATGTTGAGATATCGGCATTCTAAAGAAATTTCCAAAAAACGCATTACTAGTCTGTACATTTACTAACGATTCCCCGAAGTAGTGAACAAAAATAAAGCAAATAATGAACATACCTAATTACTAATAAGTAAATATAAATGCCTCCGAGTCGTTATGAATGAACGATAAGTACCTACAGCTAATAATAGCTATCTATCCACTCATACACACACGCACAAGACAGCACACCGCGTCCGCCGCTCACATACTCAGAGATAGCAATATTCCGAACGAATTTTCGCTCACCGCGACTTGCAGTTGCGGGCGATGGTCGCCGGCCTCTTAATGGAGGGATATCGCATTAAATTTTCATAACGTCAAGTCCGACTCTTATTGCCTTCTAAGAGAAGAAATAAATCGTCGTATTGCAGAGCCTGTTTTGGTACATAGAATTGATTTTTAACCAACTTCAAAAAAAGGAGGAGGTTCAAAATTCGTCGGATTTTTTTTTAATGTATATTCCCCGATTACTCGAAGAAGGCTGGTCCGATTTGGAAAATTCTTTTTTGTTTGAAAGGGTATACTTTACAGTTGGTCCCATTGTCATCACGTCAGGATCTGATGATGGGATCCTGGAGAAATCGAGGGAAATCCTCTAATTTTATAGGCACACCTATAACGATTTGGGTATTTTTTATAGTAACTCATGCATTTGCTCTCGGAAAGTACCATTTGGTGAAGTGAAACTGATGATGAAGACCAGAGATGTCCACCGAAACTACTTAATAATAATTATGCATTTAACGGGTTGCGATTCGAGTAGGTACTTTAATAGGGTTGCTAAGCAATTTATGCTCATCATAATGCATATGATGAGTAGTTCTCCTGGTTCTTACCAGGAGACCTCCTCAAAAATTAACGGCCCTGCATCGGGAAAAGCAATATTTTTTAAAAGGTGATGAGCAGTTGACATTAGGCTATTGTAATTTAGACTAATTACAAACTGTCCACTAAAAGTGAACAATAAAAATCTTTTTACAAAAAAAAAAAAATAACCGACTTCCAATAAAACACAAAGTCCAAAGTGAAAAATAACTTTAATTTCGTAAGTCGGTGGCAAAAAACTAAAATACAGATCAAAAGATACCGATTTCGAAATTAAAGTAATTTTTCACTTTGTAGTGTTTTTTTGGAAGTCGGTTTTTTTTTTTTTTTGTAAAAAGTTTTATACTTAGACCAGCAGTGCTATTTACTACACATTGTAACAATAATTGATATTGCACTGATCCAACCTGAGGGTTAAGGCATAGTGACGTTAGATCAACGATAATGATGATGAAAACGTCAAAAATATCTTGGACTGACACATACGTTATTGAAATATTTATCCTTCATAAAGATTTTTAAAAAGAAAGCCGTAGAAATACGAAAAGGTTTTAAATGGAATTGTTTATTTTGTAAATAGGATATAGGGATAACTTTTACACGTCATTAATAAATAAGCTAGATGAGAGTGGGCATTTCCTATTAGGCATAGGTATTCTGAGAAGAAATGGCGAATCAAACTCAGGGATCAAAGTCTCTTTTAAAGTCCCTATTCTTGGTCAGGTCATGTGACGACCATGTATAGATTAGTGTTTGAAACTTGCCACTTTTCTACGCCCTCAGATTGCAATAAACAATACCAGCCTATTATTTTCCATCTGCAGGGCACACGCTTGTTCTCAGAATCAGAACTTTATTTGCTATGAATGTAGTACAGATATAAGATGTTGTACTACAGTCTACCTTATTCATAATTATTATTATTAATAATTATTATTATGATTAATAATAATTATCATACAGGTAAGGCACGTCATTTATTTATTTATAGTTAATTTAAAAAAAAACAATCGACTTCCAAAAAACTCTACAAAGTGAAAAATAACTTTAATTTCGGAAGTCGGTGACTTTGGATCTGTATTTTAGTTTTTTGCCACCGACTTACAAAATTAAAGTTATTTTTCACACACAAGTCGGTGTTTTTTTTTTTGTAAAACTTTTTAATTTTTAGTGGGTCAGTTTGTAATTTATCTAAGTTGCAATAGCTTATCGTTTCCCGATGCTGGGACGTTAATTGTCTGTGTTAAACTGTTAATTGCCACTCACCATATGCATTGGGACGATCATAGATTGCGTAGCAACCATATTAAAGTACCTAATTGAATCGCAACCCGTTAAATACTACACGGGCTACAGCTGCAAATCCACCTTAGGTTCTTATAACATTTAAAACTTGATTTTGTAAAAAACTTCAACAAAAGTTGGAACTTTGACCTTCAATATCTTCGTAACCAGAAGGTTCAAAGTATGCTCCATTACAAAAAAAAAAAAACAACTGTTCACACAAAAGTTCAGACTCATTCAAAAATCACGAGTTACCTGAGGTCAAGTCATGCGTCACTGCCGTTGTAGCTCAGGATTGTTGTGAGTTATCTTTGTTTCCCTTCCATCGGTTCTCTCAATTTAAACGTATGAGGCGTGCGGCTGCCTTTATGTTACGTTTTATTAATAACAGTCAATGCAGAAATAATAAGCATACAGGCGGCCTTAGTGTAGACTCTACACTAAGGCTGTATGTTTTATCTGCGAGGTCTAACTCGTCTACAGTAGACGAGTTAGACCTCGCAGATAAAACATTAGCTCGATTATGTCAAATGGAATCTTATCCAGTTAAATATAAGGCATTATCTAATAATGAGATTATTAAAAGTAAGGGTTGTTTATCTAAATTAAATTTGTTTTTAGATGATCACCAATTAATACGCGTTGGTGGTCGTCTAGTTAATTCTGATGAATTCATTTACGGCAAAAAACATCCAATTGTAATTCATAGTAAGCATTATTTTACCACTTTATTATTTGGTGAGAAGTGAAACATACGAAGCGTTCGGTGACGATGACGCGAGTTCCATGATTTTTGTTCACGCAAAAACTGCTCAACGTGCCTAAAGAGTTTTCACTCTCGATGACTCTCTGTAATTTTCCATCCGTTATTTTAAATTTGAATTACAAGTGACTTCCGTTATTAGGGGGCAGATTTCCCTACGCGTTGCAGCGATATTTTCTTACATAATAATGTAATAGGATGATTTCCCTACGGCAAAGTAAACCTAATAAATAAGGTAGCTTGGCTCAAAATAACTTTTTAGACTAACCGTTGGGGTACGTATTTAATGGAGAGTCTTTTCAGTAAATATCTGATCCGAACTCATCTATTTTTTTTAAATAATTTATTGACTTGAAAAAATAAACGTGTTAAAAATATGTTTGTCTTCAAAACCAAAATTTACAGAAAAAAATCATGTATTATTTTTTCACGACATGTTTATTAAAGATCAGATTTTATGCAAATGCATGTTTTCTTAAAATAATGCATTTGTATATTTTATCTAAAATCTATACTGATCGTACCCTAAGAAAATAATGATAGAAAACATGCCTAATGATTTCTATCATTTTAACACTACCTACTGTAGCGAAATAAAAATTCACCACTTTAACAACTATAATAATTATTTTTTTTAATATTTTTGTATATTCACAACTTTAATACGTTTAATAATTTAATAATAATTAAAAAAAGGAATCGTATCGATTTACCATGTATTTTAACACAATAAACTATTTTTATGTTTTCCTATAATCTATGAGTAAAGAACTTTTCTCAAATATGCTTGTAATTTCGAGCATTATTTTGACAACCTTCTTCGAGATAAATCGAAATTGCTGCACTGGCAAAATACATGCGAGCAGCGGCCGCCAAAAGTTGTATGAAAATCCATATAATTATGTCGTTGTTTAGCGGCCAAATAAATTCATAGTAAACTCATATCTATCGTGTAATTTAAAAATGAACGATCTTTTACTACGAAACATGGCAACCAAGGAGGTAACTTATCAAAGGTTTTATTTAAATTTGAACTGGCTTGCAAATAGAAAACTGTTTATTATTGAAAAAAAAAATTAACACATTGGCGCGTGAAAAATTGTCGTTGTTCGTCATTGAATCGGGAATTTATAAATAATTTACTTTGTTTGAATTTCTGCGCAATATTTTTGACACTATACAAGCCTTGGCCGCAACCAGGCATTGATGGACTCACGTATGAGTGCTTCGGCTTCGCCTCGGCCCACATTTTCACGTTCACCCATCAATGCCCCTGTTGCAGGCCGCTGCAGTAATGTACTAATTTTCAGTATTTTTTTTTAGTAGTTTTGGAGATAAGGGTTTTTATATAATTATTTGAATTGTCAATTTTTATATATTATCTTAAATAACTTTAAAATTATAAAAAAAAAATCGAAACCCTCGCAACAAGCGATATGTTACACGGTACAGTTTGCTCGTAAACTCCATATTCAAAACTCATTTATTTACGCTACACGTATGTGTTTGGGTCACAGAAATCCATAAATGTGTAATAAATTTCAACTTAATCAGTCCCGTAGATTTGGAGTAAATCTGCTGTGACAGACGAATAGACACACTGACAGACACACGAGTGATCCTATAATGGTTCAAAAACTTTCAGAAAATTTAAAACTCATATTAAAAGTACACTTTGTAAACAAGCTTATTACAAATTTGAGGATTATATCCAAGATAAGAATGCTTGGAAACATGCTGGTCCTGCTCCATAGGACAATCTAGAGTCTAGACAAAATCAAACTGGTTGCTATTTTAATTGTATAATTTATTAATGTTATGACATTTATTTTCCATTCTGTGATTACCTTAACTCACACACTGATATAATTTTTTTTAGGAAAATGTTTTATTCTTTTTTATTTTACAATGTTTGTAAATATGTGAACGGTGCTCACATAACATAATTAATTTATCTGTCATTGCTTCAATATTAATTCTTTTTACCTATTGTGGTATAGTAATTTTATTCTAGGTGCATCGTCTTCACATATAATTTTATAATTGATGTACCTATACAAAATATAACATTTTAAAAGAGTAACGGTGGAGTTTCTTGCCCATTCTTCTCCATACGAAGCTACCTTTTGGAAGGGGCGACTAGAATCAATTCTATTTTCTTTGTAAATGTTGACGTTCAAAAGTGCCATTTATGTGCCTATTTGAAATAAATCATTTGACTTTGACTTTGTTCCGTTTTTTTTCCGGTTGAGGTACGGAATCCTAAAAACGATCCGTAAGACATACGAACCGTCCACAGCTTATGACATAAGAGCCAGTACATTTGTGGCTTACATAACGACATGAAAGCCATCCGATCCATCCATCACGCTGACCGGTCGCGATGTACCACTTATGTGGTATTAAACTAACTTCGTGTTTGGCCCGGCTTTTTCCTTATTTTTCTTTCATTGTTATGCTTATGTTTTTCTTATATTTTGGGGTCGTACAGGATGAACGTATGACTACTTCAATCTTTTTTTGATTGGCAAGTTAAGTCCTGTGGTTTTTGCTTGCGGTTTGAGACTGTTCTTTGTAATGTTCTAATGTTCC
Organism: Tiliacea aurago; assembly: GCA_948098905.1. Taxonomy (NCBI): domain Eukaryota; kingdom Metazoa; phylum Arthropoda; class Insecta; order Lepidoptera; family Noctuidae; genus Tiliacea; species Tiliacea aurago. The sequence goes on along the minus strand of OX402603.1, from coordinate 11,202,033 downwards.
CACAGCTGGGACACAGGCCTCCTCTCTTCAAGAGGCAGTGGGCTATAATTTACCACGCGGGCCCAGTGCGGGTTGGTAGATGTCACATGTCGTCGAATTTTTAGTTCTAGGACATGCCGGTTTCCTCACGATGTTTTCCTTCACCGTTTTGAGAGCAGTGGTGATGAAATTATTTACACAAAGTAAAGCGCCTGTCTCGGTTCGAACCCACGATCTACAACACGTAAGTCAGGGCCGTTTATAAATGAGTTTAATGTGCGGTTGTGACCAGCCAGTCGATGCCCAAAAAGGCTCGACTGGCTATTCACAATGGTGTGCTGGTGCCTACGCTTATGTTTGGTTGCGTGTGGCAAAAGAAGCATGAAAGTAGAATAAATGCTGTGGAAATGCGTTCCTTGCGAAGCATGTCTGGCGTGACAATGAATGATAGGCTGAAAAATGGGGTGATAATAGGCAATGGTGCAGTTTAAAAGAAGATGTAGTGACAAAAATTTAAAAAAGTATGCTTAGATGATTTGGTCATGTTGAGAGGATGAATGAAAGGCGACTAAAAAAAGGTATTTAAAAAGCGGAGGTGAGTGGAAACACCCTAGGAGGACATATAGTAACCTAATTGGTGATGTTCTTCAGAAAGGTCAGGTGCGTAGTACCCGCAGCCGGCGTGCGTGTATGACCAGACCAGACAGTATGAACGTAGGCGAAGCAAAAGGAGAATGTAAGGAGCGTAGCAGGTGGCGTTCTGTAGTGTCTGCCTATCGCCATGGGAAGATGTACGTGTATGAGTATGTATATGTAAGTGAGTTTAATTTATGTGTTAAAAAAAGTCCTAGTGCAGCACAACGGTTCACAAGTTGCGTCGAAACCCCGCTCCACCGATTTCTACATCTATTTAATTCAAATTAAGTAGCTTGTTCTGGTTACTGGTACTTCGGCTACCCTCAAAAGTCGTTTAAAGCTTAACATAGATTGAGTGGATCTAAAAACCACACTGAGCCTGAAAGCAAAAATTCGAAGACATGTGACATCTACCGACCCGCACTGGGGCCGCGTGGTGGATTACAGCCCACTCCCACTCGAAGCGAGGAGGCCTGTGTCTCAGCAGTGTGCAGTGGGAACATTGCTGATTATGTTATGTATACATTAAATACTACTTCGGGAGAGGAGCTTGTGGCTAAGTAATACCAGCTGCACGTTAAGCTACGCTTGTCGGGGTTGGTCCGTGGATGCGTGACCATCTTTACATATCGAGGCTCCGAAGACGTTGGTACCGGCTGTCATTCGTGGATCTTTGACAGTCGTTGCGGGTCGTCACAAGCCCGAAAATCACGTCGTACAGTACTATGTACAATAGAGCTACCATTTACCGGGTAATTATGTCTTTCATTGACTTAAATGTGCCCTGGCGGCTGAGAGTATGTCATGCTCACTCAGAAGTCTCGCTGATGGTGGCGTGTGTGTTGGATCATTTAGCTCCCTTCAAAATGGTTGAGCTGAATGGTGCTGATCCATGCGTCATGTTCGTGAACGGGCGCTGTCAGTTGGGACTGGTCATCTCTTAGCTGCCACGGCTTATTTTTAATTATTTTAGTTTTGAATTGTTATCTTTTTATCACAAACGCTTTTGACGTATTGCATCGTTCTCACATGTTTAACTTCAATATGAATGATGTAACCAATATTTTAATTTAAAAGAGTGTCCGTGGAGTTTCTTGCCCGTTCTTCTCCATGGGAACATTCTATTTGGAATGGGCAACTAGCTTCATATTTGTAACTGACCGACTTCTTGACAATTAAAAAGTGCCTGTCAATGGTTTAATTGAAATAAATGCTTTGAGTTTGAGTTTGAATCTGACAACCAGTCTTACCAAGGGCACTGAAAAAAAATGCGAGCTAACTAAGATACATTTTCTCTTAGTTGGCATTAAAATGTTTGGAATCACTATTTATTTATTTACTATATACAAGATAGCATATTTGCCAGAACAAATTCATTTTATTTATATCGACAATGTGACATGTACAGAATAATCTTCGGTCTTTGTTACATCATACATGCTTTGTTTGATCTTACTTCTTCACTTTTTTAAATCATATAATAATTTTAGTTGATGGTAACAAGCAACTTACACTAACACTTAACTTAACTTACACGCATTACATCAATCTTAAACTGTCTCGCTTGTGCTGCGTTTCGATGTGGACGCGTTTGCTTTATTTCGATTAGCGCGGCGCAAGCTGTCGCTCGTATTTTACCCGCCATGAGTAACGAACTAGTGGCGAATGAGCTCCTGGCGTTCCTGCAGCAGAAGCTGGATGTGATGGACGAGGTGTCTGCTGTCCAGATCTGCGCAACGAACTTCAGCGAGGATGACATAGCTGCTGCCAAGCTGTAGTTGTTTAGTGTGCTGAACAAGCGCGACCAGATGGTGTCCCGCCGGCGTGACGGGACTAAGAGGAGCCTGCAGGACATAATCACGCTGTTCAAGGAGACCGACCCTGACGACGTGCCAACGTTTGTGGCGAAGGAGCTACACAAGCTTCCTCCCGTCACCTTCGACCACGTCGATGTAACGAGCCTTCTGAAGGACGTTGTCTTTTTGAAGGCCCGCCTCACGGATGTGCTAACGAAATTGGATGCATCCCAAAACACCGTCGCTGATTTGCGCAAAGAAGTTAGCGAGTTGCGCAACAGTGTGGCGGTAATTAGGTCACCTGTCGATGCGTCTAACGTAAACACGTGTTGCGGAGCCGGCCTCGATATATCGTTGTCGAATTCCGCGTCAGCAGTTTCGTCGCCAGCGCATCCGTCGATTGCTGAGCTTGCAGAGAGCCCCGCCGCTGCCAGCCCGCCCCGCAGCCCCGTGCTCGTCACGGTGGCTACTTCACGCGGCGCCGCCCGCGCCCCTCGCCCCATCCCGCTGCCAGTGTCTGCAGCCCAGGCGAAACCCCTACAAAAGGATTTCGCTAGCGTCGCCGCGAGTGCCCCTGGCGCTCCTAGTATCAAGCCTATGTCAGAAAAGGCGCCGAATAGGGCTGATAATGATGACGGTTTCGTGACGGTGCAAAGAAGGAAGCGCCGATCGCGAACTAACAAGAACCGCTGCGGCAAAGCTCCTGCGAAGCCCGAAGTGAGCCTGCGTGCCGCAAAGCCGAACACACCGGTGTACATCTCCCGCCTGCACTACACCACTAAGGCGGAGGACATCGTGGAGTACGTGCGCCAAAAGACGAGGTACACGCCGAGGGTGCAGTTACTGGAGTCGCGCCGGAACGTTAACTTCAAAGCGTTCGTCGTGCGTGTTCCGAACTGTTATCTGCCCCTCGTCATGGAAGAAGACTTTTGGCCGCAGGACGTGGTGTTCCGTCGCTTCCGCGGACAAGTTCCACAGGACAGCACAATCTAGTGCAAAGTGAAGTGCTACTAACATAGTCTAAGCCTTTTTATTAACACAAGTTTTTGTTTATATACAGTATGTATGTTTAGGTTAAGGTATTTTTCTATGGGCCTATGTCGCCTGAAATAAATGGTATTATTATTATTATTATTTGAGTTAAATTAAATAACTACCCGTAATTAAACTAACTAATTACTTAGTTGACGGAATTATGATAATTTAACAAAGTTCTCCTAGCTTCTGAAATCAAGATCTTGTTAGGCTCGTATGGAGTCAAGATGCGTGATCACATTAAACAAGATGTTTGTTAAAGCAAACACTCTTTTTTTTCAGTGGGGTATCGTATTACCTAGTTACTGGGTTGTGGAGAATAGGCTAGGCAGATTCACATGGAATACTTATCATTTCAGCCGAAAGACGTCCACTGCTGGACATAGGCCTCCCCCAATAGGGGGGGGGGGGGGTTGCCATGATCGCCATGTTTTGGGTTGGCGATCGCAGTATGGTGTTAAAATACATAGAGAATGCTGCTGCCCATTCTCTGGTAAGTCCCTTATTCGGGTGGCGCTTCTGTGCGTCCGGCGCCACACGGTACATTTAAACTACTTAGATGTAATAAATGTATGTAGGATGCAAATCGAAATGAAACTTGAAAACAAAACTCGTTAAACTTCTTATAATTAAAATATAAATAAAAAAATAACACTTCTTGGCTCTTACGAGTAGCTTATATTTTCGTCTTATCTCTGTCACCCTTTAAAATTTTTTACTCACTCCTTCTTTTTATCTTTTATTTTAATAAAAATACAGATAATAAATATAAATATAAAATTTATTAAAAATTAAAAATGGGTAAAATACAGTAAAAATCTAAGAAATAATGTAGGTATTACAAAGTATGATGCCTGTACTAAGATAAACCTGTATCACAGGCGGCATGAGTTCTTACAATTACTATTTGGACAACTGATTTCTTAACAATATTTAACATAAATCTTAAGAATAGTGACAGTTAATAGAATAGAATAGTTAATTTATTATTTATAATTTACTTAAACACTAATAATTGAGGTCTTAAACAAACACTAATAATTAAGGTCTTAAACTTGTAGATAATTTCTATATTATTTACGGAAAATTGTTGATAACACTTAGTTACACGATTATGATTGCGACTGCAGTTTTATTAACTAGGTTGAAATAAATATTGCATAAATCACTTTTTAAGGCTACATTAAATTTTTGAAGTAGTCGGCTAATGTGCTTAGACAGCGACAAATCGATGGTCAGTAGGGCAGCAAAGTGGTCAGGTATATAGTTGAGTCAGCAACAAGTGATATAGAAGTCTGGTCTTGTGCATGACGCACTAGGTGCCCTCATAATCGATGGAGTTAATATATCGGTATTCTGCTATTTTTCTAGCGGGGCATTCAGCGCCTCCCGTTTTGTGATCACTAGGCTTATTAAAGCGTGAGCAAGTTGCACATTTCGGAATGTCGGCTTTTTTCGCGCATTCGGACATCGAATGGCCTGCGTCACCACAGTGACCACACGTAGTAACAATCTCACGACAAGTTTTTGCTGCATGGCCATATTGTTGGCATTTATAACACCTTGTTACCAATGTAAAGTCTCTGACAGGACAGGACGTCCAATTTATAAAAAGCCTTGATTGAGGGATTAGGGCTTTACGTATATCGGCTGAGACTTTAACAACGTAGTTACAGGTCGAAGCATCTCTCTTCCCAGATTTGTGGCTTAATTTTATCAAGGTCAAGAAGGATTCCAAGGACATTGCTGGTAACTTGTCGGCTACGTTTTGTTCGAAAATGCATCTGAACACCTCATTTTCAGCCAAGGAAGTCGGCACTCCCACAACCACGATCCGAGGTTTACGCTTACTGGGTTCGTCGGCGGTAAGTCCAGATGTAGAGAGCTGGACTGCGTGCTTTAGTTTATCAGCGTCAAGTTTCGTCTCGGTACTGATAATTACGCCTCCATTTTTTGTTTTCCGGACACCACGAACGTGCAGCTTCATTTGATCGGGCCGTATGATTTTTTGCACGAGTTCTTTCGTTTCGTCACTTGATTTAAATGTATCACTGGGATAAATAGCAACAGAGCTTAGGTTATTGGGTCGAACGAAATCATTTGATCCCTTTTTCACCATATCAAACTCATACTCAAACTCAAACTCAAAGCATTTATTTCAAATAAACCAATTACAGGCACTTTTGAATTGTCAAGGGGGTCGGTCAGTCATCAAAATGAAGCTAGTCAGCAAAAGAAGCATTTCCTGCAGAACTAGAGTCCTTTATCGTCTGCTTGAGCTCCGAAATATGTTCCGTCAGGTCGCGCTTTTCTTGAAGGGCATCAATCATGTAATAAGCGTGAATGGCTTTCTGCTTGAGCGACTGATATAGGACTGCCATTTGTGAAGTGCCGGAACCTACTTTACGGCATAGGGTAGAAATTTTCATTTTCTGCTACGAGTTCAGTTTTCTATCCGCGGCAATAGAGCAAACTTCATTAAGGTTCTGTTCGATGGCTAACATCCATTTTTGGATCTCGGGCGTCGAAACAACATCAGCCGTGGCCGACTCGAGGGCTGGGTTTTGCGTAGTCGTCTTTGACGGGGAAGCAGAGGGTTGCACAGGGGCCCTTGGATTAAAGGGGCTGTTATCCATTTTGTTTTATCACAAGTTCACTATTTTGTGTCCATTATTAACAAAACTACACTAAGCAAAATTTTACGGATGCATTACGACAGTAATGCACTAAAGGAGGTCACTATTATTAAATTAATTATTTATTAAATATTGCTAACGAGCACGTCTGTGCGCTGCAACTGTCGCCAAATCTATCCCTATATAATATATGTAGATAATCCCTAGGAATATCCCTAGATAATATAATATATGTAGATAAAGCTGCATTCAGACCAGACGCTACTTCATTAAAATTCCCACATATATTTGAGCGTATACGGATTTATATAAACTTAACCGAAGCACAAGGATTTTTGTAAAATTGGACAGAATTATATATTTAAACTTTTTGCTATTGTTCCAGACGGAAATGGTCCACGCGGGCAGCAGCTTCCAATGGGACAAGCTGTCGCCCGCAGAGTTCCAGCAGTTGCAGGAGTTGACCTCGTGTAAGTATCACTTGCAATCAAGCAATAATAAAGCCGCCGATCACTTTCACTAGAGGCCCCAAATGCCACCCATGCCATTCATGTTCAACCGTGGATTTTTCATTGCCAAACCATCTCTTCAGGAAGTCAAACACTGTGGACAAATTATCATTATTAAGACGATACCAAAATAAATTAGGGGCTTTGTCGTAACCATTTATTTCACTATTACAGCATTTATGGATTTAATTTTTGGTTATACAGGGTTTTTGGTGCATCGTGTGCCAAATTGAAATAGTCGACTGAAGGAGTCATCCGCTAGCCTTTTAGACCCTTTAACACCCCTCATGCTCTGTGGATTTTTTTTTATCGACTTTTTATTGTTTTCCAAAAAAAAGACCCACACTTTACATTCAAATACAGATTTAAAAAAAAATATAAGGCGTAGACTCTGAATTTTATTTTTATTTCGATGTGTATTGTTTAAGAATACTTTTAAATACAAAATTAGTGATATTAGTCACCTAGTTCTTTTTTAATTCACTCGCAAAGGTAAAACTTAAATTAAAGCTGTACATGTTACAGCTGTTTATAAGGATACAAAAAAAAAAATCAAAAGCGACCGGGATCTTCCAACTCCCTCATTAATTCTCCAGTCTATCCTCTTTCTAATGATGTGCCACATGCCATAAAAGTATTTTAACAACTTTGTGAATTCGCTAGAATTGTGAATCGAGTCACCTAAGGCTAATATTCAAAATTATGATTTAAAAAAAATCTCTTAAATGATACCTGTCAAACCTATAAATCTGCTATCTCATTCTTATGGTTAGGTAAATTCGTGTCTCATATCTGTATCTTTCGTGGGATTTACTTGAAATAAAAAAACAAAATTGCATTTTTAACATTTATTTAATCATTGTTACAAATCTTGCTCAAATTGTTGGCCTCTGTTGCGAATGCAGGCCCGACACCTGTTTCGTATTTCAACAGTTGTTGTACGAAGTCGTATTTCCTCCTTAATAGTATTGAATGCCGCTTCTACGCGTTGGACTAATACCTCCCTAGTTGGAACCTCCGTGGCATATACCAACTCTTTGGCACGTCCCCAGACATAAAAGTCTAACGGAGTTAGATCTGGGGAACGTGGCGGCCATGGAATAGGGCCATCGCGTCCAATCCGTGCATTGGGGAACACATTGTCGAGATATTCCCTCACAGTCAATCGCCAATGCGCGGGACAGCCGTCATTTTGAAATACAATGGGCACACGTTCATTAAATACGGGCACATCGGTCACTAATTCGGGCAGGTCATTTTGTAGGAATTCCAGGTAGTCTTCGCCATTGAGATTATCGGGCAGGTAATGCGGTCCAATTACCTGATTCCCAATCACTCCTGCCCAAACGTTTACACTAAACCTTCTTTGAGAAGATTTCTGTCTTTTAACACGTGGGTTTTGCGTTTTCGTTGTCCAGTGGTGCAAATTGTGTAAATTGAGGATCCCATCCTTGGTAAATTTGGATTCATCCGTCCACAGTATTCTTTTTAAAAAATCAGGATCATCCACATCCGTGTGTAAAAGAAACTGACAAAAAGCCACTCGTCTCTCAAAGTCGCCACCCTCAAGACCTGCAACAAACAAAAAACTCTTTTAAATTTCTCTTGGGCAATAAGACAAGAAAGGACCCGCTGTTCGTGCTAATAGATTCACTACCTGGAAGTGACGCCATACCATACCCATTACCTGCTAAACAAAGGCAAGGTCAAACAAAGCTTGCACGGATTTAAAGTTAGTTTAAAATTACGTACCTTGCACCGGAGTGTAGTGGAATGGATGCTTTTTGTTTTGACGAAGTACTTTCCACACTTTCCATATTGCAATATCAAGATGTGATGCCACATTTCTAATGCTTCTTGTAGGGTCTTCCTCAAAAAGTGCCAGTATTCTCTCGTCTACTTCAACATTATGTCGCACAATATGGCCCCTTGGTTCATTAAAAGTAACACTGCCAGTCTCGCGTATGCGTCGGTATGTGTCTTGGAAGACTCTGCGGCCAGGTAATCGTCTACCAGGAAAGCGTTCCTGGTAAAGTCGTTGCGCTGCACGAGCGACGCCATTAGCGGCTCCGTAAGCCATCATGATGTCCGCATATTCTTCGTTAGAGAATGTCGCCATTGCAATAACAAAAAACTCAAAGTTTAACAATAACAACAAAAATTAAACAAATGTAACAAGAACCAGCAAAACTTAACGATAACAAAGTAATAAAAGAATCGCGGAGTATGGTGAACTAGCACACACGTTAGGTAGCAGAGGCAGTCATGTCTCGACTAAAAAAATGGCGGGTCAGGCGGCGCGATTTTTTCAAACCGATTTAAGGTATGCAAGAAAGAGATAGAAGATAGATTTTACTGTGAAAGAGTGAGAAAACAAATTTTACCTCTTTCTCAAGTAACAGTTCCGCAATAAATATTTTTTCATTAGAATTTGGAATGTAATTTTATGTGACTTGATTCACAATTCTAGCGAATTCACAAAGTTGTTAAAATACTTTTATGGCATGTGGCACATCATTAGAAAGAGGATAGACTGGAGAATTAATGAGGGAGTTGGAAGATCCCGGTCGCTTTTGGTTTTTTTTTTGTAGCCTTATAAATAGCTGTAACATGTACAGCTTTAATTTAAGTTTTACCTTTGCGAGTGAATTAAAAAAAAACTAGGTGACTAATATCACTAATTTTGTATTAAAAAGTATTCTTAAACAATACACATCGAAATAAAATTAAAATTCAGAGTCTACGCCTTATATTTTTTTTTAAATCTGTATTTGTATGTAAAATTTGGGTCTTTTTTTTGGAAAACAATAAAAAGTCGATAAAAAAAAATCCACAGAGCATGAGGGGTGTTAAGGGGTCTGAAAGGCTAGCGGATGACCCCTTCAGTCGACTATTTTAATTTGGCACACGATGCACCAAACACCCTGTATGTTTATTGACTATTTGATTAATACTCTGACTGAAGGAAGACGCAATTTTTTATTTTCCTCGATGGAATTTAATTCCGAATAGACCTCTACTTTTTAGGGTTCCGTACCCATAGGGTAAAACGGGAACCTTATTATTAGTAATACGGTTCCCGTTTCCGCCGTCTGTCTGTCTGTCTGTCCGTCTGTCACCAGGCTGTATCTCATGAACCGTGATAGTTAGACAGTTGAAATTTTTACAGATGATGTATTTCTGTTGCCGCTATAACAAAAAATACAAAAAAACAGAATAAAATAAATATTTGAGGGGGCTCCCATATAACAAACGTGATTTTTTTGCTCGTTTTTGCTCTATATTGATAATATCAACAGGTAGACGCTTGAAATATTCACAGAATATTTAGTTGTATATTCACTTTAAAAATAAATAATTAAATTAAAATAAAACAAATATTTAAGGGGGGCTCCCATACATAAAACGTGTTTTTTTTGCCATTTTTATAGATAATGGTACGGAACCCTTCGTGCGCGAGTCCGACTCGCACTTGGCCAGTTTTTTTTAAGTATTTTTTCTATAATTCTAAAATCTTAAGTAATTTCATTGCAAAATTGCATACAAAATGTGCGTATTAGGGAATCTAAAACTGGCTGAATATATTTTTGAATAATAACTATACCCCGTTTGAAATAAGATTAGACATTTAACAAAGCTTTTTTACAGTCCGTTTAACCGATTTTGACTTCTATTGCGTTGGTGGCATGCCCAATGACAGCTGTAATAAACAGTTGGTATTGTAACCACGTTTTTGCTTTTAATGCCATCCTTATGCCTACGGAATAGAAGTCAAAATCAGTTGAACGGACTGTAATTAAGTTTATTTAAACGTCTAATCTTATTTCAAATGGAGAATAAGAATATTAAAAAATAAATTGGTTTGACGCTCTTACGTTATTTTATTTTGGTTCCAGCGCGTTGTTGCGCTTTTTGGCATGTGGAAGTAGTTGTTTTTCTTATGCCCGCCCAGTTTGCTATGATTTTTTTTTTCCTATAACCATAAGCGTGTTGGTGATGGCAGAAAAACGCTGTGGGTTCTTGACGCAAACCGAAGCCATCTCTTACTACAGCTGCCTGATGAAAGAGGGGTACAAACCTATGCAAGGCAGACAGCCGTTTAATCAAAACTTCATAATTAGGTTCTGAAAGAAAAGCGAAAGGAAATAAATACTTCATAAGACAATAGTTATCCGGATCACTAACTTTTTCCGAGGAACCTCTATGAGCAAAATATTTACAGTCATTCCCACTTACATCTGTGGCGGCATCTACAACGCCACTAGCGAACTACGCATCGTAGACTTGACGTCACACAAATCCTGCATCGTGCAAGCAGAGTTTACCGCGCGACTGACATAATTATATAGAACACCCCGAAGCGGTGACGTTAAGTGTGGGGCTAGTAGCCCACAAGACACAACACCCGTCTGTTCGGAGGATCCTCCCTTTTCTATGGAGCATGAGTAAACTTTAGACCCTGTTCCTCATGCCCCTATATACACCCTGTGCTCGAAAACTCGACCAATTCTGGAAAAGGCCGTGCCAATATCACCAAAATCACCCCACCCTTCCTAGACCTAACAAAATGAAGCCACTGAATATAGCGTCCGAAGTTTGCCGTTCGATAATAATATTAAGCCCTTACTTGTTCCGATTTTACACCGTATGTTGGGCATCGGTAATTAATCTAACCAATTTAGGTAATAATATTAGCTTTGCTTTGCTTCTACCTGTGTTTCGTTTACCGCCGTACACATACATAAGAATCGTTGGGTTTAAAGATTCTTTGTTTATTCTAAAAGAAAATACATTATTCACATATCGAATAAACACATGACTAAGGTAATTGTAAAGTCCAGTAGCTATTTTGATGTTTTCTTAATGTAGGTATTTACGGTTTATCTGCAAGACTAGATTACATTTTTCCCCTATTAGTTTTGCATTGTTAGTGACGTACTGTTTGTCGTTCGTTTGTTTGTCATCATTAAAGGAACATCACATAAGAAAAAGTAAAGAAAGAAAGAAAGAAAATACATTTATTTAGCACAGACTAAAAGGCACACAATCTAATATACAGTAAATCAAAAAATAAAATAAAAATTAAGCAATTAAAAAGTGTAAAAATGCGATGTAAGAAACACACATCACACACCATACTAATATTATAAAAAATAAAGTTTCGGAGTGTGTGTGTGTGTTTGATACTTCTTCACGCTCAAACGGCTGGACCAATTTTGATAAAATTTTGTATGGAGGTAGCTGACACCCGGATTAATTAACTTAAAGGCCTGGATTAACTTTTTCTATTTATATATATATATAGACAAAAATTCTCTGTTCCCTACATTTATGTTCGTTTAACTCGTCAAAATGTAGAGAACAGCTGATTTCGTTTTTCGCGATTTCATGTTTGGTCCCATAGTAAAAGTTGTTCATAATGATAAGTACAATAACCCCTTAAGAGGTTGTGCATTATTTAAGGCGCGGTGTTACCTCAATATTCACAAAAACTGGTTTCTTGGATAGTCTAGTATGACGTAACGCATTGAAAATTTCCGACGCAAAAAATACAGTGGACAGAAAAGGGTTTATAGAAAAATTTTAACCGAATAGAAAAGTAAAATATAATTTAATATTCCCAATAACAAATTTTGAAGTTACTTCACTTAAATAAACTTTGGCGTCGAATATCTCTGTATTTTCAGCGAAAACAACATTTTTTTTAGTATTTTAATTGCATTAGCTTTGTTTTTAAACTTTAACCGGACAATTATTTAATATATTGTGTATATTCCGAATAATCTAAATAAAACCCGTAAAATAAATGCCCATTCGCAGCTTAGTCACATCGTCAACACAAATGTTTATTCAATTTTCAACCTTATTTGAAGCGGTTTTGTGAATGCAGTTGCAGCGCTTAAAATCGTAGTCAGTTCGCGTCTTAAGTTACAACTTTTATACAATTTATTACACAACTAACTATTTACACTAGGTACTAAATTAAACGATTAACTAACTACTATATAAATAAAAAGGACACTTAGGCGTCGAAGTACTCGTATATAAACCAATTAATCATACCACTTAACCCTTAACCGTACATAAAAACCGACCAAGTGCGTGTCGGACCACGCACAATGAAGGGTTCTGTAGTTAGGATAAATTTATCCCAAAATCAACATTGAACATCAACATCAAACATTGCAGTTGAAAAACATCAATCTCCCATACATCAATATAGGTACGTCATGGTCAATTCTCGAACTGCAAATCTAAGTTGGTCGACTTAATCGTTAACTTGTAAAGCTTACTTAGCTGTGATAGTTTTCCGTTTAACTTCGTTGTATATACTACAGCCGTGAATTTATTCACATATTCAAAAACAACCATTTATCTAGCAGGCGGGAGGACACCTGACTGCACTGTACAGCTTAATATTACGCAAACGGACGCCTGAATCGAATAATGGTTTGCACAGACCCACAATATTTTTGAACAGCCTATCCAAAGATACTCCACACCATGGGATAGACGAGAAAAATACATGAAAACAGTATACTTATAGCTCATGGAAAGCGTTCGGTGTCGATGACGCGAGTTCCATGATTTTTGTTCACGCAAAAACTGCTCAACGCGCCTTAAGAGGTTTTCACTTCAAAAAAGTACCATCCCCACTTTACGTGCAAGGGATCTTTAGATAATTTTACCCACTGTGTGGCGTGATTAATATAGATATGCCTTTGCCAAATTACAGCTTTCTAGTACTAAGAGTCCCTGAACTAAGCAGCGGACAGACAGACAGACGGACATGGCAAAACTATAACCGTCATATTCATCATTTCAGCCCAAAGATGGCCACTGCTGGACATAGGCCTCCCCTAAAGGGGGGGGGAGGTTGCCATAATCGCCACGCTTGGCAGGCGGGTTGGCGATCGCAGTATTGTGTTAAAATGCATAGAAAACGCTGCTGCCCATTCTATAGTAAGTCCCTTAGTCGCCTTTTATGACACCCACGGGGAAAAATGGGATGATGCTATTCTTTACGTCCAGCACCATACGGACCCCGTCCGAATCATCATATTATTACAAAACTAATGTTATATTTTGACATAGGTTAAACCATGGAGCCAGTCTTTGTAATAAGAACGTAACTGTTTGAAATACCGTTCTTTATACAAAACTGAAAACTTAGTTCGGTACTAAGTTAATAAGATTTGAAATTCAATAATAGCTATATGGTTTAAACCTGGGTCTGAAGATAAACCTTGTTTTGTAACAAGACGGTAAGGGTTTCTTGTTGATTACGGTACCTTAAAAAATCAACCAAAACAAACCCCGAAAATGCCCTTTCCCAGAGGTAAAATTTACCTGAATATAACCCGATTAGTACCTACATCATATCAAGCCACTAACGTAATAACGGCTCATTGTTCCAATTCAATTAGACGTGGCCCACGGGACTATGTTTTAGCAAATTAAACTTTTGCACTTGGTCAAATTTCGATAGGGCTGACACAATTTCTGGTTAGATTTGAAAGGTTTGCCGGTGTGATTACAGGCACTAGCTGCAAAAATCAAAATCAAATGTCATTTATTCAAACTAGGCTGAGAATCAGCACTTTTCGAACGTCAAAAATAACATGAGACAGTCCCCCAAAAACGCCCACCCTTCACCACTTTCTAGTGCTTTAGCTGGGAAGAAGAAGTGGCGCAACAAACTCCCCAGCAATACACCCGGCTGTTCACATAAAAAACTTGAATCTATACAATAAAATGTCAAATAATTTGCATTACGCAACACACAACGTTAAATTAAATTATTTGCCTTATGTTAGTTAGCATACACCATTATACAAATATATATATATATATATATATATATATATAATAATCGTCGAAAACTAAACACAAGCAGAAATAACGTAAACAAAACGTATCTAAATAAAAGCCTCCAAGCATAATGGGCGTGTCCGCTTAAATAAAGCTACAGCTAACTGCTACTGCTGCCCGTGACTTCGTCTGCGTGAAATTTCTTGTTTCCCCGACCCACTGCGTCGCATTGCATCGCCTACCCGCACTATTACAGTTCTTCTATTTTCTTTGTCCTTGGCAAACTTCGTATTTCGTCGGTCGTCGGATTTATATCAGTTGCCCTTTGCACTTGGTGCAGGCAGGACGCTCCTGCTGCTTCTGCGAAACAGTCGTGTCGCAGAAGGAGGCTGCGGAAAGGGAGCGGGAGATCTCTTCCGCTCACCCGGTCTGCAGCAGGCGCACCGGGCGTCGGCAGAGGGCAGACAATACCCTCTTCCGGCCCCCCTAAATGGGTCCAGAGACGGAGGACTCGAGGTGGTGGCGCGTAGTATTCCACACGCGCCCCTTTAAAACGTTGCGGGGGATCAAACACCTCACCGCCCTTGAGTTCGAAGTAAAATCCCACACAAAAAAAAAAAACATTATCTCTTACAAATTAGTTTAGATAGATGAGGATTTTTGGTTAGTCAACAGCAGGCTTAGAAAGACGCTTTTTATTTCTACTCTACTGTAGAAAAAAAACGAGTGTGCTTTAGACCACACGACTGAAGTAAAACAGAAATCACCGTTCAATAGCAAAAGAAGTTTTACTTTAAAAAAGCTGTGGTCTTGTGAGTGTTTAAACAACCAGTGTGAATTTAAAAAAATGCGGGACGGCCCGCGGCGGTGACGCGGTGTGTTCCATGTTTAAAATTTAAACAACTTCCGTTCGCCCCTTTCCGTGACGCTCTCATCACGAATTCACCAGCTTACTCCCCAAGTCAAGCGTGCGTAAAGAAGTTTTACTTAAAAAAAAAAGACACATTTCGCGTACTGGATTTTCAATGCACTGCTTAGCGCTGAGAGTTGAAGGAACATCCAACCGTGTTTTTTTTAAGCGCTGGGCTGCACTCTGTTGGATTCTCAATGCTCGGCTCTACGCCGAGAGTTGAAATTCCAGTGCGCGATAAAATTCCGCCGCGATATTTTTACGTCCGTGCGTACTATCGAGGAATTTCATATCTAACCAGTTTCAAAACAAAATCCCGTGAACACGATGACCAAATCTGTTTTGCATCGACCAATGAAACAAAAATACATAGTAATATTTTGTCGTTTCTGATTTTTTGTTGTTCATGCGTTTTTTGTAGGCTCTGTTACAATGATCACAGATGTCTGACTACGGATATGGTGACCCTTTCTCGACCACTAGGAATAGAACAAAAGAAACAAAACTGAGAAAGTTTTTAATTTTAATGTTTTTATACTTTACATTTTGTTCTAACGCATTTCATGGGTTCAGTTGCAAATTTGCAGAGCTTTCGGTAACAACTAACGTGTTTACTAGCATTTCTGAAACATGTCTTCGTACCGTCTCACCATACAACAGAGGCATGAAATCTTGTTTCTTGGATTAAACATCAGTCAAATCCGAGCATACTATACCGAAACGATACCGCCTTTTGCTTTTTTAAAGTATTATGGAAATTTTCCGCCTCTCACCCAAAAACTGCTAATTGTGAAACTACTCAATTCTAATTTTATATTATACTTTTCTGAGAGCATAGCAAACCCACTCATAAAAAAAACCCATAAACTTGTCCCAAACGATCTCGAACTACGACCGAACGAGGGTTCCCATTGAAATTGTTTCCATTGAAAAAATATGCACCACCTCAGCTGGTTTTTTACTGTATTTTTTTTTTCATTAACAAAAACAAGGGTCTCATCAAAAATCTGATGGTGCGATGCAATTGGTTGATGAGATTTCTATAGCGGCCGAGCACTGCAAGCAAAAATTGTCCTTAAGGTGTATAGATATGAAATTCCTCGATAGTACGTGGGCTTACCATTAACCTTGGCTACCTTGCCATCCAGTAACATAACAATAGATACTATACTACTGTAAATCGCAATCTTCCTCTTTCTGCCGTAGTCCTACGTGCTCCGTGCTTCTTTTGTGATTAAATAAGTTGCGGGTTCCAAGACAATTTAATAATTTCTAAGGGATTCGTCTAGCATAGGGGTCGGCAACCTCCAGCTCGCGAGCTGCATGCAGCTTTTTCGATGTAAAGTTGTGCCTCTCCAATTCCATATGCAAAAAATAATTATTATTCAAAAGCTGTAGTTATATTATTGGATTCATTATTTTATTATTCTAGCAGCTAGCTAGAGTCCCTATCAATTTCGGCGCGCTACTAGATTAGGTAACTATCGGAGCGCACTGGGTTTGTGTGCGTTTGAACTATCGCTGACAATCGTAGTGTGCGTTGTCGTACGGTGCAGCGGTGTACGAATAATCTTGGTCCGTACATACTATTATTATCACTCCATAGGTTTTACTTACTATATAGGTTCCGTAATACTGGATGGATTTTATTGTTATTATGACGTGTTATGTTTAGGTACCCTATAAAATATTGTTTACCTAGTACGGCATTCACTATAGTAAATGCAAACAATAAAGTGTGACCAGCGTCATAATTGTACCAGAAACAACAGAATGATTAATATCCATTCCGCTTTCTTCCTCGTCGCAAGCGTTTAGGTAAAAAAAAAAATCCACACAGAACCACGCAATACAAATTTTGATGAAAAACCATGTCGCTTTTCCTCAACTTTTTTGAGTAAGCTCATTTGAACTGCACGTGCTTTTCGTGTTTTTTCTAATTTTTTCTTTTTACCCTTGATTTTTCCGTGATAATAAAGTTCACTGTTTCGACGCATTTTCTAAAAATTAAATACTATTTTACTAATAATATATAAACAATTACTAATAGTATATAAACAAGTAATACAAAACATTAATATGTATCAATAAAATTACAAATCACAATACATAAATAAAAAAAATATATACTCACAGTCTCAAAACTCGTTAGGCCTAGTATAAAATCATGCGCGATTCGCGAGCTACGTCGGGAGCGGTGAACGTCACGGGCGACACAGGTCCGTCGTCGATAAGCCTTTGGGCGCGACCATGCTATGGCAACTAGGAGTAACACGAAAATTTCGTTTTTTTATTTAAAACAGCGCCATCTATCAAATCGTTAAGGGAAAAAATTGCGGTGTTGCTATTGTTAAATATATTATTCATATGCTGGGAGTTAAAAATACATAAATCAAGAAATAAAATAACAATCACATTTTATTCTTGTAGTAGATTTATAAAAATAGCAGAATCTAAAACATAGTGAGGTTTTAATTATTAACACAATAATGCAGAAGTCAATTTTGGTGCATAATTTTGTTTTTGTATGGGCACATTTGAATTGTAAATGGCTGGCTGCGCGTGAGAGTTGCTCCTCAATGTGACGCCGTATTGTAAACAATTAAACATCATCCACAACTTGTGAAGTTACTGTGGACTCTACACATAGGCACTCTTTAGAGTTTGGACCTGTTATAGTGAATAGTGATCAGTGAACTTCAACCAAAAAGTACAATGTTTTTCATACACAATTGGTGCAAAGATGTCAATATGGTTCTCACTGACAAAATAACCTTTTGGGATGATAATGATCCAATGAAAGAAAAGGCTAATCGACACTACCTAAATCATAAAGGGAGAAAACGGAGAACACCAAATTATATAATAAATGTGTCAATTTTTTTTTTAATAAATAAAAATACAATTAAGTAGTTGTGTTTTTCCTTTTTGAATTCCTGTAACATACCTCCCATAAAAGCCACTTGACATATAGGTACGTAGCTGCTATGCTGCGTACCTACAATACAGCAGCTAGCATACAGCTAGCTACCTACCTGCTAATCTATACGTATAAATTTATATTCATTAGTTCCCTTAACGAAAAACTAGATGGCGCTGCGTTCGATCACTTCCTAATATTAAAAAAAGGGCTGAGCTGCCTGTCTATTGCCAGTATACTATAGTAGTCTTTGGGCGCGACTGAATGGCTCGAGCGAGCGCATCGGTTTATAAGGCATTATTTAGATATTTTATTACAATTAAATAAGTAGTCAAAAAAAAATTAAAAAAATTGTGTTTGGTAGATAAATACCTCAAATTTTAAAATATTTAACACTAATTGTTATTTTCAATAAATTCTGTCGCGTAGACGATGGTTTTACAGATGATATTATTGGGTTTTTCAGCGTGCATCACATTTTTTTAAAAGTACTAATACGTTAAACTTGAAAAAAATGAATTGTAGACTTACTAATATACTATATGCCCAGTATTGAGGATTTTTCTCAGATTGTTATTTGCTACCAGTAAGCTAAAAAAGGCTTTTTAAAACTGGGTGTTTCGTGCTTACGTAAAAACGTGTGTTAGATTTTAATTTTTCGTAATTTATATTGAGTAGTTATCAAAATTTTAATATGTAGAATTACTAGATAAATAGGTGATACATATTTGTGTATTAAAATAAAAACGAAATATCTTAAGGTTATTGAGATATTTGCTCTGAAAAAACTAGAATTTTCTGTTTTTAGACCGCGAAATTGATAGGGACTCTTAATATGTTTTTTCTCAAACATGCTTGGAAATTCGAGCATTATTTTGACAACTATCTCCGAGCTAAATCGAAATTGCTGTACTGGCCAAATACATGTGAGCGGCGGCCACCAAAAGTTGTAATCATCATCTCATGAAAATCAATCATCATAGTAAACTCATATAATGTCGTGTAATTTAAAAATGGAACGATCTTTTACTGGGAAACATGGCAACCAAGGAGGTAACTTATCAAAGGTTTTATTTAAATTTCGAACCGGCTTGCAAATAGAGAGCTGTTTATTAAAAAAAAACACAAATAAACACATTGGCGCGTGAAAATTATCGTTGTTCTTCATTGAATCTGGATTTTTAAACAATTTACTTTGAATTTCCGCGCATTATTTGAGAAAAGCACTATACAGCCTTGGCCGCAACCAGGTATTGATGGACTCAGGTATGAGTGCCTCGGCCCATATTTTCACGTTGGTCCGTCAATGCCCCTGTTGCAGGCTGATGCAGTAATGTACTATTTGGTGAAAAAATTGTATGTTTTTATATCATCATTTCAACCGAAACACGTCCACTGCTGGACATAGGCCTCCCCCAAAAAGGGGGGGGAGGGGGATTTGCCATAATCGCCACGGTTGGCAGGCGGGTTGGCGATCGCAGTATGGTTTTAAAAATGCATAGAGAATGGTGCTGCCCATTCTCTAGTAAGTCCCTTAGTCGCCTTTTACGACACCCATGGGAAGAAATGGGATGGTGCTATTCTTTTCTTCCGGCACCAAACGGAACATGTTGTTGTTTTTATATGAATAAAAATATTATTTCGTATTTAAAGTCGTTTATTATATTTAAACTAAAATTTTAGTGGCTCTTTACAAATTGGGAAGGTGTTTTTCGCCGGTTCTTGCTCGTTCTTAATACGGTACGGACGGAACCCTTCCTGTGCGAGTCTGACCCGCACTTGGCCAGTTTTTACCTTCCTTTAAATTCATAAAATAGTACACAATCCATACACTCACCAGCCCTCGGTGGAATTAATACCGAAATAGCACTACTCTTATAATGTAATTCAGGTGCCAACTACAAAACTGTTAGCATATTGGACTCAGTCTGATCAACCTGGACTAATTGGTATTAAAAGCTTTTATGTAAATTACACTACATACATACAAAAACTCACGTCTTCTTCCCATGGGGGTAGGTAGATACTATAGAACGCCACCTGCTACGCTCCTTACATACTCGTTTTGCTGCGATTACGTTCATACATCTGGTCATACACGCACGCCGGATACGAGCACTATGGATTTGTCCTTTCTGAAGAACATCGCCAATTACCCACTAATATAAAAAGTGTTGGCTCTCTCAGCAGTTTTAAGTCTCGGCTATCTAAACACATAACTGAAAACGGCCTTGACTAAAGTCCTCCAATGTTTTTCGTTGAGAGTTGAACTGCTGAATGAGATTAAGATAAAGATAATTTATTTGTCCAAACATGAGTATAAACACGAGAAAAAAAAATAATCAGCATGCAAGTTGTTAAAAAGTATTTTATACAAGTCGTCATGCTTGCCTTATACAATGGCATACAAATATTTAAGTAGATAAGAAGGTTGATCTATGCAAACATTTTTAACTTATTAAAAATTAAGTACTCAAGCTAAGAAAATTATTTAAATATTACAACAACAATTCAATTATCCAAATTAAAATATAACACTCACAGTTAACATAGAAAAAATACATAAATTAAGTAGTCAAAACAAATAGGTCAGAATTATAAATCAGTCAAAATATTTTTCAAATAAAAAATCATTAATGGTATAATAAGCTCTTTCTGCTAACATTTTTTTTACTTTCACTTTAAACTGCACGTCACTTAAAAGCTTCTAACTTTTTGGCAATTTATTATAGATTATTGCAGCCATGCAAAAGACACTCTTCCGCATAAGAGTAGTTCTGGCTTGTTGTACGCAAATTTGAGTGTTGTCACGTCTGTTGCGTGGAAACACCTCAGCCATGCAAGGAAACAGATTAGGATTGGACCTTACAAACATTGCATTTTCTATTATGTAAATGGACGGTAATGTCAAAATTTTATATTTTTCAAAATAAGGCCTACAACTCTGAGTGGTTTCTAGTTTGAACATGGACCTAATACATTTTTTTTGTGCTTTGAATATAGTGTCCTTATCAGTTGAGTTACCCCAAAAGATAATTTATATAATGAGCATAGAATAATATATAATTATAATACTATAACTACATATACTTTGGTGACGGTTACCTAACATAAGTTTACTGAATGTTTCTTGTCTGTTCTCATGTAAGTGGCGTTTTTTTGTCTTATATGAGAATAAATGATATAAACTTAAGTTGTCGGTAAAAGTGTATTTATTTATTTAATACTTTAAGCACAGAAATGTACAGAGGCGGACTTAATGCCATAGGCATTTTCTACCAGTCAACCTTTGGGCGATGCAGAGACAAACAGTGGTAGGTGCAATAGTGAGAATTGAGGAATAAAATAATATTATTTAAATATAAAGATATATATATACCTATTAAAACTATAAATATAATATATAAACCTAATTATATATATAAATCTATGCACAAATAAATATACATAAATATATTAAAATAATTAAGACAAACAATGTAACAGTGTATCATACGAGTATCTAGCTATAAGTACCACCGTATTATTTAGGTGATTTATTGAAAAGTACAAAAGACAATACAATTTTTTTGATCATAAATCAATCAAACAAATACTAAATACAAAATTAACACTGAATTCGTAGCGTGACAAACACCTTTTTATTGAATTTCAATACGCCCCGTCGAAAATAGGCCCATACAGCCAGCTTATCCGCAAAAAAAAAAAAAACAAATGGTATTTTAATGAAACGCGTATACTAAAAGTTTTTTAATTAAATTATCTTTAAATAGGTGAGGTTTCAGAAAAATACGCTTGGTAGATTTTGCGCCATTCCGCATTAGACATAACTTTACAAATTAATTACACTATGTAATATAAACATAATCTAAAATATTCACCTTATGAGTTATTGAGAAAATGCTCTAATTTAAAATATTTTTTTATCAAAACATTAACATGTTAGTCGCGGAGAAAGAAAACACATGCGTCCCGAGCAATCGTATATTATCGACTAAAGAGGTCGGGTCCCGCGCAGCGTACCCTACGTACTTACATACTAACATCCCTCCACCCCTAGCCTAACAATTACAAAATAATACTACTGTTCAAAAATTATCATATCGCGGCGTTCGTTCCGTGGCCTCGGTGGAGGCGAGGGAGTCGAGAACGAGTCATTAGACTCGTCTCGTTCAGAAGGGGTGTAGCACCTCATATCTGTACCATCATGTTCCGCCGAATCAGATGCATCGACACTTTCGGACGAGACATTAGCGACTTCTGGCGCTGGTTGGGAGACATCATCTAGTTGCAGACTGCATGACGGCGAGGATAGTATAATGGGGGGAAGCTCCGTAGGTAGATCTACACTCGTATTGATGACTTCACCAGCGTGTGAATCACATTCTGCCTGTAGACTCTCACCCTCACCCTTAAATTTCAAGAGCTGGTTGACGTGTCTCTTGAATACCGAACTGTTGTTTTGACCTAGTAGTCGCACTTCATATAAGGAATTTCCTATTGTGTTCACAATGATTCCTTTTGCCCAATATGTTTTATGTTGTTTGTATATTTTAACTAGCACTATTTCGTTTTTATTGAATGTCACTTTTCGAATACCACTGTATAGTTTACTCTGCAAGCACTGGTTATCCTTCACTACATTTTCGAGGTCAATATTGGCTGATATCGGTTTACGTACGTCTAATGAATCTAGCCTGTTTCTTAATTTTCGGCCGAACAGAATTTCAGCGGGTGATTTGTCAGTTGTGCTATGTTCTGAGTTTCTATAGTTGAATAAAATTCATTTAATTTTACATTGTAATCTTTTACACTTACTTTTGATAAAATGAATGCTTTTAGTGTCTTTTTTATGATTTTTATACTGCTCTCGGCCTGCCCATTGCTACTTGGGCTGTAGGTAGGAGTAGTTATATGTGTGATGCCGTTATTATTACAGAAATTCGTAAACTCTGTGGAGACAAATGATGTACCGTTGTCTGTGCAGACATTTCTTATTAAACCAAACCGGCTCATTACCTCACATAATTTGCCTATAACTAGGCTGCTTCCATAGCCGGTAGATACATCAAAACATTCCAACCATTTGGAATACGCGTCTACTATTACTAGATAAACTTTGTTGTTAATTTTATTATATAAATGGTCACTGTCATTGACCCCAGTAATTAAAATATCGTCCTGAAATACTAGTACCCTATCGAGGCTAGATAGTACTTTTTCTAATGTTTTTTGAAAAATTGCCGCTGAGCTTGCTAAACCAAAAATTAATCTAGTGAATTTGAATAAACCACGGTGCGTATTGACACAAGTTAACATTTGGGAGTTATCGGTTAGCTTTAATTGGTTGTATGCTTGAGATAAGTCTAATTTCGTAAATTTTTTACCACCGTGCAGTTTCGTAAACAGCTCTTCGATACGTGGCAATGGATATTTGTCTACTACCAGCTGTTTGTTCAAGGTTACGGAGTAATCGGCACAAATACGAATATCTCCATTGTTTTTCAACACTGGGACAATGGGACTGGCATACTCAGAACTACTGACCGGCTCCAGTATGCCAACCTGGACTAGTCTGTCTAACTCGCGGTCGATCTTGTTTTTTAACGCGAATGGGACTTGACGCGCTTTATAAAAAAATTGGTTTTGAACCCGGCTTGACTTGAAGACTGACCTTTGACCCATTATAGCACCCTAGTTCATCTGAAAACAATTTTGGATATTTAGTTACCATTTGTTCCACATAGTTTCTGCAATTATTGACTGTGGCTATTTTTAAATTGAATTTTGATAAAAAATCTCTGCCCAATAATCACGGACCATCATACTTAACTACATACACAAGTATATCTATCGATTTTGATTTGTAAGTGAAAGGTAATGAGATAGTTCCTGCAGTTTCAATGTTGCTACCATTGTAACTTTGTAGCAATGTTTTACTTTTATGTAATTGCAATGATTTGAAGTGATAATAGAATTCTTTTTCTGGAATAATTGTTACTGCGGAACCGGTATCAATTTCAAAAATAAGGTTTACTTTATTTACCAGGACAGATTCCCGTATCGGCTCACCGAACCTGGATGAAATATTACATACGAAATGTTTACCATCGTCACCGATATGATCCAATTCGACCTCGATAAAGTGTTGCTGCACTTTACGTTGTCCGCACACGCGCCGCAGATGTCCACGTTCCCCGCACTTTCCGCACTTGTAACGCTTAAACCTGCACGTGTCCTCATGATGTCCAGTGTAGCCGCAAACAACGCAATTAACTGCGCCTGCCGACGCCGACGTCGCCGGAGCTACCGCGGCTCCGGAGCCGCTCCCGTTCGCGTCGCCCTGTCCTCGTGGACCAGCGCCTGACCGCGCCGCTCGTCCGCCTGCTCTCTGTACCACCTTATAGTAAACAGGTAGCTCTGGTTGCGCCGATGACGTCACAGCTATGCCGAGTCGAGCACTGCGAATACCTATCCTTGGCTTTGCCGAGTGTCAGATCGGCCATATCCATTGTGAACAGCTTGTCTCGCTCTGGCCCTGGTGACATGCCAAGGACAAAGCGGTCACGCAGTAACTCATTGAGACACGTAGCTGGAAAAGCGCAATCCAGTGCTAGTCCGCGAACACGTGCCGCCCAATCTGCCAACTGTTCCTCTGGTTGTTGAGTCGATGAATAGAAGCGATTTCGCTCGGCGAAACCACATTTAGCTGGTTCAAAATGATCATCCAATAGCTTCACTATAGTGTCGTATTCTAGTGTGGTTATTTTATTCGGTAGTGCGAGATCTCTGACCAACTTATAAGTGCTCTCAGATAAACTGCTCAGTAAAATTGCACGTTGTTTAATTTTTGGTTTACCCTCCTCACTTAATAGTTCATTGGCTAAGAACCACTGTTCCAGTCGCTCCTTGATCACTGACCAATCTTGGTTTTCGTGGTTGAAACTATTCAGGGATCCAACGGACACTTTCGACATGTTTGATTAGTTCACGTATTAATTCCGGTTCGCTCGTCGCCACTGTTAGTCGCGGAGAAAGAAAACACATGCGTCCCGAGCAATCGTATATTATCGACTAAAGAGGTCGGGTCCCGCGCAGCGTACCCTACGTACTTACATACTAACATAACACTACTCGTTTAGACGTGATCTTCAGTATAAAATCATTAAAAGTCGGTTATCGTCGCCTTAAAAACACATAATTCTTTAGCAAACTGTCAATAGATAGTCCAAAAAGATGTTTTTTCTTCTTGCATTTTCACACTGATTTGATTATTTTATTTGCAGATTCAACCAAGAAGCTTCAGGATGTTCTCAAGCAGTTCTGCGAAGTCAAGAAGCAGAGTTCAGATGGGGTGAGTCTCTTACTTTATTCTTTATTTGTTTTAGGCATAGTTATTGAGAATTTCCATGTCAGGTATATGAAAATAAGTAATTCAGACACGGTTTTTGGAGCAACCAAATTCGCAATTATCTGTGGGTGTCCAAACAAAAAGGGTCCAGTAGTGGGGTAGAGTTAACTACGACAACATGGCGCGCCCCTCCAAAAATCCAAACGTTTGAAAGTATTATATTTATGACAGTATTTACAAAGCGCCACCAAGACTCAAAACGCATTGTGTGCGTACTGAGACTGCCGTCAAACAAAAATAATCAAATTATTTATTTATTCATAAGGATTTGACTACATACATTGAAACAGTAATTAGGGAGGGGCGCGCCATGTTATTGTAGTTTATCTCTATTGAGGATTCGATATCTAGAATTACTCAATTGATAATTAGGATTATAAAAATATTCAAAAACTGGCACCATTTTTTTTATCAGACATTTGAAGTTGAAACTCTGTAAAAGTTTGATTTGAGACAAACTATTTATGAACTTGTAGATAATTGAGCATTCATTAATAATCAATTAAAATCGCGAAATACAATTTTTTCACCCAACTTTACGAAACTGCGTGGAAACTAAATGCCGAGAACTGGACCCTTTTCGCTTGGACTCCCACATATTTTCATAATTGACAGCTGGCCACGGGGCTCGCATCTGATACTTTTCAAACATATTTTTGGTGTTCTCTCATCATGCCCCATCTACTCGTACTCAGCTATAAACTTATCGCTCTCCATTTTGTTTTTCAAAAATTCTCTGGGCTTTTACTTTGGTTGCTTAAAAGTAGGGGTACTAAAGTATAAAAATACTAGCTTTAGCAAAGATTCATGCAAACAAACGAAATAATTGATCGGATACCAACAAGTGGCCGAAGAGTAGTTTGAAAAGTGATGAAACTTATTATGAGAGTTTATGACGTACAAGCTTGAAATAATTGAAACATTAAGTCTTATGTAACTATAAAAGTACAGTTTTCGTGGTGAATAAACCATTCGTGTCAGTCTCAGCGCACGTTAAGAGCGCTTACGACTTACGGCATTTCATACAAACTTTCAAGCCCTTGTTTTTCGAAATGACTGAACCGATTTTAATGAAAGTTCGAAATGTCTTATTTAAAAACAGATAACTGGAAATCTCTGTTTTTATGGAAAATTAAAAATAGCTTTACTTTTTAGACCTTTGTATCCTGCTTATGCGTATGAAGTTTCATTAAAATCGGTTCAGTAATTTCGAAAACAAGGGCTTGAAAGTTTGTATGAAATGCCGTAAGTCGTAAACGCTCTTAACGTGCGCTGAGACTGACACGAATGGTTTATTCACCACGAAAACTGTACTTTTATAGTTACATAGACTTAATGTTTCAATTATTTCAAGCTTTCTCACTATTAGATAAGATATTGACGAGAAACGACATTTTTTGTGATAGCACCCTTTAAGGCTTCTACATACCGGGGCGACTTGTCGCGCGACGCGACACGACACAAAGGCACCGCTCGTCCCGCGACACGCGGGGCCTTTGTGCCGTGTCGCGTCGCGCGACAAGTCGCGCTGGTATGTAGAAGCCTTAATGAGGAATAATAAAGTTCTTAAACCACTTAAATGAGCTGTTGTTGTATGCTTGGCTCCCCTCCAAAGGGGGGGAGGGTGCCCCATAATCGCCATGTTTGGCAGACGGGTCGGCGATCGCAGTATGGTGTTAAAATGCATAGAGAATGCTGCTGCCCATTCTCTAGTAAGTGTCTTAGTCGCCGTTATTTGGGAGCGACTAACTATCATTAATCAAGGTTTTAGGTCCCGCCGTGTACGTAAAAGAGATAGATACATTATATTAATAGTTGATCGCTGACTATTCACACCGCCGCGCCGGTGAGTACTCGTTTGCCCCCAAGAACAAGAGTTATCAAAGAGAGTACTCGCTCAGCGACGCTTGCTTGGCGAATAGAACACTTGCTGAAAGACTCACGCGTACCAGCTAGTAATCGCTCGTCGCAGTCGCGCACTCGCTCCTCGCTAACTCGTTTTTAGGGTTCCGTATCTCAAAAGGAAAAAAACGGAACCCTTATAGGATCACTTCGTAATCCGTCTGTCTATCTGTCTGTCCGTCTGTCACAGCTGATTTACTCCGAATGTACAGTACCGATTAAGTTGAAATTTGGTGCACATATTAACTTCGGAATTGACGGGGTCCATTCCCCAATTTGGGCCAATTGGGGCCAATGCCTGCCAGGGTTGCGAGTTTGTCCGAAAGGGATATCGTGGCCCTGGCACACAGGCAAATGAAGGAACGCGGGTGGGTTTTAGTCAGTAAAAGTCTGACACGCCCTCCCGCTCCGCCCAGAGCGGGAGAAGTTATTTCATAATTTCCCACCCAAAAAAAAAAAGAAGCTATTAATGTAGACTATAAGGAAATGTAAAGCACTGTTTTTGACAAAATAAACATTATCATTATCATTATTCACCCCAGTCTAATCTTTCAGGTAAATAACAAGAGTGATGGTTTGTTATATTTTTTCTAACAATTTTATTATGGTTAACCTCATCTAGAAATTGCATTATAGAACAGCAATGGAGTGTTATTGCGATAACAAAGTTAGTAGAACAAAACTTTGTGCTTCGAGAAACTAATATCGCAATGCATCAGTATTGGATATACTTAGATCCACTGCAATTTATTTTCGTTCTTATTTCTACCTTATTTATACCTTTGAGGGTAAAAGTTTATATTATTACTTGCTTTTGACCGCGACTTCGTCTGTAATCCAGGATAAAAAGTGGCCAAGTCCAATGCGTTCTCAATACGTAAATAAATCGTGCGGCATAAAATGCAGAACCGCTTTGATGAAAAAGATTTTTTTTGGAATGGCTTCGAAAATTTATAGTAAATTACCTTAATAAAGTCTAAGAAAGCTCTTACCACACTTTTTGTTTGTCTATTTAAATAATGCCCCCATCCATATATATTTTAGTAACATTATCATTTAAAAGAGTGTCGATGGAGTTTCTTGCCCGTTCTTCTCCATAGGTACCTACTACGCTTTGGAATGGGCAACCAGCTTTATATTTCTAACCAACCGACTCCTTGACAATTCAAAAGTGCTTGTAAATGTTTTAATTTAAAATAAATGCTTTGAGTTTTTTAAAAAGAACTCAAAGCATTTATTTTTGCGACGCCATTTAAAAAATAATCAAAATGGCGAACAGGGAGGAGGCACAAAAAAGTTCAATCTGCTTTCACGCGGACGGAGACAGCAGCGCATCTGCTACTATACTGCCTAGTGGTCGCCACATACAGGGCAAAGTACTTCGGTAATCCAGGTAACCTCTGTGAGATTTTCAGTAACACCAAGGCGTTGCTGGCGTTCCTTGAGGAGCTGGGGTGGATCGAATAATCGATTTTCCCACCCGTACGCAAAATACGCGCATATTGACGTGGAGTTGCGGATACCAGCCCGTATTACCTATTATTTCACGCGGATGAAGCCGCGGGAAAAAGTTAGCTTATTATAAATAGAACTCAATGACGAATGCCAATACAAAGTTGAGAGAGATAGCACTTACCGCATTAGAGTTTATGAACTAATATTAGTTTCCCTATGTTTGACCTCGTACCGTTGTTGCGAACTCGCTCCTCAGGCACAATTATTATCTAAAGTGGATTGCTTTTTATACAGGGAAACATACATACATGGTGATCATTTTAACTAAAAGCAATTGGTTATTATTAAGTTTGTTATGGATGATTTTTGAAGTACAAACTTCACTAAACGCGTTAGGGGATTTTTGGTAGGGGAAAAACTAATACGTCTCTGACATGCTAACTGCGGTGCGCAGCGGCCTGTGTACATGTATACGCATATATACAACGTGTTTTTTTTTATATCCCATAACTCTAGGGTATGATTGAGGCCATATCAAAGAATCAACTGGCATATGAGTTATGTTCCAATCCTTCGTTATTTTTTTTTTTCATTTTTCATACAAAATAATTCGGCAAAGTCACGATTATTAATGTAAAACACCCTTACGTGAAATATGACAACGTCGACAAGGTAGCTTTCCCTTCACTAGCTGCCGCCGGGAAGCCCCGATGCCAACATACCTACATATTTTATTTTACTATTTATTTACTACACTACTGCGAAGTTTGGCAACCTCGCAAAAGTAAAGATTCGTCATACTGGTGACAATTTTTGACCTAATTTAATTATGATTGATGATATCTCCGAAACGATGCATTTTTGGACCACCTATTCTAGGAGTTTTAGTATTATTTTTACCAACAGAATATAACCCTAGAGTTATGGGATATCAAAAAAAACAGGTTGTATATACAACATGTCCCAAAATTAACGCACAACCTCTTAAGGGGTCATTATACTCATCATTATGAACAACTTTTACTATGGGACCAAACCTGAAAACACCAAAAAAATATCTGCTGTTCCCCATATTTATATCTCGTCAAAATGTAGGGAACAGCTGACACTGGCTGGTGACAGTCACTCTAGCAGAGCGTCGCATCGATGGTTACGAGGCGGCTGTCTTCTAATGACAGAAGATGATGACAGGAGCCGCTGTCGTACCACGTTTACGACGAACTGCTATGCTGCTATATCCCGGCACAATCCTGGTGATATTGAAGCTGCTGAATCACTAATACGATGAGCAGACTTCTGGTGACGGCTACGAGTATCCTGCGCCATTATCTATACTTATAATATTATAAAGAGGCAAAGTTTGTGAGGTTGTAGGGGGTAATCTTTGGAACTACTGATCCGATTTTGAAAATTCTTTCACTAATGGAAAGCTACAGTATTGCCGAGTGTCATAGGATATATTTTATGTTAAGAAATTTCACGCAAACGAAGTCGCGGGCAGAAGCTAGTATTTATATAATATT
This sequence comes from Tiliacea aurago, assembly GCA_948098905.1. Lineage (NCBI taxonomy): Eukaryota > Metazoa > Arthropoda > Insecta > Lepidoptera > Noctuidae > Tiliacea > Tiliacea aurago. The sequence goes on along the minus strand of OX402603.1, from coordinate 11,171,509 downwards.
ATGAATGCGAAAGTTTGTTTGACACGCTTTCACGCTAAACCGGCTGAACGGATTTAGATGAAATTCGGTACATCAGTAGACCATGACCTGGATTAGGACATAGGGTACATTTAATCTCGATATTCCCAGGGGATCGAAACTTATGCGTGTGAAACCGCGGGGCGCAGCTAGTTACCTATAGTTTCTTTTCTAAATAAGAATAAAGTTTTATTTCTATCAGAAATTTCTCAGTAAGAACCGGAGTCTAGATTTGTGCTTGATTGATGGCAAAAGGCCCGTCCCCTATTACATGGGACGTAAACATACCTGGCGAAATGTGGCTGTACCTACTGTATGTATATATATCTACTATACTTCTGCCTAGCCCTTCGGTTATTACAGGGGTGATGTTCTGTTGTAATATAATCGCATGTACTGTTAGACAATTCTATATTTTAATAATAACACTGTACTTTGTATAAAATAACTTTATTAACGGAATACTGACTACACTGTCAACCTACTTGCTTCGTAGTTCGATGAACACTGCCTTTTACTATTTAAAAATGACTTTTGCCCCACCCTGAAATAACGAGAATGTCAACCGTCATTTCTAAGTGTTGCCAAAGTAAAAATAATACATTCAGTTGCCATAGTGAAAATACATTTAAAAGTTTGTGTACATTATCAATCATTTTTTCATTGACAGTGTTGCCACACTGGATATTATACTTCGGTATTTAAATAATATTTTTTTTTATATAAAATTCAGACTTCCATAATACGAGTAATAGATAAGTTTAGTAGAATTCAAAACTTATTTTCAATGAATGAGACAAATGTTTCTAGAAAATGCGCAATATTTATTTGAAATTAAAATTTTAATTTGAAACAAGCTAACAGTATATCCTACAAGCTATTATAATAACTAGTTTAATAATAATTATAAACGTCCAAAACCACATTTTATAATCTGCCTATAGTGCCTATAATTTACCCACAGCTGGTACACAGGCCTCCTCTCTGTGAGAGAGAGTGGGCCGTAACCCACCACGCGGGCCCAGTGCGGGTTGGTAGATGTCACATGTCTTCGAATGTCCAGTGAAATAGTACCAAATAATCGTCGCTTCATATAAAAGTTATGCTAAATGAAATTATGCGGAATATTAACTTTGTCAAAGGTAATTATGCCAAATAAAATTCTGCCATCTTAAAGGTATGCGATTGTAAATTCGGACATATAAACATTCCGCCAAAAAATAATGATATTAAATATTTTTTATGCTTTAAGACGGAGATATATGCCAGTGACCTTGAGCGGTTAGCTTGCGTGTTCTGTACTGAGCTCACGCAACGCGTCGTACGTTCAGCCAGTAATAGGACTCGCCCATCAAGGAGCGCTGTCCCCAATTTGACGCATTATTAATTTATTATAGACAATCCAAAAGGTATTTGAATAAAACGCGTATACTAAAAGATAAATAATTAAATTATCTTTAAATTGGTGAAGGTTTCAGAAAAATACGCTTCGTAGATTTTGCGCCATTCTCAGTTTTTTATCCGCGTTAGACATAACTTTACAAATTAATTTCACTATGTAATAGGTATAACCATAATCTAAAATATTCACATATTAAATTATTGAGAAAATGCTCTAATTTAACATATTTTGTTTTTAAATCATTAACACTCAGTTGCAGAAAGCTCACCATTAACACTTCATTACATAAAGCAGCATTATCGCTAATGAATTCATTACTTTAATGAAGTTGCACAAACAAATTTTAGATAGCATTAGACATTTTTAATGCCACTTTAGTTAAAGAAGACTTTAAACAATATTGCCAGGAATAAATTACCATATTGAACGAAAAGAGTGAACATTTGCGTTCTGTTATTATCCGTACGTACAAGTACACCACAATTTTAGCATAAAATAAAGTAAATGTAGTTGATTTATGTGTATTCAGTGTACTCTGTAGTTTAATGTAGTTTAAATAATCTGGTTTAAGGGGGATGCGCTAAGGTAGCCCGCGAAATTCAAATTTACCAACGTTTTTTGCAATTTTTATACTTCTGATTCATATTCTAATGATTATAATTCTGTAAAGCCATATTGGTTATGGCCGCGAATCATAATTAGATCAACATACGTGTTACTGACCTGCAAATTGCAAAAAACGTAATAAAATTTGAATTTTGCGGGCTACCTTAGCGTATCCCCCTTAAGCTAATAATTTTAACATGTGTGCAGTCTAGAGCTCCTGCCACACGTGGAAATCCATCAATTTCATAAAAACCTTCTGCAACTCTACGTAGTTCCGTCCGGTCTGGCATTTTAATATAGAGGTGGCTTAATTTTGCTAGCTCACGGGATACTTTTTGTATAAACAAACTGACAAACAACCCGACCCAACCTGTTTCCGACAAATTGTTGATTTATTTATGTTTATTAAATCACCCAATACCTACTTGCTGGAAAGATCCAGTGGCGAAAAATCTCAAACATATTAAAAGCTGTGTCAGGCCATTAATGGATTTATTTCTTTGCGTCACTGGTTCTAAATCTTAATCAAATAGGTTACAAATTTGAAGAACTGCCTCCTTGGAAATTCTATACTTTACACGAAACTCTTTTCCATCATGTTTTAAAAATGAAATCACTCGGTCTGGGATTCGACGGCGAGGTAAATCTACTAAATAAGAATCAGATAATGACGAAAGACTGGTTAAAGACATCTTTCAATTACAGAAATGCATTCAAGTACCGTAGAAAACACTAATGTTGCTCTTAATGGATGCTTTTCGGCCCATTAAAATTAAAAAATCTGAAATGTCAAACTTAAAGTTCACCACCTGCTAATGGGCGCTAATGAAGTTACGTGCAACGTAAAAGTGTTTAAAATGGCCGGTTTCATTAGGTTTGACATTTCATTAGTTAAATTTAATGGAGCATTAAAATAAAATATAAAATGGTTTTGTGCAATGATTTAATGCTACATTAGTGTTTAATGTAGTCTTTAAAATTTAAAGATCGTTTCTGCAACTGAGTGTAACTCTACTCGTTTAGACGTGATCTTCAGTATAAAATCATAAAGTCGGTTATCGTCGCCTTAATAATATTCGTTTAGAGAAAATTATGCCAAATAAATTTCGGAGCATCAAGATTCTGCCAGATAGAAATAAACAAAGAATAACAATAACAATTTAATAACCCGAAATAATATACACAAAGTAAATCACCTGGGTTTGATCCTACGACCTACAACTCGTGATTCGTGGCCGTTACCACTGGGCCACCCACTCTCTTCAAATAAACTTTATTCTTTCTTTCTTTCTCGGTAAAATCAATACAAAACCAATATGCTCGAAGCCAACAGCTTTCGAAATCAACTTGACAATGTCATGATAATGAAATCTGAATATGTGGAATCCTTAGTAATAATAAAGTGGAGACCGATACGATATCAGTATTTACCACACTGATATTGGCACTTCATTAATGAGATAAGTGTTTTATTATAATACTTTGTAAAGTATTATATTTTTTAAATTATTGTGAATGTGAGGACTATGGGGGTCATTGTTTTTTTTTTGTTTATCTCTCGTAGTTAGTTAATCTTGGTCTGGTAGTTGCGTAATTTATACGGCCTACCCAAATGTCCTTTCCTTTTTTTACGATTCTACGAACAATACAAAAGGTATTGTTCGTCGAATCATTGAGCTCCTTAAGGGCATTTACGACTTACGGCATTTCGTATAAACTTCAAGCCCTTGTTTTTCGAAATGACTGAACGATTTAATGAAATTTCATAGGCATAAGATACAAAGGTCTAAAAAGTTAGTTAAGAACATAAGTACCTACAGAAATGGACATAGGGTACCTTTCATCTCGAAAAAAAGTACTGTTCCCGAGGAAAACAACAATAACGTTCTTATGATAATAGATGGCTCCACGTGTCTTTCGAATCATAATTGAATTATATTAATATAGAAACTTCAGTAGCGTGTAAAGCCCATGATTGCAACGGCCAAACAACAAGCAGAGTACAACCCGAATTGATTGTAAAATTCTAAATAAACGCGAGCGTAGCCGCGGGCAAAAGTTAGTTAAATATACATCAAATAAATAATCACCTATCAATCATTTATCAACAGAAACAGCTATCCTCTGTCTCAAACATACTGTCCAATACTATGCGAGTAGGAAAACACCGGTGTATGCATGTTTTCTTGACCTTTTCAAGGCCTTTGACCTAGTGTCCTACGACTGCCTATGGAGGAAACTATCGAATGACACCAACCTTCCAAGGGATCTGGTTGATATTCTGAAGTACTGGTTGTTATACCAGTACTTCAGTCCTGTCAGATGCATACAGGTTGGAATGCGGGGTGAGGCAGGGGGGACTCAGCTCACCCAAGCTTTTCAACCTGTATGTAAACCAACTGATATGTGAGCTTGAGAACACCAATATTGGATGCTCCATCGATGGACACAGTATTAACAACATCAGCTACGCGGACGATATGGTGTTGCTGAGCCCATCGATCAGTGCCCTGAGAAGGCTTCTCCGTATCTGTGAGGACTATGCGGTGGCCCATGGTCTCAGGTACAATGCAACCAAGAGTGAGCTTTTGGTCTTTAAGGCGGGTAACAAATGTTATGACACAGTCCCATCAGTCACCTTAGGGGACATCCCGCTTACCAGAGTGACACGGTTCAAGTACTTGGGACACTGGGTGACTGACGCTTTGTCCGATGATATGGATTTGGAGAGGGAACGCAGAGCATTGGCAGTTAGATGTAACATGCTGGCCCGTAGGTTTGCTCAATGTACAGAAGAGGTAAAAATTACACTCTTTAGGGCATATTGCCAGTCTCTGTACACGTGCGCCCTATGGGTCAGTTATACAAAAAACTCGTACAGTGCTCTGCGTGTCCAATATAACAATGCCTTCAGGGTGATGTTGGGACTACCGCGCTTTTGCAGTGCGTCGGGGATGTTCGCGGAAACCGGCGTACCGGATTTTTACGCGCTGTTGCGTCTGCGTATCGCGTCCCTGATGCGGCGAGTGCGCGATAGTCCCAACAGTCTTTTGGCTACTGTGGCCAGCAGGATGGACAGCCCCATAATGTGGCATTGGATGACGACTCACAGAGCGTCATTCCAGTGCCTTAAATAATTTAATTTATATTTGTGTTTATTTTATTTAACGTGCATGTTATTTTATTTGATGTGTTTTGTGTTTTTATATTGTAATGTTTTGTAATTTATGGACTATGTGTCTGAAAATAAAGTTTCTATTCTATTTATATTCTAATTTATTTCCATCATTTATTATTATTATCATTTATTTCAGACGTAGTCCATATACTGTTAGTAACTCAAAAATAAACCTAATATAGCTATTGTTCGTATATACAAAAAAATAAACAATAAAATAAAATAAAAACACCCACACTAATAAATATAAATAAAAAATCACAAATCACAAATTGGCGCCGCACAGGAGAGCTAGTTTATGCAAAGCCCTGGACGCGTCCACCCGCAGTGTGTAGTCGCATCCAGTGCTGCCACATCGGCGAGTCCCAGCGGCCCGCGAACACGCTCAGAAGGCTGTTCGAGCTGGCCCGCACGCGCTTCATAAGACACGCACAACGCTTCCGCATGATGGCATGAAAGCCATCCACGCCTTTCACCGCAAACATCGCTGAAGCGCTGCAGTGGCGCGGCAACCCGAACAGTACCCTGAACTGTACTCGCAGAGCACTGTATGTACGCTGCGTGGACTTAGTCCACAGGCTGCAGGTGTAAAAAGATTGACAGAAGGCCTTAAATAATGTCACTTTGACTTGCTCGGTACACCGTGCAAAGTTGCGGGTTCCTACACAGCAAATTAATTTAATTATTTGTGTTAGGTTAGGTTAGAAAAGTGACAATTAACGCTATTGTTGATAAATTCAGTTACCAAAACAAAAACTCTTCATCAATAACCAATTTAACTAAATGACTATACAATATTCAGCCAATGACTTGGCCAGTTGTCTTGTGAGTAGTTGTTTAAGATAAATAGCGGTGCGCCACGAATATAAATTGTTGCTTATTTATTTAGTTATATTTTGAGTTGAGTATTTTGCTGCGCAATCAGTAATTTTGATTGGAATTCGGATTATTTTTGGATACAAAAAGTTATTTTTTTAATATGCGTTTAAATACTACCCATATTTTAATGACTTCTTTGACAAATATATCCGAATTCCGGAAACCGAAAACCGAAAACCTCGTAGGTAAAATACAATAACTCAAGCACATATAATACTTCCTTTATTTACGACAAGGGAAGGAAGATAAGGGAAGAAAACTCCATTTTTATCCCCAAATACCCATTAAAATAGTCATTATTATGAAACACAAAAACTTTTTATGGACTTTCTATTTACGTACACCTAATCTGTGTGAGCGAGCCAGTGAATATGACGTGATATCTCCTGTCTTCCTCTCTCTTTATGACGTCACATGCTGCTTGACAATCGATGTCGACCTTTTACCCTGGCAAAGAAAAGCTGACTTTGTCCGGATTGGAATAGAACTCAAAATCGAACTAAACCTTTCGGATAAGGAACCATGACGTCACAGAAAAGGGGTGTAAAGAAGAAAAATAAATAGTTATTATCGATTACACTGTGGACTTTACTACGTTCGTGATAAGGTTCGATTTCGTGTGTGGTCTATAAATAAGTTTGATGTCCCACTAAAGTCTCGCCAAGGATTCCGAGGCCTATTTGCTTGGCATTAAGTGTTTTCTCTTGTAAAAACCTAACGTGGGGATCAGGAGGGGGTAAAAGGGGGTGTTCTGTACCTTCCGGGGTTAGTAGAGGTCGAAATGTCATTGTGGAGTTAGAGAGACATTACGCAGGTACTTCACAAAGAGTTTCATCGAATCAAACTACTCTAAAGTCAAAATAACTCCTGTAGGTTATGATTTTCTAGCACAAAAAAACAAACTCAGTTACTTAAGGCGACGATAACCGACTTTTAATGATTTTAAACTGAAGATCACGTCTAAACGAGTAGTGTTAATGATTTGAAAAAAATATATGTTAAAATAGAGCATTTTCTCAATAATTTAATATGTGAATATTTTTGATTATGTTTATATTACATAGTGACATTAATTTGTAGTCTAACGCGGATAAAAAACTGAGAATGGCGCAAAATCTACCAAGCGTATTTTTCTGAAACCTTCACCAATTTAAAAATAATTTAATTATTGATCTTTTAGTATACGCGTTTTATTAAATATTATAAATAATATTTATTTGTTTTATAAATTAATAATGCGTCAAATTGGTGACAGCGCTCCTTGATGGGCGAGTCCTATTACTGGCTGAACGTACGACGCGTTGCGTGAGCTCAGTACAGAACACGCAAGCTAACCAATCAAGGTCACTGGCAGAGTAAGACGGAGATATCTCCGTCTTACTCTTAATCAAAACAGATACCACCTCCATCTTTGAAAAGACTAAAACTGCTTTTGAATATTTATTAACTTTACTTTCAATGAATAAAAAAATAATAAAAACACAGACGAACATAATACAACCCCCTACCTTTTCTTATTGGAAGTCTGTTAAAAACAAGACGGAGCACAGTGGATCGAAACTGCTATAAGAGGGACATTTGTTTTTTTTTTTTTACGTATTACATTTTTTTAAATACCCATCGAACGATCTCATCATTCCGATGAATAATAATTGTTAATACAAGTTTTTCTCTAAAACTGATAGTTTGGCCGGAAAAAATATTTTAGATTTTTTTGTATGGGTGAAACAGAAACTGCAAAAATTTGGCCATGTCTTGAAACACCAGGCTTTCAAACTACTATATTCTTATTCTTTGACTTTTTGGGTATAATTCTACGCTATCAGCGCGTGCCTGTATTTGCCCGTTCAAGAGTTACGAGGTTCGGAAAAATTAAAAAAAAAATAGTTAAAAGTACTTTTTCTTTAATAATAACATAGATATAACATTAAACATTTATAATTAAGGAATAATAATAATTTATAAACATAATTTATGTTTATCGAAACAAGAACAAAAATTATAAAATAAATAATAAAATTAATAGACAGAAGATTTTTCAGTGATGCAAAAACATCGGCTCGCATCACAGGAGTTCATGAAGAGCTGATCGAAAGGTTCCACATATTTCTGCAGACAGTAGCTTCTGGTGAGCAAGTGGAACTGTTTCGTCATCATCATCATTTCAGCCGGAAGACGTCCACTGCTGGACATAGGCCTACCCCAAAGGGGGGTTTGCCATAATCGCCACGCTTGGCAGGCGGGTTGGCGATCGCAGTATGGTGTTAAAATGCATAGAGAACGCTGCTGCCCATTCTCTAGTAATTTTTCCCTTAGTCTCCTTTTACGACACCCACGGGAAGAAATGGGTTACTGCTATTCTTTCTTTACGTCCGGCACCACACGGACGGAGTTGCTTAAATTCTCCCAACTTTTTAAAGACACTGCCACGTGACTGCGGCGTGTGCACTGGGCCCGCGTGGTAGATAACGGACCACTACCTCTTAAAGAGAGGAGGCCTCTGTCCCAGCAGTGGGAACATTATAGGCTGAGGCATGAAAACTCAATTCAAATATACTATGTATTCATGTAACATCAGGAGGAAAACAGCGCCGAAAAATACCAAAAAAAAAAAATAAACAAATAAATTAGAATTGATCGTAATCTCTTCCTCAACGATCATTCTTGTCACATTAAGTCTTTCCTGTCTTCCGTTGTCACATTTGTTGCTGCCCTTAGCTGTGGATGACAAGGGTAAACATGGCTGTGCAGATATCCTTCCTATATTTGTTAGGTCTAGAAAACTAAAATGGAAATGGACAGGTCTCAAGACCTGTTCTATGTTAGAGGGTTTGGTTTCCACACGTAGTCCTTCATGTGGACCATTGTGTGCCATGGCAGCCGTCATTGGTTATTCTAACCATCCCACCTCCCTCCAGAAGCTGATTAGGGCTCCGGAAGGATCTGGTTGACCCGAGGGTTTCTGTTCTGATCTGGATCCCCGAGGAAGAGAAAAAGACGTAGAGGACGACAGGTGAAATAGTGGGAGGATGATCTTCCAAAAGATTGGCGATGAACAGCTTTGGGCAGGAATAAGTGGATGGAAATAGAGGAGGCCTTCGTTGCAAGACAATCTGACCTGCAGTAGCTGGTAATTTGCTAAAATAGTGTTAGGCTGCGTTCAGACGACACGCGCCCGCTACACGCACGCCACGCGAATCAGCAGCACCTGCGTCTAACTCGATTTGACATTTTTTGTATATAATTTGAGTCATATGACGCATCAATAGATCTCAAATTGCATAAATATCGAAGTCGACCCACACACGCCACGCGCCTGCCCCGCGCCTGAATCGCGCCCGCCTCGCGCCTGCCCCGCGCCCGCCTCGCGCCCGCCTCGCGCCCGCCTCGCGCCCGCCTCGCGCCCGCCTCGCGCCCGCCCCGCACTGACCTCGCACAGGCGCCGCACACGCGCTGCACACGCCTTGTGCCTGCGCTTCAGCTAGTGCCGTATGGACTGTGATTAAGGGCGTTTTTGATTAAATAATAAGTAGTACGAGTATAAGCGGATGCGAGGCGGGCACAACGCGTGTCCGGGGCGTGCGCGTGGTCGGCGCGGGTTATCTGAACACGGCCTAAAGAAAATATAATATTATTAAATGTTATTAATTTGGTTCCTGCTAGTTTTCAGAATGCTCGACATCCTAGAGGCTAAAAGCAAAGTAGGTATTTAGAGCACCGATTTCAACCGCACTTGAGTGAACGGCACCTAACTTATACCACTTACCGGTTGTTAAGTGAAATAGATATATTAAACCTCTCAGCCATCTCGAGCTGAAAGCTCAACACACACAGGCAGCGGGTGCGGGTGGGGCGCGAATCGGGCACGGGCCAGGATGGCAGTACGGCGGGCTGTATTCTCTGTATTTATATAATAAAATAATAATAATAAACCATTTATTATAAGGTTACACAGACCCATAGATGAATACCTTAACCTAAGTATACATAATATATTAACAATTGCGTTAGTAAATAAAACTTAAAGCTATAGTATCACTTAGATGCACCAAGTCTTCGTGCGTTCTGATAGCACTTGACCGCAAAAGCGGCGGAATACCACATCCTGAGGCCAAAAGCTTTCTTCCGTCACCTGATGCAGGTAGCACGTTGGTATGCGCACCACAAATGCCTTAAAGTTGACGTTGCGATCCGACTCCAGCAGCTGCACCCTCGGCGCGTACTTCAGCTTTTGGCGCACGTACTTCACAATGTCTTCCGCGTCGGTGTATAAGAATGACACCACACGAAACGCGTGCGCGGCTTCCGCTCCCGACCCGCTCCGCGCCCGATTCGCGCACGCTTTTCGTATAGTGTAATTCATATAAATACATGAAATTCAGCCCGCCGTACTACCGTCCCGACCCGAGCCCGTCCCGCACCAGCCTTCTGTGTGTGTTGAGCTGAAGAAACGCTAAGACAATGAAATTCGGAATAAGAGGCAAATTCTTTCGTTCTCCCTTGACAATAATCGATATAAACAAGTCGATAAATTTCACGAACGCGTCGTAATCCCCCCCCTTGTCGATCGTTTGTCCTTTGTCCTCACATTAGTCCTCTAAGGCCTATATTTATCGTTTAAATTGCATAGTATACAATTTTCCTACCGACGAATGATTTTTACTTGTGTTATTTAGTCTGTAAGCTTTCTGTAAAATAAAAAAATGTAATAGAATACAATTGAATACTCTTTATTATGTACACTATAAGGGTGCTCGCCCAGAGCGAGAAAATCTCTCAAATTTTAAATTAGACGATGTCTACCTTTAATTAAATTAAATAAAATTCTTATTTATTTAATCATGTTCCTCATCATTCATCATCATCATTTCAGCCGAAGGCGTCCACTGCTGGACATTCTATCCGCCTTTTTATATTCAAAAGCAATTGCTAATTTACGGTGAGGGATATTATGAGGAAGTTTTGACTGATTTCTTATGTGAACAAGCGTAGCGATTTCTTTGGGTGGTAATTCTTATTCAAAACTCAGTTGAGCAACATGTGATCGTGGATTTTGGATACAAAATATACCTTTATTACTTATTTTGCTTCAGTAAAGAAAATTAAAATTTAACTTAAATTTTCTAGCAAAATTCAGCAAACATGCTAATTACGAAAAACTAAAAATGGTTTTTTTTTTTAGGTCGACAACCGCTCGTAGTATTGTTACAAGAAGTATGAGTTGAGAAAATCTGTCATGAACTCATGAGGCAGTCCAGGCAGGGCTTGAAACCGGTTAATTTTGATTTCCGCAGATACATGTTCTTTTTGATACAATTGATATTAGCTTCAAAGATTGCTTCATCAAATTAAGTTCAGCTTTGATTTTGTAACAAAATATTTAAAAACTAACGAAATCTGTTCAAAAACCTTGCTAATAACGGTTAAGGTTACGTAGAAAAATAACCGGTTTCCGAGCCCTGGCTCCAGGGGCTAAATACACTCCTTTGCAAAGAAAACGGGCGGTTTTGATTTTTCTACATAATCGGTAATCATTTAGTTCATAAGAGGTTTTAATAGCCAAATTATGTTACTGGCACTTAATAAAGAGTCTGGGTATGAAAAAATGTTAATTCCAAATTCGTAACTTTTGTTTAAAAAAATAATAATCCTTTTTTCAGTTTGTGAGTTTTTACTTACTCTTCGCGGGTTTGCGGTTAAAAGGTTATCAGGCAACTAAAACTAACTTCTCGTTATTTTTAGTAGAATAATTTATGTTTGTCGCGTAATCCTGCCTTATTGTGACTTTAAACAGATATCTTTGTGTCGATTGTAATGTCAGAAAATGCCATAAGAGCTAGTAAAATTATAGCGCTGCTAGAGGAGGGGTGTAGCCAATGTTACGTCTCACAGCCGCTAAACGTCAGCCGTTCAACCGTCCAAAGAAACAGGACTCGATACCAAGAGACAGGTTCCGTCCAGAGAAGGCAAGGATCTGGGAAAAACGTTGCACACAACCACGAGACGACCGCTTTTCAGTGACTCTGATGCTGAGGAACCGCAAATGCAGTTACATAGACCTCAAAAGAAACCTTGAAGAGGTACGAGGAGCACAAGTTAGCCTATAGACAGTGAGGAGGAGGCTTTTAGCTGCTGATATACACAGTCGACGACCAGCGCGGGCCCCAAGTTACTCTGTCAGCAACGAATTGCTCGATTGAGGTTCACGAGAAATTGCCTATCTTGGACAGTAGGTAACTGGAGTAGCGTACTCTTCACCGATGAGGCTCGAATTTGTCTAAATCATGAGGACCAACGTCGGCGAGTGATACGAGACCAGGGAAATGCTATGCCGACGTGGGTTTTGAAGAAATCTCCCCTTATGGTGGAGGATCCGTTATGTTTGGGCTGGCGTAACTTTCAGCTATCGTACCGAGATAGTATTCATTGAAAATGGCTCACTAAATGCGCAAAGGTGTAGAAATCCTTTGTCAACATGCACAACCCGCACTGACTGTAATTGGTGAAGATGCCATTTTCATGGCTGATAATGCTCGGGCCCGCCGTTCTGGCGACGTAGCTGCTTATAAGCAAGAGGTCGGTATTCGTCGTTCGGATTGGCCAGCGTGGAGCCCCGAGCTTAAGCCCATTGAGGATGTCTGGGACCTCCTAAAAAGGCGAGTACGATATGTCCAACCACTTCCACAAAACATCAGGGAGCTTAAACGTGTGATCTCGGCTGAGTGGGAACACATTCCACAGGACACCATCAAAAGCCTGGTGGAAAGCATGCCAAGACGATTACATGCCGTAATCGCTGCAAGGGGAGGTCATACTCGTTATATTTTTTAATTTTTTAATGACTTTTCTATTAAAATACCATAAAAATACTCGTAGTCTTCTTAATTTCATGATACTGATAAAAATGTCAATTTTTACACGGCTCTCTGCTTACATTGACTAAAACAGATTCCAGGATTGAAGTCTTAAAAACTATATTCTCATTGATAATAAGACATTTCTAGTCATCTATGCTAATGACATACTAAAAATATTAATTTTAACCATAGAAAAGCTTATGACCGTGGTGCCCGTTTTTTTTGCAAAGGAGTGTATTAGTGAATGTTTGGGTTCATTCGAATAATCGAGTCTGGGGCCACTGCATTTCATTGATACATAAGGATAATCATCAAAGCGCTCTTTCTCTCTCCTACTTATTTAAAACTAGCTTTTGCTAGCGGCTTCGCTCGCGTTAATCTAGAAATTGACAATCATTTTGGGTTGTACTCTGCTTGTCCCATAATATAATTCAATAATGATTCGAAAGACACGTGGTGCCATCTATAATCATAAGAACATTATTGTTGTTTTCCTCGGAAACAGTCCTTTTTTTCGGGATGAAAGGTACCCTATGTCCGTCTCTGTACACCTGACAACGTATATGCAAAATTTCAGGATGATCGGTTCAGTGGTTTAGGCGTGAAATACTATTTACCTGAATGTGTACATTATGGATTGCAATAAAGATTATTCGAATTAAATTTTTCCTTCTAAACTATATTAAAGGGAACAAACAGCTGTCGCCAGCGGTTCCATGACATTACATACCGCAACATACGACATTACATTACATATTGCGAACCGTTTCTATAACTTAACTTGTAAATTCCTCGCTGAGATGTATGTCCGTGGTTTAATATCGGAGATGTGGTGCGCCTATTCGAGTGGGGGATGAGTGTGCTTTGATTACGAGGCGCCGACACGACGGCGGCAGGGTTACCAAAGGAACTGAAATGAAATCGGGATAAAAATATGCTTAAAAAAATTTGCTTCTAGGTACATATACTTCATCATCACTACGTATACTCCGTTTGAAATAAGATTAGACATTTAAATAAACCTTTTTTACAGTCCGTTCAATCGATTTTGACTTCTATTGCGTTGATGGCATGACAAATGACAGCTGTAATAAACAGTTGGTATTGTAACCACGTTTTTTCTTTTAATACCATCCTTATGCCTATGGAATAGAAGTCAAAATCGGTGGAACGGACTGTAAACAATTAAATGTCTAATCTTATTTCAAATGGAGTATAGTATAAAACAAAGTCGCTTCCCGCTTCCTGTCTATCCCTATGTATGCTTAGATCTTTAAAACTACGCAACGGATTTTGATGCGGTTTTTTTTAATAGATAAAGTGCTTCAAGAGAAAGGTTTATATGTTTAGAAAAACTGGCCAAGTGCGAGTCGGACTCACGCACGAAGGGTTCCGCACCATTATCTATAAAAACGGCAAAAAAATCACGTTTGTTGTATGGCCCTTAAATATTTGTTTTATTTTAATTTAATTATTTATTTTTAAAGTGAATATACAACTAAATATTCTGTGAATATTTCAAGCGTCTACCTGTTACTATTATCAATATATAGCAAAAACGAGCAAAAAAATCACGTTTGTTGTATGGGAGCCCCCTTAAATATTTATTTTATTCTGTTTTTTTAGTATTTGTTGTTATAGCGGCGATAGAAATACATCATCTGTGAAAATTTTAACTGTCTCACTATCACGGTTCATGAGATACAGCCTGGTAACAGACGGACAGACAGACAGACGGCGAAGCCTTAGTAATAGGGTTCCCGTTTTACCCTTTGGGTACGGAACCCTATAAAGCCACGCGGGCGAATCCACGGGCAGCAGCTAGTTTGAAATAAGATTAGAAAATTAAAAAACCTTTTTTTAACAGTCCGTTCAACCGATTTTGACTTCTATTTCATTACAAATGGCGGCTATAATAAACAGTTGGTATTGTAACCATGTTTTTGCTTTTAAGGCCATCCTTATGTCTACGGAAAAGAAGTCAAAATCGGTTGAATGGACTGTAAAAAAGGTTTAGAGTGAAATTGATAGGAATGGTCAATCAATCTGCTCGGCTTTTCCCAACTATGTCGGATCAGCTTGCAGTCTAACCGGACGCAGCTGAATACCAGTATTTTACATGGAGCGACTGCCTATCTGACCTCGTCAACCCAGTAACTGGGTAATACGATACCCCTTGGTAAAACTGATTGTCAGACTTTCAGGCGTCTGACGACCCGTATTGCCTGTCAAAGATTCACGAATGACAGCCGGACAGCCGGGAGCAACGGCGTATCGTGCTTTCCGAGGCACGGTATGTAAAAATGGTCACTCACCCATCCACGGAACAACCCTGGCAAGCGTAGCTTAACATGATGGATAGACGCGTTGGCTGTTTTACTTACCCACGAGCTCCTAAAATTGATAGGAATGGTATCACGTAATTGCGTTAAAACTTGTGGCGGCATCTACATCGCCAGATGCGAACTACGCGTCACACTGACGTCACGCAAAATCCTGCATCGCGCAAGCGGAGTTTACCGCGCGACTATGCGTATTATACAACATCCCGACATCAACCGTCGGGCAGTTGCCCACCAGACACAACACACGCCTGGTCAGACGATCCTCCCTTTTCTATTTCTATTGTCTTGTTTAATTTGGGATTTTACTTGTATTTTTTTCTTTTTGTTGTTTAAATTCTATTTTCTTATTGTACACCACTTTTACCAATTCAGTATTTTGTCATTGGAGAGCGGGATCTCTTAGCACAGGTATTTACTGAAAAGGAGGTCCCTATGTAAGATTTACTGTAAAAGTTGTACAAGTTTCTGAAATAAACCTTTTTTTTATTCTATGGAGGATGAGTGAACTTTACACCCTGTTCCTCATGCCTCTATAAACTCGTAAATTCTTACTGGAAGTGCTTATCTCCTAGGTTAAACCGCAAACAAAGAAAAGTAAAAATAAATAAAAATAACAGTAAGTATACAGGGTCAGGTGTTCCGTGTGATGCCGGACGTAAATAATAGCACCATCCTATATAAATTTCACAGATGTGATGGGTATTGTTATCTAAACACAATAAAACTAATCTGTTTTGTTTTGTTGTTATCGTGTTTAGATATCGCAACCTATGACGTCTGCTGAGTTCTGCTAGCCAACTTAAGGCGACGATAACCGACTTTTAATGATTTTATGCTGACGATCACGTCTAAACGAGTAGTGTTAATGATTTGAAAAAAAAAATATTATGTTAAATTAGAACATTTTCTCAATAACTTAATATGTGAATATTTTAGATTATGTTTATAATACATAGTGAAATTCATTTGTAAAGTTATGTCTAACGCGGATAAAAACTGAGTGAAACCTTCACCAATTTAAAGATAATTTAATTATTGATCTTTAAGTGTACACGTTTTATTAAAATACCTTTTGTTTTGTGTATAATACATTAATAATGCGTTAAATTGGGGACAGCGCTCCTTGATGGGCGTGTCCTATTACTGGCTGAACGTACGACGCGTTGCGCGAGCTCAGTACAGAACACGCAAGCTAACCACTCAAGGTCACTGGCATATATCTGAGTCTTAATTATACATGTATACAAAATTACAACAATTGTTCCTTTATTAAAATACACAAGCATAGTATGTACAAGTATAATTATAATAAAATAATAAAAAAGGGGGGAAGTGCTCATTGGACATCAAAAAATTCGTCCGCATCGCTGTCAATGGGAAAAGTGCCTAAAAGGCTGGCAGCATTGCCATCCCTGTATAAAAACAAAAAAAACAAAGTCCTGTACGAGGCCAAATTAAAGTCCTCATCTCAGTCTCAGCATCATACCAGGTTTAAAATAACTAAATCTCGCGGCGCTGGTATAAAGATTTCTTCAATTTTGGTCTTTATTCCAGTTCAAAAATAATTTTTCTTGGAAATTTTACAGCAGTGTATTTTCTAATTACCCCTTCGCAGGAATGGGCAACAAGATTCCTCAGATATCCATTTTCCTTAATTAAACCTCTAAAATAAATATGATTCGGTTCAACCCTAAATGTAAAAATCGACGCCCGCAGATTTCCATAGATACATACGGGTATACCTCTCAATATTTTTATTTCTTTTATCTTTCATTGCCTAATCTTGTAATTTACTCGGTAATCCGAATCTGTCTCATTTGATGTTTTCTTTAGGATCAAGTCTTGAAAAGATACTTGATATTTTTAAAGATAGATTAGATGAGATAAATTATTCTGTAAGTACTTAGGGATATTTTTGATGCCCGTGTTGCTAAGCAACAAATAGCTCTGAGAAAATAAATTTTGTGGAAGTTACTAGAGGTTCTGATAGTGTAGGTAAAGGTTGTAGTAATATTCCCAGTCCAGACGGCGCTGACGTCCTGCACCTATAGTTCCAGATATCTTCGAGCAGCCTGCTATCTTCGAAACGTTTATTTCTCAACTCCTGATACTGTTTTTAACTGTACACCTGCTGTGTTTTCAACTGTACCATTGCCAAAGGAGAAGGGTCCTGGAACCCTTGGGGTATATTATCTGATTAAAACACCATAGTTTGGTTGCACCCTCAGGAAGCGAATTAGGGACACACTGAAGTTATTTAAAAATGTAAAATATTCCTTGCCGATGACTACGAATTAAATTTTTATCACGTTTGATTAAGTACGAGCCTACTTTACCGTAACGAGGACCGCTAATTACTTCCTGATTCAACGTTAATTTATTCATATTTTCATTATGTACATGTTACTTGATTACATAATATCACCTAATATAAACACATATATAAGGCATGTTATACATCGTTGGAATCCCTGTAAAATTCCCCATGACCTGAGGTATCTGCATCTACTATATCCATTCCCACTGAAGGAATTTTTCAGTGGGAACATGAAAAAATATTAGCATTATTAATTTAAATGGGTTTTCTAATCGTTTTTCTCGGAAACTATTAGACCGATTTCTATTTTGATTACAGATACCTCAGGCCAGTACATAGACCTACAACAATCTAATATTTAAAACGATACATGTGTATTTTTCAGGGCGTGACGCGTCCTGAAAAGTCACCTGTTAAACTCAAAAAATTACACATCACAAATTAATGAGTTACGACATTCAAGCTCAATTAACTGGGTCTATTTATTGGATTAGATACCTGAAAGTTAGGTCCAGGGCTAGGTCTTGACCTAGGCTACCTGGATACAAAAACCTATAACATATAACTATATAGCCCAGCTAATTGAGGTCGAAATGGTCGAAAACTCGCTAAGCTATGTTCCTTACATAACACTATGGCTATTTTCTATTTGAATTTAAGTTAATATTCAAGTTTCCCTATATAGCTACGTATGTGACTTTTCGTCGCAAACCCAAACAATATAACTATTTCTATGTGAATTTAAGTTAATATGCAAATTCCCTATATACAACTATATATGTGACGCTTCGTCGCGAACAATTACCTTAGAGTAATCAGACTTAGAGTGATAGTTTCATTCAAAATTCAGTTCAAAGTTGAAGCAACAACGTTCGCCGGCACGCACACAAGCAAACTGTAATGTTGCAAGAAAATGACAATTTCCCGAAAAAATTGGGGAAAATGGAACTGTGCGTGACACGTGCGTACGGAACCCTAATAATATTTGGCAAATCAAAATAAAAAAAAATACTTTTATGTGAATAGGTACATAATTATAATAGTAAATAGTACATAATTATAATAACAAAAAATGGTGTAACATATTTTCCTTTGCCTAGCAACATTTTCAATGTAATGGTCATTTGGGAATTGTTCATTATTGGCTTAACGTGGACAAGTTGTTCTGTAAAAAGTATTTTTACGAAAGAATATAATTAAAACTAAAATTAATATTTTTTTGATTCTCGTTGCAGGAAAGTACATGTAAAAACAAGTCGTTTAATAAGTATTTAAGCCGATTCAGTTCAAAAAGCGTCGCCATTTTATGGTTGGAGGCTGATTCTGTGTTGCCACATTAATAATAATTGTGATTTCAGTCTTTTATTAAAGATAATTATCGATTTCTAAATCTGAGTAAAAAGTATGTATTTTCTTTAAAATCTGTAATCAAATGATTTTCAAAAGGTTTTATATTTATTTTCCTTTAATTACATTAAAAACAAACAAAACACTCATCGCTTTTGGCCATCAAATCATTTTACATCCGATTATAATAGTAGTTTGATATTTTTTAAAAAGGCAAACGATTTATTTTGGAAAATAAATACTCATAATTGTAACTTTTTCAGTGACAAGTTTTATCATTAGACATGCTAAATATGAACCATTTTTACACTCTCCTGCAACCTTATTACTATAATTCATTTCTTTGAGGCATAAACTATTAAAAACCCTAGTCATTAAATATTATACTTAATGTTCACGTTAAGCCAAATTGCCCTAACAAACTGAGCAATTCCCTTTACGATTTATTCATCTGTTTTGATAAATGTTTTATACAAACAATATAAGATGCTAGGCAGTACTTACCCGTGAAATGGAATATTTAAAATTTTCTCGTGATTATGTGATGACTTGTGACACCCTTTCACTACACAGTACGTAATTTTTTTGTAAAATTGCGCGAGCTCTTTACTGTAATACTTGGACTTGATTACTGACGTGCCGAAAGTCCTAGGTAGCCTATAAAGGCTAACATGAAATGGCTTCACTTTGCATACGAGTACTGCGGTTCTAAGCCTATTGCTTCTATGTATATTACTATGAACAGCTCGGCAAATAATATCTGATTTCTGATTCATCCATTATCATCTGTTGTCAAGATGACGGCAAATATTTGTGATCATTTGAAGGCAGATACAAGTGGCAGCACAAATATGTGACATCCATCGATGGAACACCAAAACTATAATATATGACGAGACAAGCGACGCCAGAATATAGGATGCTGCATCAGCTTAAAAAAACATCGCAGGCGGGCGGGGGTACAAGAAATTTCACGCCGTCGAAGTCGTGGACAGAAGCTAGTAACTAATATAAATAAACTACTTTGCTTTGTGTCACGAAAGGAAACATCAGTACGGTAATGGCGGGTTACTTTAGCCATTTTTTTTTCAAATAATTTTCGAATTTGATCTGCATAAAGCTATTCACAAACATTCGACAGGTAGTCAAATCGAAAATGACATATTTCAATTAGTTATTTGCCTTGCCCCCGACAGCAAATAGCTGTCGCAAGAATGGCGGCAGTCTATTTGAGTTAAACTGACGAAATTTACGGGATTTTGGGTTTGTGAACAGCCTTTAGAGGACTCTTTTGATAACATTGATTGGTGTTCGATTCGGCACGGAAGCGTATCGGACGTTTGTGAACAGCTATGCTGTAGTTTTTATTGGTATTATATTTTTAGTGTTCTTGTATGTTATAAAGAAGTTCAAGGATGTAATCAACAAGATCCGAAGTGTATTTTAGAAATATGATAAGCGTAATTGGTTTTTTTAAATTAAAGTTTGGGCCAAAGTTGTTCTTAAGAACGGAAAATTACTTTAACCCCATGAACTTTATCGGTGAAAAATCGTACTTGCAGCTGTGAGTCGCCAAAGAAACCACCAAGGGCGGTAATATTGAATATCCAGGGCCAATGCCTGCCAGGGTTACGAGTCTGTCCGAAAGGGATATCGTGGCCCTGGCACACAGGCATTTGAAGGAACAGGGTGGGTTTTAGTCAGTAAAAGTCTGACACTCCCTCCCGCTCCGCCCAGAGCGGGAGAAGTTATTTGATGATTTCCCACCCAAAAAAAAAAAGGTGGGGTTTAATGTTAGACAAAAGTTCAAAATAAAACATTATACATATATTTCAAAAAATTTGCAAAAGTTAGCAGCAGAAAAATACGCCAGTGTTACTGTCAAAACTTCAAATGGCGCGAACATGTAGTGACGTTCAATCCAGTCAGTAAAACAGTTTCGCGAGAACGCGTCTATATCGCCATCTATTAGTTGCCGAAGGAACTACGACGATCGGTTGTGTGGTTGCGACACGGCGGGCAGTTCAAATATTTTCTCGATTTGGGCCAAAGCTATGCCCTAGGGTCAAAGTAACCCGAGGCCTACCGGTACTTTCTTTATTTCAAAATCTTTACATCATTTACAATTTGTACAAGTATATAAAAAAGGAGAGGATATAATCATAGTGCATCAAAAAATTCGTCCGCATCGCTGTCAACAGGAGAAATGCCCAAAAGGCTGGCAGCATTGCCACGTTGTATGCCAATGCTGATTCATTGGCCTAGAAATAGGCCAGCCCTCTGGTCACGTGAAGAGTTCACCAACCGCTTGGCGATGTCTCGAAAAACTAAGTGGGCACTCGGACCCCATGGCCCTAGTGTTTTAACCCCAAACGGCTCGAACATAGTACTTAATTTTAACTTGAGGACTCCATCCCCCATAATATTAAACAAGGTTTATCTTCAGACCCAGCTCGCCTTATTACAAAACAAGATTTATATTTGACATGGCTTAAACCATGGAGCCAGTTTTTGAAATAAGAACGTAACAGTGATTGAAATACCGTTCTTTTTACCAAACTGAAAACTTAGTTCAGTACTAAGTTGTCAATTTTGTGTTTAGGAACTTTACCAAAGTCGGAATAAAGTTCGAAATTCAATAATGACTCCATGTTTTAAACCTGGGTCTGAAGATAAACCTTGTTTTGTAATAAGGGGGAGCAGGTTTAAAACATGGAGCCATTATTGAATTTCTAACTTTATTCCGACTGTGGTATACTTCCTAAACACAAAACTGACAACTTAGTACCGAACTAAGTTTTCAGTTTTGTATAAAGAACGGTATTTCAATCACTGTTACGTTCTTATTACAAAAACTGGCTGCATGGTTTAAGCCATGTCAAAATATAAATCTTGTTTTGTAATATGACGGCATAAGTTCTAAGAGGACTAATGACATGGCATTTCGCTGTCAAAAAATTCAAAATCGGAGAACAGGACTATCCATCTACCTCAAAAATCACGGGCACTCTTGTACACCCCGACTACAAAGGCCTGCTCGTCACTAGAGCACTTATTTCGGGACATTTCCTCCCAACGTCGGCTTAAGATGACATTCAGCGAGACGAGTTAATGTCACAATGTCGAGATGTGTTAGTGAGAGATGAGAACTAAAATGATGGTGGTAATCATGTTTAGTTGGTACACATACATGCATAAATTCACGCCTTCTTCTCAAGGGGGTGGGCAGATATAACAGAACGCCACCTGGTACGCTCCTTACATACTCCTTTTGCTTCGTTTACGTTCATACATCTGGTCACACACACACTCTGGTTTGCCGCAATTGCCTGAAACGTATTTCTGGAGTTATCGTTCCGCCTTTGAGCTGAATGGTGCTGATCCATGCGTCATGTTCGTAAACGGGCGCTGTCAGTTGGGACTGGTCATCTCTTAACTGTTACGGCTTATTTTTAACAATTTTAGTTTTTAATTGTTTTTTAATATTTTTATCATGGACGCTTTCTTTTGCATCGTTCTCACATGTATAATTTCAATATGAATGATGTAACCAATACTTTGTATCAATATTTTAATTTAAAAGAGTGTCCGTGGAGTTTAATGCCCGTTCTTCTCTATAGGAACCTACTATTTCGAATGGGCAATTAGCTTCATATTCGTAACTGACCGACTTCTTGACAATTCAATAGTGCATCTAAATGGTTTAATTGATATAAATGATTTGAGTTTAGAGTTTACCTACTAATAAATTAACTTCGTGTGAATTGTATACAGAAAAAATCATATTATTTAAAAGTACCGATTCGCCGGTTTCGGGCGAGTATTTTCGTGCGAGTCGACCAATAAGCCTCCTGACTGACCGACCCCTTGACAATTCAAAAGTGCCTGTAATTGGTTTATTTGTAAATAAATAAATGCTTTGAATTTGAGTTTATAACAGCTAAACTTGGCGTATCTTACGCTCCGAAACTTTACGGAAATATATCTTTGGAGAAACGCCTTTGGAGCGGAACTTTTAAATGTGACCAATTTATTATTTCTACTTCCATGCCTGTAACGACGTAAATAACGACAGCTTGAGAAACGACCTATTTCCTATTTCATATAATATTTCGTATACTTTGTTTGGCGAAAAACATCGTAAGGAAACCGGCATGACCTATGAATGAATGAATTAATGAAATTCACCGACCCCAGCGTGGTTAAACCAGACTCGATTGCTCGAATGAACCCAAAGATTCACACTAGCCCCTGAAGCCTCATGTTTCATGAGACTACAGAGACCATTGTATATCAGAGAGTAGACCGGGGGGCGCGATAATGGTAGGGAAGACGTGCCCTTGGGATATGGAAGGATTTTTAGAGTCTACCGGGTATGCATCCTTGAGCAAGCATTGGAATAGTGGAGAGAAGGAAACCGGCATGTCCTAGAACCAAAAATTCGAAGACATGTGACATCTACCAACCCGCACTGGGCCCGCGTGGTAGATTACGGTTCACTCCCTCTCACAGAGAGGAGGCCTGTGTCCCAGCAGTGGGAAAATAGGCTGATTGTATACTATGTTCGTAACGCCATCTTTCTATCAATACTTTAGAAGGTAAGATAAGACAATATTTATTTTGTAAAACATGAGTACAGTATGAAGGTGAGATGAGGTGGCTACATGTTTTGCCATGTATGGCGTACGAAATTAGATGCAATTGACAAACAATACAAACAAAAAGAAATACAATCGAGAAAAAATAGAAAAAGAGAAGAAAATTGCTTTTGAATTAAATTATGAAATGGTGATGATGAAATTAAATGATTTTATTTTCTGTAAGTAGGTTTGTACAAAAACTTTTACACGTCAATCATATTTTAAAAACTAGATGAGGTCGGCGTTTCCTATCTGACTACTCTGAGAAGAAAGACCGAAACAAATTCAGAGGTCACAGTCTCTTTTAAAGTCCAGACATAATCTTGGTCAGATCATGTGAAGACCATGTAGATGGGTGCCTGAAATGGTATTTTGAGGAAAGAACCACACAGATTGAGTGGACCTATTCAGTCAGTGTACGTATTTGTCAGTAATCGTGCAGCTCAAATCAGAACTTTGAGTTCAACGATGCTCGCCGCATCGTTGAACGCAAAGTTCAATCAATCAATTCAATACCAAAGAAAGGAGGTTTAGGTAGGCCGCATAAAATGCTCAAAATGCCATCCATGACCATCATTAACACTAACGGAGAAAAAAAAAAAAGGAAATAAAATGACGGCGTAAGTCGCATGTAATTTTATTGAACGGCAAAACTTGTATTCAACTATTTTATGCCATTTTATAGAAATCGCATGCGTGTAAACACTTGCATGCAATTCTTGAATGGCAATAAAATTGAACGTACTTTATGGCATGCGATTATTGCTCTTGAACGTTCCAGAAACTTACTGTGGAATTGGGGCTTTATTCTTAGATATACACTCACCAACGCATACAATATTATCCTACCCTCCGGGAAATTTACACAGGCGTTATCTTGACTAAAGCTATATTTAGCCCAAGGGGGCTAAAAGATTGTTTGCTAAGATACAACCCGACACTGTCATGTGGACACATAACAGTTATATCGTTAAGGGCTATCTTAATTGTGAATCGCTCCTGCTAAACATGTGGTCCTGGGTTCGATTCTCAGGTCGGGCTAAATGTTTTTGGGTTTTTCCATCTGGAAATTCTCAGTAGCAGCTCGGAGTTTGGATTAGTGTCCGGTTGATGGCAATAGGCTTGTCCCTTATTAGATGGATTTAAACATAAGTGCCATATAGGTCATCACTGGCAACACGCACTGGTCAAAGACTTTCGTCTTGAGACACTGCGAATCAGAAATGAAGAGATCCGCAGGCGAACCAAGGTAACCGACATAGCCCGAAGAATTGCCAAGCTTAAGTGGCAGTGGGCAGGGCACATTGCTAGCAGAACTGATGGCCGATGGGGCCGAAAGGTGCTGGAGTGGCGACCGCGTACCGGAAGACGTAGCGTTGGAAGGCCTCCTACAAGGTGGACCGATGAGCTTGTGAAGGCATCCACTGGATGCGGGAAGCACAGAACCGGTCGAAATGGCGGTGCTTGGGGGAGGCCTATGTCCAGCAGTGGACGTCTTTCGGCTGAAATGATGATGATGATGAAACAAGTGGTAAAATACTGGCAATCGTCTGCGTTCGGCTAGACTGTGAGCTGAACCCCAACATATTTGGGAAAAGTTTAGGTAGATTATCAGTAGCAGCGAAATAAAGAAAGAAAGTAAATAAATTTATAGATAAATGTATTTTTTTTCTTTCTTTATTTAAAAAAATTAAAATACAAATAAAAAAAATCACAAATACTTCCAAAAAAAAAATACATTAAATAAACACAAACAAACATTTCAAACTTTGAAAATACATTTGTAAATAAATATAAGTTATTTCTGTCTTTATTTCTTTCTTTTCATTTTTTTTTTTAGTCTAAAGACTAAAAGGCACCAGATACATAAAATCAAACAAGTAAAAAGTGTAAAGTGCCATGTAATAAATTAGTAGGAAAGTGTGCCTCACGGCTGCGCTAAAAAGGTCCAGTTCAGCAAACATGCCAGACAACTAGTGCCTGACGCTGGTTTTCAACTGGACCTGAAGCGTGAGCGTGGATGTAAATCAGTTTTATACTGCAACGTGTTTAAGCATACATAAACAAATTAAATAAATTTGTGTCAGATAAAAAATAATGACGAATAAAAAGATAGTGTGATTTTATTGTAAAATTGCAAAAAGCGCTCGAGCCGACCCGACCGTGAGCATGAGCAAAAAAGCAAATAAAATAAGAACGCAGCAATGCTGTTCTGAAACAGAACCATAAGTTTGTCACACACAAGTTAATGTGTTAACTTATCTATTGTCTTAACTATTGTCTTTTGTCTTTGGCCTGCCTTGACAAGCCCTGACACTGACATCAAGCAATTGACAACATTGTCAAAGTTTTAACTTTTAAGGTTTTGAATACTAGGCTTTTAGCAATTATTATTTATTATTTTTCTTATTTTTATTTCTTGCTATTAGAGTTAGGCTACTTGTATTAGAGTGTGTTTTTTTTTTTTTTTCGTCAATTTGTATTTTATTTTTGTAATGTGTGTTTTGTTTGTGCAGAATAAACAATTTTTCTTTCTTTCTTTCTTTCTATCTCATAAACCAATGAGTTGAAATATGATAAGCGGCGGAGATGTTACCTCCATTTAAACATGGCTATAATTGGATTCAGAATTTTCCCAGAGTATATCAGACTACCTACATAGTTCATTATCATCATCAGCCCATAGCAGCCCACTGCAATTGGGTTCTTGTACATAGTTAAGTTTTATATTTAATTTTGTTTTCTTTTTATTTATTGTAGGGGTTGTTTTATTTATTTTTATTACCCTAGTGGCATTTCAATTTGGAAGTCGGTTAAAAACTAGCTTTCTGCCGAGACTTCATCCACGGCGAGAAAAAAATTAAAATTATCCCACGCTTCTCCAATTGCACGCTTCTCAGCTTGATTCTTGGGAAATCTCATCCAGCTGCCACCAGCCACCCCGTGAAGATCATCGCTCTACATTTATGTAGCCTGAGGGCTTCCTACCATATGGCTCCTCTTCACAATCGGCGATGATCGTTAAGAGGAGGCTCCCAATTTTTATGTTAATTTGCATGAATATTCTGAGTGAGTCACATATACAAGCAAAATTAAACTTTAGTATATTATTTATTGGATCCTTTTCTTTCCATGTTGAAGACAGTTAAGTACGTAATTGTAATGCATTTTTTATTCGAAAATCATGTCTTTTTTAAGGATAATTATAAAAAACCGGCCAAGTGCGTGTCGGTCCGTAGTTAGGATGAATTTATCCTAAAAACATACTTAACATTGTAGTTGAAAAACATGTTCCCCCATACATAGATATACGTCACAGTATATTCTGCAACTGCAAATATAAGTTTGTAATCGCAATAAAACATTTTTTTTATGTGATAAAACTACAAATTTACAATTTTTGGAAAGGACACTTAAGGGCCTGTGCACACCACGTTTTTTAAACGCGCCGTTGACGCGCGTTTGTAACGATACAGACGCGATACGCACACGAGTCAGATGCAGCCTACAAGACCTTCTGTAGGATAAAAGTGCGCCGTCGACGCACATTTCTTAAACAGTTTAAATACGTGGTGTGCACAACCCAGCGTCGAAGTACTCGTCCGCATTGCTGTCATCCGGAAACGTGCCCAGAATACTGGTAGCATTGCCACGTTGAATGGCAATGCTAATTCCTTGGCCAAGGAACGAGCCAGCCCTCTGGTCACGTGAAGTGTCCATCAGCCGAAAATAAATTTCCTTAAAAAGGAGACGCGCACTCGGGCCCCATGACCCGAGCGTTTCGACCCCAAACGGCTCAACACTGAAGTTACCAGAATGATGATTAGTAGCTATAGGCGCTACTCCTTATACCGTAATTTCCAACGTAATTATACAGCTGATCCCCGGATATACGGCACTGCCTAATCGAGGGCAATACATCACGGATGTAACGTCACGATGATAATGACGCACATCGTTTGTGGTTCTGACGCCAGAATGATGACGTTTTTATGTATAGTCGGTAGGCAGAGACTCTTTCTGAAATTTACTTTTAAGGCTAGGCTGATAATTTTAATTTTAATAAAACACGCTTTCTTCCGTTTGGTGCCCGACGTAAAGAATAGCACCATCCCATTTCTTCCCGTGGGTGTCGTAAATGGTGACTAAGGGACTTACTAGAAAATGGGCAGCAGCGTTCTCTATGCATTTTTAAAACCATACTGCGATCGCTAACCCGCTTCCCAAGCGTGGCGATTATGGCAAATCCCCCCCTTTTTGGGGAAGGCCTATGTCCAGCAGACGTCTTTCGGATGAAATGATGATGATGATGAAAACACGCCTGAAAACGCCTAAATCTATTTGGAAACTAACATTTTCGCGCTTATTTTTTTACTTATTATAAGAAAGAAAGAAAGAAAAATATTTTATTCGGGACACGCACAAGAAATACAAATATAGCATTTAAAACTAACTTAAACAATTAAAACAACCAAAACTTGTGCGATGCCAAAAAGGTCCCTATTTCAGCATAATGCCGCGATATTTAAAAAATAAATACCGCAGCGCTGGTATTCTGATAGGGCCCGCTGTGATGCCACGGACTCACCTACGGATACGCATAAATGCCACTAGGGTAATAAAAATAAATAAAACAACCCCTACAATAAATAAAAAGAAAACAAAATTAAATATAAAACGTAACTATGTACAAGAACCCAACAGTCTAACCTATCATCGCGCTTTTAATCCCCGAAGGGCTAGGCAGAAGTGTACCTATAGTACACCCACATTTTGCCAGTTATGTCCCATGTAATAGGGGGCGAGCCTATTGCCATCAACCGGGCCCAAATCCAGACTCCGAGCTGCTACTGAGAAATTCCTAATGGAAATCCCAATAACACTTTACCCAACCAGGGAATCGAACACAAATCTTCATGCTCAGCAGTAGTGGTTCCGACCAGTAGACCAACGCAGAAACAAGGCAATAAATGTTGTAATCAGATTTTTTAAGTTTATTTTTTTAATCAGATGAAAATATACTCATAGTTTTCATCGCGGTAATATAACCTCGTGGGATAATTTTTATTTTTTTCTCGCCGTGGATGAAGCCGAGAATGTCTCGGAAGAAAGCTAGTTTTTAACCGACTTCCAAAAAGGAGGAGGTTAAATGTTCGGCTGTATGTTTTTTTTTATGTTTGTTCACCGATTGCTCCGTCATTTTTAGATCGATTTTGAAGATAATTTTTTTGTCTGAAGGTCACGAGGTGGTCCCCTTGTCACCAAGTCACAATCTAAGGAATCCTATGAAAATCGAGGGCAATCCTCAAATAAAAAAAAGTTTTTACAAAAAAAAAAAAAAACCGACTTCCAAAAAAAAATTTAAAAAACACGAAGTCGGTGGCAAAAATTGCAATAGATCCAAAGACACCGACTTCCGAAATGAAGGTTATTTTTCACTTTGTAGTGTTTTTTTGGAAGTCAGTTTTATTTTTTTTGTAAAAAGTTTTTTTATTGCATAACATGCTTAATCAACCTCTATTGTTCCCACTGCTGAAACACACGCCTCCTCTCTGTGAGAGGGAGTGGGCCGTAATCCACCACGCGGGCCCAGTGCGGGTTGGTAGATGTCACATGTCTCCGAAGTTTTGGTTCTAGGACATGCCGGTTTCCTCACGATGTTTTCCTTTACTGTTTTGAGAGCAGTGCAGGTGATGAAATTATTTACGCAAAGTAAAGCGCCTATCGGGGTGAACCCACTGGACCACCACTACTGGTAGTTTTACATCCTGGCAAAAACGAATCACAAACTGAAAAATATTCTTCAAAACTAACACTAAATAATATCCTAATGGTTCACATCATTCCTCAACTTACAATTCACTCCATAAATCAAGAGCAGACTCTCGTTCACAACGATAACGAATGAACTAAATGAACGAAAGTACATAAAAACGTTCACGAACGGTTGGCTGTTGAAACTGAGTTTAGTTTTTTCATTTTTTAGTTCAGCTTTTAACTTAGTTGTGAAGTAAATTGAATGACGCAATTCGGGTGGAGTTTTTTGGAGCCAGTTTTTTTTTTAACCGACTTTCAAAAAGCTGTAGGTTGTATGTTCGGCTATATGTTTGTTTTTTGTTTATATATGTACACCGATTTGAAAAATGATTTTTTTGTAAAGGGATATGCTCCCGAGGTGGTCCCATTGCTACTAAATGAGAGATTTCCCATGGAAATCGAGGGAAATCCTCAAATTTTTTAGGCACACCTATAGCGATTTGGGTATTTTTTATAGTAACTGGTGCATTTGCTATCGGAAAGCACCATTTGGTGAAGTGGAACTGATGATGAAGACCTCAGATGGCCACAGGAACGACATAATAAAATATTTAACGGGTTGCGATTCGATGGGCCTATGTCCAGCAGTGGACTGCTATATCCTGAGTTGATTGATTGATTGGGTTGCGATTCGATTAGGCAATTGGGCCACGACATTCTTAAGTTCTATTAGCTACGGTTGAAATGGAAAAAATCAAATTCAAATTCAAATTTATTTATTTGCTAGAATGTAGGTTTTGTACCTACATTCTAGCAAAAAAAATAATTTGAATTTGATTTTTTTCCAGTTCAACCGTAGCTAATATTCGTAGACCGATCGCTACGGCGTAGCTAAACGCTACTCGTACGAGCCTCTAAGAATGCTCAAATATACGTGTTCATGATATCTAGATTAGCAGAAAACTCGGAAATTCCTAAAAACATTTCCTTTTTACCCAATATTACAAACTGAAATTGTTCTATTACTTTATTTTTTAAATAAAAAACAAAATTCTTTTCAACGGTACAATGTACAGCAATACAGCAAATATCGTTATCAACTTCTCTGAATATGGCTAAACATTTACAAGCAAATTCGAACCTTAACACCAGCAAATAAGGTGGTTATTTGCTTCACACTAAACAGATCTTTTCCATAAACGTCTTCGGGGTAATAAGGACCTTATGCTCAAGAAAATAGGGTTCTATTTTGATCAAATTGTGCCAGGAAGAGATCGCCCTAGTGATATTTACTTGACCTATATAAGGACTATTATCATTTAGATCGCTATGTGGCATCCGAGAATTTGGATGTGTTAATGGATAAGCAGATATCAAAGGTTTTAGTTATCACAAAGTGGAAAAAAACATAAAAGTCGTGAAAAAGAGAGCTTCTTTTGCATTGAAACAGAAATGCTGGAGAAAACTGTAAGGCAGGAAAGAAAAGCATTGGCTTATTATAATATTTTAAATATATAATTGAATTTCTGAAAAAAAAAAAAACAAAAAAAATTGTTCGTAATAATACTACTACCGTTCTATTAAATAGTATTAATGGAAGAAAGAAAGAAAAATATTTTATTTGGGGCATGCACAAGAAATACAAAACTAGCATTTAAAACTAACATAACACAAAAAAAAAAAAACAATCAAGACTTGCGCGCGCTCAGCTTAATGCTGTGATATTTAAAAAATAAAAACCGCATATATTGGAGTCCATTTAAAAGGGTGTGGTGGCATCTACATAGGCAGTTGCGACTCATCCATCACACTGACGTCACGCAAAATCCTGCATCGCGCAAGCAGAGTTTACCGCGCGACTGGCATTTAAACAACATTGTTTAAATGCCAGTCGCGCGGTAAACTCTACATACATACCGACATCCATCGTCGGGACGTACCCCCACCAGACAAACACACTTGTCCATAGTATGTTGGGGTCTGCTTCCAGCCTAACTGGCACTGCATCGTCGACTCTGTCTCTGTCACCTCTGCCCTTTTTTAACCGACTTCCAAAAAGGAGGAGGTTATATGTTCGGCTGTTTTTTTTTTTTTTGTTCACCTATATCTCCGTCAATTATGAACCGATTTTGAAAATATTCTTTTTGTTTGAAAGGGTATGTTCCCGAGGTGGTCCCATTACCACCAAATTAGAATCTGATAAGGGAATCTCATGGAAATCGAGGGCAACCCTCGAATTTTATAGGCAAACCTATAGCGATTTGGGTATTTTTTAAAGTAACTCGTGCATTTGCTCCCGAAAATCACCATTTGGTGAAGTGGAACTGATGGTGGAAACCA
This sequence comes from Tiliacea aurago, assembly GCA_948098905.1. Taxonomy (NCBI): domain Eukaryota; kingdom Metazoa; phylum Arthropoda; class Insecta; order Lepidoptera; family Noctuidae; genus Tiliacea; species Tiliacea aurago. The sequence continues at coordinate 11,139,823 of OX402603.1, read as the reverse complement.
CAGATGGCCACTGGAACAATATAATAATAAGTATTTAACGGGTTGCGATTCGATTAGGTACTTTAATATGGTTGCTAAGCAATTTATGCTCGTCACAATGCTTATGGTGAGTGACAGTTCTCCTGGTTCTCACCAGGAGAACTCCTCAACAATTAACGTCCCAGCATCGGGAAAACCAATATTTTAGTAAAAGGTGATGAGCAGTTGACTTAAGGCTATTGTAACTTAGATAAATTAAAAACTGACCCACTAAAAAGTGAAAAATAAAAAACTTTTTGTAAAAAAAATAACAGACTTCCAAAAAAACACTACAAAGTGAAAAATAACTTTAATTTCGGAAGTCGGTGGCAAAAAACTAAAATACAGATCCAAAGACCCCGACTTCCGAAATTTAAGTTATTTTTCACTTTGTAGTGTTTTTTTGGAAGTCGGTTATTTTATTTTACAAAAAGTTTTTTTTTTTTTTTGTTCACGGGTTGGAAAATTCTCATAGATGTCTTCCGCCCTGGGACGGGCGGAGGGGTCTGTCAGACTCTTACTAACTAAAAACCACCCCTCCCACACTTCCACCGGGGATCTTGGGATCAATTATTACTTCCGCAATCCCCGCCTCTGCGGGCCACCTCAAGTCACCTCTGCCCTAGACTAAGGTCAAGAGCAAACCCATCCTAAATAAATAATGTCCAAGAATTAACGGGGGAAAAAAATCTGCTGTTCGCTACATTCATGTTCGAACAACTCATCAAAATGTATCGAACAGCTGTTTTTTTTTTACAATTTCAGGTTTGGTCCCATAGTAAAAGTTGTTCATAATGATGAGTACAATGACCCCTTAAGAGGTTGTGCATTAATTCTGGGACATGTTGTATATCATTCTTTCATATTTATTATTACTCCTTTATGTAGGTATAGTTCAGAAGTAACTGATGTTACGTCGGGTTCTGACACGCGGCTTACATTTACAATTTACATAACTTTCTTAAATAATTATTTTATTTTTGTATGTTTTTTCACTCATAATCAACCATTGTTCCCACTGCTGAGACACAGACCTCCTCTCTGTGAGAGGGAGTGAGCCGTAATCCACCACGCGGGCCCAGTGCGGGTTGGTAGATGTCACATGTCTTTGAATTTTTGGTTCTAAGACATGCCGGTTTCCTCACGATGTTTTACTTCACCATTTTGAGAGCAGTCGTGATGAAATAATTTACACAAAGCGCCTGCTTGGGTTCGAACCTACGACCTAGAACTCGTAATTCACGGCCGTTACCACTAGGCCACCACTGCTCACATATTTCATTTATCATGTTCGTGAACGGGCGCCGTCAGTTGAGACTGGTCTTCTCTTAACTGCCAGGGCTTATTTGTAATCTTTTTAATCTTATATTTTGAATTGTTTTTTAAATAAACAATTAATTTTTTTTTACATTGTTCTCACATAATATGCAACAAGAATAATGTACCCAGGATTTTGTAATATCTTGCTTTAAAAGAGTGTCCTTGGAGTTTCTTGCCTGTTCTTCTCCATAGAGATCTACGTTTTGGAATGGGCAAATAGCTTCAACTTTCTGACTAACTGACCGACTCTTTGACAATTCAAAAGTGCCTGTAATAGGTTTAATTGAAATTAATGTTTTGAGTTTGAGCTTAGCACTTTTTATTTTTAACCGACTTCAAAAAAAGGAGGACGTTCTCAATTCGTTGGAACCTTTTTTTTAAATTTATATTTCCCGATTACTCAAAGACGGCTGGTCCGATTCGGAAAATTCTTTTTTAGTTTGAAAGGGTATACTTTACAGTTTGTCCCATTGTCATCACGTCAGGATCTGATGATGGGATCCTGGAGAAATCGAGGGCAATCCTCAAATTTTATAGGTACAGCTATATCGATTCCAGCACTTGAAAATCACCATTTGGTGAAGTGGAACTGATGATGAAGACCACAGATGGCCACTGGAACTACTTAATAATAAGTATTTCACTGTTGCGATTCGATTAGACACACTTTAATATGGTTGCTAAGCTATTTATGCTCGTCACAATGCATATAGTGAAGTCCACATTTCCAGTTCTCTTGGTTCTTACCAGGAGAACTCCTCAACTATTAACGCATCGGGAAAAGCAATATTTTGTAAAAAGTGATGGGCTGTTGACATTAGGCTATTGTAACTAAGATAAATTCAAAACTGACCCACTAAAAAGTGAAAGTTTTTATAAAAAAATAATAACTGACTTCCAAAAATAACACTAAAAGTGAAAAATAACTTTAATTTCGGAAGTCGGTGGCAAAAAACTCAAATACAGATCCAAAGACACCGACTTCTGAAATTAAAGTTATTTTTCACTTTGTAGTGTTATTTTTGGAAGTCGGTTATTACTTTTTTTTTAAGTTTTTTCTTTATTTATTTTCTTTCATATTTAATTTATGAAAAAAACATTAAGCTAAGAGATACGAGTATGTTATTATACATACATACATAAACTCACGCTTTCTACCCATGGGGGTAGGCAGAAACTGTAGAACGCCAGCTGCTACGCTCCATACATACTCCTTTTGCTTCGCCTACGTTCATACATCTAGTCATACACGCCGGTTGCTAGTACTACGCACCTGACCTTTCTGAAGAACATCACCAATTCGATCACTATATTATGTCCTCTTAGGGTGTCCGGGGTTCCAGCGTTTCCACTCACCTCTGCTTTATAAAATATACCTTTTGTTAGTCGCCTTTTACTCATCCTCTCCACATGACCAAACCATCTAAGCATACTCTTTTAAATTGTTGATAGTACATCTTTTGTCAACTTATGTTATTATATTGCCTAAATAAAAATGCTATCAAACACAAAAAACCGGTCAAGAGCGAGTCGGACTCGCGCACCGAGGGTTCCGTACGAATATATGATGTTGATGATTTCTTAAAAACTGTGCTACTTAGAGACATCGTTTTATTTTTCCTGTAATTTTCAAATAAGCTTCGATCATATAGAATATTTTCAGATTTTTATATCTGCAAAGTTCGGAGATAAGCGGGAGGAACGGTATTTTTTTTTTTACATTTTTCATCGTCGGAAACTAGCATAGTTTCCGACGATGAAAAATAAGCCTAAAAAAATAAAAATAAATGTTTGAGAATGTGCAAACAGCGTTCTTTCATATGATACCCCACATGCCCTAGTAGCCCCACTTCAAATTTTTAAGACCCGCTTTCAGTCCCTTTTGCAAAAAATTTTTTTTTTTTTAATTTCTTTTTTGCTTGCAAAATAGTTGGGCAAACGTCATCTAAAACTATTCTAAATTTCAAGTTGATAGCATTAGTAGTTCTTGAGATATCCAGGTGTGACAGACAGACAGACAGACAGACAGACTTAGTCTCACCATAAAAAACAATAAAAACAATCTTTAAACAATAATAACCCTGTATTTATTCCCAAACGATCGAAAACTCTTCCCATTTACACGAAGAGCATCTGACACGCGTGCCCCATTCTCCCCGTCCGCGGAAAGTTTCCACTTCCCGGTATATTTACATAAATCAATCTATATTGATTGGTTCGTGCGTACGGAGATAGGTATCTCGCATGTGTGTATATACGGTTTTTTTTATTAAGTGCGCGTTCTGCGTTGAAATCAAACTATACTGCTATTTAAACAACATCATTTTTAGTATATGCGAAACCTGAATATAGTTCGTTCAGAATAAGGAACTTATCGATTTGAATAATTTTTACACCATGTTATATTTTGTCCTAAAAATATTTAAGTGTGATGGAAAATGTTATCACCATTTAATTACTTACAATACAATCGCCGTACGGTTAGGTACCTTCTGCTAAATTATTATCAATGAGCGCAAGACGACCCTGGAGGCGCGGAGGCGCCGTTAGCATGTTTTTGTACGGACAACCCGGTAACATAACAACCTTATAACTTTGTGATTTTTCATGATACCGTTTTTAAATTTTGTACATAGATTCTTTACATAAAAATACTAGACACGTATTTCGGGTTTCGCTTATACTAAAACTAATATTGTATATTTCTGATTGAGTATAGTTTTCGCCGATTTATTTTGTTTTGGTATTGTGGCGTGTGCTAGCTAACTTATGGCAAATAATTTAATTTAAGAGGGCGTACAACGGTCCACTAGCGCTACTCCTTTAAGAAAATATTATCTCGTGACTGAGAAGGAATTATGAATAACGGCTATTAAGTACCCTCGGTAAGTGTGTCTAGAATTTTCTAATACCTTTTATAAAGTTTCATATTGAGACACGAAGCAACAAAATACGAAAATATATAAAGAAAAGCGGCCACATTCGTCTAGAATTCTAGATCTTATTTTGTTGCTTCGTGTGCAGCTTTAAAACCGGCCAAGTTCGTGTCGAACTACGCACAATACAAGGGTTCCGTAGTTGTGATGAATTTATCCTAAGAACTAACTTAACATTGTAATTGAATAGCACTTTACACTTTTTACTTGTTTTTTATTATTTTTTTAGCTGCTGTATATTATATTGTGTGCCTTTTAGTCTATGCTAAATAAATGTATTTTCTTTTTTAGGGTTCCGTACCAAAATAGTAAAAAAGAACCTTTATGTTGAGACATAAGTCTGTCTGTCTGTCACGCCTGGATATCTAAAGAGCTACTAATGCTATCAACTTGAAATTTAGAATAGTTTTAGATGATGTTTGCCCAACTATATTGCAAACAAGAAAAAAAAAATATTTTTATTGCAAAAGGGACTAAAACGGGATCTTATTTTTTTTTAAGTGGGGCATGTGTGGTATCTTATGAAAGAACGCTGTTTGCACATTCTGAAACATATTTTTTTTTTAGAAAGTAGGTATAGTTTCCGACTTTTGATGAAAAATGTAAAAAAAAAATACCGTTCCCCCTTATCTCCGAAGTTCGCATAGATAAAAATCTGAAATTATTCTATGTGATAGAAGTTTATGTAAAGATTACAGGAAAAATAAAACGATGTCTCTAAATAGCACAGTTTTTCAGAAATCATCAGCATCATATATACATACGGAACCCTCGGTGCGCGAGTCCGACTCGCTCTTGACCGTTTTTTTATGAACTTAAGAGAGTTGTATTGCTGTTACGGCCGCGAATCATAATTTTACCTCACACAGACCAGCAAATTACAAAAAACTTAAGAAAATTTGAATTTCTGCATAAGCGCATCCCCCTTAAAAGGATTATTGTTCTTAGATATCCTGTTTTTTTATATGAAAACAGACTCTGGTGGTCCCCAAAGAGTTCTAACGTCCAGTTTCAGAGCCAAATAAAAATAGAAGTTGTTAATCGAGTTTCCAACGACACTAGAATATTCTAGAACGTAAACGAGCTCACGGTAGCTATATATGCAAATAAATGCATACGATACTGTACCGTGTCTGTATTATGCATTTATATGCATATTGCATGTAACGTGGAACGGTAGTGAGCTAGCCTTTTTGGGGTTATGTAAATAAGTGGTTGATCGATGATAATTATTGACTGCCTCGTTGGTCAAGTCTACTCCGAAGCGTCAATCCTAAGTATTGGCCGAATGTTCGGCCGTTTTATCGGTGAAACTGACCAATCAGTGAAACTGACTAATCAACGAAACTGGCGAATTAAATAAACTGGCGAGCTGTCGGAGGAGGCTAGGATGTTGTGTCGACTGTTGTTGGTTATTGGCCAAAACAAATAGGGTCAACACTATTAATTAGGTCATAATTATAATAATAACTGTTTACAACCCATTGTTTAGTTTTAAGTTATATATCTGTTGTTGCTGTTGTTTTAAGTTATGTATATGAATATATCTGTTACGGGGGTGACATTATCACTAAGTGAAAAAACCCTTTCAAATAAATAAAGATTAAAAAAAAAAAAAAACTGGCGACTGAGGGAAACTGACCAGTGATACGCGGACTCAATAATGTACGCACACAATTTACCTACATTTTCTTCTTTTTTTTTTAAATCCAGATATAATTTCTAGATTAATAAATAAAATAAATAAATTTTATTGTAACTAAAAAACAACTGAACTGAACATTTTAGTATAATACTGTATTGCATCTGTGTTACTAAAGTCAACGCCATGAGACGAGATAAATTTCATACTTTGGGATTTAAAACTTTAACTGAAATTGCGTATGGTTCAGTTTCCATTGCAACTAAAATTATTTTATGACGTTTAGCGATAATTTCTTCATTCATAAATCAACTTAGATATCTTGAGTTTAAAGTTGATAGTTGTATAATTTGCAATTTTATGTATTTATAGCTTCTCATGACGGTTACTTTAGCTAGTTTTTAAATACTTTCCATTGTAATCTGTGGAGAACGTAGTGGGTAGCATAATTGTTTAAAATGTAATATTTAAGATAGTTATAATGACTGTACCGTATTGTGCTACTGGTTATTTTTCCTTAAATAAATAAATATAACTTCCATAGTTTCCTTTTTTTGACTTTGAATCCTTACCCGACTTAAAGTCACATATTTGTCTTTGGCATAACTCTTTGACTGTCGTTTTTAGGGTTCCGTAGCCAAATGGCAAAAAACGGAACCCTTATGGATTCGTCATGTCTGTCTGTCTGTCCGTCCGTATATCACAGCCACTTTTTTCCGAAACTATAAGAACTATACCGTTGAAAATTGGTAAGTAGATGTATTCTGTGAACCGCATTAAGATTTTCACACAAAAATAGAAAAAAAAACAATACATTTTGGGGGTTTCCCATACTTAGAACTGAAACTCAGCTTTTTTTTTCATCTAACCCATACGTGTGGGGTATCTATGGATAGGTCTTCAAAAATGATATTGAGGTTTCTAATATAATTTTTTTCTAAACTGAATAGTTTGTGCGAGAGACACTTCCCAAGTGGTAAAATGTGTCCTTCCCCCCTGTAACTTCTAAAATAAGAGAATGATAAAACTTAAAAAAATATGATGTACATTACCATGTAAACTTCCACCGGAAATTAGTTTGAACGAGATCTAGTTAGTAGGTTTTTTTTAATACGTCATAAATCGTAAACCGCAATTTACCTTTCATTCAATCAACTCAAATATAAAAATAAAAAACAGGGACATGATTTTTTTGCCGTTTTTATAGATAATGGTACGGAACCCTTCATGGGCGAGTCCGACTCGCATTTGGCCGCTTTTTTTTTTCTTTCGCCGTAGTCAGCCATAGTTAGCCGTAGTCAAGAAACGGCTGAACATTCGGCCGATACTTCGGATTTATGTTCGGAGTAGACCCCACGAGGTCCGGGGTTTGATTCCCAGGTCGGGCAAAGTGTTATTGGGTTTTTCCATGAGGAATTTTTCAGTAGCAGCGCGGAGTCTGGATTTGTGCCCAGTTGATGGTAATAGGCTCGCCCCCTATTACATGGAACTTAAACATAACTGGCGAAACGTGGGTGTATAGGTTTAGGTACACCTCTGCCTACCTATCTCTTCCGGGATTACAGGCGTGATGGTATGTATGTTATTAAATAAGTGGAGATACGGAAAATGGGAGTTGACTCGAACATTGGTATTAAGGCGACGATAACCGACTTTTAATGATTTTATACTGAAAATCACGTCTAAACGAGTAGTGTTAATGATTTAAAAAAAAAATATGTTAAATAAGAGCATTTTCTCAATAACTTAATATGTGAATATTTTAGATTATGTTTATATTACACAGTGAAATTAAGAGGAAATGCGGGCGGAGAGACTTTTAGAGTAAAAAGTCATAAATCGAGGTTCGGCTCTCGCCTATTTCTTCCTCCAATATTGGACCAATTTAAAAGATATTTCTTATACTGAATAAGAAGGATATATACTGTGTCTCTATGTTTTTCCTTTTTTATTAATAGTTGGCAAATTTGTACAATAGCCCTCTGTTGTCAGCCGTCTAAACAGGCAATTTTGAGCATTTTCAGAAGGTTCCAGCGCTTATAAAGATAATGTATCATCAAAAAGGAAAACATAGGGACACAGTATATATCCTTCTTACGCGGGAAAAAACCGAGCATGGCGCAAAATCTACCAAGCGTATTTTTCTGAAACCTTCACCAATTTAAAGATAATTTAATTATTGATCTTTTAGTATACGCGTTTTATTAAAATACCTTTTGGTTTGTGTGTAATAGATTATTAATGCATCAAATTGGGGACAGCGCTCCTTGATGGGCGAGTCCTATTACTGGCTGAACGTACGACGCGTTGCGTGAGCTCAGTACAGAACACGCAAGCTAACCACTCAAGGTCACTGGCATACATCTGCGTCTTAAGTCCCATGTAATAGAGGGCGAGCGTATTGCCATCAACCGGCCATATATCCTGACTCCGAAAATTCCAGATAAAAAAACCCCGACGCGTTGCGTGAGCTCAATAGTTCACTATAGAACACGCAAGCTAACCACTCAAGGTCACTGGCATATATCTGAGTCTTAATGAACGTTTCAGGACAGCTGTCCTACGTCAGCAGTGTACAGTCGACTGCAAAGAGATGTATACATTTCAAAGTTACAAAAATATATGTATATCCTTTGATGATGTTGTCATTGTTTGTTACAAATACTTGTAGACATGATATATTATGACAGATTTATGTTCCAATTAAATATGCCAAATTTATGCTTACAGCAAGAAGGACACTGCGGCCGAGCACGGGCGTGCCAAGACGTTTGTGACAAGACATGATAAATTATGTCTTGTCAATTTGTACTAGCATAACGGTTTTATCGCACAAACTGTGATGAAATGTGTGACTCAAGTCATGTCACAGTAGGTCGTGCTCGCCCCGCTGTAATGTGTACGCTCTGAAACGAATTAACGTATTCGTCATAAGTTACAATGATATACATAACATACAACATTGTTTTTAGTATATGCGAAACCTGAATATAGTTTGTTTAGAATAAGGAACTGAATCGATTTCAATAATTTTTACACCATGTTATATTTTGTCCCAAAAATTTTAAGGGTAATAATAATAAGGGCGCCTTAGGCGCTCTAGACCTCCTCCATCCGTACTCTGGAAAGCTGCTATCTGCGTTTGTCCGCGTCACAGAAAAAGTACAGCCCCATGTCCACATTGACATAGTAGGGCGGCTCACAACCTCAAATAATTACAGATATTGCCTTCACTCGCTGGCCTGAGGCATATCCCATTGCCGACATCACGGCTGAGACATGCGCCTGCTCCTTCATCGCCAGCTGGGTGTCCCACTTCGGTTGCCCCCACAGCATCACTACCGACAGGGGCAAGCAGTTTGAGAGCAAGTTGTCCCACTCCATCGCAGCGCTCCTCGGTAGCCAGGATCGGCCAACCACGGCGTTCCACCCAGCCTGCAATGGCATGGTCGAACGCCTGCACCACTGTAACGATCTCATCCGAATCGTTACAGTGGTACCCAATTGATAAGGCGCATCGTGAATCTTCGTTCGCACAAAAAAGAAAGTATGGCCCCGAAGATTAACGAAAGAATGCTTAAAACTTACAATCAACCTTAGTTCAATATTATAAGGTTCATAATACACTGGAGCTGCTAGCGTGCACTCGATCAGAAAGAAGTATGGCGGTTGACAAACATGCCACGCGGTGCGCGCTAACATGGCAGCAGCTGCCGACCAATAGCGGTACAGGAAAAAGAACCGCGGTGCGAGGAGCGTGCCGATTGGTCAATAGCATTTCCCTTACTTTTAAAATTCACCTTCTGCGCAGGTACATCGGTAAGCCATATCAATTGGGTAATACTGTACCTGACGTAGAACCGAGGCTTCGAAATGACGTCGTCATTACCACCTCCTGTCACACCTACACGAATTATTTGTGTCTCGACCTCTTCACATCGCTCCCCATAATTTTCGTATTACAAAAGTTGTTTGGGACAGAAAAGACTTTATTTTGAGAGCAAAACAAAAATACTATTAACTCTGTAATAAATTTCTATCGAGGTCGTAAAATGCTGAGGGTCGGGCCGGAGTGGGGGTGGATACTACAACTGGATGGCTGTTACACCGAAGCGTATTGAAGGGCTAAGTTAATTATGTTGTTTTCTGCACGAACTTTCTGATATTTTATCCTTTTTTCCCATTGATGTATTAAATAGGAAGATACGGTACGCGCTCCTCGACGTGTACCGCATAAATTAGGGGAAAGAACACAATCGACCTACATTCATCTCGGTTTGCGGGAATACCCGATTCGTAGTTTGTTTCCGAGTTGTTATGGGTACGTAACAGTGACAATTATTGTTATCTCGTTCGCGCAGAAAAAAACAAAAACAAAAAAAAATACATAAACAAAAAAATTAATTAAAAATAAAAATAAAATATAAAAATAAGTCTCTTCGTACTTTAACGGGCTTAGGGTCGTCAAATAAAATAATTTTAATTATAAACGATTGCTATTTTAAGTTAGAAACTGCGTGCCATAGCTAGGTAGGTTCAGTATCGATAAAGGAACCCAGGAAAAAAAAAACAATGAAAACAAAAAAAATATTGCAAGATCAATCTAATTTTGTACTTACTAACTTAAAATAGCAATCGATTAGAATTAAAATTATTTTATTTGATGGTCCTAAGCCTGTTATTGTACGAAGAGACTTATTTTTTTTTCTTTATGTTTAATATTTTTCTTTTTTTTGTCTTTCCTTTTTCTTTACTGAGCCTACCCCTAAGCTATTACTATTACTTTAACATCCTGTATAATAAAAAGAGAGAAAGAGGGAGAGAAATGAGAGTTTCATGTTTCTAAGTAAAACTAAAAATAACTTTACTATTGTTTTCCTTGTTCTATTTAAAAGACATTATTATAATAGTGTATGTCACGCCTCTAAGCAGAAGTCGCCTCTTCGGCGTAGGCCTCCCCCATTTCCATCCAATGATTCCTGTCCCTAATTTTAGTCATCCCTCCTGGTCCTCCCTTGTCCCAAAATATATCATCCCACCTTCTCTTAACTTATAACCAGGGCTTATTTGTAATCTTTTAATCTTATATTTTGTATTGATTTTTAAATAAGTAATTATTTTTTACTCACTTAAAGAAGCAACAAGAATTATATATGTACCCAGGGTTTTGTAATATCTTGATTTAAAAAGAGTGTCCTTGGAGTTTCTTGCCTGTTCTTCTCCTTATAGATCTAGGTTTTAGAATGGGCAAATAGCTACAACTTTCTGACTAACTGACCGACTCTTTGAAAATTCAAAAGTGCCTGTAATAGGTTTAACTTTGAAGAGATTAGACGCAGGTAGAGAGTTCCACTCTTTTGCTGTGCGCATTATAAAAGATTTGGAAACGCTTAGTGCGAATTCGTGGAATAGCAACCAAGAAGGGATGGTAACCTGCAGTGCGTCTAGAAGTCCGATAAGTGAAGGGGGCCTGTGGAATGAGGTCGTGGAGTTCTTGGGCACACTCACCGATGTGAGTTTTCCTTAGCTGACCTCTACTGCAACAGAATCTAAAATACTCATTATTCTGTAGCCGTACTGATGCCCACTGACAAAAGTGCAGACAGTGTGACAACCCACTTGGCTGACAACATTAAAATTTGTCATCAACACGCTTTGAGATTATGAGGATTGTTTATGGCACACTAACTTAACCAGGTGTGCCGTTAAGAAGATACTTTTATCGTATCGGGTGGTCGTTCCGATGGCACAGTTATTGGAAGAAATCGAAAATTAAGTACCGATTGGACCCTTATACGTGGAAACGTTACTCTGAATCACTGTACCTTTAAGGAAGGCTATTCGGAATAGCTATAACATTTGAAATTATTTAGAATTACAGCCACGGTCAACACTTTTTTTTTACTTCATCCCCCTCGTAACATTATCACCTGCGTCGCCTTTTCTCAACTACACTCCCGGACTCTTAAGGGGACGATAACCGACTTTTAATGATTTTTTACTGAAGATCACGTCTAAACGAGTAGTGTTAATGATTTGAAAAAAAAATATGTTAAATAAGAGCATTTTCTCAATAACTTAATATGTGAATATTTTAGATTATGTTTATATTACATAGTGAAATTAATTTGTAAAGTTATGTTTAACGCGGATAAAAAACTGAGAATGGCGTAAAATCTACCAAGCGTATTTTTCTGAAACCTTCACCAATTTAAAGATAATTTAATTATTGATCTTTTAGTATACGCGTTTTATTAAAATACCTTTTGTTTTGTGTATAATAAATTAATAATGCGTCAAATTGGGGACAGCGCTCCTTGATGGGCGAGTACTATTACTGGCTGAACGTACGACGCTTGCGTGAGCTCAGTACAGACAGAACACGCAAGCTAACCACTCAAGGTCACTGGCATATATCTGCGTCTTAAGAGGGCCCCCGGTCCATCTATCGTCAACGCGAGCATGGTCGAAAAGCTTGTTGTTTCATCCAGCGCAAGTGAGAATTACTAACAAGCAAGTGAGAACGCGATAACATTGAACGAAAAATAGTGTACGGAAATTTCATAAAACTTGTTCCAGGAAATACGTGTTTTTGAAAAAGCCTTACAAGTTTTTGAAATAAATATTGGTTTTTTAGAATCTCCTTTAAATTTGGTTTTAGGTATCTATCGTAATGTTTTCTTAACATTTACAATTACAATTTGACCACGTTTCAGTGCCATAGGTCATCTCTGGCAACACGCACTGGTCAAAGACTTTCGTCTTGAGACACTGCGGTATGTGGACGAGAAGATATTGCGTACCTTCCCGAACGCTGCCCAGCCGAGTATTATATATCATCATCATTATCATTCCAGCCGAAAGGGGGGTTGAAATAATCGCCACGCTTGGCAGGCGGTTCGGCGATCACAGTATTTTGTTAAAATGCATGGAAAACGCTGCTGCCCATTCTCTAGTAGGTCCCTTAGTCGCCTTTTACGACACTCATGGGAACAAATAAGAGGGTGCTATTCTTTACGTCCGGCACCACACGGACAGATATACATAATTATATATACAATATGTAACAAAAACTCTGTTGTTCCTTCTACCTACGTTTTAAGAATCGGTATACATACGTAATAAAGCAAGTCATTTATAAAAACTGTTCAACAAAAATAATTAAAATTAATATTTAATTATAAATATTTGTAATTTTTAACTGATGTCTTACCTCTTTAGTTCTTTGATTTTGACTTCTCGACTAGCCAATGCTTATTTTTTTTTCAATTATAATTCCACCAATGTTGTGCTTGTAGGTTAATGTATACGTCCCTAAAAGGAACAACAGGGTTTTTGTTACATACTGTATGTATTATATTCCATTTTGGCGCCCGGCTGTGCAGAAAGAATCATGGCGAGTCGAACATAATGTGTAACAGCCCTTACAGTTCGTTGTAACAGGCACCTTTCCGCCGGTAATGAAGATCGGTGTTCGTTCGAGCCGACGAGCCACCGTCATTTGTTTCTATTAGTTTTGAACACAGGTCTTCCCATTTTACTCGCGTTTAATACCGCAGTTACTTGTTTAGAGGAAGGAGAGTAGACTTGGTTTAAAATATTATATGAGGGAACTTAGGTAAGCCTTTATTATTTTAAGGCGGAGATATCTTGAAAATGGTCAAAAGTGTGGTTTTTAGGGTTCCATACCTCAAAAGGATAAAAGGAACGCTTAAAGGATCAGTCGTGTGTCTGTCTGTCTGTCTCTCTGTCCGTCTGTCACAGCTGATTTGCTCCGAATCAACTGGACCGATTAAGTTGAAGTTTGCTACACATATGAACTTTTGTAACCCAAACACAGACGTGTTACGGAAATAAATTAATTTTGAAAATAGAGGTGGCTTTTGGGGGCCAAATTAGAAAATTAAAAAAAAGTTTTGCTGACTGTACCGTGTGACATATCAAATGAAAGGGCTTGTTTGAAGGATTCCACTTATATTTTTTTTATAATTTTTAAATAAAAACGTTTGAAATTATTTAAGAAAATAGATGAAAAATTACCATCCGGGGGGGATGGTAATTTTTCATCTATTTTCTTAAATATTTTCTAATTTTCTTAACTTCTCGTCCCCTTATCTCCGAAACTACTCAGACTAAAATGTTAAAAAAAATACAGAAAATAGTTCTTTACTCATAGATTACAGAAAAACCTATAAGAAGTCTGTGATCTTAAAATAACATGGTAAATCACTCAATATTGTGCGTACTAACCTACATTTGCAAGTGGAATGTATGAGGGAACATGTCTTTCAACTACAGAGATAAGTTTGTTCTTGGGATACATTCATCCCAACTACGGAACCCTTCATTGTGCGTAGTCCGACACGCACTTGGCCGACTTTTTAAAGCAGTGTATCTCTTAAGTTGTACCCGCAAGGCGAAGTATCATCTTTTCCTCAGCTTGTAAAAAAACTCGTAACAGTTTATGTTTAGTTAAAATCGTTCCTTTTTAGGGTTCCGTACCCGAAGGGTGCCAAACAGAACCCTATTCCTAACCCTCTCCTGTCTGTCCGTCCGTCTGTCTGTCAGAGGGCTGTATCTCATAAACCGTAATAGGTAGACAGTTGAAATTTTCACAGATTGTGTATTTATGTTACCGCTATATCAAGAAATAATAAAAATTAAATAATAAAAATTAAATAATAATATGTTAAAAGGGATATAAGGGCCATACAAGAAACATTTATTTTTCGGTGTTTTTAGCTCGATCTTAATACGGTACGGCACCATTCGTGTCGGCCGTTCTTTATTATATTTTTAACGATTCCGATAAAATATGGATTGCAGTGTGTCAGCTGCGTAAGAGGGCTGGTTATTTGCATACGCAGCAACATGATGAAATGAAATTCGGTTTTTAGGAAAGGCCCAATTCATTATCCCTTCCTTCCCATCCCCATAATCTGCTTACCTTTATTCTTGAATGAAATTAACTTATACAGGGTCAAATTAAATTAACCGGCGAAACTCCGCAGACGTGGTGGGTATATTTTTAATTTTTATTTTGACTTTTTTTTATCGATATCTAAACACGATAAAACAAAAAATAAATTAACTTGATGATTTTTAGGGTTCCGAACCAATATGGTAAAAAGGAACCCTTATGGTGAGACTAAGTCTGTCTCTCTGTCTGTCTGTCTGTCACACCTGGATATTCGAAGAAGTACTAATGCTATAAACTTGAAATTTAGAATAGTTTTAGATGACGTTTGCCCAACCATTTTGCAAACAAGAAGAAATTTAAAAAAGATATCATTTTTGCAAAAGGGACTGAAAGGGGGTCTTAAAAATTTTAAGTCGGGCTACTAGGGCATGTGGGGTATCATATGAAAGAACGCTGTTTGCAAATTCTCAAAACATCTTTATTTTGTTTTCGGCAGTATAGTTTCGACTTTTGAAGAAAAATGTAAAAAAAAATACCGTTCCCCCCTTTATCTCTGAAGTTTGCAGAGATAAAAACCTGAAATTATTCTTTATGATAGAAGCTTATGTAAAGATTACAGGAAAAATAAAACGATGTCTCTAAATAGCACAGTTTTTCAGAAATCATCAACATCATATATTCGTACGGAACCCTCTGTGCGCGAGTCCGACTCGCTCTTGACCGGTTTTATATGTGGTTTCATCGACTGCTATTAGTGTAGTCACTTGAAATATTAGTTTCCCTACATTTATATTTGCCTTTGTTTCTTAGCCCTACATTTATATTTGCCTTTGAGATTCCTAATAAATTCTTGTCTCTCTTTATTTCAAATTAGTTTCTATCTTTATTTCAAACTATTATCTCTCTTTATTTAAATTAGTTTCTCTCTGGATTTCGAATTATTTTCACTTTTTTAACATTACACACTTACTTAGAATAATAAAACTATAACAACACAACATAAACCCAAACCCCCTTATTACAAAACAAGGTTTATCTTCAGACCCAGGTTTAAAACATGGAGCCATTATTGAATTTCGAACTTTATTCTGACATGTGTTTAGGAACTTTACCATAGTCGGAATAAAGTTCGAAATTCAATAATGGCTCCATGTTTTAAACCTGGGTCTGAAGATAAAGCTTGTTTTGTAATAAGGGGGATTCCGTCTTATTACAAAACAAGATTTATATTTTGACGTGGCGTAAACCATGGAGCTAGTTTTTGTAATGAGAACGTAACTCTGATTGAAATACCGTTCTTTATATAAAACTGAATACTTAGTTCAGTACTAAGTTGTCAGTTTTGTATTGGGAACTTTACTGTAGACGGAATAAAGTTTGAAATTCAATAATAGCTCCATGGTTTAAACTTGGGTCTAAAGATAAACCTTGTTTTGTACAAAGACGGTATAAATATATCTTCAAATAACCCTCCTTGTTGGCTTCGCCGCAGTTGGGTAAAACCACCCACAATCCTCCTTCATGGAACTATTTCAATAACTTTCTATTGTAAAAAGTTTTAACAATACAGTGTGTCAGTCTCTCTTATCTTATCCCAGTTCCACACCTTGGTTCCAACGTTGGCACCAACACTCCAACTCCAACTTCTAGGTCGAAAAGTGATAAATGATATTTTATTTCTGTACATTGGTTTGTTATAACACTTTTGCATAGACGGCACGGTTGGCGCAGTGGTTAAGCGATTGACTGCTGCGCTGCGTGTCGCGGGTTCGATACCTGCACGGAACAAATATTTGTATGACCTGCAAGTAGTTGTTCCGGGTCTGGCTGTTTGTGTTTGTGAGTTTAAATGTCTGTAAACGCACCCACGATACAGGAGTAATTCCTAATGTGGGACAACGTTAAAAAAAACAATATATACAACATTAGTTTTTGTTTATACTAAACCTCTTAAGGGGTCATTGTATTCATCATTATGAACAACTTTTACTATGGGACCAAAGTTGAAATCGCGAAAAAAATATCAGCTGTTCCCTACATTTTGACGAGTTCAGCGAACTTAAATGTAGGGAACAGCTGATTTTTTTTTCGAGTAAAAGTTGTTCATAATGATGAATACAATGACCCCTTAAGACGTTTAGTATAAACAAAAACTAATGTTGTATTTATATACTCACGCCTTCATCCCATGGGGGTAGGCAGTAACTAAACAACTGCTACGCTCCTTACATAGTCCTTTGGCTTCGCCTACGTTCATACATCTAGTCATACACGCACGCCGGTTGCGAGCACTACGCACCTGACCTTTCTGAAGAACATCACCAATTAGGTCATACTTTTACATGTCAACAAGAACTAATAGTGTTTTAAAACTAGATGAGGCGGTGTGCGAGTACTCTGAGAAGAAAGACCGAAACAAACCCAGAGGTCACAGTCTGGAGAGGCAAGGTTCGCGCCCTCGCGCCCCTAGTCGCCGCAGGAGGCGCCCCGGGCGTCGGGAGTCGCAAGCTGACTTCCGGCCATGCGGACGGTGAGCGATGGGCAGCTCGCCGTCCGATAAGGACCAGGCCCGGGTCGACGGCGCGTTGTGTTCCACGCGCGCTTCAAAGAGATGTCAGCACTAACTGATAGGGTCCGTTAGGACCAATGCCTGCCAGGGCTGCGAGTGAGTTGTCCGAAAGGGATATCGTGACCCTGGCACACAGGCAACGGAAGGAACACGGGTGGGTTTTAGTCAGTAAAAGTCTGATACGCCCAAATTTGAAATTATCAAATAACTTCTCCCGCTCCGCCCAGAGCGGGAGAAGTTATTTGATAATTTCCCACCCCAAAAAAAGAGGTCACAGTCTCTTTTAAAGTCCAGACATAATCTTGGTCAGACAGGTCAGGACCCTATGTAGGCTCATCATCATCATTTCGGCTCAATCTCAGAATACCAGATTCTCAACATACGAGATTCTCAATATAACAGATTATCAAAATACCAGATTCAGCCGAAAGACGTCCACTGCTGGACATAGGCCTCCCCCAAAAGGAGGGGGGTTGCCATAATCGCAACCCCCCTTGTTGCCATAACGCTTGGCAGGCGGGTTGGTGATCGCAGTATGGTGTTAAAATTCATAGAGAACGCTGCTGCCCATTCTCTAGTAAGTCCCTTCGTCGCTTTTCACGACACCCACGGGAAGAAATAGGATGGAGCTATTCTGTACGTCCGGCACCACACGGAACATGTAGATTAGATAAATAGATAAAATATTTGAAACTCTATATTTAACCTAACCCGTTTGGTCGGGGTACCCTAGTTTAGTTACTGCGACCAACTGTGAGAAAAGACCGGAAAGTTAAAAAAGAGGCTCATTTATTAGAAAAGGTGTGCATTATTTCCCCAAAAATTCTTTGGTAGGCCAATAAGTTTTTAGAGGTTCAGTTCGTGTTCAGAGTCATGAACGTGAACGGGCGCCATCAGTAGGGACTGGTCATCTCTTAGCGGCCATGGCTTATTTTAATTTAATTTTTGAATTGTTTTTTTGGACGCTTTCGACGTTTTGCATCGTTCTCACATGTATAATTTCATCATGAATGATGTAACCAATTTTTTGTAACCGTATGTTAATTTAAGGAGGATCCTCCGACCAGACGGGTGTCGTGTCTGGTGAGCCACTGCCCGACGATTGATGTCGGGACGTTGTATATAATTACGTATACTAGTCGTGCGGTAAACTCTTCTTGCGCGATGCAAGATTTTGCGTGACGTCAGTGTGACGCCTAGTTCGCATGTGGCGATGTTGACGCTGCTAAAGATTATTAAATTCCCTTCAAAATGGTTGAGCTGAATGGTGCTGATCCATGCGTCATGTTCGGGAACGGGCGCCGTCAGTTGGGACTTGTCATCTCTTAGCTGCCACGGCTTATTTTAATTGTTTTTTTTTTTTTGTTTTTATCTTTTTATTACGGATGGCTTTAACGTGTCCGTCTTTCTACATCGTTCTCACATGTATAATTTCATCATGAATGATGTAACCAATATTTTGTAACCTTATGTTAATTTAAAAGAGTGTCCGTGGAGTTTCTTGCCCGTTCTTCTCCATAGATACCTACTAAGCTTTGGAATGGGCAACTAGCTTCATCTTTATGACTGACCGACCCCTTTACAATTCAAAAGTGCCTGTAATTGGTTTATTTGAAATAAATGCTTTGAGTTTGAGGATCAGTTAAATATTTCCCTATAAAAGTTAGACCCAATGTCCCCAGCGTTGGTCAATGCAGATTTCTCCGAACGTTGGATGAGTATATTGGGGCCAACATTGGGACCAAAGTTTGGAGCTAGCGATACATTTATTTTCGTTCCAACTTCGTCGAACTGCCTGTGGGCGTCCATCCTCCTCCACTTATTCTAAAAATGTAATAGATATTGGATTTCGCAGTAAATAACTTAAAAAGCGTTTCTAGAACCTTTTGTGTGTAATTTCGTTTGTTTATTTGATATTTGAGGCTTAGTATGGACGAGGGCGTGAGCAGTGGTGGCCCAGTGGTGACAGCCACGACTTCTACTGTAGGTCGTAGGTTCGAACTGTGCCAGGTGCTTTACTTTGTGTAAATTATTTCATCGCCACTGCTCTCAAAACGGTGAAGGAAAACATCGTGAGGCAACCGGCATGTCCTAGAACCAACAATTCGAAGACATGTGACATTCACCAACCTAAGGTACTCCATAAAACATCAGCTATCAGCCAGTGCAAGTCCCGTCAAAATAGGTCCAGCCGTTTCGGAGATTAGCCGGAACAAACAATCAGACAGACAATATTTTTTTAAATTTGTTTTTAGGGTTTCATATCTCAAATGGAAAAAACGGAACCCTTGTAGGATAACTTCGTTGTCCGTCTGTCTGTCAGTCTGTCGAGGTCCCTTGGAGCTCAAAAAAAAAATCAAGGTTCTAAATCAACACATTAAAAAGATACGGCGATTTATGTGACGTATTTTGATACTGGCAAATAAATCAAGACCTTATAGGGTACTTACTTCCACCTGATACACACTTGAAATAATCCTATTTCTAGAAGTAATTTCTAAATCACAATGTGAAGATGCAAATTCTTACTTTTCATACTTCAGCTTGAAAAGTTCACTAACTCCATTTCTGTCTACCCCTGTAAGTACAGCATGCGTGACACTATTACCAGTAGAACGTGGCTTTATGTCCGACTACCCACTATGTGGGGCCCCCATGTGAGTACAAAGCAATCCCAACTCCACGCCATCGTAAACCATGGTTAATCCAGTTTTATGACTAGTGATGGGCGTGAGGCGCGGATATTTTTGTGTATCCGCTGGATGTGCGGATATGTCTTAACATATTTCGGGATGTATATGAATAGTTTGACGGACTGCTAAGTTGAAAAGGATTATTTGTTTATTTAATAAGTACACCAACACCATATTTATTCATATAACATTAACTTAAAACAGGGTAAGAGAGATTATTTATTAGGTTTAGTATGGATACTTAATAATGCATAATAAGTACTGAATAAATTCTAGTTCGGCATCAGTATTTTCAACCCGACTCTCCTTCTCTTATAGAACAAAGATTTTTGTTAATATAGGTAAAATTCCAACCCAAAAAACGTATTCAATTTACTTCTTTTTTTTTCAATATCTAATAAGTAAGTATATTTATTTCTAAAATATTTACATCATCTAAAAACTAACAGTCTTCAACAAGTTTTTCACCTAAAACTAGACTCGGCAAGGCATCAATATAACCCATAGTCGTTGCCATATTAAAATTAAAACAAAATTGTGATACAAAAATATCTTCCACCTGAGTCATTCAAATACACTTGGGAGCAAATAAATCGAGCCACTTCCTTTTTTCACGTATAGGTATATATAAAATCACTTTTAATGATTTTATACTGAAGATCACGTCTAAGCGAATAGTGTTAGTGATTTGAAAAAATATATATGTCAACTTAGAGCATTTTCTCAATAACTTAATATATGAATATTTTAGATTGTGTTTATATTACATAGTGAAATTAATTTAAAAGTTATGTCTAACGCGGATAAAAAACTGAGAAAGACGCAACGAAATCTACCAAGCGTATTTTTCTGAAACCTTCACCAATTTAAACATAATTTAATTATTGATCTTTTAGTATACGCGTTTTATTAAAATACCGTTTTTTGTCTATAATAAATTAATAATGCGTCTAATTAGGGACAGCGCTCCTTTATGGGCGAGTCCTATTACTGGCTGAACGTACGACGCGTTGCGCGAGCTCAGTACAGAACACGCAAGCTAACCACTCAAGGTCACTGGCATATATCTGCGTCTTAATATTTTTTGTAATATGGAACGTAACAATTCGAATCAATATCCGAACTCTAAAATATCCGCAAAAGTTTTGGATACACCTTTCCGCACATCTCTTCACAGAAGGGTTAATAGTTTGCCCTCCGGCCCCATCTGGGGACCTCTTTCAGAAGAGGTTTCTTTTGTTTTCGCTTATAATTTCCACGGAAATAATTTGGACAAAATATTGTGGAGTGTTGAAGCATGTTTTGAATAGGTGATTTGTTGTGTTCTAGATTGCTCATCGTTGAAAACATCGTGAACAAACCTGGACTAATAGTTATTTATAAGTCTGAATTTCTAACTAACAAAGCATAGGAACTATTAATATAACTATTAAATTAATAAATTTCTATGTGTGTAAAAAATTAAATCAAAATAAACATCGTAATTTGGGTGCAGTTAATAGACATTTACATACATTTTGCCGTTTGAAATTGCAATTACCTTTATTATTTCACCAGGTTTAGGAGCTACATTCAAAATGTTACTTAAATTATTGCGACTTTATTTAAATAAATTCACAGCAAAACTCGAATACTAGCAAGAAAACAATTTTATTTCGATCACATGGTAAAGCGAAATGCAATAAAATGTGCTACGACGTAGCACACGGCGAGACGTCACGGCTACGCGCCTACGCTTTCGTAGCAGATTGACTACGCCTCAAGTCATTATTTATTGTGCTTTGTTGTGCATCGGACGTGTATTTCGTAATTAAAGTCTTTTTAATTTTAGAATACTTAGGGCCGGCGCTCACTGCCGCCACGGCACGGGATGGCATGGCAAAGGATTTTATTACTAATCAAGTTATTTTGAATCTTATTTCAATGAGCTTAGAGTTCATGTTACTTTATTTCGATACCACGATGCCGCGACGTGCCGCGCGATGCTGCGGCATGACGAGTCATGCCGTTTCATTCCACGGGTTACCGCGGCACGCCATTGCATCTCGTGAGACGTATGGGTCACTTTGTGTCGAGGAATTATGATTGCTAAGCTAGCAGAGTGGCTGGGCTTTCAGCAGAATCCCACGGCATGCCACGGGATACCACGAGATGCCACGGCACGCCGCGGAATGCCGGAGCGCAACCTGCCATGCCACGGCATGCTACGGAACGCCGCGCCGCGGTATGCCGCAGCACAATCTGCCGTGCCATGCTGTGCCATGCCGGCAGTGAGCGCCAGCCCTTACAAACCATGTGCCCGGTGGGATTTCCCATCGGCAAAGAAGAATGGCTGGACTGGTATATAATATCGCGTCGCACTTTGACTTCGCATATATTCGTACATTCTCGGTAAAATTAAGAAAAGGGTAAGCACAGCATATTTTTTTGATATTGGGTGTCGCCAGAAAAACGTTGTTTAAAAAGCAGGTGGCTCTGTTTATAAAGACCCCAGACGACAGTAAACCAAAAAGGCAGTAAACAGCAGTATATGCAGTAAACAGTATATGATATTCAAAGATGGCGAAAATTAATAGTTCCAATAATAATGGCTACTGAAGATAAAAGTACGGAACAAATATCTGTTGACCTACAAGTAGTTGTTCCGGGTCTGGCTGTTTGTGTAATGTGAGTTTTGAATGTTTGTAAATGCACCCGCAATGCAGGAGAAATTCCTAGTGGGGTCAACATTAAAAAAAACGGTCAAGAGCAAAGTCGGACTCGCGCACCTAGGGTTCCGTACGTATATATATATATGATGTTGATGATTTCTGAAAAACTGTGCTATTTTGAGACTTCGTTTTATTTTTCCTGTAATCTTTACATAAACTTCTATCACATAGAATAATTTCAGATTTTTATCTATGCAAACTTTGGAGATAAGGGGGGAACTATTAAAAATTAAAAAAATATGTGTTTGAGAATGTGCAAACAGCGTTCTTTCGTATGATACCCCACATACCCTAGTAGCCCCACTTCAAATGTTTAAGACCCCCTTTCAGTCCTTTTTGCAAAAAAGATATTTTTTTTTATTTCTTTCTTATTTGCAAAATAGTTGGGCAAACGTCATCTAAAACTATTCTAAATTTCAAGTTGATAGCATTACTAGTTCTTGAGATATCCAGGTGTGACAGACAGACAGACAGACTTAGTCTCACCATAAGGGTTCCTTTTTACCATTTTGGTACGGAACCCTAAAAAGAAGAAGAAAGAGAAGGAAGTGGCACTAGTAGCTGACTTTATATATTAAGCTCTCTACACATTGGACATCTAGAAGTGTGTCATGTTCGATTGTGCTCCATGCACTTCTATACAAAACAAGAAGCTATAATAACGTGAATGTCTTTTGTTATTACTATTTATGTTTTATAAAGGCAAATTAAAGAAAACAATGCTTTTGGATGAAGAAAACCAAAAATGGGATCTGCGGATACGTACAACATGAACTGTGCACGATGGTTTGTTGCCTTTGCAACTGGAAACTAGAGGTGAGGCATAAATATTGGATTAGGTATGTGGATTAGGTATTTTTCGATGCGAGTCCGTACCTAATCCAAAGCGTCGAGGATTAGGTATGGCACAAAATATTCGTACACAGTCTACACAGAAGATATTCCGTACCTTAAAATGTGGGGGTTAAGTTTCAAGTTTAATTAGCACTGCCGCCAGCACCATCTATGTAGAATACCACTGGACTATTTGTGCAGCCACAGTCTCGCGATAAGGTAGTCCGCGAAATTCAAATTTTCTTACGTTATTTGCAATTTGCAGGTAAGTAATAGGTTGTATGTTGATCTAAATATGCTCCGCGGACGTATCATATTTAGATTAACCTAGCAACCTGACACAGACCTGCAAAATGCAAAGAACGTAAGAAAATTTGAATTTCGCGGGCTACCTTAGCACATGAAGGGTAATTTGGATCATTTTAATATACGTTAAAAATAAAAGTGAATCACGTTAACTTTATGTACCGTTTGCCCATAAAAAACGAAATATAATCCACCGTTCCACAATATATTAGAAACGGAACGTCCATACTCCATGCCAAATACATATTTCTTACCTAATCCACATAAGATACATAATATGGGTAATAACAGGCCAGCGGCTGTATTGAATAAATATTCGGATTAGGTATTTTTAAATACTAGGATTAGGTGGATTAGGTATCGTTTTTACCTAATCCGACCCATGTCTACTGGAAACAAAAGCGCTATCGCTTTGCGTCGTGCATCGTAGACTGCATTTTTAGTAATAACCGCGGGGTACGTATATTGGCGGAGTAATAAATTAGAACACAATTCGGTGTCCATGTGTATATATTTATACTGTTACAAAGGCTCACAAAAATAAAATAAATATCTCGAACCTAACTAAATGCGCATAACGAAACCATAGCGCGATCTATATTCGCCGCTTTTTTTATATTATCACCTTTAATTTACTCTTGATTAATTAACGGACACACACTTCCCTGTATGTTTATTATTCTAGCGTATGGCACTCGTGGGTTGCAGCTGAAAATCAGCGTCAGGTGGTACACCTTGTGTTGTCATCTGACATTATGCTGAGCTGAGGCCCTTTTGGCATTATAATTAATTGTTTTCTGTGTTATTTATAGTTTTTAAGGTATATTTTTATGCTGTAATGCCAATAAACGCATTTTTCTTTTCTTTATTTCTTCTTTCATCTAATTCGACGCCAACGCCATCTATCGAGCTATGCAGAATAATATTATTTAATTAGATCGCGCTATGATTCCGTATCCCGCTCAGACATAGACGGTATCGATATGTCGGGCGATATCGAGCGACGTCCGACGACGTCGCAAAGGTAGCAGACCCACATTATTACAAACACAAATGATTACTACAGCTGTTATAGCTAGTGCTGTATTTTTTTTTTAAGTGAAAACTTCTTTAGCACTTTCGTTGAGCACTTTTTGGATGAACAAAACTCATGGAACTCGCGTCATCGTCACCGAACGCTTCAAATCAAATCAAATCAAATCAAAATATTTATTTGCGTAAAACATGGTATAAAATGGTGTTAAATACAAATTTATATGGCACAAACATGTTTAGCTAGGATACAAACATAGCATGCAAAATTATAAAGGTAGGTGAAAAAGGCATCAACCATCAGCATTTTTAAAACATTACATTTTTTTATCTAAAAACTCCTTTAAACTATAAAAACTACATTCAAGTAACCAATTATAAAACTTAATTTTAAACAATCTTGTATTAAGTGTTTTGAAATGTCTTGGTATTTTGTTACAATTCAGAACAATACAATTCAGAAGTTACTTAGTTTTTACTTCTATCGGCAGTCCCCAAAGACTACCGAAACTGCGTGCTATAGGTTAGGTTCCGTATCGATAAAGGAACCGAATAAAAAAAAAAAAACACAAAAATTAATATTGCAAGTTCAACCTAATTTAACCTAAAATAGCAATCGTTTAGAATTATTTAATTTAATTATTTTGATGGTCCTAAGCCCGTTAAGAAGTTTTGAATAACACGGCTCTAAAATACACATTTTTTTAACCCGACTACGGCGAAGTCAAACGGAAGCCGGGGGTCGCATAATCTGTAGGATTTATGTCTTAGTTACGTGACTTAGTAATGACGTGTGACTCCGGCTATACGAACACCAAAAAAAAAACGATATCGATATCTTTTTTTTTTTTAGTTGGTGTTTTTGTCGGAGTTGGGTTTAACTTTCTGTTTAAAAGAAAGGGGGGGGGGGTTTGAAGAAATAAAGAAAACATATTGATTGGGACTCGCACAGGAAGATCAAAAATTAAACTAAACACACTCATAGAAATATTAAAAAAAATATATATACTGGATGACATTTTTTAATCAATCACGGTAAAAAAAATCATCCGGTTTATATTTATATCTTAATATATATTTTTGTTTTTTTTTTTATTTTTTTTTTTCAATCAAAAATATTTTTATTTCGCATAAGCCTACGTGGGCACTTATGAAGCGTCAGAAGTCGTCAGAAGCTAGGTGCACGGTTCCAATTGGTCGTTTCCTATGGAGAAGAGCCGGCAAGAAACTCCACGGTTACTCTTTTAAAAAAAAAAATTGGCTTTTACAATATTTTCAAAGTATGAGAGGACAGCGTAGGCCCGTCAAAAGTACCAGGTACTTAACAAAATAGAAAAATGGTCTACAGATCTACAGTATATTAAGCCTACAACGTCCTCACATTAACAAAAAAACTATATAAAATATGATTAAAATAAGAAAAGTTAGAGCCTTGTTGAAATCAAAAAACATCGATTATGTCAAGGAAGTATGTAATAAATAAGTAACATAAACATCGCAACTTGGGAGCAGTTAATAGACATTTACATATTTTTGCCGTTAATGAGGTACCAGGGAAGCCACATGTGCAGAAGGAATTAATGCCAAACTTCCTTGTCTTCTACGTAGTCTTTAATCTTATAATATGCTTTTTTGATAAGGACACATGTGATGTGGGTTTTGAATTTTCCATCGCTAAGTTCTGTAACAGACTTTGGCAACTTGTTATAAAAGCGGATACTGTTAATAAGAAATGACTTGCTTGTTTTAGTTAATCTAAATTTGGGTATCACAATTTCATGTTTACTACGTGTATTTATATTATGGAAATCGCTTCTTATTTTAAAAAGGCCTAAGTTTTTGCGAACATATAAAATACTTTCTAAGATATAAAGAGAAGGCAGAGTTAGTACATCAATTTCTTTGAATTTGATTCTAAGGGACTCACGAGGACCCATTCTATAGACCGCGCGGATTGCCCTCTTTTGTAAAATGAAAATTTAATCCACGTCGGCTGCCGATCACCACAGCAAAACGCGTGTTTGTCACCTAACTCCTAAACGGTTGGACCGATTCGGTTGAAATTTTGTAATTATATTTCAACGGGTTCCTGGATGGTTTGAAAACACAATTGGACCCGGTATATATAATTAAAAAAATCTGCTGTTCCATACATTTGTGTTCACTTAAATCGACAAAATGTATGGAACAGCAGATTTTTTTCGTGATATCAAGGTTGGTCCCATAGAAAAAGTTGTTCAAAATGATGAGTACTCCTTTTCGGGTTTAGTGTAAACAAAAAGTAATGTTATCTAAAAAAACATACCTAAAATTAAAATAAAAACAGAAAGTCACGTATGAAGTATCTCAGCACGATGCTGTGACATTTTAAAATAAGTTTCGCAGCGCTGGTATTCTGGGCCCGCTGTGAATTTTGAATTGTGATGTCACGGACAGATACAGAAATAAAATAAAAAATAGCTGTATTTTTTTTTTTTTTTTAAACGTTGCCCCACACTAGGAATTTCTCCTGTATTGTGGGTGCGTTTACAAACATTTAAATTCACATACACAAACAGCCAGACCCGGAACAACTACTTGTAGGTCATACAAATATTTGTTCCGTGTGGGAATCGAACCCCCGACATGCAGCGCAGCAGTCAATCGCTTAACTAACTGCGCCAACCGTGCTGTCATTTTATCATCATAGAAACATGAAAAGCGTAACGTAATGTGTAAAAGTGTAAACTAAACAAAAGAGAAACTAATACAATGTCTCTAGTTCATTATTTCTCCTTTCATCTTAAGGCGACGATAACCGACTTTTATTGATTTTATACTGAAGATCACGTGTAAACGAGTAGTGTTAATCATTACAAAAAAAATATTTGGTAAATTAGAGCATTTTCTCAATAATTTAATATGTGAATATTTTAGATTATGTTTATATTACATAGTAAAATTAATTTGTAAAGTTATTTCTAACGCGGATAAAAAGCTGAGAATGGCGCAAAATCTACCAAGCGTATGTTTCTGAAACCTTCACCAATTTCAAGATAATTTAATTATTGATCTTTTAGTATACGCGTTTTATTAAAATACCTTTTGTTTTGTGTATAATAAATTAATAATTCGTCAAATTGGGGACAGCGCTCCTTGATGGGCGAGTCCTATTACTGGCTGAACGTACGACGCGTTGCGTGAGCTCAGTACAGAACGAGCAAGCTAACTACTCAAGGTTACTGGCATATATCTGCGTCTTAACGTGAACACAACCTTACGTATACACGAAACACGTTGTAACAGAAATATTTACATTATTTATACTGTGAAAATATTTGTTTCAAAAGAGAAAGGGACTGGAAAAACAGCCTCCTGCTTCTTAGAGATTAGCAAAATGGGTGAGCTTTTTTGAAAGCTATTTATTAGGCACGTAATGGTATTTGTTCTATAAAATAATAAATGGTAATAATTATTTTTATTGAGTGTATTTTATGCATGTGTTTGTTTAGTAGAAAAGAGACAGAGAGATCAGGAGACAGAGAGAGGCAATCGTTAAAACTAAACTTTTCAAGAAAAAAATAAAACCGATGTTTGACGATTGCTTGCCATTTCCTACACGTATGTAGAAGCGCAAAGAAGTTTTTTTAAGTACTATTTTCATCATCATCGTCATCATTTTAGCCGAAATACGTCCACTGCTGGACATAGGCCTCCCCCAAAGGGGGGGTTGCCATAATCGCCACGCTTGGCAGGCGGGTTGGCGATCGTAGTATGGTCCCTTAGTCGCCTTTTACAACACCCACGGGAAGAAATAGGGGAGTGCTATTCTTTACGTCCATGCAAAAGCCATGCATTGCATTAACCATGCAAAAGAAAAAAAAAACCGGTCAAGAGCGAGTCAGACTCGCGCACCGAGGGTTCCGTACGTATATATGATGTTGATGATTTTTGAAAAACTGTGCTTTTTAGAGACATGGTTTTATTTTTCCTGTAATCTTTACATAAACTTCTATCACTTAAACTAATTTCAGATTTTTATCTATGCGAACTTCGGAGATAAGGGGGGGGGTATATTTTTTCCTTCTGATGTTGAATTTACAAAATGTTGAATTCGCAAAATGTTGAATTCGCGAAATGTTGAATACCAAAATTTTGAATTTGGAAAGTACAAAAATATAATCCTTACTAAATAGCCAAGTAACTGCGACCAACTTGGATGTCGCGCTCGCGCGGCGAGCGCGCGGTTTGTCACAGTTCTAACCTTTTTTTTTTTTTTGTTCACGGGGTGGAAAATCCTCATGGATGTCCTCCGCCCTCGGGCGGGCGGAGGGGTCTGTCAGACTTTTACTGACTAAAAACCACCCCAGTGTTCCCCTCCCACACTTGCACCGGGGATCTTGGGATCTGTTATTCCTTCCGCAATCCCCGGCTAGTGCCGGCCCGCCTCTGCGGGCCACCTCAAGTCTGGGGGGGGGGGGGTGAGGTGTCTGACCCCCCCCCCCGCGACGTCTGCTAGGGGCGCGCGTGGAACACTACGCGCCGCCACCTCGGGTCCAATGTGATAGGGGGCGGCGGACGTCCCCAAGTCCGCCGTCCCTGGACCCATTTATGGGGGCTGGAAGAGGGCGTTATCGGCCCTCCGCCGACGCCCGGTGCGCCTGCTGCGGGCCGGGTGAGCGGACGAGATCTCCCGCTCCCTTTCCGCAGCCTCCTTCTGCGACACGACTGTTTCGCAGAAGGACACCACCGCGTCCCAGGACTCCTCGCTGCCGGCCATCGACTCGACCACGGCCGGCAGCGATAGGTCACTGCCTACTCCTGAGATGAGGGCACGGCGTGGCTCCTCCCAAGCGGCACACTCTGCCAGCGTATGCCGCGCCGTGTCCTCCCGGCAGTCGACGCAGTGGTGATACCGGGCGTCCGGCTCCCTGTTTATGCGACACAGGTAGTCACAGTTCTAACCTAACCTAACCCATATGGTCAACATTTTGCAAATTTAACATTTAGGATTCAACATTTTGCAAAATCAACATTGTGGTCCAGAACATTTTTTTTACGATTTTCATCAAAAGTCGGAAAATATGCTGCCTAATAAAAAAACAAAAAATGTTTGAGAATGTGCAAACAGCGCTCTTTCATAAGATACCCCACATGCCCTAGTAGCTCCACTTCAAATTTTTAAGACCCCCTTTCAGGTCCTTTTGCAAAAAGATATTTTTTTTTTTTTTTTTTCTTGTTTGCAAAATAGTTGAGCTAACGTCATCTAAAACTTGATACATTCTAAATATCAATTTGATAGCATTAGTAGTTCTTGAGATATCCAGGTGGTGACAGTCAGTCAGACAAACAATTTTTTTTTTTTAAACGTTGCCCCACACTAGGAATTTCTCCTGTATTGTGGGTGCGTTTACAAACATTTAAACTCACATACACAAACAGACAGACCCGGAACAACTCCCGGATCAACTTAGTCTCACCATAAGGGTTCCTTTTTACCATTTTGGTACGGAACCCTAAAAATGAGGTAAGTAAATGAAACAACTTAGTGTTACAGAGAAACATAGCTAGATCTTTTGCCACTCGAAGTTAAGTCAAACGTTTTCCATGCATAAATATCTTTTTACGAGGATCATCAACATAATTTCAGCCGAAAGACGTCCACTGCTGAACATGGCCTGCCCGACATTTGGGGGGAGCGCGGGTTTGCCATAATTGCCACGCTTGGCAGGCGAGCTGGCGATCGCAGTATGGTGTTCAAATGCATAGAGTCCATTCTCTAGTAAGTCCGTTAGTCGCCTTTTACGACACCCACGGGAAGAAATAGGAACGTACTATTCTTTACGTCCGGCACGACACCACACACTTTTATGAGGATAAAATGACAATACTCCTAATACCGAACTCGCAAATACGAGAACATTATATTTCTAGGGTTTTTGTGATTTGGTGAGTGATGTCAATATTTGATCAACATTTTTTTACAATTTTATTCGTGTAACTTATAAGTTATAACGATGGATAAATCTTCGATAACAATTACGTTGTTATAAAACTTTGTCAATTACAGCAAAAATAACCCGAAAAAAATTGGGTAGATGTATTGGGATCCACGGATCTCAAATATTTATGACATAAAACAAAGATAATAATAAGTTGTTATCATTTTGTTCTCTGGGGACAGCCAGATGTAGATAATGAGATTAATTTATATACAATACTATTTTCATTAACAAACCAAAATGTAAAATTTATAATGCTTTTCAGATCGTTTTTCCTGAAAACTCATATACTGTTTGGAGAAATTGGGCGATGAAAAACGACAGCGGCAACGATAACCGACTTTTAATGATTTTATATTGAAGATCACGTCTAAACGAGTAGTGTTAATGATTTAAAAAAAATATATATGACAAATTAGAGCATCTTCTCAATAAAAATGCTCTAATTTATAGAGCATTTTTTCAATAACATAATATGTGAATATTTTAGAAAAAAATATGGGAGAGTAGAGATTAATAAGTTCCAAGTAAAATTGTACTATTACCTTTTTTATGTTACCTATAATTTCATCGAAAACTGGAATTAGCAAAAAAAAAAAAAACATGCTGCTCGTTCAGATTTACAAAAATCGAGTTACCTTGTTGAACTCGCGATGTATACCACCTAATCGCGCCCGCTACTGCGCCCGCCACTGCGCACGCTACCGCGCCTGCCACCGCGCCCGCTGCCGCTCTAGCCACCGCGCTTTCGCTCGGGACAAGGCCATAATAGAAACCGAACAATATCAAAGAAAAAACATATTGAGTTGACGTTGGATGAAAGAAGTGACATACAGTGTGGGGGGGATAGTGGCATACAGTGTCGGGGCGATAGTGATAGTGGGATATAGTGTGGGGGATAACACGGTGTAGTCTTGCAGTGTCAGTAGGATTAGGTTGGTCATAAGGTGACCAGAGGTGTATTATGTTGTTGAGGATAAAGTAACATGAGTGCCTGTGCAGTTTCGAGCAATAATATTATACGAAACTCAAAAGGGATTTTACGAAAAATTTTATAAATGATTTTTAGCAATAATTTATTTATTGTCTATCAAATATTTGGTAAGAATGTTTTAGTAATTTTGCGCGGTGATGGAGCTTTTATGTGCTGTATTTAAGTCGCAGGTTGTGATTCCCCCTGCCAGGGTTGCGGGTTTGTCTGAAAGGGATATCGTGGCCCCGGCACACAGGCAACTGAAGGATTACGGGTGGGTTTTAGTCAGTAAAAGTCGCCACGCTCTCCCGCTCCGTCCGATAAATTAAAACCCAAAAAAAAGGTTGTGATTCCCACAAATGAAATGATATGTATACTAGCTGATGCCCAAGACTTCGTCTGCGATACAAGATGAAAAGTAGCCTATGTCCTTCTCCAGGTCATGGTCTACCCATGTGGCAAGTTTCATCCAAATCCGTTTAGCCGTTTTAGCGTGACAGTGTACCAAGGAAACAAACAAACTCACTTTCGCTTTTATAATATTAGCTAGCATATACTAGGCCGTCAGATTGTTATTCAAAGTTGACCAAAATAATATGACTGTGATGCAGAACAAATTCTAGTGTGTGGGATAGTCCAACTGGTGTGGTGTCGTACTCGATGAAACTGTTCCGAGGCATAGAGCACAACCCGAGAGTGCTGCAGCGATTGCACTTGTACGTACCCGACCGTTATGTGTGGAAGCGACGCGATGGCCCCCGCCACTGCTGGTCGTACCAACAGCCAGGACCAACTTGCTGGCCAAAACTCCTCTGACTCGAGCAATTCGCACCATCAATTATACAACATTAGTTTTTGTTTATACTAAACCACTTAAGGGGTCATTGTACTCATCATTATGAACAACTTTTACTATGGGACCAACCTTGAAATCGCGAAAAAAAAATCAGCTGTTCCCTACATTTAAGTTCGCTGAACTCGTCACAATGTAGGGAACAGCTGATATTTTTTTCGCGATTTCAACTTTGGTCCCTTAATAAAAGTTGTTCATAATGATGAATACAATGACCCCTTAAGAGGTTTAGTATAAACAAAAACCAATGTTGTATACAGGTCGAAATGGATATATTTACATGTCACTGGAGTGAATTCGCAAAGGTACTTATACTTTGCTACAAACAATTAATGATATTTATGATCGTGAGATGTATTTTGTTTTTGTGTCTTTAATTTAAATTTTGTGTGGGACCTGACTTGGCTATCGCATTAGGTTAGGACCTGTAATGATAGTTTTAAGGCATTGAAATAAATAAATATGTTTATTTATGCACCTAATTGCGTGTACGCACGAACGAACAAGAACATGGTGAACACGAACATCGAACACTTTGTTAACTAGTGCGTACCACTAACGAACATCAATCACTATGTTTGTCAAAAATGTTCGTGGTCGGTGTTTGGAATAAGTTGATGCAACGTTGTCCGTACCGAACACTCGAAGGCATACCTCGAGGCAGCATGGGGGCCACCTATCCAACAGTGTACTACTTCCAACGGCGAATCTACGGCTACTAAAGAGAGCGGGACGATTGAGCGCAAACACAAGTCGAACTTAAACACGAACGTTAAATGTCTCGCTGATGGTGGCGCGTGTGTAGGATCATTCGGTTCCCTACAAAATGGTTGAGCTGGATGGTGCTGATCCACGCGTCATGTTCGTGAACGGGCGCCGTCAGTTGTGACTGGTCATCTCCTATCTGCCTGGGCTTATTTGTAATCTTTTATATTTGTATTGTTTTTAAATAATTTTTTTTTTTACATTGTTCTCACATGTAGAAGCGACAAGAATAATGTACCCAGGATTTTGTAATATCATGATTTAAAAGAGTGTCCTTGGAGATTCTTGCCTATTCTTCTCCATAGAGATCTACGTTTTGGAATGGGCAAATAGCTTCAACTTTCTGACTAACTGACCGGTTTTGAATTAGTTTAATTGAAATAAATGCTTTGAGTTTGAGTTTGAACTGTATTCGTATAGTGTTTGTGTTCGCTTTGCTACTTTACGTCCACACGTACGAACCAAATGCTTCGTGTTCGGTGTTCGTGTTCACCACGTTTTGTTCGTTCGTGCGTACAGGGCTTTATATTGTAGTTACCTACTCTCCCTATATTTTCACCCTTGGAAAATATAACGTAGGTAGACGAAGCCACGCGCACGGCTAGTATACCATAAGACCCTAACATAACGTAACACAAGAATGTTAGAGGCGTTTTATTTGTTTGTTGTCGGTATCAAAGATGGCGGCCATTAGAGACGCAATGAGCGTTGCTAGGCAACGGCGCCTGGGTATTATCGGCACAATTACTGTAGAGGACACAGGGAGGAAAATACTTTAAAGCAGGTTTATACGAGCCCAGTAATGTGACAGTATAGTAAGTCAGTCCAGCGCTGACTAGCAACTGGGTTCGGGTACGAGTAGACAGTAGTTTCCAGTCCAGTACAGATTTCGCACCCTTATGTCAGGCCAGTTGAGGAACCTACCGGTCTATTTCGGGCCCA
This sequence comes from Tiliacea aurago, assembly GCA_948098905.1. Lineage (NCBI taxonomy): Eukaryota > Metazoa > Arthropoda > Insecta > Lepidoptera > Noctuidae > Tiliacea > Tiliacea aurago. Next base: position 11,105,328 of record OX402603.1, on the reverse strand, counting down.
GTAGCTTCCCCCGCCACACGACTGATTTACTCCGACCTTTTCTACATGAACCCACTGACTGTGTCCGAAATTCCGCGCCACTGGGTCCACACTTGGCCACTGCCATCGACAGGCAGCGACATAGAAATTGTGCTACTAGCTAGTGTCGCGTCGTGCCTGCGATATCGCGCCAGTCTGAACGAGCCTTAAACCAGGTATTATTTTATTGTTTTTCTCGATAATAGGTATCATTATTATTTTGTTTTTGATACTTACTTTTGAAGGGAAAGCTCCTAAAGCGCGTTGAGCAATTTTCGGTAGGGGAAAAACGTATGGGTTCGCGTCACTGACATGCCCGTGCCGACATGCTGTAATAGCAGTAAGTGAACTTAAATTGACCACGTGAAAAGTATAATTTGTGTAAGTATAGTGTGCATTGTTTAATTTCTGTTTTAGATAGACGACTATCATAATACACAATAAGAATATTTGGTCGCCAATGTTTATCATCATCATCATTCATCATCATGTCAGCCGAAAGACGTCCACTGCTGGACATAGGCCTCCCCCAAGCACCGCCACTTCGACCGGTTCTGTGCTTCCCGCATCCAGCGGATACCTGCGCCCTTCACAAGGTCATCGGTCCACCTTGTAGGAGGCCTTCCAACGCTACGTGTTCCGGTACGCGGTCGCTACTCCAGAACCTTTCGGCCCCATCGGCCATCAGTTCTGCGAGCAATGTGCCCTGCCCACTGGCACTTAAGCTTGGCAATTCTTCGGGCTATGTCGGTTACCTTGGTTCGCTTGCGGATCTCTTCATTTCTGATTCGATCACGTAGGGAAACTCCAAGCATAGCCCTCTCCATTGCCCTTTGGGTGACTTTTAGCCTTGCAATGCTACAATGTTTATATTATATGTTATTTCTCCAGAATTAGCTTACCTACTGACAGGTTATATGAGTTCATATGAACTCATAAAACCTGTTAGTAAAATTAAAATGAATTGACATAAAGTCAATTTATTAAAATTTTCATTTATTAGTGACATAATCTACTATTTAATAGTGACAAAATCTACTATTTATTAATGACTTAACCTACTAATTAATTGAATTTGAAAAGTGCTGATTCTCAGCCTAGTTTGACAAATCAAATCTCAATCAAAATGAAAAGACATTTAGACTTGATTTTGATTTTCATAATTTTATTGGAGTGAATACTTCTTAAGGCACGTTGAGCGATAAGTTTTCATTTCCGTCAGCAGTCCTACGACTGCCTATGTTTTTTTAATGATTTGTTAGGAGTAAGAGCTAATTGTCTACAAACTTACTCAGATGGGTGACCACTGACTTCTGTTCTTACACATTGAGAATTGAAAACCCGGTAGGTACTAACCGAATGTGTTCTTCGTTTTTTACGTAAGTGAGATAGAAAATAAACTTTTGTCACGGTTGTCAATCTATTCCTTACTAGCTTCTGCCCGCGACTTCGTCCACGTGAACATAAATCGTGACCATGGTTGAGCCACCATGGTGTCATATTGAGATATTAGAACTTATAAGCCTTACACCAAATTTAATTTTACGTAAAACTAAGTTACACAATTCGTGTACCACACTACGTTATTTCTAACACAAAATGTATCGATTAGAATCCGAAATAAACTGTCTGTTATTGTTAACAGTTTTGTTATTTTATCCTACCGGCTGAAGATAACAAGTGGAAGTTGGAAACTGAATTGTTGCTAGCAGAAAGTAGATCTGTTTGATACAAGATCCTTTTTTTCTATTTTTAGCAGCAAGCTAATATCCTGATTAAAATGATTAATACGAAAGATTTGCATAATATAGTACTAGCAAAGGGGACCAATTGCTGCATAGTTCTATGTTTTCATCAGTTGAAATGCTATTCGATTTTCACTAGGCGCCAAAGATCAGGCACGCATTGAACGAATTCTATGTGAGCGTAAAAATATGACGGTCGACGGATTCAATTGATTTCAAGACCTCGAGAAAAAGTGTTCATAGTCGGTACTTAGTAGCGGCCAGTGAAATAAAAAGCATTTAATTATAATACTTTTATGGCGTAGATTTGCGTACTCAAGGTCAAAAGTTCAAACCACACCTCTTTTTTGTTTGGGAAATTATCAAATAACTTCTCCCACTCTTGGCGGAGCTCAGGGCGTGACAGACTTTTACTGACTAAAACCCACCCGTGTTCCTTCAGTTGCCTGTGTGCCAGGGCCACTATATCCCTTTCGGACAAACTCGCAACCCTGGCAGGCATCGACCCGGAGAAGATTGAATTTACGTTTCCGCACTAATAAACCAAAATTGTAAAACTGTGTTCTGTCCCCACAGACAAACTGTGAAAACGGTTTTGCGGGGCAAAGTCCTTAAGTACGTTTTTAATAAATAAATAAAAATTATAATAATGGTCCTCATCAGTTTGTGCTGACATCTCTTTGAGGCCTGCGCGGAACACAACGCTCCGTCGACCCGGGCCTGCATAGCTATTCACAACCAATCGACAGGCTATTGTGTCGAAAATGACACATTTGGATCATCTGATTTGCCTTGCCTCCAACAGCAAACAGCTGTCGGAGGGATAGCGGTCGACTATTTGATTTAAACTGATAAAATTTACGGGTTTTCGATGTGTAGACATTGTTGAGAAGACTCCCTCGATACCATTGATTGATGTTCGATTTGGCACGGAAGCGAATCGAATGATTGTGAATAGCTATGCAGGTCCTGGTTTTTCGAAGTTCAAGTCACACCTGATCGTTGCACTTTTGCACCCGCTCTTAGCCTTTTTTTTTTTTTTTCGCTGAGAATTGCATTACGCATCCCCGCTCGTGGGGGACGAGTCGGGGTATGTGGGACTCCTGTCGGTAATGACGACAGTATACCCACTAAAACTCAGCGGTGTTCCCACATCGCCGTGTTGGGAGGGCCATGAGATAACGGTTGAACCTTTTCTTCCACAACCCTCCCGGCGCATGCCCGCCTAGCTGGCGGGCCCCGCGTGCCCCCCGTTACTGGGGGGCTACAGGAATGGCCAGGAACACCTGGCCAATCTCGTCCGACACTGGTGGAGGCCTGTGCAATACAGGCAAGGGTGCCCCCGCACCCGTTGCCAGCTGGCCTCCACCTGGGAGGAGTCGGAGATGACGTTCAAAGTGACGTCTTCTTCGACCCCTCCTCCGCCTTCGGAGCGGCGCCTCCTCCTTCTGGGACATGACGTGTTCGCAGAAGGAGGCGACTGCCGCCCAGGACCCCTCATCCCTCAGCATGGCGTTAACCAAGCCGGGGAGTGAGAGGTCCGGTCCGATCACCGCGTTCAGACTGTGGCGCGGCTCGGACCACGACTGGCACACCTCGAGGGTGTGCTGCGCCGAGTCCTCCGCCACGCTGTCTCCGCCGCGCACCCGCTCTTAGCCTGGCCGAAGTAATATTTAGCATAGCGTTGGAGAGTTATCATCATCTGCCTTTAAGCCTTCTGCCCAACTATCTTGTGATCGATTTCCAGTCTAGCCGGATGTATCTCATTTTACAAGAAGCGACTGCCTATCTGACCTCCACAACCCAGTTACTGGGTAACACGATACCCCTTGGAAAGACTGGTTGTCAGACTTACGGGCTTCTGACGACCCGTAACGACTGTCAAAGATGTACTCAAACTCAAACTCAAAACATTTATTTCAATTAAACCTATTACAGGCACTTTTGAATTGTCAAAGTGTCGGTCAGTTACACAGAAAGTTGAAGCCCATTCCAAAACGTAGATCTCTATGGAGAAGAACAGGCAAGAATCTCCAAGTACATTCTTTTAAATCAAGATATTACAAAATCCTGGGTATATTATTCTGTACGAATGACAGCCGGGACCAACGGCTTAACGTGCTTTCCGAGGCATGGAGGTTTCTTGGTATGGTAACAATGTGCATGTATCTCTAAATAATTAATCCACTAACGTATTGTAATAATTCTAGGAATGACATTCAAATAATTTATTTTGCTTTTTTATTTTATTGTTTTTATTACTTATTACAAGATTTCTTGAATTATTGATAGATTTTTTGACAATGTCTTAATTTCACTGTATTAATGACATTTATAATAACTTTTGACATGTAAAATATTGTTATCTTTAATGCTAATGTATAACTATTGTATGTCTATTAAGCAGGACATATTGGAACTATAATATATTGTTAAGACCTGTAACATATTTTGAATTTGAATTTGAATATGCAAGCGTAACTTAACCTGGTGGATCGACCCGTGCGGCTATTATTACATAGCCACAAGCTCTAAGCTAGTATATAAATACAAATACAAATAATTTATTTTCTTTCACAAGTTATGTACTTACATCTAGTGGTTGAAGTGAACTTTTAGACAAAAATTGCCTGTGTTAGGACACTTCGCTCTTCTGAAGCTTAAAATTACGTGTAGGTATATCGATTCAATAATTGGAGTCACTACTGTTTTTTTCCCTTTATCTTAAAGCAGCCGTGTTCTAATGCAGCTCTTCTCTATTGTTTCAGGATATTGACTATGAAGGCTTCCGATGGTTCCTGGACACCTTCCTCGAGGTGTCCGCCCCTGATGAATTGTCGAGGTAAGTTATCCTAACTCTATATCTTAATCCTAATATCCTATCCTGAAATGAAATGAAATGAAATCGTTTATTCTGTAAATAGGATATTAAAATCACTTTTACACGTCATATAAAAAAAAAAAAAAATCTAGATGTAGCCGACATTTCCTATCTGACTACCCCTGAGAAGAAATGGCGAAACAAACTCAGGGGTCAAAGTCTCTTTTAAAGTCCAGACATAATCTTGGTCAGATCATGTGAGGACCATGTAGATCCGTGTCTGAAATGGTCTTTTGAGGAAAGAACCACGCAAATTTGAGCGGACCTGACCAATCAATGTAAGCATTTGTCAGTAATCGTGCAGCTCAACTCAAAACTTAAGGAGCTCAACGACTCGACGAACAGTACCAAAAAAAGGACATTTGGGTAGGCCGCATAAAGCGCTCAAAATGTCAGACCATCATTAAAACTTAACTGAGAAAAGAAAGGAAAACATTTAAAGAAAAAAAAAAAAATGACCCACATAGTGCTCACATTCACAATAAATTAAAGCAGTAAATATAATACTTTTCAAAGTAAACATTCATGTAAAATTGTATACAATATTCTGCAATGTCAATATGTATATAAAATCATGCATAATAATTAAAATGTCAAGTTTTATCACAAGGCTAGCAGAGCGAGCAGCTCAATCCCAAGCTTTTTTGTCCTCTAAATAATCAGAAATCTTATAGTACCCTTTTTTACAAAGTTTAGTTTTAATACAGATTTTAAATCGTTTAATGGGTAAGTTCCGAATGTCAGTAGGAAGTTGGTTGTAAAAGCGTATACATTGACCCATGAAAGAGTTGCCTACTCTGTGGAGGCGAGTGCGATGTACAGCAAGATTGTGTTTATTCCTGGTATTTAAACTATGAATATCGGACATTTTCTTAAAATTTGATTTATTTTTGTGTACATATAATAGATTTTCAAGTATATATTGAGAGGCTACAGTCAGAATATCTATTTCTTTGAATATTTCACGAAGTGAATCTCTTGGACCTAGATTGTAAATGGCTCGAACAGCCCTTTTCTGTAAAATAAAGATATTATTAATGTCCGCACATGTTCCCCAGAGAAGGATCCCATACGACATAAGACTATGAAAATAACTAAAATAAACAATTCTGGCAGTATCTACATCAGTAATCTGTCTAATTTTTTTAACAGCATAGGCGGCCGAACTAAGCCTTCCTGACAATTTTTCTAATGGGGCCCCCCATTGTAATTTACCGTCAATAGTTATTCCAAGAAAAACTGTCGACTCAACAGGGTCCAACTCTATTCCATTAAGTTGAACATTAGTAGTTAGCTGCCTGACATTTGGCATTGAAAATTTAATGAGTTTAGTCTTTTTCTCGTTCAGGAGAAGATTATTTACATTAAACCAATGGACAACTTTAGAGAGTGCATCGTTAACATGTTCAAAATTGACTAGCTGACGTTTGATTTTAAAAATGAGTGAAGTGTCATCTGCGAATAATACAATCTTGTGATTATCCCTTATGTGAAAAGGTAAGTCATTTATATAAATTAGAAACAAGAATGGACCTAGAACTGAACCCTGCGGAACGCCCATAGTGACCGCAGATCCTGCAGATCTCTTGCCATTAACATCAACCCTCTGAATTCTGTTGTTCAGATAAGAAGTCAGAAGGTCGAGAGCACTGTCCCTCAAACCATAATGGTGCAGTTTTCTGATGAGTGTATCATGATGAACGCAATCGAAGGCCTTAGACAAGTCGCAGAAAATGCCAAGAGCATCCCGCGACTCCTCCCAGGCCTCGAATATGCTCTTCAGTAATTCCACGCCCGCGTCTGTAGTTGAACAACCCTTAGTAAAACCAAACTGTTTCAGATGTAGTAGATTATGTTTATTAAAATGTCCTAACATTTGTTTCAAAATTAATTTTTCAAAGATTTTGCTCAATGTAGGTAATATCGAAATAGGCCGAAAATTCGTAGGATCAGTTGTGCTGCCAGATTTGAACAGAGGAATCACTTTGCTAAGTTTCATCAGATCAGGAAATACACCAGATGCAATACAAGAATTAAAAACAATTGCTTAAAAGGGTGAAATAACATTAATTATTGAAGACATGGTATGTACTGATAACCCCCAAAGGTCCGCAGTTTTTTTTATATCAAGGTCTTTAAAAGATTCTATAATGTCTTTAGCGGTAACGACCGTGAATTTAAGGTGTTTATCACATTCTGGTACACATTCTTTTAATATTGAGTAAGCAGAAGTGGAGGACGACGATGACAGAGTTTTGGTTGTTAAAATAGGAATATTAGTGAAAAAAAATTCAAACTCAGTTGCCACCTCCATGTCTGCTTTAATATCTACATCATTGATTTTTAGATGGAAGTCACGATTCCGTACTGTCGTTCTTCCCATTTCTGAATTAATAATATTCCAAGTTGTTTTAATTTTATTTCCAGAAGATTTTATTTTATTTTTAATGTGTATGGCTTTTGCCGAGGAACAGGCTCTTTTAAAAGTTTTAGAATATTTTTTAACAAATTCTTTAAAAGTTTCATCATGGTTATATGTTTTTTCATCATACAATTCATATAACCTCTGCATACTTTTGTAAATACCTGGTGTTGCCCAATCACTAAATATTACGTGGTCACAAACAGGCAATGTTTTTGAGGTGAACACCTTCCTAAATTCACAATTAATGAGATTAAATAGTAAAGTATATGCTTGATCTGGGTCGGTGTGATAAGGCAAACCCAGTAGTTTTTCCATTAAATTATTTTTAAATTGTTCTAAGCGACTTGTTTACAGGAATATAACTCACTAGTTTTCTTTGAGCTCTGACTATTTTCCGAGGGAAAGTTACTAACTGGCCACAGTGATCAGAGTCCAACTCGTTTATAATTAAATGGCTAGAAGGTCTTAAGTTTGTAAAAATATTGTCAATACAGGTAGCGCTAGTGGCAGTTATTCTAGTCGGCTCAAATAATGTATTGTACAAATTATATGACTTTAATAAGGTTATAAATTTATTTAGTGTAGCAGATTTTTCCAGTATATTAATGTTGAAATCTCCACAGACAACAACTGTTTTATTACTGTTACAAGTCTTTAATAATACTTCTTCCATATATTTCTCAAAAATATCATATGAAGCACATGGGGGCCTGTATATGCTCATTACAATGAACTGCTCAAGCTCAATGTAAGCTATTTCAATAACTCGCTCAACAGAGAGGCTCACAATATCCTTACGTTCTTTAAATTTCATATTGTTACGAACAATTATTAAAGAGCCACCGCGTATCATATTAACTCTGCTGAATGAGCTGGCAACCTGGTGGTTGTTAAAGCTGAACATGAACTGGTGGAATTTTAACCAATGTTCAGTTACACATAAGATATCGATATAACTACAGTTCATGAACAGCTCCAGTTCTAATTCCTTACCTATCACACCCTGTATATTTTGATGAACAATTTTTAAAGTATTATTATTATAATTACATTTATTTAAATTACTACAATTTAATGGGTGTGATAATAAAGAAGTTTGTGTAAAATTTTTTAAGCAAGAGGTTTCCTCTGTTGTCCTAATTTCTAATTTAAATGATAATCAATGTCATTAGTCGTTGCCAAATTATTGGCAGAATTATTTAAAAAGTCATTGCATTGCTCAAAAGAAGCAAGTTGTTTAGCCAAATTTTTGGCTGAAATAGAAAAAAAATATGATAGCGACACAGCTATCTGTCGTTTATAATAGTTAGAAAGATAGTACATATCAATATTATATCTATCTTTTGTCAAATACAAATTGTTACCTACATAATTGTTAATATCCACTAGATGGAATAAATTATCGTTAAATGTCAAATTATGCAATGTCAAATTAATTTCAAATCTTATGTTATTTTCTTCCTGTGGCAAACTGTTACTATATGGGAATGTAAACAATACAATTTTTCTTAAACTAAGATTACTCAATGTTCTATAATATTGGAGCAATTCTCCTTTGTTCACATTTCCCCTATTTCCCATAAAAATTAATAATGTTGTTTCCTGTCTAAAGTTACATTTAATAATTTCTTTCATAATATCAAATAAAGAACAACCAGGCATGCAGTAATTTATTATTGAGTGTCCTGGGTATTCATCTGTCAGCAAGTGGCCTAAGTCCTTGCCAATCTAATCCTAATATCCTAATCCTAATATTCTAATCCTAATATCCTAATCCTAATATTCTAATCCTAATATCATAATCCTAATCCTTATTCCTAATATCCTATATCTTTGTCCACTTTTAAGATTCAGGTAAAAAAACACTTCCTCTCTCCATAAACATCATCATTACATAATACAGTTCCCTGCTCTTGTTTCATGTGTATTATTGTATATATGTATATATTTATTAGACAAGTGTATGCTTTGTGTATGTATGTATTTATTGTATATGTTAATGGTACACCACTGACTACCTGCAGTATTGTCACTCCTGCTCCCTTTAATCCATCCAAAGGTTGTCTGTAAAAGATCGCTTTTAGCGATAAGACCGCCCATTGTGTCACCCTTTGTAAAATTTAAACATTTATATCTGTAACTTTTATGGTGTACATAATAAAGAGTATTCTATTCTATCCTAATCCTAATAATATTATAAATGTGAAAGTGAGTTTGTTTGTTTGTTATGCTTTCACGCTAAATCAGTTAAACGAATTTGGATGAAATTTGGCACATGGGTAGACTATGACCTGGGTTAGGACATAACCTTATTTTAATCCCAATATTCCCACGGGGACGAGACTTATGTGGGTAAAACCGCGGGGCGCAACTAGTAATATTATAAATGCGAGCACACGTTTTATCCCGGTAGTACAGAAGCTGTGGGCAAAAGCTTGTAACTTATAATGTAATTTGAAGTGAAGCAAGATATTATCTGGACTCACTGGACACCGAAACCACCGGTAAAAGGTGCAGGGTTATGACAAACTAGGACTGCGATAGGTCGAGTTGATAATTATTATTAATTGATCTTTAAGACGCAGATATATGCCAGTGACCTTGAGTGGTTAGCTTGCATGTTCTGTACTGAGCTCACGCAACGCGTCGTACGTTCAGCCAGTAATAGGGCTCGCACATCAAGGGAGCGCGTCCCCAATTTAACTCATTATTAATTTATTATACACAAAACAAAAGGTATTTTAATAACACGCGTATAATAAAAGATCAATAATTAAAATATCTTTAAATTGGTGAAGGTTTCAGAAAAATACGCTTGGTAGATTTTGCGCCATTCTCAGTTTTTTATCCGCGTTAGACATAACTTTACAAATTAATTTCACTATGTAATATAAACATAATCTAAAGTTATTGAAAAAATGCTCTAATTTATCATATATTTTTTTCAAATCATTTACACTACTCGTTTAGACGTAATCTTCAGTATAACATCATTAAAAGTCGGTTATCGTCCCCTTAAGTATTAGCATAAGCATAGCATAATCAGCTAAATCAGCATATAATGTTCCCATTGCTGGGACACAGGCTTCCTCTCAGTGAGGGGGAGTAGGCTGAAATCCACCACGCAGACCTAGTGCGGGTTGGTAGATGTCACAATCAAGTCTTCGAATTTTTGGTTCTAGGACATGCCGGTTTCCTCACGATGTTTTTCTTCATCGTTTTGAGAGCAGTGGTGATTAAAATAATGTTACACACTTGTAAAGCACCTGTCAGGGTTCAAATCTATGACCTACAACTCGTAAGTCACGATCGATACCACTGGGCCACCACTGCATTACCAGTAGGCCAACACTGCTCCTTAGGTATTATCACTGGGTATATTGAAGGGTGAATATTCACCCTTCAATAAAAGGAGTGACTACCGAGATGACAAGTAAATTGGGATAAGGACTGAATGATGATGGTGATATTCACCCTTCAAAGAAAAAAATACTGTAAACAACATTCACATTGATTTATTTTCTTAATATAATAGACGGTAGAATTGTTAGTCTTAAGTACCAGTGCGCAGGGCACATTACTCGCAGAACAGGTGGCCGATGGGGCAGAAAAGTTCTGGAGTGGCGACCGCGAACCGAAAGACATAGCGGTGGAAGGCTTCCCACAAGGTGGACCGATGACCTTGTGAAGGCCGCAGGAATCCGCTGGATGCGGGAAGCACAGAACTGGTCGAAGTGACAGTGCTTGGGGGAGGCCTATGTCTAGCAGTGGACGTTTCCCGGCTGAAATCATGACGGTATACCAAATAAGAGTGTACCTTTTTCAGTCTGTCATCCTACTTCCTACTAATATTATAAACGCGAAAGTTTGTAAGTATGGATGGATGGATGGATGTTTGTTTGTTTGTTTGTTACTCTTTCACGTAAAAACGGCTGGACCAATTTTAATAAAATTTTGTATTAAGGTAGCTGACACCCTGGATTAACATATAGGCTACTTTTTAACCGACTTCACAAAAAGGAGGAGGTTCTCAAGTCGTGTCTAGTTAATTATCCCTATATTCCCACGGGATCGAGACTTACGCGGGTGAAACCGCGGGGCGCAGCTAGTTGTCCATAAAAGGTGGTTATGTTTTTAACCGACTTCCAAAAAGGAGGAGGTTCTCAATACGGCTGTATTTTTTTTTTTGTATGTTTGGGATCCCATGGAAATCGAGGGAAACCCTCAAATTTCATATGCAAACCTATAGCGATTTGGGCATTTTTTATAGTAACTCGTGCATCTTTGCTCTCGGAAAGCACCATTTGGTGAAGTGGAACTGATGATGGAGACCACATATGGCCACCGGAACAATATAATAATGAGTACCTATTTAACGGGTTGCGATTAAGCAATTTATGCTCGTCACTATGCATAATGGTGAGTGGCAGTTCTCCTGGTTCTTCCCAAGAGAACTCCTCAACAGTCAACGTTCCAGCATCGGGAAAAGCAATATTTTGTATAAGGTGATGAGCAGTTAACATTAGGCTATTGTAACTTAGATAAATTCAAAACTGACCCACTAAAAAGTAAAAAAATAAAAAACTTTTTACAAAAAAATAATAACCGACTACCATTGGATCTGTATTTGAGTTTTTTGCCACCGACTTCCGAAATTAAAGTTATTTTTCACTTTGTGTAGTGTTATTTTTGGTAGTCGGTTATTATTTTTTTGTAAAAAGTTTTTTTGACATGCTCTAAGTACTCAACTTGACAATTATTTCACATTCCAGAAACTTATTCCTCTCCTTCGTCCGTCGCGACCGTCGCCCGGCGCTCCGCGAGATGGCAGCAGCGAGCTCGACCGCCGCCTGCGCAGCCGTCACGGCACACGCTGACCATCAGGTACGACAGGTATATGAAACAGTATCAATATCTTGTTATTAACATTGTTATTCTAGCTTTCGTACAACTTTCTTCGAGACGACGCGCGCCGCCATGGCGTCCACTTTGCAAGATGCGGCATCGGAAGAAAATGACAAACCCCCTTCCAAAGTTTTGTGAAGCACGTACCTAGCTCAATTTTTGTCCTATAACATGCATTTTCCTTTCGTACTACATTATTTGAAATAATGCTTCATTCTTGTGCATTTTTAACCGTTATGAAAACTGGGTCCATAGCTTTAAGAGCGTAAATTTACACCTTACGGCATTTCATACAAACTTTCAAGCCCTGGTTTTTCGAAATGACTGAACCGATTTTATTGAAACTTCATACGCATAAGCAGGATACAAAGGTCTAAAAAGTTAGTGAGGAAAATTTTCGAAAAATAGTGTTACAGCCAAATCAGACCGATTTTAAATTTTCCATAGAAACAGATTTCCAGTTATCTGTTTTTTAAATAAGACATTTCGAAAATGTTCTTTACTAACTTTTTAGACCTTTGTATCCTGCTTATGCGTATGAGTTTCATTAATATCGGTTCAGTAATTTCGAAAAACAAGGCCTTGAAAGTTGGTATGAAATGCCGTAAGGTTTAAACGCTCTTAACTGCTGTCTTTGGTACAGAAGAGCCTTGATTTATAAAGTAAGAACAACACACGGACAAATGCGGCAAACTCAGTTTGATTGAACCTCATGGATTTTATTTAGCCACGTCTTTACGAAAAGCTTACATCGCATTTAATAAAGAACATAGGCATGAGAAACCATATTCTCTCCTGCTTACAGCTTCCAACTTGTAATAATCTTGCTAGTCATGAATCAAAATTCTTGCTTGGTTGTTGGACAAGGTCACAATTATTGTCCGTTTTCTAATAAGGAATTAATTCGTCTCCCAGGGCAAGATGAGCTTGGCATCCAAGATCCATGGCTTGGCGGAGCGGTTGCAGCAGCTTGGCAGAAGTTCAGGGGATTCCGTTGATGGAAGTGATAAGGGATCCAGGAGTCGAACGGGTAAGTTCTAGTGACGTTATAAAACAGACCTTTTCCTGTTTGCTCGATAATATAACTCAACAGCATCTTTACTAACGGCCGAACCCAATAACTTATTTTCAGTGAAAGACAGATCGTTATTGATGATATTAGATTAGATTATACATAATTATATAATTATAATTATGTATCCTTGGATGGCGTCTCACAATCATTGATAAACGCTATCTATCTAACGAAAACAATAAGTAGGTTTCTCTACTTCACCCTCCCGTGCGTTCCGTTACAACCAACATCACTTAAAAAAACAACATGTGTAATTAGTGTTATATTAAAACTTCTTTGTTTCTTACTTCTAAATAAGTTACTGGATTAAGATATATTTCTGTAGAGCCTTATTTGTTATGGCCGCGAATCAAAATACAACCTGTTACTGACCAGCAATTTGCAAAAAACGTAATAAAATTTGAATTTCGCGGGCTTCCTTAGCGCATTAACGTTGGATTTTTTTTAACATAAATTCATGTTGCCATGGTGCTTGCACGGGGGGTGCCACTAAGAGGGGGGGTTAAATTTCTGTTATTTTTTGCCTAGGGCGCACCGTTTTCGAGATATTTGAATTTCAATTTTTTTTATTACTTTAAATAAATAAAAAATCTATGATCATTATTGCAAGTACTACAGAGTTCATTTTAGCTTGGCTACTTTACGTTTATCCTTGCAATTCGGGGAATAGACAAATCTGCCATCTATAGTACCTACTGTCCTGTCAAACAAATCGTATATTGGGACGCATACTTTGGCATTTTCATACAAATAGCTATCTGTTGTAGGCGATACACCCTCCCATCAGTAGATAGCGTGGGCCGATAAGATTCCATAATGTCCCATAGATTATTGGGACGTTAAAACCATCGATAGATATATTTTTCTATCTCCAGTAGGCCAAAACTGGTGATATATAGGTTATTGGGTTCGGCCGTAATATAAAGGTGTTACAGTTAGCAGGTTTCCAGAACAATTTTTTTTTCTTTATTTAATTTTATTTATAGGGACTTTTACGTATAGCGTATGTCAGTCACATCGTATCCTAAACAATAGTACTTTCACAACACGTGGGCCATGAATTTAAACAAACCCTTCGCATCGTCGCCATTTGGTTGGGATAGAATTGTATGGAACATGCCTTACATCAGTTCTGTTCAAATTCAGGGACCTTACAAAATTATTTCTACTGGACTCATATTGGACACATTCCATCAATAAATGTTGTAGGTCCTCGACAACTCCATTTTCCTCACAATTGGGTCAAGCGATTTTCTTCATCATGAAGGCAAATTTTTCGCATGGAATGTGTCCAGATTTGAGTCAAAGAGCAGTAACAATCAGTTTTCTACTAACATCACTATTCATGAACCAGGACACGCGAAGAGGTTCACATTGTATGGTTTTAAACCATAAATCCCTTCTCTTATGACCGTAAAACACATTGCTCGCTAGATACATTTTCTCTGAGTCTGTTTCGGCAATTCTTCTCAGGGTTCAGTTAGCTAGAAAGTGCCGGCGCAATCTAGTTTTTAAATAAGTAAAAAAAGTAAAACTCTCTTCATCATTTCATTTGATTTCAACTTTCAACGATTTTCAAGAGATTTTTATTTTTTGGTATCTTTCAAACCAAAAAAAAACCTTTGAAAAAAAAGTTCTGCTCACGGACATACGAGTAGTTCAGGGTGTGAGCAATGCAATACCTTCAGACTTTCATTACTTCCTTATTCATCATATTTCGGCTCTGACTTTTTTTTATGATGTATTAAGATAATTTAATGAGGAATATAAAGATTTTGATTGAGAGACTTAAAAAGTATGCACCAACGTTTAATAGATTGCGCGAGAACCGCGTTATCCATGCCTAATGCACACGTGCCTTTGATAACCGTCATCAAACAAGCACTGCTAATCGTACACCATCATTTTGATCAATCTTAATTCTGTTCAACTGATAGGTACCTTACTTACCCCGCACATTGTGTGTTCCAGGGAGCGTCCATCCGATGTTCACAGTAACCACGCACCCCTCATACTCCTCCCACGAACTCTGCCTGGACAGACGCAACGAGACCAGTCCCAGCCACAGTCAGATGTCCCGGAACTCCAGCCGGAAAAGCAGCAACTCGCTTAGAGTGAACCAGTCTACGAAGATCGAAGGTATGATACATCACACTACAGTTAGAAGTCACATGCAACGAGACCAGTCTCAGTCACAGTAAGATGTCCCGGAACTCCTGCCAGAGGAGCAGCAACTCGTTGAGGGTCAACCAGTCTACGAAGATCGAAGGTATGATGGTAAATCACACTGCACTTAGAAGTCACAGGCAACGAGACCAGTTCCAGCTAGCAGTCAGATGTCCCGGAACTCCAGCCGGTACAGCTGCAACTCGCTAAGGGTCGACCAGTCTACGAAGATCGAAGGTATGATACATCACACTACAGTTAGAAGTCACACGCAACGAGACCATACTCAGCCACAGTCAGATGTCCCGGAACTCCAGCCGGAAGAGCAGCAAATCGCTGAGGGTCGACCAGTCTACGAAGATCAAAGATATGATGGTAAATCACACTGCACTTAGAAGTCACAGGCAACGAGACCAGTTCCAGCAACAGTCAGATGTCCCGGAACTCCAGCCGGAAGAGCAGCAACTCGCTGAGAGTGAACCAGTCTACGAAGATCGGAGGTATGATACATCACACTACAGTTAGAAGTCACACGCAACGAGAGCAGTATCAGCCACAGTCAGATGTCCCGGAACTCCAGCCGGAAGAGCAGCAACTCGCTGAGAGTGAACCAGTCTACGAAGATCGCAGGTATGATATATCACACTACAGTTGGAAGTCACACGCAACGAGAGCAGACAAGATACATAAACAGACAAGATGAAAGGAACAGAAAAAGACGGACAAAGCGCAAAACACGTGAACATGTTGGCCCGTAGGTTCGCTCGATGTACAGAAGCGGTCAAACACACGCTTGTTAAAGCATACTGTACATCTCTGTACTCGAGCGCCCTATGGATCAGCTGTACCAAACGTGCCGTCAATGCGCTGCGCGTCTAATATAATAACGCCTTCAGGGCGCTGATGCGGCTGCCACGTTAATGCAGTGCGTCAGAGATGTTCGCAAACGCCCGAGTCGACCGATTCTCAGCTGTCGTACGGAAGAAAAGTGCATCTCTGCTCGCCAGATTTCGTGGCAGTGGCAACAGCCTCCTGAGGTTGATAGTTGATAGGCCTGATGAGAGCCCCATAATGGGACATCTTATCAAAACAACAGTCTGTTGTAGTATATAAGTACTAACATAGATCATAAGCCAAATTGTTACTAATATCTTAGATTATAAGTACTAACATAGGTTATAAGATATATTGTTGCTTACATTTTTGATTAGGTGTTTGTTTTTGTCAGTGTGGACCTTGGTTGTCTGTTAAATAAATAAATATATGTATATAAAGGTAATGCTTATTTATAAAGAAATCTCTTCCATCATACCTGCGATAGGAAAGTAGACAAAGAGATGTAGAACGTTACTGTTAGAGAAAACCTACTACAGCATTGACGAATTTCTTAATGATAAAATAATCTAATTTGTGTATTCCTAATTTATTTTGACATTTAATTTACATATTTGACTGTTTTGACTATCTATGACGAGTTGATGACACTATTCTGTAGTACATTAATTTTTTTAAATTTATTATTTGGATTATATTTTTGTTTTTTTTTTTAGTACTTAATGGAATTTATAATTTTATTATTTGATGTTAATTTTGTTTGTTTTGTGTGTTTTTTTTTTTTGTTTTTTTTTTTTTTTTTTTTGACCTATCGATATTTGTACGCTGTTAAGGCAAAACATGACTATAGTATAATTTTATTGTAACATTTTGCATGCCATGTGTGTGGATACTCATGTTTTGGACAAATAAATTAATGATCTTATCTTATCTTAACGTGGGTAAGAGTAGAAGAGAAAACAAAATACATTAAAAAAAAAACTACTATTCACTAATTACCCAGAATTAGCCGATATCTGTGTCTGAAATTATTTGCTTTCTTTTACAGACTTCAGGCACCTAATGAGGCGGTCGTCGACTCTAGAAGTGCATACAGCAAGAGTATCGCTTAAAGACATCGTTTGCTACCTGTCTCTGTTAGAAGCTGGAAGGCCGGAAGACAAGCTGGAATGTAAGTATCCCTTTTGCTCCCCTCACAACACTTCAGCGTGTGAGTACTACCTCTTATCTACTCACGATATGTCGGCTTGTCAAAATTTTCCAACATAATATTGTTTCTACATAACATAACGCCAGTAATCCCCGAAGGGTAAGGCAGAGGTGTACCTAATCCTGCCAGGGTTACGAGTCTGTCCAAAAGGGATATCCTGGCCCTGGCACACAGGCATTTGAAGGAACACGGGTGGGTTTTAGTCAGTAAAAGTCTGACACGCCCTCCCGCTCCGCCCAGAGCGGGAGAAGTTATTCGAAAATTTCCCATCAAAAAAAAAAAAGGGTTGTACCTAATAGTACACCTACTTATCGCACAGGTATATTTAAGTCCCATCTAATAGGGGGCGAGCCTATTGCCATCAAACGGGCACAAATCCTGACTCTGGGCTGCTACTGAGAAATCCCTATAACACTGGGATGGAAAATCCTTATACCACTACCTGCATAGCAATTCAGCGACAAGTTGTCGTATCGAAAATGACACATTTTCAATAACTGATTTACCTTGCACCCGACAACAAATAACTGTCGGAAGAATGGCGGTCGTTTATTTGATTTAAACTGACAAAACTTAAGTGTTTTGGATTTGTGAACAGCCTTTAGAGACTCCTTTGATAACATTGATTTATGCTCGATTCGATACGGAAGCGTATCGAACGCTTGTGAACAGCTATGCTTATCTGGGCATCGACTCCAGGACGTCATGCTCAACAGGAGCGCTTGCTACCACTAAACCAGGCAGTCAAATCGTCTACTCTATTGTTTCGTGCACATGTTTTCGTTTCATAATAGCAATCTAGACAAAATAAGCCCTTAGAACTAGTGACATTAATGAGAAATGGGTTAGTTTTATCCGCCTATCTCCTTTACAGTGATAAGAAAGTTGTTGTAATAGGCCCTTAGGCATCTCAAAGACGTCGTCGATTTCCTTTCTTGCCCGTGTTACTACCAATGATAATACCAGTAATAATACTGTTAATTTGATCTCCTTTCTTACTTCCTACTTTAAATAAATAATTATCTTTTATTAAAGATATTTCCTTTTTTTTCCCCTTTTGTTAGAGTAACAAGGGCAATATTTAACAAACAAGTTTTCATTACAATTGGGGTAGTAACAAGGGAAAATTGTAATTACCCTTCTAACAACTTACTATTGCAGTAGTAAGAGAGGATATCTAATTAACAGTATTAGGTACTACTGGTAATCATTGGTAGTAATAAGGGCAAATTGTAGTTACCCTTCTAACAACTTACTACTGCAGTAGTAAGAAATTACTACTGGTACAGTATCATTGGTAGTGTCACGGGCAAGAAAGGGTCGATTTAAAGTAATTTAAGTTACGTTAACATCTACTACACGAGAATTACATACTTATTAACTATATTATATACTTTTTTAGATAAAAAATTAGAGTAAGTTAATTTAGTTTAGGAGTAAGTTGTTATTTGTTAAAGCACGATGGGATTGGCATCGTCGCATAAGTGTACAAAAATTCCTTAAATAAATAAAGATTAAATTACAAAAAAAAAACGAGAAATAAATCAATTATACTGCTTTTTGGTCCCAAATTTGAAATCGACCAATACATTTATTTGCAAAAATATTGGTAGCTATAGATTTCACTTTAATCGGCATTTCAGCCGCGCAGATATTTAGATTTTACATCTTGGTTATACTTATAGCATGCAGTAGGTACCTACACATTTAGTAATAAAATAAAAAAATAAAATAAAATCATTTTTATTTCGAATAAGCAACATCCATATGGGATAGTAAACAAAAAGATAACTTATAGGTACCTATGTTAATAGGTAAACTTATTTTCTATTTTGACACAAGGTTGTTGTTCAAAATGCATCTTTGAACAACATCACCTAACAAAGGAGAGTCGTACCTCCCCGCTTTGGTCTTCAGGATGGAGTTGGAGCCTTCCCGCACTCTGCAGAGCAAAAAGGCAGATTTCTGTCTGACGATGGAAGCCATCGACGTGTGCTTGTCCAAACATACCTGATGCACTGCAGAAACGGGGCAGCCCCATCAACATCCTGAACCCGTTGTTATATTGGACCCGTAGGGCGCTATTAGCCCGCTGAGTATAGTTGGTCCACAGGCTGCACGTGCAAAACACTTGGCAATAAGCTGTAGAAGCGTAATTAGCAATAACATAAAATCACTAATAATAATTTCATAATTTAAATTTAGATTACAATGCAATGAATACAATTAAATACAATTCTATTCATTTATAATAATAATTTATATTAAAAATAGCGATCAATAATAATTATGTCATGTCAACAAAAATAGCAAGAATAATGAAATATTTTTTTTTAATCCAGTCATGTTTCGCCTCTACGACACTGACGGTAACGGCGTACTAGACACGAATGAAATGGACTGCATCGTCAACCAGATGATGACCGTCGCTGAGTACCTGGGTTGGGAGACTTCGGAGCTAAGACCAGTGAGTATACGAGACATGTTTAATTTATTAACTAACTTCTTTATCATCATCATTTCGGCCGAAAGACGTCCACTGCTGGACATAGGCCTCCCCAAAACGGGGGGGGGGGATTTGCCATAATCGCCACGCTTGGCAGACGGGTTGGCGATCGCAGTATGGTTTTAAAAATGCATAGAGAACGCTGCTGTCCATTCTCTAGTAAATCCCTTAGTCGCCTTTTACGACACCCACGGGAAGAAATGGGATGGTGCTATTCTTTACGTCCTGCACCAAACGGAGCACTCCTTTATGAGTGGAGTAGATATTTGACGGAATGGTGGCCAAGGGTGTAATAGAGTTCTACAGAGCTATTCGCCGTTCGATTCGCCATCGAATTCGTTTTGGGGGAACGTTTCAAAATGGTACGTTTTATGGTAGAAAATGTTGAAGTTATTAAGTAATTATTACTAAGTAATTATTGATGTGATATAGTTTTGTTTATGTATTTTTAATTAAAAGTTATGCATTTAGTAATATTTTATACTTAAACATTTTATATTTATTTTTTTATTTTTATGTACATACTCGTACTACATTTTTCATATAATCAGAATCACACTTGTTTCTGTGGAAATTATTTTACTTACCCGATTTATTATGTCACACAGGGGGACGTCATTATGTTATTCCATGGTTTTTGCTGAAAGTCAGCGTTGTTGACGTTAGGTTTGTCCGAAGTCACAGCATTTAGCTGAGCAAAGACCTGTTCTTGCACAGATACGACGCACGGTTATTGTAATTGTTCATATTACAGTTTGTTTGGTATAAAAGTACTTATTTTTCCACTCGGCAATCAGCATTTTGTTTTTGTTTTGATTCAAGTTTGTTTGTTTGTTGAATGTTGACTTAATTACGTAGGCTACTGCCGGAGGACTCAAAAAAAACCGAATTTATTACAAACTAATTTATTTAATATAAGAAATTACAATTATTGGAAAATGCAAATGACTCGATCGATGGGTGGATACGAAGTGAGCGGGCTCGGTCACGTAGTCAGTGCCTTCGGGCCGCATGTCCTGTGTCAGCATTTTCCCCTGGTAGCAACTGGGTCGATGGTGCGCACGCGGTGTGCCTCGTGCCGTTGTGTCAGCGCTTTACTTAGTAGTGATGCGCGTAACACCTCCCCCCTCAGATCGACGACTATTTCAGATTTTGAGATGAAATATCGTCGAGAGTTTAGATTGATCCTGGGATGCCGGTTGGTTCTGGCGGGTTTCAGGCTCGGCGTATGTGGCTTCATCTGGAGTTGTCATCTGTTTCTTTTTGCGGATATGGATTCGGTATGATAGTATTGCTCCCAGTACAGATATGGCGAGTAGTGTGCCATAAAATGGGATTGTTGTATGGTAAATGGTTGAGGTTGGTTCAATGTGGATTGGCTTCTGTGAGTCTATTCTGTCTTGAATATCGTGCAGCTTCTTTAAGTTAATAGCACTGATTTGTAGAGGCGGCGTGGTTGATTCCTCGATGTCATCTGGCACGTTGCTAATCTTCATGGGTTGTCCCCTAATGTGGTCGTTAATGTTGACGATAGTGAACTCATCTGTTTGTAGCTTGCAGTTATGTGGGATGGTGGCAAGGAAGCTTCCGGCTAGGGTTATTGATTCTTCTTGTTCGCAGATTAACTGGACTTGTGTTGGTTTTGGGAACACGAGAGCGTAGCGGCGGTCGTCTAACTTTTCCATTGCGGGCTTCGTCAGGCTGATGGTAATCGTTTTGCATGATTTGTGCGGTGGTTGACTTGCGATGACATTGCAGATGCAGTCTGGATTTGTCCTCATCTGGTGGTTGAGTTTTTCTTCGCAGAGATACCTTGAAGCTACCTTCGGGCATTCTGCCTCTATGTACGCGTGAATATTTCCAGTGATTGCTAGGAATGGGTAGGACGGGATTATGGCTTGCTTATTTCTATTTGGTACAATGACTAACTTATACAGCAGGAATTTTAGTGGAGACGTTATGGGAAATTTATATGCAAGAACTATTTGAGGTCCACGGTAATAAGCTAATGGTTTAATGATATCATAATATTCTCGGATTTCTAATTCTAGTAATTGGTCTTTATTATAAAGCGCACTTAGTTTGCGTATCATATTGCTTAGTATTTCTGTACCTAACATGGAATGATGAGTATGCAGTTGACCGGAAATCGCTATTGCATTTTCTAACCTACTTAATTCGCTTAATAAACTATCTATGTTATTACTAATTATTTGCAGTATTTGCGAAAACTTTGCAAATTTTATGAGGTTGTGTTGTTTATACCTATCGGCGTCAAGTAAAATGTGCAGACTGTCATTTAATTGTACTTGGTTTTCTACTAATTTTGTAATAATTTTTGTGTGCTCGTTCATCAAACTTTTGCTTAGGCTTATATGATGATTTTGCTCAATAGCTACTTGTTGCTGGTTGTCGTTGAGGGTTTTAAGGGCGTTATCATATTGATTAGCATCTGTATGATCTAGGTTTCCTGTAATGCTCTTAATAACGGATCCAAGACCATCTATTAAACCTCTCTTGAAACGATTAGACTTTAGACTTTGTAAGTGAGATGAGGCTTTATCTAACTTTACGTTCAAGCTATCTATTTGTAACTCGTATAAAGTGCGAGTGTAATTGTCTAGTCTGTCTGTGGCTTTAATAAGTTGGGTTCGTATTTCGTTAATGTTATCGTCCATATCTTTTAGTTCTATGCTCTGCAAAAATGTATGATAATGAGTAATGAGTTTCATGGGCCCTAGTTTGAAGGGTAATAGTCCAGGTCCATTGTCAAGTCGTTCTAGATTGATCTAAGATCTAAGTGACAGCATTAGGGGTATCCTGCAACAATTTCGCAGTTTTAGGGACGCGCTTTAGGTCGGGTTCGTAATCGACTTCGTCCTCACGGGTTTTATTAGGACTCTCTATGAGCGCCGTTCGATTTGCGAGGGACGTCTCATTGATAAGTTCATATACTTTTTGCATGCGTTCTCTATGTGTTTCAGTATATTGTTGTAGTAGGTGTCCGGTAAGGTCTATGTCAGTCGGGTCTCGTGGGTCTGTGTGTCCTAATATAAGGTCGTATGGTTTGCACCGTGTGAAAGAATGAATTGAACTATTGTATGCTATGATATCGTATGGCATCAGATGTACAACTGGCTCATCTTTGTGTTTTAGTTTTAAAATACGAAGATGTTCCAGTATGGTGGAGTGAAAACGTTTAATGTTACCGTTAGCGTTAGGTGAGTATGCGAGTGTTTGGTGATGGATTATTTTGTGTACTTTGCAGAACTCGGAGAACATCTGGTTGGTGAATTCAGTCCCTTGATCTGTAATAATGGTTAGTGGTAGGCCATGATGCGTGCTGAAAGTTAGTAAAGCTTGTATGATACTAACTGCAGTCCCGTCTCGGAGGAGGTAAGCTTGACCGTACTTTGAGAAGGCGTCTATGAACGTTATGTATTTTTCATTTTGTGCTGAGAAACTATCCATATGTATTGTTTCGAACGGTCTGGTGGCAGGGGGCGCTATGTTGAACTTCTGTTTTATGGGGCTCCTGTCATACTTTGCTTGTCCACATATTGTGCAGTAATTTATGAATTTGGTTATGTGTTCTCGCATTTTGGGCCAATAATATTTAACAGATAAAGCTAGAAAACACTCGTTAATGCCACGGTGGTTGGTCTTGCCTTCATGGTAATGACGAATGATTTCCTGCTGCCCCAGGTATTCTTTTACGTTTTCAAGTTCCCTTTTAGCTAATACCAATTTCATACATGAACTTTTGAAATGTTTTTGTAACAGAGGGATTAAGTTGTACATTGCAAGAGGTGGATTTATTAGCAGGGCTGTTTTTATTTTAGGGTTGACGTATTCTTTAATGGCATTAATCAGCTCTTCTTCCAGATTGGATTCGGATAGCTGAACGGAAGTTCGAGTGTGGGTGTCAAATGGCTTAATGGCAGTAGTTCGTTTTTTAAAGTCACCTACAACAGCTGTCGGTGAAATTTATTAAGTGGTTCGTCGGTTATGGGTATTTCAAGTATAGGGTTTTCTTCGGAGGTATGAGCAGTCAGGGTGTTGGAGTTAGCTAGGGATGGTGGTCTGTCAGTTGCGTTTGCAATAATCGAACTAACCTCTTCGTTATGAATCTCGACGCGACATAGAGCGTCGGCGTTGGTATTATATTTGCCTTTTTTATAGATGACGGTAAAATCATATTCACTTAGTTTTAACCGCCACCTGGTTAATCGTGAATTTGGTTCCTTGAGGCTCATGACCCACTGTAATGGTTTATGGTCCGTTACTATTTTAAACTTACGTCCAAAGAGGTAAGGCCGGAAATATTTTGTTGCCCATACAATGGCTAATAATTCTTTTTCTATTGTGCTGTAATTTACTTCACTTTCATTAAGTGTTCGTGAAGCGTAGGCTTCGGGTTTATCCGAGCCAATAGAACCTTGGGAGAGTATCGCACCGATTGCAAAGTTGGATGCGTCTGTGGTTAAAATGAATTCTCTGTCAAAGTCGGGGTATTTTAGGATAGGGTCGTTGGTCAGTAGAGTCTTACACTTCTCGAAACAGTTAGTATAGTCTGAGTCTAAAGTTACCTTTTTTCCTTTCTTTAAACATTGTGTCATGGGTTTGGTAATACGGGAAAAGTCTGGGTTGAATTTTCGGTAATATCCGAGAAGTCCGAGAAACTGTTTAATTTCTTTAGGTGTTTTAGGTATGGGGTAATTTTGAATAGCTACGATCTTGCCTGGGTTAGGTTTTATTCCTTCAATGCTAATGACATGACCTAGGTATGCGGTTTCAAGTTTTAAGAACTCTGATTTATCAAGCTGTATTTTAAAGTTAGATTCTCTTAACCTTTGGAACACCTTCTCTAAGTTGTTCATGTGTTCCTGGAGAGAGGTACTGAATACAATTATATCGTCAAGATAGACGAGACATATAACATTTTGAAGTCCTCTAAGTACGTTGTCCATCACTCGTTGGAATGTGGATGGAGAGTTTTTAAGACCCATGGGCATTCTCAAAAATTCAAAGTGCCCATGTTCAACGTTGAAGGCGGTCTTAGGAATGTCACTGGGGTTCATTTCTACTTGGTAGAAACCTGATGTTAGGTCAAGAGTGGTAAAGTATTGGCACTTGCCTAGTTTGTCTAGTACGTCTGTAATGTTAGGGATTGGGTATTTGTCATCGATCGTTTTTTCGTTAAGTTTCCGAAAGTCAGAACTATACGCCATTTCTGTTTTCCAGAGGCGTCATTTTTCTTAGGGACGACCCAAATTGGTGAGCTCCAAGCGGATTCGGATGGCCTAATGATTCCTTGATCTAGCATTTTCGATATTTGATCACTGACTTCTTGACGGTGTATAAAAGGATATCTATAGCTTTTAGTATAAATTGGAATTTCATCTGTAGTTTTAATGCTATGTTTTACTTTGTTGATGAAGGTTAATGCTTCGCCTTCAATATAAAAGACGTCGGCGTATTTTGAGCATAGTGCTGATAGATTTGCTTTTTCCTCTTCATTCAGGTGATCAGTACGTAACCGGGATGTAACTTCTTTAGCGCGAGGTGTCAATTGCTCAGTACATTCGACGATATCGTTGCCTGAGTGGCATGGTCCAGTGAGAATATTATATCGTTATTGGTTGGGTTAGTTACTTCGACTAAACCGCGGCTATTTGAAACGGTAGTCAGGCATTCGGATATAATACAATTACAAATTATCTGTTTCTCTACGAAAACCTCACCACCTGGTGCGTTAACGGGTAATCGTACTAATTTCGAACTTCCCGCTGGTATGATTTCTTCATAAAGATTTAAATTACGAGAGTTATAAATTTGGATGGGATTAATTGCGAACTTAGTTATGACTGTAAGGTCTTTCAAATCTAACTTAGCCTCCCACTTGGTAAGTAAATCCATTCCTATCAACCCATCAAAACGATCGTGAAATTTATAAACGAATAATTTAATCTGTTTCGCGTCACCGAATTCGGGAAAGCATGGTAAGTTAATAGAGTAATCGCTCCTGCTTGTGGCGTGAACGTTGGTAACCTCGAATGGATCATAGTTAAGGGGTATGTGCGGGAAATAATTCTGGACTGCTTCCGGTCTGATGAACGATTGATTTGCACCAGTATCTATTAGAAAGTTAAGTGGAGGGTTATGAATACGAACGAATGGTAGTTGCCTTTGGGTTTGTAAATTTAATTCTATCCTGAGCTGTTTGACTTCGGATCTTTCTGAAAATCCTGACTGGTCGAGGGTTGCGGTTGGTCAGCAGTGCCTGTCCTGTCTTTGTCGTTAGTCTGGTCAGTCTGTTCTGGTATGACGTAGTCATATGTACAGTCGTTGATATAAAAGTAATCTTGGTTGTAAGGGTCAATGTAAAAGAAGTCGTATGGGTCTGGGTAATAATAGTCGTCACCATAATTCGAACACTCGTTCACGTTAACATCGCGGGTTTTAAGATAGTTAGAAGGTGGTGGATTGCCGCGTTGTGCCCAATTCCAGCTGTTGGTAGCAGGTAGGGGCCTGGGTACAAAGTGGCTTACGCCGCTCATTGGCCTGGGACCGTTATTTGACGGGTACGGGTTTCTTTGCGGCATTCTGAATCCAGAACCACCCTGGTTATTATTAGGCGGTGGTGCGCTAAATAGTTGTTGCGTACGGGTCGGGCCACGTGGTTGCATGTTACTTTGATTAAACGGCATCTGAGATGGCCAAGGACGTGGCATAAATTGCGGTCCTTGCGGTCTAAACGAACCGGGCATGTTAAAAGGGTTAGGTCTAAATGGGATAAGCATGTTATTTCGGTCTGGCATTTTGGGATTAATATCGTTCTGTGGATTGGTTGGCATTCGAGCTAACGATTTTCTATCTAGTAAATTATCATTCCTGCTCTGCAAATATATAGTGTTGGTCTCCTCATGCACGAACTCTAGAGCCTTCTCAATCGTATCTGGTCTCATACATCTTATACGCGCGCCTAGAGGATCTTTCAAACCACAGAGATAGGCCTGCAAAGTTAGTTAGTGTACGATATAAATCGCGTTTGGCGGCTACAGTTGAATCTAGGGTGTCGTGCAATGAAACATATGTCATGACGGTGCTGAAGAGACTCTGGCAGCGCTCATAAAATTCTTGTGGCGTGCCGGAACCTTGTGTAAGTAAAGCCAAATCATTGTAGAGGGCAGTCTCGGCTCGCTGGTCAGCAAAATTATTAATAAGAGCACTACGTATGCCTGCCCAATCATCAGGTATACCGTTGGCGTTAATCAGACGGGCGGCGGGCCCCGTAACTTTATTTAAGATGCCATTTAACAGCGCTAACTTAATTAACGGTTGTTCCTCCCGGATGAATTCGTGTGTCAACTGGTCACACAATTTAATAAACCTGGTAAGTACATTTGGATTCCCATCAAAATCGGGAACTAAGCGGAGGGCTTTAAATACCGCGTCTAAGTCTGCCATCTCGGGTTCAATTTCGGGACTTATGTCACGTATAAAATCTATATTTCTATTCCTACTACTAACTAACCTAGGTGTACTTGATCTACGTGGATAAAAAATGTTGGACAAGGTATATGGAATCTACAGACAAAAGGAAGCAAGCAACCACTAAGAAAAATTCAGCGGACTTACATGAACATTCTGGTCTTCGTTGAGCGGTATCGATTTCTGGATCTCCGGCGTAGTCTCGTTGTTCTGGATCTCCCGGCGCGACGTTGAAAGTCTATCGTAGCGAACGCGGTGCGATATACCGTTATACGCAAGTACGACCCGGGAATCCTACCGACTGCGCCAATTACGTAGGCTACTGCCGGAGGACTCAAAAAAAACCGAATTTATTACAAACTAATTTATTTAATATAAGAAATTACAATTATTGGAAAATGCAAATGACTCGATCGATGGGTGGATACGAAGTGAGCGGGCTCGGTCACGTAGTCAGTGCCTTCGGGCCGCATGTCCTGTGTCAGCATTTTCCCCTCGTAGCAACTGGGTCGATGGTGCGCACGCGGTGTGCCTCGTGCCGTTGTGTCAGCGCTTTACTTAGTAGTGATGCGCGTAACAACTTCGTTGTCATCACTGGTTGTCATTTTGGGTTTGCCAGTACCACTACCACAACAACAACAGATTAGATACATAGACATTTTATTCTAGTAAAAGCAATGTAAATTGTCTTTGGTCCCTGGCCCTGACTTCAACCAATCGCAACCAATGGAAATGATTGTCAACAATTTTTAGTGTATTGGATACGAGGGTTTTGGCTACTTTGTATGTGTGTATTATAATTGTGTAGATTTGTTGAAATGTGCGTTTTGTTTGTGCAGAATAAACAATTTTTCTTTCTTTCTTTCTTTCTTAAGTGGTAAATAAATGATTATGTTTAGGTATTTCGTAACAAACTTTATGTGCTAAAAATTATAATTGAGTGAACTGATTAATTAATATTTTATTTACCATTTTCTACCATTTTGAAGCATTCCCCGCTTCAAAATGGTATGTTTAGAAAACGTATTAAAAAGGAAACCAGCGGTTATGTTTTAAAATAATATAATATTATGATTTCTTATTTCGGTTAAAAATGGCTTTGTAAACGTCAGAAAAGAAAACCTTGGAAATAGTAAGAACCTAACTCAGTATATATTTTTTTTTTTTTTTTAAACGCTGCCCCACACTACGAATTTCTCCTGTATTGTGGGTGCGTTTACAAACATTTAAATTCACATACACAAACAGCCAGACCGGGAACAACTACTTCCGATTACTCCCCCGGTCTTCCGGTACTATTGATTAATTTAATCTAAATATTTTATTGAAAAACAACATTGTTTTATTTCGTTTGATAGTTTACCTAGTGACTGTGTGACTTTGGCAAACCACTTAAAATTATGTGAATGTACTTAGATACATGATTGTCCGGCGATCAAAATATTTCTGCCATAAAAGTTACCATTTTGTTGCGTCACCCCTAAATGAACCTTAACAATCGAATCCGATAGCGAATCGAACGATTGTGAATATCTATGAAGAAGATGACTGTATTTATAGATAGGTAGATAACTTAATTAATAGGTGGATCGATGACTTAATTTATAGGTGTATCGATGACTTAATTTATAGGTAGTTCGATGATTTCATTTATAGGTAACTCGATGACTTAATTTATAGGTGGATCGATGACTTAATTACACGGTAGATGGATGACTTAATTTATAGGTGGATCGATGATTGAATTTTTGTGGGAAAGGCGTTAATGTGCAGCTCCTCCAATATATACAAAAGAAATGGTGCAATAATAAAAATGAGAATTATAGTTCACTCGCAATTCCAACATCTTTTTACAGATCCTACAAGACATGATGGTGGAGATAGACTACGATGCTGACGGTACCGTGTCACTTGACGAATGGAAGCGAGGAGGGTCAGTAAAACAATTTAATTCAAATTCTAGAAAAGTAAAAGAAAGAAAGATGAGCTGACGAGTCCAGTTTTATACTTACCAAGTCTCAAAATAAGCGACATACACTTTCCATCAGTTCAACCTGCGACTTGCTTGTCGAAACATCCCTACAAAATGGTTGAGCTGGATGGTGCTGATCCACGCGTCATGTTCGTAAAACGGGCGCCGTCAGTTGAGACTGGTCATTACTTAACTGCCAGGGCTTATTTTTAATATTTTAATCTTATATTTTTAACTGTTTTTAATTAATTTATTTTTTTACATTGTTCTCACGTATAGAAGCAACAAGATGTACTCACCCAGGATTTAATTTATTTAAAAGAGTGTCCTTCGCGTTTCTTGCCCGTTCTTCTCCATAGAGATCTGGAATGGGCAAATAGCTTCTACTTTCTGACTAACTGACCGACCCTTTGACAATTCAAAAGTGCCTGTAATTGGTATATTAGGTACATTAATATTAAAAAGGCGAAAGTTTGTGACTGTGTGTTTGTTACTTCTTCACGCTGAAACGGCTGGACCAATTTTGATAAAATCCTGGATGATCATATATGCTACTTTTTATCTCGATATTCTTACGGGATCGAGACTTACGCGGATGAAACCGCGGGGCACAGCTAGTTTGAAATAAATGCATACCGCCTATTACAAAACAAGATTTATATTTTGACATGCAGCCAGTTTTTGTAATAAGAACGTAACTGTGATTGAAATACCGTTCTTTATACAAAACTGAAAACTTAGTTTGGTACTAAGTTGTCAGTTTTGTGTTTAGGAACTTTACCATAGTCGGAATAAAGTTCAAAATTCAATAATGGCTCCATGTTTTAAACCTGGGTCTGAAGATACACTTTGTTTTGTAATAAGGGGGTTTGAGTTTGAATAGTGACAATGCCGAGGAATCCTAAAAACCTAATAATACGTTCACAGCATGACCACCATCCCCCTACTAGTCCTGCTGGGCCTGGATACGAACGTCAAAGAGGATGGCGAGCACGCGTGGAGGCTGAAGCACTTCAGCAGACCTGCCTACTGCAACCTGTGTTTGAACATGCTGGTCGGGTTGGGGAAGAAGGGGCTTTGCTGTATATGTAAGTACTTTAAATGTGTACCTTCTTCCTTCTCGCTCTCTATGGGAGTGACAGCTTGAAGCCAGGGACCATTTTGGTTACCCATTGAAAGGGTTTTCGATAAAAACCCATACGGTGTGGGTAACCCTTTTGAACGGCTTACTTTAAGCCATTCAAAATTACCCACACCGTATGGGGTTTTGATTAACTGCTTTGAAAAACCCTATTTATTTATTTGTTAACATAGGTAAAGAAATACAGATCTTATGTTGATAAACAGAGCGCTATGTTATGCCAAAAGCGTACAAATATGGTGTGCAAATCTAGCTAGGATTACAAGTTATTCAATCGGTACTATAATTTTCTTTCTAGTATAAAACCCTTTCAATGGGTTACATTATGATAAAGGTAACCCAATGTATGTAATAAGCTTAGGTCTATATTAGCAAAGTTATCGATACTTAATTATAAACTACCATAAAGAACACTTAGAACATTGTATTTGGCACTGGCCGAATCCGTAATTGATTACGGCCTAAGTAGCTACGGGCGTACATACAAGACTTACGTCGAGGACATTTACAAGTTACAGTTAAGCCTTGGATACACTAGGGGACAAATGGAGCAACATGTTGCGGAACATGGCCCTCAACAACTGCATGAAGTGTCCCGAGACAATTGTCGCGGAACATTTTGCCGGCCACACTAGTCAGTGTTCATAGAAATGTCGCCCGAAGAGGTTGTGGCTATTAGTGCTGCGTACATAGTCATTATATCGAGTGTGTTGAGTTAGAGAAAGAGAATGTGGTGGATGCGGAATATCTTACTACAACGAGAAACAAAAGTTTTACGTGATCTCCATATTAAGATCGTGACATATTAAGAGGCACGTTGCGTACGACTACACTCGGTGACAAAGGGCGCGACACTGACGCGGGACACGTGCGCTCGCTCTCGAGGCGGGAGCAAGCAACATGCCCAGCGTCACGTACAATGTTGCGGGGCAAGTTGCGGGACACTATGCAACGTTGCAGCGTCACGTAGATTTAGCGTTGAGCGTCATGTTAGGAAACATTTTGTTCCCTAGTGTAGTCGTGGCTTTACGCATTTTAAAAACGATTGTACCCACATGAATAAAAGAAAAATTCCAAGATAATGACACGGGTTTATATAAGCACTGTCAAATTGTAAATGTCTTTGACAAGGTACGTCTACGTGTTTTATGTGAGAATTATCATAATGTTAGTAATATTCGTAAATACGAAAGACTAAAGTCATTCCGTTGTTTAACCTACTTACCCACATTTATCGAACCTAAATATAATAATGTTTATGGTGCGCGGACGTGGGAATGCATGCTACCATTGTATATGAATGAGTTACTTATGGAAATATTCAATGTAATAAATGCTAAGAACTGCGCAAAGGTATTAAAAAGATACTTTCTGGATTGCAGTAGTGTGATCTAGAGGGAATTGTATCTGTGTAGGTACCTTATGTAGGATGCAATTTGTTCTGGATTGTTCATTGTTGATCTTAATTAATAATTATTATGTAGTGGCACCGAGTTGCCGTGTCTGGCCATACCGCTGTTAAACCCACGATGGTTTGTGTGGTATGTGTAATTGTGTAAAAAAATCTGTTACAACTGTGTTTTGATTAATAAACGTTAAAAAAAAAAAAAATGGGTTACCCCTTCGAAAGGCTTAACCCTTAACCGGGGTTGTACGGTCCCTGCTTGAAGCATGGAATAAATAAGTATTTTATTAAGTAAAGAATATAATAAATACTTATTCTCTCTTTCCAGTCTGCAAGTTCACGGTGCACGAGCGCTGCGTGCAGCGTGCGCCGGCGTCGTGCATCGCGACGTACTCCAAGTCCAAGCGCGCGCCCGCCACGCTGGCGCACCACTGGGTAGAAGGTACGTGCTTAAGACACTGACAACAGGTAAACCGCTGTCACTGACAGACTTCATACAAAAGAAAGAGAAGCGCGATGACACAACGCTTGTACCTAATTTATTGAAAAATATGAAGGAATTATTTATTTACTGACCAAGTGCGAGTGGGACTCGCGCACGAAGGGTTCCGTACCAATATCTATAAAAATGGCAAAAAAATCACGTTTTTTATGTAGGAACCTCATTAAATATTTATTTTATTCTCAATACTTTAAAACATCATCTGTGAAAATTTCAACTGTCTAACTATCACGGTTCATGAGATGCAGCCTGGTGACAGACGGACAGACAGACAGACGGCGGAGCCTTAGTAATAGGATTCCCGTTTTACCCTTTGGGTACGGAACCCTAAAAATACAAGGGAATTCCCAACAAGTCTGGAACGTCTTTGTTTGAAACTGGCGGGCAACTCCCCTGTATTCTTAGGCTAACGTGCCTCCGCTGTCTGTGTCTGTCACAGGACTGTATTTTTTGGACGGTAACAGGTAGATATTTTCATAAAATTGTTTTAATTTGTTCATTAAAATAAGTTACAATTAATTTGTATTTGGTTTTTAATTTTGTTAAGGAGTCGACAAATCTATTAATAAACCAGATTCCAGGAACGCGACTTTAATAATGGCAACTTATTTGAAAAAACCGGCCAAGTGCGAGTCAGACTCGCGCACGAAGGGTTCCGTACCATTATCTATAAAAATGGCAAAAAAATCACGTTTGTTGTATGGGAATATATAGTTAAATATTCTGTGAATATTTCAACCGTCTACCTGTTGCCGTTATCAATAAGAGCAAAAACGAGCAAAAAAATCACGTTTGTTGTATGGGAGCCCCCTTAAATATTTATTTTATTCTGTTTTTTAGTACTTGTTGTTATAGCGGCAATAGAAATACACAATCTGTGAAAATTCTAGTCAACCAATTACAGTTCATCCCGCAGAGACAGCCCGCTGACAGACAGACGGACGGATGGACGGACGGACAGCGGAAGCTCAGTAATAGAGTTACGGAACCCTAAAAATGAGACACTAGATTATTCATTTATATAAATACGAAAAAAAATTACAACATGAAAAATATAAAAAGTAAAAAAGACACTTAAGCGTCGAAGTACTCGTCCGCATCGCTGTCATCCGGAAACGTGCCCAGAAGACTGGCAGCATTGCCACGTTGAATGTCAATGCTAATTTTTTGGCCGAAGAACGAGCCAGCCCTCTGGTCACGTGACGTGTCGATCAGTCGGCGAGAAATTTCCTTAAAATGGAGACGCGCACTCGGGCCCCATGACCCGAGCGTTTCGACCCCAAACGGCTCAAAACTGTATTTACCCATAAGATTACAGTATTTGCGCCGCTTGAGGGTCTCAGCAGCCGCAGCAGCGGAGCCAGCACAGCCAGCCGTGCTTGGAATATGAGATGGCGCAAGGGTGTCGACACAGGTTGCGTCCCACACCAGAGGCCTACCCACCTTCCAAGGCAATAACGTCATGCCGTCTGGTCTGTTCCCATCGTCACGTACCAATCCGTTTGGTTCTAATACCGCTGGTACGCCGGCGGTGACAAGGGCTCGACGAATAATATCGTTGATGCTGGCGTGCCGAGCTATGCGACCTGTGCTCCTGCAACAGGACAGGCCATGGTGTCCGAGACCGTCGACGGCTTCGCCGCAATGACACCGATGCGGAGCAACACAAGGTGCGCCCAAGCGGAGGCACGTAGCGAGCCGAAACGATGAGTCATCCATCATAGTGCCTATGGTGGATGACGGTAGCGCCTGAAGCCATAAACCTGACTTCCATTCTCCCACAGCCAGCAGACGGGCACGCTCAGCAGTATTAAGTGACGTGTTTATCAGGGTATTCCGAATAACACTGCAGAGCGGCACGTCCCACTGTCTCTGAGAGGACGGGTTGTCAGGCAAATCCGTATTGGGACAAGCCATTTTCCAAGCGTTCAAAGCGTCGGTCAAACACGGTACCTCAAAATCAACCATTGAGGAAGATAAAATGTTCCTGGTTAATTTATCAGTACTGTGGACCGAGGAGATGAAGGCCGGTAAACTGATACTTGAAATTTTGCGGACGCCAAGACCTCCCAGGCGAATGGGAAGTGTGGCTTGCTGCCACGCTCGGTCGTCCAAGGCCACATTTAGGATAGAAGTTAGTGTGTTCCTAATAAAGAAAATAAGATTATTAGATTTACACCATTGACAAAAAAAAAAAAACCTGTTGCTGTAAAGTTTGCTGAATCTTTTTTGTATTTTTCTGTATTGTTCTGTTTTTATCACACTTATAGTTGTTCACAAACACAACTTACAATCGTATTTAAAAGCCACCCGATTTTAAATAGAATTGTTGGTTAAAATTCTATTTAAGACGCAGATATATGCCAGTAACCTTGAGTGGTTAGCTAGCGTGTTCTGTACTGAGCTCACGCAACGCGTCGTACGTTCAGCCAGTAATAGGACTCGCCCATCAAGGAGCGCTGTCCCCAATTTGACGCATTATTAATTTATTATACACGAAAAAAAGGTATTTTAATGAAACGCGTATACTAAAAGATCAATAATTAAATTATCTTTAAATTGATAAAGGTTTCAGAAAAATACGCTTTGTAGATTTTGCGCCATTCTCCGTTTTTTATCCGCGTTAGACATAACTTTACAAATTAATTTCACTATGCAATATAAACATAATCTAAAATATTCACATATTTTAGATTATGTTTATATATATTTCATATATTTTTTTCAAATCATTAACACTACTCGTTTAGACGTGATCTTCAGTATAAAATCATTAAAAGTTGGTTATCGTCGCCTTAATAACGGTTGGCTTTAGTTGGTGAGTTTGGTTTGGTGAGTAATCGTTTGTATATTTCAACATAAATAATCTTCTTGTTAATTTCCAGGCAACTGCCACGGCAAATGCGCGCGGTGTCGGAAAAAGATCAAAGGCTACAACGGAATCACTGGACTGCACTGCCGATGGTGCCATATCACTGTGAGTTGACAATTTTACATCAAAAGCTATCACCAAAGAGATATAAGATAGATACTATAGAGAGCAATGATATCATATTAAACAGACATCTTGTGAGCGCGCAATCGTGAAGATTCGAAAACGTCCTAATTGGGACGTATTTGTTAATCTGTGATGCCAACATTCGGTGATTGGTGGCCAGAATAATGTTTATTTACATTCACGCGCAATTAACAACACTAGCTGTCTCTTTTTTTCTTGTTGTTTTTATCAAGCCATCTCTTTTCTATAATTTTTACTTGTAGTGAAATGAAAAATGAATGAAAAGTGGGTATGTGTGCTGCCGCTGCTGCGCGGAACAGTTTTTTCGGTGGTTTTGTGAGTGTATAACATATCTGTTTAATGTAATATCATTGATAGAGAGGCTAGTAGAAGTAGTCATAGAAAAATTTACTGAATAATACTGACTTGGTGAAAAATGTTGTTTTCATTAACTTTCGTTTTTATTTTGAATAAGTATATTTTATCACGGTAGGTAGATTGGTAGTTGAAAGAAAGGTAGATTACGCACCTTGCTAAAGTGAGTAATTAATGCACTCGTGCTAATTATTTAGTGTGTGTTAAACATAACACTCGTGCATTGATAATTCACTTTGCGCTCGGTGCAACAATCTACTGTTATAACAAATAAAAACAACCCCTGGAAATTATAGCACAGGTCGAACAAACCAAACAGCATTGATTTGTTACCAGAACAGTCATAGGTATCCCTTACCCAATTTCAAAAAGAAGTCTTTCTCATTCCGTGATTCTAAGACCGATGACGTTAACCTGAAGCTCCACACCATTACAGCTGCACAACCGCTGCGTGGGAAGCGCGGGTGGCGCGTGCTCGCTGGGGCGGCACGCGCGGCACATCCTGCCGCCCACTGCCATCCGGCCGCTCGTGCTGGACCGACAGCGGTCGTTACCGCATCGGCCGCAACATGATCAGGTAATATCATATACTTTTTCAAAACATTTGCTCAAAAAATGCATTTACGAAGCCTGTATACATTGTTCGAAAGAAGTTTAAAAAATAAGTTAAAAATTACGCACAAAAAGGTACTTTCTCTGGTACCTTTTTTACCGCACATTCCGTTGTACGGAATGTGCGGTAAAATAGGTACTCTCACACAAGTACCTGTTTTACTGCATACTCCATTGTATAGCACCGTTTGTATCCCTTAAGGTTTTTTTTTATTTCCATAAAATATATAGGTATAAGATTCCAACAAGGAGTTTCACATTACGAGAATAAATTTAATAAGCTAAATGATCGAATTTCCTTGGAAGCGCTTTTGCTCAATATGTTTGTCTCACTTTAAGACTAAAGAGAAAATGAGACGAAAGATGTAGTTCTAATTTTCACCACGCGCACGTGACGCCATTTGCAAATTCGCGCCATTTTCATATTAGAAACGTCAGAGATTGTTGCGACTTTGTTTCATTACCATACTGTTTGTCAGTACTGTTTTCTCGCAAATGTGTTGAAAAACGCGTGCGGAAATTGGTATTTACAAACTCTTGACTATGGTAAGCCCTCGACTAACCAACATAATGCACTAGTATCATAAATAACTATTTCTACACATTTCAAAGACATGACATGTGTTTTTTTTGCTTTTTCACAAATAATGTGTAGGATCTCAAACCTATTCCAAAAAAAAAATGTGCTGTCGAGTATCATGTTAGCCCAATGGCCCGAAACAAAAACCAAGATTTAGAACGATTAGCATATTTTTATCTGAGGACTAAAAGTCTGCTGGAAAATACGAAGTCTCTATTGAAAACGTTTACATATTTGGGTGCGTTTTGCATAAATATAGTTTATTTTTTCAGAAATCACAAAAGTTTTGATAAAACTCCTTTGCTTTAAAGAAGTGTTCCTTTTCTTAATAACTGTGTTGAACTGCCTACTCTAAAATGCAATGTTATCAAACAATATAAATAATATCTCCAACTTTTTCTATTCCAGCAATCCCTCCCCACCTCAATATCCCTTCCAATTTCAATAGCAGCGACCTCCGAAGAGAGAAAAGAAGAGAAAGACAAACGGGAGACCCGAGCTCCCCCCATCTCTTTCCAAATCACGCCCCCCGACGGCTCCTGCCCCCTGCTAGTGTTCATCAACCCCAAATCTGGGGGGAGGCAAGGATCCCGAGTGTTGAGGAAGCTGCAATATATCTTGAATCCAAGGCAGGTGCATGATATTGCGAAAGGAGGTGGACCTACGCAGGGTGAGTTCTTAATAAAGGAGTTTAGGTCCGTTTGGTGCCGGACGTAAAGAATAGCACCATCCCATTTCTTCCCATGGGTGTCGTAAAATGCGACTAAGGGACTTACTAGGGAATGGACAGCAGCGTTCTCTATGCATTTTAACACCATACTACCATTGCCAACCCGCCTGCTAAGCATGGCGATTATGGCAAATTCCCCCTTTAGGGGAGGCCTATGTCCAGCAGTGGACGTCTTTCGGCTGAAATGATGAGATTACTGCATCGAGGAGAAAGTTTCTTCTTGTTTAAAAACACGAGTGCAACAAAAAGTCACGTCGAGCGTGGTGCGTAATCTGCTTTTCTTTCAACTAATACAGCAATGGCTTCATAGTTTTAGTGAGCTCACTAAAATACTCTAAATGATAAATGATTTTTATTTCTGTAAGTAGGTTTGTACAAACACTTTTACACGTCAATCATATTTTAAAACTAGATGAGGTCGGCGTTTCCTATGTGACTACTCTGAGAAGAAAGGCCGAAACAAACTTAGAGGCCACAGTCTCTTTTAAAGTTCAGACAATAATCTTGGGCAGATCATGTGATGGCCATGTAGATTGGTGTCTGAAATGGTCTTTTGCGGAAAGAACCACACAGATTGAGTGGACCTGACCAGTCAGTTCACGCATTTGTCGGTAATCGTGCAGCTCTACTCAGAACTTAAGGAGCTCAGAACTTAACTTCAGACCCAGGTTTAAAACATGGAGCCATTATTTAATTTCGAACTTTATTCCGTCTATGGTAAAGTTCCTAAACACAAAACTGACAACATATAAGTACCGAACTAAGTTTTCAGTTTTGTATAAAGAACGGTATTTCAATCACTGTTACGTTCTTATTACAAAAACTGGGTCCATGGTTTAAGCCATGCCAAAATATGAATCTTGTTTTGTAATAAGGCGGAAGGAGTTTAACTTAAGGAGCTAAAAACACACTCTCGGAAACAGAATTAACCTTTCTTTCGTTTCTCCAAGACATGAAATTTTCATATGCCTTGAAATATCTGGCTCTAGATTTTTCTGGTAATAGGTTATCAATTACGAGCAGAGCCTCATTTTTTATAGCTTCCGGCGTTTACGATAACTCACTTTCACTAGAACAATCCTTTTTTTTACTAATTCTGATGAAATTCGTAATGTTCAGCTGTAAGAATTATAAAGTTCGCGACAATTACTTTTCTTTCTTTTTTATTAATATTTATTTACAGCCAGCACGTACTATTTTGAAATCTCTTTGGTTATCTGCGTACATTTTATAATTATGGAACATAATGAAAACTTTTTGGTCAATCAATAAGTTTAAAAAGTAACAACAAAGCACCAATTTTTTGCAGCAATGAAAAACATTCTCATTTCCGCATCGTTTTAGCGATGCAGTAATGAAAAATATAAACAATCTTTTCTGCACTGTTTTAGCGACGCAGAAATGTTCAGGTTTCTGCTGTCATTTTGAGTTAACAACTACGATATTACTAGGTAGTTGGAAGAAAAAACATTTTTTTTAAACGTTGCCCCACACTAGGAATTTCTCCTGTATTGTGGGTGCGTTTACAAACACTTAAATTCACATACACAAACAGCCAGACCCGGAACAACTACTTGTAGGTCATACAAATATTTGTTCCGTGCGGGAATCGAACCCGTGTTACACAGCGCAGCAGTCAATCGCTTAACCACTGCACCAACCGTGCCGTAATTCAAATTGTATTGTATTTAGTCTAAGCCTTCTCATGCTGATCAATATAACAGGAGAAACCTCGACCCGTGTCATACAGGATATCCTAGTTCAGGGATCTGACCTTATTGATGTAACGTGTACCAAAGTTTGGAAATAAAATTCGCACCAAGCGTTCCCAAATGTCTTTTAGAATGCGCATAGCAAAAGAGTGGAACTCTACCGACGTCTGTGTTTCCGAACGCGTACAACCCTAATATCTTCAAAGTTAGAGTGAACAGGCTTCTTCTGGGTAAGCTCACTCCATCGTCGACTTTGTCTTTGTCACCTCTGCCCTAGACTAAGGTCAAGAGCAAACCCATCCTTAATTAAAAAAAAAAATGATTATTTAAGTACTATTTAATTTCCAGGGTTGCAAATGTTCAAAGACGTGAAGAACTACCGCGTGATATGCTGTGGAGGTGACGGCACTGTCGGATGGGTGCTGGAGACTATGGGTAAGTGATGTTTGAGCTTTATTCTAAAGTACCTGGCGTGCACACCGAGTACTAACCGACCAAAACAAGAATAAGATACTTCCTTCTTAGTAAGACAAGGGGCAAGTACTAATTATTATTATGATTAGTCTTCTAAATGCCGATTTTCAAGAGTGTATGTCATTAGTTCGACAAACAGGTGAGCGATATGTCATTAGCTCGACGGTCGTTTGCTCGAGAGGTCGTTTATTCGACAGGTCGTTTGTTCGACATATCGTTTGTTCGACAGGTAGTTTGATCGACAGGTCGTTTGTTCGACAGGTCGTTAAATCGACAGGTCATTAGCTCAACAAGCAATGTACGTTTAACAAATATGATTTTGAATACGGTGGTCGATACCGATGGGGCTATTACTTTTATATTTTTTTATTAAAAGAACGAAAAAAATAATCAGCAGTTCCCTACGTTTTGACGAGTTATTCGAACATAAACGTAGTGAACATCAGATTTTTTTTCGCGATTTCAGGTTTGGTCCCATAGTAAAAGTTGTTCATAATTATGAGTACAATGACCCCTTACGAGGTTGTGCGTTAGTTCTGGGACATGTTGTATATACAACGTCCCGACATCAACCGTCGGGCAGTTGCCCACCAGACACAACACCCGTCTGGTCGGAGGAACCTCCCTTTTTTATGGAAGCTGAGTAAACTTTACACCCTGTTTCTCATGCCTCTATAATATATTGAAAATCAGCTTTAAAGTGTATTTTTTTCTGAATTATCTTTGTTTGCTTCCAGATAAAGTTCAGATGGACACGCAGCCAGCCGTTGGCGTGATACCGCTGGGAACTGGCAACGATTTAGCGAGGTGTTTGCGATGGGGTGGCGGGTAAGTACCTACAGTTCATTTTTTTATGTGTAAAGGAAAGATGTTTCTTCCCGCTTTCTGTGTGAAGGATTTCGTGAAAAGGGACGGAAGTGTGTGCTGAAGTGACAGCTTGAGCATGGAACAAGTAAATACTTTGTAATAGCATGGAATTAGTAAGTACTATATACAGGGTTATTTTTATAACGTCAATAACCTGTTAAGGGGTCATTGTACTCATCATTATGAAGAACTTTTACTATGGGACCAAAAAACTAGTAGAAACTAGTCGGCCGACTAGTCGGCCAAGCCAATCATTGCTTTCGGTTGAGTTCGGGTGACATCGGCAATGTTCGTGACTAAGCTTTCGGGTCGTAGATGCGCTTTTTAATTCAAGTATTGTTTATTATTACTTTGATTTGATTTTTAGATCTAAGTCTAGTTCACTAATAATAGGGCAAAGGAAGAGTTCCTATTTCTAAGTTGTAAACCTACTTATGGCTAAATGTTTGTTACTAGCTCCGCCAGACTTCACGTCAAACAGTCAGTTCAGCTCTAGCTCCGCCAAAGTAAATAGCAAAGTAAGGAAGCACTCTCTTGGAACAAAATATTCTTCTGTTTCATTTATCAACCAGCATCCGCCCAGTTTAGTTGTGGGTCAGCGAAGGGGCCCACATTCATGAGAGTTTCTTCTTTTTTGTTAGATGTATTAATTTATATTATTTAATTTAATTTCTGCATCTAAGTCCAATTAATTAATGGACCAATCGAAGATTTGCTATTCCCTCCTATCCTATTCTAAATTGCACTGAAAGTAAAATGAAAAACTGTTACTATAATAAAAAATAATAACAGTAACGATTTCAATTTCATTTCAATCACTCTCTTTTAAATTTTAAAGTATATTAATACGAGTAAAAAAGAGGACGATTAGTCGGCGGATTTTGCCGATTAGTCGCCGACTACAAATAAGGCCGACTAGTCGGCTTTCCCGACTAGTCGGTACATCACTAGTGTTAAAATCTAGGGACCAACTAATTTTTTTTTCGAAATTTCAGGTTTGGTCCCATAGTAAAAGTTGTTCATAATGATGAGTACAATGACCAATCCAAATAAACACACACTACCTTAAGAATATGTTTGATTTACACATTATTTTGGTATTACGTTTGTATGAACTATGCATGCTACCTACCCCTTAACATACATTAATAAAAGACGAAACTGTCGTAAAAATCAAAAATAAATTTAATTTGGTTATAAATTACAACGTATTTTTAACAAGTAAGTGCCTACCATCTATAAAAACCCATGGAGTATAGGAACAACTTGAATCGAACTCACAGCGACATCGAGGACTTCCGTACTCTCAGAAAATAACCACATGCGTTTAATGTAACTTCACAGATACGAGGGCGAGTCTATCCACAAGATTCTGGACAAGATAGCTCGTGCGAGTACCGTCATGATGGATCGGTGGCACATCACCGTAGAGAATTCTTCCACAGATGTGAGTTGTTTTTTCTAAAATAGCCTAAGTTATTCCTTATAACATCAGAATAAACAAACAGACAGCCAGACAGACAATTTTTTTTTTTAAGTGTAGACATATTTAGGCGCGTTGAGCACTTTTTGTACGGGCTATGCTTGGAGTCTCTCTGAGGCATCGAATCCGGAACGAAGTGATCCGGCAGAGAACCAAAGTTGTTGACATAGCCCACAGAATAAGCACGCTAAAGTGGCAATTGGCCGGCCATATTAGCCGTAGAACCGATGACCGTTGGGGTAGACGTGTTCCAGAGTGGAGACCGCGAATCGGCAAACGTAAGGTAGGACGCCCTCAGGCTAGGTGGAGCGACGATCTTCGCAGGGTGACTGGTGGCAGCTGGGTGAGAGTTGCCGAGAATCAAGCTGAATGGCGTGCAATTGGAGAGGCCTATGTCCAGCAGTGGACTGCTATGGGCTGATGATGATGATGATGATGAGCACTTTTTGGGTGAACAAAAATCATGGAACTCGCGTCATCGTCACCGAACGCTTTCCATGAGATATATGTATACTGATTTTACTTCTATCGGCAGTCCCCAAAGACTGCCCCGCATGTTTTTTGGTTGTTGTATTTACTTTCACAATTATGCATTCAGTAATAAGCTGTTCTGATCTTTAATAGTTATTCCGGGTCGTCAGAAGCCTGAAAGTCTGACAACCAGTCTTACCAAGGGGTATCGTGTTACCCAGTTACTGGGTTGTGGAGATCAGATAGGCAGTCGCTCCATCTAAAATACTGGTATTCAGCTGAATCATTGGAAGCCGACTCCAACATATTTAGGAAAAGACTAGGCACATGATAGATGTTTTGAGCTTAAAACAGCTTCTGAAGAATTATTTAGAAACTAACCATTTATGTTGGTCTCCCCATTCCCATGCATTTAACCAGGGACCGTACAACCCCGGTTAAGAGTTAAGCCTTTCGAAGGAGTAACCCATTCAATGGGTTACCTTTATCATGATGTAACCCATTGAAAGGGTTTTATACAAGAAACCCATTGAAAGGGTTTTATTCAAGAAACCCATTGAAAGGGTTACATGATAACCCATTCAATGGGTTCTATACCTACTTGAGACCCAGTAACATGAAAAAAATCATAATAATATGTTTTTTCGATATCCGTCCAGCACGCGTAGCATGACCAATTCTATCTCTACTCTACCCAGGGACCATTTTGGTTACTATTTTACAAAACCCCTATTGAAAACCCTTTCAATCGAAAGGGTTTTCAATAGGGTTTTTCTAAGCAGTTAATCAAAAACCCATACGGTGTGGGTAATTTTGAATGGGTTCATAAGGGTTACCCACACCGTGTGGGTTCTTATCGAAAACCCTTTTACCCCTAACCCGATTAACCGCTTAGGAAAACCCTATCGAAAACCCTTTCAGTGGGTAACCAAAATGGTCCCTGATTTTAACACCATACTGCGATCGCCAACCCGCCTGCCAAGCGTGGCGATTATGGCAAACCCCTCCTTTGGGGGAGACCTATGTCCAGCAGTGGACGTCTTACGGCTGAAATGATAATGACCCCATTTTCTGGGATAGTACGGAATCTAAACATACTAAGTCAATTGGATCCACAAGTATCCTCTCAAAAGGATATTTCAATGGTCCTCAAATAATTTTATTTATTTTACTATTTCCAGTGCGAACAGCCTCAG
This sequence comes from Tiliacea aurago, assembly GCA_948098905.1. Taxonomy (NCBI): domain Eukaryota; kingdom Metazoa; phylum Arthropoda; class Insecta; order Lepidoptera; family Noctuidae; genus Tiliacea; species Tiliacea aurago. The sequence goes on along the minus strand of OX402603.1, from coordinate 11,061,551 downwards.
ATGCCCGACTCAGCGCCGCACCCCACCGTGGTCCCCTACAATATCATCAACAACTACTTCTCTGTGGGCGTTGTGAGTATCAACTTATACCAGCCTACTATTTATAGCAGCCTTCTACTTATACCAGCGTTCTATTTATACCAGCCCTCTATTATACCAGCCCTCTATTTATACCAGCCTTCTACTTATACCAGCCTTCAATTTATACCAGCCGTCTATTTATACCAGCCCTCTATTTATAACAGCCTTCTATTTATACCAGCCTCCTATTTATACCAGCCTTCTATTTATCCCAGCCTTCTAATTTATACCAGTCTTCTATTTATACCAGCCTTCTATTTACATCAGCCTCCTATTTATATCAGCCTTCTATTTATACCAGCCTTCTATTTATACCAGCCTTCTATTTATATCAGCCTTCTATTTACCAGCCTTCTATTTATACCAGTCTTCTACTTTAAAGCAACCTTATTAGTTCTTCTTTGAGAAAGTAACCCGGCCTTACCACTAGAAAACTGGAATTTAGAAGATGACAAGTTATTTGATAACCATGAAGACGGCGTTTCGGTATCAGATGGATAAACAAACATACAGAATGTTTGTATTATTTTATTTTATTTCTTAAGAAAACTTACAGCTAAGATACAGATAGTTGACAGTTAGTGAAAGAAGGCCAATTAAAAGTTTTCACTGACAATATTAGGGTAGCATAAGAAACAGCAGACAGATAAGCGAAAGAAAGAATAAGTATACAGGAAAAGTTTTTATCCACTGCGCAAATTTTGACAAATTAAACTTAAACGAGTTTTATTAAACGGGTCAATCAACTTATAAGTGTACATCAATGATTAATTTTATTTTTTTAATTTTATTTGAAAATATTTATATTTTAACATTTTTCCTGTAGATAATTATTTATATTTTAAGAATTCACTTAAAGCGTAGTACGATTTATTTAAATAAAATAGTAAATTTGGCTCCGAAACCCACATGACTCTAGTTAAGATAGTCCCTTGGACAACTAACTAAATAGACTTCTGAACTATTTGAAATTCAGTCAAATTATAAACCGTCACTTTATTCTCACTTAATATAGGATGAATTTCAATTTATCTTCCATAAATAAATGACGCGACTTTTATTTTATAAATTATTCCCAATAATATTGTCTCCTGGACAACGATAAACTTTACATGTAACGAACTTTTCATTTAACTCGTAAAATAATAATGAATACGTGACATAGCAGTCTTTATGAATTCACTTTTAATTGTTACATATTCATATTTGAAAACTTTGTAAACCTTACTGTTTTTTTAAAGTAAAAATGACGATAATGTGTCTTTAGAAGACAGGGACAAAATGGTTGTCCAGTGGATGTCCTCTGGACACATCTCTGGATAGTCGGGAGTCCAAAGGAGATACTAGGATTGAAATCACCTGTATTTGTTCTTTTTATGTAAAAAAAAACAACTTTATGACAATAATTATCAGTTTTATTATATTTTTTTTACGAAAGAATCAACATTACAATAAATGTTTGAACAGACCTATAAACTTGAAAACTCTTACTAATTAACTTAGAAACATTAACAGCCACTTTAATCAGCTTAAATACTTTTTTGACTCTAACTTGTACTTTGCTGTCTTATTAAGAAAAAGCTTTTAATTTTTTTGTCAGCTCTGTATCTGAATTACGCGCGTTAATACTTGTTCTGAGTCTTCCTTGTAAGCCCAAACAGTCTTTTACTATTTCATGATTTTGCGCACCAAGTTTCGCGAAAATGTTTTTCAGCATTTTTTTACCTGTTCTGGCTTTAATGTTCCTGTAATTATCTTTGATAGCGTTTGTTAATATGCCGTACTTTTGTTTTTCTCCAATATTTTCTCCCTGTTTTTCTTTTAATTTAATTAATTCTTTTTCTTTCCGATGAGCTCTCTTTTTATATTTTTCAAACTTTTTCTTCCACTTCTTGCTTTCAGATTGCAATTTTACATTTTCTCTATATAATTTAGATCTGTCTCGTCGAACTTTTTTTCTGCCTCTAATCTTCTCATTATTCGAAGACACGGCTGGACTAGGAGGTGGTGTCATCGGTTGAAGTTGATCTTCGGGATTTATTTCTTGCAGAATAGACGGAGAGCTTGGAGGCGTATTCTCGATTATATTCCTAACAGCTTTTTAGCGATTTCTCTGTGACTTTTTTCGTAGCTTCCAGATAATTCTGCAGTTTTCTTTATCTTCTGGCGGCATACTTGAAATTAATTTTTTATTCTTATTTATTTATTTTTTGACACACCAACGACTTATTCACTAAATCATTACATTCAATTCTATATCAACAGCTAGCTTTCCCTTTTTTTTCTCTTTCGCTCAGCTAATTTCTTCGGGTCTCCTTCAAGTCTTCCTATATAGCGTCTTGATTTTTCTTTTTCCGTCAAACCCATTATCTAAAAATAATAACAAAAATAATTTAGAATAGAGAACTATTAGATCACCAGAGATCATCGGATCATTCCTCGACTCGGTGTTCCACACGTCAAGAAGTAGAAAGTTGAAATTGGTCAAAATATCAATTTAATTTATATTAAACAATAATAAATGCTCTGGCCCTTGTAAGAGGCTCTTCAGTGACTAATTATTGAAAGAAAAAGTATTGCTTTATGCTGATTCTATCATTATTGTCCTATGGACAACCAAAATGTCTCACGGACAACTGTTTTGGTTGTCCAAGTGACTGGTTGTCCGAGTGACATTTATCAGTCTTTGCGCTTCCTAGTAATAACTAATGATATTTTGAATTAGGTCTTACGCGCAGTGAAAAATATAGATTGAATAGAATATATTTCACTTTAATTTACTACGATATATCAAATAATTACGTTTTTGTGCTGGTTGTCCGGTAGACACACAAAAAAGCCACCCACTTACTCAAAACGCACTCGGCCGACTGACGCCGCGGGAAAGATGAAATCAAAATGGCGGCTGGATGAGTGTTGTCACCAAATCGATCGACTTGTTCTTAAGGCACTGATCACGCCATCTATGTTTTGTTTTCGGAACTTTTTACCGTTGTCCGATGGACGTCAGGATAATAAAATTATATATAATAGGGACCAAAATGAACATGCAAAAAACTCGTTAAAATTATAAAGCAAACAAAAATCTATATGCTAGCATCATAGTAGACATTAATATATAATTATACAGTACAAGCGTAATTAATTGCCATATAGATTTTTTTTGTATAAAGTAATGTTTTATTGTACTAAGCTACTGGGGACAAAGAAAAAACATTACATCAGATGTTTTGTCACCTGGACAACCATTAAAATTCCAGTTTATTAGTGATTTATTTAAAATAATTTACTCGTATGTTTGCTTAATAATAAGATAAATGCGATATATACCAAAAAACCACTTAATTTTCTTTAGAACTGCGATTATTGGTCAGGGACAAAACATAGTACTTACAGGACAAATAAAAGTTTATTGACCCAAACATATATTTTTTATTTTGATACGTCTTAGTACAAAAAACAAAAAATATCGTTAACGAAAGATGTTTACTTTAAAAGTGGTTGTATGGCTACCCCGCGGCGCGCGGCGACGGAATGCGCGAAAGTACCTACCTATCAGCTGTGCGCTCGCTCGATTCGCCGGCGTAGGTATTTACGTGGGTTACAATGTACTGATCGCTAATTTTATCAGGTTCGAACTAGACTTTTTTATGTTTAGGCCGTGACCTGAAGTTATTTGAAGAGTAATTCCAATTTTTCCTTCATACTTTAATGGGCTTAGGATGGCTTCTTCGATTTCGACCGCCAGTCGGGGTCTGCCAGACCCTCGTGCATGATTCGGGGTTCTGAACTGTCCGTGATCAAGCAGCCTTTGAGTGGCCGCTAAAATGGTCCTTTCATTAGGGACCGCGGGGTTAAGGATTCCATGGGCTCGCATTCGAGGTATGCTCTCCGTCGCATACATTCTGCGAGCTGCTCGCAAACTTTCATCACTCATAACATACACTCGCACCATCTCGTAAAACTCGCGGTTACTGAAGTCCGACATCGTGACCGGTAGCACGGCACACGTGCGGCGCGGCGCTTGCGCGGGGAATCGATTAAACGCAACGTCACACGACAGCGCGTGCGATGAGCGAACTGTCGGCCACAGCGCCCGGCGCGCCCTGCCGCCCGGGAGGGGGTTTTACCCCCGTGCAACACCGCCGCTTGCGCCGGCCGCCGCGCCGCGCGCGCCCATTGATATTATTACGAATAGATGTGTCCATATTTTGCTGATAGTAGGATAAAAAAAAAAAGTATTGAATAAATAATGGAAATGTGTTCTGTTACTGATTTAGAACCACCAAAAAAAATTTGCGCTCTGAAAAGACTGAACCGGTTTTAGTGATTTTCGAAGAATAGCAATGTAATAGAAAAATCCTACTGGCCACAATTTCTGAATAACATTTGAAGTTAAATTCTGCCAATAATTAACCTACCGTGCCTCGGAAAGCACGTTAAGCCGTTGGTCACGGCTGTCGTTCGAAGATCTTTGACAGTCGTTACAGGTAGTCAGACATTCATAACTCCGACAACCAGCTCATAAAAATCTAGGCTGATTGATTGAATTAACTTTCCTTTTATAATCATTTCGTCACGAAAATATTGTCGTCTTTTTTCGAAATTGATAAGTTGATAGTGACAGTTTTATTTATTAGCCTTTACATCTGCTTCCTCCCTCAGGACGCTGCAATCTGCGTGAAGTTCCATACGGAGCGAGAGCGAAACCCTGACAAGTTCAGCTCCCGAATGAAGAACAAGCTTTGGTACTTCGAGTTCGCCACCTCCGAGCAGTTCGCGGCCAGCTGCAAGAATCTGCACGAGCACATAGATATTGTGGTGAGTCATTATCATCATAGCCAACAAGTCTAGATGGTTTTTCCATAACCATCTTTCTCACGCTTTTTATTGAGTGATATCGTGAAAAGGGACACAAGTGTATAGCAGGAAGTGACAGCTTGAGCATGGAACGAGTATGTACTTTTGAATAGCATGGAATTAGTATACCCGTGGAATTAGTAAGTACTTTATAGATTGTAAGTACCTCTACTTACAATCTATAAAGTACTTACTAATTATAAATAGGGTAAATTTTGATGTTAATTTCTGTAGCTGTTGGTTATTACCAAGGTGAGATGTCAGATGTTACACATCATAGGCGACTACTTTATGGCTCGATCGTTTTTTTTTTTATTTTGTTCGAACAAATACGTCAATCTTGTTAGTTTTAATTGCTCCTTTTTAGGGTTCAGTAACCAACAAGGAACCCTTGTTGTTTCGCCACGTCCATCTGTCTGTCTGTCTGTCCCCAGCTTAGCTCAGAGACTCTTAGTACTAGAAAGCTGTAATTTCGTGGTCTCATTGTCACCAAGTCAGAATCTGATGAGGGAATCGAAAGAAATCTTCAAATTTTATAGGCACACCTATAGCGATTTGGGTATTTTTTTGTCGTAATATGTATTTTAAAACAGCTCTAAAAGATCCAAACATTTTTACCAAATCCCCAGAAGTTAAAAAAAACATGATTATCAAGATCGAATCAAGAAAATATTTGTAACTGACTTCCAAAAAGGAGGAGGTTATAATATGTTGTGTTCGTCTGTATGTCTTTTCAGGGTTCCGTACCAAAATGGTAAAAAGGAACCCTTATGGTGACACTAAGTCTGTCTGTCTGTCACACCTGTATATCTCAAGAACTGCTAATGCTATCAACTTGTTTAGAATAGTTTTAGATGACGTTTGCCCAACTATTTTGCAAACAAGAAAGAAATTAAAAAATATATCTTTTTTGCAAAAGGGACTGAAAGGGGGTCTTAAAAATTTGAAATGGGGCTACTAGGGCATGTGGGGTATCATATGAAAGAACGCTGTTTGCAGATTCTCAAACTTTTTTTTGGGCAGCATAGTTTACGAGTTGATGAAAAATGTAAAAAAAAATACCGTTATCTCCGACGTTGCATAAATACAAATCTGAAATTATTCTATGTGATAGAAGTTTATGTAAATTCAAATTCAAATTTAATTTATTCAGGAACAATTTACATTGTGTTTGAAATCATAAACAATAAAATAAAAAATACAAGAAAAAAAAAAGAGAAAAGAGAATCAAGAGAAAGGAAAAATAAAACGATGTCTCTAAATAGCACAGTTTTTCAGAAACCATCAACATCATATATACGTATACGGCACCCTCTGTGCGCGAGTCCAACTCGCTCTTGATTTTTTTTTTTTATGTATGTTGACCGATTTCTCCGCCAATTGCGGACCGATTATGAAAACTATATTTTTGTTTGAAAAAAGAACATTTTCGAAAAATAGTGTTACAGCCAAATTCGACAGACCGATTTTAAATTTTCCATAGGAACAGAGATTTCCAGTTATCTGTTTGTAAATAAGACATTTCGAAAATGTTCTTTACTAACTTTTTAGACCTTTGTATCCTGCTTATGCGTATGAAATTTCATTAAATCGGTTCAGTCATTTCGAAAAACAAGGGCTTGAAAGTTTGTATGAAATGCCGTAAGGTGTAAACGCTCTTAACTTATTACAAAACAAGGTTTATCTTCAGACCCAGGTTTAAAATATGGAGCTATTATTGAATTTCGAACTAAAAAATTTCGTCTATGGTAAAGTTCCTATTACAAAACTGACAACTTAGTACCGAACTAAGTTTTCAGTTTTGTTTAAAGAACGGTATTTCAATCAGAGTTACGTTCTTATTACAAAAACTGGCTGCATGGCTTAAGCCATGTCAAAATATAAATCTTGTTTTGTAATAAGACGGTTTGAGTTCAAAATCCAAGCCATTCATGATTGTTATTAAATCAAGCAAAATTACCTGTAATGTGTTTTTTTTTTAATCGTACTCTTGTGATCCAGTGCGACGGCGCGTCCCTGGAGCTGAGCAAGGGCCCGGCGCTGCAGGGCGTGGCGCTGCTGAACATCCCCTACGCGCACGGCGGCTCCAATCTGTGGGGCTCCTCCGCCGCGCACCGCCGGGGGCGCTTCCCCAACGCGCAGCAAGGTCACACACTCTTACAGAGTACCTAAAGCAGCTGTGGGGCATCTAATAAAAGGAACTCATTTTCATGTACCGAAGATTAACACGGGGTCAGAATTTCAAAATACAAAACTGAGTGATATTTCGTCAGATGCCTCAATGAAAATGAGAGACAGCATGGTTGGCGCAGTGGTTAAGCAATTGCCTGCTGCACTGCTTGTCGCGGGTTCGATTCCCGTACGGAACAAATATTTGTATGACCTACAAGTAGTTGTTCCGGGTCTGGCTGTTTGTGTATGTGAGTTTAAATGTTTGTAAACGCACCCAAAATACAGGAGAGATTCCTAGTGTGGGGCAACGTATAAAAAAATATATTTTAGGGTTCCGTACCTCAAAAGGAAAAAAGCAGAACCCTTAAAGGATCACTCGCGTGTCCGTCTCTGTGTCTGTCTGTGACAGCCGATTTGCTCCGAAACTATTGGACCGATTAAATTGAAATTTGGTACACATGTGAATTTCTGTGACCCAAACACGGTCGTGTAACGTAAATAAGTTCATTTTGAATATGAGGGTCGCTTTTGGGGGGAAAATTAAAATTAGGAAATAAGAAGTATTGCAAACTGTATCGTGTGACATATTATTATCAACAGAAGGGCTTGTTGTGTGGGTCTCGTCGATTTTATTTATAATTAATAGTTTTAAAGTTATTTAAGATAATATACCCCTCCTTTGGGGAGGCCTATGTCCAGCAGCGGATGTTTTTGCGCTGTTATGATGATGACGATGAAGATAATATTATATATGAAAATTTACCATACCACTATCACTGAAACTACTGCGCCCAAATTTTTTCAAAAATATTGAAAATAGTTCTTTACTAAGGTTACAGGAAAATCTATACCGTACCTACTTAGTGTATGGTGTTAAAATAATATAGTTGACATTTTCAGTTGGAATATAAAGGAGAACATGTTTGTCAACTACCATGTTAAGTTTGTTCTTGGTATAAAAAATACATGGTAGATAACATTGTACGGAACCCTCACCAGCGAGTTCAACTCGCACTTGCCCGGTATTTAATTAGGACCTGTGCGTGTTGGCATAGCATCAATTTAATTATCATTAAAATAAAAATTGTTTTACTTTCAGATATTGGTGACAAACTAATAGAAGTAATTGGTCTGGAGAACTGTTTGCACATGGGCCAAGTCAGAACTGGTAAATATCTAATAAAGAGAAAAGATTTTATATTTTGTTCCTCTGTCTTGTTTGTTACGCCTTCACACGTCGTCAACGCCGGCTGTTACTGAAAACCAGCGCTGTGGCTCTATCTCGCATAGGATTGCAGCATTATGCTGAGCGGTGGCCGTTTTGCGTGGATATGACGCATGTTTTCCCCAACTTGTTCTTTTTCTTGGTGTTCTTTTTTTGCGTCATATTTACCGCAAATAAAGGTATTTTTATTTAAGACGCAGATATATGCCAGTGATCTTGAGTGGTTAGCTTGCGTGTTCTGTACTGAGCTCATGCAACGCGTCGTACGTTCAGCCAGTAATAGGACTTGCCCATCAAGGAGCGCTGTCCCCAATTTGACGCATTATTAATTTATTATACACAAAACAAAAGGTATTTTAATAAAACGCGTATACTAAAAGATCAATAATTAAATTATCTTTAAATTGGTGAAGGTGTCAGAAAAATACGCTTGGTTGATTTTGCGCCATTCTCAGTTTTTTATCCGCGTTAAACATAACTTTAAAAATTAATTTCACTAGGTAATATAAACATAATCCAAAATATTCACATATTAAGTTATTGAGAAAATGCTCTAATTTAACATTATATTTTTTTTTCAAATCATTAACACAACTCGTTTAGACGTGATCTTCAGTATAAAAATATTAAAAGTTGGTTATCGTCGCCTTAAAACACATGGATACTATGGATAGCCCGGGGCCACATCAGCTTGCTGGCTCAACAAGCTATGTCGGCGACTTTTCAAATAAATTCTTCCCAGGTTTTATCCTTCAGAGTTAATTCTTACAGAACCCGATCAGTAACCATTGGAAGAAACTTGCTTTTTAACCATATGACACACAATAGTATATTATTTTCATTAATGCGTTCCTTGCGAAGCATGTGTGGTGACTTTAAAAGATAGGCTAAAAAATAATATGATAAGGCAACGGTGCGGTTTAAATATGCTATGGTTTGGTCATGTTGAGAGGATGAATGCAAGGTGACTAACAAGGCAGATGTGAGTGGAAACGCCGGGAAGGGGACGTCATAGAATGACATATAGGGGAAACTTGCCTAATTCGTACCCCTTAAGGGAAAACCATCATATTTAGAAAATTAGGAAAGATAAATTAGTTTTAATTAAAAGTAATTTTTGTTTGCTAAATGCTTTATTGGTTATATAATCAAATTTAACATAAACCTTATAAATTTCTCAAAAATAAACAAATAAAAAAAAACTGAATAAGTACGATTTAAGACCATTCATCCCAAATCGTACTGCTATATCCTTAATTCGTACTTTGAGATCTATTCATTGGTATACAGTATTGAGAATCAGCATCATAATCAACAATGTGTTATTAAAACAAGTAGTAATTCTTAACAAATTCGACGGATGGTCTTCGCCAATTCTCGGCAATCAAATTAAGATTCATAAATAGTTTTCCTAAATCGTACCAGTACGTTTTAAGAATACTCGAGTACGAAATAGGAGCAAGGGCCAAACAAATTTTAAATTTACCGCCAAAAAAATTGACAACAGTTACGAGTATGATAACACGTCAGATGAAATCGCAAAGATACACATTAATACGTGTCCAATCGTAAAATAGGTTATACACGACCTTATTTGAATAAAACTCTTACGAAATGCGTAAAAGTATTACAACAATAGTTGAAAAAAAACTTACTTTTTCAATATTTTTGTCGAGAGCAGCTTCACAGGTGTCATCTGTCAGGTGGTGAAATGGCTGACTGTTATTTCTATGTTTTGACACTAGAGGCGCTGATAGCTGTTACCAAAGCCCAGTTTTAAGTGGAGTATGAATTTGGCGTAAGTACGCATTAGGCAAGTTTACCCTAGTGACCTAATTAAAAATATAATCTGCTTTCTTTGAGTTCAAGGCGTACTTTTCTTGAAACTACATTTTTGTATGACTTATGCAATAACTTGTATGATTGTTTAGACATTGGTAACAAGTTGTGTTATAAAGTTCCCAGAACATGCCAGGGACGCGAGGTGCGCGCGTACTACCAGTCGTACAAATGCCGGCTTGCGTGCACCTCTTCGTCGCTTTACGAGCAATTTTAATAAAATTTCAGCAGTTTGGATCTGTTTTTGATTCTGTGCTTTATCGCAAGAAAAGTTTAGTCACTCTTACTTAACATATTGAAAAAATAATATGACACTGTTGTTCCACTTACGCGGCACTATTGGCAACAGACTATTAAGTTATGATGATACTATGCTATTGAAATTAATATTCCTTTTTTTTAAATATTCCTTTTTGTTTATTGTTTACAACGCTAGTCTTATAATTTACCAAATTGTCTCATTGTGTATCTGTGGAGAACGTGGTTGATTTCACATTTGTGTCATTTCTCTTTGTAATTCTTAATGTGTAATTGTTTGTTTTCCCGAATAAATAAAATAAAAATAAAATGATTTGTAATGTTCTTCAGAAAGATTAGCTTTCTGAAGAACATTAACAATTATTTTATTTTGCGTAGTACTAGCAACCGGCGTGCGTGTATGACCAGATGTATGAACGTAGGCGAAGCAAAAGGAGTATGTAAGGAGCGTAGCAGGTGGCGTTCTATAGTTTCTGCCTACCTCCATGGGAAGAAGGCGTGAGTTTATGTATGTATGTCTCCTCTCCTTCTTCAAGTCGAATTACTTTTATCTTCCAGGCCTCCGCGCGTCAGGCAGGCGGCTGGCTCAGTGCAGCTCCATCACGCTAACTACTAAGAAGACGTTCCCCATGCAGATCGACGGGGAGCCGTGGATGCAGCCGCCTTGCAAGGTATCTTTTATATTGTACCTAACATACTTTTTTGATGGCCCACACCACACATTTATAATTGGGAATCAAACGAGCTTACCTGTTAAGCGAAGTCTTGATTCTAATTTTATGAACGGCGATCTGAAATATAATTAATTAAACAGAGTAGTGTTCCTTACACACACGTATTAACATCGCATTTTTAGAGATAAAATATACAGGGTTACAGGGAAAGTCGTACTGAATATTAAAGGATGTTATTATTCAGGTCATTTCCGATGAATTTCATTCTGAAATAAAATGTCCGAAACTTAACCGTTATGGAGATATTAAATTTTAAAGATTATTTTTAAAAATCCTTTATTTTTTGGCTTTTAGTCGTTTTCTTTGGGATTAGAGCTCCTAGAGTCGGTTTTTTTTATGTATCTAGTTAGAGGACATGTCCATTAATAAAAATGATCAACAGAAACTGAACCTACTACTAACAGCTTAAAAAACTGCTCGACAACGGTTAGCATTATGAATTTTCTAATAGAGTGTTCTTAACTTTAACAGGCTTTTAATAAAAAAAAATTGTATGGAACTTATTCTGCGAATAACTTTACAAAGTTCTACGTCTCTTTAGCTATTCAAAAAGGTATAACACTTGCTATTAAATAGGCAAAAAATTGCCCAAATAACAGTTAAGTTAGGAGAGGGTACATTTTTAGTTTGAGGTAAAAGTAGCTAAAATACGTAAAAAAAAGACAACATTTTTAGCAATATTTTTATAATTCATGTTCTACATGGCCGCCGCTATTTCTTACACAAAGTCTCATTATTTTTCTTAAATTACTTTTCACGACAGAAGTTCGTAGGTTCCGCCTCATTTCCTCAGCCGCATCAATAATTTTTTGTCTTAGAATATCGACATTTGCGATCGGTGTCATTTGGTCGTATACTAGGCTTTTCATATGACCCCACACATAAAAATCCATCGGCGTTAAATCGGGGCTCCTCGCCGGCTATGCTATGGGTCCGCCTCTTCCAATCCATTGGTTTGGGTAATTCTCGTCCAACCATGCTCGAACACTTCTTCTGTATTGCGCTGGGCAGCCATCATGTTGAAAGAACATGTCTCGTCTCAATGCAATAGGCAAGTCTTGCATCAAAGAGGGTAACTCCTCCCTCAAAAAGTTTTCATATATCTCGCCATTCAAGTTATTGGGCAGGAAGTATGAAATATAATGTACCTATATGTATTTTTAAGTTGTATTATTATCTCAGCGTTGGCAAGTGGCAACACAGAAACTCCACTTATTTTAGAGATTCGTAAGGAACAAGCTCTGTTTTCTGTACAGAGTAGTTCCGCATACTTATATTCACTAGGGTTTCCTGAAAGGATAAGTGAATTAGGTAGACTGATTATTGCAGCGTTGGGGTTGTTAGCCAGCGGCGGGTGGGTGATTATATTTCAGATCGCCGTTCATAAAATTAAAATCAAGACTTCGCTTAACAGGTAAGCTCGTTTGATTCCCAATTTTATTTCACGGTGATCTGAAATATAATTAATTAAACAGAGTAGATGTTTAGAGTTGTCTGCAATAATTCAGGTTTACTTTTAATAAATAAATTATCTGGTTATAAATATTCTGATTTGTTAAGTAGGTACTTTTTATTTTTGTTCATTAGCGTTACTTTTCCTATTATATTTAATTATTATTCCTATTCCTGGCTATTGTTAGTCAGCAATGAGGCATACTCAGCAGCGAGAAAACCCACATTGTGTTTGTCCCAATTGGTGTCAACTTTAAGTTGAGCTGTTGTATTTGTTGTACTGTGAGAGGTAAAAGATTAATATTACTTTAACTTACTATTTCGCTTATCGCAACTTACGGTTATAATGAAGTATTTGTTTTATTAGTCCACAGAGTCAAAAGTAGAGCCAAAACGGCAGTTTACTAAAGTTTGTTCTGTATGTGAGATTGAATACTTTTGAATATTTCCGTGACTGAGAATAGCAGCCGTAGATGTCTCCATAAACTTGATCTGTGATCATAGACTATAAGTGGAAACTTGTAAATGGCCATATTCTTGTATGAACTATTACTCAATGTATCTGTTTAGCTGTAAGTTTTCTTAAAAATAAAATAAATAAATAAGCTTTAACGTTCACTTATTTGGGATTCAGTGTAGAACTTACTGCGTGAGATTGCAATAAGCTCATGAATTCTTTTATTTCGTTTAATTGCGCATTATAATATGTGTTTTAGTCACTGAGGTGGCAGGTTTTGTTGCCTAGAGGTAACTGACGGGCTCAGCGACCCTTGGCTCAGGCTCATTGTAAAAATTATCATTGTAAGAAGCTCTGCTATCTAGTGAACTAAAACGGGTTACGGAATTATCGCATAAATTGAATTGATAAAGCATGGTGGCGACAAAAGCTGCCCTTTATTTTTTTTATTTTTTTTTTCGGATGCTTTGCGTTTTATAAGCGTTGGATAAGCTTTTGACTTGATCAGTTTGAATTTTTATAAGTAGAATTAAAAAACTAAAAAACTTTCTTAATCTATAGTGAAACTGTTTACTTCAAGTACTTATGATCAAATGGATCATATCTTCCACATGATTTTCATACGTTCTGCTAGCAAATAGTCAATTATTACTTGACAAGTTGAGAGCTAATCGAAAAGATTAGTTTCATCTGTGGGGCATAAAATTGAGTTATATGGATTAAGTGAGGAAGTTGTATATATAGTTATGTTCACTGTACAATGTGCTTAAGAACGAAGACATTTTTAGGTACTTTTGTTCATGGTGCCTGCATTGATTGTATGGTATACCTGACCTTGTTCATGTTCCATTGTGAGGATAAAGTATTGATGGATTGTGATTAGAACATGAAGCCGTAAGTAAAATTGTCAAGGAAACAAAGGGGGGGGCGGTGGCCCCCCCTTTGTTTCCTTGACAATTTTACTTTAGTGTTGTGATTATCATTGTTATCTAGGTACTGCTAAATGTGTAGTCTAGTACTTAGTTCGAATGGTTAAATGTTTAATTAGACATTTTGATTTTATAGCCTTTGAATAAGATCGCCCATCTCTGTCCGGCCCTTCTGGGAATGCGGGCGTAATGTTATGTAAATAAACTTTTACTTTTGTTTTAATATAGGTATTTCAAGGCACTTGTTTCAAGTAAGCATTACCTACAGTTCACTTACTATATTTGTTAGGTGTTAGATCTCCATGGTTAATTTTCGGGTGATTTTTGATTTGTACACGTAAATTGGTGTCTGTCTAAAGGTACTTATTATGTCGGTCTTGATATTTTGACGAATAAAGAATCAGGGTGGGTTGGTAGGAAATCTTGTTTCGGTACCTAAGTGTCACTCACTACTGGTAATTTAGTCAATACCACTGAGTACATTTATTATAGGTCAATACAGCAGAGCTATAAGATACAGTTGAAGTATGAAAATTCTATTAAAGAAGTTATTAGACAATGTATTTATAATGAACCCTTTATTTGTAACCTATCTGGTCATGGGAAGAATCCTGCAGGTAGCCCTAAGTGGGTACATACAGGATGAAATCATTTAAGTAGATACCTATATATTTAATATGTTAAAAAATAATTGAATAGTGTGCAAGTTGGCAGTATACAGTAATAGGGTTATATCTGGGAGCTTTGTAATTTTCTGTGAATTAAGTACCTTTAATGGGATTCTCACTGCCCTAGGAGGGGTTAGGTACCAGTTTTAGGTTCAGAATGAAATTGAATTTTCTATTTTGTTTAGGTCTAAAATGTACAAATTCATTGTAAATCTGTAGGTACTTAATGCATTTTAATTCATCTCGGTTTTTACTAGCTGAAATGGTATTCAGGAGTGGATATATTGAATTTGATAGGTATCAAATAGTTTATTGTAGGGGCGAGAGCTAGGTCACATAGTGTTGGGATAACATGCTATGAGCATATTAAGAGTATTGTATATTCAATGATAACAAATGCTTTGCGAGTGTATAAACGCACAGACAGTGTGCAGGGTTGAGTAAGGCTGTCTCGCAGCTTTCATATTCGTAAGTTAAAAGCATATCAAACCCCCTTTATGACAAAAGTCAGTGTCAAGAGTATTTTATACTCAATGATAACAATCCAGGTACGGAGGTAGGGTGCAGCACTCACAAGGGCGTATAATGCTTTTGCAAGTTTATAACACACAACAAGTGTGCAGGGTTGAGTAAGGTTGTCTCGCAACCTTCATACTCGTAAGTTAGAAGCATATCAAACCCCCTTTATGCCAAAAGTCAATATCGTTAAGAGTATTTTTATAATTTTCTTAAGCTTGATCATAGAAATGAGACTTACCTGTTATTACAAGTACATACCCGAGTTAGCTATACGCACTGTTAGCTTTTCATCCAGCTAGTAACGGAAAGGTCACGTTACGTGTCTCGCACGCACTGAATTTTTGTTACGTACCTATGTAATGTTGATAAACGCATACCAGTTAGCTATGCACAGTAACATCGCTAAGGGCTTCACGAGCCTCTCTGGCAGCTCCTCATCCAGCTAGTATCGTTGAGATAACAATACTGGTGACATCTCGTGTCTCTGGAGAGATAATGATTTAGCAAATTTCCAGCAACTGGCAGTATGCAGTGTTAATGTCCACCATAGTGCTTTTATAAAGCGCTGTCAGTATCACGTACAAGGTAGTCAGTTAAAGCCAGGCACTCTCGCACATTAAGGTTGTCGGAGGTCTCCGGATCTTGGAGCAGGTTTAGGAATCTGCCTCTGATGTATTTATCTGCTTTCTGTTGATGTCGTTCATAAACTTCGCGGACTCGTGGCCGTCTCAGGTCTCCACTAACGATGCACTCATTACACTTTCTATCACTTGGCATAATTGACCCTTTGTCAAAGATCATCATTTCAGTAAAGAGCACTGTAAACTTATTAAAAATTGACAATTTGACGAGAGATAATTTTTTCTTGGGATGTCATCTAAGCGCGCGAAAAGAAAAGTGGAGTTTCTGTGTTGCCACTTGCCAACGCTGAGATAATAATACAACTTAAAAAAACATATACATATATTTTATCTCTAAAAATGCGATGTTAATACGTGTGTGTAAGGAACACTACTCTGTTTAATTAATTATATTTCAAATCGCCGTGAAATAAAATACAGGGTTATTTTTAAAACGTCAATAGCCTCTTAAGGGGTCATTGTACTTATCATTATGAACAACTTTTACTATGGGACCAAACCTGAAATCGCGAAAAAAATCAGCTGTTCCCTACATTTTAACGAATTATTCGAACATAAATGTAGGGATCAGAAATAAAAATAACCCTGTGTAACTGTATTCTTTGATAAAATATTAATAAGTGTTATTATATTTATTAATTTAACAAAATATTAATTTAAAAATGTTATTACTCAATTGACGACTTCTTTAATGATGAATCACTGACTGATTGACATGCTATTATTTAATTATATTTATTTCAATATTTTTTTTTGACTGCTTGACATTTGACATGTTTGTATTAATATTACATTGTTACTGTAAGTCAAACGATTTGATATAAATTTTAATTTTGTACACATACAATTCGTAATTTTTCGTCATTTTTATTTAAAATTATAATAATATCTTTTATATTTGAGTAAATGAAATATAATTTGCATGCCCGTGTAATGATAGAACATGGAGGACTTTTTATAAATAAACATCTATGTATTAATTACCCATGATTGCAAACTACTAAATGATTTCATTACACCTAATTATCTTACACTTTCAGATATCGGTAACTCATAAGAACCAAGTCCCGATGCTGATGGGACCAGCTCCAGAAAAGGGACGGGGATTCTTCAAACTGTTCACACATTGCTAATTTACGCCATATTACTTCTTTAACCACGATTTATCAATTGTATGATAATTCATATGATTGCTAAATCTTACGGTTGAAGAACAACCAGGATTGAACTGTTCGCATCTTGTGGGTCTATTAATTTCAACTTATTGATTTATCAATCTTTTGAAAAACGCTCAGGATTTTCTTGTAAAAATAATCTGATTAATTTTGAACTTATCTTTCATAACCATTGTTACTTTCAACTTACTTCAACTAAGACCCATCATCCAATTGAATCGTTTGTTGTTTGCAACCTTCTTTTACCAATTATTTAATTGACTTCCGGAATAAGACACATTTGTCATATGTATCAACTTTTATTATCAGATTATTTGGTTGATTGATCAATCAAATGGTTGTTCAACCAATATATTATTTTAATACTGATTGACAAAATACAAAGTACTTTGAAACGAAGTTTATATAATGATAATTATCAACCTACTAAAATAATAATAAGGCCAGATATTCACGTATTTTCTGACAGAGATTTGATACAAGAAATGAAAATAATAATTATACCTACATAGAAAACCTACCTAGAAAAAAAATCTTTCCTATTTTCATACATGGAATTCATAACATTTTCAGCAACCTACTCTAAACATATTATTACTTAGCAATTGTGTATCTATATAATTGAATGCTTACAAGCTTCTCCTCTGCTTAGAAAATCCGTATAAAGTACAACAAAAGACAAACAAACAATTTCGCTATGTCGATTAAAGATCACACCTCATTTTATCGACCAATCGATTGAGAATATATAATATCTTAACGATGAAGACTTGCCATGTGTTCAATATGGTAGCCTAAATATATCAGAATTATCTTTAATATCTTCAAATCAACTTAAAAAGTATGTTATTTTTATTTTCGAACAAGATAATATTTACATAATATATAAGCTAACAGTCTTAAAATAATAATATGTACATGTGTATAAAAAAGAAAGGCAAAAGAATCACAGGGAATAAAAAAAAATGTCAACAGATAAAGTGCCCAAAACGCTGTCAGCATTGCCACGTTGTATGGCTATGCTGATTATTTGGCTAAAAATAGGCCAGCCTTCTGGTCACGTGAAGAATCGACCAAATGGGATCTTGAAAAATCAAAACGGCTCAAACATAAATATTACTCCCTATTCAACTTAAAACATTGTTTCTGGTACAGTTGACAGATGGAAACCTTGACCACACTTAGAACTGTGTCGTATTATACGATGCAAAGGGTGACATCAAAGACGTGATAGTATTAAATGTAGTTACAAAAATTGACAAGTGACGAGTTTGATGTGACCAACCGGTCTATTCTGTTAAAATCTCACCGTGAAAACTTCGTCAAAGTGACCTGTCGTTCCAACCGCAGAGCTTTCTGTAAATATCTCAATGTGAACTTCGATGAACTGAGCTGTAATTCCACCCGCAGTGCTATTCTGTAACCATCTCACCATGAAGACTTCGGTGAAGTTAGCGTGGAGTGAGCTGTCAGGGTCATCCCATATGCTAGGGCAGTACACTTGATAGCCCACTTAAAGCTCGCTGTGAGCTCACTTGAGCTAAGTTTCACGTTGAGATTTCAAGAGAATAGATTGGAAACTCCATAAGTGATTAAAGTTTTCATAATGGCCATATTACACGGTTCAACCAATTGAATTCATTTTGGTTGAAAGGCGCAGAAATTTAAACTGTGGTCGTAATTTAATGACACTTAAGCTTTGGTTTCCTATGAAAGCGGTACCGACATATTATAACGGCCGTCATGGAAATCTGTATTTTTTACCAGTACAAAAAAATCATGTATTTATAACGTTATTGTGTGACCGTTCAACGCTTTCTTAGGAAAGTTCTTTCTTGGAAAAGCTTTATAGGTTAACATGATTCAATTTGGTTGATTCAACCAAATCGAAAGAAAAAAGTAGGTACACCGTGTAATTTGATTGTATCAGAAAGTATGATTTTGCTTGCACTCAGTTTTTCGTTTATTTAATGGCTTAGTATACATCTTTAGTTCCTTTCCTAAGCTTAGCGTCCGTGAAGTATTTTATATTCACAATTCCTATCAACAACGTCTGATCTCTTGAACTCAGCATCTTCTATTAGTAAGAAATGCGCTAGCAGAAACCCTAACGTCCATTTTTGCTATATTAGACATAAATGTATACATTTATAAATATATTTATATGTAAAACATATTATATTATCTACATTTAAAGTCCATAAATTATTGAAATTAAATGAAAATGATGTGCTGTAAATTTTAAAACGTTTGATTTTATTTTTACTCATTATACACATAAATTTTATTGTAGATGAACATTAATCCTTTTGAATCTCGCTTCATTTAAAGTCAATCTTGCATCAAGAATAAGACTTTACAAGTTTAATTGTAAGGAACTTAACGAAATAATATTACTGTGTAATAAAGCCAAAAGATATCGGCAATACTAGATGAAAAAACATGCCAAAGCGATGAGACCTAAGACTTACACACAAAAACATCTATAAGTGTCATCTTTACTAAAATTAAATGAACCGATAAAAATAAATAAAAGAAGTAAGAATATCAATTTAAAAAAATGCAAAAATATGATTAACATAATAAATGTGAAAATTATTATATGAGTGTCGAGAGTGTGTGAAATGTATTTCCAAAGAACATAATAATATTATCAAACATATTTTAAATAAATGATTTTATATGTTAAGTAATATTAGTTCAAAAGTCATGGAGTGACTGTTACTTATTGTAATCTAGGTATTAAAAATAATCATAATTGTTTATTAAATTATTGACTTTTGTGCATTTTATTATACGTCCCATTTATTTATAAAAAATGTTAATTTTCTGTATTAAATGTAAACTTAAATGTAGTTGTAACATAAGTTGTAATAATGATTGTGTTTATAATTATGAAACGTTAAACTTGCTGTTATAAAATGTTTAAAAAATATTTAAGACATTATCAATGTGTTGTTTTAATTTAAGATACAATATGTTAAGGCTTTTAAATGTGAAACTTGTACTGACATAACTATTTATTCATTTTAAATGAAAATAATTGTCGTGTTATGTGTAAATTTTGTGTCGTGAAAATGTTAAAGCTTTGTCTTTAATATGGCATTCAAAGTTTCAGTTTTAAGTAATTAAAATAATTGTTAATAAAAACTCCACTACAGTTTTAACAACATTTAATAGATTAAGTAACGTCAGCATACATTTTTGCATGATATTAAGTTTAGCTACATTTATTTTATATGGTTTAATACTTTAACTTTGGAGGAATTTAAATTATTTAAAAAACTATTATAAAAATAAATTATATCAATGTTGTGCCAAGAAGAAATGGATACGTCCTTTATTCCTACGCCAGCATTTTTGTAAATATTTTTCTATAGGAGATTTTATCCATTTATAGGAAAAACCGATAGATCTATTTAATATAAATATATAGCGCCATCGCAAACCAGGATTTTTATTTTAAATCGCGATCAACATGCCTCGAAATGAGTAAAATGCGATGTTCGCCTTGATTCGAGAAATAGAAAAATTACAGCAGTATCAAAGAATTATTTTTGCTAGCTCGGGCCGGATCTGAAACATTTTAAGGCCTAAAAATAACAAAAATATTGCACACTTTTCGACCAACCTTCTAAGACTTGCAAAATTTAGTGAGGCCTACTTAAATAGTTTTATCACAATAACCCCTTCAAATAAATTAAATCGAGTAGAGACTTAACTAATATATATAATATAATACTTCACGGTTTTTGTTAAATTGAAACTTTTTAGGCGGCGATTCGATAATTGAACGAAAGTGAAAGGACAATGACCAAATCACTACGGGAAGTGGCGCATTTGGTTTTATACCGCGGCCATAGTTGAAACATTAGTCGGTGTTGGAAAAACCTATCACAAAAATGAATTGATAAACGATTTTTCTACAAGTTTAGCCCGAGATGATATATTTGAACTTGAATTTGTAAAAAAATAAGCTCTTAGCTGTAGAAACCTGCTTTTAGATCATAAATAAGTAAACATTTTTTTTATTATTTAAAGTATATAACTCGGTTCAGACTGAAGTTGGGTTATGTTACCGCATATTAACTTTTTTTCGTCATATTATTCTGCATTTAAATAATTATATTTGATAGTTGCCGTGAAAAAAAAAATT
The DNA here is from genome assembly GCA_948098905.1 of Tiliacea aurago. Classification (NCBI taxonomy): domain Eukaryota; kingdom Metazoa; phylum Arthropoda; class Insecta; order Lepidoptera; family Noctuidae; genus Tiliacea; species Tiliacea aurago. The sequence continues at coordinate 11,040,385 of OX402603.1, read as the reverse complement.
GCACCATTTTTGGTCATTGGCTTTTCAAGGACGCGTCACATTTAGATACATTTCGTTACATAAGAGAGAAGAAAGATATAACTCTCTCTCACACACTTAATCTCTCTTTTTAACCGACTTCCATAAAGAAGGAGGTTATTATGTTCGTCGGTATGTAATTTTTTTTTTGTTTTTTTTTCTATCACGTGTACAATGCGCACGCGCAATTTTATGTTTCATTGTCGTGTTGATCGCGATAGATGTAAATATGTGTATAATTTGATAACTGTACCACTGTTTGTCTGTGTCTGTGTTGGTGCTTCTAGTATTAATGTGTAGCATATCCTTTATGTAATCTATATAAAAGTTGTGAATTATTCGAGTTTAGTTTGGAAAGGTTATAGTGATGTGGGTTGTCTCGTGCCTCGTAGAGAGCAATTCTTCATAGAAGACCGTTTTCACGCATTAGGCACTATTTAATTTTTAAACTTGTGAGAATCATTTAATTTTTAAACTCGTGAGAATCATTTAATTTTGAAAGTCGTGAGAATCATTTAATATTTAAACTCGTGAGAATCATTTAATATTTAAACTCGTGAGAATCATTTAATTTTCCTAATGTATTCGTGTTTGAACCAAAGAATGGAGCCATCACTTATGAGATAAGGTTAGTCACAAGCTCGAAAATAATCTGATAGTCTTACCAGGGGTATCGTGTTACCTAGGAACTGGGTCGTAGAGGTCAGCGGGCCGAGCACGGCCTGCCCAAGACGTTTGTGACAAGACATGATAAATTATGTCATGTCAATTTGTACTAGCATTTTATGTCAAAACAGTTTTATCGCTCAAACTGTGCTATATATAATGTGTGACTCAAGTCATGTCACAGTAGGCCGTGCTCGCCCCGCTGATAGGAAGTTGCTCCATGTAAAATATTGATACTTTTGTAGCTGCAATCAGCTCGACTGGCAGCCGATTCCATCATATAGTTGGGCAGAGGCTGGGCAGAATATGATGATGTTATTAAAATTATCATAAATTTCGCACTGTTTTATGCAGTATATCCAGACACTATTATAAAAAAAATCGCTCAACCGCCTATTAGCACAAACGATATTAAACACTTTTGACCATCCAATTAGCACTTAGCATAAATTGAAAACAAGCACTATTATAATAATCATAGGTGTGAAATGTAGCGTTTTAACACTATTCAAATGTACATCACTATGGTTCTTTCTATTCAAAATATATTTGTGGTACTGTTTATAGCTATCGTTATATTATCGAAATAGAGTTTGAAACAATAGTCTTTTTTCATACATAAACTCACGCTTTCTTCCCATGGGGGTAGGCAGAAACTATAGAACGCCACCTGCTACGTTCCTTACACACTCCTTTCGCTTCGTTTACGTTCATAAATCTGGTCATACACGCACGCCGGTTGCGAGTACTACGCACCTGACCTTTCTGAAGAACATCACCAATGATGTCACTATAATTACGTCCATCTAGGGCGTCCCCTCCCGGCGTTTCCGCTCACATCTGGTGGGTGCTCAAAAAAGGTATTTACAAATACCTTTTTTTTAGTCGCCTTTCACTCATCCTCTCAAAACGACCTAACCATATTCTAAGGCCCGTATTGATAGAGCGTTACTCAGTACTCAACAGTGGCGAATGCACAATATATCACGATTCCTACCGGCTTCTCTTCGGGAGATGGCATCAACAATTCTACCGCTATTGAAAAATGGCACAGTCAATAGGGGTATTTAATTCACCATAACATTCAAACAGCAAAAACGCCTATTTTATTAGCTTTGAATTGAAATAAACAAGAAAGTTTTGTCTGTGTAGTGATGTCTTTTTGTTTCTGCTACTTGACGATATATGGTGTTAAATTCAGTAAAGGACAGACTTAATTTTAAGTAAATTAATTGATTTTTACTTTACTGATAAGAAAGTAAGTTAAAATCGGCTTCGCTTCGGCTTCCCTCATACAAAAATTGACACCTCGCCGCTGGTACTCAATCATTACTTATGACTAGTTTCAACCAATCCAATGGCTTGAATCTAGTCTTAAGTAATGCTTGAGTACTGAGTAACTCTCTATAAATACGGGCCTAAGCATACTTCCACTCCAGTGCAATGAGGCTCGCGCACATCAGGGCGCGCCGCGCCTATTCGTGACACATTGCAAAAATACTCCTTTCGTACATTTTGTATATCACACAACAGGCAGGCCGTATCCCAACGCATAACAGTATCTGCAAAAATATGTCTGGCGAGCGATCTACCAATGTGATAAGCTGCGGCCCGGTGCGGGTTCAGAAGGATTAAAGAGAGAAATAAAGTGACGCAGCAGGATTTTTGCAATGTGTTGCGATGAGATGCGGTTCGCCCAAATGTGCGACGACCCTTTAAAAATAAAAAATAAAGTCAAAGTCAAAGTCAAAGTATTTATTCGTGTGCTTTTTGGTGATACAACAGGTCTTACAGTAATTTTATGGAAACTCAAAAAGCTACCCATTAGGCATACACGTTTTAACAATATCAGAAATTAAAATTGATTTACATTGAAATACAAAAAATAAATTAGTTTATTTTAATTAGTATATAAAATTAGTTTATTTCAAGTAACGAGACTCATAATATACAGGGTTATTTTTAAAACGTCAATAACCTCTTAAGGAGTCATTGTACTCATCATTCTGAACAATTTTTGCTATAGGACCAAAACTGAAATCGCTAGAAAAAAATCAGCTGTTCCCTACATTTATGTTCGAATAATTCGTTAAAACGTAGGAAACAGCTGATTTTTTTTTCGCGATTTCAGGTTCTGTCCCATAGTAAAAGTTGTTCATAATTATGAGTACAATGACCCCTGAAGAGGTTATTGACGTTTTAAAAATAACCCTCTATACATACAGATACCTAAAAGGATACAGTCAGGATAACAAGCACAGACAATAACGAACACTCTTAAAGTCACAATATGTCTGCTGCAGCAGTGGATTTAAGGGCAATCCAGTCTGTAGTCTGTGTTAAGGCAATTGATTCAAACTCAGCTATTATTTCAGTCTATCCATTTGGATCTAAGGCTCTATTAAGATGTCATCTCACTTTGCAAAACCATGCGATGTAAACTAAAATCAATAATGTTTGATACTTATTAAATTGTTATAAATATACACACTAAATTTGTAGTATTATAATGAAATATAGAATCACATTGTTTTGAAAAGGGAGATAATAGTAAAATTAGGCTGTTTAAGGACTACATTTTGTGTTTTTTTTTTATATACGAAGACAGACGATACGACAGTAAATTAAACGTCATAATTATGTGGTTGTGAGCGTCCTAGCATAAACCGTCTTATTACAAAACAAGATTTATATTTTGACATGGCTTAAGCCATGGAGCCAGTTTTTGTAATAAGAACGTAACTCTGATTGAAATACCGTTCTTTAAACAAAACTGAAAACTTAGTTCGGTACTAAGTTGTCAGTTTTGTAATAGGAACTTTACCATAGACGAAATAAAGTTCGAAATTCAATAATGGCTCCATATTTTAAACCTGGGTCTGAAGATAAACCTTGTTTTGTAATAAGGGGGAAAGGGTCCAGCAGTGCTATTCTGTAACCATCTCACCGTGATAACTTAAATGAAGTGCGCGTGGAGTGAACTTTCACTGTCATCCCACCTGATGCTAGAGGGATGGACCAAAGATTACATTAACAATCATAATCGAGATTTTGAACAGAAACTCAATTTCTTTTTTTTACATTCAATTGAGTTTGACTATAATTCTGTTTTGCTATTTAATTTAAAATGGTAATGTTAAGACACATACTATACTAGCTTTGAAATAATATAAAATGATCAATAGAATTAGCATAAAAATATTATGAAAATCTCGATTTAGATTGTAAATGTAATCCTTGGTCAATCCCTAGCATCAGTGGAATGACACTGACAGCTCACTCCACGCAAGAATTCACGGTGAGATTTTTACAGAATCGACATGCAGTTCTCTGCATTTAGTCTCCGACATATACGCAGTTTAGGTAAAAAAAGGAAAAAATTGTATTTCGCGATTTTAAATGATTATTAACTAATGCTCAATTAACTACAAGTTCATATATATCAGGCGTTTTCAGAGTTTCAACTTGAAATGCCTAATTATAAGAAATGTCCCAGTTTTTGAATATTTTTTTAATCCTTATTATCAATTGACTATTCTAGATAACGAATCTAGTCTTAATTCATTACCCCACTACTGGACCCTTTTTGCTTGGACTTCCAGATAATACATATACAACGGCATACAACAACCAAATACATTTATCCAACAATTTAGTTACCCATAGTCGGCCCATCACTACTATAATTTTTTTGTTTTTTTTTGTAAAAAAAAAATCTTTATGTTAATTTTGATGCTAGGAATTATTTGATTATTTCAAAATACTCATAAATATTGCCAGTGTTTGCATTTATTGTCGTATTGTCGTCACTTTATTGTATTTACAATTTTAGAAAGAAAAAAAACGTATGGCAACACCTTTATTTATGCATGAGTCTTCAAATAGCCCTGTTTTAAAGATGTATCTTAGACGTTATTGCTGTATTATTATAAATAGTACTGTTTTTTTATAATTGCTTTTAACGAGGCAGTTCAGTTTATAAGTACATTCTGCCTATTTTTCAAGCACAGAGGAATTATTTCTTCATTTTTAAAACAACATAACAAAAATATGTGAGAAAATAATTATAGTCCAAATATAATTTGTTCAGCAGAGTGCACTATCTCGCAGTCTTTGAAAGGCACGTTCGTGCCTCTTTGCATGCCTCGTTTTGAGTAAAATCATTATTCAAAATCAGTTTAATAATATATGATAGATATACGAAATTATCGAATTATGATATCGGATAAAATAAGAAGCTTAATGCATAGTTCAAATATACAACATAGATAGTTTATTATTATTGTTATAATTTAGACATTATTGTTATTTTCTGAATCTGTTGAATAAGTATAACTTACCGCGAGGCCCATTTTTTATATATTTCAAAATTCCATTAAAAAAATGCAATTATTTTTATAAAATATTCAAATACATACGTAATTTACATTTTAAATAATTTCATTGGGCGTGCTTCATTGGTATTAACCGACAAATATAAATATAATGTGTTTTTGCGAATTTATCTAAGAATAAATCATATTATTATTAAATGAAATTTAAAAAAAATATAGCGGTGTCGTGGGACACCGGTTGGCAAGAAGTACCTTTCGCTTTTTCACACTTGTCGAATGAGAGTTAGACCAAAAAAAGTGTAACATTTTGACCGTCACGACACTTTTGGTACGTAACAAAAGTGTCATGACGGTCAAACGGTTGGCCCGTTTGACCGTCATGACACTTTTGAGTTACACTTCATTCTCATTCGCCCCGTAGCAGTGTGCAGAGTATAACGTGCGATAAGGAACTGCGTTCCAAAATGTGTCCATACATTTCATGTTATAATTTTTATAAAATTAATAAGTGTCAATCGGCCTTTAGACTTGTTTTCTTAGTTAATATGTCAAAGTACTTACTGTCATTAGGAATTATTAAAATAATTTAATTTATTATTAATATTATTATTTAATAATCATGAAATTAGCGTTGCGATAAAAACAAAAGAATATGTGCCAGCTTTAATAGTGTTGTAAGAGATAATTATATTACATTATTAAAATATTATTATGATTGTAACGAATATATGTGCATATGAAAATTTAATTTGGCGTTTTATTTAATAACTTATGACCTATAACTTACCTAACATACAATAACCGATGTACGTCGGCATTTGAGGTTATAAATGAAAATTTAAATATTATGAGGTTTTATTTGAGGTTTGTATGTGTGCATTTATGATATAGATATTTTTTCTTTCTTCCCGCTCTAGGCAGAGCGGGAGGGCGTGTCAGACTTTTACTGACTAAAACCCACCCGTATTCCTTCATTTGCCTGTGTGCCAGGGCCACGATATCCCTTTCGGACAAACTCGCAACCCTGGGAGGCATTGGCCCTAACGGACCCCGTCAGTTGGTGCTGACAACTCTTTGAAACGCGCGTGGACTACAATGCGCCGTCGACCCGGGCCTGGTCCTTATCGGACGGTGAGCTATCCATCGCTCACCGTCCGCAAGCCCGCGCAAAACCTTGCCCTGGCTTTGGATTTCTGAAAATGGTCAAAAATGTGTTTTTAATACAGTGTAGGTACCTATCCCTTAAACCGAAAATATTTTTTCCAAAACAAAAACAGTACTTAAGATATTTTCAAGTCTATTGTGCATACGGTGATGGAACTCAAAACATAATTTAATACATCAAAATATCTTCAAAGACAACTCTTAATTATTTTTAAAAGCAGTTTCGTTTCTTCCCTTCGTTAACAGTTATAATTATAATTAAAAGTATACAATAAAATTGCAAATGCCAGACTTTATCCGGTGATGGATTAATTTTTATTGATTAGTTAGTATCTAATTTTATTTGCATTTTTACGCCATACGTTGTGTCATCGCGCATCTCTTTCTTTTGTATGCAATCTGACAGTGACAGCGGTTTACCTGTTGTCAGCGTCTTAATTTATAGAGGCACCCACAAGTCCGGTTAATCAGACGACAACTTCCTAGGTTGAGCTGCGAGATGACATTTAAAAAAAACAGGTACATATTCTGATCGTTTGTAAAAATGTTCAATAACTACTTTTAAAACGAGGTATAAAAATGCATTCCATACTTGAACAACAAAATGGCAAGAACGGGTTGGACTGGCTCCTTAAGGGTTCTGTACCATGAGAAAAACTGTCGTGTCATCGAAACGGAGAAATAGGAATGAAACATTAAATAACGTTGGAATAATGTTTTTTTTTTCAGAGTTTCCTGTCCTCCATATCTTTTTCATAATTTGCCATGATATATGAATTTTAACTGATTACCTTATTATTATAAAAGAGGTGCTTTTGCCTAAGTAATACCAGACGCACGGGGTGACCGATCGGGTTTAGCTACGCTTGCCGCGGTTAGTCCGTGGATGCAACTAAATGAAAGATATTTTTTATTGCAACTAAATGAAAGAAAATTTAAAACTCATATTAAAAGAACACTTTGTAAACAAGCATATTACAAATTAGAGGATTATATACAAGATAAGAATGCTTGGAAACATGCTGGTCCTGCTCCATAGGACAATCTAGAGTCTAGACAAAATCAAACAGGTTGCTATTTTAATTGTATAATTTATTATTTTTATGACATTTATTTTATATTTTGAACCTTAATCTGTAGCGATAAAGTTGAAAATCTATTAAAGAAATTTGACAGATTGTAGTAGCTTGATGTGCTGGCGTCTGTGCCTATAAAAATATTGTACCTACAAGATTTTAAAAGAGTACCGGTGTAGTTTCTTGCCCATTCTTCTCCATACGAAACTACATTTTGGAAGGGGGGCTACTAGAATCAATTCTATTTTTTCTGAAATATTGACGTTCAAAAGTGCCTTTTATGTGCCTATTTGAAATAAACAATTTTGACTTTGACTTTGACTTTTGATGGGTCTTCCCATCTTTACATACCACGACCCCTCCGTGCCTCGGAAAGCACGTTAAGCCGTTAGTCTCGGCTGTCATTTGAAGATCTTTGACAGTCGTTACAGGTATTCAGAAGCCCGAAAGTCTGACAACCAGTTTTACCAAGGGGTATCGTATTACCCAGTAGGTGGGTTGTGGAGGTCAGAATACTGGTATTCAGCTGCGTCCGGTTAGACTTCCTCCATAGTTGGGAAAAGGCTGGGCAGATGACCTTTATCATTATGAAAGACTAACTTTTCCCCGTGGCGTGGCTCCGGCCACGTGGATGTCGGAAATTATCCCACGGGAACTTTCTATTTGGATAAAAAGTGTCATATATCCTAACTCGGGTCATTGTCTATCCGTGTGCCAATTTCATCCAAATCTGTTCAGCCGTTAAGACGCTGACAACAGCTAAACTGCGGTCACTGTCAGATTGCATACAAAAGAAAGAAAAGCGCAATAACACAAAGGTTGTAATTTATTGCAAAATATGAAGCAACTAGCTGCACCCCGCGGTTATTTGACATTTAACGTAATATCAGGGAATTCCAAATGTTTTAATTTCTAATTTGGTTACTATTTTAAATAATGATTTATATTGTAATTCTTTTAATTTTTAATTGTTATAATTTTGTGTAAAATTTACAATGTTAAAATTGTTACAGAAATAAATAAATAAAAAAGTTTCACCCGCGTAAGTCTCGATCCCGTGGAAATATCCGGATAAAAAGTAGCCTATATGTTAATCCAGGGTGTCAGCTACCTTTGTACAAAATTTTATCAAAATCGGTCCAGCAGTTTGAGCGTGAAGAAGTAACAAACATCCACCCATCCATCCATACTTACAAACTTGCGCGTTTATAATATTTGTAGGATTATCTATTTACTCAAAAATGAGTTGGGTAATTGAAAATAAAATACAACCAAGTTCTGCATGCAAATAAGACGTTCTTGTTATTAATTAAATACCAACCGTACGTTGATAATTATTTAATACAGATATTTTGGATTGAAACTTAAAGTAAAGGTAACCCTTTACTTTTAGTTTCAATCCAAAATATCTATCAAAAAATCCCGATACAAGTTCTGAGAAATATTATATGTTCAAGATTAACATATATTTTTTCCGCTACCAATAAAAATAAACTATATAGATTTGGTATTTTTTTTGTTTAAGACAAGCCTACTTTTATCATTTGCGTCTTGTCAGCACCATGTTAACAGACCGACAGACGAGACAGAGTTACTTCATCAGCAACACAGCAGTCCACTGTTGGACTAGGCCTCTCCAAGGACACACATTCAAATCGATTCTCGGCAACTCACACCCACCTGCTAAATCAAATCAAAAATATTTATTTGCTAGAATATTGTACATTAAAGTGTTACAGTAAATTTTTTTCAGTATATTATCCTGCCATAGTATGGCGTGCAAATGTATTCACAATCAGCGATGTCAATTAATTTCCCACACATAAAAAAAAAGAAAAAAAAGAAAAGGTGTACAGAAACGGATATAGGATACCTTTCAGTCCGAAAAAAGTGACAGTACTTTTTTCGGACTGAAAGGTATCCTATATCCGTTCCGTACCCGAGGAAAACAACAATAACGTTCTTATGATAATAGGTGGCGCCACATGACTTTCGAATCATGATTGAATTTATAGAAACTTTAGGGCATGTATTTAATGCGGCAACTAAGTAAAATGAATATAGGTTTTAAAAAAAAATAGAGTGGGTACCATATATAATGGGTTGGCAGCTAATAAGGAGTATCGTAATAAGTAATAGGTAGCATATTAATATATCAGTAATAAGCTCCGTTTTAATTTAAACTAGCATCAAGTTTTTCTTTTGGGAACAGAATTAATATCTAAGCGGAAACTTAATGGCGAAAATAAAATAGAAAATGGGCATTCATAAATAATATATTATTATTGTATTATTAGGGCAGGTTTAGATTTTCTATATAATCTAAACTTAACTTTCTGGCACTCGCCGGCCGCCACCGCGGCACCGCTCGCTTCGCTCGCTCGGCTCGTGCATAGGAAGTCACAGTTTTAACCTAACCTAACCATTAAAAAAAAAAAAATAACCTACTCTAACTAGACTGGTAATATATTATCTTTGCCACCATTTTTTTTTTTTTTTTTTTTGGTGGGAAATCATCAAATAACTTCTCCCGCTCTGGGCGGAGCGAGAGGGAGTGTCAGACTTTTACTGACTAAAACCCACCGTGTTCCTTCAGATGCCTGTGTGCCAGAGCCACGATATCCCTTTCGGACAGGCTCGTAACCCTGGCAGGCATTGGCCCTTTCGGACCCCGTCAATTGGTGCTGACGTCTCTTTGAGGCGCGCGTGGAACACAACGCGCCGTCGACCCGGGCCTGGTCCTTATCGGACGGCGAGCTACCCATCGCTCACCGTCCGCAAGCCCGCGCCTACGGTGGCCGGGAATCCGCCTGCGATTCCCGACGCCCAGGGCGTCTCCTGCGGCGACTTAGGGCGGAAGGGCGGGCACCCTGCCTCACCCTCATGCGCTCCGCCTCCTCCTTCGCGAGCATTACTGTTTCGCAGAAGGAGGTGACGGCCTCCCATGCACTCTCGCTCCGAACCATGGCCTGAACCAGGGCCGGACGCGAGAGATCGTCGCCGCCGATCGCCTCCGTGAGGACACGGCGGTGCTCCGCCCAAGCAGGGCAGACCTCCACCGTATGCTCCACCGTGTCCTCCGGGCGATCCACACAGTGGTGACACCCGGGCGTTTCCTCCCGCTTTATCCTGAACAGGAACCTCCCGAAACAACCATGTCCGGTGAGGACCTGCGTCAGGCGGAAGGTGAGGACGCCGTGGCGCCTCTCTAGCCACTCCTCAAAGAGGGGACTTACCGCCGCAATTGTGGCGTGCCCAGCACTGGGTTGCGACAATCGCACTTTCCATGTCGCCATGAGATCCTGCCGGAGCTCCGTCCGCTGTGCCGCGATTTGTTGCGGCAGCGGAGTTTCACCCCGGCGTTTCGCCTCTTCGCGCCACACCCACATGTGCGCGAGGACTTTCGCCTCCAGATCCCATGGCGGCAGTCCGGCAAGGAGGCTCGCCGCCTCACGGGAGACCGTGCGGTAACCCCGTACCAGCCTGATGGCCATGACCCTTTGGGACGCGTTCAACCGCTGGGCTGGTCGCAGCCTCAGTGAACGCGCCCACACCGGTGCCCCGTAAAGGGCCATGGACCGCACGATCCCCGCAAGAGCAAGAGACAAGAGCCTCCGGCAGGAGGCGTTTGGACCCCCCAGATTGGGCAGGAGCCGCTTCAAGGCAGCCCCGGCCCGCTCCAGTCTGGGAGCCAAACGTCGGAAGTGCTCGACGAAGTTCCACCGGCTGTCGAGGACGAGTCCCAGGTACTTCATCGTCACATCGACGCCGATGTGAACCCCTCCCGCCGTTATCTGGGAACCCGACAGTGGCGCGTTCCGAGGACCATAAAAACACATGGCCTCGGACTTGTGCAATGCCACCTCGAGTCCCAATTGCCGGATCCTATCGACGATTGTCGCAACCCCACGTTCCGCCAGTTCGGCCGCCGCCTGATGTGAACTCCCCTGTGCCAGGACCAGCGTCTCGTCAGCGTAGCAGACTACGCTGACGCCACTGGGGAGGTCAGCGCGCAGCACCCAGTCGTACCCGATGTCCCACAGATGCGGCCCCAGAACCGATCCCTGTGGGACACCGCACGACATCTCTCGCCGGTTCCACTCTCCTTGGTGACCGGGGTAGATGACGGCCCTGTCCGTCAAATAGGCCTCGACCACGCGACAGAGGTAGGTCGGCATCCGGTGATACCGAAGTGCCTCCCTGATGCAGCTCCAGGGCAGGGTGTTAAACGCATTGGCGATGTCAAGAGACACCGCCAAGACGACCCCACCCCGGGCCACAGCATCCCCCGTCGTGAGGGCTCGAACGCGCATGATGGCATCCACCGTAGAGCGCCCCTTGCGGAAACCAAACTGGCTCTCCGCCAAATCCGGCCCCACCCGTACCAGCCGCCCGACAAGGCGGTCTGCAATGACTCTTTCAAAGAGCTTGCCCACCTCGTCGAGCAGCACGATGGGCCGGTAAGCGGACGGAGAGTCCGCTGGGCGCCCCGGCTTCTTAATGAGGACCAGTTTCCCCGTCTTCCAACGAAGTGGGAACTGGCCCCTCTCCATGCATGCGCTTAGGAGCCCCCTTAGTCGAGGCCCGAGAGCCTCTGAGGCCAGAACCCAGGCTTTTCCAGGCAAGCCGTCGGGTCCTGGGGCGGTATTCTTGGCATTCAGCCTACGTACCGCCACTCTCAGATCTACCTCGGTCACCTCCGAAGCATCGTCGTCGTCGTCGGCGGTGTGGTCCGCATCGGGCACCGCAGGAGGCGGAGCCATGCACCCTACTAACATTATTAGTCGCCAAGTCATTATTTATAGCTCCTCGCCTAATATTTTATTTGACTGGTATAGTTTATTTGCTACCTAAACGCAGCTGCTAGTTTTTAGTTTTTATAACACCTTTAATTTTGAACCTTACATAATATAATAGTCGCGAAAATATTTAATCGCTAGCAAGTTATTTTATTTGTTGCAAACATTTAGTCGACTTTTAAGTTATTAGTCACTCGGAAAATAATAAGCTAAACTTTAGTAGTGTGTTAAGAGTTTTTTGCCGTCAAACGCCAAACAACAAGCAGAGTACAACCCGAATTAATTGTCAAATTCTAAATTAACGCGAGCGAAGCCGCGGGCAAAAGCTAATACTATAATTTAGTCTATGGGTTTGAAAAATTCGTCTGCTCAAAAACGTAAATAACGACTGTCAAAAAAACGTATGAATGATTGGCATTTTATGTGTGCACTCGTAATTAATTGATTAACTTTAATTAAGTCTAATGTAACGTATAATTGGATGATGTTATGAAAGAGCTTGCAATGCTCGTCAATCATACGTTGTAAGTGTAGTTTCATGAAATTGCGAATACAATAAAAGTTAGTTTTTTTTTATTGCAATGCTTAGTAGATATTAGGAATTCATTACCAAAATCAACGCTTCTAAACATAGATATAAGAATATTTCTATGCTTCTAAAGAGTTTTCACTTATTATTTTTTAATTATTGTTGACGACTAAAAGTGTTTGTACAAACCTACTTCCAGAAATAAAATCATTTAGATATTTATCATTTGGAAAAAAAAGCAACCCTAAAAAATTTGACACAGCTTTCTTTATTGACACAGCACTCTTAAGACGCAGATATATGCCAGTGACCTTGAGTGGTTAGCTTGTGTGTTCTGTACTGAGCTCACGCAACGCGTCGTACGTTCAGCCAGTAATAGGACTCGCCCATCAATTAGCGTCACATTGGGACAGCCAATTTGACGCATTATTAATTTATTATACACAAAACAAAAGGTATTTTAATAAAACGCTCCGCGTTAGACATAACTTTGAAATTAATTTCACTATGTAATATAAACATAATCTAAAATATTCACATATTAAGTTATTGAGAAAGTGCTCTAATTTATCATATATTTTTTTCAAATCATAACACTACTCGTTTAGACGTCATCTTAAGTATAAAATCATTAAAAGTCGGTTATCGTCCCCTTTCAAGCCCTTTTTTTTCGAAATGACTGAACCGATTTTAATGAAACTTCTTACGCATAAGCAGGATACAAAGTTCAAAAAAGTTAGCTAAGAACATTTTCGAAAAATAGTGTTACAGCCAAATTAGACCGACTTCAAATTTTCCATAGAAACAGAGATTTCCAGATATCTGTTTTTAAAAATAAGACATTTCAAAAATGTTCTTAAATAACTTTTTATACCTTTGTATCCTGCTTATGCGTATGAAATTTCATTAAATCGGTTCAGTCGTTTCAAGTTTAAGGGTGAAACTTACAAATTACCTAGGGCACTACGTAACGGAGGACCTTAAAGATCATGAAGATATTGAACGGGAGCGCCGGGCTCTTGCTGTGAGAAGCAATATGCTGGTTCGCAGGTTTGCTTGTTGTAGTAAGGAAGTTAAGATACTGCCAGACCTTCTACACGAGCAGCCTGTGGGCCAGTTACACACGGAAAACAATGGACGCCCTGAGGGTCCACTACAATAACAGCTTCAGAATGCTTTTTGGGCTACCACGCTTTTGTAGTGACTCTGGTATGTTCGCTCAGGCGCGTGTGCACGACCTCCACGGAATGGTGAGGAGAAAAACGGCGTCGCTATTACGAGTACAGAGAACTAGCCCTAATGGCATTCTGAAGATGTTAGTGGACAAATTTAATTCGCCGATGATGAATCACTTTATTCAGGTGTTGGTTATGCAGGAGTGATTCACTACATCCGGGGAATGTAATGTGTAAATATTTGTATATTATTTTTTCTGTAAACTTTTGTATTTTTTCTCTATTTTGTTATTGTAACACACTAATATAGCTTTTAAGGCTGTACCTAACTAACAAATGGATCATTGTTGTCTCAGTTAATAAATACATTATTATTATTATTATTATTTCGAAAAACAAGGGCTTGAAAGTTTGTATGAAATGCCGTAAGTTGTAAACGCTCTTAATTACCTTTCAAATAAAACATCTTATTAATGGTAATGGAATTCAGAACTCAGCATCACCTAAAGTAAATCTGGAGATATCTTTATAAACTTTTATAGAGATAAGAAAAACAATACAAACTGTTGTTACTATGTAAGTGGGCTTCGTACTGCACAGCCGGCGCAGACTAGGAAACTATTTGCGGCAATTCAGTTGCTGGAGTGAGCGACTGTTCCGGACGGTGATATATCAATAGCTCGGCTCTGCATACATTCAGTGGTTAAAATGTTGAAAAATAATCTCAACTCCGGTGTAACCTTGACCACTGATGTGTAGTGAACAGCGCAAAATACAGGGTGACAGGGAAATTCGACCTATTCCTCGAAAGGGGTGATAGTAGAGGTCATTAGCAACAAATTAAGTCCAGTTAACTAGGGGTCAAAACTGGATGGTTTCCGAGCTGTGACGGTTCTTCGTTTTTTTTTTAATTTTCTGACTTGTAAATGACCAAAAAGGATCAATTATGAAAAAACGAATGAACCCTAAACATTTAATTGATACTTTTCTGAAAGCTGAAAAGGAGTGAACATTAAAAAAAAATATGTTTGCCCAAAACTCACATATCATCAGAAATAAAAGGTTATTGGAAAAAAAAATTACAACAGTTGGCGTACAAATTAGTAAAATGACTAACTGGTTTCATAAGCTTTCCAAAAAAGTACAAACGTTATAACTTTCCAACTTTGACCTAAAGTGCGCTGTAGGTCAAAGTTTTAATTTTGATTTGTAAATTAAATTCTTGTCGAAAATTAAACAGTGTAGAGTAGTGAATAAAAAATAAATGTAATTTGATATACCTACTTTAATACAAAAACAAAACAGTAAATAAAATTATAAATCCTGTTCAAATTGGCTGCCATTGTTGCGTATGCAAGCACGCAGCCTACGCCGCACTTCACTCACTGTCACTCACGTTGAAAGTGAGGTTTTATGTGTTCTGTTCCATTGCTGGTCTCTTATGGCAAACCATAAGAATAAGTAATACAGACCAGCAATGGAAAACCTTAGCTAACCAAACAATGAAAAAAATACGTCGTCAAAATTCTATTTCCAGCTGTAGCTCATGTGTTGTCCAGTCGACTATTACAGTTGTCACGTTTTAGCATGGCAAAAGCGTCATTGGCGTCGTTGATTGATTTTGTAGCATTTTTTATTTATTTTAATTTTATTATTTATGGCATCATCTGTCATTCAAAATGTCCAACTATGTTGTGGTAGACTAGGTGGCCCGCAGAGGCGGGCCGGCACTAGCCGGGGATTGCAGAAGTAATAACAGATCCCAAGATCCCCGGTGCAAGTGTGGGAGGGGAACACTGGGGTGGTTTTTAGTCAGTAACCGTCTTATTACAAAACAAGGTTTATCTTAAGACCCAGGTTTATACCATGGAGCCATTATTGAATTTCAAACTATATTCCGTCAATGGTAAAGTTCCTAATACAAATCTGACAACTTAGTACCAAACTAAGTTTTCAGTTTTGTATAAAGATCGGTATTTCAATCACAATTACGTTCTTATTACAAAAACTGTCTCCATGGTTTAAGCCATGTCAAAATATAAATCTTGTTTTGTAATGAGGCAGTAAGTGTCTGATAGACCCCTCCCCGCCCCAGGGCGGAGAACATCCATGAGGATTTTCCGCGAACAAAAAAGAAAAAAAAAACTTTTTTGCTGTCTTTGGTTTTGTATTTTCGTTTATGGCCACCGGCTTCCGAAATTTAATTAAAAATAATATTTAATGTGGGTGTACTACAGGTACACCTCTGCCCTACCCTTCGAGGAAACAAGGCGTGAAGTTATGTTATGTGCTTCCAAAATTAAAGTGATTTTTCACTTTTTAGTGTTTTTGTTGGAAGTCGGTTGTTTTTTTTGTAAAAAAGTTTTTTATTTTTCACTTTTTAGTGGTACCTACCCCACACCAATTCGTATTCTACTACTTGCTATACAAATAAAAATTGTTTATTTCTTTACCAATCGTTTGATTTAGTTGTGATTGGAGCCTCCTTTTAAGCATGATGACGCCTGTGTTAGGAGACTCCGCACTTCCATCGTTTTGGCTGATTGTACAGTTTACAAAAATATTAAATAAGTTTTTAGTCTAAGTATAGATTTTTCCTTATTACTAAAATAATATATATTACTAGAGCGCGTGTTGCGTGCTTTCCATTTACTTATAGAATAATTTATTATCATACATTCAAACACGCTCGCTCGCAAGTAAATTAATACAACAGAGACAGGAAGTTTTATTTTACACCCCTTAAGGGGTTAAATCTTCAAAAATCTGTTTTAGCGGTTACCTACGTCATAATAACTATCTGTGTGCCAAATAGCCCAATCAATTCAGTGATTTGAGCTTTGTGTTGATAGATCAGTCAGTAAGTCAGTCACTGTTTCCTTTTGTATGTATTAAATCTATAGTGTAATTCGACATGTTACGACGAACCCAAATTAATTGGGATTAGGGCAGGAGACTGATGATGAAGTATTCAGGCTAAGTTTCAAGTTAATAGATCAACGAAAGAAGATTTTTTTCATACAAACTGTATCCATCCCCCTTTACACCCCCAAAGAGGTTAATTTTTAAAGTGGTTTGCGACTTTTCCATTATTTGACATAGAGGTTATACCAATTTTCGAGTTAATCAAGCCACGTAGTAAAATCCTCTCTTGCAAAATTAACTACCCCTTTTCACCCCGTTATGGGTAGATTTTCGAAAAACTCTGATACAAGTTATTCTTCATTTTTGGTCTTAAGTATAAATACTGAGTTTCGAGTTGATCGGACCGCGCGTTAAAATTCTTCTATACAAGCTTTGACATCCCATCCGTTGAAGTTAAGTTAACAAAAAAAATATAAACTTTATAATTTACTTACGTAAGTATTCGTCCAAGTTTCAAGTTTATTAACCCTAGGAATAAGATTTTTCATGCAAACAAAACCCCCCGTTTTCCACCCTTAAAGGTCAAATTTCCAAAAACCCCTTCTTAGCGGATGTCTACGTGCCAAATTTCAGGCCAATCTGTTCCGTGGTTTGAGCTGTGTTGATAGACCAATCAGTCACGGTTTCCTTTTATATGTACATATGGCTAGATATATATATATATATTGAGAACCTCCTCCTTTTTTTTAGTCGGTTAAAAATCATTTATAGCATTCATGACAATTCCAATAAGACCAAACACGGGTAGGATACATTGTTTTTTAACGGAGTTCCAGTGCCTACCATCCGGCTTCATCATCAGATCAGTTTGATGGTACCATTTTGATCAGAACTATTTATTTAAATTTGCTTCGCTTAACTATCTTAATCCAGATATCTCATCGCCACCCGTGAATTACGTATCACTGAGAAGTTCCGGTGGCCATCTGTGGCCTTCTTCATCTGTTCCACTTCACCAAATTATACTTTCTGAATGCAAATGAGTGACTTGTTGATGAAAATATAAAAATTGCTATAGGTATGCCTATAATATTTGAGGAGTTCCCTCAATTACTCATGGATCCCAACATCAGAACTGGATTTTGAAAAAAATGTGACCAATCTGGAAGTATATCCTTTCAATTAAAAAAATAATTTTCCAAATCGTTTCGTATACGACGGAGTTCTGAGGTAACAAACATTAAAAAAAAAAATACAGACGACTTGAGAACCTCCTCCTTTTTGTGAAGTCGGTTAAAAAGGCTCCCAGTCTAACCAGATGCAGCTGAATACCAGTATTTTAAATGGAGCGACTGCCTATCTGACCTCCACAACCCAATTACTGGGTAAAACGATACCCCTTGGTAAGACTGGTTGTCAGACTTTCGGGCTTCCGACAACCCGTAACGACTGTCAAAGATCCACGGATGACAGCTGGAACCAACGGCTTAACGTGCTTTCCGAGGCACGGAGGGGTTTTGGTATGTAAAGATGGTCACCCATCCATGGACTAACCGTGGCAAGCGTAGCTGAACCTGATCGACCGAGTTATGCAGCTGTTATAACTTAGCCACAACAGTCATGACCACTATCTGCTATTTAATCTTATCGAGAGGTAGTCATAACGCTTCTAACCCCTAATATGTAAGCGCTTAGCAGAATTCAAAACCGATTTTCTCGTGGAATAACGATTGCAACTTTGATAAAAGATCTATTTCATAATAGTTTGGGTTCCAAAATACTATGTTCGTAGTAAAATAAAATTTCAATCAATATAATATGGAGGAAATCACTTTTAAAAGTTGCTGAGTGTATACATATTGGTGCTCGTGACTGTACACGCAGTAAAATACATAGGAGATACGACATAATTATAATTTTTATTTAGAAAACTGAAAAAAAGTCAGATAACGTCCTGAATCATTATCTATCGTGATCTTCAACATATTCCAATAACGATATATCTTAAATAGTTTATTGTTAGGGTTCCTTTCGTATAGAATAGAATAGAATACTCTTTAATATGTATACTATAAAAACTACAGATAAATACGTAGACATTTTACATAGGGTGACACAATGGGCGGTCTTATTGCTAAAAGCGATTTTTTAAAGAAAATCTTTGGATGGAGTAACTAATGGGGAAGGAGAGACAATACTTCAGGTAGTCTGTGGTGTACCGTTTACATATACAACATGTCCCAGAATTAACACAAAACTTCTTAAGGGGTCATTGTACTCATCATTACAACAAACTTTTACTATGGGACCAAACCTGAAATCGCAAAAATAAAATCAGCTGTTCTATACATTTTGACAAGATAATCGATCATAAATGTAGGGAACTGCAGATTTTTTTTCGCGATTTCATGTTTGGTCCTATAGTAAAAGTTGTTCATAATGATGAGTACAATGACCCCTTAAGAGGTTGTGCATTAATTCTAGGACATGTTGTATACAATAAATACAAACATAACTCATATTAAACTTATCTATATAAATATATTCAATAATAATCATAAAACAAGTGTAAAGAACAAAAAAAATGTTTAAGGAGAAAGATAGTGTGTGTGTTAAAAAGATGGTAAAAACAATCATTTTAAAAATGATCAAAAATTGAGCACGTCTTATCGGCACGGGCAAGGCATTCCTTAACATAACCGTACTGCTATTGCCATGCTCAAACTCAAACTTTTTTTTTTTGCCCCACACTAGGAATTGCTCCTGTGTTGTGGGTGCGTTTACAAGCATTTAAACTCACATACACAAACAGCCAGACCCGGAACAACTACTTGTAGGTCATACAAATATTTGTTCCGTGCAGGAATCGAACCCGCGACACAAAGCATTTATTTCAATTAAACCAATTAGAGGCACTTTTGAATTGTCAATTGTCACTGACTGGTCAGGTCCACTCAACCTGTGTGGTTCTTTCCTCAAAAGACCATTTCAGACACCAATCTACATGGTCTTCACATGATCTGACCAAGATTATGTCTGGACTTTAAAAGAGACTATGACCTCTGAGTTTGTTTCGGCCTTTCTTCTCAGAGTAGTCAGATAGGAAACGCCGACCTCATCTAGTTTTTAAAATATGATTGACGTGTAAAAGTGTTTGTACAAACCTACTTACAGAAATAAAATCATTTATCATTTATCAAAGCATGTTAAAACGCAACAACTATAGATGTGTATTGTCGAATCGACCACTACCTAGTTGTTGACACATGGCGTTCACGAGTGGCTCAGTGTGCAGCTGCACTTATTCAAGATTTAATAACCGAACTCGTAACGAAGCCCTTGACATTCAAAGTTAACTGACAGGGCGTATGATAATGTATAATGTATGGAAATGTATGTGTGGAAGAATGCATGATATTTTACCGGTTTAAATTGGATGAGCGAGTGTGTAAATTATTAATGTTTTTTTTTTATATTATTGTTTGTGGCGTTGATTTTGTTGCAACAACTACTTAACAAAAAATATGTTAAACGTCGAAGGTTTTTAAGGAATTTTAATTCCAAATGTCGCCAAATCCTGTAGAAAGATTTCAAGTTAATTTGATAGAAAGAAAGAAATAAAATAATTTTATTTGCGGTAAACATAACGCAAAGAAAAAAAACAAACACTAAAGAAGTAGTTGAGGGAAAATATGCGTGACATTCACGCAAACAGCCATCGCTCAGCATAATGCCTAAGCACGGGGGGTCTTGATATGTAAGAGATGGTCACCCATCGAAGAACCGACCGGCAAGCGTAGCTTAACCTTTGATCGACTTGTGTGGCTGTTATTATAATTAGCCACGAGCCCCTCGATAGAATTATACAAAGGACGATGGGAACTAGCGTCCCCAAAATTTAAGTTTAGTCAACAGAGTTTAGACATAAAGGTCTTGGCTTACTGATCATTTTTTGCTATGAAGATGACCTTCAAAAGCATACGGTTTCCAGCACCCTAATTGCGTAACACAGTTTGAATCGGAATCGAAATGATTTTGAAGTATATTGCTAATCCATTGCTTCATAAGTTAGAAAAATGTTGTTTGCTCAACAACGTAAATAACTAAAATAAATAAATAAAAGTAAATAAATAAATTCAATGAATGTTGTTGAACTGTCAAAATGAAATGGATTCCTACTGATAGTGTGTTACGCAATTAGCCCGCTGGGAAAAGAGGGAAATGTAATGTTACTTATACTTTAGTACAAAATATGTTTGATTATGAAAAAAATCGTGAAGATCGTATTGGTTTTTTACTTAAGATACCTAAGATACATATTGTATTTATTTTCTCTTATAATGTGATGTAAAATAGAAAACAAACATCTAGTAAATAAGTATATAAATGAAACTGATAGATTATTTTTTCAGGAAACCCCATAAAATTAAAAATTGAAACAAACGGTTTGTTATTTCGTAGGCAGTATCGAAAAATATGAAACAAAAATAAAGCCAGTTGGATCAAAAAAAAAATTGGGAACGGGGTCCATAGTAGATTGCCCATCGTCCTTTCATCCGTAAAGTAGGCTATAATTTAAAAATGATTTATACAGGTTGGCGCTTTGGTGGCGACGTTAATTTAACACACGTATACGGTTCCGCCTTTACGCTTTTTGAAGATATTTTAATTTCATTAAACGTTATTATTTATTGATTTATTTACAATTTTCTAAAACAGCATCTTGGAGCAACGTGTACTTAAATAATTGTAACGCAGAGGTCATTTGATGGGGTCATGGATCATAACATCGAGGCGAATTGAAGGAAGGAGAGAGCTTTATTATTTAGTTTGTTAGAATTTTTTTATTTATCAATTTATAATTATTATATCTTATTATATTTTTTTATGATTACTGGCCACTAGTCCTACCCGTGTCGAATTAAAGTCGCCATTGTGGCGGCACGTGGTACCTATATTTCGTAACACCTTAAGGATGCATACATTAATAACATTAAACCAGCTCCAAAATAAAGTAATTAAGTACTAAAAGTCTAATAAATCGCTCAAACTAACAAGAAATAATTAATAATCGCAAGGTACTTAAAAGTTAGCAATAACTGGCGTTTTTATAACAAAGTTGCTACATTAATACATGAAGCCAGTCAATTATATAGGCGTCGCCTGCAATCACAAATATTTATTGACTCTATGCAAGTTTTATATTCATTTTCACATTTCACACGTACGCTTACGCATCCTCTCACACACACACACACACACACGATCACACAAACACCATCACGGTCACACATACACACACATGGACACATCCACCCTCACCACGCGTCAAGCAGGTTTTGTATAATTTAAAATTGTTTAAATTTTATTGCATTATCTGTGTAAAATTACTGTGAGAAGACACTAATACAGATTCCTGTAACACAGGTTACAACCTAGCGCAGGAGTCACGGCTTCCATAGAAATGTAACATACTTTTATGTCAATAAAATATTATTTATTTATTAATTTTAATTTATAAAATGTAATCGGGGGCGAGCCTATTGCCATCAACCGGGTACAAATCCTAACTCAGGCCTCCTATAGATTAAGAAATTCCAGATGGAAAAACCTATAGAGGTATGAACAGGGTGTAAAGTTCACTCATCCCCTATGGAAAAGGGGGGATCTCTCGACCAGCCGGGTGTTGTGTCCGACGGTTGATGTCAGGATGTTGTATACAACATGTCCCAGAATTAATGCACGACCTCTTAAGGGGTCATTGTACTCATCATTATGAACAACTTTTACTATGAGACCAAACCTGAACACGCGAAAAAAATCAGCTGTTCCCTACATTTTGACGAGTTATTCGAACATAGGGGAACAGCTGATTTATTTTCGCGATTTCAGGTTTGGTCCCATAATATAGAGATATTCTATTCTATTTTAAAAGTGCCTGTCAATGGTTTAATTGAAATAAATGCTTTGAGTTTGAGTTTTTCATACATCTCCCGACACCGAACTCACTTCCCATTCCTGGCTACAAACATTTAAGTCATTGGTACTACAAAGCCTTCCTTATCTTGATAATGTTATCAAAAAACACGAAGCACTCAACAGGAATGAATTATTATAACATTTCCTTGATTAATCACGTACTTCATTTGGTTAAAAATTTATTATAATTTCTTATTTTGGGGTCATAAATAAGGTAAGTGTTATATTGAAGATATACAGTGGAATTATATCCGGAATTATATTTAAAATAATTCATCCAATAATATAACTACAGACAGCTATTGAATAATATTGTTTTTTTGCGTATGGAAATTGAGAGCCACAACTTTACGCAATCCGCGTTTCCGATCCCTGACCTAGAACCATGAAATTTGGCAAGAAGCAAGGTTTCACAGCAGGAACAAGTTCAAACACCGTTAATTTGTAGTTTTCTCACAAAAATACCTATATATTTTTTTAGATTACAAACTTATATCGACAGCTGGAGAATACCGATGAAGTATATCGATGTTTAGAAGAACATGTTTTTTAACTACAATATTAAGTTTGTTTTTGGGATAAATTCATCCCATCTACGGAACCCTTCATTGTGCGTGGTCCGATATGGCGACGGACGTGGTCCTTACTTTTGGCTTCGCCGTACATGCCATGATCCATAAGCATAGCATATTCAGCCTATAATGTTCCCACTGCTGGGACTCAGGCCTCGTCTCTGTGAGAGGGAGTGGGCTCTTATCTACCGCACGGGCCCAGTGGGGGTTGGTAGATGTCACTCCCATGTCTTTGATTTTTTTGGTTCTAGGACATGCCGGTTTCCTCGCGGTGTTTTCCTTCGCCGTTTTGAGAGCAGTGGTGATGAAATTATTTACACAAAGTATAGCGCCTGCCTTTTTTTTTTGTGTGGGAAATTATCAAAGAATTTCTCCCGCTCTGGGCGGACTTTTACTGACTAAAACCCACCAGTATTCCTTCATTTGCCTGTGTGCCAGGGCCACGATATCCTTTTCGGACAAACTCACAACCCTGGCAGGCATCGGCCCTAACGGACCCCGTCAGTTGGTGCTGACGACAACTCTTTGAGGCGCGCGTGGAACACAACGCGCCGTCGACCCGGGCCTGGTCCTTATCGGACGACGAGCTACCCATCGCTCACCGTCTGCAGGAGCGCCTGCCTGAGTTCGAATCCACGATCTGCAACTCGTAAGTTGGGGGACTCGTAAATTTAACTTTTTAATAATTTGCATTAGATTGCTTTGGTTATTCCCTGGTAAACAAAAAACCAAATCTATTGATTTATTCTGAAATTTAAATAAATTGCCATTCCAATGATCCCATAAAGTCATAATATGCTACCATTGATTAATAGGGTTAAAATGACTTTGAAGGGAATTCTTAAAGAGGTGCGATTTTTGTGACGCCGAGTGTACATCCGTTCAAAAACAAGCATAAAATAAAAACAAGTGACTATTCAAGAGCCGCCGCATAAAAAAACTAGTGTTACAAAATAATAAAAATTAACACACCGGCCTTCATTACATAATGTACCGAGATAATCACAACAGCGTCACATTTTAATAATTGATTATTTATAGGCGTTAATGGGCATCGTGTTGACTTAATTATAGATAGTTACTGTCAAAATGTGTTATCTTTTTTAAGTATTTACAGGGTGAACTACTTAAGGGGACGATAACTGACTTTTGAAGATCAGGTCTTAACGAGTAGTGTACATGATTTGAAAAAAATATATGATAAATTAGAGCATTTTCTCAATAACTTAATATGTGAATATTTTAGACTATGTTTAAATTACATAGTGAAATTAAGTTATGTCTAACGCGGATAAAAAACTGAGAATGGCGCAAAATCTACTTAGCGTATTTTTCTGAAACTTTCACCAACTTAAAGATAATTTAATTATTGATCTTTTAGTATACGCGTTTTATTAAAATATCATTTGTTTTGTGTATAATAAATTAATAATGCGTCAAATTGGGGACAGCGCTCCTTGATGGGCGAGTCCTATTACTGGCTGGTACGACGCGTTGCCTGAGCTCAGTACAGAACACGCAAGCTAACCACTCAAGGTCACTGGCATATATCTGCGTCTTAAAGGCATGCATTATACATAGTTAGTCGGTTACTAATTACATACTTTTTATTTGAACCAAAGGCAACCCTATTTTATGAAAAACTTGTAACGTGTATTATTGTGTAAAATTGTTGTGCCCGACAACTATATGAACTATATAATTATTTTAAGATCTTGTACACACATGTGATAAGCAATAAAGATTTGAATTTGAATTTGAAGTCCAGAAAATCACTGTCCATTCAAAAGTTGCCTGGAAGAGATTCGCGCCTAGGTTAGAAACCAGGTAATATTTAAAAAAATATATATTTGAAGTAGCAATTTCGATTGTATCACTCGAACGTAAATTCCTCCTTTTTGATCAAAATGTTCGTATCTTGAATGAATGATTATTATGTCTGAAAGAAAATTCCGATACTTAACAATGAAAATTGCCAAAAAATTATGTGAAGAGCCGTGTAAAAATGAAGATAGAACATTTTTAAAGCGGTTCCCATACTATTATCAAGAAATTAAAAAAATATATTATAACTCGAAAACTATCAAGAATCGCGGAACATACATGGGGTATTTTCGGATAACCCTGGGCATGAGGTACCAATTTTTTTATGACGTCGCTATTTGGTGGTGCATATAGCGACGTCATAAAAAAAAATTGTTTCCCTATATAAAAAAAACCGGCCAAGTGCGAGTCGGACTCGCGCACGAAGGGTTCCGTACCATTATCTTTAAAAACGGCAAAAAAATCACGTTTGTTGTATGGGAGCCCCCCCCCTTAAATATTTGTTTTATTATAATTTAATTATTTATTTTTAAAGTGAATATAATATATAACTAAAGATTCTGTGAATATTTCAAGTGTCTACCTGTTGCCGTTATCAATATCAAGCAAAAAATCACGTTTGTTGTATGGAAGCCCCCTTAAATATTTATTTTATTCTGTTTTTTTAGTATTTGTTGTTATAACGGCAACGGAAATACATCATCTGTGAAAATTTCAACCGTCTAACTATCACGGTTCATGAGATACAGCCTGGTGACAGACGGACAGACAGACAGACGGTGGAGCCTTAGTAATAGGGTTCCCATTTTACCCTTTGGTTACGGAACCCTAAAAAGCAATATCAGACATTGTATCAGATAAGAATTATGTACCGTATGACGTATCGATGATGAAGATATAATAAGGAAATACAACCAACATAATCTGTTCAACATACAAGCTTTCACCGACGTACTTGCCAACGATTTTTAATGCAAAGGGCATATTTACCCGACGTGTGCGCAAATAAAGAGGTATCATGCAGGTAACCTTCATAAAAATTCAATTGTTATTGGCAAATAATATTCCTTCTGTACACAAGAGTTGCGTTAGCTTGCAGGAAGCCAACTCTTGTGTTGTGTATGATTTTATTGCAGGCTTTTTTTATGGTATTTGCACATTGGCAGCGAGGATATTTTTTGGAGAAGAAGCTAAGCGGTAATGTAAAAGGTATTCATAGCTTTCTGTAAAATATCTGACCAAGATTATGTCTGGACTTTAAAAGAGACTGTGACCTCTGAGTTTGTTTCGGCCTCTCTTCTCAGAGTAGTCAGATAGGAAACGCCGAGCTCATCTAGTTTTTATAATATGATTGACGTGTAAAAGTATTTGTACAAACCTACTTACAGAAATAAAAATCAATTATCATCATCATTTATAATTTCCAATAGAAGACTGGCAGAAGTTCCAAATGCAGGGGTTAAAAAAAAAATAATCTTTCCGTGACAATTTCATGGGTCTAGTCAAGAGGACGCGTTGGTCTACCAAACTAAACGTATTAGAATTGCCAAACTTATGGCTTTTACAGACCGGTGCGTCTCGCAACTCGACACAAAGGCACCGCTCGTCGCGCGACACGCGGGGCTTTTGTGTCGCGTCGCGTGTCGCGCCGGTCTGTAGAAGCCTTTAAGTGGCAGTGGGCAAGGCACATTGCTGCAGAACAGATGGCTCATGGGGCCGATAGGTTCTGGAGTGGCGACCGTGTACCAGACGTATCGTTGGAAGGCCTCCCACAAGATGGACCGACGACCTTGTAAAGGCCGCAGGAATCCGCTAGATGCGGGAAGCACAGAACTGGTCGAAGTGGCGGTGCTTGGGGGACGCCTATGTCCAGCAGTGACGTCTTTCGGCAACACGTTTACCAAAGGATCTTCTCATCCTGTGTTACCGGAGTACCGACATAGCCTGCAGAATAAGCAAGCTGAAGTGGCAGTGGGCTGGCCATGTTTGTCGAAGAACCGATGGCCGGTGGAGCAGACGAGTCCTGGAGTGCAGACCACGTATCGGCAAGCGTAGTGTGGGACGCCCCCCAGCTAGGTGGACTGGCGTCCTTAAAAAGGTGGCTAGGACAGACTGGATGCGGAAGGCGGAAGACAGGGTGTTGTGGCGCAGCCTGGGAGAGGCCTATGTCCAGCAGTGGACTGCTATAGGCTGAGTTGATTGATCTCGTGTTAGCATAAGCTCTATAATAATAGCTCGTGTTTTGTCGAAGAGATTACTCGATCAGCAGCAAATGTTGTGCCGGGGCTGCCTGCATAGATAGCTGCACCGATCGAGCCATATTACATATTGTAAGCATTGATGTTATCGGTATAAGTATTTCAAAGCACCATAACCTTGATGGTGATAGGAATATCTGTGGGATATATTAGACTGAGGAATGATGTGATAAGGCAACGGTGAGGTTTAAATGAAGATATATAAAATTTAAAGAGCTATGCTTAGATGGTACGGTCATGTTGAGAGGATGAGTGAAAGGCAACTAACAAAAGGTACGAGTATTTACAAGGCAGATGTGAGTGGGAGACCCGGGAGGCGACGCCCTAGGAGGACATGACATGACCTTAATGCTAATGTTCTTCATAAAGGTAAGTCAAAATAAAAGTACATTACATCATTATGTACGAGATTACCAATAAATGCAATTTCTTTCAATGTAGTGTCAGTGGCCGACCATTGGAAAGTCATAATGACGCCATTATAACAGTAGATTACCAAACTTGTCAAAATCAACAATTATTATATCAATGACCATTCTGACACTATTGTAATAGCAGACTTGAGGCCGATGTATGAACTTAAACTAAGCAAAAGGAGTATGTAAGGAGCGTAGCAGGTGGCGTTCTGTAGTTTATGTCTACCCCTGTCTTATATCTATGGTCTACCCCCATGGGGAGAAGGCGTGAGTTTATGTAGTATAAATGTATTTTAAGCCTTTTTGTTTTGGTAAAGTTTTCGTAGGCATAGTTACTTGTAAACATATCTTTACTATAGCTGTCGCGTCGCTTCTTTTGGAGGCTGATCCAGAATGTGGGCCAATAAATTTAATTTGAATGTCCCAATAACAGTGGGTGCCGCTGGTGTTGACTTGTCTAAACGATCGCCGTTATTATCATGCTAGCCTTACCGAGCCTGCATTCTGATGTATGTAGGCACGTCGTCTAGTTTGTGATAACGGGAGGCTGTGTGTCTGTCTGAAGACTATTTTTTTTGTAACTATTTAGGGAATCCTCAAAGATGTCCTACACCCTAGGGCGAACGGAGGGGTCTTTCAGACTTCTGCTGACTAAAACCACCCCGTACATATAGGGGGTGGCGGACGAGTCCACCAAGATCTTAGATCTTGACTTAAGAGCGTTCACGACGTACGGCATTTCATACACACTTTCAAGCCCTTGTTTTTCGAAATGACTGAACCGATTCTAATGAAACTTCATACGCATAAGCAGGATACAAAGGCCTAAAAAGTTAGTTAAGAACATTTTGGAAATGTCTTATTTAAAAACAGATAACTGGAAATCTCTGTTTCTATGGAAAATTTAAAATCAGTCTAATTTGACTGTAACACTATTTTTCGAAAATGTTCTTAACTAAATTTTTAGACCTTTGTATCCTACTTATTCGTATGAAGTCATTCAAATCATTTCAGTCATTTCGCAAAACAAGGGATTGAAAGTTTGTATGAAATGCCGTAAGTTTATAGAACGTTACTCAGTACTCAAGCATTGCTTAAGACTAGATTCAAGCCACTGGATTGGTTGAATTTAGTCTTAAGTAATGCTTCAGCACTGAGTAACGTTCTTACGGGCCTTAAGACGGAGATATATGCCAGTGACCTTGAGTGGTTAGCTTGCGTGTTCTGTACTGAGCTCACGCAACGCGTCGTACGTTCAGCCAGTAATAGGACTCGCCCATCAAGGAGCGCGGTCCCCAATTTGACGCATTATTAATTTATTATACACAAACCAAAAGGTATTTTAATATAACGCGTATACTAAAAGATCAATGATTAAATTATCTTTAAATTAGTGAAGGTTTCAGAAAAATACGCCTGGTAGATTTTGCGCCATTCTCAGTTTTTTATCCGCGTTAGACATAACTTTATAAATTAATTTCACTATGTAACATTACCTACCTAAAATATTCACATATTAATTTATTGAGAAAATGCTCTAATTTTACATATTTTTTTTTTTTCAAATCATTAACCCTACTCGTTTAGACGTGATCTTCAGTATAAAATATTTAAAAGTCGGCGGTTATCGTCGCCTAAATTTTCGGTTTTAAGAATTGTGGTCTCCTTTAAAACACAAACAGTTAATTTAGCATAATCAACCTATAATATTCCCACTGCTGGGACTCAGGCGTCCCCACTGTGAGAGGGAGTAGGCTGTAATCCATCACGCGGGCCCAGTGCGGGTTGGTAGATGTCCCATGTCTTCGATTTATTTTGTTCTAGGACATGCCGGTTTCCTCACGATGTTTTCCTTCACCGTTTTGAGAGCAGTGGTGATTAAATTATTTACACAAAGTAAAGCGCCCGCCTTGGTTCGAACCCATGACCTAGAAACTCGTAAGTCGGAGCCGTTACCACTGGGCCACCACTGCTCTCGTTTTTAGGGTTCCCAAAGGGTAAAACGGGAACCCTATTACTAAGGGTCCGACGTCTGTCTGTCCGTCTGTCACCAGACTGTATGTTATGAACCGTGATTTTCCCGTGTCCGCGGTTTTTCGTTCCGTGGTTTTTTTTTCCGTGGTTTTTGCTCTATATTGATAACGGCAACAGGTAGGCGCTTGAAATATTCACAGAATATTTAGTTATATATTCACTTTAAAAATAAATAATTAAATTAAAATAAAACAAATATTTAAGGGGGGCTCCCATACAACAAACGTGATTTTTTGTCATTTTTATAGATAATGGTACGGAACCCTTCGTGCGCGAGTCCAACTCGCACTTGGCTGGTTTTTTTCATTTACAGTATTATGTCATACAAATAAATCTAGACAAGCGGCAGTTGGCGTTCTCTAAAAAAACAGAACCACAAATAAATCAATTAATGACTGATAAAAGCTAATCCAAGGTGATTCAGATACATATATTAATGTGTGATCAATGTTTTTGTTGAATATTTAGTACGTACATGTTACAAGTGATTTTATAAGTGCATCACAAAAAGTACTCTTTATATCGCAGAGATGTTGGAAATGTAGTGAGCACACAATCATGGATGAGCCAGTTTTTCGTCATCATCATCATTCCAGCGGAAAGACGTCCACTGCTGGACATAAGCCTCCCGCAAAAGGGGAGGGGGGGGGGCTTGCCATAACCGCCACGCTTGGCAGGCGGGTTGCTGATCGCAGTGTGGTGTTAAAATGCATAGAGAACGCTGCTGCCCTAGTAAAGTCCCTTAGTCGCCTTTAACGACACCCACGTGAAGAAATGGGGTGGTGCTATTATTTCCTTCCGGCATCACACAGAACACTTACATAAAAATATTTTTGAACACTCTATTATATTGATTGCGCCTCTTTTTGTGAACCTCAAATAATTCCTATTTTGGGTCCTAAATCGTAATCGCGCAATCATTATATTAGAGTGTTCAATATCATTTTTAGGAAAGTAAAATGGGAATTAATTTAGGATCAATTATATACAACATTAGTTTTTGTTTATACTAAACCTCTTAAGGGGTCATTGTACTCATCATTATGAACAACTTTTACTATGGGACCAACCTAGAAATCGCGAAAAAAAAATCAGCTGTTCCCTACATTTAAGTTCGCTGAACTCGTCAAAATGTAGGGAACAGCTGATATTTTTTTCGCGATTTCAACTTTGGCCCATAGTAAAAGTTGTTCATAATGATGAATACAATGACCCCTTAAGAGGTTTAGTATAAACAAAAACTAATGTTCTATATATGCCGATATTTTTTTTCGCGATTTCAACTTTGGTCCCATAGTAAAAGTTGTTCATAATGATGAATACAATGACCCCTTAAGAGGTTTAGTATAAACAAAAACTAATGTTGTATATACACAGCTTTACAACAAATTGCCTCGGAATGTAAAAGATCAAAAATCCATGAATACATTCAAAAAATCTATAAAGAAACACATTTTAGCGGATTTAAAATTTTAAGCTACCTATCTATCTTCGAGTACTGTACTAATCTAAACTATTTTTGTTGTGTAACCGTCGCGTCGCCTAATGTCTTTTAATTAGAAATAAGTTTTTTCTCATACAAGTGAATGTAATTATTTTTGAGAAATAAAGTTCTTAAACCATAAACCATATATATGCCGATATTTTCGCCGCCTCCACTACTTCTCACCTCCCTCAATTTTGACATTACCATAGCAATCCTCCACTACCCGTTGTTTCCGCATGCCGGCGCCAGGCGTGGCCTCTTTACATTATAATTGAGAACTTCACATGTATGTATGTATGTCATTATATATGCATGTAGGCTGGGATTATCTGCTGACGTCGGGAGGACGGATGAAGGCTGCCGTTAATTGCTTGACGATTAAATTACTGTAATTGTATTGAAGAGCTTTGATTTTGTTGTGGTTTAAGCCTCAGAAACAAGACCCGTGGGGTAACTGTGTAACACAATACCAGTAGCTATGGGTTTCATTTTGACAGTTATTCATTGCGTTATATACGTTGTGGAGCAGATTTTGTTTTTCGAACTTATGAAGCAATGGATAAGCAATTATTTTTTTTAAACGTTGCCCCTTCTAGGAATTGCTCTTGTATTGTGGGTGCGTTTACAAACATTTAAACTCACATACACAACAGCCAGACCCGGAACAACTACTTGTAGGTCATACAAATATTTGTTCCGTGCGGGAATCGAACCCAGTCAATCGCTTAACCACTGCGCCAACCGTGCTGTCAAGAGCAATATACTTCAAATACATTAATTTTGTGATTGATGGTGTGTTTTAATTAAAATTCTGGATTAATTCGGAAACGGCTGTAACATGTTTAGAGAGGAGGAGCTTGTAAGACTGTATGTTTGCTTCATAATGAGACATGAATGAGCAAGCATCGAGCGTAGTTAAAATAAAAGATCGTACTGTGTCTGATGAAAGATTTCATTATTAATTACTTAGATAGCTACGACTCTACCACTTAAAAAAAAGACATATCCCTGCCAACTGAACTCAGCAGGATCTTTAAATTTTGGTATCACAATCAGGTCAATGTCGTGCGGCAGGCAGGCGGGCGGGGGGGGTGAGGCAGGGGGGTCTAACTTCGCCTAAACTCTTCAACCTGTACGTTAACGCGCTAATAGAGGAGCTCAGCAGCACCCGTGTCGGCTGCCATATTGCTGATGTATGTCTCAATAATATCAGTTACGCGGACGATATGGTGCTGCTGAGTGCTTCTGTGTGTGGCCTAACAAAAATGTTGGGCATCTGTGAACAGTACGCTCACAGCCATGGCTTGATTTACAATGTCAAGAAAAGTGAATGCATGGTCTTTCAGGCCAGAGGAAAATGTCCAACTACAATACCTGCTATAAGATTATGTGGAACACCACTGAAGAGGGTTGAACATTTTAAATATCTTGGACATATGATGTCCTCTGATCTGAAAGACGATGCAGACATAGAGCGAGAACGCAGGGCGTTGTCTGTAAGGGCGAATATGATGGCCCGCAGGTTTGCTCGTTGTACCACTGAAGTGAAAACAACATTGTTCAGAGCATATTGTACATCTTTCTACACGAGCAGCCTGTGGGTCTCATACACGCGCAGACAGTACAACGCCTTGCGTGTCCAATATAATAATGCGTTCAGGGTGCTGATGGGGCTGCCCCGATTCTGCAGCGCATCAGGGATGTTCGCCGAGTCGCATGTAGACTGTTTCTTTTCTACTATGCGAAAGCGGTGTACATCCCTGGTGCGCAGGGTTCGGGCTAGCTCCAACGGCATCCTGAGGGCATTCGCGCAGAGGTTTGATTGCCAGTACCTGAACCATTGCTGTATGGTTCACATACTGAGCAATCAAGGTCGGTAATGTGTTTTATGTGGTATGTTTAATTGTGTGTGTTTTTTATTATATTTGTAAGTTTTAATTTGACAAAACATCTTGTGCATATTATGATCCTTGTTGGAAAAATAAACGATTTTTATTTTATTTTTATTTTAAAAACTCTGTGGCTTTGGTCACATTTACTTTTTTAGGCCAGCCCTATCAACTTATTGCCTAAAAACGCTATAAAAAATTCATTTTTTAATCCCAGAGATTAATTGTCATTTCAAAAGATTCTATTCTATTCTATTTTTGTTATATGGCAAGGAAAGCCGGTGTCGACTATTCTGCCAATGTCTAAAATGAGTTTGGAAAACAAGTCATCGGCTCAATTAAAAAAAAAAATGTTTATTTCAGTTACTTAATGTTTAACAGACATGTTTTGGAGATCACCTTTTAAGCAAATATATGCTTGTGTTAGGTGATTGGTCAATTGCCAAACGAGAGAAGAAAAAAAAGGGTGCATTGTAAAAAAAAAAAAACTAACAAAAACCAAAAATATGTTTAAAAAAAACGAATAAAACTTTGGTACAGTTGGACACATTGGATTAGTACGGGTGATTGTTGTTCGTGTTTTTAATTTGGGGGTTGACATTTACACCTGTCAAATTAGTATCTGGGATTAAAAACGAACTAAAGGTTATGTAAATACGCCTATCTCAAATGACAAAGTATTTAGGACATTTCGTCCCATGCACCATCCTCAAAATCGACCCATAAACAAATAATAAATACTCCCATTTAAATTAACATCGATACGAACTATCTGTCTCATCTATCTACTTCACAAAAAGTTAAAAAAGCAACAAAAATCTGCCGTTTCCTGCCACAAACCCACCAATGAAAACCCAACCTTAAAACTTTCGATCCAGAGTTAAATATCCTTAGTCAAAATACCCACATTAATTGGTAGTTTAATTCACTCAGTTATTAAGTACGGTTCCAAATATGGCGTCCCCTAAAGGGCAATCTTATTGTGACAAAAAGGTAACTACAACGATGATCTGATGCGAAAATTACAGGTCCTTATGGAATCTTTATGTGGGCCAGGTGCGAATTAATCATTTACAAGACATGACCTATAAATCAGTGAAAATACCGCTGATACTTTGATCATTTTTATTTTTTATCCGGCAACATTGTATTTTGATTTTGGAAGTATAGCTACTGCAGGGCAAATGTCCCTTCAGTCCACTTTTGCGGCCTTCTGCGGTATTAGAATAGAATAGTTATTTATTTGCACATAAAGTAGGTACAGTTACAGATTCTACTTCAAATTCAAATAAAAAAAAAAACAACCTAAACCACCAACTCAGCCATCACCACTAACCACCACCGACCGCCAACCGCCACCAACCAACCACCAATCACCAAAAAAAAAACCGGCCAAGTGCGAGTCGGACTCGCGCACGAAGTTTTCCGTACCATTATTTATAAAAACGACAAAATAATCACGTTGGTTGTATGGGAGCCCCGCTTAAATATTTGTTTTATTTTAATTTAATTATTTATTTTTAAAGAGAATTTATAACTAAAGATTCTGTGAATATTTCAACCGTCTACCTGTTGCCGTTATATAAGAATATAAGACGTCCACTACTGGACATAGGCCTCCCCCAAAAAGAGGGTTACCATAATCGCCATGCTTGGCAGGCGGGTTGGCGATCGCAGTATGGTGTTAAAATGCATAGAGAACGCTGCTGCCCATTCTCTAGTTAGTCCCTTAGTCGCCTTTTACAACACCCACGGGAAGAAATGGGATGGTGCTATTACAAACACGGAACAATAAAAGGGTTGTATCTCTGACATACCTCGGGAGTCGAGACCCTGGGTTCTCAGACCTTTGGAAGGCGTACGAGGGGCAGAAGGCAACTCGCAAAATGGTGATGGTAGTGCTGGTATTATTATTATTAACTGCATGGCAGAAGTCCTTTCCTTCTGTCCATTCTTTCCGGTCTACTGCGCTGTTTTGGACCAGGCCAAAAAAAGTCAATTTATTCCGCTATCTTTTTCTGGGCCTGCCCCGTTGTCATTCCCTGCTTTATGGGATTCACTGAGTACTTAGTTCTTAATAATAATAATCGTTTATTTCTCTGTTACACCTGTTACACTAAATAGTGTACCGCTTAACAGAGCGACGCAGGTTATACTTGGGTCACTGGGTCACGGAGGACCTCGCTGATGACTTGGACGTTGAGAGGGAACGAAGGGCGTTGGCTGTCCGTGGGAACATGCTGGCTCGCAGGTTTAAACGCTGCCCGAAGGAGGTAAAGTGTACAATGTTCCGGGCATACTGCCAATCATTTTATTCCTGCACCCTGTGGGTCAGCTGTACTCAGCGGGCACTCAATGCCCTTCGTGTACAATATAATAACGCCTTTAGGATGCTGATGGGGCTATCGAGATGCTGTAGTGCGTCTAGCATGTTTATGGAGGCTAAGATTGATGGCTTTCATGCCATCATGAGAAGGAGAGCGGCCTCCATATTGCAACGTATCCGAGCAAGCTCCAATAGCGTTAATAGCTAGCAGACTGGACAGTCCGTTTCTTGGGCACTGGATTGCACTCCATGTGTCCAACAAAATATGATTTGGTTTTATTTGATTGTTCTTGTAATTTTATTTGTTGTGTTTCACTAACATAGGTCTTAAGCATTTACTAACACCATTATGGATGTCTTTTATGGTCCGAAATAAACAGATTATATATATATAAAAGGGTCACCTGTACAATAAATACCTTAACAATTAAAATAGAACAAAGTTGTTGAACCTGTGCTTCAGGCTAGAAAGTGCATAAATACATAATGTAATAAATTAACAATGACTATAAAATAAGAACTAAACTGAAACTTACGTTTTTACGTAAGTTTACTTAATAGTTTAGTTATTTACTTTTATTTAAAAGTAAATAATAAAAAAAAGCATGTTAGCAATTCTATTTGCAGACAACAAGTAGATCTTCTGACTGTGCAGAATCTATAGTTAGTAAATATTAATACCAAGTTCAGCTTCAAGGATTCCCTGCCAGGGTTGCGGGTTTGTCTGAAAGGGATATCGTGGCCCTGGCACACAGGCAACTGAAGGAACACGGGTGGGTTTTAGTCAGTAAAAGTCTGACACGCTAGCACCGCCCAGAGCGGGAGAAATTATTTGATAATTTCCCACCCAAAAAAAAAAGGTTTAAGGATTCAATAAGATTTGGAACACATAAGTAACTTCATCAGCTGCCTAGCCTGTTCCCAACTATTTTTGGGGTGGCTTCCGTTCTCTCCAAATGCCACTTTTGTCCAGTATTTTACATGGAGCGACTGCTTATCTGACCTCCACAACCCAGTTACTGGGTAACACGACACCCCTTGGTCAGACTGGTCTACCCATTAACGACTGTCGAAGATCTATGAATAACAGCAGTGACTTAGTGCTTTCCGAGCATACTTAAGTACCTATTATGAAATATTCATGTTAATTCCCTATCAACATTATCATCATCAGCCCATAGCAGTCCACTGCTGGACATAGGCCTCTCCCAGGCTGCGTCACAACACCGTTCTCCGCCTTCCGCATCCTGTCTGTCTCAGCCACCTTTTTAAGGTCGTCGGTCCATCTACGCTTATCTATACGCGGTCTCCACTCCAGGACTCGTTTGCTCCCCCGGCCATCGGTCCCTCGACAAACATGGCCAGCCCACTGCCACTTCAGCTTGCTTACTCCGCAGGCTGTGTCGGTAATGCCGGTTCTTTTTCGGATAACTCTGCTCTGCTGGACATATGTATCTCCCATTGCACGACACTCAGGTCGATTCTTGGCAATTCTCATCCAGCTGCGACCAGCCACCCTGCGAAGATCGTCGCTCCCCATAGCCTGAGGGCTTCCTACCTTACGTTTCCCTTACATTATCTATCAACCTCTCGGGTCAATTTTACAACAGGTTAGGTTTTCACGCCCTACCACCGGCTTCGTCACCATTGGGGCGGTCTGGTCGGACTCGAGCCCTGGCTCGGGAGGAGGCACGGCTCTCTGACGCAGGTGCTCTTGGGGCATGGTTGCTTCGGGAAGTACCTGTATCGCATAAACAGGGAGCCGGACGCCCGGTGTCACCACTGCCTCAACTGCCGGGAGGACATGGCGTGGCATACGCTGACAGAGTGTGCCGCATGGGAGGAGCCTCGCCGTGCGCTCATCTCAGGAGTAGGCAGTGACCTATCACTGCCGGCCGTGGTCGAGTCGATGGTCGGCAGCGAGGAGTCCTGGGACGCGGTGATATCCTTCTGCAAAACAATTGTGTCGCAGAAGGAGGCTGCGGAAAGGGAGCGAGAGATCTCGTCCGCTCACCCGGCCCGCAGCAGGCGCACTGGGCGTCGGCAGAAGGCATTCCGGCTCTTCCGGAGGACATTCATGAGGATTTTCCACCCCAAAACAAAAAGAAAAAAGTCTACTTTGTCTATCAGCACATCGTAGCTTCTCTACTACCTACCAGTCGGGTTCAAAAATACTTACCAAAAGATCCCCGCGCCCCGGCCGCTTATTATAAATAAACTATATTACTGATCAGGACATCTGATACCCTTGTGTAACACACACTTAAGTTCGTTAAGTTCTAATTAATAAACGGAGCTGACCTTGCTTGTTGCGTGAAGGACGCAGTTACAATGACTTACTAAGTATATCGTAATAGGATATGTTCGGGAATAAATATTTTTTTCAAGAGTTCGTTTAAAGCCAGTGCCAATACGTGGGTGATTAATTAAGGTAATTAATTTCCTATACGACAAGCTGCTTTGAAAAAAGCTCTACTCATCTACTACAATGGTGCTGATCCATGCGTCATGTTCGTGAACGGGCGGTGTCAGTTGGGACTGGTCATGTCTTAGCTGCCACGGCTTATTTTTAATTATTTTAGTTTTTAATTGTTTATTTTTTTTGTTTTTAATATTTTTATCACGGACGCTTCAGACGTTTTGCATCGATCACACATGTATAATTTCAATATGAATGATGTAACCAATACTTTGAATCAATATTTTAATTTAAAAGAGTGTCCGTGGAGTTTCTTGCCCGTTCTTCTCCATAGGAACCTACTATTTGGAATGGGCAACTAGCTTCATATTTGTAACTGACCGAGTTCTTGACAAATTCAAAAGTGTCTGTAAATGGTTTAATTGAAATAAATGGTTTGAGTTTGAGTTTGAATTTGACAATTAGTTTTCCCAATCTCGATTTTTGAAGTGAAATCTTCTTTAAGCGCGTTGAGCACTTTTTGGGTGAACAAAAATCATGGAATTCGCGTCATCGTCACCGAACGCTTTCCATGTGCTATACAGAGTGTAAGGGACAGCCCTCCGCAGACTGATGGGGTGAATTCAGTATATCGTACTAAGATGACCGGTACATGAAATTATTTCCGGAACGTTATGGGCATCCAATGAACCTGATTTGTCGCGGCGGGGTGTCGGCTGCGTTCGCTGATTTCAGGCGTCGGTCGTTCGTTAGTGAATTTCAACATCCATTGCTGATTTTATTATTTTAGCTGTGTTATTTACATTAATGGAGTACTGCGTACAGAGAATGTGATTTTACATTGAAATAAAGGAATAGTAACTGAAATTACGATAAAAAAAAAAAACAATTTTCCTGAGAAAATTTTCAGTGGAATATGATTCAAAATAAGGAGCTGAATGCACCCTGTTAATTTGCGGAGGGCTGTCCCTTACACCCTGTATGTTATAAATCTTTCTTTATTCATGAATATGAGACAACCATGCAAAGTAACTTAATAATAACACAAGATAGCCAAAAATCGTTTAAAGTTATTTTAACAATACAACTTAGGCAGGTGAACAGTTAGAGAATGTAAAATGGTGGAATAAAATAATGGATTGGTTGTCTTTGGACTGATTCGTCCTCGTACTAGTATAAAACTGTATCACGAGCGGACAAAATATGTATACTGTTTTCACTTCTATCGGCAGTCCCCAAAGACTGCCCCGCATTTTAATTGTTTATCTTAGCCCAGTCATCATGCTGTTCATCCCCAAGTGTTCAGTACTCTCAGTCCTGCTTACCCCCTAAGCTGATGTCATGTAGACGCGTATTACAATATGTAATATACGCGCATAAAATAAGGTCCGACAGGTTGCGCCAACAGCGATCAAAGTGTGTGAAATACTAAACAATATGAACATCACAATGTCAGAAATATTAACGGCCGAACCCAATAACTTATTTTCAGTTAAAGACAGATCGCTATTGATGATAGACAGTATAATTATATCTATGCTCGGATGGCGTCTCACAATCATTGATACAGGCTAGGAATACTATAAGTAGGTTTCTCTACTTCGCCCTCCCGTGCGTTCCATTACAACCAACATCACTTTAAAAAACAACATGTGTAAAACTTCTTTGTTTCTTACTTCTAAATAAGTTACTGGATTAAGATATAATTCTGTAGAAAAAAAAAAAAAAAAAATCATTTAATTCAGGTACCAACATAACCCATATTTAAAACATCCTTATATTATTTAATGATACACACAAAATCACACATAAATATGTACCGCCTTATGGCCGCGAATCAAAATACAACCTGTTACTGACCTGCAAATTGCAAAAAACTTAAAACTTAAATTCATGTTGGAATGGTGCTTGAACGGGGGTGTTAGTAAGGGGGGGGGTTCAATTTTCTGTTATTTTTTGCCTAGGGCGCACTGTTTTCGAGATATTTGAATTTCATTTTTTTTTATTACTTTAAATAAAAAAAAACATCTATGATCATTATTCCAAGTACTAAAGAGTTCATTTTAGCTTGGCTACTTTACGTTTATCCCTGCAATTCGGGGAATAGCCAAATCTGCCATCTGTAGTACTGTCCTGTCAAACAAATCGTATATTGGGACGCATACTTTTGGTATTTTCATACAAAGAGATATCTGTTGTAGGCGATGCACCCTCCCATCAGTAGATAGCGTGGGCCGGTATGATTCCTAGATTATTGGGACGTTAAAAACATCGATAGATATATTTTTATATCTCCAGTAGGCCGAAACTGGTGATATATAAGTTATTGGGTTCGGCCGTTAGAGTACCTTACTGGTTCATCAAGTTAATTAATTAATGACATATTATTTTAAGTAAAAACTTCGTTTGGGCCTTTTTAATAACATTGATTTTTAATTCTGTGATTACCTAAACTCACACACTGACTTATAATTTTTTTTTTTTTAGGAAGCAAATATTTTTACGATGTTAGTAAATATGACATGTGAGCACCATGTTAGATACATAGTGATCACATCTCTCAGTCTCATAATTAAGTTTATTTATTTATTTATACCAACGAGATACATTAAAATCGATCAAGTTATTTTTCATTGCTTCATTTTTAATTATTTTTACCTATTGTGGTATAGTAATTTTATTATAGGTGCATCGTCTTCACATAATGTATAATCATATAATTAATGTACATAAACAAAATTGAACGCTTTCCATGAGCTATGTGTATGCTGTTTTCACTTCTATCGGCGGTCCTCCCGCACGTTTTTTTATTGTCATAAATTGTGGAAAGAATTTCATGATGTGAAATCAAGAGAAAAAGGTATCTGGTACAACACCATTCTGTCTGAGCCACTAATAATTCCCTGGATAGTTATCTGTTCACTCAATAGACAAGATATAAAATATACAACACACACACCAATACAAAACAACTAACATTACACTCACGAACACACACACCACTTTCCCATTCACACCCCACTTTTTCTCCACACCTGCATCCATCCGGTTTAGTCCCATCTCTTCCCCTAGGCGTTTATTTCGACAAAAATTTCCTTTTCAAGGTATAAACGTATAGAGGAAGAGATGGGAAGGGGAAGAGATGGGACTAAGCCATCCATCCATCCTTTCATGCTCAAATAAATCTAAAATTAATTACTTACTCAGCTAACTCACATTTTTGTTTCATGGTAGAATTAGCATCGACACTCGAAACCTAAAATCCATCATTTGCACTTCAGCTTGGTCGAATCACTGTCTCCTAAGATACAGGCCATCCCTAGTTTAGGAGACAGGATTTAAATTTTTGTTTTTATAGACAATTTTTTTTTTTTCCACTTGTGTCCATTGTTAGTTGATTAAGTCGCAAGCATGTAACTAGTATACAACCCGTGTCTATGTGTATTTTGAATCAATAAACTTATTATTTATTTATGTGCTCGTTCTTCGGCCAAAAAATTAGCATTGCCATTCAACGTGGCAATGCTGCCAGTCTTCTGGGCACGTTTGCGGATGACAGCGATGCGGACGAGTACTTCGACGCTTAAGTGTCTTTTTTCTTTTTTCATATTGGAATTTTTTTTTCGTAGTTAGTATCTTCTTAGTGTAAATAATTAGCTGTGTATTTGTAATTAGTAAATGTATAAAGTTAACATACAAAAATAAATACATAGATATAACATAAAAAAAAAAAATATATATTATGGTTGAGGTATGAGGCTTCAATCCGGTCACATCCCAACGAGGAAGTTTAAGTTCCATATGGTTATGAGTATCACACCAAATGTGAGAAATGTGGAATAATCAAGGACTTACATCACATACTTACGTTACGGGTCGTCAGAAGCCCGTAATACTTAAGGCGATGATAACCGACTTTTAATGATTTTATACTGATGATCACGTCTTAACGAGTAGTGTTAATGATTTAAAAAAATATATGTTAAATAAAAGCATTTTCTCAATAACTTAATATGTGAATATTTTAGATTATGATTGTATTACCAAGCGAAATTAATTTGTAAAGTTATGTCTAACGCGGATAAAAAACTGAGAATGGCGCAAAATCTACGAAGCGTATTTTTCTGAAACCTTCACCAATTTAAAGATAATTTAATTATTGATCTTAAGTATACGCGTTTTATTAAAATACCATTTGTTTTGTGTATAATAAATTATTAATGCGTCAAATTGGGGACAGTGGTCCTTGATGGAGCTGCGTGTGCAGAACACGCAAGCTAACCACTCAAGGTCACTGGACCTTGAGTGGTTAGCTTGCGTGTTCTGTACTGAGCTCACGCAACGCATCGTACGTTCAGCCAGTAATAGGACTCGCCCATCAAGGACCACTGTCCCCAATTTGACGCATTAATAATTTAGTTCAGCATATATCTGCGTCTTAACAGTCCATTGCGGTACCTAGGCACTAGGCTGCAGTCACAGACCAAGACAATCATAAGACATTGCCACAGGGTAATGTCAGCAATGTCTTATGATATTAACAATAAGATATTAGCAGATTTATTGTTACTATTGGTCGCCCACTTTTTTTTTTTAGGATTGGTTTGCTTAGTCCTTAGTCTAGGGCAGAGGTGACAGAGACAAAGTCGACGATGGAGTGAGCTTACCCAGAAGAAGCCTAGAAGAGATTAGGGTTGTATGCGTTCGGAAACACAGACGCAGGTAGAGAGTTCAACTCTTTTGCTGTGCGCATTATAAAAGACATTTGGAAACGCTTAGTGTGAATTGGTGGATCATCAACCAGGAAGGGATGCTAACCTTCAGTGCGTCTAGATGTCC
Source organism: Tiliacea aurago (assembly GCA_948098905.1). Classification (NCBI taxonomy): domain Eukaryota; kingdom Metazoa; phylum Arthropoda; class Insecta; order Lepidoptera; family Noctuidae; genus Tiliacea; species Tiliacea aurago. The sequence goes on along the minus strand of OX402603.1, from coordinate 10,997,717 downwards.
GATAGTAGAAGGGGGCCGGTGGAATGAGGTCGTGGAGTATTAATATAATGATGATTAGCAGACAGGAGAACGCTGCTGTCCAGTGCCCTTCCTCGCGACATAATTGTTCCCAGTCAAGGCATATAGGGCCGAAAACGTCTGATACCTAATATTGTCACTACGCATAAGCAAAATTTACAGAAGAAAGGAAATATCTTTCACAATTTTTGATAAACCAACAAAAGTAACGGGTTTTGTGATCAGAAAAAAAAAAATAAGTTTATTGATCCAAAAATATACCTACTAGTTACATGATAAGACTTAATCAACTAACAATGGACACAAGGGGAAAAAATAAATAATTGTCTATTTTAACAAAAAAAAATTGAGCCGTCATGGGATGCCTGGCAGATCAAAGTGAAACATCAAAATTATTTACACACTACTACTTAAAGACTGTATAGTAGCGACGCGTCGCCACGCAGCATGCGTCGCCCCGCCAACAATCAGTTTTACGTGCAGCTATTTAAGATGTTTCACATTAAAAAAAAAATCCTGTCTCCTAAACTAGGGATTGCCTGTATCTAAGGAGACAAAAAAAAAAAAAAACAAAATATAGACCATTATCTATTTACTTCAGGAGTGTACGTTTTAATAGAAAAGAAACACATACGAAGCTGACATTAACAATTCTATAGAAAAAATGATAAAATGGTTGGAAAACAACAATCTTAAGATAAATCTTGGAAAAACGAATATTATGCATTTTTCCCAAAGATCAAACATTCCAAATGTTAATGTCAGCCACACTACTCGTATTGTGATAATAACATAGACAAAGTTGACACAACCAAATTTCTTGGAGTAACTATAGACAGTAAATTAAATTGGAAAGCACATACTGAAGCCTTAGGCAAAAAAGTAGTAATTCCACATGCTATATAAATTAGCCCCGGTATTAAATGTTGATGCGCTGCTAACTGCTTATCATGGCTTACTGTCCTCTAACTTAAGATACGGAGTAATTTTTTGGGGTAATTCAACAAATAAGCATGTCATTTTTAAAACCCAAAAGATGTGCCTCAGAACTATGTTTGGACTTCAGCTTACTGAGAGTTGCAAAGCATTCTTCAAAAAATATAAAATTTTGACCCTTCCATCAATGTACATTTTAGAGACGATTATGTTTCTCAAATCGAACCCACACTTATTCCCCCTATTGTCAGATAAAGTAATTCGATTCGGTAAGTCAACTTTGCATTCCTAGATCCGGGACAGCTCTACTGCGTAAAAGTATATTCTGTATGGCACCAATTCTTTACAATACGTTGCCAAAATATTGGAAAGAATATACAGCGGGAAAATTAAGAAGTAGGTTAAAAAGCCTTCTATTAGAGAAAGCCTACTACAGCATTGACGAATTTCTTAATGATAAACTAATCTAATTTGTGTATTCCTAATTTATTTTAACATTTCATTTAATTGACTAATTTGACTATCTATGACGAGTTGATGACACTGTTCTGTAGTACATATAATTTTTTTATTATTTGAATTGTTATTTTTTTAATATTGAATGAATTTATATTATTATTTGACGTTAATTTAATAATCTAACATAATTTGTACCTACGCTGTTAAGGCAAAACATGACTGTAATATAATTTTATTGTATCATCTTGCATGCCATGTGTGTGGATACTTATTCATGTTTTGGACAAATAAATGATCTTATCTTATGTTATCTTAATGTTTTTTCAGCTAAGTTTCATGTTTTTTAGTTCTCAATGGATACATAGGTAGTATCGATCTATCTAGCAACCCCGAATAGCTTCGAGAAATTTTACAATACAGTGTTCAACGCACAGTCGGCTCCTGCGCCAGTATAAAAGCGGCTGCGCTGCAAACATAAGGTATCAGTCTCACAGTGTTGTCGAGAGGATACACATACCAAATCACAAACAAAATGTTCGGTAAATTGGTGAGTGGAATATTTTTTTTATTAAATTATTTATTTTATTTATATTGGCTTAAAGATCTCGAGGAAAAAGACAGTGTTTTCTAGCTCAAAGAATGGATTTTGTAGATCATTTTCATTATCCTTAACCGTCTTATTACAAAACAAGATTTATATTTTGACATGGCTTCAACCATGGAGCTAGTTTTTGTAATGAGAACGTAACTCTGATTGAAATACCGTTCTTTATATAAAACTGAATACTTAGTTTGGTACTAAGTTGTCAGTTTTGTATTAGGAAATTGACCGTAGACGGAATAAAGATCGAAATTGAATAATGGCTTCATGGTTTAAACTTGAGTCTGAAGATAAACCTTGTTTTGTAATAAGGCCCTTTGAGTTTTAAAGCAACTGCAAGTCGTTCATCCTAAGTTAAATTGCCTTAATTCTCTAAAAATATTGGTAGACTTCTGATAAGGTTTTCAACTGTGTGACTCAACTCTGAGTGACTTTTTGCTCTGTCCTCCTTCAGCCAAATTGGCTATGATGTACTCAATGGTTTTTGAATATTTTCCTCCCATACTCTTACCTACTTCAGTTTTCTGAGCGCACAATTCAATTTCCCTTTCATTTTCTAAGTCGTACGCACTAACGCTTGTAGGTATTTAATTATGGAAACATTATTTTGTTTCTGTATCATATTAGTTATGCAGTGATCGGAATAGTAGAGCCAATATAAGGTTCTAAGAACAAAGTCAAACAAAAAAGTGGAGACTTCCTTACGTTTTTTTATCGGAATATTTATTATTTATATATGAATGAACTTAATTGAATTTCAATAAAATCATGCTAACACGAATTTAAGTTTAAAATAAAAACAAATATAAGTATAATAAATATTCATAAAAAAAAAATTGTCGTAAGGAAGTCTCCATTTTGTCTCTGTTCTTTTTCGAACTTTAGGTATTTTAGCTCACCTTTTCCGATCACTCAGTCTTATTAGCCGTATGTTTATGTCCAACAAAGTATAAAATAAAAAAATAAAATAAGTAAGTAAGTACCCCATTTTGATTTTAACAGCTCCAAATTAAATTCTGGTCTGAATTATTATTATTATAATTTACGATAAGAACATTTCATAAATACAGGCTTTTAACTAAGCATTGCCGTTGCTACGCCCGCTATCACTCAGACCGCAGCCTTATACCCTATCCAACAATACATCGACTGTCAGCGTGGGTCTTTATATCTACAATTGTTGACTAAATTGTGATTGATTTGTGAATAAACTCATGCTTATGCATTTTAGATAGGTACTAAAATGTTGATAGTTATTATTATGTACTTACGAAGCCGGAAAGCCAGAGAAGTGGTAAGTTAGACTGGAAACGAACTTAAAAAAAAACATAGGCAATCACACAGCACACGCGCTTAAAGAAGTGTTCACTTCAATATAATAATAATGTCAAAGTCAAAAGTCAAAGTCAAAGTCAAATTATTTATTTCAAATAGGCACTTAAAAGGCACCTTTAAACGTCACAATTTCCAAAAAAAAAATAGAGTTGATTCTAGTTGCCCCTCCCCTTCGGAGAAGAATGGGCAAGAAACTCCACCGTTACTCTTTTAAAAATGTTTTACACCCTATGTACCATATTCTAGCAAATAAATATTTTTGATTTGATTTGATTTGACAATATTTTGTTTAAGTACATTAATTATATGATTATAATTATGTGAAGACGATGCACCTAGAATAAAATAAAATTACTTTATCACAATAGGTAAAAATTATTAAAAATGAAGCAATGAAAAATAACCTAATTATGAGATAGATACATGGTGCTCACATATTTAAAAACAATGTAAAAGTATATGTTTTCCAAAAAAAATCAAAATAATAAGTCAGTGTTTGAGTCTAGGTAATCACAGAATGTAAAATCAGTGTCTATCAATGATTATCTAAAACACAATTTAAACAATGCACAGTATACTTACACTAAGTAATTAAACTTTTCACATGGTCAATTTAACTTCACTTACTGTTATAGCATGTCGATGACGTGAAGTTTTGCCCCTACCAAAAATCGTTCAACGCGCCTAAAATGTTTCACTTAAGACAAACTATCGTAGGAATCAAAACAAAATCTAATCGAACCCCTTTTTTTAATAATATTTTAATGGCCTGGTTACTGGGACCTTTTAGCCAAGTCTTTATTTAGTTACAAAACTTGTTTAAATATTGATGAAATGAATTATATTCAATGCATGATGATGATATCCCCGATATGATAGCCCGCTCCCCTTGAGTTTCAGTAAAGATGTGGCACTTTACTGAGACCTCACGCAGACTTCTTGCGGCGAACTTGAAGCGAAGTTGCACTGTTTTGTTTCATTTGCCTACACTAATGCACGTTCACAAACACTTAATGGTTAATAATAATCCACCATTATTACACATTAATATTCGGCTAAACACAAATTTTGGAAAATTAAACAATACTGCTGAACATGACGATTCACTTTCCCGCCAAGAAGTCCTAATCGTAATCGAACCCTCTTTTGACGTTACCATAGATAAAGAATTGATCGATCATTCATTCATTCATTTCAAAGACTACGCTTTTGATCATTTAGAGAAGTTTATCGAAGAATGGCTATCGAAAAGATCTCAGCAACTAATGTACAGTTAGGAAAAAAAGTTATTTAACACTAGTGTTTTTAAATAATAACTAAAATATATATTTTTTAATCCATAAGAAAGTAACATCAAATTTAAAAAAATCCTCAATGGTTTTTCTTGATTTTCGAAATTTCATGATTCAAATCACATGTCTCATATTATGTTCCTGCCAGGGTTGCGAGTTTGTCCAAAAGGGATACCGTGGCCCTGGCACACAGGCGACTGAAGGAACACGGGTGGGTTGTAGTCTGAAAAAGTCTGACACGCCCTCCCGCTCCGCCCAGAGCGGGAGAAGTTATTTGATAATTTCCCACCCAAAAAATGTCACATATTATGTTGGTCCGGTAAAGTAATGTTTCCATCTATACGTGCATATTTATGTATCATGTTACACATGTTTGAACAAATAAATTTATATATAAAATCTCGAAAATCGAATAGTTTTGTAAACTTTTAAATGATTTAAAAAAAGAAGTTATTGTTACTTGTTAGGTATTAAAAAGACAACTTACGATGGTGATAAACAAAAATGTGAGATAAACTTTTTTATTCAGTATCAAAATGTAAATTACAATGAATATCAAATCTCCATACATATTATTTGATATAAGTGGGTGCAATGTAACATTATAATGACAAGTGTAGTACGCATGAATTAATTCAGAATTTATTAATATGTATGTGATCAGTATCGATCATAATTTAAGTGGTAATTTGTCGGGCGGCAATAATTAGAGGTTGCCATGGTGATATACATGTTTATCTGTCAATTATTGTAATTGTATCTGGCGACTGGTCTGGCACCAGACTCTAGTTGGTATGTTTCTATGTGCAGGTATGTAGGTAGGTACCATGGCTGGAAGATTAGATGCAAATCTTTAGATTTATTTTTCTATTATTCGTACGTTTTACTGTTTTAATCAAATCAAATCAAAATCAAAAGTCATTTATTCAAACTAGGCTGAGAATCAGCACTTTTCGAATGTCAAAAATTACATGAGACAGTCCCCCAAAAACGCCCACCCTTTACCACTTCCTAGTGCTTTAGCTGGGAAGAAGAAGTGGCGCAACATAATTATGTATCTATAAAAATACAAACAGAGTTATGTACCTAGATCAGTGGTTCTCAAACTTTTTTGGCGACGGAACCCTTTTGGAAAACGCAATATTTGACGGGGCCCTAATAAAGAAAAAATGATTTCGTGTGTATTCTTTAGTAATAATCATATTACTTGACATTAACATTTGCATATTTTTTACTTTATGTTTGAATATTTAGATAGATTCTGTTTTACTCTGGTTGCCGAGTAAATCAAATATAGTACCCCTTTAGTATTTTTTTTAATTATAACCAGTTTTTCGCCGAGCCCCCACAGAGGCTTTGCCGTGGAGCACACTTTGTGTATGGCTGACCTATATGATCATTTCGTCTGCCTAGTTGGTCGCAAGCGCTACTGCAAAGCATGAGGCCTGGGTTCAATTCACGGGTCAGGGAAAAGTGTTATTGGGTTATTTAATTAATTAATATAAAAAAAAAATAAAAAAAGTTAATAAACTGACATGGAAACATCAAGCTGAAAACGTGTGTAATAAATTAAGTAAAACGGCGTATGTACTCTATAGCCTCTCAAAAAAAGTTAACACAAATACGTTAGTAACAGCATATCATGGTTTAGTTGCTTCTTTACTGAGATTTGGTGTCATATTTTGGGGAAATTGCAGTGAGAGAGAAAGGATATTTAGGGCCCAAAAACGGTGCCTTCGATCAATGACAGGTCTTAAAACTACAGAAAGCTGTCAACCTGTTTTTAAATCTTTAAGAATACTTACGTTGCCATCGTTGTACATACTAGAAGTAGCCCTTTTTGTTAGAACGAACAAGCACCAGTTTGCGTCAGTAGTGGATAAAAGACAACGATCGGGACCAATGAGATCTCAATATAAGAATCAACTTTATACAGGTGGTTACCAAACGGCTTTACTTAAAAACAACATCTTAACCATGGGTCCTATTATATATAATAAACTGCCGTTACATTTAAGAGAATTACCCATAAAAGTTTTTAAAAAAAAGTTAACAAAACTGCTACTGGACAAGTGTTATTATACAATTAAAGATTTTCTCACTGACAAAACATTTTAGTGTCATTATTACAATTCTAATGTTATTATTATTATTATTTTTTTTGTTTAATTTATTGACATTGGTAATTTAATTTTCTGACATTTTTAATTCAATTGATCAACATACATTTGGAGTTTAAGTTATTGACATTTTTATTTGTTTTTCATTTATGTCTGTCTTATTATGATTATTAGTGCTATGATTATTGCTGCTTAATGAATTGTTTGTAGGTATAATTAATGTTTTATGTTTAATAATTTTGCATGCCGTATGGCAAAATGTATCGGGACTCTAATTGAAATTACCATCATATCTGTATACCTACATTATTAGCAAATAAATGATTTCTGATTCTGATTTCTGATTCTGATTCCATCAGGAATTCTTAAGTAGCAGCCCGGAGTCTCGATTTTTGCCGGGTTGATAGCAGTCAAAATCAAATCATTTTTATTAAATAGGCACAAAGACACTTTTGAACGTCAAAATTGAAGTAGAAGAAGAGAGTTTTCTGGTCGCTCCTGCCAAGAGGTAGTTACGTATGCAGAAGAATGGGCAAGAAAATCCACTGTTACTCTATTAAAATGTAAAAAATATTTTGTGTACATACATCCTACTAATATATTCAATAAGTTACTTTTAAAACTAAGAAATGCACATTATCTTTTAATACTGAATGCACTTTTACAAATACAATTTGGTAGGAAAAAAATATCTAATTGGTAATACACCCCATTTTCTTGAACAATGCTCAGACATGAATCTAAAGTTAAACCCAATGATATTAGATGTAAAAAGAGGTAAAGTAGCACGTCAAAATTTGGCTAATTAGCCACATTTTGTCCGTCTTGTCTCTTTTTCGCTCCCAATAATTACGACATGCCATCCTACTTCCACGTGTCATCTAATAGTGTGACATTGTGCTGTTTTTGAAGATCGAATGTTGAGTAGGTAACCTATCTACGTCTTTTTAGGGTTCCGTACCCAAAGGGTAAAACGGGAACCCTATTACTAAGGCTCCGCCGTCTGTCTGCTTGTGTGTCTGTCTGTCTGTCCGTCTGTCACCAGGCTGTATCTCATGAACCGTGATAACTAGACCGTTGAAATTTTCACAGATGATGTATTTATGTTGCCGCTATAACAAAAAATACAAAAACATTGAATAAAATAAATATTTAAGGCGGCTCCCATACAACAAACGTGATTTTTTTGCTCGTTTTTGCTCTATATTGACAACGGCAACAGGTAGACGCTTGAAATATTGACAGAATATGTAGATATATATTGACTTTAAAAATAAATAATTAAATTAAAATAAAACAAATATTTAAGGGGGGCTCCCACACAACAACATGTTTTTTGCCATTTTTATAGATAATGGTACGGAACCCTTCGTGCGCGAGTCCGACTCGCACTTGGCCGGTTTTTTTTACATTTACATATCATTGGTTAAACCTGTCACATTTGATACAAATCTAGTTTTAAATCCAAACAGAAAATGACAGATCCAAATACCAAACAAAGCCACTCCTTCCAAAATCAAGTCTCAAAATTTGAAGTGAATTATTGCCATAATAAACAATATTTAGGACGCCTGAAACCGTGTAATCTGCACAGCAATGTCATTTAATTTGAATATTCACTGCATTCTTGCATAATTATATTGTAATACTGACTAATCGGTATGATAACGCCTACTAGAGTCGAGCTATGGGTAGGAAGGATTGATAGTGTATCGCATTCCTGGGGTATGGTAAACAGTAAATTACAATTTCGGAAAGGAATTTCAGGATTTAAATTATATTTGAAATGAAATCGTCTATTCTATAAATAGGATATTAGACTTTAATTCAATTTTACTATGTATATAGATTCTAAAATGAATATTAAACTTTACCCCCCTTATTACAAAACAAGGTTTATCTTCAGACACAGGTTTAAAACATGGAGCCATTATTGAATTTCGAACTTTATTCCGACTATGCTAAAGTTCCTAAACACAACTGACAACTTAGTACCGAACTAAGTTTTCAGTTTTGTATAAAGAACGGTATTTCAATCACTATTACGTTCTTATTACAAAAACTGGATCCATGGTTTAAGCCATGTCAAAATATAAATCTTGTTTTGTAATGGCAGTACGAGTTTTATGTAAATTACAAATAAAACACTTAACAAGTTCTTAAAACATCACTCACTTTTCATGGAATAGTGTTAATGATTTGAAAAAAAAAAGTTAAATTAGAGCATTTTCTCTATGTGAATATTTTAAATTATGTTTATATTACATAGTGAAATTAATTTGTAAAGTTATGTCTAACGCGGATAAAAAACTGAGAATGGCGCAAAATCTACCAAACGTATTTTTTTGAAACTTTCACCAATTTAAAGATAATTTAATTATTGATCTTTTAGTATACGCGTTTTATTAAAATACCTTTTGATTTTGTATAATAAATTAATAATGCGTCAAATTGGGGACAGCGCTTCTTGATGGGCGAGTCCTATTACTGGCTGAACGTACGACGCGTTGCGTGAGCTCAGTACAGAACACGCAAGCTAACCACTCAAGGTCACTGGCATATATCTGCGTCTAAATGTTCTGATACTAAATAATGGCGCGAAGATACTATGGCGTTCCTGTGTTGTGACGTCAGATCAAAGCAGTGCTGTCTCTGTCTACTTTAAAACGCATACCACTTCGGCATTTTTTAGGATATTATTATTTTTTTGGATTGTATTGAAAATATTTTTTCTTTATTTCTTTTTCTTTATAACGTAACAAAAAGTATCGTGACGGTCATAACGTTAAATTTTTTTTGGTCTAGCTCATTCGCCAAGTGGCGAGATCATAACGTGCGATAAGGAACTTCGTTCCAAAAACCATTCACCTATCAATTAAAATTAATTAACACAGCCATAAAATCATTCACCTTAACGTGTCAAACGCACATTATGCCAAAAATTGATTAGTTTAATCACAGTTGCGTTACACTGCGGTGTTGCGTAGATTACACTGTATTGCAATGTTACCGACATAGCGCGTTACGGCCTGCTTATTCTGACATACACTGTATTAATCGACAATACCTATACAGGGTCAGATTAAATTAACTAGCGTAACTCCGCAGACATTATGAGTATGGATATCTAAACATGATGAAACATAAAAAAAAAAACACCTTTGTTCTTTTCTTATAAATTGGGTCACCAACCGCAGGTAGTGTAGTCAATTAATATTTTTTTTGTCCCTACAAAATGGTTTTTATGACAGTACATCATCATTTCATAATTTCAGCCGAAAAGACGTCCACTGCTGGACATAGGCCTCCCCCAAAAAGGGGGGGATTTGCCATAATCGCCATGCTTGGTAGGCGGGCTGGCGATCGCAGTATGATTTTAAAATGACTAGAGAAATCTGCTGCCCATTCTCTAGTAAGTCCCTTAGTCGCCTTTTACGACACCCACGGGAAGAAATGGGATGGTGCTATTCTTTACGTCCAGCACCAAAAGGAGCAAAGTAAAGTGAAAGTACCTACATAAATTAAGGAAACTTTGTATGTTTTTTCACTTTTTTTAAAGGCACCCTTTCTTTATTATTATATTTTTAAATAATTATAATTTAGAAAATAAATTAACAACCCACAGTAATTATTGATTTTGGCATATGGAGGTCAGATAGGCAGTCGCTCCATATAAAATACTGGTATACAGCTGCAAACAGTTAGCTGGAAGCTGACCCCTAACATGTTTTTTTTTTTTTTTGTAAACGTTGCCCCACACTAGGAATTTCTCCTGTATTGTGGTTGCGTTTACAAACATTTAAATTCACATATAACTGTCTCTCCTAAATACAGATTACTCAGTAATCTAGCTAGGAGAGCAGCGATTCACCCAACGATTATATGTACCTACACCATCTTACAATAATGCATACTTTTTAAGTCTCTCTTGGACATCAAAATCTTTACTTACCTCAATAAAATTATCTTATCTATAACATAAACAAACAGCCAGACCCGGAACAACTACTTGTAGGTCATACAAATATTTGTTCCGTGCGGGAATCGATCCCGCGACACGCAGCGCAGCAGTCAATCGCTTAACTAACTGCGCCAACCGTGCCGTCAAATTTGGAAAAGGCTAGGCAGATTAATTTACATTGGTACTATCTTGGATTTGAACCTTCAACCTCCTGCATGAGAGGCGAGGCCTTAGTCACTGTGCCGTCATGACTGATTTTAATTGTACTATTTTTTCTTTTTTTTTCTTAGTTGATGTTCTTCGCGCTGGTGGTGGTAGCCTTTGCCCGGGAGTACCCCGCAGGTGTACACCCTGCCGTGTGCCCAAATTACCCCTACTGTGATGCTGACGCGCTTGCCCGCCACACCCCTGACGGCATGCCGATCCCTCAGTGGGGATACAACCCTGCTGTCGCCCCTGCTCACCCTGGGTAAGTTCAAGACGATAAGTGACTTTACTTCTTAACTAACTAACTAATAAAGCCTGCACTAGACTACTCGCGAAGTTAATCGAAGAGTGTAAGGGCACTTCGGTTCGATTCGTGCAACATCCGCTCGCCTCGGGCAACTTCCGATCATTGTCGGTTTAGGAGTGCGAGTCAAAGGACTCGAAGCGTCCTGTAGTTCTTAGGGCAACTAGAATCAATTCAATTTTTTTTTTGTATATCTTGACGTTCAAAAGTGCCTTTTATGTGCCTATTTGAAATAAATAATTTGATTTTGACTTTAGCACGAGAAGTCACGAACGTCGGACTTTGGTAAATTTCGACCAGTACTTCATCGAAGCAACTTCGCGAGAAGTGGCGAAGAAGGCTTTTACAGCCATGAACGGGCACCTAGATAGCATAATAATTTTGCCCATTAAGTAGTTCATTCTTTCAAAAAATTATAAGACCACTGTGGCATCCATCAGATTATTTTTGTTTTATTCAAGAAACTATTGGATTACGGGAATATTTGAAACCATCTTTCACTTTTCAGGATTCTTGCGTCACTTATTTAGCAACTAAAATGTATTTTTCTCGACAGGCCCGTCCCTGCTGCCCCGAGGTACCCCGCTGACTTCCCCCCCGCGCTCTGCCCCAACTACCCCTATTGTTGGTGATTACCCATAAGACCCCACCCCTCAACCCTTTTCCAGCACAACTTTATGACAGCTTTACCCATTGATATGAAGAATTGAAGACGTCGCCACCTTATTTTTAGAGAGCATCCGAATGCATTTTTTTATCTGTGCTAATGTCTAAAACTGACAATGTCATCTGTCACACATTTTGAAAAAATGTGTGCATATTTGCTTACCTACAGTTAAAAAGTATTAGGTATATCTAGCTACAAATAAGTTTAAGCGTTTTCGTTTAAGCCGTATGCTACTTACATAAAAATATTCTGTGTTATAACATTTTGAAATGGCCACTAAAATCGATAATACTGATTATATTTTAAGAAAAATGTATAGTATCGTTTCGTCAACAGAGTTCAAGCGCCTGTTGCGAATGTTATAAATCAGATACTGTAAATTTTCTCTTATTTACTCAAGTAATTCCCACCTTAAAGGAATTGATTCCTTCATTGCAAGTCTAACGAGAAAAAATATTGATTTAGTGGGCATTTTTGACTGTAAGATGCTTTTTGTAGTAATAAATTGGGTTGTTTTGCAACATTTTCGTCATTTACAACTGACGCACTGCCATAATGTTTAAAAATATGTAAATAGACGCATTCCATCTTTCGTCTTCGTAAGAAAATGCTTGTCTGCATTTGTAATTTTTTTGTTGTTGTAAAAACGTGTAAAAAATTGTAAATAAACATACTTTTTATCAATTTTGCTGTGTTATTTAGAGTTACTTACCCCTTTCAACAATAAACTCAATCTATCACAGTCCACTTCTGGACATAGGCGTCTCCTAGGCTGAGCCACAACACCCTGTCCTCCGCCTCCCGCACACAGTCTGTCCCAGCCACCTTATTTTAAGCCGGTCCATCTAGCTTGGAGTCATCTATTCCACCGGCCATCGGTCCTTCGACGAACATGACCAGCCCACTGCCCCTTCACCTTGCTTACCTACTCTGCAAGCTGTGTCGCGGCACTAAACCGCTTTACGCAACTTTAATTATAACTTATTTTATTTAAATATTCTGGAATCAGCTAATTTTATTGCTGCGTTGTCATCAGATTCATTAGGTAATTATTTATATCTTTATCTTAATACATTTAGATAGATTAATTATTGAAAAAACAGAAAGAAAATCCAAGTTCTCTCAAAATAATGAAATTTCCGACTCATCATTAATAATATCCAATCACATTCAAACCACACTCGATTTACAAATCGATACGTTTTACTAATTAAGGCTTCTACATACCGGGGCGACTTGTCGCGCGACGCGACGCGACACAAAGGCACCGCTCGTCCCGCGACACGCGGGGCCTTTGTGTCGCGTCGCGTCGATACGTCTGATTTACATCAGAATAGATTATTTATTCATGCATCGTATTGTATTGTATTGAAATATCCGAACGCATTTTTTGTTGCAAGGACGCGGATCAAAATGTGCGTTCCCGCGCTGTCAAGTTGACAGTGGGGCAATCATGGCGGGAAATATTATACGATTTTTCAGAAAAAAATGGAAATCTATTATGAAAACCCAAGGTCTTCATAATACTTAATATTAAAGTTTTGATTATTAATTAACACTTTAAGAGACATAGGCGTAATAACAATAAAACATATTGTATCTCGTACAGTGTCCGTCAACCGAGTAATAATATTATAATACCAGTCTTTTATTGTAAACTGATGTATAAAGTGAGAACAGTACCGGGAGTCTATAACCCAAAAAAAAACCCATCAAATTAATTTCTTTTTTGTTTTATCATGTTTAGATATATCGATACGTCGGTGGAGTTTTGCTAGCTAATTTAATGTGACCCTGTATAGTACCTACCTATATTCCGTTGGTTTAATTCTTTTAAATTCTTGGCCCTTTCTTATTTCTAGTTTATCTATATGATCTGTGATCCTTACATGATGGCTAACTTATCGGATATAATTATATTCGCTGATGACACTTCTCTTATTTTTAAAATAATTAGAAAAGATACGGATGTCTTACGGCCGCACCCAATAACTTATATATCACCAGTTTCGGCCTACTGGAGATATAAAAATATATCTATCAATGGTTGGCCCACGCTATCTACTGATGGGAGGGTGTATCGCCTACAACAGATATCTCTTTGTATGAAAATGCCAAAAGTATGCGTCCCATTATACGATTTGTTTGACAGGACAGTACTACAGATGGCAGATTTGGCTATTCCCCGAATTGCAGGGATAAACGTAAAGTAGCCAAGCTAAAATGAACTCTTTAGTACTTGCAATAATGATCATAGATGTTTTTTTTTATTTAAAGTAATTAAAAAAAAAAAAACAAATATCTCGAAAACGGTGCGCTCTAGGCAAAAAATAACAGAAATTTAACCCCCCCCCCTTACTAACACCCCCGTGCAAGCACCATTCCAACATGAAATTAAGTAAAAAAAAAAAAATAACATGAATGCGCTAAGGGCTACCTTAGCGCATTCATGTTATTTTATTTTTTTTTTGGCGAAATTCAAATTTTATTACCTTTTTTGCAATTTGCAGTTCAGTAACAGGTTGTATTTTGATTCGCGGCCATAACAAATATGGCTCTACAGAATTATATCTTAATCCAGTAACTTATTTAGAAGTAAGAAACAAAGAAGTTTTAATATAACCCTAGTTACACGTTGTTTTTTAAAGTGATGTTGGTTTTAATGGAACGCACGGGAGGGCGAAGTAGAGAAACCTACTTATTGTTTTCGTTACATAGATAGCCTTTATCAATGATTGTGAGACGCCATCCGAGCATAGATATAATTATACTGTCTATCATCAATAGCGATCTGTCTTTAACTGAAAATAAGTTATTGGGTTCGGCCGTTTTACACGTCAACGATAGTCTGGCTGTTCTTTCGAAATGGTTCGCAGCTAATAATCTCTTACTACTAACTCATTTAAGGAAATCCCCATCCATAAGTTCAAGAAAAAGCTGACCAGTTGGTTGTTGGATAATTGTTTTTATGACATTGGCGAATAAGTATATAGAATATTGTGAAAATCCAAGATGACATTTGTACTTAATTTTAAATTAACGATTACCTAATTATTCAAATATTAATTCTTATTTGACTAATTGTAAATCACAAATCATATAATTAATTGTTCTTAGTGTTATGAATATTTGAATATTTGTACACCTGTTGTGGTAGAATGTATAGAACTGAAAAAATATTAACACCATACTATGTAAAACTACATTCTTACAAATAAATAAATTCTGATTCTGATTCTGATACTTAATGCGAACAAAACACAACGGAACAATCGTACCGTCAGCCTCAAAAATTTTTGAAAGAGCCATGTGTGACCGCATTTATACGTTTTGCGAAAAATACAAGATTTTGGATGAATGCCTGAACGGCTTTAGAAAAAACGGTTCCACTACCTTAGCAGTCTACAAGTATATCCAGGAAGCCCTTAATATTATTAATAACAAAAAATACGCAATATTACTTGACATGACCAAAGCCTATGACAAAGTACAATTTAGGATATTGCTAAACAAACTATACGGATTAGGTATACGCGGGAAAGCTCACGAATGGCTAACATCGTATCTAAAGAACAGGGAACAATTAGTTGAAATAGAATACTGTAACCATAACACTAATGAAATCGAAAAAATCCGATTATATAGTAAAGCAATTAACGCCTCAATTCCTCAAGGAAGCGTCATAGGATGCCTCTTATTTTTACTGTATATTACTAACCTACCTAAGACCATAGAAGGGCCATGTGTCTTATTCGCGGACGATATATCCATATAAGTCTCATGCCAAAACGATGTAAATATAGAAGAAACTCAATTCCATACTTACTAAAACATGCAACTGGATGAACGAACATAACCTCGAGATCAACTACTCCAAAACCAAATTAATAACTTTCCACCCTTATCAAAAAAAAAACCTTTAACTTTAGATTTTATTTTTAACGACTCAAAATTAGAAACCGTTAACGAAGTTACCTTACTCGGACTAGTTATTGACACACATATAAACTGGAAATCACACATACAGAAAACTCACTCGAAAATTTCTAAATTCTCTTACGCCCTTCGTGAAATAAAAACACCACCAATTTACAAACAGCTCTCTCCACCTATTACGCTTATGCCTATGCATGGCTTAGCTATGGTGTCACCCTTTTCACCCTTCAAAATAAATTGGTTACAATCTCGGTAAACATTGAGCAAACAGGGAGCCTAAAATGGACGCTTTGGCAGAATCATGCGTGCAATTCATACAGCCCGCAATTCATCTGTTTGACAGCTGCTATTTAACATTAGACTTCACTATATTAATTCTTAATTTGTGGACCATTTTACGAAACTCCATACACAACTGTCAAACAGATGAATTGCGGGTTATTAATTGTACGCAGATCATAATATGATTCTGCGAAAGCGTCCATTTTAGGCCCCCAGATAGTTGTAAACCTTTCATTAAAAAACATAATAATAATTTTAACCCTTCCCTGTATATACATTTTAGAAACGTGCAAATTCGTGCGGAAACATCAAGAATTTTATTCAAAACGTGAAGACATTCAGACACGCTATCTACTCAGACACCGATCTAGGCTAAACTTACCAAGTTCTCGATTAAAAATGCACTCTACAAGTCCCTATGTAATGTCCATTAAATTATATAATAAAATACCCGCAACAATAAAAAAAGAAAACAAAATTAACATATTATTGAAAAAACATAAGAGTATTTTTGCTAAATAAAAGCTACTACTCGATAAACGAGTATCTAAGTGATAGACATATAAAGTCATAACTTTAAATTTTACTTGTTTTTAATAATTAATAGTACCTATATAATGCTTCCTCTCTCCTAACTCACTTATTTTGCTGTGCCCGACCGGGTCCATATGATCTAATTATAAGTTTACCACCTAAGAATATCTACATGTGGAATGCAATAAAAGTATTGAGTATTAAAACAAAATGTACCAAATGTACCCCAAGTAGGTCTAAATTTAAAACTTGATGGAAAGAAGCTAGATGGTATTACGGAAACTGTATTTCTAGGAATTACTCTAGATTCCAAATTGCAGTGGGGTGCCCACATTGGAGCTTTTTAAGGTAGATTAAGTTCAGCTGCATATGCAGTAAGAAAAATAAGGCAGTTGACAGATATAGCCACAGCTAGGTTAGTGTACTTTGCTTATTTCCACAGTTTTATGTCTTATGGCGTTCTGCTGTGAGGATCGGCAGCCGACGTAGATTCAATTTTCATTTACAAAAGAGGGCTATCCGCGCGATCTATGGAATGAGTCCTCGTGAGTCGTGAGTCCCTTAGAAACAAATTCAAAGAAGTTGATGTACTAACTCTGCCTTCTCTTTATATCTTAGAAAGTATTTTATATGTTCGCAAAAACTTAAGACTTTTCAAAATAAGAAGTGATTTCCATAATATAAATACACGTAGTAAACATGAAATTGTGATACCCAAATTTAGATTAACTAAAACAAGCAAGTCATTTCTTATTAACAGTATCCGCTTTTATAACAAGTTGCCAAAGTCTGTTACAGAACTTAGCGATGGAAAATTCAAAACCCACATCAAACGTGTCCTTATCAAAAAAGCATATTATAAGATTAAAGACTACGTTGAAGACAAGGAAGTTTGGCATTAATTCCATCTGTACATGTGGCTTCCCTGGTACCTCATTAACGGCAAAACTATGTAAATGTCTATTAACTGCTCCCAAATTACGAAGTTATTTTTTAATTTAATTTTATCTTTTTTTACAAAATTCACTGACATAATGTTTTTCTTATTTGACATTATTATACCTACAACTTAAATTTCAACAAGGTTCTAACTTTTATTATTTTAAACATATTTTTAACCGACTTCACAAAAAGGAGGAGGTTCTCAAGTCGTCTGTATGTTTTTTTTTTTTTTTTTAATGTTTGTTATTTCAGAACTCCGTCGTATATGAACCGATTTGGATAATTATTTTGTTAATTGAAAGGATATACTTCCAGATTGGTCCCATTTTTTTCAAAATCCAGTTCTGATGTTGGGATCTATGAGTAATTGAGGGAACTCCTCAAATATTATAGGCATACCTATAGCAATTTTTATATTTTCATCAACAAATCAATCATTTGCATTCAGAAAGTATAATTTGGTGAAGTGGAACAGATGAAGAAGGCCACAGATGGCCACCGGAACTTCTCAGTGATACGTAATTCACGGGTGGCGATGAGATATCTGGATTAAGATAGTTAAGCGAAGCAAATTTAAATAAATAGTTCTGATCAAAATGGTACCATCAAACTGGTCTGATGATGAAGCCGGATGGTAGGCACTGGAACTCCGTTAAAAAACAATGTATCCTACCCGTGTTTGGTCTCATTGGAATTGTCATGAGATGCACTCTGGCTATAAATGATTTTTAACCGACTACAAAAAAGTAGGAGGTTCTCAATATATATATATCTAGCCATATGTACATATAAAAGGAAACCGTGACTGATTGGTCTATCAACACAGCTCAAACCACTGAACAGATTGGCCTGAAATTTGGCACGTAGGCATCCGCTAAGAAGGGGTTTTTGGAAATTTGACCTTTAAGGGTGGAAAACGGGGGGTTTTGTTTGCATGAAAAATCTTATTCCTAGGGTTAATAAACTTGAAACTTGGACGAATTAAATTATTAAGTTTATATTTTTTTGTTAACTTAACTTCAACGCATGGGATGTCAAAGCTTGTATAGAAGAATTTTAATGCGCGGTCCGATCAACTCGAAACTCAGTATTTATACTTAAGACCAAAAATTAAGAATAACTTGTATCAGGGTTTTTCGAAAATCTACCCATAATGGGGTGAAAAGGGGTAGTCAATTTTACAAGAGAGGATTTTACTACGTGACTTGATTAACTCGAAAATTGGTATAACCTCTATGTCAAATAATGGAAAAGTCGCAAACCACTTTAAAAATTAACCTCTTTGGGGGTGTAAAGGGGGATGGATACAGTTTGTATGAAAAAAATCTTCTTTCGTTGATCTATTAACTTGAAACTTAGCCTGAATACTTCATCAGTCTCCTGCCCTAATCCCAATTTATTTGGGGTCTTCGTAACATGTCGAATTAGACTATAGATTTAATACATACAAAAGGAAACAGTGACTGACTTACTGACTGATCTATCAACACAAAGCTCAAATCACTGAATTGATTAGGCTATTTGGCACACAGATAGTTATTATTACGTAGGTAACCGCTAAAAACAGATTTTTGAAGATTTAACCCCTTAAGGGGTGTAAAATAAAACTTCCTGTCTCTGTTGTTTTCATAGCAAGTAGTAGTATACGAATTTGTGTGGGGTAGGTACCACTAAAAAGTGAAAAATAACTTTAATTTCGGAAGCACATAACATAACATCACGCCTTGTTTCCTCGAAGGGTAGGGCAGTGGTGTACCTGTAGTACACCCACATTTAATATTATATTTAATTTAATTTCGGAAGTCGGTGTCTTTAGTTTTGTATTTTCGTTTATGGCCACCGACTTCCGAAATTAAAGTTATTTTTCACTTTTTAGTGTTTTTGTTGGAAGTCGGTTGTTTTTTTTGTAAAAAAGTTTTTATATTATTTTTTTTTGTCAATGTGAGGACGTTGTAGGCTTAATAGACTGTAGATCTGTAGACCATTTTCTATTTTGTTAAGTACCTGGTACTTTTGACGGGCCACGCTGTCCTCTCTATTAACACTGTAATTTGAAAACATTGTAAAAGCCAATTTTTTTTTTTAAAGAGTGACCGTGGAGTTTCTTGCCGGCTCTTCTCCATAGGAAACGACCAATTGGAACCGTGCACCTAGTTTCTGACGTTTCATAAGTGCCCATGTAGGCTTATGTGAAATAAAAATATTTTTGATTTTGATTTGGTAGTTAAATAAATGTAAACAAAAAAAACACGTGACGAGACAGCTGTGAACTAACCGACTAAACGTAATAACTGTCACTTCAGTTGTCATGCTACTTCACCTATGCTCTTCAATGTAGCAACATTATAATTCGTGGACGTTTTGAGAACCTGTATTTTTGGGCTCTTTACAATAGACAGATTGCAAATTATTATAGTATTATTATTAATCTAATTAAAGTGTGCTCAAGCAATTACACCAACGAAGAGCAGTCTAAGAATAAAAGATAAAGTTTAACATACATTAATAAAAGAGGAAACTATCGTAACTCAAAAATCCATGTAATTTGGTTAAAAGTTACAACGTGTCTTTAAAAGAAAGTATCATCTATAAATACCCTTTTTACGATTTGTTTAAGTACCGTTTATTTCGTGTATTCCCGGGACAGCGGTACTTCAATGAAATATTTAAAAATACTTCCCGGAGTCCCCGTGGTTTGGTATTACATTCAAAAATATGTTTCTGGCACTCGCCGGCCGCTACCGCGGCACCGCTCGCTTCGCTCGCTCGGCTCGTGCGTTGTGTAGTCACAGTTCTAACCTAACCTAACCTTAGCTGTTTCGATTTAAAAAAGGTTTATTTCGTACCATAAGGGGACAACGGGACAAAAAATAATCACGTCCCGCTGTCCCCGTGACGGGGATATGGCAAACGGGGACAACGGGAATACACTGATAATAACTACCTAAACCAATGGAGTATAATTCTGTCAGCATATTGTCTCTTAGGGCCCTATGTCACTGGGATACCAGTGCGGCGCATTCATGGTCGCACTGCCAAAAATGTTTGGTTGGTTGTGCAACCGATCGGATGACTGTGGTGGGATACCCAAACACCATAAAAGCTGTAACGTGTATATTGTCACCGTATAATCATGAACTTCGTTAGTATATAATCTATCGGCCGTGGTAGGTTGTAGATGGTTGACCATCAAAACACTCCCTATGTTCCTAATACAGAAAGCATATTATACTATAAATGAATATTTAAAAGAAAAATAAAAACGTAACACCTTTTTCTCAGATGTATTTAATACCTACTTACTTTAGTTAATAAGTTTAATTAATAACTATTGTTACCATAATTTATACTATTATGTTTGTTTATGTTTATTGCAAAAAAAAATTAAGACTATTTTAGAAGAAAATTTCAAATAAAAATCAAAAATATTTTTATTTGACAAAAGCCTACATGGGCACATAGGAAACGTCAGAAGCTAGGTGCACGGTTCCAATTGGTCGTTTCCTATTGAGAAGAGCCGGCAAGAAACTCCACGGTCACTCTTTAAAAAAAATAAAATTGGCTTTTACAATGTTTTCAAATTACAGTGTTAACGGGCCTACGCTGTCCTCTCATACCCATATGAGAATACCCAATGTGAGGACAGCGTAGGCCCGTCAAAAGTACCAGGAACTTAACAAAATAGAAAATGGTCTACAGATCTACAGTCTATTATGTCTACAACGTCCTCACATTGACACAAAATTTACTACCTGTACACCTATTCTGTGTAAGAAAATGTTTGTACGCCTTAAAGGCACATAGTGACACAATAATTAATTTTTATAATATTAAGGATTTTTTTGAACATAAATTATAATGTTTTTAAATTCATATTTGTATTTAATCTTCTAAGTTTGCATGCTTTAATTTTAAGCAAAACATGTATGATCTCATTTCCTTTAATAACACCTATTTATACCATGTTTTAAGCAAATAAATTATCTTATCTTATCTTATCTTAATAATTTATTTTATTACAACATGTACATACCAACATTATGCCTATGTGTACAAATAAATAAATTTGAATTTATTCATTCTAAGGCCCCTCCGTGCCTCGGAAAGCATATTAAGCCGTTGGGTCCCGGCCGTCATTCGTAGATCTTTGAGAGTCGTCACGGGTAGTTAGAAGTCTGAAATTCTGACCACCAGTCTTGCCATGGGGTACCAATCGTGTTACCCAGTAACTGAGTTGTGAAAGTCAGGTAGGAAGTCGCTCTATGTAAAACATTGGTATTCCTGCATCCGGTTAGACACGAAGCCGATTTAAGGCGACGATAACCGACTTTTAATGATTTTATACTGAAGATCACGTCTAAACGAGTAGTGTTAATGATTTGAAAAAAATATATCGCACCCTTAATAAAGTAAAGGCATATTTCAAAAATATCAACTTTTGAGAAAACGTGTTTAAAGATTAAGGGAACCCGATGTTTTTGCTTATACATTATTACTATTCATAATATCATAATTTAAAGTGCTATAGCTCTGTTTTTTTTTGTACGTAATCGACGTTAAATGTACTATGGTATTAATACCTGAAACATTACAATTTTTTTTATTTAAGTAGTAATATTATATTTTTTTTAACTCTTCCGAGTTAGGCCTCTTTTTCACTATTTTTATTTTTGTTTTTGAAGGCAATATTTGTAATGTGCCTTTATAACACAAAAAATATTCAACATAATAAGGACTATTACAAAATAATGCTTTATCACACAATTTAACCCATCATAAATATGTAAAAGTGCCCTAATGGAAAATACGATTAAAATTAAATAAAACTAATTTTATCAAAAATTAAGCTTTAATCTAAAATTAAAACTTACGAAATGGCACTCAATAAATCAGTAGGAACTTTTCATAAATGTTTTACTTAATATTACAAACATAAAAATAAATCCTTTATTATTAATTTGACAACAAAACTTTTCATTACAAACTTCTTAGAACAAAACCTTTCATATTAATTTAACAACAAAACTTATAACTTATGTTATGAGTGAGAGACCTTTGGTAAAATTAACGGCTTTTCAGTCTTTTCTTCATTTCAGTCATAAATATCCTTTATTATATTAATCAACCTTTGGATATAAGATAAATGGTAGTTTGATGCTATTTTTTATTTAAATAGCCTACCATTTAAATAAAAAATAGCTTTAAATTACCTCCGATGTACTCTAGTAGACGTATTTCAAATTAAAACAAAATAAAAATTCTAACTACTCTAAAGACTTACAATAACATAGGTACTATTAAAATAGGTCGCGTAGTAAGGATCAATTAATTTCTTCGAAACTAATTCCTTGAGATCCTTCTTTTTGTTTGAACTTAATTCAATTGGCGCACTATAGGCTCTCTGCATTGATATTTCTGATAATTCTAACATCTTCCCCTTATTTCGGACGTTGATTTCTTTGAAATCTCAATCCTTACACGACGCTTTAAAATAAAAAGCAAAAGGCTTTTCTTTGGTAAGTTTCATCACTTTGCTGAAATGCTTGATGAAATAAACATGCGCTGAAGTTGCAAATTTCCTAACGCCCAGAAAGAATTTAAATGTTCCATCCTTTTGTCGTGTTCAATTTTTTCACAGCATTTAAGCCTACATTTTTGAAAGCATGGTGGTTTCATTTCTCGGGCAGGAACCGGCACCCTAATTGCGTAACACAGTTTGAATCGGAATCGGAATGATTTTGAAGTATATTGCTAATCCATTGCTTCTTATGGTAGAAAAAAATGTCTGCTCAACAACGTAAATAACGCAATGAATGTTGTTGAACTGTCAAATTGAAACCGATTCCTACTGATAGTGTGTTACGCAATTAGCCCTCAGTTTCTTGGTAGAAGCAGAAATGTATTTTTCGCCTTAATTCCGCTTAGTTTTTGGTTATTTTGCTTCCACTGAGACGGGTCAGCTTTTCTTTTTCTCGTTAGTAGTAGTATTAGGTAGGTAGTTCTGGTTGATGTAACATCAGCATCAGTTGTTTCAGCGGTATTAATAGATGACGTATTCGATAATGTGCTCGAAAAATGCTGTCTAGCTACAGGCTCTCCGTTATGGTTGGATCATAATCACTAAACTCAGCATCACTTTCTGCAGAATTAATCGGTGAAATGCGATAATCCACGGTAAAAACTCGCTGTGTTATTATTGGTTCAACATTTTGAATAGTCAGAAACGAGGGCGACGTAGATTGTGGTCGAGACGTTAGTGGATGCTCATCAGAGTGTATAAGATCGTCTTGAGAAATAGGTAGTGTTCGAGTTTCTGGGGAACATTTACGGGACGATGGGCGGCTGCTAGATGTTGTACTCGTAGAAGCGGAACTACTATCGGAAGTTGAAGATGAGCTGGAACTACTTGACGACGATCTCGATGAACGTTTTGATGGTGTTGCGATAAAACCATTGGTTTCAGTCGAGGACCCGTGCGTAGCGACTGATGGTTGAATATTTTCAGCAACTTCTGGGTATGAAATCATATTAACAGACATAATTTCGTTACCTGTGTAATGTTCACTTATCTTGGGAGTATTATTCTCTTTTTCCGAAATGCCTCTAGTAATATTCTGAAATAAAAATTTAATGATTAGATGCTATATTATGTAAGTACCTAGTAAGGTTTAACCAAGAAAGACAAGTAGCTAAACAAACTTACTTTTTGCTCCTTAGGCAATTCACTTTGCTGTTTATCTGCAGGTGATTCTGAGCGATTGGGTAGGTTCAACATTTTTGCGACCGCGACGTCATGCTTCTGTAAACAAGAGTAATAATAGTACCTATTTTGTTTAATTATGTATTTAAACATACTTAATACCTACTTAACCTATCAATAGAGCACTTACTTATTGTTTGTATTAACTGACCATACTTGAGACTATTGACGCAAGACGCAACTCATAATTTGATTAAATATTTTGCATCATGTAAAGAACTAACCTTAAATGAAAACACAGTTCGTGCATACAGTTTAGTGGTACATGGAATTATTTCGAGATAAACATCGAAAACACATAAATATTTTTGTAAAATAAGGAACTAATTTGATTTAAGATGACATATTTCAGCATATATTTGTGATAAAAGGGCCTAACTCTAAGTCGTCTTTTTTAATACTAAAAAATATTGCAATACTCACCCGATAATTTGTAATAAAAAGGCACAATTCCAATTTGGACAGCGCTGCAGCAGTCCGGCTTCGACAAGTATTGGCACTTTAGTAGTTGGGTCTAGCGGGAAGACGCGGGCACGGGGGAGGGTGGTGTAAAAGAGACACAATTACAGTATTCGCTCTAATATTGTCTTTTTTCTCTTTCTGTGAAAGCCAAGTGGTAGACCAGTTGATATTGAGCCCATCTAACACAAAAACGCAAAAACTCCATATTTCGAGTTGTGCCCTTACATTACTAAGGGTGCGATATGTTGAATTAGAGCATTTTCTCAATAATTTAGTAGGTATGTGAATATTTTAGATTATGTTTATATTACATAGTGAAATTAATTTGTAAAGTTATGTCTAACGCGGATAATAAACCTAGAATGGCGCAAAATCTACCAATCGTATTTTTCTGAAACCTTCACCGATTTAAAGATGCGATCATTATTGATCTTATCGTATACGCGTTTTATTAAATACCTTTTGTTTTGTGTATAATAAATTAATAATACGTTAAATTGGGGACAGCGCTCCTTGATGGGCGAGTCCTATTACTGGCTGATCGTACGATGCTTTGCGTGAGCTCAGTACAGAACACGCAAGCTAACTACTCAAGGTCACTGGCATATATCTCCGTCTTAAAGTATGTCCCTCGTTCAACCTAACAGCCTGTATAATACAGAGTGTCCCGTGGCAGATTTAGGATATAGAATTTAAATAAATACAAAACTACAAAGGATATACATTTATTTCAATAACTATTAAAAAGCAGAAAAGCGCAGATTTCATTTCTTAAAAATTGTTTCGTCTAAATGTTGTCCGTCACGTCGGACACACTCATTGAATCTGGCCTCAGTATTCCGTGCCACTCGTTGGAGAAGGGAAGTCGGGATGCCATTAATTTCGCGAACGATATTTTCTTTTAGTGCTGAGATGGTCGCGGGATTTCTTTCATAGACTTTGCTTTTGAGGTACCCCCACAGAAAAAAGTCCATGGGAGTGAGATCCGGCGACCTGGGTGGCCAGGAGATGTCACCGAAATGACTTATCAGTTTGTTAGGGAAGAAATCACGAAGAAGCGCCATCGAGTCTCTAGCAGTGTGTGGCGTGGCGCCATCTTGTTGGAATCATGTGTGTGAACTGAAGGCAGGATGTTCTCTCATTTTTGGCAGAAAATAATCGTTTAGCATGCGCCGATAAGAAACACCGTCCAAAGTAAGGGCTTGACCACGACGATTTTCAAAAAAATAGGGTCCGATTATCCCACTGCTTGACAATGTGCACAAAACCGTTATCTTGGGACTGTGAAGTGGTTGCTGATGTTTTAAAAGTGGGTTATGTCCTTAATATGACCAATAAAGGCAATTCTGCTTATTTACACTTCCATTTAAATGAAAATGGGCTTCATCACTCCAAAAGATAGTGTTTACCGTTCGAAATCGCTCTAACATTGTCTCACATAATTTTTTACGAAAATTTAACCGCTTGCACAATTTGAATCTTAAAAGGGTAAAATCTAAGATGCTTCTTCAATAGTTCGTGCACTATCGTTTTTGGAAGCCCCTAGGGTAGCCACTCTCTTCCGCACGGACTGACGTGGATTATCGTGCAAACTGTTCGCGACGAGTTCAATGTTTTCGTTTGTTCTCGACGTCCGACTGAGTCCCGGCCGTGGGTCGTTTGTTGTTAAACTTGTTGCCCGGAAACTCCGGACCCAAGATTGAATCAAATCTACACTTGGCGCTTCACGTAAACGTCGAATATTGTAACGCGTATAAAACTGTCGACGCGCAATTGCACACGAATCGTCCGCTTTGAAAAACGCTTCTATTGCGAACTTCCGTCCACTGCGACATCGTGACTAAATAATCCGCACGAATGACGAAGCTAACGCGGCCCCCGCCCCACTCCTCCGCTTAGCCGTTATCGAGAAATTTGAAATTCAAAACCGAAATTTGCCACGGGACACCCTGTATATACAAGTTAAATACGCTAGCGTATTTTTTCCCTGGCCAGAGACAGACCTAGCTGCGACGACGGTGTGACCTCAGAAAGAACTATTCTTGTTACTTTTTATTATGACTTGTGGACAAAATAGGAGGAACAGTTAGAAGTTAGAAAAGGGACCACTAGACCAAATTGAAGAGGGTCCTCTTCAAGAAGGGTAGGCAACGCACGTGTGGAACGCCTGGTATTTGCAGATGTCCATAGGCAGCGATGAGCACTTACCATTAGGTGGGGCACCTGCTTTTTTGCCGGGCAAAAAAAAAACTAGTAGAACCAGATTTTGTTGAAAAACAATTTCTGAGCGGGTCAAACTATGGTTTGGATTAGGTAGCAACGCGGAAATCAGCTATAGTTTGACCGATGCCGCTGTACCGCGCCAGGTATGTAAGTACGCGGCGTGATGTAGCTGGCCGCTCATTCGTCAATGCTCACGATGCGGCGGCGTCCTGCCGCTCATTAGTCCTCACGGCATCACCCCCCCCCCCCCCCCCCCCCCGCCTCACCACGCATTCCTAAGCCGCGATACCGCGGTATCAGTCAAACTATACTTTAAAATATTATTCTTGGTTCCCTTCTCAGTAACATCATCCACCAAAATGTCACATATCAATTGACGTAAAAATCTAGTCGTCGTTGATATGCCTGCTTCCTGCAACATTAACTTTTTTATTCTTTATTATCTGCTTGACAATTGATTGAGATGAATGTTCATGAATGTGCTGCACTTATTTGGGTACAGCCAATTTATGCGGTGGCAGTTTATGGTGGCATATTTATGGGATGTTAAAAGTTGCTATCGAATCAATCTGCCCAGCCTTTTCCCAACTATGTCGAGGTCGGCTTCCAGTCTTACTGCTTTTCAGTATTTTGCATGGAGCGACATGTCTATCTGCCCTCCACAACCCAGTAGGTACCTGAGAAATACGATACCCCTTGGTGAGACTGGTTGTCAATGTTGACAGTTGAGTTAAAAAAAAAAAAAATAACGTTGCACCCAGGTGAATTTGGCGCATAAAGTTTGTTTTCTTTTAGTATACTTAATGCATGGTGAATAATAATATATTTACGAAAAGTATTGTTAAGTGAATTTAGTAAGTAAACTACATCAAGAATTCCGTATTATTTTGGTTTGGTTTCGATTAACATTTGTTTTTTTTTTCTTGTGATTATAGTACCCTGTTCTGTTATTTTTTGTGATTTTGTGTTCATTGTACATTTGGTGAGTTGCGAATCTGGTGATTTACGAATCTGGTGACTTGCTCATAAGCCGTCAGACTTTCGGGCTTCTGACGACCCGTAACGACTGTCAAAGATCCACGAATGACAGCCGGGACCAACGGCTTAACGTGCTTTTCCAGGCACGGAAGAGTGCAGGTTGCCTTAATGCCTACATGCATGGCAGTAAAGTAGAGATGAAAGAAATCTACAGTGAATATCGTTGCTCAGCTGAAGTCAAGTCAGCGCTATTCAAAGCATATTGCCAATCTTTCTACACGAGGGGGTTACTATACTCAAAAGGCCTACACCGCTCTGCGGGTACAATAACCTCTTCAGGGGGTCTCCGAAGATAAATCTGAAACATTGTCCGGTTCGGCCTTTTCCTGACTACGGCTGACTCATCATCAGCATCATTTCAGCCGAAAGACATCCACTGCTGGACATAGGCCTCCCCCAAAAAGGAGGGGATTTGCCATAATCATAATGTTAAAAGGGCATAGAGAACGCTGCTGCCCATTCTCTAGTAGGTCCCTTAGTCGCCTTTTACGACACCCAAGGGAAGAAATATGGGATGGTGCTATTCTTTACGTCCGGCACCAAACGGATAATGGTAACGGTATGGCTGACTACGACGAACTTTTTTTTACAGTTTTTGTAAATATGTGAGCACCATGTAGGTCTCTATCTATCACATAATTAATTTATCTGTCATTGCTTCATTCTTAACTCTTTTTATTACCTATTGTGGTATAGTAATTTTATTCTAGGTGCATCGTCTTCACATATAATTATATAACTAATGTACCTATAAAAAATATTGTACAAGATTTTAAAAGAGTAACGGTGGAGTTTCTTGCCCAATCTTCTCCATACGAAACTACCTTTTGGAAGGGGCGACTAGAATCAATTCTATTTTTTTTGTAAATATTGACGTTCAAAACTGCCTTCTAAGTGCCTATTTGAAATAAACAATTTGACTTTGACTTTGAACGAAAAGAAAAAAACGACAGTCAAAGAGATAAGTCAAAGTCAAAATGTGAGTAAGAAGTCGGGTAAGGGCTCAAAGTCAAAAATGGAAACTTTGGAAGTCAAGAAACGGCTAAACATTCGGCCGATACTTCGAATTATCGCTTCCGAGTAGACCCCCTGGATGTTGTTGCGGTTGCCGCGGTTCTGCAGTGCGTCTGCTATATTTGCCGAAGCGCGTACGGACACCTTTTCCGCAATAAGACGCAAGCGTGTGTAATCACTGTTAGGCAGAGTACGCGTCAGCAGCAACGGCCTTTTTGAGGCTAATTTTTTTCATAATTTCAGCCAAAAGTCATCCACTGCTGGACATGCCTTCCCCAAAGGTTTGCCATACTCGCCACGCTTAGGAGGCAGGTTGGCGATCGCAGTATGGTGATAAAATGTATAGAGAACGCTGCTGCCCATTCTCTAGTAAGTTTCTTAGTCGCCTTTTACGACACCCACGGGAAGAAATGGGGTGGTGCTATTCTTTACGGATAGTTTCGAGTAAATATCAGTGTCCGATACACTCGCTCTGGGTAAGCCTCGTGGTTGGGACGGTAAAATATAATGTTTTAATTGTTATTTATATTTAAATTCTTTACCTACTAACATAGTTTATAAGCCCCTGTTGTTACTAATCATAATGGATCATGTTATGACAAATAAATAAATAAAATAAAATGTGACCCGCAAACGCGCCTGTCTGCGAAGCCTTTAAAAAAACATCAACCTTTTTGAAGAAAAATTGCTTTATTTTAGCGGCGACACCATTGATGTAGATAGGGCACTCTCTTACATCACGTACATATTAAATGGACTAGAAATACATGTAAACACACCCACACAACTACATTTCCCGATGTCGTACGTCATGTGTTCGATAACCGAAATAGAGAGACATTTATTACGCGGGCTACAGCGGGAAGGAGATAGCAATAATTGTCACTGTTACGTACCCATAACTGTTGTTGAAGCAAAATCGCGTTAACAGCCGAATGTTCGCCGAATGTTTACGATTATGAACGACTTGTGACGGAGCATTTTCAACAAATTAACATTTTTGGCTGTACTTACGAGCGAAAACTAATCCCGTGGGACTTGTTTTTGGTTTTTGCACTATTTGTGCACATTTTATAAACACAGGAAGGCATTGTTGCTGTTTATTTAGACGATTACTGTAATTTTAATTAACGTGCTACACAAACGCCAGTTCGATTGTGACTAAGGTCGATTGTGTTCTTGCACCTAATTTATGTGGTCCACATCGAGGAGCGCGTACCATATCTTCCCTTATTTTACATCAATGGGCGACACCCACATAATTATTAGATCGTAACAAAAAACAATTTGGTGACAAAAAGTTCAATTAACGTACCGTAAACTGGGGTGTATTGCAACTACTGGGGAGAAAGACAAAAGGTGTTGAGAAAAGTAAAGTCAAGTTAAAGGCAATTTAAGGGTCAGATAATCGCCGTTGACCTTGGCCATACAAATGCGCGTCACGCTCACACCGCGCAACCATTAACTTTCATAGGGAATACTTATTTTTAGTAACGAAAATATGATTATTTGAAAAACATCACATAGAATTATAGATAATGAAACAGTCTATTCATACAAAAAAACCGGTCAAGAGCGAGTCGGACTCGCGCACCAAGGGTTCCGTACGTATATATGATGTTAATTATTTCTGAAAAATTGTGCTATTTAGAGACATCGTTTTATTTTCCTGTAATCTTTACATAAACAACTACCACATAGAATAATTTCAGATTTTTATCTATGCAAACTTCGGAGATAAAGGGGGAGGGAACGGTATTTTTTTTTACAATTTTCATCAAATGTCGGAAACTGCAGCCTAAAAAAAAATGTTTGAGAATGTGCAAACAGCACTCTTTCATATGATACCCCACATGCCCTAGTAACCCCACTTTTTAAGACCCTTTCAGTCCCTTTTGCAAAAAGATATATATTTTTTTATTTCTTTCTTGTTTGCAAAATAGTTGGGCAAACGTCATCTAAAACTATTCTAAATTTCAAGTTGATACGTAGCATTAGTAGTTCTTGAGATATCCAGGTGTGACAGACAGACAGACAGACTTAGTCTTACCATAAAGTTCCTTTTTACCATTTTCGCACGGAACCCTAAAAAGCATGAAAATATCTTAAGTAGTTTGAAAGTAACATCGTTTTTTTATGCTTTGGGCAGACATTACTTCTAGAATTTATTTCATTAAGTATTTTACTATTCACTTAAACATAGAATTGATGTGTATGCGTTCTAGTTTAACATACATTTTTTTGCATAACTTACTTGCAATTTATGAAGGCGTAATAACAGATTTAAAAGTCACTATAGTTTTTTCTCTCTCAAAAGACCATTTCAGACACGGATCTACATGGTCCTCACATGATCTGACCAAGATTATGTCTGGACTTTAAAAGAGACTTTGACCCCTGAGTTTGTTTCGCCATTTCTTCTCAGGGGTAGTCAGATAGGAAATGTCGGCTACATCTATATATTTTTTTTTTTTTATATGACGTGTAAAAGTGATTTTAATATCCTATTTACAGAATAAACGATTTCATTTCATTTCATTTCATTTCATTTTTTTTTTTAATTCCTACTTATGACCATAGACACAAGTCTTTCAGTCGCATACATAAATGGGTTTTAAGAACTTGTTTAAATAATAATGAAATGAATTATAAACAATGCATGATAGATGACATCCCCACCCGCACGCTTAAGATTCAGTAAAGATGTGGCACTTTACTGAGACCTCATCACGCAGACTTCTTGAGTGAACTTAAAGTGATGTTCAGCACTGTTTTGTTGCATTTGCCTACACTCATGCACGTTCACGAACACTAAATGGTTAATAATCCACCATTATTAACATTAATAGTTGCCTAAACACAAATTTTTGAAAATAAAACAAAACCGCTAAACATGACGCTTCACTTTCCCGCCAAGAACTCGCCATTTACTATACAGAATGGTAAATGTTGCCGTTATGACGATAAACCTTTTTTTCTCAAAACTGTTGTCTTTAACCCCAGTTGCAATATACCCCAGTTTACGGTACCGCGTTGACTGGTTTGGTTTAACTTTTAAAAGTACAATATAAAAGAAACTGTTGCCTGCCTTCCATCCGGCACTAACACAGGGTGCACCTTATTCACTCTATTCTTCTTTAAACTTCTTTCCTTAGCTTTCACCACATTCTTTTCCATCAGCTGTATGCTGTACTGGTCTTCTAGAAGTTTCTTGAATACCAGTAAAATGGCGGTGGATGAATCTTCCTCGTCTGTCATGGCGTCGAGTTTGACAGCGATTTTGGCGCAATTTTCTGAAGACATCTGTCAAACAGCCAACATAAATATTGTGTGCATTTAGGATACAATGATACCCACTTAATTATGTACATCTTGGTAAATTATTTGACCGTAGAACATTGAACATTTCCGAAATAAACGAATAAGTTCATGAAATGAGAGAAAATGAGAAAACTACCTTTTGAATCATTGGTCTGAGTCGTTCCAATTCCTTATTCGTTTTGCTGACATCGTTTTGAATAGGTCTTGAAGTGAGCCAGCCGTAGTTACTGGCACTATGCTGCATGCTCGCTTCTCGAAATTTAGATTCTTTTAACAGCATTTCAGCCTGGAATATGATCAAATATAAAGAACTGTGTCTAAGATGTTGTAGCGGAATCTATAACGCCACATGCGAACTACGCATCAAGGACCTGACGTCATACAAGATCCTGCATCGCGCAAGCAGAGTTTACCGCGCGACTGGCATATATACATAACATCCCGACATCAACCGTCGGGCAGTTGCCCACCAGACACAACACCCATCTGGTCGGAGATTCATCCTTTTTCCGTAATTGACCGACCAAAAACTACTGGAATCATCTACTTTTGTATGTTAAGATAAGATAAGATCATTTTTTTCTTTTCATTTTGTTTTTTTTATGTTCCACGAGAGATCCCCAAAAAAGTGTTGGTAACAGCCAACAGGGTGATGGTTCGTCAGGGTTGTATTCTGTGGTGGTAACAAAGACATTTGACGGTGGTCATGATCGGGTTAAGTTCGGCTTAACCAATCACTTGCCCCTGAAGGATCATCCATAAAGGAGTCAACACGAAAAGAAATCAATGGTATGATTTAAAAGAGCAGTGGTGGGGAATATCAAATAACTTCTCCCGCTCTGCGTGGAGCGGGAGGGCGTGTCAGACTTTTACTGACTAAAACCCACCCGTGTTCCTTCCGTTGCCTGTGTGCCAGAGCCACGATATCCCTTTCGGACAAACTCGCAACCCTGGCAGGCATTGGTCCTAACGGACCCCGTCAGTTGGCGCTGACTTCTCTTTGAGGCGCGTTGTGTTCCACGCGCGCCTCAAAGAGAAGACAAGCCCGCGCCTACGGTGGCCGGAAATCGGCTTGCGACTCCCGACGCCCGGGGCGTCTTCTGCGGCGACTAGGGTGCGAGGGCGCGAACCTGGCCTCTCCCTCACGCGTTCCGCCTCCTCCTTCGCGAGCATTACTGCTTCAAAGGAAGAGGTGACGGCCTCCCATGCACTCTCGCTCCGAACCATGCCCTGAACCAGGGCCGGCCGCGAGAGATCACCGCCGCCGATCGCCTTCGGAGGCCCCGACTTACGAGTTGCAGATCGTGGGTGTGACCCAGACAGGCGCTTTAACTTGTGTAAAAAAATTCAATCCCCACTGCTCCCAAAACGGTGAAGAAAAATATCTTGAGGAAACCGGCATGTCCTAGAACCAAAATTTGTATGACATGTGACATCTACCAACCCGCACTGGGCCCGCGTGGTGGATTACAGCCCACTCTCAGCCTAGTGTCCCAGCAGTGGCCACATTTTAGACGGATTATGAACTGCATGATTTAGAAATAAGCAATCTACAATTGAATATTATTCACTTCTTGGAACAATGGTTAAAAACAAAACTAGGTTTAACCCTCTTGGCTAAGTTAAAAATGTCTTTATTTAAACAGTAAAAGAAACTAGCCACTTACGTATTGAAACAAATCTGTCGGCGAAAAACTGTTTTCTGCGCTCACCATTTTTTTTATAAGAAAAATAAATGGGGTAGCACAAAACGATGTGCTACCTAGCACTGTAATAGTTGATGGACCAATGACATTGATCATTCTGTTCCATAATAATAATAATATTAATAGTAGGAGCTTTCACAGTTCGATAATGTGACATATTTTTATCAGTAAAATCTATACCAATATATTAAAGCAGAAGAATTTGTTTGTTTGCACGCGCTAATACGCTAGACAAAATCAAACTGGTTGCTATTTTAATTGGATAATTTGTTATTTTTATGACATTCATTCTGTGATTAGCTGATTACATACACACACACACACACACACACTGACTTATTATTTTAAAATTTTTAGGAAAACATATACCGCCATCTACAAAAACGAGTTCAGTTCGTCTGTTCTTCCATAATACCCGCCCATACAGCTACTCTTCCTGGATGCATCTCAGTCGTTCAGTATTTTATGTTAACAGCCCGGGAGATAGGTTTAAGGTTGGGGCGGGCGCAACCTGCGGCGCGTGCGACACGTGTTGTACGTGCGACGCGTGTGGCGCGTGCGACAAGTGCGGCGGTGCGACAAGTGCGACGCGTGCAGCGCTTACGGCAAGTGCGACGCGTGCGACAAGAGCGACACTTGCGGCGCGTGCGACTCGTGCGGCAAGTGCGACAAGTGCGACGCGTGCGACGCGTGCGGCAAGTGCAACAAGTGCGACAAGCGCGACGCGTGCGACAAGCGCGACGCGTGCGGCAAGTCGAAAAAATTTCCGAAAACGAAGTTATGGCGCGGGCGGGCGATGTGATGCGACGTGACGTGGCGGGTCGGGGGCCGAACGAGTTAGTTTTATAAAAAAAATGTGGGTGTTATTTTAGTATATTGTGTATCCGATTTCCACGCGAACGAAGTCGCGGGCAGAAGCTAGTTCCTGATTAAATGATTGAATACCAACTTAATTAAAAAGAAGCTAATACGATAAAGAGATATTATTTTAATCAATCCACTTGATAGACTTAAATAGGTAATTGTGTTTTGAAAAAGCCTATCGGATTGATAATGAACTTTAATTAAGTGGGTACTTAGATACCTATCTATCAAAAAGCTGATAATATGTTGGTACCTATTCTGGGGGTCTAATACCATTGGCTTTGAATCTTGCTTACTGTTTTTGAGCCAATGCATACCTACCTAATTCAAAATTTTATTTCATTTCATTGGAGACCTCATCCATCGTTTTCGTTCAGGTTAGATCGAGGTCAAGAGCAGCCAACTGGCCATAACAGAGGCAATATCTTAGTAAGGGTATTATATTATGTAGGTGGGTTCTGGGGTATAATACCATTGGCCTTGAATCTGGCTTGCTATTTTTGGACCAATACATATACCTAACTAGCTGACCCGTGCCCACTCCGTTGGGCGGTAAACATTTTTACTCTATGACAAATAACGTGGCTTTCTATGGGTAAAAGAATACCTACCCTACCTGCCTACCTACCTACCTACCGACCCTACCTACCTACCTACCCAACCAACCTGCCCTACCAACAAAAAAAAATCACTTAATTTTATCGTAGACCTCATCCATCGCCTTCCTTCAGGCTAGATTGAAGTCAAGAGCAGACCCAACTGGCCATAACAAAGGTACTTTAGCCCGTAAGTCTGTGGTAACAAAACCAGCATAAGCTGGCCTCTCATTCTATTAAAACTCCGTACTATGCTGCGCTGGTTCCGTATGGTGCCGGACGTAAAGAATAGCACCACCCTATTTCTTCCCGTGGGAGTCGTAAAAGGCGACTAAGGGACTTACTAGAGAGTGGGCAGCAGCGTTCTCTATGCATTTTACCACCATAATGCGATCGGCAACCCGCCTGCCAAGCGTGGCGATTATGGCAACCCTCCCTCCCCATATGTTGGGGGAGGCCTATGTCCAGCAGTGGACGTCTTTATATATTATGTATGTACAATTTACCAAATAAGGTTCTAGATTTCCCAAAAAAAAAAAAAAACTCTAGAACCATAGCCATATCCTTCAAACAACTGTCTAGGAATACTTTAAACGTCACAAGATGCGGGTTGTGATCTGTTGTGATAATTGGGGATCTGTTGTGGGTCGGAAAATCCACAAATAAAAAATCACGCGATGGAGCTTAGAAAATAAAATATTAATTACTTTTAGCAATGCCAAATTCAATATTCAGTAGAAAATCGAGCACAGGTTCAAGAAGCACCAAAATATGTCAAGAAGAATACAAAGTGTTAACTCAAGCTCTTAAAAATATAGTGAAAAGACTAATTATTTGTTATAAATCCATATGCTGCTTTCCTCTTGATCAAATCTTACCCCCAAACCCTAGAAGGTTCAAAAAAGGTTTGAACTTAAACCTCAAACCAGGACTTTGTCAAACATCAGAGAAAGCTTTAAACGATATAAAAATAATACATATGCTACCAAGATCTAGAGTCTCCTTCAGTGATCCAGCGAGAGTCAAAAGCGAGATTTGCTCCGGAAAACGAATCAAAAGCGAGATTTCCACCGCAAAAAGGGTTAAAAGCGAAGTTTCCTCTTCAAAAAAGGTTATCAACGAACTTACCCCAGAACAAGGTAAAACAAAAAAATCTAAAACCAGAATTCTTAAGGAAAAAAGTAAAAAGATTCTTGATTTCGGATCCGGCAGTATAAAAAAAACATTTAAATACAAAAAGAAATCTAGCGGATCATGGAGAAGTACCAAAACGTCTGTTAAGAGCAAGAAAAAAAGTAAAAACGATGTTCATAGCGAAAACAAATGGATCATAGCTAAAAAAATGAAACAAATATCAAATCCAAGCAACATAAAATGGATCAGACTTACAAAACCGCGGGAAATTTTGACAAATCCAAGCACAGATAACGAAGAATCCGCAGGGGACGGTCCAGTGACGCCCAAAGTATCAAATAATATAACAAAAACACATCTGCGGTGGAAATTGATGCAAGAACAACGTTTTAGTGATACTCACATAGATGTTCATCAAAGGGTTGCTGATGAACAGGTCGCACAGCAAATTATCTAAATTCCATTTTGCGGCATTTCTTGTTTATGTATACTAACTTGTATTGTTGCTACATAATTATTTCATAAATAAAACTCTTGAAAAATTGTGTTTTTATCTATGCAAGTATATTAAAGACGTATTTAAATTAATTTTTTATTAATTTTATTTACTTCCAATGTGCTCGTAGCAGCAGTACTATTTTGGGAGATGCATACAGTGATTAACTGATTACACAGAACCATTACATTTATCAACTTTCTTTCAACTACTAAGCCACATTAGAATTTGTGTTGAATTGCATTCCCGAAACGTGCATAATAAGACGTTTAATTCATTTAAAACACCTATAATGTGCTGTTTTCTGTTAATACTTGACAATAAAACCATAAAATAATTAAAACATTTTTATTTAAGTACCCATAATTAAAAACATTTTTATGTGCACTGGCATTTGGCAAGATACAAATAAAATATTTGCATTAATATCTTTGATACAGTAAAATTAATAAACTATTACATAATTATTTTTGATATTAATAGGGTGGGACAATGCAATAAGTGAGCTTAAACTTGAAAAAAGTTTCTCGTGTTGAAAATTTTATACAAATCAATTATTTTGTCACTCTACGGAATAATTGTTTAAGGCCGTGTCCTAATTAAAAGCGATCGTCGCGTTCATATCAATATATATGCCACTTTTTGTTCAATGACCCGGTCGTTATTCGTGATACCTAATAGGCCAACGCGTGGTCGCGCCGCTGCCTTTCAGTTTTCCGAACAAATTGTGACATATTATGAAGGCGACGATCGCGTATTCGCGCGACGTGTACTTTTGGTTAGGACGCGTGCTAAGATCTTTCATAAACATTTTCTGAGCTGTCAGTAAAATTTTGTAAAAGCACTTATCATGGTATGATAAGTGCAGAAACATCTCACTTTCCGCCCTCAAACGTAAGCGCCCCCGCAAAACGAATATGAAAATAATCCCGCGAAATAATACCCGCGATGGTTTTTGTTGTATGTTTAAAGGTTCAACAAATGCTTGTAACTGTTTTTTTATTAATAAACAATGAAAAAAATGCCTTCACAAGTTGCATTCTCCCACCATAATTCACAGATTTAATATTTTTAATTATACAATGTGGGGACTACAATACGCCAATTAAGTAAAACATTGGCAACACTGGCGTAGGAATAAATCCTAGCATAAAATTATAAAAAGCAGCCACGGAGGGTTCCGTACCGTATTAAGATCGAGCAAAAACTCCGAAAAAAACACGTTTCTTGTATGGAGACCCCCTTTGATTATTAACTTTATAATTTTTCGTTAAAGCGGCAATACACAATCTGTGAAAATTTCAACTGTCTAGCTTTTACGTTTCATGAGATACAGCCCGCTGACAGACAGATGGACGGACGCCGGAGGCTTAGTAATAGGGTTCCGTTGGACACCCTTCGGTACGGAACCCTAAAAAGTGTTTTTATTTTTCAAACAAACTATACTCCATTTGAAATAAGATTGGACGGTTAAATAAACATTTTTTACAGTCCGTTCAACCGATTTTGAATTCTATTGCGTTGGTGGCATGACAAATGGCAGCTGTAATAAACAGTTGGTATTGTAATCATATTTTTGCTTTTAATGCCATCCTTATGCCTACGGAATAGAAGTCAAAATCAGTTGAACGGACTGTAAAGAAGTTTATTTAATTTCTAATCTTATTTCAAATGGAGTATAAATAGTAGTGCTGGGCCGACTATGAGTTTTGCTGATCTTTGACTAGCTATAGTGACTAATGTATTAGACATATATATTTCACAGATTTTTTGTAAGCAGACTGTCGACTGGGAACATCATCAGACATACGACATCTTATTACAAAACAAGGTTCATCTTCAGACCCAGGTTTAAACCAAGCCATTACCGTCTATCTTATACAAAACTGACAACTTAGTACCGAACTAACTTTTCAGTTTTGTATATAGTAGAACGGTATTTCAATAACATACCTATAGCTTTTTTGTAAAATTATAACATAGTTATTTTAATTTACATCAGGACTATGTCCTTGTCATGTTAAATAATTTTGGATAGTATCACAGGGAACATAAATAATAATTAAAAAAAACCCGTATTTTTGTACCATAAAAATCACAAACTTGTTAATTACAACTATTTTTCATTTGGACCTACTTATGCAAACAGGAATCAATCCACACACATGCCAAAAGCGAGATAAATTACAAAAAGCTTTCAAAAATGTATTACATAGAACAAATTATTTTGTACAATATTGTAAATAAACTTTATTCAAAATAACAAATAATTTTACTGTACACAAAATTTTTACAAAAACGGCTTTTTCTCAACAAAACTGTCGATTGTGTGGGTTGATTCAGTTTTCCGTAAGTAGGTACATTTCTCATACTTGGAAAGTAGTGTTTGTTTGATCTGAGTAGCGGGTGGAAGACGCTGCTCCCTTGGGCGGGAAAGACTCATAATAATATAATTGCATCCGTCTCTAGGGCGGGAATTAATTTTGTAGAACTTTGGTTAGGAGCCTGCTAAATTAATTAAAAAAACACCAATTAAAATTTTTCAAAATGCTGCGGTTTTGTGAGTGTATAAACCCGCCAGCCAGTGTGAATTCAAAATTATACCTATTAACACGTTTCCTGTCCCAATACAAAAATGCAAAATTGACCGACAAGTCCAATAGGATTTTTTTAATAATTTCCCCGAATTTCCTGGATTTATTTAATTGTTCCGGCGTTTTTCTTTACTTTATGATCGTATCAGCACGTCCAATGCAGTACAGTTCCAGCACGTCCAGTGGAATTATTCGCCTTAGAAGTTGTATATGTCTCCTGACGCACATATAGCTCAGGAGCGTATTAGTGCCTTTCAAGCGCACGTTTCCTGAACCATAGGTGGCTCTGTGGACAGTGAAAGTGTTAAGCGGGACAACCCGCGTCGGTGACGCGGTTTGTCTAATGTTTAAAATTGAAAAAAGACTACGTATATAATTTGGCGGGATAATAAGTCTGTAAGCTGCCCCGAAATTCAAAATCTCGGGTTTATAGACTAATATTTAATTATTTAATAAAAATGAGTTCAAGCGATTCTGGAATGTTGACCCCAGATTCGGTTAAAGACGAGGCAAATACAGTAATCGAAAATCTTTTGCCAGAAATTTCAAAGGACAGATATTTAAATACATACTGATTTTGTGAAGTACAAGAGCAAACAAGAAAATAAAATATTTTAGAAAAACTAAAAATGTTTACTTCCCTTATAAGTATTCGAAATGAAAAGTAGTGTTCAACACGGGTGAAAGTCACCAATTCCTACTCGCACTACAGCGGCCCTCGCTGTGCTCGGGCGTCTAAATACCTTGTATGGAAATTGATTCCTTTCGAACCTTGTATAACAATCTAATATTAACTAGGCTTCTGTTAGCCCATTAAATTTATTCTGTTGTTAACTTTTATAACTTTAGTTTGGCTAACCAACATCAGCTAGCAGCAGATTAACCAAACACATGATCAAGCTTTAAGATAACTGTGAATGTGAAAGTTAAAGATTTTTATAGTAAAATTACCTACTATGTATTTGTATCGTGTGTTAGTAGAATTGTGTCTAATTTTAGTATTATATTTTTTTTTCTATCTACATTAATTGACTTAGCAGCCCTTTTAAAACCGTAACAATACGAGTTACTAATAACGGATCGTTCCAATTTTAACTGTGTTTTTTTCCCACACATTTTCAATTATGGCGTATTTTTTTATTTGAGCTACGTGAATACATAAATGAAGCAAATTCACGCGAATAGGTTTAAAGCAAACTTGTACAAATTACCACAAGTTCTTTCCAGCCAATATTTCGATCCTATACTTACAATGATGATGGATGACTTAAAAATAAATTTAAAAGATCTTCAATAATAAAATCCTAATAAAAACATCTTTGAGATTGTTATACCTAAGTGAAGAACCAGTTTTGCTCACAAAAAGCCTTAAGACCTTAAGTCAAAAGTCATTAAGACCCAAGGTCAAAAAACTTTAAGACCCAAGGCCAGAAGACCTTAAGACGTAAAGTCAAAACACCTTAAGGTCAAAAGCTAAATGACCTTAAGACTTAAGCTCAAAAGACTAAGACCTAAGCTCAAAAGACTAAGTCCTAAGGCCAAAGACCTTAAGTTAAAGGACCTAAGACCCAAGGCCTTACGACCTAAGACCCAAAAACCTTAAGAGCAAAGCCCAAAAGACCTTAAGGCCCAAAGTCAAATGACCTTACCCTAATTTATGAACTAAGGTCAAAAGTTATATTACTCGATCTTAGATTTAGCCCCTCCAAAGGGGCTAGGCCTGGCTAATAGCCAGTGTAGGAGTCATTCTCAATAACAAAGAGGGTTTTACAGCTGCCATTACGAACTGCATGGCATAGTATCTATTAGCGTCAAGACCAAACGACCTTACGACCTAAGACCCCAAGACCAAAGGCCAGGCCAAAGACCTTAAGGCCCAAAGCCAAAAGACCTTACCCTAATTTATGAA
This sequence comes from Tiliacea aurago, assembly GCA_948098905.1. Classification (NCBI taxonomy): domain Eukaryota; kingdom Metazoa; phylum Arthropoda; class Insecta; order Lepidoptera; family Noctuidae; genus Tiliacea; species Tiliacea aurago. Next base: position 10,956,006 of record OX402603.1, on the reverse strand, counting down.
CTAAGGTCAAAAGTTATATTAATCGATCTTAGATTTAGCCCCTCCAAAGGGCCACATAGCCAGTGTAGGAGTCATTCTCAATAACAAAAAAGGTTTTACAGCTGCCATTACGAACTGCATGGCATAGTATCTATTAGCGTCTGCTTTGCACATGTTGTCTTGTATATGTTGGTAGCCCATTAGAATGATGACGGTGGAAAATATTGACATTAGGATGGACCTGTTCTTTGTGTAGTGGCGGTATCTGTAACAAAACAGAAAAAAATATTTATTTTATTTATTTATTTTACTTTAACGTAAAACGGCCAAAGGCCAATTACATTAGTTAAATACATAACACATTATATTAGTACAAAAATACAGAATACAGCTACTCGACAGTCATACGCTCATCTCACAATACTCCAGACATGTTGACAAGATCTTCTTCCGTTCATCCGCGAACACATCACAGTGAGGCTTACGGCCGAACCCAATAACTTATTTTCAGTTAAAGACAGATCGCTATTGATGATAGACAGTATAATTATATCTATGCTCGGATGGCGTCTCACAATCATTGATAAAGGCTATCTATGTAACGAAAACAATAAGTAGGTTTCTCTACTTCGCTCTCCCGTGCGTTCCATTACAACCAACATCACTTTAAAAAACAACATGTGTAATTAGGGTTATATTAAAACTTCTTTGTTTCTTAGTTCTAAATAAGTTACTGGATTAAGATATAATTCTGTAGAGCCATATTTGTTATGGCCGCGAATCAAAATACAACCTGTTACTGACCTGCAAATTGCAAAAAACGTAATAAAATTTGAATTTCGCGGGCTACCTTAGCACATTAATGTAATTTTTTTTTGTTTTAACTTAAATTCATGTTGGAATGGTGCTTGCACGGGGGGTGTAAGTAAGGGGGGGGGGTTAAATTTCTGTTATTTTTTGCCTAGGGCGCACCGTTTTCGAGATATTTGAATTTCAATTTTTTTTTATTACTTTAAATAAAAAAAAACATCTATGATCAAAGTCAAATTGTTTATTTCAAATAGGCACATAAAAGGCACTTTTGAACGATCATTATTGCAAGTACTAAAGAGTTCATTTTAGCTTGGCTACTTTACGTTTATCCCTGCAATTCGGGGAATAGCCAAATCTGCCATCTGTAGTACTGTCCTGTCAAACAAATCGTATAACGGGACGCATACTTTGGCATTTTCATACAAAGAGATATCTGTTGTAGGCGATACACCCTCCCATCAGTAGATAGCGTGGGCCGGTATGATTCCTAGATTATTGGGACGTTAAAACCATCGATAGATATATTTTTATATCTCCAGTAGGCCGAAACTGGTGATATATAGGTTATTGGGTTCGGCCGTTAGCGTCCAAGAGAGCGTTGAGCGCAGAGAGTGTGCGAGGGACAGGAAACTGGGCTCGAGCGACGGTTTGACTCCAAGGCACGGCGAACAATCGGTGCCTCCTGCTACGGTTATAGTTCATCGGAGCAAAAAGATGGGACAGTTCGTCATGCAATTCAGGAGCATCTGTTTTTCCGTGAAGGATCTTACACATATTAATAATTTGGTCATTTTTTCTTCTAACCTCGAGAGAATTATAACCTAAACAGCCTAAAAGAAAGTTCGAAGGATACATAAACGGATAATATCCATTCAAACGTTTATTTTTTTGTTTTTTTTTTTACCTTTTCTAAGAGTAAAGTGTACTTCTTTTCGTGCGGGTTCCAGACGCATGCACTGGACTCCAGTTTGGTACGAACAAGTACATTAAAAATAGATTTAATATCGCTGGTGTTGCTAAAATCTTTAGCATAGCGTAGAATGAAACCTAATCGCCTAAATAAATATTTTGCTACTGTTGCCATGTGATCATGAAACGTTAGATTGTTGTCAAATGTGACACCTAGATCCTTCATTCCAGATGTTCTAGTAATAGCGCTACCATTTATTTTATAAGTAAAGGTGATAGGATTTCGTGCTCGAGTAAAACTCATGACGAAGCATTTGGAAGAATTAAGTTCCATTTTGTTCTTTCCATCTCACTCCAATATCGCCTCAACATCACGCTGCAGTGCCAGACTATCGACTTCAGAATTAATTTCGGAAAAGAGTTTTAAATCATCTGCGTATAATAAACTTCTGGCTACAATATTAATATGTAGGACTTAAAAATACCCTTTTTAGGGTTCCGTAGACCGTACAGCTTTCTAGTACTAAGAGTCTATGAGCTAAGCCGGGGACAGACAGACAAACAGAAACTATAAGGGTTCCTTATAGTTTAGTTGACTACAGAACCCTAAAAAATTTTGTTTATAAATAATTATTGTTTTTGTTTTTTTTGTTTTGTTTAATATTCGAGTACGCGAACTGTTAGTGTCGTGCTTTCTTATAATTTAGATTGTATGTGTTTAGTTGGTAAGCCTTTAAGAGCGTTTAAACCGTACAGCTTTTCATACATACTTTCAAGCCCTTGTTTTTCGAAATGACTGAAACGATTTTAATGAAACTTCATACGCATAAGCAGGATACAAAGATCTAAAAAGTTAGTAAATAACATTTTCGAAAAATAGTGTTACAGCCAAATTAGACCGATTTTAATTTTTCCATAGAAACAGATTTCCAGTTATCTGTTTTTAAATAAGACATTTCGAATATGTCTTTACTAACTTTTTAGACTTTTGTATCTTGCTTTTATACGCATGAAGTTTCATTAAAATCGGTTCAGTCATTTCGAAAAACAAGGGCTTGAAAGATTGTATGAAATGCCGTAAGGTGTAAACGCTCTTAAATCAGGGACCGAAAACCTTTATAAATTACTGTACAGGTTTTTAAGGCACGTGTAAGATACAGGTAATCTTTATTTCGGTTACCAGTATTAATACCGGTTGTATTCAATTTTTAAGAATTAAGGTAACCTTTAAAAATACCGGTAAAAATAATAAAGGTTTTAACCGAAAAATTATAGTATTGATCATACCGGTTTCGGCTTTATATAAATAAATAAATAATATAATCAGCCAATAATGTTCCCAAAGTTGGGGCACAGGTCTCCTCTTTCTATGAAAGGGATTGGGTCGTAATCGAGCACGCGGGCCCAGTGCGGGTTGGTAGATGTCACATGTCTTCGATTTTTTTGTTCTAGGACATGCCAGTTTCCTCACAAAGTTTTCTTTCACCGAGCAATGATGATGAAATAATTTACACAATGTAAAGAACCTATCTGGGTTCAAACCCACTGCTCTAAATAAATAAATAAATCATGATAATTATCTACATTTTAAGACGCTGACAACAGGTAAACCACTGTCACTGTCAGACAGCATACAAAAGAAAGAGAAGCGCGATAACACAACGCTTGTAATTTATTGCAAAATATGAAGCAATTATTTATTAACTCAAAAATTTGTTGAGTAATCGAAAATAAAAAACAACCAAGTTCTGGATACAAATAAGACGTTCTTGTTATTAATTAAATACCAACCGTTCGTTGATATTTAATACAGATATTTTGGATTGAAACTCAAAGTAAAGGGTTAGTTTACCGTTAATTTGTATCGAGATTTTTTTTTCTAAACGTGTTTTGGTGACAACCAAGTTCTGAGAAATATGTTCAAGAATAACCATTTATGTATTCAATAGAAAGATATGGTAGGCGCTCCTCGATGTAGACCGCATAAATTAGGTGAAAGAACACAATCGACCTACATTACTCTCGGTTTGCGGGGTATACCCGAATCGTAGTTTGTTTCAGAGTTGTTATGGGTACGTAACAGTGACAATTATTGCGATCTCGTTCCCGCTATAGCCCGCGTAATATGTCTATCTATTTCGGTTGTCGAGCACATGACGCACGACATCGGGTCCATTTAATATTTACGTGATGTTAGAGACATCAATGAGAATAACATATATTTTTTCCGCTACCACAAACTAAGTATATAGATTTGGCAATTTTTTTTTTAAGACAAGTCTACTTTTATTATTTGCCTCTTGTTAGCGCCTTAATAACTTACTCAGCAACAGCAGGAGTCACACATAAGGCCCACCCCAGCAGACTGCCCGTAGACAGTACTAACACGGACATCGGCGTTGTGGACACACGAATAGACTCCGGGTTCTCGCACCAGCGAAATGTCTGGAAAGAGTATGGGTATAATTATTTAATGGAGATTAATGAGGAACGCGTAGAACAGAAGTAAAATAGGTATGAACAATAACATCTTATTCTTCTGTTGTTTTTGTTTTTAGGGTTCCATACCCAAGGGCCCTCACGCCCCTAGTCGCCGCGGTAGACGCCCCGGGCGTCGGGAGTCACAGGCCGATTCCCGGCCACCATAGGCGCGGGCTTGCGGACGGTGAGCGATGGGTAGCTCGCAGTCCGATTAAAATTCTTCGTTTAAATCATGTATGATATGGTACTGAAGCTGAAGCTTTCGTTTGAGTCCGACTCGCATTTGGTTGGTTTTTTGTATTTTCATTTTTCTGTCATAATAGAAAAATAGCTAAAAAAGCTCTCTTTAAAAACATTTAATAAATTTGAAAAATAACTTTAAACCGAATACAAATGGATTCATTCGATATTAATTAAATAAATTGAACTCAGAATTGAATTGAATTATTGCGAGGAAATCGTGGAAATACGGGTGCAAACCAAAAGGAAAAAACGGAACCCTTATAGGATCACTTCGTTGTCCGTTTGTCCGTCTGTCTGTCAGTCTGTCAAGACCCTTTTTCTCAGGAACGCGTGAAGGTATCAAGTTGAAATTAATATGAAATACGTAGATCTACTGTCCCTTGGAGCTCTAAAAAAAATCAAAATTCTAAGTCAATGCAATAAAAAAATACGGCGTTTTATGCAACATATATTTTGATACTCGCAAATAAATCAAAACCTATAGGGTACTTCCCGTTGACCTAGAATCATGAAATTTGGCAAGAAGCAAGGTCTCACGAGTAAAGGAAAAAGTCCGAAAATCGATAATTTCTAATTTTATCACTTATTTTTTTTTTTTGCAATCACAAACTTACATTTCCGGTTGGAAAATTTACCGTGGCGTATATCGATGTATGGGAGAACGTGTTTTTCAACTACAATGTTAAGTTTGTTTTTGGGATAGATTCATCCTAACTACGGAACTCTTCATTGTGCGTGGTCCGACACACACTTAGTCGTTATTAGGGTTCCGTACCAAAATGGTAAAAAGGAACCCTTATGGTGAGACTATGTCTGTCACACCTGGATATCTCAAGAACTACTAATGCTATCAACTTGAAATTTAGAATAGTTTTAGATGACGTTTGCCCAACTATTTTAAACAAGAAATTGAAAAAAATATAGCTTTATTCAAAAGGGACTGAAAGGGGGAGGGGGGTCTTAAAATTTTTAAGTGGGGCTACTAGCACATGTATCATATGAAAGAACGCTGTTTGCACATTCTCAAAAATTTTTTTTAGGCAGCATAGTTTATGACTTTAGATGAAAAATGTAAAAAAAAAATACCGCTGCCGTTATCTCCGAATTTTGCATAGATTAAAATCTGAAATTATTCTATGTGATAGAAGTTTATGTAAAGATATAGACCGATGTCTCTAAATAGCACAGTTTTTCAGAAATTATCAACATCTATATATACGTACGGAACCCTCGGTGCGCGAGTCCGACTCGCTCTTGACCGGTTTTTTATTTTTTAAAGTAGTCACAAAATCACTAACCAGTTTAACAGTCCAGTGCGGGTCCCATCCGCACAACTTAAGACTCCAGTACGTTAACACCGCGATCACTACCGTGACTATAGTACTGAGCACGTGACACGCTACTGCGCGCGCCGTCTCGTACGTCGCGTGATAGCCGTACTTCCAGATGAACGGGTCTGACACGTAGATGCAGAGGGCTGGGGCGAGAAAAGCGCCTGGAATTGAGGGAAAATATACAATTATACTCATTTGAAATATGATTAGAAATTTTAATAAAGACATCAAAAGATCATTTCAGGCACCAATCTGCATGGTTTGCACATGATCTGACGAAGATTATGTCAGGGGGCCTAAAATGGACGCTTTGGCAGAATCATAATATGAAACTGCGTGCAATTCATATCCCGCAATTCATCTGTTTGACAGTTTGAATGGAGTTTCGTAAAATGGGCCACAAATTATGAATTGCTATAGTGAAGTCTAATGTCGAATATCAGCTGTCAAACAGATGTATTGCGGGATGTATGAATTGTACGCAGTAAAGCGTCCATTTTAGGCCTGCTGGACTTTAAAAGAGACTGTGACCTCTGAATTTGTTTCGGCGTTTCTTCTCAGAGTAGTCAGATACGAAACGCCGACCTCATCTAGTTTTTTTTTTAATATGATTGACGTGTAAAAGTGTTTGTACAAACCTACTTACAGAAAATAATAATTTATCATTAAACCTTTTTTACTGTCCGTTCAACCGATTTTGACTTATTCTGCGTTGGTAGCATAACAAATGGCAGCTGTAATAAACAGTTCTTGCTTTTAAGACGGAGATATATGCCAGTGACCTTGAGTAGTTAGCTTGCGTGTTCTGTACTGAGCTCACGCAACGCGTCGTACGTTCAGCATAGTACTCGCCCATCAAGGAGCTCTGTCCCCAATTGACGCATTATTAATTTATTATACACAAAACAAAAGGTATTTTAATAAAACGCGTATACTTAAAGATCAATAATTAAATTATCTATAAATTGGTGAAGGTTTCAGAAAAATACGCTTGGTAGATTTTGCGCCATTCTCAGTTTTTTATCCGCGTTAGACATAACTTTACAAATTAATTTCACAATGTAATATAAACATAATCTAAAATATTCACATATTAAATTATTGAGAAAATGCTTTAATTTAACATATTTTTTTCTTCAAATCATTAACACAACTCTTTTAGACGTGATCTTCAGTATAAAATCATTAAAAGTCGGTTATCGTCGCCTTAATGCACTCTTATGTGCTTTTAAAACCGCCAACATTTAAAGTTTCCATTTATTTTTACGTACTATATTTTCTCTTATTTTTTAACACCATAGCTTATTTAACCCTTCCCTTTTTTTTTGTTCCGGGGTAGAAAATCCTCATGGTTGTCCTGCGCCCTGGGGCGGGCGGAGGGGTCTGTCAGACTCTTACTGACTAAAAACCACCCCGGTGTTCCCTTCCCACACTTGCACCGGGGATTATTAGATCTTGTGTGACTTCCGCGATCCTTGGCATGGCGGGCCACTTCAAGTCTGGGGTAGGGGGCCGATTTCAGACGTGTGGAACGCGCCGCCACCTCGGGTCTTGTACGATACGACGGCGGACGTCCCCGAGTCCGCCGTCCCTGGACCCATTTAGGGGGGCCGGAAGAGGGTATTATCTGCCCCCGCCGACGCCCAGTGCGCCTGCTGCGGGCCGGGTGAGTGGGAGAGATTTCCCGCTCCCTTTCTGCAGAAGGATACCACCGCGTCCAAGGACGCCTCGCTGCCGACCATCGCGTCGGCCACGGCCGGCAGCGATAGTTCACTGCCTACTCCTGAGATGAAAGCACGGTGAGGTCCCAAGCGGCACACTCTGCCAGCGTATGCCGCGCCGTGTTCTCCCGGCATTTAACCCTTCCCTAGCCTGCGTTTACCCTCAAATATAACTAACACAGATTCTTACCAATTAGAGCGCCGATCACACATTGATGAGGGAAGTGTGCAGCGACATACAATCGTGCTAACATCACCGAGCCGATCGCCACAGTGAACAGCGGGTACATCAGGTACTTCCACCACCAAATGTAGTATTTTCTGTTGACAAAAGGACGGTATTTTGCATTTAGTTTCGTGATTATTGTAGTTTAATTAATGGCTAATTGTTTTTCAGGCCACTAACAACTTAAAGGGCGACTAACTATTTGCTACTAAAAAATAACTTGGCAGCGATTAAATATTATTTTTAAATTTATATCAACAAAAGTTATGTAAGTAATGTTTTATTTCGTTCACACAATCAATATAGTAATTATCCATACAGCATAATACCAATATTATAAAACAAATTGTTTGTGGAAGGTATATGATACTGTTATTGAATCATTTGGGTTAGGTTAGGTTAGAACAGTGACCATTCGCCTCTATTGTTGGTAAATTCAGTTACCAAAACAAAAAATCGATGCCAGTTTAAATTAAAACAAAGCTATCAACTGATTATTAAGCTGCTACTTCCCACTTCAAATTATACTTCGCTGTAGCTGCCAACCTATTATTTTTGCTACCGGCTTTAATTATTTTTTAATCCCATATTCAGATTAATTTGTCGCCGCGTTAAATACATACATTAATTAATCTGTAAAGGACCGTACCTCACTACAAACATTCGTACGCACATTATCTGTGAAGTCTTCGATACTCAAAACTAACGTTTATTGCAGTCCACAATGTGTTCTTAGTTTGTTTTTGGGATAGATTCATCCTGACTACGGAAAAACCGATCCAAAGTTCCGGCTTATGGCCAATGTGACGGATATGGTTTACGTGGTGGGACAATGAAAAAAGACCACGTAAAGTTGTCAACATAGATATTATAATTTCATAAAAAGAGAAGGAGATAGGTAAGTTTATGGTCATAAGATTCCCTTAAATTCCCTTGGGAGTAGCACAGTATTCTCCTGGCTCAGCCTGGTGTGACGATGACCGCGGCGGGTGTGCCACGCTGCAGACGCCAGGGATGGTGACGGTCGGCGGATGTTCTCGCCAGACCCGAAGCCCAGCTCGACGTGCCGCGCGGGTAAATATGTACCCGGCGCGGAGCTGGTGGATTGCCGGAAATGGTGGGACCGGGCCAGACCTAGTAAAATAAACTTACTTATCGTGCATGATGTGTGATATCCACATCAGCGATAGTACCAGCAACATAGCGGCTGACATAGAGTGACCGGAGGGACTGCCGGGCCCCGTCTCACAAGTTTGTGGTGTTTGCTGTAATACGGGTCTTCGGGGTTCAGAGTAGAATGTGGTTTCGCGTATCCACCAGTACGGGCGGTCTTCGAGGAACCACCTGAAATCGAATGGAAAAATTTGTGCTGCATATGGGTCTTGATTTAGATTTTTTACACAACTGCATCAGAGAGATCTACATCTGACTGAGCATGACATACCCTGGCACATTCAATTCAATGAAAGACCCAGTACATGGTAGCTTTTTAGTAGGTGCTACATAGTGCTCACACATGTGCTATCCAATTATACAATACTAAGAGATTGAATTTACACAATGCAAAGGTAGTTTTTACAATCTTCAGCAGCTCCAACAATATTTTCCAATGCTAATCAATTAGTATATACGCCCTTGTGGAGCAGGACCAGCGTTGAGCCAAGCATTTTTGTCAGCGATATAATCCCCCAACTTATAATAATAGCTTGGCTTATTTTACGGTGAAAATAATGGTAATTAAAAAAAAATATAACATAATACCTGCTACAAAGTTAGTTCAGTTAATATGCAATGTTTAATTATTTAATTATCTAATTTGAAGTATTTTTTTAATAACAGCAGTTTATTGTTTGGTTTGGAGGTAACTTTGGATTTTTTTTCTATGGAGAAAATTTTATGGAATCCTGTTTTCGTCAAACATAGTACTTAACATTAATCCTCAACTTTACCATAAAATATTTATTTCAAAATTAATGCTGCAGTATTTTTGACATAACGGAGTATCATGCTAAGCCATTTGAGGTAGTATAGGCTATTATATGGGTCACCAATGGTCAATAAATTATAAATGATGGGGATAGGGTTAGAGCACTTTATGACATTTTTTTTTTTTTATTAATAAAATAAACATACCATTTCATAACAGCATTCAACCAGCCTCCGAAAGCCAAACACAGTAGCAACTGCGAAGCAAATACCGAGTCTATGATGGAGATCAGCGGAAACATGAACTCAAATGCATGGTGCGGGTCAAACACGTGGTTGACTATCTCAAAGTAGTTGGCATGGTCTGCAAACCTGCGGATAGAGAATATCATCATCATCATCTGCCCAGCCTTCTCACAACTATATTAGGGTCAGCTTCCAGTCCAACCTTATCCAGCTGTCTAACAGTGTTTTATATGGATCACCTGCCTATCTGAGCTCAAGTTTCTGGGTGACTGGATTGTGGATTGCTAGGGTTGAGTTTCAGGAAAAATGAAAAATAAAAAACTGTCAAAATCAGGGCTCGGAAACCGGTTTATCAATTGTATCAAAAATAATTTGTATCTTCGTAAATATAAATTAACTGGTTTCAATAATATAATTTTCTAAATAATTCTTATTTGTAAGCTCTTGGGATGTGAAGTGAACCTTATTTATAAGAAAGTGCTTGTATTGCTGATAACACCGTAACTACTTGGGAAACGCCTGTAGGGCTAGGGCTAGAAATACTGATTAGTTATTGTATAACATGCTAAAAGGTCGAGTTTTAAAACTGACTTATGAAAATTAAAGTTCCTGCACTTACTTAACTCAATTTTAATCAGAAACGAATCTAATTTTCATAGCAATTGCGTGAGGAATTTGAAATTCGTCGCACAATGCAGTATTTCAATGAAATAATCAATATTATTATTAGTTTACCAGTATTGCACAAATTCTATGCATGTTACACCAAATGCGTAGATTTGCTCCATCGTACCACAGTATTTAAAGTAAAGTTTTATAGAAACATTGTATTATTATGTAATGGAACTTAGTTTTATTTTGTATTTTCTAATTTCGACGTTCTAACCAAAACAAAATACCATGGTCAACTCACGATGGCCAATTTTGATAGCGAAACGAATTTCAAATGTCATTGTCAAAGTCTAACTTCATTATTTCTGAAATGAAAAATCTAAAAAATACTTTTGATAATTATATTATTTTCTGATTAGCATTCTTCACCATAATCTCTAATAATTTAGTAAAGCTTTTATTTCACCACATCTTTACTATTATGTTTCATTTCTTTATTTTTGTGCCCTGACATCTTGTGGTTACATTGATTACGAAGAGCTTCTGCGACATCTACTGTTGAATAGCAGGACTTAACATTCAGAAATATTCAAAGCTTTTACCACTGCTACCCATTAAGAGATGGCGCTGTTAACTCAGCGGAAAAACATTAGCCGAAATATTTTACCGTTAGATTTCATCATGATAAAAACCATTTTTGTCACACTTTTCCAAAAAAACAAGGGTAGGTACGTACTACTGAACATTGCCAAGTAACCCCTTAAAATATTTGGGCCGATCCGGTACCTAAATAACCAATCACTGAAATTCTGAAATTTGGATAGAGCCCGCTAATTATTACGGTACAACTTGCAGTCAGGAATTGATTCCATTTCAAAGACAGAGGTTCACTGTGGCGTTAATTTTTCGTGTTCTTAACAGCTGTACGAGAGCTCCTGCTATGTTATTTATATTTAGCCATCGCTCACTCATTTTATTAGTGATCGATGGATTTAGCAGTGGCCAGTCAGCTTAATGGTAACGAAGCCCGGACACACGGCACGAACGGTAGCACAACTCTACCTGAAATCCTAAAGAATTCTTCATTATTGTACTTACCTACTGAAAAAACATAATACATCTGGGGGCCTAAAATGGACGCTTTGGCAGAATCATATTACGACCTGCGTACAATTCATACATCCCGCAATTCATCTGTTTGACCGCTGCTATTTGACATTAGACTTCACTATTTATCAATTCATATTTTGTGGACCATTTTACGAAACTCCATACAAAACTGTCAAGCAGATGAATTGCGGGATATAAATTGTACGCAGATCATATTATGATTCTGCCAAAGCGTCCATTTTAGGCCCCCTGTAGGTATTCGAAAAAAAGAGATAAACGGTTAAAAAACAATTTCGTCAGATTACCGAAAGGTTAACGTTTTAGTGCGACGCTAGATGGCGCTGCTCTCTCTCGGGACCTGTGAGGGCGGATTATTGTTTTAATAATTGAATATTATACTATGGTAGCGATACAACGAGCAACGCAAGTTTGGAACGAACTGGATAATATTTTTGAAAGGTAAAATGTAATATTGTTGGTAAAATACTTGAATTTGTGGCTCGTACCCGTACGTTTAATAATTTGTAACTTAGGTACTTACATATAAAAGCTTATCAGAAATATTGCAAACAGACGAGCAAAAATCAATGTAGTAATTTCAATAATTAGGTTTTATGGTATTTTACGTCCAGGGAGCCTAAAATGGACGCTTTGACAGAATCATGCGTGCAATTCATACAGCCCGCAATTCATCTGTTTGACAGCTGCTATTTAACATTAGACTTCACTATATTAATTCTTAATTTGTGGACCATTTTACGAAACTCCATACACAACTGTCAAACAGATGAATTGCGGGATATGAATTGTACGCAGATCTTATTATGATTCTGCGAAAGCGTATATTTTAGGCCCCCAGGCATCCAGCAGAATCATAGATCTGCGTACAATTCATACATTCCGCAATTCATCTGTTTGACAGCTGTCTGGAAATTCAGTCTGGAAGACTTTATTATTATTATTACTAGGTACTTAGGAAATAATTACAGCTGAAAAAGACTATCTTCGCAAAAATAATGTAGTGGGTATTTAGAAAGACTGAAATTGAATACAATAGAAAATACTTTTGTAGGTACTACCTACAGCTAACTGAGGTAGACGAAACGAAAGCAGGATGATCGGCAGCACGTAGTGTTCTGTAGTTTCTGCCCACTGGAAAATAGGCAAGATTCAGGCTCAGGAATGTATGATAATAGTGTTATTTTGATATTAGTGCGGTAAGTTGGTTTTTACAAACGAGTAGACCAATGTAAGCCCTCGACTTAGTCACGAGTTTGTAAATACCAACTTCCGCGCGTGTGTCTTATAACGTTTTTCAACACATTTGCGAGAAAACCAGTAGGTGACAATAGGTAATAAAATAAACCATTAAAACATTTTAAGAGAATGATTGAGTATTTCTTCGAGTCTTCCATGATATAAAATTATTGTAAATCATTAAATAGCACTCACGATTTTGGCGGCTCATTCAAGATATCGGTGCAGTAGATTCCATAAATATCGGATTTCTCACTTGAACTCATATTATTATTTTGTAATTATCAGTCGGAAAGTCGTAACAATCTTTGACATTTATAATAATAAAATGGCGCGAATTTGCATATGGCGCCACGTGCTCATGGTGAAAAGTAGATAGTACTACATCTTTCGTCTCATTTTCTCTTTAATAATAAAGTGAGATAAACGTATTGAGCAAAAGCGCTTCCAAGGAGGTTCGATCATTCAACTTATTTATTCTCGTAATTTGTAACAGCTTGGTGGAATTCTTATAAAATATTTATAGTAATTAAAAAAAAACCGTAAAGGATACGCACGGCGCTACAACCAAGGGGGCGGTAAAACATGTACTTAGGTGAGAGTACCTATTTTACCGCCCGTTCCGTTGTATGGTGCGTAATTTTTAACTTTCGAACAATATGTATACAGGCTTCGTAAATGCATTTTTTGAGCAAATGTGTTGAAAAAGTTTTTTCAACCAATCTTAATCGTCTCTCCGTTCCTACCACGATAAAGACTTAAAACAAATATATCCCAACAGCATTAGACACAACGTAGACACAATCTATTGTCTGAGCTGTACGCAGATATAAACTTCGCTCAGATTTGGCCAAATTTAATCTTAGCAGCGGCGGCGGAGAGCCTGGCTTAAAGGGTTGAAAGATCCTACAACAGATCGGAAGATAGCGTAGAAAAATAATGAGATATTTGTTCGGTACAATATTTGCGACCGAACAGCTCTGGGGGCCTAAAATGGACGCTTTGGAAGAATCATAATATGATCTGCGTACAATTCCTACATCCCGCAATTCATTTGTTTGACAGCTGCTTTTTACATTAGACTTCAATAGAGCAATTCATAATTAGTGGACCATTTTACGAAACTCCATACAAAACTGTCAAACAGATGAATTGCGGGATATGAATTGTACGCAGATCATATTATGATTCTGCCAAAGCGTCCATTTTAGGCCCCCAGCACTTTTGCCTGTATGTATTTCCATAAATGCATGTAAGTATCGCAACTAGTACCAGTTAGTGCGTATTCGACCACCAATCGCGTAACTCAAACCAAACCACGTCAAACCATTTTAGTGCTAACTTAGCTTAGATTTACCATTTAATTGTATTGTAATAACTAGTAGTATTCAATATAATCTTTAAACCACAGCATAAATTCGTATCATTAAATCATAACCAGTCTGTTATAGTACCAAATCCACCATATTAACCAAATATTAGCCAACCCAGAAGTTAGTGCTAAACCAAGCAGGCGTTAACTTCTACAATTTTATTTATTTATTAAAATCTCCCTTACAACTATCATTACAGGTGTAGGTATACCTAATGCGATAGCGCGGTCTTATAATTAACTTAAAATCTAAAACTATGAAAAACGTAAAAGAATAATAAACTAGTAAGTAATAGTATGTACATAAAGGTCATAAACATCTAAAAATAATAACCACTGTACTAACTTCCATAAATAAAAAAATAAACAATATTTAAAATTTAAAAAACAATACAACATTAGTTTTTGTTTACACTAAACCCGAAAAAATCAGCTGTTCCATACATTTGTGTTCACTTAAATCGACGAAATGTATGGAACAGCTGATTTTTTTTTCGTGATTTCAAGATTGGTTCCATAGAAAAAGTTGTTTGAGTACAATGACCTCTTTTCGGGTTTAGTGTAAACAAAAACGAATGTTGTATACTCCATTTGAAATAAGTTTAGACGCTTAAATAAACCTTTTTTACAGACCGTTCAACCGATTTTGACTTCTATTGCGTTGGCAGCTAGACAAATGGCAGCTGTAATAAACAGTTGGTATTGTAACCACGTTTTTGCTTTCAATGCCATCCTTATGCCTATGGAATAGAAATCAAAATCAGCTGAACGGACTGTAAAAAAGTTTATTTAAATGTCTAACCTTATTTCTTAAGGAGTATAGCATACTCTAATCTACACTATCTTTATCATACAATAAACAACAGTATTTTTGCAAATTCACTCAAAGAAATTTCATTCATCGAAATTATTACGACCGTCAACTATGTGCGATAACGATAACATAGCTTCGATGCGAGGCGATAATTATTAATAACAGGTAAGTCTTAGCCAGGACCGAAAACTCTTTATAAATTACGGTACAGGTATTGAAGAATTTCGGTTACCTCTAAGATTAAGGTTACGGCTATCCGGGTAACCATAGGAAGAAGAAATATGTTACCTCTATTTAGGTTACCGTTTTAATACCGGTTATGTGCCGGTTACCTAAAAGCCAGGGCCGTGATTGGTCGGCGCGCGGATCGACTCACACACAGGCGATGTGCGCCCTTTGACTAATTTAGCCGACGGCACGTGTCAGATAGAGATAACCTTTATTTCGGTTACCGGTTTTAATACCGGTTGTATTCAATTTCTAAGAATTCAGGGGGATGCTTTAAGGTAGCCCGATTCTTACGTTTTTTGCAAAATCCTACTGAATGATTTTTTCAGAAATAATCACTCAGTAGTATTTTTTGAACTTAGAGAGATGTAATGCTGATTCTAAAGATTATAAATAAGTAAAGCCATAATGATACGGCCGCGAATCATACTTAGATCAACATACAACCTGTTAATGACCTGCAAATTGCAAAAAAATTTAAATTCGCGGGCTACCGTAACCTTTAAAAATACCGGTAAAAATAATAAAGTTTGTAACCGAAAAATACCGGTATTGATCATACCGGTTTCGGTCATATATAGCCCCATAGCCATATGGGGCTGGCGTAGCATGCGTAGTTCATACAAACGTAATACCAAAATAATTTGTAAATCAAACATATTCTTAAGGTAGTGTACATATTTATTTCGAAATATCTATGTTCCCAAATATATATTTTGAAAGGAAAATGATATAAAGACGAGATATGAGGAATTTAAAATTTCTATAGAAAACTTATTTTCCTCATAACTCTTGTTTAAATCAGTGTCCATTCAAAATATATATATTTGGGAACCTAGATATTCTGTATTCCAATCGGAATAAAGGCACAGTACCTTAAGAATATGTTTAATTTACAAATTATTTTGGTATTACGTTTGTATGAACTACGCATCCATCGCCGGCCTCATAATGGTCAGTCATACCCGCTACTATATACTGACTGTCTTTGTTACCACGCAATAGCATAGCATGAGCTATCCTCATAGATAGCTATAGGTCAACCAATGCGAGGAAAGAAATGAATAACAAGAAGATCCTGCGATGCTGTAAGTGAATTAGTAACAATGAGGTAGTGGCGCAACAAACTTAGCTTATGCATATTCAGCCATAGAATGTTCCCACAGCTGGGACTCAGGCCTCCTCTCTGTGAGAGGGAGCGGGCCGTAATCCACCACGCGGGCACAGTGCGGGTTGGTAGAAAAGAACAAAAGACATATGTCTTAAGGCGACGATAACCGACTTTTAATGATTTTATACTTAACATCACGTCTAAACGAGTTGTGTTAATGATTTGAAAAAAATATATGTTAAATTAAAGCATTTTCTCAATAACTTAATATGTGAATATTTTAGATTATGTTTATATTACATAGTGAAATTAATTTGTAAAGTTATGTCTAACGCGGATAAAAAACTGAGAATGGCGCAAAATCTACCAAGCGTATTTTTCTGAAACCTTCACCAATTTAAAGATAATTTAATTATTGATCTTTTAGTATACGTGTTTTATTAAAATACCTTTTGTTATGTGTATAATAAATTAATAATGCGTCAAATTGGGGACAGTGGTCCTTGATAGGCGAGACCTATTACTGGCTGAACGAACGACGCGTTGCGTGAGCTCAGTACAGAACACGCAAGCTATCCACTCAAGGTCACTGGCATATATCTGCGTCTTAAGTCGCCTGTGAAGCAGCTCGAACAGTCTCTTGAGGGTGTTGTCCGAGCGGTGGGACCTGTCCCTGATACAGAGGTGGATGCAGCTTCATGTTAGCGACTCTCCTCGTATTATTTGACATGAGTTTATGTATTGTGTATGTCTAATTCAGTTATTGATTGTTTTAATGTGTAATATTTTAATTTGATTGTGATAGTTGATTATTTTAATTGGATTTTCATTTTTATATAATGTATGGACTATGTCTGAAATAAATGAATTAATAATAATAATCAGCCTAATAATGTTCCTACTCCTGGGACTCAGGGTCTCAGGCCTTCTCTCTTCGAGAGGGAGTGGGCCGTAATCCACCACGCGGGCCCAGTGCGGGTTGTTGGATGTCACATGTCTTCGAATTGTTGGTTTTAGGACAAGCCGGTTTCCTCACGATATTTTCCTTCAACGTTTTGAGAGCAGTGGTGATGTACCCGGTAAATAGTAGCTCTATTCTACATAGTACTCACAACTACTAAAGTTCTTAATAATTTATTACAATCTAGCATAAACTAATAAGCAATTTAACTCTAACTTATTATTTTACTTGATAGATTACGTTATAACTAAGAATAGTGTCAATTTGCACTTTTACACAATTCCGTAGCACTTTCTTAGAGTCTGATAATTAATAAAAACACTTTGTTCATGTGTTATATGTATAACACAGCATTGTTACTATGCGGCGGCGATCTCTCGCGTCCGGCCCTGGTTCAGGCCATGGTTCGGAGCGAGAGTGCATGGGAGGCCGTCACCTCCTTCTGCGAATTAGTAATGCTTGCGAAGGAGGAGGCGGAACGCGTGAGGGAGAGGCAAGGTTCGCGCCCTCGCGCCCCTAGTCGCCGCAGGAGTCGTCGGGAGTCGCAAGCCGATTTCCGGTCACCGTAGGCGCGGGCCTGCGGACGGTGAGCGATGGGTAGCTCACCGTCCGATAAGGACCAGGCCCGGGTCGACGGCGCGTCGTATTCCACGCGCGCCTCAAAGAGTTGTCAGCACCAAAATCAAATCAAAAATCAATCAAAAATATTTTTATTACACATAAGCCTACATGGGCACTTATGAAACGTCAGAAGCTAGGTGCACGGTTCCAATTGGTCGTTTCCTATGGAGAAGAGCCGGCAAGAAACTCCACGGTCACTCTTTAAAAAAAATAAAATTGGCTTTTACAATGTTTTCAAATTACAGTGTTATTAGGTATGAGAGGACAGCGTAGGCCCATCAAAAGTACCAGGAACTTAACAAAATAGAAAATGGTTTAAAGATCTACAGTCTAATAAGCCTACAACGTCCTCACATTGACAAAAAAAAAACAATATAAAATATGATTAAAATAATAAAAGTTAGAATCTTGTTGAAATTTAAATTGTAGGTATAATAATGTCAAGTAAGAAAAACATTATGTCAGTGAAGTTTGTAAAAAAAAGATAAAATTAAATTAAAAAATAACTTCGTAATTTGGGAGCTGTTAATAGACATTTACATAGTTTTGCCGTTAATGAGGTACCAGGGAGGCCACATGTACAGAAGGAATTAATGCCAAACTTCCTTATCTTCAACGTAGTCCTTAATCTTATAATATGCTTTTTTGATAAGGGCACGTTTAATGTGCGTTTTGAATTTTCCATCACTAAGTTCTGTAACCGATTGTGGCAACTTGTTATAAAAGCGTATACTGTTTACAAGAAATGACTTGCTTGTTTTAGTTAATCTAAATTTGGGTAACACAATTTCATGTTTACTACGTGTATTTATATTATGGAAATCACTTCTTATTTTGAATAGTCCTTAGTTTTTGCGAACATATAAAATACTTTCTAAGATATAAAGAGAGGGCAGAGTTAGTACATCAATTTCTTTGAATTTGTTTCTAAGGCACTCACGAGGACCCATTCCATAGATCGCGCGGATTGCCCTCTTTTGTAAAATGAAAATTGAATCTACGTCGGCTGCCGATCCTCACAGCAGAACGCCATAAGACATAATACTGTGGAAGTAAGCAAAGTACACTAACCTAGCTGTGGCTATATCTGTCAACTGCCTTATTTTTCTTACTGCATATGCAGCTGAACTTAATCTACCTGAAAGAGCTCTAATGTGGGCACCCCACTGCAATTTCGAATCTAGAGTAATTCCTAGAAATACAGTTTCCGTAATAGCATCTAGCTTCTTACCATCAAGTTTTAAATTAAGACCTACTTGGGGTACATTTGGTAATGAGAATTTAAGACATTTTGTTTTGTTCGCATTAAGTAAGAGATTATTAGCTGCGAACCATTTCGAAAGAACAGCCAGACTATCGTTGACGTGTAAGACATCCGTATCTTTTCTATCTATTTTAAAAATAAGAGAAGTGTCATCAGCGAATAGAATTATATCCGATAAGTTAGCCATCATGTAAGGAAGATCATTTATATAAACTAGAAATAAGAAAGGGCCAAGAATTGAACCTTGAGGCACGCCCATCCTTACTAGAGATCCCGATGACGTCATCCCATTAACGTTTACTTTTTGCTGCCTGTTTGATAGATAAGAAAGAACAAGATCAGCAGCTTGTCCACGAATTCCGTAGTGGTGTAATTTACAGATCAGTGTATTGTGGTCAACGCAGTCAAACGCCTTTGAGAGGTCACAGAAAATGCCAATGGCATCCTGGGATTTCTCCCAGGATTCCAAAATGTGACTGATGAGTTTTACTCCTGCGTCAGTCGTCGACCTACCTTTCGTGAAACCAAACTGATTACTATGTAAAATTCTATTTGAATTAAAATGCGACAACATCTGGTCTAGCATGATTTTTTCATATATTTTACTCAATGCTGGTAGCACAGATATAGGTCTATAATTAGAGGGATCACTCTTACTTCCCGATTTGAAAATTGGTACTACTTTACTATGTTTCATTAAATTAGGAAATATACCGCTGTCTAAACATTGATTAAATATGTCTGTTAGAACAGGGGCTATTGTGTCAATAATATCTCCAAGAACCTTAACGGAAATCCCCCATAATTCTTCAGTGTTCTTTATGTTAAGACTTTTGAATGCTTTTTTAATTGTAACAATAGAAATAGGCTTGAATTCAAAACTTGGAATGTCCTTAGAGAAGTTTTCTTTGAGAAGTGATTCAGCTAATAAAGATAATGAGGAAAGAGATTTCGTTAGGTCTATTAGGATGTTGGTAAAGAAATTTTCTAGTGTCTCAGCAACTTTTAACTTATCTGAAATGGTTTCATTATGAATTCTTAAAGACAATTCATTCTGATCTCGCTGTTTTGTGTTTCCAGTTTCTTTGTTAATTACCTGCCACACAGCTTTTATTTTATTTTCACCAACTGACGGGGTCCGCTAGGGCCAATGCCTGCCAGGGTTGCGAGTTTGTCCGAAAGGGATATCGTGGCCCTGGCACACAGGCAAATGAAGGAATACGGGTGGGTTTTAGTCAGTAAAAGTCTGACACGCCCTCCCGTTCCGCCCAGAGCGGGAGAAGTTATTTGATAATTTCCCACACAAAAAAAAAAAAAAAAAAGCATTGTTACTATTATTCATTCACTATTTATACTCTACACTTGTAGCGGCATCAACATCGCCACATACGAACTACGCGTCACACTGACGTCACGCAAAATCCTGCATCGCGCAATTAGAGTTTACCGCGCGACTAGCATATATACAACGTCCCGACATCAACCGTCGGGCAGTTGCCCACCAGACACGACACCCGTCTGGTCGGAGGATCCTCCCTTTTCTATGGTGGTTGAGTGAACTTTACACCCTGTTCCTCATATCTACCAAACACTAACTCAAATGGTTTAGTTCTCTTGAGCCTACGCACTATGTCCGTGTTGTCTAGCAGCTGAATTGCCTCAACATTCACATTTGTGCATTTCTTTCTTCACCTCTTTAGTAGCTCCCAAACCTCAGGTGGAAAGGCAACCTTATAAACGCTATCAAGCGGTGGATGGCGTTTTGTTCAGAATCTTTTTGATCTACAAAAGACTAGTTTGAATTGATTTTGATTTTGAAAAACGAGCAACCCTTACACGCATAATTATGATGTGTAACATCTGACCTTGGTATAGTACTTAATAATTCAGTGTATTCCCGTTGTCCCCGTATGCCATATCCCCGTCACGGGGACAGCGGGACGTGATTAATTTTTTTTCCCGTTGTCCCCTTATCGTACGAAGTAAACCTTTTTTAAATCGAAACAGCTAGGTTAGGTTAGGTTAGAACTGTGTGAACCACACAACGCACGAGCCGAGCGAGCGAAGCGAGCGGTGCCGCGGTAGCGGCCGGCGAGTGCCAGAAACATATTTTTGAATGTAAAACCAAACCACGGGGACAACGGGAAGTATTTTTAAATATTTAATTGAAGTACCGCTGTTACGGGGACACGGCGAACGGGGACAACGGGAATACACGAATAATTCCATGCTATTATAAAGTACTTACTAATTCCATGCTATTATTAAGTACTTACCAATTCCATGCTATTAAAAAGTTCTTACTTATTCCATACTCAAGCTGTAACTTCCTGTTACACACTTCATGTCCCTTGAAAGCGAGAGGAAAGATGTTAAACATAATAAAATAAATATCTATCTATAAATCTATCTAAATCTAGAGAGAAATCTAGGAGGAGCTCGTGTCTAAGTAATAAGTGCTGCACGGATCGATCCATCAGTGTATTCCCGTTGTCCCCGTATGCCATATCCCCGTCACGGGGACAGCGGGACGTGATTAAATTAATTCTCAATACACTTCCTCGAAAACTGGTTCATATCGCACTACGATTAGGTTCACAATGCAATACATTTCACACGCGTGCGATTTTTTATTTTCCAACACGTGTGCGGGAATAACAATTGCCATAGATAACCTAAACCTATACTTAGTCCAAATTGGTTCAATGCCTCTATCTATTCACACCGTCTCGCGCCAGAGACGGTCCTCTCTATTCGCAGGTGATTTTTTTTTTATACACGCCATAGATACGTCTTTACGGCGTTAATATTTTTGGAATATTTAATTAATTTATAAATAGAATACCATGATTATTACAACAAAACAAACGTTTATGAACAAATTAACATTTATTTATGTTCTAAACTCAAAAATATTTTAATTTTCTATTTTTCATAGTAGTTGATATTAGGCTGTTTATCGGCTTTATACCTTTGCTTCTCCTTCAAAAATCATAGTTTCCTATTATTTCATGACAAAAATATTTTTCATTATTTTATTATATTTCTTCAAAAGTGTATTGAAAAACGTCGTTTGATACACGTGGACATTTGTTATTGCAGTTCTCGGCTCAAAAACAACCTCGCCTACGGCTCGGGTGTTAATTCCGCCTCGAATGCAATAACAAACATTCTCCACTTGTATCAAAATGTACTATTCCCGTTGTCCCCATAACGTACGAAGTAAACCTTTTTGAAATCGAAACAGCAGGTTAGGTTAGAACTGTGACCACACAATGCACGAGGCGAGCAAGCGAAGCCAGTGGTGCCGCGGCAGCGGCCGGCGAGTGCCAGAATCATATTTTTGAATGTAAAACCAAACCACGGGGACACCGGGACGTATTTTTAAATATTTAATTGAAGTGCCGCTGTCCCCGTAGGACGGGGACACGGCGTACGGGGACAACGGGAATACACGGATCCATCAGGTTAGGCCACGCTTGCCACGGTGAGTCCGTGGATGGGTGAGATCTTCACATATCGAGACTAGAA
Organism: Tiliacea aurago; assembly: GCA_948098905.1. Taxonomy (NCBI): domain Eukaryota; kingdom Metazoa; phylum Arthropoda; class Insecta; order Lepidoptera; family Noctuidae; genus Tiliacea; species Tiliacea aurago. Next base: position 10,933,247 of record OX402603.1, on the reverse strand, counting down.
ACAAAAAATCATTTGACTCCTCCGTACCTCGGAAAGCACGTTTAGCGGTTGGTCCCGGCTGTCATACGTGGATCTTTGACAGTCGTTACGGGTCGTCAGAAGCCTGAAAGTCTGACAACCAGTCTTACTAAGGGGTATCGTGTTACCCAGTTACTGAGTTGTGGAGGTCAGATAGGCAGTCGCTCCATGTAAAATACTGGTCTTCTGCTGCATCTGGTCAGACTGGACGCCGACCCCAAAATTGTTGGAAAAAGGCTGGCAGATTGATTGATATCTATCTACCTAAAAGGAGCTGGGCCAGGTCTACTCTGAAGCGATAATCCAAAATATCGGCCGAATGTTCGGCCGTTTTATAACTTCCTTAATTTCCTTTTTTGACTTTGAATCCTTACCCAACTTAAAGTCACATTTTTGACTTTGGCTTATATCTTTGACTGTCGTTTTTTTAGCCGTAGTTTTTTTTTAAATAATATTTTAATGGCCTGGTTGCTGGGACCTTTTAGCCAAGTCTTGATTTAGTTACAAAACTTTTTTATATTGATGAAATGAATTATATTCAATCCATGATGATGATATCCCCGCCCGCTCCCCTTGAATTTCAGTAAAGATGTGGCACTTTACTGAAACCTCACGCGGACTTCTTGAGAGAACTTGAAGCGAAGTTGCACTGTATTGTTTCATTTGCCTACACTAATGCACGTTCACAAACACTTAATGGTTAATAATCCACCATTATTACACATTAATATTCGGCTAAACACAAATTTTGGAACATTAAACAAACTGCTGAACATGACGCTTCACTTTCCCGCCAAGAAGTCTTTGCCGTAGTCAGCCATAGTTAGCTGTAGGTAGTCAAGCAACGGCCGAACATTCGGCCGATACTTTGGATTTATGTTCGGTGTAGACCCCAGACTCTTAGCCTAATTTTTTGTTAAGTTAACGATGATGAATTTCTCCGTCAGCAAGTAATTTTTTTGTATATCTCCAGACTTATCCTGCAACCATTACTACCTATACACCTCCACTCGTAAACGCGGCATGATCACGTAGAATTATTGCGTTAAAATATAATCTGCGCTCAGTTTACACCCGGTGGGACTCGGGAGGATGGGTGGAGGCTGTAATCAGGTATGTTCACGCTCTTTAGTTGAGGAGCGGGACTAGCAGAGAGGTTGGTGGATTTAGAGATGAATGTTAGTTAGAAAGGGTGATATGATGTAGGTTGACGTTGGTTTTGTTCATTTGTGCGTTTAATTAGGTGGTTCAGTCAGTGCCGAATTAAGTAGGCGCGGGGCCCGTAGCAAATTCTATCAAGGGGTCCTTGATCTGCTATGGGTTCTTAATTCTAAAGTGGTTAAAAGGTGTTACGTTTCACGTTTTGTAACATTAAATTACTTAAATATCATAAACTCAAAAAATGACACAAAGCTTTAATAAATGAAAAACAGCTTAATCAGGAAATCCCAATTGTCTTTCGCAGGGCCCGTAGCAATTGCTACTCTTGCTACTTGGCAACAGAGGGTTTTTTCTTTTTTTTTTTTGGGTCGGAAATCATCAAATAACTTCTCCCGCTCTGGGTGGAGCGGGAGGGAGTGTCAGACTTTTACTGACTAAAACCCACCGTGTTCCTTCAAATGCCTGTGTGCCAGGGCCACGATATCCCTTTCGGATAGACTCATAACCCTGGCAATAGAGGGCTAATTGCGTAACACACTATCAGTAGGACTGAATCGGTTTCAATTTGACAGTTCAACAACATTCATTGCGTTATTTACGTTGTTGAGCAGAATTTTTTTTCTACCATAAGAAGCAATAGATTTATGTTTCGTTTATTCATCTCGACATTATTAAAGTATTTTATTTATTTCTAGATAGTTTTACAATTGTTTTACAAATTAAACCTAGGCTAGTTTTGAATACATTTGTATTCAAAACTAGCCTAGGTTTAATTTGTTTTAGTTAGCATCTGTAGCCGAACTAGGCAAAACCTGTATTTCGGCTACAGGTAGATTAGCAATATACTTCAAAATCAATCCGATTCCGATTCAAAATGTGTTCAAGATGCTGGTTAATCCGGCACTGGGTCAGTGACCTGCAAACCCGACCACTTTTCGACTCTTCAAACAACAGCCTACCCATGTGCCTCCTGTATTTCTCAATGGGATGGCCCTAAATCAGGTTCAAGCTGTTAAGTATCTGGGTCACATTGTGACAGGTGACCTCAGGGACGATGAGGATGTTGAGCGGGAGCGCAGGGCTCTGGCGGTGAGGGCTAATATGCTCACACGCAGGTTCGCACGATGCACGAGAGAAGTGAAGGTTACGCTATTCAAAGCTTATTGCCAGTCCTTCTACTCAAGCGGCCTGTGGGTGAGATATACGCAGCTAGCCTACAGAGCCCTGCGCACTCGGTACAATAACGCGTTCAGGATGTTGTTGGGTCTGCCGTGGTGGTGTAGCGCGTCTGGGATGTTCGCTGAAGCGCGCACTGATGGTTTCCAGGCCATCATGCGCAAAAAAGCAGCTTCCCTGCTGGCCCGTTTACGGGGTAGCAACAACGGCATTCTGAACGCAATAGCTGTACGATTTGACTGTCCCTTTCAGAAGCAGTGGGTCATGTCTTGTGTGGGTGTAGCGAGTCATAGCAAATAAAAATGTATTAGGTTAAGGTTTATATGGGTCTATGCCACCCGAAATAAAGTGTTTTTATTTTTTATTTATTTATTTTTTCATTATGTGGCATTAGATAAAAAACAGATCTCTCGTTTCTGTCACAGTCTACCTAGACTTGTCCTAGACTGTTAGCCCCAGACACAATCGAAAGACATTTTCAGCATTTGTTTTCATTTTTTTGGGAAACCTAGACACTTTCCGTCTTATTACAAAACAAGGTTTATCTTCAAACCCAAGTATAAACCATGGAGCCATTACCGAATTTCAAACTATAGGTATTCCGGCTATGGTAAAGTTGGCAACAAAACTGACAACTTAGTACCGAACTAAGTTTTCAGATTTGTATAAAGAAGGGTATTTCAATCACAGCTTTACGTTCTTATTACAAAAACTGGCTCCATGGTTTAAGCCATGTCAAAATATAAATCTTGTTTTGTTATAAAACGGTTTAAGTCCTTCAACACAGGTAAGTATATACCTACAATTAATTATAACATAAGAAAAAAAATACCTAATTTAAAAAATCAAAAACCCGACTGCGTAAAAAGTAAACTTAAAAAAAGATGGAAACAAGAAATATATAAATTAATACTACTATAAACAATCTCATTGAGATGAGAGCAGTGGTGGCCCAGTGGTAACGGCCCCGACTTACGAGTCATAGGTCGTGGGTTCGAACCCAGCCAGGCGCTTTACTTTGTGTAAATAATTTCATCACCACTGCTCTCAAAACGGTGAAGGAAAACATCGTGAGGAAACCGGCATGTCCTAGAACCAACAATTCAAAGACATGTGACATCTACCAACCCGCACCGGGCCCGCGTGGTGGATTACAGCCCAGTCCCTCTCGGAGAGGAGGCCTGTGTCCCAGCAGTGGGAACATTATAGGCTGATTATGATTATGCTAAACAATCTCATGCAGTCGGGTCGGGTTTTTGATTTTTAAAATTAACTTTTTTTATTTTATAGTTTTTAGTTAGGATTATAAGACGGTAAATTAGGTTTTAAACTCACTTATAATCGGGTCATAACGACCTCTTACTCACTCACTCCAAAAGTTCGGGATTTTTTTTTTATCATTTCTCATTTAAATTACTTATTAATAAATATATATTTTGATAATCACCTTTTAAATCCCTTCATTTTGATACCGCACTCGATAGGCTTGGGAGATTTTTTTTTCGAATACACACCCTTTGGCGTCAGAAATCCGCCATTTTGATTTTCAATAATTTTAATATACCTTCTTTTTTTTTTCGACATACCTACCATTCATCAATATCGGTTCAGCCGTTTAGTAGTTACGAGGGAACATGGGGACAGACATACATACAGGTCAAACACATAACCCTCCTTTTTTGGCTTCGCCGCAGTCGGGTAATAACGGTTCTCACCCTTTCGTTATTACGATAAAAACGTCTAATAAACTCCGTTATTTTTTTGATAAAATACAAAGCAATGTAATCTGTTTACCATTTACATTAAAAAAATAACTCTAAAGTGCAGTTATTTTAACAATACTTACCTACATATTACACAATAACTATTTAACCATTGCAAAATAACTAAGTATGTTTCTTAACAGTGGCGAAAGCACCATATAACACGATTCCTGCCGGCTTCCCTTCGGAGGTTCTCATCAACAACTCTACCGCTATTGAAAAATGACACAGTCAATAGTCTACTTTTGCCAAAAAAATATAGTTACACTACGGGTATTCAATTCACTATAACAAACAAACAACAAAAAGCATGCTATTTTTATTAGCTTTAAATTGCAACAATTAAAAATAAAGCTTATTTGTGTAGTGATGCGTCTTTTTGGTTCTGCTACTTGACGATAAATGGTGTTAAATTCAGTAAAGAAAATACTTCTTTTTAAATAAATTTATATTTTTTTTCTTTATTGATAAGTAAGTAAGTTAAAGTCGGCTTCGCCTCGGCTTCTCTCATAGAAAAATTGACACCTCGCCGCTGTCTTATTAAGTTGATGTTGTTTATGTTTCCTTCTGAATGCTCAATCTTGACATGTTAATTTTATTTTATTTCTTATAATTTTGTCATTAATTTTCTCTATTTTATTTTTTTCCTGTTTAATTAAACTTAGTTAACTGTGCATGCTGTGGTCTCCTGTAAATGAAGGAGCACACGTACAAGAACCTTTTTAGGGTTCCGTACCAAAATAGTAAAAAGGAACCCTTATGGTGAGACTAAGTCTGTCTGTCTGTCACACCTGGATATCTCAAGAAATACTAATGCTTTTAGGCAGCATAGTTTCCGACTTTTGATGAAAATTTTAAGAAAAAATACCGTTCTCCCCCCTTATCACCGAAGTTTGCATGGATAAAAATCTGAAATTATTATATGTGATAGAAGTTTATGTAAAGATTATAGGAACAATAAAACGATGTCTCTAAATAGCACAGTTTTTCAGAAATCATCAACATCATATATACGTACGGAACCCTCGGTGCGCGAGTCCGACTGGCTCTTGACCGGTTTTTTTTATTATTGTGATTTATATTGTATATGTGTACACACGGTTATATATTTCCAGTATACGCTAACGTCTGATTGTACGAAAATCCTACACAATGCGAGATCAGGGAACCTAAAATGGACGCTTTGGCAGAATCATGCGTGCAATTCATACAGCCCGCAATTCATCTGTTTGACAGCTGCTATTTAACATTAGACTTCACTATATTAATTCTTAATTTGTGAATTTGTGGACCATTTTACGAAACTCCATACACAACTGTCAAACAGATGAATTGCGGGATATGAATTGTACGCAGATCATAATATGATTCTGCGAAAGCGTCCATTTTAGGTCCGCAGCTTATATTGGAAATGTAGGTATAGCTTAACACAAAAAAATCAAGCTTTAGCAAAGTACCGATTTGGTTTGGCTAAAAATAATACGGCTACAAATAACCAAAACGTATTCTAAACGTCTTACACAGCTTTGTTAATACCAAACAAGCAACTTACGTTACCCATGTCCACTTCTTCAATTCTAGCAACAAACTTTGCAGGCTCCCTCTATAGTAGGTCCCTCCTAACCAAGTCGCTCGGTTGTAAATAGCCGTTACGTTTTTTAGGGTTCCGTACCTCAAGAGGAAAAACGGAACCCTTATAGGATCACTTCGTTGTCCGTCTGTCTGTCTGTCTGTCTGTCAGTCTGTCAAGACCCTTTTTCTCAGGAACGCGTGTAGGTATCAAGTTGAAAATCTATGGTCCCTTAGAGCTCTAAAAAAATCAAGCTTCTAAGTCAACGCAATAAAAAAATACGGTGATTTAAGCGACATATTTCGATACTCGAAAATAAATCAAAACTAAAATCATGAAATTTGGCAAGTAGCAAGGTCTAACAGCACAAGAATAGGAAAAAGTCCTAAAATTGTAAATTTGTAGTTTTATCACATAAAAAAAAATGTTTTTTGCGATTACAAACTTATATTTGCAGTTGGAGAATTGACTGTGACGTATATCGATGTATGGGAGAACATGTTTTTCAACTACAATGCTAAGTTTGTTCTTAGGATAAATTCATCCTAACTACGGAACCCTTCATTGTGCGTAGTCCGACACGCACTTGGCCGGTTTTTTCCCCCATTAAACTAATTATAATGAGGAACAAAAGAAATTCAACCATATTAGAGACTTTACTTTTAAATCAAATTCGCTGGACAACAAATAAAACAATTTATGCATTTTAAAAGTATTCTAATAAAATGAGAACAAAAGATTGCCGCCCTCTATAATAATGTCTAACATTATAAAAATCAACCTTTTTATTAATTTTACGACGTTACTAACAAAGTCAGGGACAAAGAGAGTTATTGATGTACACAACTTTCTCTTAAAACATTTAATTAAAAGGCTAAAAGGCTAATTATAAAAAAGCACTCAGCGACGACACATAAATGCCAACAGGATTGATATCGACGCTTCTGAAATTTCAGAATAGTGCTGGGGCTGACGTCGGATAATTTTATCCGAAATAAAAAAATGTTTTTATGCTCAAATAAATTGGTATAACTGTTATTATGTCTAAAGACGATTTACAAGAAAAAGAGCTAGATGAATAAAAAAAAAAAAGGAAAAAAAAAAAAATCTTTATTTCAGACATTAACACATATAGGTACATGAACAGTCGATAGATTGTTTAGTGACGTGTTAGTAACAGAAAGTACGAAAACGACGGCAAATTATTTATTTTGTAAACAAGATCTTTTTTACACTTTTACTACCGTTAGTGGAAAATATTTCCTAACAAATCAATTTAATCTACTCAAATTATTTAATTATTCCATCGTTTACTTTTTAATGTCCCTTCATTGTCTCTTATAAACCTATTTTAAGTTTTTAAAATGTACCTTTATTATTAATTTAAAAATAAAATTGTTAACGGAACGAAGGAGCCTGGATATCATAATACAGGGAATCCTAGTGTGAGGTCTAGTAATTCAATCCATTTGAATGTAAACTTAGCGATTATAAAAATATTCTTATTCTATAAACAATAAGTTATCAATATACGAGTAATCTACTCAAATTATTTAATTATTCCATCGTTTACAACGTATTGTCCCTTCATCGGCGTAACGAACTAAATTTTGTTTTTTTTTTTAACGGGGCACGTTCCCCGGTACGTCATTTGTTTTTCAGTAAACGGATGTAAGAAGTTCGTAGCTTCAAAATACGGATACTGGGAAACAAAACAAAAAACCTTCGGATATCCTCACATCCCTACATGAGCCCACTTAAAAACGGCTAGTAAAGAGCGCCTAATATGTCACAAATAAAGTAGCGACCAATAAAGAAGCAATTAGTTGAAGTTTTTTTTAAACGTAAATAGAATAGGGGAGGGGAATCGGATGCGTTTCTTTTGAACGCGACTAAATAACTCGTGTGACAGTTGGTAAATTTTTTTGAGAAGAATTTGTTTGAGCTTTCCTGAAAATATTTTGTTGTTGTTATTGTATACGCGTTGTACTATACGAGTATGTGGTCGCGACCCACAGCATTGCGGGAAACAAGTACCTACACAAATAAATTACTTAAAATAAAATTTTGAGACAGCAATTTTAGAGGTATTTTCATAATCATTTTTTAGGGTTCCGTACCCAAAGGGTAAAACGGGAACCCTATTACTAAGGCTCCGCCGCCGTCTGTCTGTCTGTCTAAGCGTCTGTCACCAGGCTGTATCTCATGAACCGTGATAGTTAGACAGTTGAAATTTCTAACAGATGATGTATTTCTGTTGCCGCTATAACAACAAATACTAAATGCTCAAACATTATTTTTTTAGGCAGCATGGTCCGACTTTTGATGAAAAATTAAAAAAAAAATACCGTCCCCCTCCCTATCTCCGAAGTTTGCATAGATAAAAATCTGAAATTATTCTATGTGATAGAAGTGTATGTAAAGATTACAGGAAAAACAAAACTATGTCTTTAAATAGCACATTTTTTCAGAAATCATCAACATCATATATACGTACGGAACCCTCGGTGCACGAGTCAGACTCGCTCTTGACCGGTTTTTTAATGCTGCTATTTCTACGGTATTTCCTCCATAACTTCATGGTCTCACTTTTCACCAACCAAGCAACCCTATCAACCTTAAACAAACCTATCAACGCCCTCAGCCACATGTGTAATAAACAAATTAAACTACCCTTACAACCCAGCGCCCTCACAAAATTCGCGAATCAAAATAATAAACTAACACCCATTTATATCTCAGACAGGCGTTGATTTAGCAGAAAAAACGCCAGTACAGGGCTCAGGTGGCCTTTAGCGCCCCCACCGGCAATTTGACAGACTATTAATCCGGATTTAGCCGGTTTTAAGCGGATTAGGGCGGGTTTATCTCGCTCAAAGTGGTTTAAAGCAGTGTGTTTTTGTTTTTGGTAAATTGATTTGTGGTGGTGATTGGTCAATGTTTTAAATATAATACATAGATCACTGTTACTCTCTGCTAATCAGTTCGCTAGTTCAATTAAATCGGTTTTCTGTAGTTAAAAAAGCTGTGTAGTTTCCTAACTTCATCTAAACTTAGTTATAAAGTAGGAACTAGGTAATATGTATCGTGTTCATGACTTGTGTTAAAAAGAAATGTCTCATTCCTATCCAAGAGCCGTAGAAAAAACACTTTTTTGCAAGTAAAATCTAAAAATAGGCAAACAAGTATCCATTAATGTCCTAGTGAATATATTACCACAACAAAAAGTATATTGCGTCGTTTATTCCCCAATACCTGACCACAAATCGCGAAAAAAAAGTTACAACTTTCTTTCAAGCAGTCCCGAACGAAAGAAGTCGGCATAGAAATTTAAAAAAAAAACCTTCCCGCCTTTCGTCAAGGACGCGTTCATAATAGATGAATAAATGTTTTGTCATTTCGACGTTCTCAAAGTTACCGCCATTAACTAAGGAATAGCTTTATTGCTCCATCCCAACCACTTTACGGTAGTTTTTAATTGTTATATTGCGACCCTGAGTAATCTGTATACTACCGCAATATTGGACGAGCAGACATCTTTCTTTTGACATTTCGAGCAAATGGCGGCCGCTTTGAGGGATACCCGTCATAATTTATATTTTAGTTGGTTTATTGGTTATTGTAAAATAAGTTAGTAAATTATTATTGGCTCGTAATATTTGTTCCCAAGTGATAATATTCTAGGGTTTATTTTGTTACCACAAAGTATAATGTAGTTAAATTATATTTATTTCTTGTTATAAGCTGTCCTAAATCTAGTTATAACTACATAATTATACATAATGAACATAATATTAAAGAATAATTTATGGCAAAATGTTTTTAACCTCGTTATTATCGGCCGTTGATTTTTTATTGTTGATGTTGTACTACATCGGCTATCTGTGAGCTCTAGTACGAGTTTTTATTGAACCTAACATGATGCGTACTACTTTTTCAGTACATCTGCCTACCATTTTAAATATGCATGCATTTAAAATTATCCAAGCCGTAATGCAGTAGATACACACGGCTACACATCAAGCTATACATTTCCAGTATAAGCTGATCTCGCATTGTATAGGATTTCCGTACAATGAGAGGTCAGCGTATACTGGAAATGTATTGCTTGATGTGTAGCCGTCTGTACCTACTGCAGGGATCGCAACCTGCTTAGTTTTACCATGCAACCGTTTCGAGTAATTATATATATAATGGCATAAGATTACCTACTCAAGATAATGGCATAAGATTACCTACTCAAGGCGACGATAACCGACTTTTAATGATTTTATACTGAAGATCACGTCTAAACGAGTCGTGTTATGATTTGAAAAAAAAATATGTTAAATTAGAGCATTTTCTCAATAACTTAATATGTGAATATTTTAGATTATGTTTATATTACATAGTGAAATTAATTTGTAACAACTTGGGGTGAACAAATTGGGGACAGCGCTCCTTGATGGGCGAGTCCTATTACTGGCTGAACGTACGACGCTTTGCGTGAGCTCAGTATAGAACACGCAAGCTAACCACTCAAGGTCACTGGCATATTATATGCGCCTTAAAAGATAGAGGATAAAAAATATGAGGTCAGCTTGAAGCGCTCTCATTTGTCTTTTCTTTAAAATAACACTAACCAAATCTACTAAGTAGATTAGACTATTACTAGAAAAACATGTTTTTTCAAACTAAAAATTAAACGAGTGTAAGTAGGTACAGACGCCAGCAAGTCAAGCTACCCGAAACTGTCATATTTCCTCAATCAACCTTGAACCTTATAATGTAGGGATAAAGTTGAAAATCAATAAAAGAAATTTGACAGATTGTAGTAGGTTGATGTGCTGGCGTCTGTACCTAATATGCCTGATAACTACATGCCGATACACAAACAAAAAAAAAAAAATTTGTCTCAATAACTTCTCAATTTTAAATAATTGTAATCGAAATTCAATTAAGTACTTAAGTACGTACCTACCTATCTACTTTTACGAATGTGTATGTCCCATTAAACCATATCAATATGTAAACTATACAGTTCATTCAAGCGTATGCCTCTATTAGAGAGGGCAGCACCCTCGCTGCATATGGTGTTAAGTTTAAACAAGAGGGTCCAAAACGGAGACAGGTTGGTTGCCCATCAACCAAGCAATTATCTTGTCAGGCAGATTTTAAATGAGTATTTAAAGGGAGAAACAGATTCTTCATTGAGTATGAAAACCAAAAACAAAAGACTTCTTTGACAATTGAAAGGCCTGTAATTGGTTTAATTGAAATAAATGGTTTGAGTTTTTTTCAAACTCAAACTCAAACCTCAATCTCTAGCTTATTAGGTACATATTTTCTATGTATTATTATTATTATTATTACAACACCTATTAAGCTAGAGAAAAAAAATGAAAAACACAATAAAACTCCGGGGGAATTGCGTAACACATTAATAATCGCCTTTCATGTTGACAATTCAGCTTTTACGCTGTCGAGCAGACGAATTTTTTAAACATACCTATTATGAAGCAATGGATTTGGAATTTCCTTCAAAATCTTTGGGATTGTGAAAGAAAGTGTGTTATGCAATTCGGGTGCTTTTCCAGCCCGTTTCATTCGTAAACACTAGCTCACTAGTAACATTAGCTCATTTTCAAGCCATGGGAAAATAAAGAATTAATAAAAATGCCCGTTCAAAAGAAATTACTAATGCACCATCCTCTTTAGCGGAAAAATTGTAAATTGAAGTGAATATTTAACACCTGGCTCAATAGTGTCGAATTAAATACTGAATATAACAATGAAAACATCGTCTTTAATAACTCAACATTAACACCTAGAGAGCCAATGAAACTAAAAAAAAACCTTACCAACCTCATTGTGTTACCGACCTCAGAAACTCCTCACTACCCATATAAAATTTAACACTGGCGACCCCACTCCGCGATAGCCATTCGTAGCAATAAAAAGAGACGAAAAAAAAGGATTGTCTTTTGATTCCAATTTTGAATTCAATTCGCGCGGGTAGCGCTCCATGATTTTATTTTCATGAGCGTCGCGGGACCGCAGGGAGTGTGTAACGAAAATTTTAATAATAAATGAATTAAATCTTGTTATTATATTAGTTGATATCAGCGAGGGATTATTGTTTTTATTTATGATTTGGGGCGCCTCTGTTATGGATTAAAGTAATAAATATTTTGATGTAGGTAATTTGTTTGGGTTTGACTGATGAAGTTTAAGCGTTGTATTTCGGAAATAAAAGAAAATATACTTCCCATTTAAAAGGGCCCCATCCCATGCTTTATTTTTTTCGGTTTTTAGGAATATTACAGACATAATAATATCATTCGCAGTAAATATTTGTTACTATTCATTTTGATCCCTGGAGCCCTTTCTATGCTTAAAATAAGGGAAGGTTTAAGGCTTCTTAACAGTATATTCAGAAGTTAACCACTTGCACCCTGATTTCCAAAATAACGTACCAGCCGTTAAAACAACATAAAATTGCACTCTTATCGACTACAAACAGCCCAAAATGAACCACCACTATTCGCAGCACCTATCACACAAAATTAAAGAAAAAAAAGGCGAGCGTATAACCCGACCCGCCCCTTACCTTCAATAATATCCCGCCCGGGCCGTAACACCTTTACCCGTTTACTTTTTAATCCGGCAGGGTCATAAACAGCCCGGGCAGGGTATCACGGATATACCGGGCCAATCATCCGGCTATCTACACTATTTTTTCCCGGGAAAATGTAGCATTGTTCCCAGGAGATGTCCCTTAATATATGTTTTATTTGGAAACTATTGTTGTGCCTTTTTTTTATACGTGTTGGTGACATGGATTTAGGGTTTGGCGTAGAATATGTTTTATTTTAAGTAATGTTTGGGGTGTAATGACGTTTTTACTGTTTTGGAATAATCTTTAACTTTACTACGTACTTAATTGAGCTGGAAACTCATTGAAAAGCAAGATAATAAGTTTTAAGTCTCATTAAGTTATGATTAGATTACAAAATTATGATAAAACTTCACTCAAGCTAATTATTATATGCTGAACTAGCAGAAGGTTTTTCACTGATCGACCGATGCTGAATATAATCAAGACTACTTACTCCTAGATTGACACACCATGTACACTCTTTCCGATTATGTAGATATATCTAATTATAATTAATATGGACAGGACACCTTAAACGCGGTTAACCCTACAGTACTTATGTTAAATTTATACATACCTTGATACCTACATAGACTGCTAAAATCATAACCCTTCCTTTTGACTTTGCCGTAGTCAGGTAAAAATAAAGTCAAGGTCTTCGTAAAATCTTAAAAGTCTTTACGAAGACCTTACCTTACCTACTTAATAGAGTAAGCCAATTTTATCCAATCATGCGGTAAGAAATACTATTCTTGAAAGTAAAGAAGTGGTAGCAAGAACCAGTCAAATAAAAAACGTTACACCATTGCGACTTCCATGTACAGTTTTGTAAAAACAACCCTTATTTTGTATAAAACTTTTACATTTTCATTTCTTCGTGCGGAACTAAAGTAGGTAAGTAATTCGTCACCGCTATGGGCAATAAACGTCTCAATAGAAAACAGACAAGATTATTTACACATTAGAATGGTGACCGAAACTAATCATTTGCTACTGGTAGCAAAATAAACAAGCATTACTCAGCGGGGACCGGCCTATTATTGTACACCTTTTTTCAAGAATTATAAACCATAATAATTGTGAACGCAACCATAAACTTTGCTTCACGAAATGTCAAAATGTTTCCCGCGTTTTTTTGTTTTTTTTTCGGCGGCCGCATTGTTTATAATCTATTATGCCCGAGGCTGTAAAAGTGTTGAAAGAAATATTGTTTTCGGGTGAAATTGTTACAATTTCTTTCCGATGCGTTGTAAAAGATGTTGGTTCTATGAACTAGTAATTAAGCGTTTAGTGTGACAACTTTTTTCATGATTCGGAAGTTGGCATGGGCATTCTGTTTTATATTTTCTTGTGCGGCAACACAAGTTGTCATAAGGGTGGCTATCATTTATAATTAGTATCTCATGAGCGTGGCATGAACGGAAAAATTATTGAGATCTTTACATTTTTCATTCAAATTAGGTCCAATCCAATAAGTAGGAGGAAGGTTTGTGAACCTTCGCAAACCGTGTAATATTGCAGTGAAGAAAACCTAAAACATTTTGGTCCATCCCAGTTTCTTGCCAAACATTTCACCCGCCGGCGAATTCCACATTCAAAATTCCCTTTAGAATCTGTCATTTAGCCAAACAAATAGTCGGCCATTTTGCCTCGAATTCGCGCCAAAATGTACGTCACAAAAGCGTTCGGATTCAGACGCTGAATAAACTGTTATCATTGCCGGTGAACTGGCGGTGGGAGCGACTGTTTTATTATACACCGTTTAAGTCTAAACAGAAAGGGGATGTAACTTGGGTAGCGAGCTATGAAATTGCGAAAAATAGCCATATTTGGTTGTGAATTCTCTATGCTACAAAGCAGGACATCTGGCTTGGTAGGCATTGCATTGCTTGCAGCAGACATACCAATCTCCATCCAACTTCAACATGAACTAAAAAAAATACCTCCTTGATCACAACTTGCAGTTAACATTAGCTGTAAATGGGTGAAGTCTATGTCCGGTATTTTTTGTTGGACCTGGCGATCTATTCGGTAAAAATCTCACCGCGAAGACATAAAGTTCGTTTTTTAATCCCAGAGACTAATTTGACATTTCAAATGATTGTTGTTCGTTTTTTCAATTTGGATTTTGGCATTTGCACCTGTCAAATTTTTATTCTATAGCATTGTTAGTAAAGACAACAGCACATGTAAATTGCCCGCCCTCGAGGCCCCGTGTGGTAGCACCATAGGTACATCTACGGCTCTGCCCAAAATATATGCCTGGATTAAAAAGTGAAGTGAGCTTCATGTCAGCTGTCATTGCGTGCACAACAATCATTTGAAATGTCAAATTAGTCTCTGGGATTAAAAAATAAACTTTACTTACATTGTGTTCAGCCATTCCCACTAAGTTCTTACTTCTTCGCTTCGCTGTTGACAGAGCGGTCATCGTCACGATGAAGTGTGTTCAATCGCAGGTGTAATCGTTGCTCGACTTACGATCTCTCTCCAACTGATTCTCTTTGTTGACAGTCTGATGCATTCATTTACAGGGCCTCCGACCATGGATTTAATTTGGTCGATCCACCTCATCGGTGACCTCCCGCTTGGCCATTACCCTCTACTCTGCCCTGCGCCACTAGACGTTCTATGGAGTCATTATTCCGTGTCAAGACATGACCAAAGAACTTTAGTATTTGAGACTGTAGACGCTGCTCGATGCCGAGTTATTGGAGTATAGACACGTTTGTACGGAATTCTGTCCATGAAATCCCAAGTATTCTTCTCCAGCACGACATTTCTAGAGCGTCTACTTTTTTCTTTTTTAAGACTCAGCTGCATACAGAAATATGGGGAATGCGAGTGTACGGACGAGCCTGATCTTAGTGGTCTTAATGTTTTAGTGTAGACCAAGATCCTATACAGGGTCAAATTCTGCAGTCGTGATGGGGATCGATATCTAAACATGATAAAATAAAAGATTTGAAGTTTATTTTTTGGGGGTCAACGACAGTTGGTACTGTTGTTACTTGAAGTATGAGTTGTTTCTTTTTTTTCGAATTTTTCCGATTTTCCTAAATAGGAATCGATACCAATCACGTCATTGAAGTTTACACAAAAAAACTGACTTTAAAATTATTAATTAATTAGGTATAAGTTGTTATTTATGACATACTTATTATTTTAATTCTACATACAATAAATGATTATTAAACAGATATTTCAAGTGACTACAGTAACTACGATCGATGGATATTTTTTTTTGTTTTATCGTGTTCATCTCACAATCGTCTTCTGCAATGTCCCACTCACCGCACAGACTTTATTCACTCTTCCTTTTTCGTTTAGTCTATCTCTCTGTGGAATGCGCTTCCCCAGGAAATCAGGATGGCAACCAACCGATTATCCTTTAAAGTTAAAGTTCGCGAGCACATTCGCAAGAAGCTGGCAGTATCATCACAACGGTAAAGTTTTCCCATTGTTTGTCTTAATTATTTTAATATATTTATGTACATTTATTTGTGCATAGATTTATATATATAATTAGGTTTATATATTATATTTATAGTTTTAATAGGTATATGTATATCTTTATATTTAAATAATATTATTTTATTCCTCAATTCTCACTATTGCACCTACCACTGTTTGTCTCTGCATCGCCCAAAGGTTGACTGGTAGAAAATGCCTATGGCATTAAGTCCGCCTCTGTACATTTCTGTGCTTAAAGTATTAAATAAATAAATAAATAAATACCCATCTGTGGAGTTTTGCTAGCTAATTTAACTTGACCCTGTATAAATTTCAATAAATGAATAATAGTCAAATAATGTCTTGAAAATAATACCATTCTCTCCCATCATCGCATCGTTATAGTTTATTTCTTGGCACTGTTTCAACATTATAATTAAAATAAATTAACAGTTTCATTTCCTAAAGAACGAATAAATTGTGATTTTATTATTATAAGTTTAATATTAGAGAGTCGTATTTTTTATATTATGTATTATTTAGAACCTCTTCAAAATGTATATTGAGCTTTAAGCACATTTTTATACGTGTTATAAAAATGCGTCAGATAAAAATTCAATTGTTTTCATAAGGCCAATCAATGATAGGAATTAGTTTAAATTTTAAAGAGTCGGACTTTGGAAAATCCCATGTGCTAAGAATACTGTGGAGCAGTGGAATAGTTATTTATTTAGGGATATTTATTTATTGCACAGAAATGTACAGAGGCGGACTTAATGCCATAGGCATTTTCTACCAGTCAACCTTTGCGCGATACACATTTACTGTCCAAGATGAGGATGGAGGGACGAACTTGACTCCTGCCGAAAGGACTGGCCCGCACTGGCAGTGGACAGACGTGTGTGGAAAAAGGGAAGGGAAGGCCTTTGTCCACAGTGGGACATTACGGGCTAAATAGATAAATACATCCACCCTATACTTTCTATGGTTTTTTAATTGTCGCAGAATAATGCTGAGATAGGAGCCTTTTGGCCTCGTACAGGACTTTGTTAGGGTTCCGTACCCAAAGGGTAAAACGGGAAACCTATTACTAAGGTTCCGCCGTCTGTCTGTCTGTCTCTCTGTCCGTCTGTCACCAGGCTGTATGTCATGAACCGTGATAGTTAGACAGTTGAAATTTTCACAGATGACGTATTTCTGTTGCCGCTATAACAACAAATACTAAAAAACAGAATAAAATAAATATTTAAGGGGGCTTCTATACAACAAACGTGATTTTGCTCGTTTTTGCTCTATATTGATAACGGCAACAGGTAGACGCTTGAAATATTCACAGAATATCATCCTGCTAACCTACAAGGAGTTAGGTAGGATTTAGTTTAAATTAACGCCCTCATGTTCCGATTAACTTATAATGCCAATAGAATCCACAGTCACAGCTAGTAAAATAATAAAACGCGAAACGTAAACAGTTACACCGTATCGCTCCTACCGCCGCTGCACGCCGAATAAAAGCGGGAAAATTACTTCACCAACACCCATACATGAAACATCCTAACCACCATCTATTTACCTCTCCCTCCCACGCGCTTTACCCTCTATCTCCATCTCTCTCCCACTTACAGGGGAAAAGCAAGCGAGCTAAGCTTTTCCGAATACAAAATACATTCATGAATCGCTTCGGCTTCCATGATGGCTGATTATACAATGCAATACGGTCCGAAATCCCGTGACCAGTTTTCCTCTAGCTCATACGGGAAAATGGTCAGGGACTTTCAGCACGGATTGCTAGAGGGAAACGGGCCTTTATCTACGTCCCGCCATTGGCTGTTTCAAAAAAAGTCCGCAGCCTGTGATTGGCCAAAACAAATTGTTAGCGGCGCGTTCTTTATTACTGAGTTATTTTAAAGGTCTTAAGCGCCAACGTGGTTTATGATAGAATAGTCGTAAGTTCAGTACTAATAGGTGGTGCTTACGGCTTGTTGGTTCTGTGGGAATAAACGACATACAAGTTTGAATTGGGAAGCGGAACGAAAATGCAATATTAGAACAATTATACGAGTTTTTCTTTTTTCCACAGAGTAGTTTCGATTAGAGTTGCCATTCATTTTATTTTATTTTTATCCGACTACGGCGAAGTAAAAGGGAAGGGTTATGATTTTAGCAGTCTATAGGTATGTGCCGTGTGGTACCGGACGTAAAGAATAGCACCATCCTATTTCTTCCCGTGGGTCTCACAGTGCCCATCAACGCATAGGGCCGGTAAATCCGATTCATAAACAATACCCGAGTGATATGCAACGCCATGCGTTCACTTAGAAGAACCCTTACGTAAAGTAGAATTTTATAAGTAATACCTTTTATAAAGTTTCATATTGAGACGCAAAGCAACAAAATACGATCTAGAGGAATGTGCTTTTCTTTAGATCGTATTTTGTTGGTTCGTGTCCTCAATATGAAACTTTTTATAAGGTATTATAAAATTCTAGACACACTTACCGGGGGTCCTTACAAACCGTTATTCATAATTCCTTCTCAGTCACGAGAAAAAATACTTTTTTAAAGGAGTGGCGCTAGTGGACCGTTGTACGCCCTCTTAAAATGTTGATGGTTAAGTTCAAATCGAATGAGAAAATTTGACAGTTTGTGGTAACTTTGACAGGTGTGGATGTGCTGACGTCTGTACAATCGGGAAACCCCCTGCGTCTCTGCAGTGAAATTAATTTGTAAAGTTATGTCTAACGCGGATAAAAACTGAACTGCGGACACAAAATCTACCAAGCGTATTTTTCTGAAACCTTCAGCAATTTAAAGATAATTTAATAATAAAAAATAAAAAATTGTATACGCGTTTTATTAAAATACCTTTTGTTTTGTGTATAATAAATTAATAATGCGTCAAATTGGGGATAGCGCTCCTTGATGGGCGAGTTCTATTAGTATTACTGGCTGAACGTACGACGCGTTGCGTGAGCTCAGTACAGAACGCGCAAGCTAACCACTCAAGGTCACTGGCATATATCTGATTCTTAATCCAGGTTACTAAAGTAACTATCTGTGTGCCAAATTTCACCCAAATCCGTTCAGCCGTTTTTTCTGTGTCGTAGTAATAACAAAGGAAAAGGACTCCCGCGCCACCTTCAACCATAATTATTTTGTTACGCGTAATTTTTAATCTGTGATATCTTTTAAAGTATTCATTTAAATGTTATGATGTAAAAACATATTTTAATATAAATTAAATGCCTAATTAAGTAATTATAATAACATATTTTATTGGATAAGCATTAAGTAATATAATACCGGTTAAAATAGCTTCTGAAATAACAATGAAATTTTTATCAAACTCGGAAAGATAAAAAAGGTTACTGTGGGTCATCCTTAGAAGATAGACATAGGTTATTGCGGACATTTTGTTGAACTTTTTAAGATGTACAATCTTATAGTACATAATTTTTATGTATCTATACGATTTACGCGACGCTCGCCAGTAAAGCTCCCAGTCGGCATGATTTTTTTCCGATATCTTCAACAGTAATCGTCATATTTCAGTCAACTTATACAAAACCTTAATACATTATACACTTAAACCTTCCTCATGAATCACCCCGTCTATTGGTGAATACTGTTTGAAAATCCATTCATTAGTTTTTGAGTTTATCGCGTTCAGACAGACAGATTAGTATGGGATTTCTTTATTTACTACCTGTATGTAACATTGATTATTTAAACCTACATAATTAGTTCCTCATCATTCTGTTATTTTTAATTTGAAAATATTAATTTAATTGATTTAATAATAAATGTTTGAATAAACGTAAATCTTGCATTCACCTATCTTTTCATAATCATAGTTCGCCATAATCCATTTTGAAAATTTTCTTACATCTCCGTAGTCTTCCAAATTCAAAACTCCCCTAATGCCACGTCTACACACTCTTAACCCAACAGCCGTACATAATGGCGGGCATCGGTTGTGAGGCAATTTTTCACGTCGTATCTCCATCAGGCGCTAAATAATAGAGCTGGCTCCATGAAGTTTATATTCCATTAGTTGCTGCTGAACACCATTATTGCGGCCCACTATAGTTTACAGTTTTATTGCCCGTTTAAACAGTGGGCCATGCTGGCTTAGGTTACCATAGATAACCTAGTTTTGAATACGCTTTTATTAGCTTCTTAAGGCGACGATAGCCGACTTTTAATGATTTTATATGGAAGATCACGTCTAAACGAGTAGTGTTAATGATTTGAAAAAAAAAAATATGTTAAATTACAGCATTTTCTCAGAAACTTAATATGTGAATATTTTAGATTATGTTTATATTACATAGCGAAATTAATTGGTAAAGTTATATCTCAACCGAATATAAAACTAAGAATGGCGCAAAATCTACCAAGCGTATTTTTCTGAAACCTTCACCAATTTGAAGATAATTTAATTATTGATCTCTTAGTATACGCATTTTATTAAAATACCTTTTGTTTTGTGTATAATAAATTAATAATGCGTCAAATTGGGGACAGCGCTCCAAGGAGCGCTGTCCCCAATCTGGACTTGCCCATCCTGGCTGAACGTAAGTACGACGCGTTGCGTGAGCTCAGTACAGAACACGCAAGCTAACCACTCAAGGTCACTGGCATATATCTGCGTCTTAAGTTAGTATGTATTGTATGAATGTAATAGAAACTTTTGAACATGATTTTGACCCTCTTCAAAACGTCGGATTAACTTGAAATTTGGCATACTTATCAAGGACCGATGACAATTCAATATTATGAACAGTTATCCTTACTAGGATAATCAGGTTTAACGATTTTTTGTTTTCTTAAAAGTGGTAGTGTCTTTGCGGCAATTCCGTATTGACATTTATCGGCTTGGCAAAATGTCGTCATGTTTTTGTAAAGCTTGTGGTATGAAAAAATTGTATGGGATGGTGTGGTCTTTTAATTGATTAGTGTAAAATAATGTATCGTTATGTATGTAATAACATAAAGACCGACTAGTAAATTTTGTTTAATTTTTTTTTTTGCGGAAAACTCGGAAAATTCGCTTTCCCTGATTTTCCAATTAGAATTGATAATATATTAAAAGGCAAAACTAGGCTAATCCATTTTTAACGTGTTAGCTTATTTCATAGCGATTCCAATAACGTAAGATTTTTATACAGCTCCCATACAAAACTTTACAGATATCTTTAATTTAATCACAATTTTCCGATTTCCGAGAGACCACCCACGACGTAGTTTGAAAGTTGACAGTTTTTTGCAAAAATGGCCGTGTCTTATGAGAGGTTATGTTGATGTTTAATTGTAACATCCTATTTAATAAATAATAGCTTAAAAAAACTAAAAAACACGCTTTTATAGAAAATCCAACAAAAAAATTAAAAATAAATATTAGTTAAAAAAAAAACTAAAAAACACGCTTTTATAGAGAACCAAACTAAAAAACAGAAAATAAATAATTTCATTGTAAAAAAAGCGTGGGGTGCTTTTTAAGATAATAACAAAATGATAATCGTTCTACTCATATTTGTCATTAAACCTATATTGACACGCACCCCACGCTTTTTTTACAATAAAATCATTTATTTTCCATTTTTTACTTTGGCTTTCTATAGAAGCGCGTTTTTTTGTTTTTTTTTAACTATTATTTATTTAGTTTTAACAGTGATTATTGAACTATGTTTTGTTATACGAGTATTACTAGCTTTTGCCCGCGGCTTCGACTGCCTGGAGGACGGAAATTACCCGGAACGTACTACCGAAATAACCGTTGGGAACGTGCTCTTTTAATGCAGAGGCGTCACCAGATCCTTCACAGATATCCTAAGCAGACCAGGAGACCTAATCAGCTTCTGGAGGGAAGTGGGCTGGTAAGAATAACCAACAACGGCGGCGATGGCCCACGCACAATGGTCCACATGAAGGACTAAGTGGGGAAACCAAACCCGCTAACATAGAACATAGAACTACCGAGATAACCCCAACCATGGCGACCAACTATGGTGGGGTCGGCTTCCAGTCTACCCGGAGGCAGCTCATACCAGTATTTTACAAGGAGGGACTGCCTATCTGACCTCCACAACCCAGTTACTGGGTAACACAATACCCCTTGGTAAGACTGGTTGTCAGACTTTCGGGCTTCTTACCACCCGTATCGACTGTCAAAGATGTTACATACTACAGCCGGGACCGGCGGGCCGGGCTTAAAGTGCTCTCCGATGGAGGGGTCTCGGTATGTAATGGATGGTCACCCATCCACGGATCGACCTTGGCAATGGTTGCTTAACCTTGAAAACCGACCTGTGGCTGTTATTATTTAGCCATGAGTGAAATGAAATGAAGTTATTTATTCTGTAAATAGGATATAGGAATCACTTTTACACGTCATATTAAAAAAATATTAAAAAATAATCTAGATGTAGCCGATATTTCCTATCTGACTACCCCTGAGAAGAAATGGCAAAACAAACTCATGGTTCAAAGTCTCTTATAAAGTCCAGACATAATCTTGGTCAGGTCATGTGAGGACCTAGTAAGTAGATCCGTGTCTGAAATGAACTTTTGAGGTAATAACCCAATAACGTATTATAAAGGTAAAATAATACATCATATCTGTAAAAATCTCACCGTGAATGTTTGCGTGGAGTGATTCAATGAGGAGGAGAGTCATTCTACTGATGCTAGGGATTGACCAAGGATTACATTTATAATCATAATCGATATTTTAATAATATTAATAAAAGCTTCATTAATATTTTATATTTTATTATTCATTGATATTTGATCATATTATATTATTTCAAAGCTAGTATTTATGTTTTTTAACACTACTATTTACGGGGATTTTAAATAAGAAAGGAAAACAAAAAAAAAATCATACTTACTCAATTTAATGTAAAAAAAACAATATTGAGTTTCTGTTCAAAACCTCGATTAAGATTGTTAATGTAATCGTTGGTCCATCCCTAGCATCAGGTGGGATGACACTGACAGTTCACTCCACGCTAACTTCATCTAAGTTTTCACGGTGAAATGGTTACAGAATAGCACTGCTGTCCAAACAGTGCAAGTATTTGTCAGTAATCGTGCAGCTCAACTCAAGACTTAAGAGCTCAACGAATGTCTCTTAAGACGCAGATATATGCCAGTGACCTTGAGTAGTTAGCTTGCGTGTTCTGTACTGAGCTCACGCAACGCGTCGTACGTTCAGCCAGTAACAGGACTCGCCCTTTTAAGGAGCGCTGTCACCAATTTGACGCATGATTAATTTATTATACACAAAACAAAAGGTATTTTAATAAAACGCGTATATTAAAAGATAATAATAAAATTATCTTTAAATTGGTGAAGGTTTCAGAAAAATACGCTTGGTAGATTTAACGCCATTCTCAGATTTTTTTTTATCCGCGTTAGACATAACTTTACAAATTAATTTCACTATGTAATACAAACATAATCTAAAATATTCACATATTAAGTTATTGAGAAAATGCTCTCATTTATCATATTTTTTTTTTCAAATCATTAACACTACTCGTTTAGACGTGATCTTCAGTATAAAATCATTATAGTCGGTTATCGTCGCCTTAAGCAATCGGTGCTTGACAGCAAATTCAGTACTTACTTAAACGTTAGATAAATCTAAGCTTCACTATCCCATTTCAATCTTAATAGCAAAAAAATACCTATAAAAAAGTACTCGACAATCTCTCCATCCGTCCCCCAATAAATAAGAAAACAAAGAATAAAAATAATCAACTAGATGAGCCAAACAGCAATGAATAGTAAGTGCGTACACATAGCGACATATAACTGAGTCCGTGTAATAATACGCGAATGATAGGCATCAGTAATATAGTAGCAGTCAGATTGAAATGATAACTGTGCGTAGGCAACATAGAATTGTAGAGGGACTGTGATTTTACTGGAAAAACTGAGACATTTTCATATAGTTTACATATTTCGTAGAGCTTTTAAGTCACCTCAGACGAGGAAGCGACTAGTTATTAACGATATTCTCGCTTTTGAAGAAATGTACAAAATATTGTAGATATAAATAAACTACGATAACATGGCGCGACCCTTCAAAATTCAAAACGTTTAAAAGTATTTGTGACAGTATTTACAAAGCGCCACCAAGACTCACAACGCATTGTGTGCATACTGAGACTGCCGTCAAACAAAAATAAATCCAATTATTTATTTATTCGTAAGGATTTGAACACATAATATGTTGAAATAGTAATTAGGAGGGGCGCGCCATGTTATCGTAGTTTGTCTCTAGGTCCCGTGTAAGTAAAAGAGATACATAATTATATTAATAGTTGATCGCCGACTGTTCACACTTGCGAGTACTCGCTGGTCGCAGCGACGGACTAGAGCTATCAAAGAGAGTGGCCCTCTCAGCGACGCTCGCTTGGCAGGCAGAACACCCGTATACGCGTCGCGTACCGTTGCCTGTGTGCTCGGGCCGCGATATTTCTTTCGGACAAACTCGCAACCTTGGCAGGCATTGGCCCTAATGGACCCCGTCAATTCGTGCTGACATCTCTTTGAGGCGCGCGTGGAACACAACGCGCGCTCGATCCGGGCCTGGTCCTTATCGGACGGCGAGCTACCATCGCTCACCGTCCGCAGGCCCGCACCTACGGTGGCCGGGAATCGGCCCGCGACATGAGATCCTAGATACGATTCCCGGGTCGGGCAAAGTGTTATTGGGTTTTTCCATGGGAATTTCTCAGTAACAACCTGGTGTCTGGATTTGTAGTCGGTTGATTGCATTAGGCTCGCCTCCTGTTACATCGGAAATGTGGGTCTACTAAAGTTAAAATTAAAAAATTCAAATCTTTATTGCTTATCACAAATGTGTGTACAAGTTCTTAAAAATAGTTATAATGTTCACATGGACCCCTGTCGCGCACAACAATTTTATATAATATTACACAATGTAGCGGAATCAACATCGCCACAAACGAACAACGCGTCACACTGACGTCATGCGAATCCTGCATCGCGCAATCAGAGTTTACCACGCTTTAAGAAAAGTATCATGCTTTAAAATCATTGAGTAAATAGAAATAAATTTGTACGTACGTCATCATAAAAAAATATAGGTTATATTCGGTTATCATTCAAATTTTACACTTAATCAGAGAGACGTGATGATATGTCATGTTTTTGGTAGGTACTCATGCGTCATCGATTTTAGGGAAAGTCCCGCGTGATTCACATTTCACAGTCACCCTACTCTCCAACTCCTATTTCTCAGAAATACGTATATCATTTATTACACAGTTATCAGTGCCTCGATGTACGGCCGCCATATTTGTTATCGAACTATTATTGGCGGGAGTTCTTCTCACAATTACGTTATTTTTATATATGTTTATGTCTGTCTCTGTCGGGATTATGTTGTTTTTTCTACGTTGATGGAATAAACATACATACATACATAAACTCACGCCTTCTCCCCATGGGGGTAGGCAGAAACTATAGAACGCCACCTGCTACACTCCTTACATACTCCTTTTGCTTCGCCTACGTTCATACATCTAGTCATACACGCACGCCGGTTGCGAGTACTACGCACCTGACCTTTCTGAAGAACATCACCAATTTGGTCACTCTTAGTCCTCCTAGGGCGTCCCCTCCCGGCGTTTCCACTCACCTCTGCTTTATAAATACACTTTGTTAGTCGCCTTTCACTCATCCTCTCCACATGACCAAACCATCAAAGCATACTCTTTTCAATCTTTGTCACTACATCTTCTTTCTGATGGGATAAAATTAGATATTATTCCTGATTTTAGTGTTCCCTGTGCCTATTTTTATCCTTTGTCATACTGTTAACTGCCACTGTCAAATTAATGAACATGAAGATGGAACGCCCACAAAAAAAAAATAAAAAAATTGTTTATTCGTAAAACAAGTACCTATACGTACTTATATACAAGTACTAGCTGCTACCCGCGGCTTCGCCCCCGTGGCTTTTTCTAAACATATAAACCTTCCTCTTGTCTATTATAAAAACCGCATCAAAATCTGTTGCGTAGTTTTAAAGATCTAAGCATACATAAAGGGCAGACAGGGGGAAGCGGCTTTGTTTTATACTATGTAGTGATACTTACTTAAGAATGGGCAGCAGCGTTCTCTATGCATTTTAACACCTTACTGCGATCGCCAACCCGCCTGCCAAGCGTGGCGATTATGGCAACCACCCTTCTTGGGGGTATCTTCGCATTACTCCGAAGCGTTAATGCGAAGTATCGGCCAAATGTTCGGCCGTTTTATAACTTCCATAGTTTCCTTTTTTGACTTTGAATCCTTACCCGACTTAAAGTCTTTGACTATCGTTTTTTTATCGTTTCGCCGTAGTCAGCCACAGTTAGCCGTAGTAAAGCAACGGCCGAAGATTCGGTCGATACTTTGGATTTATGTTCGGAGTAGACCCCCTGCAGTGGACCTCTTTCGGCTGAAATTATGAAGTACCTATACGAAATATTTTTTTTTTATTGGTTCCTCCTTTTAGCCAGATAGTTCCTGTATTAGGAGAGTCCGCTCTTCCATAGCAAGACGCGCGTAACATAAGTAGGTACGTTCCATCACAATCCGAAGGAATTACTGGAATTTAGACAAGGGTAGCGAGTGAGCGAGTGATAGAAAAAAGCTAGATCTTTTCTATTGACGTCGCTCTCGCTCACTCACTCGCTCGGTAAATAGCTCACTAGCTCAGTTAGCTCACTCAGAATTTGACAATGACATTGACTATTGAGCAAGCCGAGCCGTTTCTTTGACGCGTGTGCGGCGTGAGTCAAATGAGCTAACAGTCGGCGTCTGAGTCACTGAGCTTTAGAAGAGCTAGTGAGTAATACAGAGTCCAAACTTCTAAAGGGCTATTGACTAGTATTGACTATTGAGCAAGCCGAGCCGTTTCATTCGATGGTCGTGCGGCGTGAGTCAAATGAGCTAACAGTCGGCGTCTGAGTCACTGAGCTTTAGACGAGCTAGTGAGTAATACAGAGTCCAAACTTCTAAAGAGCTATTGACTAGTATTGACTGTTGAGCGAGCCGAGCCGTTTCATTCGATGGTCGTGCGGCGTGAGTCAAATGAGCTAACAGTCGGCGTCTGAGTCACTGAGTTTTAGACGAGCTAGTGAGTAATACAGAGTCCAAACTTCTAAAGAGCTATTGACTAGTATTGACTGTTGAGCGAGCCGAGCCGTTTCATTCGATGGTCGTGCGGCGTGAGTCAAATAAGCTAACAGTCGGCGTCTGAGTCACTGAGTTTTAGACGAGCTAGTGAGTAATACAGAGTCCAAACTTCTAAAGAGCTATTGACTAGTATTGACTGTTGAGCGAGCCGAGCCGTTTCATTCGATGGTCGTGCGGCGTCGTGAGTCAAATGAGCTAACAGTCGGCGTCTGAGTCACTGAGCTATAGAAGAGCTAGAAGAGTGATATAGCTTTTAGAGGTATGAGGAACAGGGTGTAAAGTTCACTCATACTCTAAAGTAAAGGGAGGATCCTCCGACCAGACGGGTGTCGTGTCTGGTGGGCAACTGCCCGACGGTTGATGTCGGGACGTTGTATATATGCTAGTTGCGTGGTAAACTCTGCTTGCGCGATGCAGGATTTGCGTGACGTCAGTGTGACGCGTAGTTCGCATGTGGCGAAGTTGATACCGCTACAAACTCTTTAGCGTGAAACAGCTAATCGTTCTTTTTCTTTTCAGTGAGCTATTTCGCCCATGTCTACTGGAATTGGCCTTCTGAAGTTCACCGAGGCCGGGATTACGTTTGACGAAAAGAATTAGTAACCTATTCAGTAGTGTCTTGAAAACAAGTCAGTTTTTTTTTCAGATCACTAAGGAAACGGTAAGTATACCAAAATTCTGACGAAATGATAAATGCTCATCATCATCATCATCATTTCAGCCGAAAGACGTCCACTGCTGGACTTAGGCCTCCCCCAAAAAGGGGGGGATTTTCCATAATCCCCACGCTTGGCAAGCGGGTTGGCGATCGCAGTATGGTTTTAAAAATGCATAGAGAACGCTGCTGCCCATTCTCTGTAAGTCCCTTAGTCGCCTTTTACGACACCCATGGGAAGAAATGGGATGGTGCTATTCTTTACGTCCGGCACCAAACGGAACAGCTGGACATAAATGCTCATGCTAAAAGGAAATAAAACATTTTGAATTTGATTTCATACATGATACATAAATTCGTATATAATTAAATAATACATAGAATACCAAGTGGTATTCTATGTATTATTTATATATTCCCTATTTCTACCCGTGTGGGTGTCGTAAAAGGCGACTAAGGGACGTACTAGAGAATGGGCAGCAGCGTTCTCTATGCATTTTAACACCACACTGCAATGGCCAACCCGCCTGCCAAGCGTGGCGATTATGGCAAACCCCACCTTTGAGGTAGGGTTATGTCTATAAATGTAAATAATATGTATGTAAATTCACGCCTTCTTCCTATAGGGGTAGGCAGAAGTTAAAGAACGCCACCTGCTACGATACTTACACACACTGAAAAAAGTGAAAGCTAAATGAGATACATTTACTCTTAGTTGGCATTAAAACGTTTGGAATAATTAATTATTTTTTTACTAAAAACAAGATAGTATATTTGCCAGAACTAATTAATTTTATTTATATCGACAATGTGACATATTATTATATATACAGAATAATCACCAGTCTTTATTACATCATACATGCTTTGTCTGATTTTACTTCTTCACTTTTGCATATCAAATATTAATTTAAGTTGACAGTAACAAACAACTTGTTAGCACTGTATCATTCTTAAACTGGCCAACATTTGAGTTAAATTAAATAACTACCCGTAATTAAACTAATTAATTACTTAGTTGACGGAACTATGATAATTTAACAAAGTTCTCCTAGCTTCAGAAGTCAAGATCTTGTTAGGCTCGTATGGAGTCAAGATACGTGATCACATTAAACAAGATTTTTGGTAAAGCAAACACTTTTTTTTTCTGTGTACAGTTCCTTTTGCTTCGTTTACATTTTACGCACGCCAGCTGCGAGTTCTACGCACCTGACCTTTCTGAAGAACATCACCAATAAGTTCACTATATATAATTATGTCCTAGGGCGTCCCATGAGTTTCCACTAACATCTGCCTTATAAATACGCTTTATTAGTCACCTTTCATTCATCCTCTCAACATGACCAAACCATCTAAGCATACACTTTTAAATTTTTGTCTTAATTTAATTTTACAAAAAACTTTTTGTAAAAAAAAAATAACCGACTTCCAAAAAAACACTTCTAAGTGAAAAATAACTTTAATTTCACTAAAAAGTGTCTTTGGATCTGTATTTTAGTTTTTTGCCACCGACTTCCGAAATTAAAGTTATTTTTTCACTTTTTAGTGGGTCAGTTTTTATTTTGTCTAAGTTACAATAGCCTTAAGCCAACTGCTCATCACCTTTTACAAAATATTGCTTTTCCCGATGCTGGGACGTTAATTGTTGAGGAGTTCTCCTGGTAAGAACCAGGAGAACTGCCACTCACCATATGCATTGTGACGAGCATAAATTGCTTAGCAACCATATTAAAGTACCTAATCGAATGGCAACCCGTTAAATAATTATTATTATGTTGTTCCGGTCGCCATCTGTGGTCTCCATCATCACTTCCACTTCACCAAATGATGATTTTCGGGAGCAAATGCACAAGCGTACTATAAAAAATACCCAAATCGCTATAGGTTTGCCTATAAAATTCGAGGGTTTCCCTCGATTTCCATAAGATCCCTTCATCAGAATCCAATTTGGTGGCAATGGGACCACCTCAGGGATCTTTTTCAAAATCGGTCCATAACTGAC
The DNA here is from genome assembly GCA_948098905.1 of Tiliacea aurago. Classification (NCBI taxonomy): domain Eukaryota; kingdom Metazoa; phylum Arthropoda; class Insecta; order Lepidoptera; family Noctuidae; genus Tiliacea; species Tiliacea aurago. Next base: position 10,903,592 of record OX402603.1, on the reverse strand, counting down.
GGAGATACGGGTGAACAAACATAAAAAAAAAAAAAAACATACAGCCGAACATATAACCTGCTCCTTATTGGAAGTCTGTTAAAAAAAAATTGCCAATTGCAGGTCGAGTATGAGTCTGAAGGCCGAGCCGTAGGCGAGGACTTCACTAATACGAGACAGGCAATTGCCATTTCCGCCGAGGCATTTATAGGTAGTGCTTTTCTCAAAAGAATGCAGGGAAAGTAAATTATTTATAAATTCCAGATTCAATGACGAACAACTATCATTTTCACGCGCCAAGCTGTTAATTTGTTTTTTTTTTTCAATAAACAGCTTTCTATTTGCAAGCCAGTTCGAAATTTAAATACAACCTCTGATAAGTTATCTCTTTGGTGGCCATGTTTCGGAGTAAAAGATCGTTCCATTTTTAAATTACACGATAGTTAAGAATTTATTTTGTCGCTAAACCACGACGTCATATGGATTTTCATACAACTTTTGGTGGCCGCTGCTCGCATGTATTTGGCCAGTACATCTTCGATTTATCTCGAAGAAGGTTGTCATGTTTGAGAAAAGACATTTTCCGGACTCAGACTTGCTCACACCCTACCTAAATACAACATACACAATCAATACACCTAAAAGCCTACAACACAATTTACAGGTAAGCCATACATCACTCCCATTAAAGGCTCCGATACGTGCGACCGTTTAATTAATACCCACACATCCTCACAGCGGAGCCGTGTCGTAGTCGGTACAGGGATGAATTACGGATGGAACAAACTTTATTCTTTATCATCATTTGCCAAGCATTTGCATCATGTGCCAAATGCCCATGTAACACCCACTCTCATGAAGATCGGAGGCGCTACACTCGAAGTTGTGGACGAGTATGTTTACCTCGGACAAACTGTCCAGTTAGGTAGGTCCAACTTCGAGAAAGAGGTCAATCGTCGAATCCGAATCGGCTGGGCAGCGTTCGGGAAGCTACGCAATATCTTCTCGTCCCACACACCGCAGTGTCTCAAGACGAAAGTCTTTGACCAGTGCGTGTTGCCAGTGATGACCTATGGCACTGAAACGTGGTCGCTCACAATGAGCCTTATCAGAAGGCTAAAAGTCAACCAAAGGGCAATGGAGAGGGCTATGCTTGAAGTTTCCCTACGTGATCGAATCAGAAATTAAGAGATCCGCAGGCGCACCAAGGTAACCGACATAGCCCAAAGAATTGCCAAGCTTAAGTGGCAGTGGGCAGGGCACATTGCTCGCAGAACTGATGGCCGATGGGGCCGGTTACTGGGTAATACGATACCCCTTGGCAAGACTGGTTGTCAGACTTTCGGGCTTCTGACGACCCGTAACAACTGTCAAAGTTCCATGTATGACAGCTGGAACCAACGGTTTGACGTGCTTTCCGAGGCACGGAGGGCTCTTGGTATGATAAGATGGTCGTCACGGAGCAACCGCGGAAAGAGTAGATAAACCTGTGCGGCTGTTATTATTAAAGTTGTCAAAAAATAATAGGCCCGCTTTGACATTTAAGTTTAATCGATTTATTGTGAGTATCGAGTACTGAGTCGCATGGTTACTTCACTAGTTACGTCGCGATGGGATTCAAGTTAAATGTCAAAACGGGCCTATTATTTTTTAGGGATCCGTAGTCAACAAAGAACCCTTGTAGTTTCGCCATGGCAGTCTGTCTGTCTGTCCATCCGTCCGTCCGTCCGTCTGTCCCCGGCTTAGCTCAGACCCGCTTAGTACTAGAAAGCTGTAATTTGGCATGGATATACATATTAATCACACCGAAAAAGGCGTAAAATAAAAGCATGAAAAATAAATATTTTTTAGGGACTTGCCTTGCTCGTAAAATGGGGATGATATTTTTTTTATCATCTATTCCATGGTGTGGGGTATCGTTTAAAAATATTGTGAGTTTGTGAAAACCACTTTTCAATTCAGAGATCCGTTTGCGTAATATTAAGCTTTAAATTGCTATATTTTGTTAGAGTCAAGTGTCCCGTCCTTCTCCACATTTTTTTTTTTTTTTGTGTGGGAAATTATCAAATAACTTCTCCCGCTCTGGGCTGAGCGGGAGGGCGTGTCAGACTTTTACTGACTAAAACCCACCCGTGTTCCTTCCGTTGCCTGTGTGCCGGGGCCACGATATCCCTTTCGGACAAACTTGCAACCCTGGCAGGCATTGGCCCTAACGGACCCCGTCAGTTGGTGCTGACATCTCTTTGAGGCGCGCGTGAAACACAACGCGCCATCGACCCGGGACTGGTCCTTATCGGACGGTGAGCTACCCATCGCTCACCGTCCGCAGGTGACTCCCGACGCCCGGGGCGTCTCCTGCGGCGGCTAAGGGCGTGAGGAGGCGAACCCTGCCTTACCCTCACGCGTTCCGCCTCCTCCTTCGCGAGCATTACTGCTTCGCAGAAGGAGGTGACGGCCTGCCATGCACTCTCGCTCCGATCCATGGCCTGAACCAGGGCCGGACGCGAGAGATCGCTGCCGCCGATCGCCTCCGTGAGGACACGGCGGTGCTCCGCCCAAGCCGGGCAGACCTCCACCGTATGCTCCACCGTGTCCTCCGGGCGATCCACACAGTGGGGACACCCGGGCGTTTCCTCCCGCTTTATCCTGAACAGGAACCTCCCGAAACAACCGTGTCCGGTGAGGACCTGCGTCAGGCGGAAGGTGAGGACGCCGTGGCGCCTCTCTAGCCACTCCTCAAAGAGGGGACTTAACGCCACAATCGTGGCCCTGCCGGCTAAATGGTTGGTTTTGGATATGTGAAAAAAATAATGGCAGTAGTATTTAACGAAATTAAAAGGAATACTATCACAGTTAAGTAGGCTTTACAAGTTAACGAGTGATAGTCGACCAACTTAAATTTTCAGTTGGAGAATTGTCCGTATCGTATATCGGTATGGGTATGTTTTTCAACTACAATGTTAAGTTTGTTTTTGCAAAACTAAGGAATCCTTCATTGTGCGTGGTACGACACGTATTTGGCCGGTTTTGACAACTATACTTAGCCAAACGCCCCTCAAACAAACTTTAACTATAAGTACAAAAACTAAAAACTACAGAATCCGGCCCTGTCGTCTCGTGGTCGTCCCTCTGTAATCGCGACGTAACGTGTGTTTTATTAAGTAATGTACAGACGCCAGCAAGTCAAGCTACCCGAAACTGTCAATTTTTCCCAATCAACCTTGAACCTTATACCGTAGAGATAAAGTTGAAAATCTATTAAATAAATCTGACAGATTGTAGTAGCTTGATGTGCTGGCGTCTGTACAACAACAGAGCTGATGGGTGGCTCGTTATTGAATGGTATTTATAAACAACATTATTTTTAGTATATGCGAAACCTGAATATAGTTTGTTCAGAATAAGGAACTGAATCGATTTCAATAATTTTTACACCATGTTATATTTTATCACAAAAATAGTATGATGGAAAATGTTATCACCATTAAATTACGTACAATACAATCGCCGTACGGTTAGGTACCTACTGCCAAATTATTATCAATGAGCGCAAGACGACCCTGGAGGCGCGGGGGCGCCGTTTTGTACGGGTCCGTGTTTTTGTACGGACAACCCGGTAACATAACAACCTTATAACTTTGTGATTTTTCATGATACAGTTTTGAAATTTTAGACATAGATTCTTTACATAAAAATACTAAAACTAATATTGTATAATGTGGAGACGACGAAATGACAATAAATTTAACTTCGTATATCTAATGACATTCCCAGCTTACACTAATTCTATTTAGCCCCGTATTTATAGTAAAAATTTGTTTATAAACAACGTTTATGGGGCCGGCGTAGCATGCGTAGTTCATACAAACGTAATAACAAAATAATTTGTAAATCAAACATATTCTTAAAGTAGTGTGTATTTAGTTCGATTGGATTACAGAATATCTATGTTCCCAAATATACAAGGTTATTTTTAAAACGTCAATAACCTCTTAAGGGGTCATTGTACTCATCATTATGAACAACATTTACTATGGGATCAAACCTGAAATCACAAAAAAAATCAGCTGTTCCCTACATTTTAACGAATTATTCGAACATAAATGTAGGGAACAACTGATTTTTTTTTCACGATATCAGGTTTGATCCCATAGTATAAGTTGTTCATAATAGTGAGTACATTTACCCCTTAAGAGGTTGTGCATTAATTCTGGGATATGTTGTATAGTATGTAAAAGTATATAATAAAAAATAATAAAATAAAGAGGGAAGAGCTCATTGGGCATCAAAAAAATCGTCCGCATCGCTGTCAATGGGAAAATGAAAAGTCTAGTCTCTTGTTTAAATCAGCATTGCCATCCAACATGGCAATGCTGCCAGCCTTTTGGGCACTTTTCCCATTGACAGCGATGCGGACGAATTTTTTGATGCCCAATGAGTACTTTCCTCTTTATTTCATTATTTCTTATTAAATACCTTACTAATACTATTTTTAAGTGAAAATGAAAATACTGTCCGTACCTAAAAAAAATATTCCGACAAACTGAGAACCTCATCCTTTTTCTGAAATCGGTTAAAAATCTAAAATGTTTTGCAGCTTTGTGCTTAACTCGCGTAGTTACGTTAGCTAATCATTCGTAGCAACTTCGTAGCGCGAGCTACGCCGTAGCACATCGCGTAGCCCATTGAGATACGAGGACCTACAACATGCGTATGTTTCATCTTTCACAATCCTGTCTTCCAGTAGACACTATCTACTGGATATTACTTCAGTATAAATATCCAGTCAGAATTTATCTGCCTGATAATGTTGGCCGGCCGGTACTTATTATTTTGCAGGTTGAATTTGAAAACTACGTGCGAAGTCTTCATTTATACGTGTTTGGAGGGTAAGGTCTACGGCCAAAGCCTAATTGATGGATAGTGGATGCCACTGCCAATGGGCAATACTTAAGACGTAGATATATGCCAGTGACCTTGAGCTTGCTTGTTCTGTACTGAGCTCACGCAACGCGTCGTACGTTCAGCCAGTAATAGGACTCGCCCATCATGGAGCGCTGTCTCCAATTTGGCGCATTATTAATTTATTATACACAAAACAAGAACATTTTAATAAAACGCGTATACCATAAGATCAATAATTAATTATCTTCAAATTGGTGAAGGTTTCAGAAGAATACACTTGGTAGATTTTGCGCTATTCTCAGTTTTTTATCCGCGTTAGACATAACTTTACAAATTAATTTCTCTATGAAATATAAACATAATCTAAAATATTCACATATTGAGAAAATGCTCTAATTTAACTTATTTTTTTTTTCAAATCATTAACACTACTAGTTTAGACGTGATCTTCAGTATAAAATCATTAAAAGTCGGGTAACGTCACCTTAAGAGAGCTCTTCCCAGGCCGTCAATCGGCAACGCGAGCATGGTCGAAAAGCTTTTTATTTCATCCAGCGCAAGTGAGAACTACTAACAAACAAGTGAGAACGCGATAACATTGAACGACAAATAGCGTGCGGAAATTTCATAAAACTTGTTCCAGGAAATACGTGTTATTGAGTAAGCCATACATTAAGTTTGTGAAATAAATGTTTATCATTTAGAATCTCCAATACATGTGCGAGGTTTCTATGAAGATGTTTTCTTTACTTTTATAATTTATGAGTACATTATGAACAGTCAAAGTTCAGATAAAATTTGTGCAAAAAAATCAGAATTTTACAGGCTTATACTGAATTTTTTTATCCAATTTTTTTTTTTTGTTTTCATAGGAACCTAGATATTGACAAGATACTTATTAGTCCAAACGTTTCAAAGAAACATGTGTTAGAACGCCATAATCACGTACGAGGGTTTGTATGAAAAGTATCACGGGTTGGTCGCTCATAATAATACGAGTATGTAGTCACAACTTGTCATTAACATGTTTTATTTTCAAGCGACTTCGAAAGGAGGAGGTTCTCAATTCGGCAATATGTTTTTTTTTTTTGTATGTTTTTTACGCGATTACTCCGTCAATTGTGGACCGATTATGAAAATTATTTTTTGTTTGAAAGAGTATGCTTCCGAGGTGGTCCCATTGTCACCAAGTCAGAATCTGATGACGGGATGGAAATCGAGGGAAATCCTCATATTGTAAAGGTACATCTATATCGATTTCAGTATTTTTTATAGTAACTCATGCATTTGCACTCGGAAAGCACCATTTAGTGAAGTAACCCAACAGTACCTATTCTTTTCGACGCGCTGGGAGCTTGATTCTCAACGCTCGGGAGTTGGAAATCCAACAGTACTATGTCTTCGACGCGCTGGGATGTACTCTGTTGGATTCTCAACACCGAGAGTTGATAATCCAGTGCGACGGAGCGCGATACAGTGTGATCGCTTTAGAAGCTCAATAAATTAATAGCCCCAAATCCCAATTAATTTGTATTAATTATGGACTGCCTCGTTGGTCTAGTGGTCGCAAGCGCTACTGCAGAGTACGAGGTCCGGAGTTCGATTCCCAGGTCGAGCAAAGTGTTATTGGGTTTTACCTCCAAGAATTTCTCAGTAGCAGCCCGGAGTCTGGATTTGTGCGTGGTTGATGGCAATAGGCTCGCTCCCTATTACATGGGACTTAAACATATCTGGCGAAACGTGGGTGTATAGGTAGGTACACCTCTGCCTAACCCATCGGGGATTCCAGGCGTGATTTTATGTGTAAATTAATAGTTTTGAAGAATAACGGGGTGTTCCTCACCCAAGCCACCAACTTTTAATACCTACCGGAATAGGTTTTATTTTTTTCATAATATATGATCGTCTTTCTTTAGAAATAAAACACCAAAATAAATGTATATAATAACTTTCTTAATTTATTATTTTCTTTTATATTTTAAAATGTAATTTTTACAATGTCTCTTAAAAACTAAGATTTTAATTTTAATTAGGTACCTACTTAAATCAATTAATTAAACAATTATCTATTTTACTATGAACACTAACACTTAATTAGTTAAACATTAATATTTTACACAACATTTACAATAAAAGGTTTGATACAGACTTGTGACAAAAAATCGCAGACTATTTTATTTTCTCAGAAGTTTCACTGGGTTTTCTGTTTCACTTAGTTCCAAAAGAATGCAGATATCTTAAATGGGGAACATTAAAAATTATTACGCATGCGATTAGTCGCTAGTCTGTAAGAAACCTATGTTTGACAGTATCGCCATTGCTGCCAATGCCATACTGATGAAATGACATTATATTTTTGATATTGCACTAATATTTGCTACTATTTAACATACTTTGGCTTTATACACGTTTCTACAGAGAAAGAAAAACTTTGATATAACAGATTTTTGTAAAAAAAAAAAAATCAAATGAAAAACATTTGAACGATTGTTCTACAAATAAATGTATTTCATATTTATTTTCTACAAAAGATCTAAAATGTTTGGAAAATTGTCTATTAAAAACCAATATCGAATATTCTAAAATAAACCTTAGCCATAGACAAATCTACTAATTTGGAGCATTTAACATGGAATGAATAATCACTTATTAATTATTAATAACTTATTAATTACTGTACAATACATTTTTACGTCTTTTTATTAAAAATAAAATTACAAAATCATTCATTTCATTCATTCAAAATCGTTCACTCACGGGTATGACCAGCATCCAATAAATTAACAAATAAAAACATTTACAATTATTCTTTCTCGTCCAAATGGGTTCCAATTTGGTATTTGTTGGGGGTCAAACTCCACTTGGATTTTTGAACCCCAATATGTATACATAATAATCTTGTTTTTCTCTCCGAGGTCGAAATTTGGTATTTTTTTGGGGATCAAACACCGCTGTGATTTTTGACCGTCAAATATATACAATTCCTTCCATTTTTTTTAATTCCCAATAATTGCATAATAATACCAACCCATTTGGCAAACTGCTTAAACGCAACACCCCATCGGGAAAATTAAGTCCCAAAATTATTTATCAACATTTAAGTTGAAGTTCGAATACGCAGGCCTTAGCGACGTCGCCTCAGCGTTTACGGGAGAGGGAGGCGTAGGAGGGATGTAGGGGTAGCGGGGGTACGTAGGGTAGGGGTAGGGGTACCCCGCGGGTAGCAGCTGGGGGTTGTGAAAGGGGGGCATGAGGGCCGGGGAGGGGTATCCGTAAGGTAGGCCTACGGACGAAGCCGCCGCTTGGAGAATTGATGCGGCGAAGGCAGGGTCGCTGTAGACGGCTGCGTATGGCCAGGCGACGGCTATACGTTGTCTCTTGTCCTTCATTCTTCGGTTTTGGAACCATACCTGATGATAAAGAGATTTGGTTTAGTAGAATGTTGATGCAAAATAAAATGCGAAATTTCGAGGGTTAGTTACAACTTTGTAATATAAGTATATAATATAGATTGTAACTGGAATATTGACGAGTTGTTCATGGCTTTAGGTTAAAATTAACGTTTGTTCTGTTATATTTTCTTGTATTTGTCAATATTTTGAATCATTTTCATAATAATAGCTTTTTAAAAGATCGGCTACAATTCTTAAATAATAGTACCGTGTTTAGCTTTTAGCGCATTGTAATTCTCACAAAAATGCATCGGCTTTTATCAAAAATAGTGTGAATTTAAAACTTGTCTATAGACATTCACAAATTATGTTGCTACAGACGTCATTGGCTAATAAAATAGAAATCTTTGATTCGAACCGAACATCATTAAACAAAGTGCTAATAGAGATAATAAAACGCTATTATCGCAATACGTGGCGTTTTGAAAGCGAGGAATGAGAATGGAACGAATGAATAGTTTGCTAGATTATTCCATAAATAATATAGTTTAACTGTAATTAAATTAACTTATCCGTTACTGTATTTAATATTGTGTATGAACTAAGAAAGTAATTGACCGTTGTAGTTGTAGTACTTCAAACAAAACCCTCGTTGGAACTTGAAACAAAAAGTGTAATTATTAATTGTATTCTATTAAAAAACGGTTAATCTCTGTCAATCCTAAGCTCGCTGCACCAAGTTTGTCTTTAGCAGAACAAACAATCTATTTAACACCGTAAATTTTTAGCACTACATCGCTAATTAATTGCATGTTTTCATATAACTGAGTAGTCATAAATAGTTAAGTGCATTTAAAATCATTTCGGCATTTAAGTTTAGATATTTTTTAAAGGAAGTTGCATTAATAGACCCTTTTTAAATTATAGCAAAAGCATATTAATACCAACCTCGGAATGGAAACAGGATTTCCTCAGCTCTGAATTTATGAAACATTTTGGAATACCCAGCTACTTGAACAACTAAAATCCTCCTTCGAACCGTCAACAAAACCATCCTACATTACTTCTCAGCCCGATCCTTCTAAAATCATTAAACACAGCATAATAGCTGCCCTTACAATGTATGTACACAAAGACTTTCCCTTGAAAAGGCGGCCATCTTTGTTCGCAAAGTGTTAATTGGCGGGAACCGCGCGAATGTTCGCACAAAACGACTTTCCTTTAGCGCTTCCAAGAAGATTATTGCATTTTATTGTGCAGAAATAATAAAACAAGGGGCTTAACGGTTTGGCTAAGAGTCAATGCTTAAATATAAAGGCGAAGAACAAACTTTAAATGTAAATATAAAACCTCTTTCGTTACAAATTCTGAGAAAAAAATTGTGACATTGACAGACAAAGTTTGACGCTTTTGTGTTTTTTTTAATGAGCAATGATACGCAATTTGTACAGGTCAAAGTCGAACTTCTTAGATCATTATTTCAAACTACATCAATCAAAGCCGCTAGGGACAAATAAAAGCGTTCATTGCGCAACACTAATCTGGAAATTCAAGACCTCTATTCATTTATTGACACGTTACACAGCATTTACGACAGCAGTAAAAATTAATCACAATAAACAAACATACGAATAAAAATCCAGTTCTTTATAACTCATCAAATGGTAGCCGAAAGGTATAATTTAATAGTTTTTAATTGGTATTATCGCGTCATAAAACAGAGACAACCGATGAAGTGTTTTCATTCACTCACTCACTAATGATGGCAGGGCCGAGGCTTTGTTGACAGCGGTGAGCGGGCTTTTTTAATCGCTCCACTTTTATATACCAACTTTTATTTAAAGACTTCCAGACAGTTAGAGTATCTATCTATTCTACTCGTGCAATTTGAATTTTATTTCACAAAAATTTCATAACTACTAATTAGACTGAAAAACGAATTCATTTATTTTTCAAGAATACGACTATAACAGTGAAAACATCAGAAAGTATCTATCAGCAGAACTGCAGAAGCAATACAATGTAGCTACTAAAGCAGGTGTCACAATCTTTTATCACACCTTCATCCAACATTTCTCTACCAGTGGGACCCTGTACTAATATGGTCATTTTATAATCCCAACGTTCCGTTCCCCGCATTAATGTTCATTAGCATCACACAGCTACCGAATAACTCGGTCGGCTTCTTTTAATGCCCATCGACAAATTAGCATGAATGTAAAACTCGAATGAAGCCATAAAAAACATATGTTATTTTTTTTGCTTTACGGTTTATTTTTTTATTTTTATTAGAAGTGATAATTGACATTATGACCGAAATGGAGAATTTAAATTTAAATTGGCGTGTAGTTTTTATAGTGGAATTTTTATAATTGAAACTTTTAGTTGTTAATGAAGATTTTTGTTAGTTTGTTGTAGGATTATTAATGCCATTTGGCAGATAAGTTGGCGTTGAAAGATGTGTGATTTTACCTCTCTTATCTGCTAACATTAAAGCCGTTTATAAAGCTTGAATCTGTCAAACATTGTTCACTGAATGTAATTTATAATTTAATTTTAAAGTTGACCGGGGCAAATTCTGTGGATGCTTTGGCAATGTTCATCGAAAAGCAGTTACAAATATCCCTGTGTTCATTCCTCATTGAAAAACCCTTTGAATTTAGAACAAAATACCTACTACTACTAGCCGTAAGGTTTATCAATTCTCAATAGAAACCTCCCGATTCTTCGCACATTTGTATACAAATTCTCGCGAATTAGCGCGCATAATAGACCGTTCGTCTATGGAAATCATAGAGGATCTAATTGAAGTTTATTGAGGCATCATACACTGTAGTCATGAGTGCTAGTTAACGAATCACTTCTTTTGACTATTGTTAGCTATTGATTCTGATTTCGGTATTCAATGGGAGTTTTATTAGAAAATACATCGATGTATGATAATTTTACATTTCTTGTAACTTTGATCCTGTTTTAAGGTGGAACTAAAATATTATTACTTACAAAAAACGTAAGATAATTTGAATTTCGCGGGCTACAGCTGCGGATTCACCTACTAAAATAACATAATTATCATTCACTCACATTTCCGGTAACTACTGAACGAATGATACCAGCCTTCACTATGACACATACGAGTAAATTTTCAAGGCAAAGGCAACATCTTAATATGCCTTACGCAAAAAAAAATACAACTGTCATCACGATTCATGTGATCTGCTACTCGTTACTAAGTAACGTTCACTTGTCAATTGATAGTGATGTTACGAAAACAGTTGCCACTTATTAAACAGAGGTCGGTATTATTCGGGACAACTCGTGGGTGGTACACGTATGAGATTCTGAAATAATGCCCGTTTTGTATGTGTCACATTGTGGGGGCGGTCTGAAAGCTTAATTTAATTACCTAGTTTTGTTTCGTAAATGTTTCCAAGAGAAATTGTTAGGGTATAATTGGTTGAGTCAGTACCTACAAATACCTAAGTGTGTCATGTTTTGTTCTGTTAGCATATTAACCGCAAGCAACCATATACTTATTTCTATAAGAATTAAGATTTAAGTAGTTAGAAAACGATCAAATAACGAAAAATAGACCTAAATTATAGCAGTTACAATCTCTCCTATCCCTCTCAGTAAGTTTGACATAATATTTGAATTAAGAAAAAGATCAACCGCCAACTCCACGGCTGAAACAAAATGGAGGCTTTCGAAATTTGAATCAGCATCGATCCTTACCTTGATAGTGGATTCCGGTAGTTGCAGCTGTGCGGCTAACTCGCAACGTCGTGGTCTTGAAACGTAGTTCTCTTTCATGAATTCTTTCTCTAATCTTGCTAGTTGCTCCCTTGTGAATGCTGTGCGGTATCTCCTGGAGGACAAGAGAACGATTTGTTATAAAAACTTTCCTTTCAGAAGGAGTATAGCCAACAGTTGAAATATTTTTTTCTTAATTCTAGAATTAGACTTAGGCCGTTGGAATTTGATTATACCTATCATTTATTATTAGATACTATTATTTTCAATCAAATCTTGTTGAGCTTCATTACGATAAGTAAATCTTGACATTGAAATTCATACCTGTAAGTACCTACATAATACACACAGCACCTACAATTTTGACCTATACCTACGTTATGTTAAGTTGTATCATGATTATTATTGTTATCGCTATTTGTTTTAATTTAATTTTACTATCTTATTTTAATTTATAAATGGAAATAATCACCAATTAATTGTTGTTACCATAACCTGTATTATATCATGACAGTTTATTTAAATGAGAAGTGATGAAAATCTGATAAGCATGTTGAAATTAGTATTTTTTAGCACAGTGCTTTTAATGTTGTGACACTGTAGTATGTAAATTCAACTTTTTATATTGCTGTGCCCTTGCAGGGTTCATGTATGAAACCTGTACCTAAACTTGTAACAACTTGTAAACTACATGGATGTAATAAATGATGAATATGAATATGAATACTCATTAGGATCATCATTCAAATTGTGCAAACAATTACTGATTTCGTACAACCCACGTTGTAAAATGCAAATTCAACAAACCTGATATTTGGGTCTGGGGCTGTTTGGTTGGAATTGGTCATCTGCTCCGACTGTGGACTTAGTGATTCTGTGAACAAAGAAAAAATATGTTAATAAAACTCATCTAAGTATTCTTTTCTTTTCCAAAGATGATATACATAGTTACTATCCTTGGAGGATGAATCTTGTACATTCATTATCAGGCTATAATGTTTCTTCTTGTCTGCGTGGTGCCGGACGTAAAGAATAGCACCGCCCCATTTCTTCCCGTGGGTGTCGTAAAAGGCGACTAAAGGACTTACTAGAGAATGGGCAGCAGCGTTCTCTATGCATTTTAACACCATAGTGCGATCGCCAACCCGCCTGCCAAGCGTGGCGATTATGGCAAACCCTCCCCTTTGGGGGAGGCCTATGTCCAGCAGTGGACATCTTTCGGCTGTAATGCTGTAATGATGATGATGATGATGAATGTTTCTTCTGCAGGGATACAGACTTCTTCTCTGAGAGGGGGAGTGCTCAAAACTGCGAGATCACAATCGATTTTATTAAACATCATGTAGGTACTAAAATACTGAAGCACCCTTAAATACAGCCTAATCTTATACCCTTCATTGTGACAGGTGACCTCAGGGACGATGAGGATATTGAGCGGGAGCGCAGGGCTCTGGCGGTGAGAGCTAATATGCTCACACGCAGGTTCGCACGATGCACGAGAGAAGTGAAGGTTACGCTATTCAAAGCTTATTACCAGTCCTTCTACTCAAGCGGCCTGTGGGTGAGATATACGCAGCGAGCCTACAGAGCCCTGCGCACTCGGTACAATAACGCGTTCAGGATGTTGTTGGGTCTGCCGTGGCAGTGCAGCGCGTCTGGGATGTTCACTGAAGCGCGCACTGATGGTTTCCAGGCCATAATGCGCAAAAAAGCAGCTTCCCTGCTGGCCCGTATACAGGGTAGCAACAACGGCATTCTGGACGCAATAGCTGTACGATTTGACTATCCCTTTCAGAAGCAGTGGGTCATGTCTTGTGTGGGTGTAGCGAGTCATAGCAAATAAAAATGTATTAGGTTAAGGTTTATATGGGTCTATGCTACCCGAAATAAAGTGTTTTATTATTATTATTATTAAATACTAACAAACAATAATAAATAAACCCCGTCACTTTAAAAACACCCACCAGTTAAAAATCTCTCAATAGAGATTTAGAGGACCGATTACGAGATATCTTAACATGCTCTAAAGGGTTGTGAGTACCACTCGAGCGCGGCTGGCTTTATAATTATCTTAATTACAGTAACGTCTAGACGCTTAGACATTAGCTACTTGATCAGGCGGTAGGACACTTGCTCCTTCTGTTTTGTAATAGCTGCTGAAGATTTAATGTTGAGTAGTTATCGGAAGTACCAAGAAAACGGTATACTTATATATTTCGGAAATTATCGGCCATAAAATATTTGAGTTTCAGTTTCAAAGATTTGTGAGTGTGACGAAAAACCTCTTCAAAAGGAACCTTCGTTGTGGAATTTTCATTTTAGGTCATCGGTGTGGAATTTTACGTTTAAAAAGAATCATCAATCCTCAATGCTTCTTAAAAACTAATTATTCCCTGGACCCGAAATTGACTTGTCGTAAAACAGTAAAAAAGCTATAACCGACGCTTCGGTCGGGAACCAGTAGCCCGTAGGTGCTAATTGCGCGCACCCAGACTTTCAAGAGTAACATTAACAGAACAAACACAAATAAGCTATTGTCTAATTAAATATTTTCCCATGCACAGTTTGTCTATTTCATACAAACACGCTACAAAGAGGCCGCAAGTCTCAGTCAATCGCCGCTCAATTTAAAAAAATATCTCAACCAACCAAAAAGCCGACTTTACAAATCTGATTAGTCGCTGAAGTGGTTCTAAATTTAAAAGGGCGCGGCAAACGGGAGCTCTATTTGACATGCCCGTTTTGAAAAAAGAACATCGACCGCTTTTAAAAAGTCACGTATTGTTTTAATGGCGGCGTGATTAAGACGTTCATTCCTATTTCCGTTTTGGAATTACATTAGCGTTGTCGCTTATGTTCAACGTAAATTGAAATGTTAAAAACGTATTTGGGGTTACCAGCCAATTCACATGCAGCGCTCAATAAAACCTTCGTTAAATAAAAAAAAATACGTCGAAAGCTTTAGTTGTAATAATTTCGCATTAGAGAAAATTTATTGCTTTCATAAGTGCGTCGGACTAAACGATTCATGATTTTTTTTTAATCGTCATTCTTGGCGTCTGAGCCACTTGAATCGTTCCCATGCTGGGTGGCGACAAACCACTCAAAAACCAATTTGCAATAGTCTAGCCGATGGCTTCCTCTCAACAATTTGTTGTTGTACAAACTTTTTACGTTACAACCTCTTTAGTGAGATGTCTATGGTCCCCAGCTGCGCTATTATGGCGTGTGTCTTTTCGAAAAAGGAACGAGGAAACGATTGAGATTTAAAAAGTTTCCGTTTAAAAGCTTCCGTTCTATATTTAAGAGGCAATCATACTTTAATGTGGTGACACGAAAAGTATTTTATGTTTGCTTTTTTTTTCGTCAATTTATATGACCGGTGCCTATAACACTTTAGTTTGTTCCTGTTTATTAATGATAATAATCGTAAACTAGTAGAACACGAAATACGATGAAACAAACATAAAAACACAATTTTTCTGTAAGTATTACATATTGTTCTAGTCGTAATATTTTTGAATATAAGAATATTTAACACAAATATAAAATCACATGAGCGTTCATTACAAGCTCATGAAAAATGACGTCACCAACCAATGGTGTCGCTTCGTCAATTTATTTCGAAACCACATCTTTGTTTCAAAACGTCCGCTAATGGGTAGAACACACAATACTTGTAACAGTCATAACATAACGTTTTAAGGCTGGGTTACACTGTACAGGGATAATTATCGTGAGAGACTTTTCTTTCGTGTAAAATGACTTTACGTTTTTTTCAGCCGCATAGAGTCAAAAAAGCAAACTGCCTTCCTTTCTAAGGAATATACATGTAAGATTGCTGCGATAATTATGTACTGACGAGACGAGAGATACTGTAGAAGGCGCTTTATCTAAAAGAAATCAAATCAATACAAAATAAGTCTGAAGATAATTTAGATTTTCAAGCTCAAATATTGGCACTTTTTCGCGAAAGAGATCACTCCTCCATTTTCAAAAAGACAAAATTTAAGAACCAACTACTATAAACCAATTTTCGAACAGTCAAATTCGAATTTTTAAAAAGAAAACCGTTCGTTCCTACATCCGGCGGTGTCGTTACAACTCTATCTAAGTATCTAACCTTGGTGTTCCGATAAAACAAAGTATCAACAAAACTTCAAGCCATTATTGAAACGTTATGAAACGTGTCGTGACCCACCTATTAACACGCACACCAAAACCAGTAACCAAATCATTTACCTAATAAATGATACCTAATACGGCACGAGACTTTTTGGTATAATTAGCACTGGCAACACTGTAATTGGCTGAATGCGATCTGATCATAGCCAATTTGTGGTATCAAAAGTGTTGAGTGTGCCATAAATGACGGGCAAAGTTTGCGTTTTTGAAAACGGGAAAAGTTGCAAAAAAGAACGTTTTTTCATCACTGAAACTAAACATGTTTTTGATATATTGATAGGCAGGTACAGCTTTCAAGTCTTACACAATAATATGGGGGCGTCCAAGCAAAAAGAGTCTAGTTCTCGGCATTTAGTTTCCGAGATAAACGCAGTTTTCTAAAGTTGTGAAAAAATTGCATTTTGCGACTTGAATATATAAACACACTATCCCTATATTATAAACTATTGTTATTTGTTATCCCAAATCCATTAACAACAAAATTAACCCATGACACAACATAACTTAACAAAAGAATAACCCAATAAAACTTCCCATTCACCGACCGACACTAAACGGCTAATTAATCGCGACACCGCTCAATTTGCGAACCAAACTGCTGCAGTAATAGGCGGAAACCGATAGCCCATACATTAACAATTGGATTATCGAGAATTGCCGCCGCCCCGTGCGTGGCACGCTCCGGTAATTGTATTGCCGTGAATGGCTCCCCTTAATACGTTTATTGTCTATGAACACTGGCTGGTTTGATCGTTCTGCTGATTTTGAATTAAAACAATATTAACGGATTTGGAATGTTTTGATTTTTAGCTGGCTTTTCGAACAACAATGAAATGACTATTATTATTAAGTGAAGATTAAGCCTGATTAAGGTTAAGATAATATGGTTGTATTATATGGTACACACGGCTTCACATCAAGCTATACATTTCCAGTATACGCTGACCTCTCATTGTATGGAAACCCTACACAATACGAGATCGCTTATACGGGAAATGTATAGCTTGATATGTAGCCGTGTGTACCTATCACTAGCTGCGCCCCGCGGTTTCACCCACATAAGTCTTGATCCCGTGGGAATATCGAGACAAAAAGTATTCTATATCTTAATACATATGGCCATTGACCTGCCTATCCATGTGCCAAATTTCATCGACATCCGTTCAGCCCTTTTAGCGTAAAACTCAAACTCAAAGCTTGTTGAATTGTCAAGGAGTTGGTCAGTCAAAAAGGTAAAGCATAATTATTGCCCATTCCAAAGCGTATTAGGTAGAGTACCTATGGAGAAGAACGGGCATGAAACTCCACTGACACTCTTTTAAATGAACATATTATGGTTACAAAATATTGGATACATTATTCATGTTGAAATTATACATGTGAGAACGATGCAAAACGTCAAAAGCGTCCGTAATAAAAATATTAAAAAAAAAACAATTCGAAAAATTTAATTAAAATAAACTTAAAATAAGCCATGCCAGCTAAGTCCCTAGGTACTGACGGTGCCCGTTCACTAACATGACGTAAAATGAAAGTGTAACAAATAAACAAACAAACTCACTTTCCTATGTTATAATATTAGTTAGGATATAATATACTAGCTTTTGCCCGCGGCTTCGCTCGCGTTGATTTAGAATTTGACAATCATTTCGGGTTGTACTCTGCTTTTAATAATATAAGGGTTGTAATAATATTAAATTGTAGATGTATTATTATTTTAATGTGCTGATATACAATTTTATCACTGTTTTCATCAAATTTAACGTGTTATTAAATACAATATAATTCAATCATGATTCGAAAGACGCGTGGCGCCATCTACTATCATAAGAACGTTATTGTTGTTTTTCTCGGGAACAGTACTTTTTTTTGTGAGGAAAGGTACCCACTGCCCGTTTCTGTACACCTGACAACGTATATGCAAAATTTCAGGATGTTCGGTTCAGTGGTTTAGGCGTGAAAAGGTAACAAACAAACTTACTTTCACATTTTTAAATTAGTTAGGATTATAGTTAGGATGGTCTTAAAACTTGATAATCTTCAAGCAAACCAAAGAAACGCAAATATCTGCAATCAAAATTTCAAAAAAATCTTACAACACTAATCAATTTTAACTCGCAGCGTAATCAAAACTAAGTCCCAAAGGTATTAAAAACAATTTACAACAATAGTCCAGTGGCAAAGACAATTACTACAAATAAAGCCAATTTACACGGTGTCATCCCCTTTTCCGAGCTCCCCTAAGTCCCGAACACAATTTACTCGATAAAATCCGTATCTACTACAGTAGGTAATGAAGATTAATATCTCTTTGGGGAGGCAATAAAAACGAAATCAGTTTAAGCCCAATTGACAAGAAATATTACAATATTGACCCTTTGTGAGATCGTTGATTGGTTGACGTTTTGTTAAAGATTATTGAAAAATTAGGATACCTACTTAGAATAGATTAAACGTTGGAAATCAAGAGTTGGGATACTGATATTTTTGTGTAAATATAGCAACGTATTTTGACAGAATGTTAGTTCTCTACAACTTATCCGCCCATTGTGTCACCATATGTAAAATTTCAACATTTTAGTATTTCTGTAACTTTGATGGTGTACATAATAAAGAGTATTATATTCTATTCTATTCTTATACATATTTACATAAAACTACAGTATAAATTTAAACATACCTAAGTAAATATTTCTGATTTTTTCTAAGTATAGAAAAAAGTAAAGAAAAATATGTTATAACAAGTCCCTATCCAAATTCTATTGTCGTTATCCAGAAATAATCGATTATTTTATATAATGTTTGTATGAAGACAATACAATTTGGATAACTGCATTGTAAATCTACCTATTCATTACTGAACACAAGCTAATTACTATGATAGAACAGTGCAAATCCTGACACCCAATTAACAATACTGTAGGTACAGTACAGCCGTATGCCCATAAAATTAAACTAAATCGAACAACATTATTTCGCTCCACGTACGCTAAATATGTTCCGGGATTTATTGACCCCAATTAAAATGGCCGCTAACTGTCATCTGTCAAATAATGGCGCGAAATCCACCCACGCTTTCTTTCCATAGACAAGCTATTTAACTTTTGCGGTGGCAGCTGCGGTAAGTTGTATCGGTTCTATTTGACGTTAATTAGTGTTTATTTAATTTATTATTGTTGGTTTGTGTTAATTGTAAGTTTCATTGTTAATGTAAAAGTGTTTGGATAATTATTGTTATTGTATGAGCTTGATAAAAAAAGAATGGTTTAAACTTATAATTATCTTGAATGCATAAAATTACTGTGTGTGAATTCCAGATATTTTGAAGAGATTTTCATTACCCAATAGTTAGTCATGAAAACATATTGTAAGTTTTTTAACTTACAAGTTTGCCTTATTAAGTTTCTTAATAAGGCAATTAGCACACCGAGAAATAGTGGAAACTTTTTGCTAGACTCAACAAAGAGTCCAACCTAACGGTATTCCCAGATAGCATTATAGACTAATAAAAATATTTAACCCAAGACGAACAGAGCTCAAAATTATTTTTAATATTTTATTGACACCAACAAAGAGTCGGCAATTCTCAAAGACAGTTGTAAAAAGGCAATAATTGCCTTTACAATTTGCCAAACTTATGTTTACCGTCAGAAAACTTAATAAAAACTTGATTCCATATCAATAAGGCTTATATTCCTATGGCAGAGTGTACGGATAGTCGTAAAATTATGATGGTTTGTATTACCTGCCAAAATGTGTGTGTTTATAAAAATGTACCATCCGTTAGCCGGTGCTTTGTGGATTATTGCGAAGGCTACATCGTTTATTACTGTTATAATAATTATTAATTTAACAACTTATTTTGGAGGACGTGTTATGTCGCCGACAAGAAGGATTTTAAAATCCAAAAGTTTCTGTCCAAAATATGTTTGCCAATTCCAATCATTCTAGCTTATTTTTGACGTGATAAGCCAATGCCGCATTATGAAACAATTATCAACATGTTCTTTTAGCAATGAATTTAAGAATATTAAAAAAAATGCGATCTTTTGGTCATCCGATCTTGGCTCTATAAAATATATCGTACCATTCTTAGGCCCGTATTACAGAATCTTACTCAAGACTCAAGCATTACTTAAAACTAGTTTCAACCAATCAAATGGCTTGAATCTAGTTTTAAG
This sequence comes from Tiliacea aurago, assembly GCA_948098905.1. NCBI lineage: Eukaryota > Metazoa > Arthropoda > Insecta > Lepidoptera > Noctuidae > Tiliacea > Tiliacea aurago. The sequence continues at coordinate 10,883,197 of OX402603.1, read as the reverse complement.
TAATGCTTGAGTATTGAGTGACGTTTTGTAATACGGGCCTTAGGTTAGTATCAACAACGCAAAAAACTATAAAAAAATAAATACATCTAACTAAAAATAATTATCAAATGTGATCTGTGAAACAAACACACAAACATACATTGATCATCCTCCAATAGGTACCGTATTTTACCTACATAATTATAAATGTAGGAGTGTGAAAACTGAATATAGAAAAGTCTTAAGTATCTATTTAATATATTAATCGAATACAATATAGGGTCAAACCACATGCTCAAAAACTATATCTAATTAGTTTAATTAACTAATTAAAAACATACCTTTGCTCTTCGGTGACGACGGTGGAGTATTCTGGATACTCAAATCACTATACACATGACTTTTACCCATCAAATCTACAGTCAACGGCTCCCGAATCGATTTATGGTCAAACGTATAATTCCTCAAAGCCTCCATCTTAAAAGAAAAATAACAACCCTGCTTGTTGCCTTTGCCTTCGATCGAAAAAGTGAACTGTCAACTGTCAGTTTGTTTTCGTTGCACGGCGCACCGCCTCACTAAAAATCTATAATGCGTTGACCAATAACGTTGCCCGTTTTTATCCCCACCAATCAGGGCGGGGCTTCATAATCGCTCGCCGTCTCTTTCGCTCATGAGCTTTGTTGAAGCTCGGGTAACGCTAGGTCGGTGGCACAATGAGGCCTTGTTCTAGATTTATGACAATAAATTTGTCGCAATTTTTCTTGTTTTAAGTGAGCGTTGGCGGATAAGAATTGATTTGACATTGTTTTAATTTTTTGTCGTACCTTTTAGAATTTTATGTTGATATAATTCTTACCAATTTCTGCTATGGTAAGTGGCCAACCCGCCTGCCAAGCGTGGCGATTTTGGCAAACCCCTCCCCCTTTAGGGGAGCCCGATGATGATGAAGTGGTCATTACCTTTTTTTAAGAGTTCCAAAAGTAAGAACCTACTATGAATATGAAAGAATATTTATGAAAAAATGTATTCTAATTTCTAACAATTTTAAAAAAAAAAACAGTAACTCTACACAAACCTTAATCCCATTATCATTTCTTTAACATTCTTTGTATTATACTTATTTAATTTAGTAGATACCTAGTGTAAATAGTTAGTTGTATAATAATTTACTATTAAACAGGCTTAATATATTTAAAAAAAAACTAGTTATTTCTGTAACATTTTCAACATGATTTCCGCAAAATACCTAGCCAACAGCCAGTCCCACTTTACTCCCGCTATGCCACCAACCTAAACTTTTAATCATGCGCGCTCATCTTCCATAACGGTGAACACTGAACATCATGGACCCTTATTACTGCGAACCAGGTTATTAATACTCGAACCAGCTAGTTTTGTGATGTATGGGTTAGACTGAGCACTGGATCAAGACTATTTAGTTGGATGGAGCTTATTTTATAGGTTGTCGTGAAGATTTGTTGAAGGAGGTTTGAAATGAAGGAGAAATTGCTGGCTTTGTCAATGATTTATATTTTAAAGAGATGAAGATTATTATCCTTTAGTTTGGGTAATGATTCGGTGAACTTAACACTACTAACAGATAGTTAATTGAAACTTAGATATACCTAAGGTACGACATACCTACCTAATCCACTTTTTTTTTGCAAAACATTTTTTTTTGGTTTTCGAAATGCAAGGTAAGAGAGCTTCTTGGTACTGAAAGATTTGTAAAAAACTATGAGGAAATGATTGTCTTAGTTAAGACTGAATATAACAGCAACATGAAAAGTCGATCGTTCAATTCGGCCACACTATCGATCGTGCATGTATGGAAATATCATCTTCATGCAGTTTCTTTACATTTTAAATTTCGTGCGTTTGACTTATGGAGTGGTGATTCAGCAAAAAGCTTCTTCGTATTCACTCGTGAATTTGAGAATACTTTTAATCAATTCTAAAGCCTAACCTTTATGATTTCATGGAACCACTGATCGTTACAAAATGTCTCTAAAAAAACTAAAATAAAGAAAAGCTGGTACCAAATTAACTCACCATATCGACAACCAACAATTCTTAGAACCATTACGTATTCACCAAAAATGTGGAAGCAGTAAAACCAAATGTTAATAGCGATGACAAGGCTTTAGCGACACTCATAAAAGAGAAATTCTCGACTTTCAGTGCGGTCACAATACACCACTCCATAATTGAGCAAAGACAAAGCATTATTGTGCCAACATGCACAAAAGGGAACGAACTCTTTACAAATGTCTGGCTGCGTTTTGGCGGCTATTTTGACAGCAGACGTCATGCTGTGACACAGTGTCATAGACAAAGGCTTAGTTTTCTTTGAACAGTAGCTGTTTTCTAAATAATGCTACTGGTCTACCGATGATTTGTCAAAATTAAAGCATGAAGTTATAGTATTGAGCCTTGAAGGTTATATCATTGTGTTTTTCTTAGTAAAGGTCTTAGAAATCGTATTAAAATAACGACCTACATGATATGCCAATAACAAGATATCGCTAATAATAATACACGAGTAACTAATTTACGTGATGGATCGAAGGTGATGAGAATCTCGACAAATAATTATGTTATTTCAGTTGACAGCTTTTGTTTTACTAAATCTAAAATGACATCGTTGGCGTGATAACTTTAAATTGGACCACAATCTTGTCTTCCTGGCCAAGACATAAACGTCTCTAAAGAAAATTGCTGGCAATAATTTTATGCATAAATGCTGGCAACCAGACAATATTCTAAAACAAGATTGCTATCTTGTTTTAAAACGAATAAACAAAAACTTATAATAAATGTATTTTGAATTTGGTGAGCTTAGGTGATTTCCTGGAAAGTCCTTAAAATAACGAACATTTATGGTCTTTTTGTTATTAACGAGGCCTAAACACAAGGCCAGAAATATAACTTGCTGAACTTTTGAAGGTAGTTTTCTTTATGACAATAATGGTACCGTTCTCCTTAAGGCGACGATAACCGACTTTTAATGATGTTATACTGAAGATCACGTCTAAACGAGTAGTGTTAATGATTTGAAAAAAATATATGTTAAATTAGAGCATTTTTTCAATAATTTAATTTGTGAATATTTTAGATTATATTTATATTACATAGTGAAATTAATTTGTAAAGTTATGTCTAACGCGGATAAAAAACTGAGAATGGCGCAAAAGCGTATTTTTCTGAAACCTTCACCAATTTAAAGATAATTTAATTATTGATCTTTTAGTATACGCGTTTTATTAAAATACCTTTTGTTTTGTGTTTAATAAATTAATAATGCGTCAAATTAGGGACAGCGCTCCTTGATGTGCGAGTCCTATTACTGGCTGAACGTACGACGCGTTGCGTGAGCTCAGTACAGAACACGCAAGCTAACCACTCATCACTGGCATATATCTCCGTCTCAAAGGTACATTTTAATTTCACATAGACCAAAAAAAAAATCTATGAAAAACGTATCTCACTCAATAAAAATCAAATTAAACACTATCGTAACATCCATCTAAATCAAATACAAATTATATCAAAACACGACACTATCTAAATAAAACATTCACCCCTAAAAAACTCGGGTGTCGGACCATCGGCGTCGGCGAAGCACAAATGGGACCCTTTTTTTCTCTCCATTTCTCTCTAATAGCTTTATTTTGTAAACAATCTGATGCCCAATTGAGTTTTTATTTTGTAAATATTAGTTGACAATTCAGATATTTTGAGAGGGACCGATAGATTGTAGGGATTTAAACATCATTAGCGGATTAGCTCTTATCATATTAGCCGGATCATTATTAGTAGGGATGGGAAAAAGTAATGGATGTGCCGATTTTTTTATTTGAATTATACGCTTAGCCAAAATCGTAAAAATGTTTTTTTTTTAATGATATTTGATTGTATTTCTGTAAGTATGTTTGTACAAACATTTTTAGTCTTTTACATGTCAATCATATTATTTTTTAAACTAGGTACCTAGTTGGTGTTTCATATCTGACTATACTTTGAGAAGAAAGGCAGAGACAAACTCAGAATTCACAGTTTCTTTTGAAGTCCAATTTTATGCTTTATTTTCTCATTGTTATTGGAAGGATACCTAATTATTTTATTACCTAGTTATTTTTTTATAAAGAGGCGGGTTTTATAGTTTTGTATTGATTCCTTCATGTTTTCTCCTTCCGACGGACACGGCAACGCCGACGGTGAAAATGTTTTCCTGTTTTGCGACGGAAAAATGCGCGACGGGAAATATGCTTTTATTAGTCCTAAGAAATGAATTGTAACGTCATTTTAATACTTTGTAAATTGCTGTGCCCTTACAGGGTTCATGTCAGGTACTGGACACCTTGAATGTAACATAATTTCAGGCTCAATAACTTAAGGCGGAGATTTCTGAAAATGGTGAAAAACGTGTTTTTTTTAAAGCAGTGTATCTCTTAAATCGTAAATAATTTTTCCAAAACAAAAACACTATGATATTTTCAAGTCTTTTGTGCATACGGTGAAGGAACTCAAAACATATTTTTTTTTTTTTTTTTATAAAAACGTTGCTCCACACTAGGAATTTCTCCTGTATCGTGGGTGCGTTTACAAACATTTAAACTCACATACACAAACAGCCAGACCCGGAACAACTACTTGTAGGTCATACAAATATTTGTTCCGTGCGGGAATCAAACCCGCGACACACAGCGCAGCAGTCAATCGCTTAACCACTGCGCTAACCGTGTCGACTGGTTTTAATTAATTAAACATAATTTAAATACTTACATCAAAAAAATCTTCAAAGACATTTTCAGACACAATTATTTTTAAAAGCAGTTTATCCCTTCGTTAACAGGTATAATTATAATTAAAAATATACCATAAAATTGCAAATGTCAAACTGCATCCGGTGATGGATTAATTTTTATTAATTAGTTAATACTTATCTAATTTTATACGATTTTATTTGCATTTTTACGCCATACGTTGTCATCGCGTATCTCTTTCGTTTGTATGCAATCTGACAGTGACAGTGGGTTACCTGTTGTCTGCGTCGTAGTAGAAAATATATAAACCTGGGGAAGGGCGGAGCATCCTAACAAGCAAACTATTTGATTAAAAGGATTCTCCCCATTATAACTAGAATAATTTATTGAAGACTCAGATATATGCCAGTGACCTTGAGTGGTTAGCTTGCGTGTTCTGTACTGAGCTCACGCAACGCGTCGTACGTTCAGCCAGTAATAGGACTCGCCCATCAAGGAGCGCTGTCCCCAATTAGACGCATTATTAATTTATTATACACAAAACAAAAGGTATTTTAATAAAACATGACCAAACCATCTAAGCATATTCTCTTTTGAAATTTGCCACTACATCTTGTTTTAAATATCTGATAGATACAGTATTACAAATTAAAAATGTTGTATCGTACTCTTAAGGCTTCTACATACCGGCGCGACTTGTTGCGCGACGCGACGCTGCACAAAGGCCCCGCGTGTCGCGGGACGAGCGGTGCCTTTGTGTCGCGTCGCGTCGCGCGACAAGTGGCACCGATATGTAGAAGCCTTTATACCTAATATCGTTTTTACTAAGCAAATGTACCGTTAAGTTGTTGTTGTTTTTTTGCTAGCCACAAAACAAACAATTCGCTAATATCCTATACCTTTTACTAATTTCCAAACAAAATAACACGTTATTGAAAAAAAAAACAGTTAGTTAAACTAGACATTTTACAGTTCTGTTGTAAAACATCAAAGGAAAGGCGAGCGACGTCAGGCGGCAAACAGTATTCACTGTGTGTCACAAACATTACCGATCTACCGTCATTAAGAATTTACCGCTACACAAAGTTATGATTTTATTAGCTTTTATGGTAGGTACCTAGATGAAAAAACGGTAAGTCAATAATGGAACGGCCCTCTTTGGTAATTTCTAAATAGGTAAGTAGGTACTGTTTTTGGGGTCATAAACCGTTTAGGTAAGATAAGAATTAGTTAAAGAAGATTTTTTTAAATTTAAGGCTCGCGCAGACAAGCGCGACGCGACATCGCGACGCGACACTACTTAGTAGCACAATTCCTATGAAAACTTCATGGAAAGTGTCACCCCAGTCTGCACGAGCCCAGAGGGCCCCAAGCTTGCTATTTTTATAAATTCAGTCATTCCAACACGATCCCATTATCATATTTCTAAAAGTTCGTAATCTGCTAAATTCATAATAGTCGGTCAATGTTCTCGTAATAGAATTGTGTTACTTATTACGCATTGTCGTATTGCCATTATTATAAAACCCATTAGAAGAAATGTCATTAATTTGTCATTATGTAGTACTTACGAGATTACCAATAAATGCAATTTCTTTCAATGTAGTGTCAGTGGCCGACCATTGGAAAGTCATAATGACGCCATTATAGTAGTAGATTACCAAACTTGTCAAAATCAACAATTATGAAATCAATGATCGACCATTCTGACACTATTGTAATAGCAGACTTGAGGCCCAGGTACGGTATTGGTTTTGCTTATAGGAAGCAGATAATCTTTTTTAACGTAAAACTTATAAATCACGTGTATAAATAAATATAGGATTTTTAATCAAGCACATTTTAAAATACGTTTCTTCTTCCATAAGAACCTAAGCCACAAGATTTCCCTTTTAATTAGAATCGGAACGAATACCGTCGGAAGTCCGTTCCTTATTATATTTCTATCCGTCTGATGAAACGGACTTTTCAGAGATATAAAAAAAACAAGAAAATTAAATAAATCTCTTACCATGAGGTCTGTCATCAACTCCATCGCTATCCACCTCACTCCTCACGCTCCCAGGACTTGCCCTCTTCAGTTCCTCCTGCTGCCCTCCTTGTTCACTTTGGAACCCTCCCATCCTCTTATCATAACTCATGAAAAACGGGAAATTCGGGACGCGATTCTGTTGGAAATAGTAACTCATTTTCCCATCCCTAACTTTCAGTTCTTCGTCTTCCGAGTGTTCGTTGGTACCAGAATAGTCCTGCGAAATGCTGTTCTCGATATCGATTTCGGGCGATCGACGCTCGTTAAGGCCGACAATCGATTCAATCGAAAAGTTCTTCGATGGTAGCTTTGTCTGCATTTTGTTAATTTCCGATTCCATCACTACACTAAACACTGGCCACTGCGCGATTTACGAATTTTTGTATTTGGAACGTCCGAATGTCAGTTGTGTACTGATGTCAGTGCGGTGCCAGTCCACTGTTGAGGACCACGCCTCTCCGTGAGGGGAGGTTATTTCATTATCCTTCATCTTCATCCGAATTCCAACCTTTTGTCTCTTGTTTTATGGTTCATTGTATTTTGGCCGGTATCCAAGTCTCCTCAATAGGCAAATTCTGATACGGTAATTTCGTCTTTAAACTGAAGCAGTTAAGGTGTGTTTTAGAGTGATTAAATCTAAATAAATACGTATTATGATCGGGTATAATGCGACAAAAAATGGCGACCAATAAATAATTTAAATAAATAAGCGCTCGATGATGCGCCGCGTTAACTACTGTTATAAAGGTTTATTTGTTTCAGCAAATATATGGTTTCAAATAATATTATGGTGTTTTATTTTATGTTTAACAAAGCGAGTTTTATTTGGTAATTTTTTCTTTGTCAGCGCTTTTTATGTGAATTAGGCTGTGGACAGATAGACAGAATACTTTAGGTACGTAGGTGCACCAAATTTAATAAAATAATTTTTTTTTGGACTTCTTGGAGGTAAAGTGAAGCGTCATGTTAAGAAGTTTTGTTTTATTTTCCCAAAATTTGTGTTCACCCGAATTTTAATGCGTAATAATGGTGGATTATTAACCTAAGTGTTTGTGAACGTGCATTAGTGTACGCAAATGAAACAAAACAGTGCAACATCACTTCCAGTTCTCTCAAGAAGTCCGCGTGAGGTCTCAGTAAAGTGCCACATCTTTACTGAAACTCATGGGTTTCTGAGGTTTTCTGAGTTCATGAGGTTCAGAGGCAGATAGTACTGGCAGATAGCACTCAGCACTAGCAGACAGCACTGGCAGACAGCACTGGCAGACAGCACTGGCAGACAGCACTGGCAGACAGCACTGGCAGACAGCACTGGCAGACAGCACTGGCAGATAGCTCTGGCAGGTAGCACTGGCAGATAGGAGACAGCACTGGCAGACAGCACTGGCAGACAGCACTGGCAGACAGCACTGGCAGACAGCACTGGCAGACAGCACTAGCAGACAGCACTGGCAGATAGCTCTGGCAGGTAGTACTGGCAGATAGCACTCGCAGATAGCACTGGCAGATAGCACTGGAAGATAGCACTGGCAGATAGCCCTAGCAGACGGCACTCAGCAATAACAGACAGCACTGGCAGACAGCACTGGCAGACAGCACTGGCAGACAGCACTGGCAGACAGCACTGGCAGACAGCACTAGCAGATAGTACTGGCAGATAGCACTCAGCACTAGCAGACAGCACTGGCAGAAAGCACTGGCAGACAGCACTGGCAGACAGCACTGGCAGACAGCACTAGCAGACAGCACTGGCAGATAGCTCTGGCAGGTAGTACTGGCAGATAGCACTGGCAGATAGCACTGGCAGTAAGCACTGGCAAATAGCACTGGCAGACAGCACTGGCAGACAGCACTAGCAGACAGCACTGGCAGACAGCACTGGCAGACAGCACTGGCAGATAGCACTGGCAGACAGCACTGGCAGACAGCAGTGGCAGACAGCACTGGCAGACAGCACTGGCAGGCAGCACTGGCAGATAGTACTGGCAGATAGTACTGGCAGATAGCACTCAGCACTAGCAGACAGCACTGGCAGACAGCACTGGCAGACAGCACTGGCAGACAGCACTGGCAGACAGCACTAGCAGACAGCACTGGCAGATAGCTCTGGCAGGTAGTACTGGCAGACAGCACTAGCAGATAGTACTAGCAGATAGCACTCAGCACTAGCTGACAGCACTGGCAGACAGCACTGGCAGATAGTACTGGCAGATAGCACTCAGCACTAGCAGACAGCACTAGCAGACAGCACTGGCAGACAGCACTGGCAGACAGCACTGGCAGACAGCACTGGCATACAGCACTGGCAGACAGCACTAGCAGACAGCACTGGCAGGTAGTACTGGCAGGTAGTACTGGCAGATAGCACTGGCAGATAGCACTGGCAGATAGCACTGGCAGATAGCACTGGCAGATAGCACTGGCAGATAGCACTGGCAGATAGCACTGGCAGATAGCACTGGCAGATAGCACTGGCAGATAGCACTGGCAGATAGCACTGGCAGATAGCACTGGCAGATAGCACTGGCAGATAGCCTAAAAGCTTGAAGGATTTTATTAATTACTTATATTTTGAGGTGTCGTTAGATCATTCGTCGTAATTGTGGAAGTGACATACGCTATTTAGATAATATTTATATATTGCATCTGCAAATGCAGAAAAAGTGAGGAGAAGGTTCTTTTTAGGGTTCCGTAGCCAAATGGCAAAAAACCGAACCCTTATAGATTCGTCATGTCTGTCTGTCCGTATGTCACAGCCTCTTTTTTCCGAAACTATAAGAACTATACTGTTGAAACTTGGTAAGTAGATGTATTCTGTGAAACGAATTAAGATTTTCAAAAATAGAAAAAAAAACAATGAATTTTGGAGGTTCCCCATACCTGTTTACCATTAGAACTGTGTCTAAAAATTATATTGAGGTTTCTAATATATTTTTTTTCTAAACTGAATAGTTTGCGCGAGAGACACTTCCAAAGTGGTAAAATGTGTGTGTGTCCCCCATGTAACTACTAAAATAAAATTACCATGTAAAGTTCCACCGAAAATTGGTTTGAACGAGATCTAGTAAGTAGTTATTTTTTAATACGTCATAAATCGTAAACCGCAATTTACCTTTTTATAGATACGGAACCCTTCGTGCGCGAGTCCGGCTCGCACTTGGCCGGTTTTTTCAAATAAATTACAACAATGGTATCTAATAAAAGCTAGTAATGAGACAATTGAGTCTCTCTGAGGGATCGAATCCGGAACGAGGTGATCCGGCAGAGAACCAAAGTTGTCGACATAGCCCACAGAATAAGAAGTGGCAATGGGCCGACAATATTAGCCGTAGAACCGATGACCGTTGGGGTAGACGTGTTCTTGAGTGGAGACTGCGAATCGGCAAACGTAAGGTAGGACGCCCTCAGGCTAGGTGGAGCGACGATCTTCGCAGGGTGGCTGGTGGCAGCTGGATGAGAGTTGCCAAAAATCGAGCTGAATGGCGTGTAATTGGAGAGCTCTATGTCCAGCAGTGGACTGCTATGGGGTGATGATGATGATGATGAATGAGACAATTCCAAATACTTAGAACAATTTTAATGACGATTTTAGACGGCACGGTTGGCGCAGTTAGTTAAGCGATTGACTGCTGCGCTGCGTGTCGCGGGTTCGATTCCCGCACGGAACAAATATTTGTATGACCTACAAGTAGTTGTTTCGGGTCTGGCTGTTTGTGTATGTGAATTTAAATGTTTGTAAACGCACCCACAATACAGGAGAAATTCCTAGCGTGGGGCAACGTCAAAAAAAAAAAAAAAATGCTATCATGTCGACCTTTATCTACTAAAGAAAAGTGCGTTTAAGGTGATACTTACGTAAATAAATTGTAGCGAACTGGGCGAGGCATAAGAAAGTGACCAGAGTTAATTACTTCCACATACGAAAAAAGAGAGCGCAATAATGCGCTGGAACCAAAATAAAACAACGTAAGAACGCCAAACCAAATAAAAACTGTTTAAAAATAAATTAAGCTATGTATCAAAAATATTTTCAGGCACAGTTTTTAATTACTTAATACGCACATTTTTAATGCAATTTTGCAATGAAATGAAATTGGATTTTAGAATTTAAGAAAAAAATTAAAAAGTAGGTAGAGGTCTTTTCGTAATTAAATTCTATCGATGAAATTTTACCCAAAATTGCGTTTTCCTTCAGTGAGTATTAATCAAAATAGTCAATAAATATACAATGTTAGTTTTAGTATACGCGAAACCCGAAACACGTGTCTAGTATTTTTATGTAAAGAATCTATGTACAAAATTTCAAAACTGTATCATGAAAAACCACAAAGTTATAAGGTTGTTAAGTTACCGGGTTGTCCGTACAAAAACACGCTAACGGCGCGCCCCCGCGCCTCCAGGATCGTCTTGCGCTCATTGATAATAATTTGACAGTAAGTACCTACCTAACCGTACGGCGATTGTACAATACAATCGCCGTACGGTCAGGTTAGGTTAGGTTAGTTAAATGGTGATAACATTTCCATGACACTTCAATGTTTTGGGTCAAATTATAACATGGTGTAAAAATTATTGAAATCGATAATATATATCCAAAAATTAAATCCATTTATGCTGCAATGTTACGAAAAAGTTAATTTGTTTGTTAGTTATTTTGTTGTTAACGGCCATATGATTAAGGTCCCCACAGAGTCAGATAATAATTGATTATCGACTTTAGTTACTTTGACATAAGGCTGAAATTTATATTTACCGAAATATTTTACAATGCGATTGTGTTATTGTTACTAATTTCAGTCGTATGCAAACGCAGGTAACGTGCAATTTTAATAGTTATACGAGTTAGTCATATCTCCACTCCAATGATAAGTGTTAATCCTACCCTGGGTTAATCATGCCGGTTAGTTCAAGCTTTAAGATTATGTTAGTTAGATTTATTGTCATGTATGATTGCCACTAGTTAAACAAGCAAAACGTTTTGGGCCACTGGGCATATGAACGATGCTATTTGTCTTGTATAACTCCCAAACCTATAGACAGAATGTGTGTGAGAAAGAGATAAAAATGTGTGTGTGTGTGTGTGAGTGTGTCAGCTCCGACGCATGACTGGAGTCCCAGTCAGTGGTGTGATACCTATTGCCATAGAGAAAGGACAGTAGTGCGACGATATCTATAACGCCAGATACGAACATAGTTACGTTAATTCTATTAATAATGTTCGTACACGTAATTCTTTAACCAAACTAAAAAGCTTGAAATACAGCAAATTATTAAAAAACAGGAGAGCAGGGGGCCTAAAATAGACGCTTTGGCAGAATCATATCATAATATGATCTGCGTACAATTCTTACCCCGCAATTCATCTGTTTGACAGTTTTGTATGGAGTTTCGTAAAATGGTCCACAAATTATGAATTGCTATAGTGAAGTCTAATGTCAAATAGCAGCTGTCAAACAGATGAATTGCGGGATGTATGAATTGTACGCAGATCATATTATGATTCTGCCAAAGCGTCCATTTTAGGCCCCCTGTGGTGGCCCAGTGGTAACGGCCCCGACTTATGAGTTGTAGTTCGTGGGTTCGAACCCAGGCGCTTTACTTTGTGTAAATAATTTCATCACCACTGCTCTCAAAACGGTGAAGGAAAACATCGTGAGGAAACCGGTATGTCCTAGAACCAAAAAATTCTAAGACATGTGACATGTACCAACCCGCACTGGGCCCGCGTGGTGGATTACAGCCCACTCCCTCTCAAAGAGAGGAGGACTGTGTCCCAGTGGTGGGAATTATAGCCTAATTACGCTTATGCTATTAAAAAAACTAAAAAAACCCTACTGCAAAAACACATACTCAACTGAAAAGAGAACACCGGTCAAGAGCGAGTCGGACTCGCGCACCGAGGGTTCCATAATAATAATTATGATGTTGATGATTTCTGAAAAACTGTGCTGTTTAGTTTAGAGACATTTTTAGAAACTCAAAAAAACTCTAAAGCATGTATTTCAAATAAACCTATTACAGGCACTTTTGAATTGTCAAGGGGTCGGTCAGTCAGAGAGATGAAGCTAGTTGCCCATTCCAAAAGCGTAGTAGGTTCCTATGGAGAAGAACGGGCAAGAAACTCCAAGGACACTCTTTTTAATTTTTCCTTTTTATTTTTTATTTTTCCTGTAATCTTTACATAAACTTCTATCACATAGAATAATTTCAGATTTTTATCTATGCAAACTTCGGAGATAAAGGGACCCTTATAAACGGTATTTTTTTTTACATTTTTCATCAAAAGTCGGAAAGTCGGAAACTATGCTGCCAAAAAAAAATGTTTGAGAATGTGCAAACAGCGCTTTTTCATATTATATCCCACATGCCCTAGTAGCCCTACTTCAAAATTTTAAGACACCCTTTCAGTCCCTTTTCCAAAAAAGATTTAAAAAAAATCTTTCTTGTTTGCAAAATAGTTGGGCAAACGTCATCTAAAACTATTCTAAATTTCAAGTTAATAGCATTTATAGTAGTAATAGTTCTAGAGATATCCAGGTGTGACAGACAGACAGACAGGTAGACTCACCATAAGGGTTCTATTTTACCATTTTGGTAAGGACTTTTTACCATTTTGGTAAGGAACCCTAAAAACAAGCATATAACAACATGTAACAAAATGCCTGTCCGATCTGTGAGGGTATTGTTAAGTATCGTACTGAGAGATTATTTATGTGGTAATTTTCAGTAAAAAAGAAAAAAAATACCCGAATTTTTGTTTAATGGGGTATTTTACCGGGTTATTGCATGGGGCGCGGGCGGCTGTCGTTAACCGGGTGTATACACGTCATAACTTAAGAGCCCTGTTGAAAATTTGCTAATTTTTAATGGAATTTGGTTAAATTTGGTACTTTTTTTTTATTTATTAAAAGGGCTTTGTCACTTAGCGACCACATCGCCGAGTGCAGAAAAACACAAAATTGTTGATTATTATCTACCTTGTACAATTGTTAAGCCTTATCGGAGAGGCAAGGTTCGCGCCCTCGCGCCCCTAGTCGCCGCAGGAGACGCCCCGGGCGTCGGAAGTCGCAAGCTGATTTCCGGCCACCGTAGGCGCGGGCCTGCGGACGGTGAGCGATGGGTAGTTCACCGTCCGATAAGGACCAGCCGGTATATTCTGTAAAAATCTCACCGTGATAACTCAGGTGAAGTGAGCCGTCATTCTATTGATGTTAGGGATTGACACTATGTATTGATGCTCACTTCAAGCTCACTTCACTTAACTTTCCACGGTGAGATTTTTACAGAATAGCACAACTGGCCTGGGTCGACGGCGCGTTGTATTCCACGCGCGCCTCAAAGAGTTGTCAGCAGCAACTGACGGGGTCCGTTAGGGCCAATGCCTGCCAGGGTTGCGAGTTTGTCCGAAAGGGATATCGTGGCCCTGGCACACAGGCAAATGAAGGAATACGGGTGGGTTTTAGTCAGTAAAAGTCTGACACGCCCTCCCGCTCCGCTCAGAGCGGGAGAAGTTATTTGATAATTTCTCACCAAAAAAAAAAAAAAGAAGCCTTATCGGACACAGGAAAATCAAGGATGGCATTACAAAAGCCAATATCATATCTTTTATATTGTCCAAAAACATTAATTCTAGTATTTACATTCCGGACACACTCCATCAGAATATGAAAGACATCATCAACAATACCACAGTCATCACTATGGTATGGTTGATGATGTCTTTCTTAAAAATGTGAATTTTAAATAGCAATGACTTTTTTATTTTCAATAATAATAAGATTTTTTCTTACTTTTTGGTAATTTTATTGCAGTACCTATACATCCCTTTCGGATCAGACAGGGTTTTTGTTAGATGTTGTACTTATACAGGAAAAAAAAACCTAGAAAGATGAAGATATTTGCCCATTCCAAAGCAAAATAGGTACCTATGGAGAAGAATAGACAAGAAACTACACGGACACTCTTATATGGTGAATTCGCAGTGGTAGCCCGCAAAATTCAATTTTTCTTCATGTTTTTTGACAATCTGCAGTGTCAGGTTGTATTTTGATGAAAATAATTATGATTCACGACCTTAATTATTATGAAAATTAAAATTATTAATACATCTCTCTAAGTTAGATTTGTTCCTGAGCTTTACCCTATGAGGGGGCCTAAAATGGACGCTTTGGCAGAATCATAATATGATCTGCGTACAATTCATATCCCGCAATTCATCTGTTTGACAGTTTTGTATGGAGTTTCGTAAAATGGTCCACAAATTATGAATTTCTATAGTGAAGTCTAATGTCAAATGGCAGCAGTCACACAGATGAATTGCGGATGTATGAATTGTACGCAGATCATATTATGATTCTGCCAAAGCGTCCATTTTAGGCCCCCTGATATTTGTTACGGTCGCGAATCATATTTTGATCAAAATACAATCTGACAATGACCTGCAAATTGCAAAAACGTAAGAAATTATGAATTTCGCGGGCTACAGGCGGATCCACCTTAAATCAATAATTATATTGGTTAAGTACATCATCTATGTTGAAATTATAAATAGGTACATGTATGTATTATGTGAGTACGATGGAGGAGGATACGCTAAAAGCGTCCAGACCAAAAAGTGGACAAAGAAATACAATACAAAAATAAAATACGTACCTAATTAAAATAAGCCAAGAGATGACCGATCCCAACTGACGGCGCCCGTCCACGTATGTACCGACATGGCGATCAGCACCATTCAGCTCAACCATTTTGAAGGGAATCGAACGATAAAAGGCTTGGTAAGTCCCAGAGAAATGATTCAACTGCCTTGGATGGACCTGTAACGAAATTTATCATGAGAAATAAGGCTTCATATTTTTAAGGGTTCCGTAGTAAACAAAGTAAACAAGGAACCCATAAAGTTTCGCCATGTCCGTATATCTGACTATCCCCGACTTAACTCAGAGCCTATTTAGTAGGGACTACATAGCTGTAATTTGGCATGCCCTATTAATCATGCCGACGAATTGGCAAAATAAAGTTTTGAAATATTTTGTTCAGGATACCTATCTCTCTTGCACGTAAAGTGGCGATAATATTTTTTTTCTCGTCTATCCCATGACGTGAATAGGCCATTCAAAAACATTGAGGGTCTGTAAAGACCATTTTTCGATTCAGAGACCCGTTTGCGTAGTTTTTAAAATGCAAATTATTGTTAGAGTCGTGCCAGATAAATGGTTGTTTTTGGATTGGTATGTGAAAAAATGTATATACAACATTATTTTTAGTATATGCGAAACCTGAATATACTTTGTTCAGAATAAGAAACTGAATCGATTTCAATAATTTTGACACCATGTTTTATATTGTCCCAAAAATA
Organism: Tiliacea aurago; assembly: GCA_948098905.1. Taxonomy (NCBI): domain Eukaryota; kingdom Metazoa; phylum Arthropoda; class Insecta; order Lepidoptera; family Noctuidae; genus Tiliacea; species Tiliacea aurago. The sequence continues at coordinate 10,867,059 of OX402603.1, read as the reverse complement.
TTTAAGTGTGATGGAAAACGTTATCACCATTTAATTAATTACAATACAATCGCCGTACGGTTAGGTACTCCTACTGTCACATTATTATCAATGAGCGTAAGACGACCCTGGAGGCGCGGGAGCGCCCGCGCCGCCGCCGCCGCCGTTAGCATGTTTTTGTACGGACAACCCGGTAATTAACCCCCTTTTAACTTTGTGAATTTCATGATACAGTTTTGAAATTTTGTACATAGATTTTTCACATAAAAATACTAGACATACTAGTGTTTCGGGTTTCGCTTAAAGGTACTAAAACTAATATTGTATAACGAAATTAAAAGGAAAACTATCACATCTAAGAAGGCTTTACAAGTTAGCGAGTAATAGTCGACCAACTTACATTTGCAGTTAGAGAATGTATGGGAGAACTACAATGTTGTTTGTTTTGGGATAAATTCATCCCAACATCGGAACCCTTCATTTCAACCTACCCTGAAGCTATATATACAGGGTGTTAAAGTCCTGTATATATATATACAGGGTGTTAAAGTCCTGTATATATATATACAGGGTGTTAAAGTAACTGTGTGCCCAGTGCATGTGTGTTCAGTATGGATAAAGGAACCCAGGAACAGAAAAAATATTGCTAGATCAACCTAATTAAGTACCTACTAACTTAAAATGGCAAACGTTTAAAATTATAATTATTGTATTTGATAGTCCTAAGCCCGTTAAAGTACGAAGAGCCTTATTTTTTTTATGTTTTTTTTTTTTTTTTTTTTTTTTTTTTTTTTTTTCCTGGGTTCCTTTATCGATATTGAACGTACCCCTAAACTATGGCACGCAGTTACTTTTACACCCTGTATATAATAAAAATTGAGCCGTCACGGGACGACTGGCAGATGTAAAACATCGCACTACACACCTCCTAGTCCGCCTGTGAACATTTGTGTGCTTATACTATTAATTAAATAATAAATAATTACACACACATTTACACACTACTACTTATAGACTGTATAGTGGCCGATCGCCACGCGGCATGCGTCGCCCCGCCAGCAATCGGTTTTACGTGCGCCTATGTTTCACGTCAATAAATAAAAATACTTTAATTCGGACCTTGATCCGTAATACCGAATACATATTATGCTATGTTAGTAAAAAATGCAATGTCAGATAGACGCACCGCGGGGGCTTTGTTTTTTATATAATTATGTAAGGATAATTTATATTACATTTATTCTCGAGTTGTGATCTTTTATGCTGCACCTACGATGCTTTGTCTGCATCTCCCTAAGGTAAATGCCTAAGGCATTAAGCCTGGCAGTACTGTATTTATTTACTTTGTGCAACAACTTTTCACACTCTACCAAAGCTTCGTTCCGTTGTAAAAAGAGAATCTCGAGGCGTAAATTAAATCTTACCATCAGCAGCTGGTAATAGCTTAGTAACAAAAACATCCATTTAGGTATCGTCGAGACTGTTTCCGGTTGAAAAGGTCACGTCAAAGGAGAGCCGTGGCGAAATACGACGGGGTATCTTCCATTTTTTTTTATTTGCCTTATTACCGATTGCCAATCAAATTAAAGTTATCACGAATAAGTGATTAATAATTTGTAGTTATTATCGCACGAAAGTTATATCGCTGCTCAACCTCTTTACATCAATTTGGTAACATTGGAAAATTGTGAAAAGTATATTTTCCGCAACGTTAATACTAGTGCTGCCATCTAGTATGAAGTAGGCATTACTGTTGCGCAGCGCCATCTATTGTTGAATAGCAAAATATGCCAGGTGCCAGCGAAGATTAATAATGTTCAAGAAATAATAACAGATGTCACTGATTGCAGTTTATAATTGATGAATAAATCTATTACCTCTGTGGTCACTAACATCACGGGCAGTGCGCGCCACGGTATCAGCAGGGCTGATACATAAATACCATGCAATGCTGATTATTAAGACGGAGATATATGCCAGTGACCTTGAGTGGTTAGCTTGCGTGTTCTGTAATAAGCTCACGCAACGCGTCGTACGTTCAGCCAGTAATAGGACTCGCCTAAAAAGGAGCGCTGTCACCAATTTGACGCATTATTAATTTATTATACACAAACCAAAAAGTATTAAAACGAGTATACTAAAAGATCAATAATTAAATTATCTTTAAATTTGTGAAGGTTTCAGAAAAATACGCTTGGTAGATTTTGCGCCATTCTCAGTTTCTTATCCGCCTTAGACATAACTTTACAAATTAATTTCACTATGTAATATAAACATAATCTAAAATATTCACATAATGAGTTATTGAGAAAATGCTCTAATTTATCATATATTTTTTTCAAATCATTAACACTACTCGATTAGACGTGATCTTCAGTTTAAAATCATTAACAGTCGGTTATCCTCGCCTTAATGCTCATTTAGTAGGTACTATCTTACAACTCATACAAGGGCAATGTTGATTACTTGGTTTTTAAGAATAATAGCAATGCGAGTAGCTACGAAACCCGTAGAGGATCACTCGTGGCTGTCTGTCTGTCCGTCTGTCACAACCAATTTACTCTGAATCTAATGGACCGATTAAGTTGAAATGTGGTACACGTATCAATTACTGTGATCCAAACACGGACGTGTAACGTAAATAAATGAATTTTGAATAAGGGCGGTCACTTTTGGGTACAAATTAGAAAACTTTAAACAAAGTTTTATGGACTAACACTCAGTTGCAGAAACGATCTTTAAATTTTAAAGACTACATTAAACACTAATGTAGCATTAAATCATTGCACAAAACCATTTTTTATTTTATTTTAATGCTCCATTAAATTTAACTAATGAAATGTCAAACCTAATGAAACCGGCCATTTTAAACACTTTTACGTTGCACGTAACTTCATTAGCGCCCATTAGCAGGTGGTGAACTTTAAGTTTGACATTTCAGATTTTTTAAATTTAATGGGCCGAAAAGCATCCATTAAAGAGCAACATTAGTGTTTTGTACAGTACTTGAATGCATTTCTGTAATTGAAAGATGTCTTTAACCAGTCTTTCGTCATTATCTGATTCTTATTTAATAGATTTAGGTACCTCGCCGTCGAATCCCAGACCGAGTGAATTTATTTTTAAAACATGATGGAGAAGAGTTTCGTGTAAGGTATAGAATTTCCAAGGAGGCATTTCTTCAAATTTGTAACCTACTTGATTAAGATTTAGAACCAGTGACGCAAAGAAATAAATCCATTAATGACCTTACACAGCTTTTAATATTTTTGAGATTTTTCGCCACTGGATCTTTCCAGAAAGTATTGGGTGATTTAATAAACATAAATAAATCAACAGTTTGTCGGAAACAGGTTGGGTCGGGTTATTTGTCAGTTTGTTTATCCAAAAAGTATCCCGTGAACTAGCAAAATTAAGCCACCTCTATATTAAAATGCCAGACCGGACGGAACTACGTAGAAATTGATGGATATCCACGTGTGGCAGGAGCTCTAGACTGCATACATGTTAAAATTAATATAACATAATAAGGGGGATGCGCTAAGGTAGCCCACGAAATTCAAATCTTATTACCTTTTTTGTAATTTGCAGGTCAGTAACACATTGTATGTTGATCTAATTATGATTCGCGACCATAACCAATATGGCTTTACAGAATTATAATCATTAGAATATGAATCAGAAGTATAAAATTTGCAAAAAACGTTGGTAAATTTGAATTTCGCGGGCTACCTTAGCGTATACACCTTAAACCAGATTATTTAAACTAGACTAAACCACAGAGTACACTGAATACACATAAATCAACTACATTTACTATATTTTATGCTAAAATTGTGGTGTACTTGTACGTACGGATAATATCAGAACGCAAATGTTCACTCTTTTCGTTCAATATGGTAATTTGTTCCTGGCAATATTGTTTAAAGTCTTCTTTAACTAAAGTGACATTAAAAATGTCTAATGCCATCTAAAATTTGTTTGTGCAACTTCATTAAAGTAATGAATTCATTAGCGATAATGCTGCTTTATGTAATGAAGGGTTAATGGTGAGCTTTCTGCAACTGAGTGTTAGGCACTTATTATCCGTTTGAAATAAGATTAGACATTCAGTATATTCAGTAAGTAAAAGATAGTTTGTAGTTACGGGTGCAAACATTTTCGAGCTTGCTTATCTCGCACTTGCAACCTATAATCCATTTGAAATAAGATTAGACATTTAAATCAACCTTTTTTACAGTCCGTTCAATCGACTTTGACTTATATTGCGTTGGTGGCATGATCAATGACAGCTGTAATAAACAGTTGGTATTGTAACCACGTTTTTGCTTTCAATGCCATCCTTATGTTTACGGAATAGAAGTTAAAATCGGTTGAACGGACTGTAAACAAGTTTATTTAAATGTCTAATCTTACAGTTGCAGATTACAGGAAAACCTTTATGAAGTGTATGGTCTTAAAATAACATGGTAAATCTCTCAATATTGTGTGTAATTACCAACTTACATTTGCAGTTGGGATTTATGGGGGAACATGGTTACAATGTTAAGTTTGTTCTTGGGATAAATTCATCCCAACTAAAATACCCATTCATTCATTAATTCTTCATTTCATTGTACCAAGTGCGTGTCGGACACGCACTTGGCCGGTTTTTAGGGTTCCGTACCCAAAGGGTAAAACGGGAACCCTATTACTAAGGCTCCGCCGTCTATCTGTCCGTCTGTCACCAGGCTGTATCTCATGAACCGTGATAGCTAGACAGTTGAAATTTTCACAGATGATGTATTTCTGTTGCCGCTATAACAACAAATACTAAAAAACTCGTTTTTGCTCTTTATTGATAACGGCAACAGGTAGACGCTTGAAATATTCGCAGAGTATGTAGATATATAATGACTTTAAAAATAAATAATTAAATTAAAATAAAACAAATATTTAAGGGGGGCTCCCATACAACAAACGTGTTTTTTTGCCATTTTTATAGATAATGGTACGGAACCCTTCGTGTGCGAGTCCGACTCGCACTTGGCCGGTTTTTTAGGGTTCCGTAGTAAACAAGGAACCCTTAGAATTTCGCCATGTCCGTCTGTCTGTCTGTCTCTCTGTCTGTCCGTCCGTCCGTCTGTCCCCAGCTTAGCTCAGAGACGCTTAGTCCTAGAAAGCTGTAATTTGGCATGGGTATACATATAATCATGCCGAAAAAATGGTAAAATAAAATTATGAAAAACATTTTTTTTTAGGGTACCTCCCTTACACGTAATATGGGGATGATATTTTTTTTTTCTCGTCTATTCCATAGTGTGGGGTATTGTTGGATAGGCCGTTCAAAATATTGTGGGTTTGGCAAAACCATTTTTCAATTAAGGGATCCGTTTGCGTAATATTAAGCTTTAAAGTGCTATTTTTTATTAGAGTCAAGTGTGCCCCCCCCCCCTGCCAGCTAAATGGTTGGTTTGGATATGTGAAAAAATTCATGGCAATAGTATACAGGGTTACTGGTAATTCGACGTATATCCGGCAGGGGCTGATAAGGGGGCCAAAATGCAACAAATTGAACCCCCCATATGTATGGCCGAAATTCAATAGTTTTCGAGATATTAGAATTTTAAGGGTTTTTCGATATTTACCCAAAATTTGACATTTCATCCCAAATAAAAAAAAAACTACATATTTGAATGGGTACCATTAAAAATGATGTTGTAGCTGGCACTTCAATTAAGCTATGGACATAATTAAAACTACTTAATTTAACAAAATAATGAAAATAATGAGCGATATAAGAATAATATCTTACCAATATTTTCATTTTACGCTTCAAAAATGTTGTCTCGTCACAAAAATTTATATGACATTAATCGTACAAATAACTAAAACAACTTGCTTATCCTGTAAGCTTTTCAGAAAGGTATAAAAGTCAATTTTAAAATACATAATTCGTGGCATGGCATGTGTTTGAACCGGCGCGGGGAGAGAAATTATCTGTGTTTTTAGTTTATGATCCTCGCTAAAACAACCGATTTTCCTGGCGAAATTCTTCGCGATGGGGCGGGGTGTGAGGGCGGGGTGTGCGGGCGGGGGAGTACACGGCGTCTGCTGCGTGCGCTCGCGTCGCCTTCCTTAGTAAATTTTGACTCTCCGCCGCGCAAGCACGTGTGTTGTTATCTTGCTACCAATCTCTCATCCCGTTAATTTGTTATCGATCATTATTGTTAATTCTTGTTTCTCTTGTTATTCTTTTTGTTATCATTCTTATTTCGGATATCATGGCTTCGTATCCTAATAACGAATACGCAGACATAATGTTTTGTTATGGTTTTGCCGATGGAAACGCGGCTGCGGCTCGGCGAGAATACCAACGCCGCTTTCCCGATCGTCGACTTCCCCACGTTACTGTTTTCGGGAGCACCTATCGACGATTGTCTGAAACTGGCAGTGTTCAAAGAGCACAATTCAACGCTGGCAGACCTCGACGGTACACGGCTGACGAAGAGGACACCATTCTTCAGTGTTTTATTGATGACCCAAACATCTCAACGAACACTGTTGCAAGACAGCTCGGTATGTCCCAGTGGAAAGTGTGGTCGGTAGTACATCTATCAGGTAGACACCCGTACCATTATCAACCTGTTCAAACATTGCACGAGGGAGATCTTGCCAGGCGACTCGAATTTTCTCGGTTTATGTTAAACGCTGACGCTGACCAGGAACATTTCCTAAGAAATATTTTGTGGACTGACGAGTCAAAGTTTGACCGGGATGGAATAACGAATTACCATAACTTACATTTTTGGGCACCTAAAGCAGGCAGGAATCCAAAAAAACTAAAAGAAACTGCGTCGCAAATGAGATTTTCCCTGAACGTATGGATGGGTGTCGTTGATAATTATTTGGTGGGCCCACATTTCTTGCCCCAAAATTTGAACGGCGAAAGTTACGAGGAGTTTTTGAGAAACAACCTAGACGATTTATTGGCGGATGTTCCCGAAGAAATAAAAAACAACCTCATGTTTCAACATGATGGTTGCCCAGCACATTACCGGATTACTGTCCGACAGTGGCTAGACGAGAGATATCCAAACCGATGGATTGGGAGGGGAGGGCCAATTCCGTGGCCAGCACGAAGCCCTGATATCACACCACTTGATTTTTACGTTTGGGGTCATATGAAGGCATTAGTTTATGTGACCCCAATAAATTCAGTCGAAGAACTTCGACAGCGAATAATAAACGCGGCGCAACAGATGAGAACAACGTTCACATCAAGAGTGACGAAAACCGAAGTTAGGAAGAGAATTCGAACCTGCATTCGTAATCCAGGGGCTCATTTTGAACAAGATGTGTAAAATTTGTAATAAAATTTGATGTACATTTTTTTATGCATTTTATTTCATACAAATACAAATGACCCTTTCTCTCCCCGCGCCGATTCAAACACATGCCTTGGCACGAATTATGTATTTTAAAATTGACTTTTATAGCTTTCTGGAAAGCTTACTGAATAAGCAAGTTGTTTTAGTTATTTGTACGATTAATGTCATAGAAATTTTTGTGACGAGACAACATTTTTGAAGCGTAAAATGAAAATATTGGTAAGATATTATTCTTATATCGCTCATTATTTTCATTATTTTGTTAAATTAAGTAGTTTTAATTATGTCCATAGCTTAATTGAAGTGCCAGCTACAACATCATTTTTAATGGTACCCATTCAAATATGTAGTTTTTTTTTTACTTGGAATGAAATGTCAAATTTTGAGTAAATATCGAAAAACCCTTAAAATTCTAATATCTCGAAAACTATTGAATTTCGGCCATACATATGGGGGGTTCAATTTGTTGCATTTTGGCCCCCTTATCAGCCCCTGACGGATATACGTCGAATTACCAGTAACCCTGTATATAACGAAATTAAAAAGGAAAACTATCACAGCTAAGTAGGCTTCACAAGTTAACGAGTAATAGTCGACCAACTTAAATTTGCAGTTGTAGAATTGACCGTAACGTATATCGATGTATGGGAGAGCATGTTTTTCAATAACAATGTTAAGTTTGTTTTTGGGATAAATTCATCCCAACTACGGAACCCTTCATTGTGCGTGGTCCGACATGCACTTGGCCGGTTTTTTATTACATGTCATCACTCATCATTCATGCCGAAAGACGTCCACTGCTGGACATAGGCCTCCCCCAAAGAGGGGGGATTTGCCATAATCACCACGCTTGGCAGGCGGGTTGGCGATCGCAGTAGGGTTTTAAAAATGCATAGAGAACGCTGCTGCCCATTCTCTAGTAAGTCCCTTAGTCGCCTTTTACGACACCCATCCATGGGAAGAAATGGGATGTTGCTATTCTTTACGTCCGGTACCAAACGGAAACTATTATACAATATGTAACAAAAACCCTGTTGTTCCTTCTACCTACGTTTGAAGAATCGGTATACATACGTAATAAAGCAAGTCGTTTATAAAAACTGTTCAACAGAAATAATTAAAATAAATATTTAATTATTAATATTTGTAATGTTTAACTGATTTCTAACCTCTTTCATTCTTTGATTTTGACTTCTCGACTAGCCAATACTTATTTTTTTTTAATTATAATTCCACCAATGTTGTGCTTGTAGGTAAATACACGTCCCTAAAAGGAACAACAGGGTTTTTGTTACATGCTGTATGTATGGCATAGGTATTCCTAAAGCATTTTTATTCAGCTCAATTTGTAGTTTGAACTGGGGGCCTAAAATGGACGCTTTCGCAGAATCATATTATGATCTGCGTACAATTCATAACCCGCAATTCATCTGTTTGACAGTTGTGTATGGAGTTTCGTAAAATGGTCCACAAATTAAAAATTAATATAGTAAAGTCTAATGTTAAATAGCAGCTGTCAAACAGATGAATTGCGGGCTGTATGAATTGCACGCATGATTCTGCCAAAGCGTCCATTTTAGGCGCTCAGGGGGCCTAAAATGGACGCTTTGGCAGAATCATAATATGAAACTGCGTGCAATTCATATCCCGCAATTCATCTGTTTGACAGTTTGTATGGAGTTTCGTAAAATGGTCCACAAATTATTAATTGCTCTAATGAAGTCTAATGTCAAATAGCAGCTGTCAAACAGATGAATTGTAGGATGTATGAATTGTACGCAGATCATATTATGATTCTGCTAAAGCGTCCATTTTAGGCCCCCAGGAATACCGACTATTATAGTGTAGGTAGGTATTGCTAATATATAATATAATGATCGTTAAAAAAGTTAAGCGATAGCCAAGTGCTAAAAGGAAAACGTCAATTTCATTTTCACGACTCTCACACGAGATCACACACACATGCGCCTAAAACCGCTTAAAACCAACCTTGTCACACAGCCAGTCATTTTTGCACATAGCTGCTAATTATTAGTAGATAGGTATTATTCATTAATGTACTACTTAACACCGCTTACACTATATCCGAATATTTGCTTGAGTTAACCAAAAGGCAGTGGACTTAAAACACGGTTGAGAACCGTGATTTTCAGATCTCTGAACGTGATTTGAGTTCAAATGGAACAGGCTGAAAACTGAACGCGATCAGCACAACTACGTTTAAGAACTGTTACTGTCATTATTTTCTTTGTAATATTGACACTGACAGCTCTTGAACTCGATTTAGATGTGCTGATCGCGTTCACTTTGATTGGTGAAATTGGCACTTATAGAAGGCTCCTTAAATTACTTTTACAGGAAAAAAAAATAACCAGTGCGCAATTTTTTTTCATTTATTTTATTCGGAAAGTAGTGTTTGTTTGATTCGAGCAGCGGGTAGAAGACGCTGCTTCCCACCTTTGGGCGGGAAAGACTCATAGTAATTGCTTTCCTCTCTAGGGCGGGAATGAATTTAAAAAATAAACTAAATTTGATTATGAATTCGGCTACGAAAAATTTATGTTTGCCAATTGGCAAAGGCCTTCTCCAACCTTCTCGATTCCTGCCTCTCTCTGGCCACTCTGCGTCGTTCCAGCGACCTGCCTGATGTCATCGTTCCACCTTTTCTGTGGTATACCTCTTTCTTTGGCCGTTTCTTGGGTACCACTGTGTAACTATTTTTACCCGACTGCGTGACGCAAAGGTATGGTTTTGCTCCATTTGTCCTTCCCTCTAATCTGCATGTATCCAGACCTTTTCCACATTAGTCTTCTGATTTTTAGGGTTATGTCCTTGGTCTTGTTACCCGACTTCGTGACGCGAAGGAGGGTAATGTGTTTAACAGCCTATGTATGTATAAAGAAAGAAAGAAAGAAAATACATTTATTTAGCACAGACTAAAAGGCACACAAGTAGTTACTAGTAGTAAGTATGTATGTATGTTTTTACCTTTACTCCAGAGACCAGAGACTAAACGCGTGGGCCGATTTTGATGATTCTTACGTCAATAGATTTGTCTTAATATTTTTTTTTTTTTCCTTCTGGCTTCGCACGGTTTGTGCATTTAGCCAATGTCACGTTTTAGTTCTTGTATAATATTGATGAAATGAATTATAAATGTATGATGATGATATCCCCGCCCACTCCCCTTGAGTTTCAGTAAAGATGTGGCACTTTACTGAGACCTCACGCGGACTTCTTGAGAGAACTTGAAGCGAAGTTGCACTGTTTTGTTTCATTTGCCTACACTAATGCACGTTCACAAGCACTTAATGGTTAATAATCCACCATTACATTTATTACACATTAATATTCGGCTAAACACAAATTTTGGAAAATTAAACAAACTGCTGAACATGACGCTTCACTTTCCCGCCAAGAACTTGTCTTAATCTTGTGAGTGTTATTAAAGACATGACAGTAATCAAAAGTCAATATGGCGACAAACAGACGCCATATTGTGAAAACAAAAAAAATAAAGTCGACGCACTACGTCAAGTGGGGTATCATTGGATAGGTATTTCAAAATCATCTTTAGGTTTCTCGAATCATTTTTCATTTTGAATGACCATTTAGGATCTATAACGATTTAAAGTTGGTTAGCAACCATTCTCACTTTTTTCAAAACTTATAATAAAGCTGTGATAAAGTTCTTGGTAAAGTCCTCCTTAAGTAAAGGCGAAACTTTGTGAGTGTGTGTGTTTGTTACTTCTTCACGCTCAAAGAGCTGAACAAATTTTGATCAAATTTTGTATAGAGGTAGCTGACATCCTCTATTAACATATAGGCTATCTACTTTTATCCCGATATTCCTACGGGATCGAGACTTACGCGGGTGAAACCGCGGGGCGCAGCTAGTTCAATATAATTCTTAAAATCGATTGACATAGGTACCCGGAATTTACTTGCTTTGAAAGATAATAAATAATTTTATCGACCATTACCCTAACTAAGCGTTACTACCTACCTACAATGTGAGCAAAATAACCTAATTAAAAATAAAGGCTTGTACAGACCGGCGCGACAGGTCGCGAAACGCGACACTGGTAGAACAATTTCCTTGAATTTTTCATAGAATTTGTACTACCGGTGTCGCGTCGCGCGACAATCTAATGTCTGCACGAGCATTAAATAAATAATTTAATAAATAATATAAAAGTTGCTACTGGTCGGTGGCTGAAAGTAATATTATAGAATAAAAGTAATATAAAATCATGCGATCAGAGCCACGGCGCGCGGGGCCGAAAGAGACGTTCACAAGATTACGAAATTCACCGTCGTATAATTTATAATCCTAACTAAAAAATGTGAAACAAAAAAGTAAATATAAATATCAAAAAACCCGAGTACTTAAAAAGTGAAAAACAAGCTGTACTTATTAGTTAATTTGTATAAATGTACAAAACGGGACCGTTCTGAGGAACACATTTTAATCTAAGAGGTCCCCCGACAGCAATGAGAAAGCGCGACTTGTCGCGCGACGCGACACGGCACAAAAGCCCCGCGTGTCGTGGGACGAGCGGTGCCTTTGTGTCGCGTCGCGTCGCGCGACAAGTCGCCCCGGTATGTAGAAGCCTTAACTTTATTTATCTGTTTAGTCAGCGAGTAAATGAGTGACCTATCGCTTTGTACATTTATAGATCATCTATTTCCGGCATTCAATGATACGAGGATGCGAACTACTGCTTTGAGATCAAAATATCACAGTCTATTGTGTACTGGTAGATACAACACTGCTTTGCTTAAAAAAAACAATATTGGTATGGCACCTATTATATTTAACAATTGCCAAATTGTATCTTAATACAATTTGGCAATTGTTAAATATAATAGGTAGTATAATAGGGCTGATCCTTGGATCAGCCCTTAAAACAATTCAAGAAACTCCTGTCGTCGTTGCTAACAGCGAAATGTTATTACTTTGTTACCGATTTTATAAATAATGAATTGTAATATTTGCCTCACCTTAGCTCATTTATTATGTACATACTTAAATAATTTTAGACTTAGCTGATCCATGATCTCATTTTGAATAAAAGTAGGTAGTAGTAGTTTAAAAATATCTGTAAGTTAACAAATTTTTGTATGCCAACAGCGGTTAATGTACTGGACATAAATCTAAACCTTTTTTTTGGGTGGGAAATCATCAAATAACTTCTCCCGCTCTGGGCGGAGCGAGAGGGAGTGTCAGACTTTTACTGACTAAAACCCACCGTGTTCCTTCAAATGCCTGTGTGCCAGAGCCACGATATCCCTTTCGGACAGACTCGTAACCCTGGCAGCCTAACACCACTATAATGTAATACCTGCATTCTATACAAATAAAGAAATTATTTATTTATTTAGAGATTAACTAATAGGTAGGCTTGTTTTTCACTTTTTAAGCAGTCGGGTTTTTTGGTATATAAATTTCCTTTTTTTTTTATTAATAATTAAATACCAACCGTACGTTGATACTGAATAGGTACAGATATTGTGGTTTGGAACTAAAAGTCAAAGGTTATTTTACCGCATTTTTACCGTTAATTGGTATCTAGTTTTTTTTTTCTAAACGTGTTTTGGTAACACCCAATTTCTGAGAAATATGTTCAAGAATAACATGTATTTTTTCCGCAACCACAAACTATAATAAATTTGGCATTTTTTTTTAAGACTAGCCTTAGTTCAGTTGCCTCTTGTCAGCGCCTTAAGGGGTCATTGTACTTATCATTATGAACAACTTTTACCAAGGGACCAAACCTAAAATCGCGAAAAAAAATTGCTCTTCCCTGCATTTATGTTCTCATTTTTCGTCAAAATGTAGACAACACCTTAAGTTTTTTTTTTACAATGACCCCTTAAGAGGTTGTGCGTTTTTTTATGTCAAGTACATCTTGTATAGAGGTTCACCATCCGTGGCATAGTACGACTGTAGGAGAATAAAATCGAAATCTACCTGAAAACGGAGTGTTTAGACTATTTTAGACAAAATTAACATACAAGTTACAAGGAAAGACTCATATTTATCAACAGTTTGCCATTGACCGAGTTACTATGACATTACGCTATTATAAATGTAATTTTACGTACAAACATAGACGTTTAATCCATCGTTTAGTATAATCCGCGAAGAGGAACATGAGGAGGTCAGGGCCCTATTTGACACTTTGACAATTCGCATATTTTGTAAGACTCGACCAAGACATATCGAGCAAGCCTTAAGGCGACGATAACTGACTTTTAATGATTTTTTTAACCGACTTCCAAAAAGGATGAGGTTATATCGGCTGTTTTTTTTATGTTTGTTCACCGATTGCTCCGCAATCGTGGACCGATTTTGAAAATTCTTTTTTTGTTTGAAAGGGTATGCTCCCGAAGTGGTCCCATTGCCACCAAATCAGAATCTGATGAAGGGATCCCATAGAAATCGAGGGAAATCCTCAAATTTTATAGGCACACATATAGCGATTTGGGTATTTTTTATAGTAACTCGTGCATTTGCTCTTGGAAAGCACCAATTTCGTCTCTAATTTCGAGGCTGGACTGTGCGTACGTGAATCGCTGCTGCGCCATTTCCCATGGAATGGTGTGGCCCCGGTGAAACGTCGGACAGTGCTGCCGCTGTCAATAGTAGGTATACTTTACTTTTATATGTGCATAGAATTATCATAATTACTAACGTAGGATAAGTTTTTTTTACTAACAAATGAGTCTTGGTTACTTGGAAATAAATATATAAACTGAATTGAAATGAATTGAATTATTGAATTTCGAACTTTATTCCGACTATGGTAAAGTTCCTAAACTCAAAACTGACAACTTAGTAGCGAACTAAGTTTTCAGTTTTGTATAAAGAACGGTATTTCAATCACAGTTACGTTCTTATTACAAAAACTGGCTCCATGGTTTTAAGCCTTGTCAAAATATAAATGATGTTTTGTAATAAGGCGATAAGTGTCATATCATATTGGATGGAGCAAAACTGGAATTTATTAATCAAACGGTTTTCCTAGGAATCACTCTAGACGAGAAATTATACAATGGGGACCACATATAACATCTCTTGCGGGGCGGCTAAGCTCGGCGGCTTATGCTGTTAGAAAGATAAGACAGTTAACAGATGTAGAAACCGCGCGTTTGGTCTATTTTAACTACTTCCACAGCATTATGTCGTACGGCATTTTACTGTGGGGTCGGGCTGCTGACATTGAGTCAATCTTTATTTTGCAAAAGAGAGCTGTCAGAGCAATTTATAATCTAAGTCGCCGCGAATCTCTTAGGGAACTATTTAAAAATATTAATATTATGACGGTACCTTGCCAATTCATTTTTGAAAATATTATGTATGTAAGGAAAAATCTACATCATTTTAATACTAGAAATAAAGACAAAATAGATCAACAATTTTTCAGGTTATCTAAAGTACATACATCTTTTATGGGGTACTGTGTTAAATGTTACAACATAATACCTTGTGATATATTTGCAACTAAATGAAAGAAAATTTAAAACTCATATTAAAAGAACACTTTGTAAACAAGCATATTACAAATTAGAGGATTATATACAAGATAAGAATGCTTGGAAACATGCTGGTCCTGCTCCTTAGGACAATCTAGAGTCTAGACAAAATCAAACAGGTTGCTATTTTAATTGTATAATTTATTATTTTTATGACATTTATTTTAAATTATGTGATTACCTTAACTCGCACTGATATTATTGTTATTTTTTAGGAAATCGTATATATTTTTTACAATTTTTGTAAATATGTGAGCACCATGTTCTATCACATAATTAATTTATCTGTCATTGCTTCATTCTTAACTCTTTTTATTACTATTGTGGTATAGTAATTTTATTCTAGGTGCATCGTCTTCACATATAATTATAATAATAATAATGTTTATTTATCCAAAACAATACATAGACACAGGTTGAGCACAGTAGTAGATATACTAAAAAAATATACATAATTGTTTCTACAAAATTTAAAAGGCTACAAAAAATCTATATAAACAAAACATAAACTCTGTCTCTTAAACTAGGAGACCTGTGTCTTAAGAGACAGTGTTCGGCCAGATAGTTGCGTAAATTAAGTTGTACCCCTTATGAGTGAAATAGTGTCGATCTATCTATTATTGTATGATGAACAACATTATCATATTATCTATAAATTTAATATTTCATGTGAACACTTCAGTTGTGATTGAATTAAATCTGTTTGTAGTGTGAGGTTGGGTTTGTATGTATGTATGTATGTATATGTGTGTGGGTGTGTGTGTGTGTGTGCGTGTGTGTAATGTACCTATAAAAATATTGTACAAGATTTTAAAAGAGTACCGGTGGAGTTTCTTGCCCATTCTTCTCCATACGAAACTACATTTTGGAAGGGGCGACTAGAATCAATTCTATTTTTTTGTAAATATTGACGTTCAAAAGTGCCTTTTATGTGCCTATTTGAAATAAACAATTTGACTTTGACTTTGTCTAGAAGCATGACATTTTGCGTAAGAAGAGTTCTTTACACAACGAAAGTGAGCACTGAGGAAGGATTTTGGAAAATTCATCCCCTAAAGGGGCTAATTTAAAGGAAGAAATTTTACAAGGAATTTTGCCCTTTTTTGCAGGCAGGGAAACCCATCGAACAGGCGCACGGCTTGTGGTATCTAAGGCATTGCTTCTAAATAAATGTTACTACAGTATCCAAGAATTTATTTATGGAAGATAAAATGTTAAAATAGAGTTCAAATATGTATCTGTGGTTAATTATAATATATTATATTTTATTTATAAAACTAGATATAAGTATATAATTAGTTTAAGTCTATAAAACTAGATATAGATATTAATATAATATTTTAAATTGTAAAAGTTCCTAACCTATAAAATACTCAGTACTAATTTTAAGTTATCTTACTGCGCCCTAACAGGGTCATGTACTCACTAGTTTAAGCCTAGTGTGTATTTGCTCTAAGGGCGTTATCATACTAGCGGATTACGAGCGTCCTCAAAGCGGAGCGGGCGCGCATCGAATAGGTTACGGGCGCGCAACGAACACGCCGCGGCTGCGCATCGAATTCGTTGCAGACGGGCAACAAGATTGCCGTGAATACTGTCTCGTACAAACGCCAGCCCGGCCGCCCCGCCTCACTTTCTTCTTCCTCACATCCGCGACGTCCTCGCTGCGCAGCCGCGGCGTGTTCGCGACGCATGCGCTGCGCGTCCGCTCCGCCCCGCAGCCGCTTCCAAACCGCTAGTATGATAAGGCCCTAAGGTGTAACTATGTTGTGTACATTACCGGAGACAATACAGGAGAAATTCCTAGTGTGGGGCAACGTTTAAAAAAAAAAAAAAAAAAAAACTCTTTGGGCTCAGCGCAGACTGAAAGAAACGCAAAGCAGGGAATTTGTTGATGACACCCAATCATAAACTTGCGCCTCTTCTCGACGGGGTAAGCAGAAACTACAAAACGCCACCTAGCTTGCTACTAATACAGGGTTATTTTTAAAACGTCAATAACCTCTTAAGGGGTCATTATACTCATCATTATGAACAACTTTTACTATGGGACCAAACCAGAAATCGCGAAAAAAAATCAGCTGTTCCCTACATTTTAACGAATTATTCGAACATAAATGTAGGGAACAGCTGGTTTTTTTTTCGCGATTTCAGTTTTGGTCCCATAGTAAAAGTTGTTCATAATGACGAGTACAATGACCCCTTAAGAGGTTATTGACGTTTTAAAAATAACCCTGTATACTAATTTGTGACCACCGGCTTCTATAACAGTCGTTACATACAAACCAACCTACTCACTGCTTAACCTGAAATCATTGCCTTGCCTTGTCTTGCTTTACCGTCAGTACTAGACAAAAAGGTTAATATAATATATCTTATTAACACAATCGTTTATCTTAAAAATAAGTATCTTCATATATCTTACTCAAGATTCCATAAAAAAGAGACTAACTATTTAAAACCTCAATGTTTTAAGGACAGATGTGACACATCAAGAATTTAAATTTAAGGCGGTTTCACACAGCGAATTTTTGCAGCGATACCATCGCGAATAGTCGCGATACAGACAATCGTTATTGTCGCTCGAAATGCTGTGTTTTGGCGATCACTAGGATTCTTCCAGACTTACCTACTTGAGTGTTTAAGCAACAGACGATCGTCATCGTATTTTGATGACGATCGTCTGTTGCTTAAACACATTTTCTCGAATTTGTTTGATCACACGTGCCTATCGTCAGAAATCTAGCATAGCAAATCTGTAGGCAATCTAAATTGTGTTGGCCCAGAGATTTTTCGCCATCATCGTCCATGAAATCACGTCTCGTATCAGGGCACGTATAAACCCAATATCAAGAGGCTCATCGTTTTTAGAACAGCACCACATGTACCTCGAACAACCTGTGGTGCAGTCTGTTTAAAGACTTGAAGGCTAAGTACATAATAGTAAAGATACAATCCCTGAACGTCCAGACCAGTTACTTATTTACTCTCTGATTTTGGATCACTATTAAAATCGCAATGATCTTTATTCTCGTTACAGTAGGGCTTGCTCGCTTCACTGCTAGTGTCGCGATGAAATCGCGCGTCTGTATCGCTACAAAAAGTCGCAGTGTGTAAACACTCTTAGTTCAACTTACTTACTTATAATTCATGACAAGTAATTTGTTGCAATTTTCTTAGGAATTAAGCAGGTATAAAATAATGTCTGTCGGATTCAGAATGATTTAGATTTAAGTTACATTATTATTACAAATGATTTTATTATTACGTCTTTTTAACAGACTTCAAAAAAGGAAGAGGTTTTAAGTTCGTGTGTATATTTTTTTTATGTAAGTACGTTCATGGATAGTTTCGTCAATTGTGGACCGATTGTGAAAAATCTTTATTGTTTCTTTTTTGTTTTGACCTACTCCTGAGGTGGTCCCATGGTGAATTACTGATGAGTGGTTTTTGAGTTAGCTTCAATAATTAAGCCACTTTGTGTATGTCAATGATGTTATTATAAGTTCAAGTTCCTTTCACTGTTGTTTACCAAATAGTGGAATACGAATTTGTGCACAACTCTGTGAAAAATAAAAAACTTAAATAAAATAACCGGCCAAGTGCCTGTCGGACCACGCACAATAAAGGGTTCCGTAGTTGATATACGCCACGGTCAATTTTTAAACTGCAAATTAATCTCATTCAAATTCGTAAATCTTGTTTGTGCAGAATAAACAATTCTTCTTTCTTTCTTTTTCTTCAAATGTAAATTTATAATTGCAAAAAAAAATTTTTTTTCGTGATAAAACTACAAATTAACGATTTTAGGACTTTTCTCTTTAATTGTGCTGTAAGACCTTCCTATCATACTTCAGATGAGTTCGAATAGTTTGGATGGTCTACCTCATGTTTCTATGTCAACGGGTAGTAACGGGAAGTACCCGTAAGTATATAGGTTTTGTGCGAGTATCAACATAATCGCTGCTTTGTATGATTACTGTTGCAACTCAAAACGGGTAATTATTTCAGCAGAGCTCATTGAAGTTTACTATTATTTCAAACTTTTGACTTGTTGAACTTGTGATAAGACTGTTTCACTGAGAAAAAACGTGGTTTCGCCTCAAAAGTCATGTCGCAACTGGTGAAAAATCACTGTCAAAACGAAATGGCAACCAAGGTCCACCAATGGCGTAAAGTCATTTCGTGGCGACACAGTTACCCGAGTTGTTATACCAATATGATCTTTACTGAGTATATAATATCGATTATTCTTCATCGCATGGTGTAACTAACTCAAAATTGTAGTATTTTGCAATAATACAGTATTCTTCCAAACCAGCGATATTATGTCGCATAAATCGCCGTATTTTTTTATTGCGTTGACTTTGAAGCTTGGTTTTTTTAGAGTTCTAAGGGACCGTAGCCCTACGTATTTGTATTTTATTCTTTATATTAATTTCAACTTGATACATCCACGCGTTCCCGAGAAAAAGTAAGTGTGTTACTCCTTATATCATCATCAGCTCCACCAGTGAAAGTTCCGTCAAAATCGGTCTTTTAAACGTTGCGCCACACTAGGAATTTCTCCTGTATTGTGGGTGCGTATAAAAAACATATAAACAGCCAGACTCGGAACAACTACTTGTAGGTCATACAAATATTAGTTCCGTGCGGGAATCGAACCCAGTTGATGCATTTTCATAAGTCCTAATATTCTCCCTTGAAGTCGTTGAAGTATGTCCCTTGATACCTAACTCCCTGTGTCGACATCGTGTTCTTATAAATACCTACATTACCTACTCTCATACTATAGGTATGGGGGGGGTTCTGGGTTCCATCCCCAGATCAGGCAAATCATTACTGTTTCTTTATTTATGAATTTCTCAGTAACATTAATAAAAAGTAACTACCTATGACGCTTATAACACAAATTACCAATAGGCTTCCAACACTAATTATTACTGTAATTATAACTGATGAGTTTTCCGCGTCCATATAGCTTCTTTGTATTTTCTATTTATTTTATTAGTTCGCCGTGAAAACTACTACTTACCAAGATATACCTACTTACTACCTACTTGGCCGTGTGGTGCCGGACGTAAAGAATAGCACTTTAGAGGCATGAGGAACAGGGTGTAAAGTTCACTCATCCTGTATAGAAAAGGGAGGATACTCCGACCAGACGGGCGTTGTGTCTGGTGGGCAACTGCCCGACGGTTGATGTCGGGATGTTGTATATATGCTAGTTGCGCGGTAAACTCTGCTTGCGCGATGCAGGATTTTGCGTGACGGCAGTATGACGCGTTGTTCGCATGTGGCGATATTGATGCCGCTACAGCACCATCCTATTTCTTCCCATGGATGTCGTAAAAGGCGACTAAGGGACTTACCACATAATGGGCAGCAGCGTTCTCTATGCGTTTTAATACCATACTGCGATCGCCAACCCGCCCGCCAAGCGTGGCGATTATGGCAATCCCCCTGTTTGGGGGAGGCCTATGCCCAGCAGTGGACGACTTTCTAAACTGATGCTGATGATGAATGTTGCCATTCAGTACATTTCTATTACACATGTCATCGAAAATAATTCGTTTAATTATATTCTTTAGTAATTCTCTTCAAAAACCTATTTCGAATACCTACTATTCATACTTCATCATCATCATTTCAGCCGGAAAACGTCCACTGCTGGACAAAGGCCTCCCCCAAGCACCGCCACTTCGACCGGTTCTGTGCTTCACGCATCCAGCGGATACTTGCGGCCTTCACAAGGTCATCGGTCCACCTTGTAGGAGGCCTTCCAACGCTACGTCTTCCGGTACGCGGTCGCCACTCCAGAACCTTTCGGCCCATCGGCCATCAGTTCTATTCATACTTATAAGATGATATCTGTAGTGTAATGGTTTCTTTGTACATCGAATAAACAGCTCTAATACAGCTATTATACAGTTTCTCTATTGCTTCTACAGCTACTATACAGCTCTACTAACGTAAGCAGGCATATTATAGGTTGGGGGATTACATCGCTGATAGAAATGCTTGGCTCAATGCTGGTCCAGCTCCACAACCACAACTAATTGATTAACATTTGAAAATACTATTGGAGCTGCTGAAGAGAGAAGACTATCTTTTCATTGTATAAACTCAATCTCCTTTGTATTATATAATTGCATATCACAGGTGTGAGTACTATGTACAATAGAGCTACCATTTACCGGGTAATATGTCTTTCATTGACTTGAATGTGCCCTGGCGGCTGAGAGTATGTCATGCTCACTCAGATGTCTCGCTGATGGTGGCGTGTGTGTTGGATCATTTAGCTCGCTTCAAAATGGTTGAGCTGAATGGTGCTGATCCATGCCTCATGTTCGTGAACGGGCGCTGTTAGTTGGGACTGGTTATCTCTTAGCTGCCACGGTTTATTTTTATTATTTTGGTTTTGAATTGTTTTTTTTTTATATTTTGATCACGGACTCTTCTGACGTTTTGCATCGTTCTCACATGTATAATTTCAATATGAATGAAGTAACCAATACTTTGTATCAATAATTTAATTTAAAAGAGTGTCCGTGGAGTTTCTTGCCCGTTCTTCTCCATAGGAACCTACTATTTGGAATGGGCAACCAGCTTAATATTTGTATCTGACCGACTTCTTGACAATTCAAAAGTGCCTGTAAATGGTTTAATTAAAATAAATTATTTGAGTTTGAGTTTGAAACAGCTGTATAATATTACTATTACCATTTTTTACATACAAGGAGCAGTGACCTCATTCCACCGGCCCCCTTCTATTATCGGACATCTAGACGCACTGCAGGTTAGCATCCCTTCCTTGTTGCTATTCCACCAATTCGCTCTAAGCGTTTCCAAATGACTTTTATAATGCGCACAGCAAAAGAGTGGAACTCTCTACCTGCGTCTGTGTTTCCGAACGCATAGGTACAACCCTAATCTCTTCAAAGTTAGAGTAAACGAGCATTCCATCGACTATGAGGTATAACAACCAGTCAACTAGCAATCCAGAAATTATTTGTAATCTTTTTTCAGACTTTTTTAATTCGGTTTACGAACCATCCACTTCTACTAATATTCCATCCACGTATGACGACTGCTCTGAAAGCTGCACTCTGTTAAATGACATTCAGTTTACTATTGATGAAGTACTTAGTGCGCTCAAGTCATTGGATCCTTCTAAAGGGCCAGGATCGGATGGTCTTCCAGTAGCTTTCATTAGACAGACAGCCATTAATCTGTGTGTACCCCTGCATATTGTTTTTAACCAATCTGTATCTCAAGGGCGGTTTCCTCAAGCATGGAAGCTTGCAAATATAACCCCTATTTATAAATCGGGACCTAAGGATGATGTCGTGAATTATCGTCCTATATCAATACTGTCAGCTTTGTCGAAAGTTTTCGAGAGACTAGTTCATGATAAAGTATACCCTCTACTGCACAATACTATCATTCAACAACAACATGGATTCGTCAAAAGAAGGTCAACTACAACCAACATGGTAACTTTTGTGGACTACTTGTTCAACAACATGGACTCTCGTATTCAAGTTGATACTATATATACCGATTTCCGGAAAGCTTTTGACAAGGTCGATCATCAGCTTCTCTTGCAAAAGATTGCATTCAATGGTATACGTGGTGATCTTCTAAGATGGTTCTCTTCTTACGTTTTTAATAGGACTCAGAGGGTTGTGATAAATGGTTTTATTTCCAGCACCCTAGGTGTTACTTCGGGAGTGCCTCAGGGCTCCATTCTAGGACCTCTTTTATTCATCATATCTATTAATGACATCAATACATGTTTTCAAAATTCAAAATTATTGCTATACGCAGACGATCTCAAAATTTTTAGGCCTGTAAAAAATGTGCACGATTCTCTACTCTTACAGGAAGACCTAGACAGGTTCTCTGCATACTGTTCAATTAATAAACTACAACTTAGCTTATCTAAATGTTGCTGTATCAGTTTTACTAAAAACAAAAATATTATCACGCACCCTTATTCTTTAAATAATGTAATTTTAACAAGGGAAACACTAGTGCGCGATCTTGGAGTTCTATTGGATAATAAATTACATCTTGACGTTCATATTAGTAAAATTATAAATAATGCCTTCCGTATGTACGGTTTTGTAATGAGATCAGCCACAGAATTTGTCCGCCCGTATACATATTTATATCTTTACAAATCGTTAATCAGGTCCCAGTTAGAATACGCTGTCGCGGTATGGAATCCTTTCTACAGTAAATACTCAGATGCGATTGAAAAAGTTCAAAGTAAGTTTTTGAAAGCCATGCACTTCCGTTGTTTTCGCAATTATGCATCTTATAGTGATCTTCTGAATAGGTATAAGCTACATAATCTTAAAGCCAGACGTATTATTTTAGAGACAATGTTTTTATTTGATATATGTAATAACACAAGTGATTGTATGGATATCACTAATAAGATTAGCTACGTAGTACCTAGAACAACCATAAGCCGTGGGGTACACGCACGACCTGTATTTGCAGTATCTTCTAGTCGTACGAACGCAGGCTTGCGAGCACCCCTACGTCGTCTTATTGGTCAATATAACAATCTCTTTCAGAATATTGACATCTTCGCTTTGCCAACTGATAAATTTAGAGGCCTTGTTCGTGGAACTATGTTGGATATTGCTCCGTAATATTTTTAACTCCTAGTCTATATATTTGTAATTTCTTGTTTTATTTTTTTATTTGCATGCCTTTTTAGTGTTTAGTTTTATCCTTAACAGCATAATTTAATTGTACATACTAATTGTAAGAGCATATCGCATTAGTTTTATAATTTGTTTTTATAATATGTGGAAAATGTCGTGGGTTATACATTTACTCACTCTACAACTCAAATTTCATGTAATAAATAATGTGTAACCGGTTTTTTTTCCCAAATAAATAAAATAAAATAATAAAATGATGAATTGATGATACTTAAATCTCCTTAAGAAAATGCTTTGCTCACGACAAACCGGCAACCATCATTATTGAAATTAAAATCGTTTTTAAAACACAAACATTATCCTTTTTTGTGTCCCGCCCCAATGACCGTTTATCCTGCAAAGACGGCTGAAACAGGGAAAATTACTCTAATTAACCCTTGTTTTTTTACCAGCCCCCAGTCTAAAAGCTTCGATCTGGAAGACATCAAAGCTGGTCAGCATGATCAGCCTATAATGTTCCCACTGTTGGTACAAAGGCCTCCTCTTTGTGAGAGTGAGCGGGCTGTAATCCACCACGCGGGCCCAGTGCTGGTCGATGATATTAAATGGGGTATGAATTACTTTTCAGCCCTTCCACAAATACCTCTAAAACATAATACTTCTTAGTTAAATTTGCGTGATGAAAGAGCAACAAATCTACTCAGTTCAAATTTTAATATGCTCTTGAACCTGAAAACATACTAAATTACCTCAGCTCAATGACGTAGCAATCTGCATTTAAACAAGACCACATCAATTCTTTACTTGTTTACCGACAGCCAACACGCGATTCACTCGCTTCATATAAAAGAGGTTTTCATGAAAATACTCATTTCATTTGGCATCACGGCCGTTTTGACTAGTGCTGTGCGAAACGGTTTAAAAAAAAACAAGTGTCATTTAAATCTGTCAGTGAAAAAAAATCAAACACAAAATAAATAAAATGGATTTATTTAATTGGGGGCGGACGTGATGAACTTATATATTTACTTAATTTCTCTATTGCTCTGTCTTATGGCATTAGAACTTTTGAGATTAGCAAATAAACCAGTAGAAAATTAAAAATGCACAATAAATGAAAATTTTGCTATTACCTGTCACTCTTCCCGCCAAAACTCAAAAATACTATAAATCCTTAAAATCCAGTGAAGGCAGGTGAAAGCATTAATTATGGATTCCAATTGGACGCTGTTTCCGCGCATGGGGTTGCGGTCCCCAAACCTGACGAATACTACGGTGAACCTTCAGGAGAGCTTCGAAATAGATCTGGAAGACACCAACTGGATTCTGACGTCATCGTTCATTATTTTCACCATGCAAACAGGTATTTACTTAGATAATAACGCAAATAATGTTGTTGAACTGTCATAATGTTATCCATTGCCACTCATAGTGTGTTAAGCAATAATCATCCCGCAGTTCGTTCAAAGTGTTACTGGGACGGCTACTGGGATTTTTAAGGAATTTCTATGGATTCTGGGGTTTGTGTGCAATTCATGGCAATAGGTTCGCCCTCGTCTCTCTATGAAATACCTGTGCTTTTATATGTATAGCTGACGCAATGTGTGTGTACTATATACGATTCCTGCTAAGCCTCTGCTACTTACCCCCTTCGTTATGTTTAAAAAGTTACCAAGTTACTGGGTTGTGGAAATCGGATAGGCAGTTGCGCCATGTAAAAACTTTTTACAAAAAAAAAAAACAATCGACTTCCAAGAAAAAAAAACTTCAAAGTGAAAAATTAGTCTAGTCTTAGGTTTTGTATTTTAATTGTTTGTCACCGACTTCCGAAATTTAAATAATTTTTCACTTTAGGGTTTTTTTTTTGGAAGTCGGTTGTTTTTAGGGTTCCATACCAAAATAGTAAAAAGGAACCCTTATGGTGAGACTAAGTCTGTCTGTCTGTCACACCTGGATATCTCAAGAACTACTAATGCTATAAACTTGAAATTTTGAATAGTTTTAGATGACGTTTGCCAAACTATTTTGCAAACAGGAAGGAAATTACAAAAAAAATATCTTTTTTGCAAAAGGGACTGACAGAAATTAGAAGTGAGGCTACTAGGGCATGTGGGGTATTATATGAAAGAACGCTGTTTGCACATTCTCAATTTTTTTTTTTTTTTTAGATTGCATAGTTTCCGATTTTTGATGAAAAATTAAAAAAAAGGAACCGTTCCCCCCTTATCTCCGACGTTTTCATAGATAAATTCTGAAATTATTCTGTGATAGAAGTGTATGTAAAGATTACAGGAAAAAAAAAACGATGTCTCTAAATAGCACAGTTTTTCAGAAATCATCAACATCATTTTAAACGTACGGAACCCCGGGTGCGCGAGTCCGACTTGCTCTTGAGCGGTTTTTTGTTTTTAAGTTGTTATTTTTCCCTGTTTAGTGGGTCAGTTTGTAATTCATCTAAGTTACTATACTCGTACAATAGCCTGTCGACTGTTCATCACCTTTTACAAAATATTGGTTTTCCCGATGCAGGGGCGACAATGGTTGAAGAGTTCTCCTGATAAGAACCAGGAGAACTGGAACTGATGGTAACTTCACCATATGCATTGACGCGCATAAATTGCCTAGCAACCATATCAAAGTACCTAATCCGGTGGCCATCTGTGGTCTTCATCATCAGTTCCACTTCACCAAATGGTGCATTCCGAGTGCAAATGCATGAGTTACTATAAAAAATACCCTAATCGCTACTGATGTGCCTATAAAATTTGAGGATTTCCCTCGATTTCCATGGGATCCCCTTATCCGATGCTGATTTGGTGGCAATGCGACCACCTCGGGAGTATACCCTTACAAACGAAAAATAATTTTCAAAATCGGTCCTCAAATGACGTAGAAATCGGTGCATATACATTTAAAAAAAATACAGCCGAACATATTCATTCATAATTAATTTATTACAGATAACAAAGATCCATTGGGTTAGTAACAATAGTCTTAACCTATGTTAGTACTTAACTAATAACACAGACAGTGTACAGGTGACAAGCGACCTCACCAACGGGCTGTCATGTCTCCCGGCTATAGCGCGTAGAATGCTGTTGGGGCTGCCACGGAGTCTGTTTAGCAACGAGGCCGCTCTCTTGCGTCGTACAGCATTGAAGCAGTCGGTACGTGCCTCAGCGAACATCTATGATGCGCTACAGAACCGAGGCAAACGCAACAGCACTCTAAATGCGTTGTTATACTGGATCCAACAAACCCAATCCAATTTAACCTCTTCGTTTTTGTAAGTCGGTTAAAAGTACCGGTGTTCAGCAATATCCGGGTAGACTGGAAGCTGATTCCGACATAGTTATGAAAAGGCTGGGCAGATTGTTTGACCAGTCTTAGGAATCAAACCAACTCGCTCGGTAGTCAAGTTAGCATTCGCTATAGATACTCGTACTTAAGGCAACAATAACCGACTTGTAATGATTTTATACTGAAGATCACGTCTAAACGAGTAGTGTTAATGATTTGAAAAAAATATATGTTAAATTAGAGCATTTTCTCAATAACTTAATATGTGAATATTTTAGATTATGTTTATATTACATACTCGTAGTGAAATTAATTTGTATAGTTATATCTAACGCGGATAAAAAAACTGAGAATGACGCAAAAACTATCGAGCGTATTTTTCTGAAACCTTCACCAATTTAAAGATAATTTAATTATTGATCTTTTAGTATACGCATTTTATTAAAATACCTTTTGTTTTGTTTATAATAAATTAATAATGCGTCAAATTGGGGACAGCGGTCCTAGATGGGCGAGTCCTATTACTGGCTGTACGTACGACGCGTTGCGTGAGCTCAGTACAGAACACGCAAGCTAACCACTCAAGGTCACTGGCATATATCTGCGTCTTAAGTAATAAGTACCCAATACTTCATCCTTCAGTTTTTTCTCACATGACCTCATAAAAATTCCAACATTTTACCAATTGATTAAAACATAAAAACCGCAAGTGCAGGGTTTTCCCCCCAAAAAAGATAGGTCATGATGCCGTCATTAACCACTACTTAAATAATAATAGGTCAGTAAAAACAACCGAGCTTTTGACAAAGACATGCCGGTTTCCTCACGATGTTCCTAATGGGTGTACCACAAGGCTCAATATTGGGGCCTTTCCTCTTTTTAGACGGTGTATCTATTCTTAGACGAAATCTCTTAAGGGGTCATTGCACGCATCATTATGAACAACTTTTATTATGGGAAAAAACCTGAAATCGCGAAAACAAAATAAGCTGTTCCCTACATTTATTTTCACATAACTCGTCAAAATGTAGGGAACAACTGATTTTTTTCGCGATTTCAGGTTTGGTCCCATAGTAAAAGTTGTTCATAATGATAAGTACAATGACCCCTTTATATATACATATAATGATCTACCACATTTGTTAAGAACTCAACCACAAATGGTGTTATTTGCTGACGATACTTCCTTGATTTTTAAAATTAATAAACGTGCATCAAATCTTGACAACGTAAATAATGCCCTATTGCAGGTCCAAAATATTTGTATGACCTGCAAGTACTTCGTTGTTCCGGGCCTGGCTGTTTGTGTATGTGAGTTTAAATTTTTGTAAACGCACCCACACAATACAGGAGCAATTCCTAGTATCCCCATACTAGGAATTGCTCCTGTATTATGGGTGCATTAAAAAAAAGTTAAAAAAAAATGGACATGTGAAGCCAAGTCAGAGGCCCAAGGGCGGCACAAAAACTATGAAACCAGGTTATTCACTAAACGAAGAAGATTTCATGCTGTTTAAGCTCAGCTCAGTTTTTGTCTTACGATTTCCGTCTCTTCCTTAGTTTTTTATTGGTTGCAAAATTGCCAATCTTTCATTATCAAACTTGTTTTTCTATCAATCAATCAACTCAGCCTATAACAGTCCACTGCTGGACATAGGCCTCTCCCAAGCTGTGCCACAACACCCTGTCGTCCACCTTCCGCATCCAGTATGTCCCAGCCACCTTTTTAAGGTCGTCGGGCCATCTAGCTGCGGGCCGTCCCACAGTACGCTTGCCGATACGTGGTCTCCACTCCAGAACTCGTCTACTCCACCGGCCATCGGTCATTCGACAAAAATGGCCAGCCCTCTGCCACCTCAGCTTGCTTACTCTGCAGGCTATGTCGGTAACTCCGGTTCTCTTCCGGATAACTTCATTTCCGATCTTATTCTTTAAAGAAACTCCGAGCATAGCCCGCTCCATAGCGCGCTGAGCGACATTGAATTTGTGGACCAGCCCAACTGTCAGTGTCTACGTGTTTTTTTATTTCCGATCCAAATATCACGTATTCAATATTAATAAATTCAGAAGTAAAAATAATGGTATTTTTTACTGGAGAAAAATCAAAGTCATTTATTTAAACGAGGCTGAGAATCAGCACTTTTCCAACGTCAAAAGACAGTCCCCCAAAATGCCCACCCTTCACCACTTCCTAGTGCTAGCTGGGAAGAAGAAGTGGCGGCGCAACAAACTCCCCAGCAGCACAGCTGACTGTTCCTAAAAACTTGAGAATTCTTGAGTATCCCTTGTCCCCTAGGTCAGTCGATTGGTTTTGTTGTACCGTAACCCACTAAGGTCAAAATTTATATTTTATTCCTTTTGCCCAGTCCATTCATCCTTTACGAATCAAATATAGGCACCCTTTTAGACTCGATAAAAAAGAAAACATTATAGGCAGTCATGGGGATTACCGAAAGAAGTGAAAATTTAAAACTATGTAAGTAATGCTACTAACTTTTTTCAAATCAAATCAAATCAAAAGTCATTTATTCAATCTAGGCCAGGGATGCATAGACTGCGGCCCGCGGGCCACATGCCGCCCCCCAGCAATATGCCAGTGGCCCGCCAGCAAAAATTCCCTCGTACATTTAAAGGAATAATATTGCTGAGGTTTACAAAATATAATATAAAATTGAATCGCACTAAGTGCGCTCGCTGTGCAGTGCATTATGTGTACTCAGAAACTTTTTCGGTATTGAATAATAATAAAACAAAAAATCGAAACCGCCTTGCAAATGAAAGTTTGGAAGCAATTTTACGTGTAGTTATAAGTAAATTCGAGCCAAATGTTAAAAGGATTGTAAGCACTATGCAGTGCCACGCTTCAAACTAGTATAATATACTAGTTTGAAACGTGGCACTGCACTGCATTGTAAATTAAATTTTTGGCTATTGTTATGTTTTTAATTTGTGCTGGTGGCCCGCCATTAGTTCATCATATGCCCAAGTGGCCCATGGTCTCAATAAGTCTGTGCACCCCTGATCTAGGCTGAGAATCAGCACTTTTCGAACGTCAAAAATTACATGAGACAGTCCCCCAAAAACGCCCACCCGTCACCACTTCCTAGTGCTTTAGCTGGGAAGAAGAAGTGGCGCAACAAACTCCCCAGCAGCACAGCTGTCTATTCATATATAAAACTTGAATCTATACAATAAAATGTAAAATGCAACACAAAACATTAAATTAAATTATTTGCCTTATGTTAGCTAGCACACACCACTATACAAAAAAAAAAAAAAATATATACAATAATCGTCGAAAACTATACTCAAGCAGAAATAACGTATACAAAACGTATCTAAATAAAAGCCTCCAGGCATAATGGGCGTGCCCGCATATCTATAACTGCTGGCCAAGCGCAACACGTCATACTCATAGCTTCTACAGACAGGGAATGTTAACATTAGCATGTCGGTGAGGCGACCCCATACGACTTTCCCCTACCAAAAATCCCTATTCGTGCCAAAAAAAAAATTCAAATTAAAACCTACTTAGATCGACCTACCTATCATCCAAAAAGTCAATTTTTTAAGAAATTAGCGTGTATTTACATGTTAATCTAAATACGTTTTCTATTCTCAATTTGACCTTCTAACTAGCTGCCAAACTGACTAGGCCAAGGATCGTCATACAGAGGAAACACCAGATTATAATATTACTAGCTTTTGCCAACGGCTTCGCCCGCGTGGATATCGGAAAATATCTCACGGGAACAAACAGTCCGCCAGGCCTTAAAGCTGAGCTTTGCATTTGTGTGAGTCATTACCAAAAGTAGAGTATAAACCATAAAAAAACCAGCCAAGTGCGAGTCGGACTCGCGCATGAAGGGTTCCGTACCATTATCTATAAAAATGGCAAAAAAATCACGTTTGTTGTATGGGAGCCCCCCTTAAATATTTGTTTTATTTTAATTTAATTATTTATTTTTAAAGTGAATATATAACTAAATATTCTGTGAATATTTCAAGCGTCCACCTGTTGCCGTTGTCAATATAGAGCAAAAACGAGTAAAAAAAAATCACGTTTTTTGTATGGAAGCCCCCTTAAATATTTATGTTATTCTGTTTTTAGTATTTGTTGTTATAGCGGCAACAGAAATACATGATCTGTGAAAATTTCAACTGTCTAACTATCACGGTTCATGAGATACAGCCTGGTGACAGACGGACAGACAGACAGAGACAGACAGACAGACAGACGGCGGAGCCTTAGTGATAGGGTTCCCGTTTTACCCTTTCGGTACGGAACCCTAAAAACCGGTATAAACCGGTTTAAACCAAGCAAAGGACGCGTCGCGCTCTAGGCCAACGTCACACCTACACTATCTATG
Source organism: Tiliacea aurago (assembly GCA_948098905.1). Taxonomy (NCBI): domain Eukaryota; kingdom Metazoa; phylum Arthropoda; class Insecta; order Lepidoptera; family Noctuidae; genus Tiliacea; species Tiliacea aurago. Next base: position 10,835,820 of record OX402603.1, on the reverse strand, counting down.
TCAGGGATGCACAAACCGCGGCCCGCGGGCCGCATGCAGTCCCCCGGCACTATGCCAGTGGCCCGCCAGCAAAAATATTCCCTCATACATTTTGAAGGAAAAATATTGCTGAGGTTTACAAATAATATAAATTTGAATCGCGCGCGTTACTAAGTGCGTTCAATGTGCGGTGCATGATGCGTACTCATGTGACCTCATGCGACCTGGGCCCGAATTGCGGTAATTTTTTTCAAATGAAACGTAAATGTACCATGAACGAAGTTCAAACTTACATGATTTCGTATCGCGGTGTCGTTTTGACATTTACTTCAAACGAAGATAGAACGCAAACAGAATGCAACTGCTGCGTTTGTGGAATAGTTGACATGAAGCTACTTTTTCTCAAACATTTCACGAACATTCGCTATGTTTTTGAGTGATATTTGTTTATTTTATTGTCTTTGCTGTAAAAATGTTATATTTAGACCTATTAGAATGTGCTTACGCGTACGACGTAGCCGTAGCTCGTGCGGAGGCTAGGCGGCCGAATTTATTGGCGAGGAAGAGTGATCCGGCTTTCGATCTCAGTGATCGAAAGTTTGTAAAAAGATACCGGCTGTCCAAGGACCTTACTCGGGACCTGATTTCCGAGTTAACTCCTCACAAAGAGAGAGTGTAAGAAATGCTCCTCATAAATAAAAGAAAAAAAAAAACATTTAATTCAGCTACCAACATAACCCATATTTAAAACATCCTTATATTATTTAACGATACACACAAAATCACACATAAATATGTACCTACAAACGAGAAATTACAACATAAAGAAAAATTACAATATAAATAAAATCAACACACAAATTAGATAATCAAATCAATCAAAGCGTTAGGATAAAGACGAGAAGAGTTAGGTTAGGTTTTTTGGTTGCACTAGCATTGTTTGCTTCTGGGTCTTATCAGACTCTTGTAGGAGATAACCGGAAATACTGCGTTTCTCAAGCCAGTGTTTCCAAAGCAATCCGGCAGGTGGTAATGACTTTAAACAAGCCCTCTATTTTAAACAAATATGTTTCTTTCCCCTTTCAACGACAAGAAAGGGAACAAGATAAAAGAGATTTAAGTATAAATAACACCTACTTTCAATTTATCAATGAACATTTTGAAGGAAAATGTTGATTGAAATTGTTTTTTAGGTTTTACAGGCGTTATACAATGACGGGACTGCTGGCCTGTGTCGATGGGACCCATGTTTTTTTTTTTCCCCCACACTAGGAATTTCTCCTGTATTGTGGGTGCGTTTACAAACATTTAAACTCACGTACACAAACAGCCAGACCCGGAACAACTACCGAATGTGGCCATAGTGTGCCCTCAGCATAATGAAGAGAGATTCATGAATAGAAAAGGGTACCACTCTCTAAATGTTTTCTAGCTGCTGAAATCCACTATACAACTGGCACAAAATTCTTTCATTAGATTCCTCATCATTTATATCAATAAAAACACTTGCTTCTGAGTTGCTTATAGAAAACAAACAATAAAACATCGATCGAGCAAGCTGTCACTGTCAAACGCAGTAGAGCTAGTCCATAAATCTTCAAATCGACTGTCGATTATGCTTATAAAGCACAATACTTATCAATACCAGAGTCACATCTCTAAAATTTTATATTTGCTTACAGCCCAATTGCGTTCCAGCTTTGTTTCATCTTTGTTAACACATGAACTTTACCGCGATACCAAATTCCGCACCGATTGGACTGGTACTGGAACCCAAGCAGAGATGAAACGCTCACGTATTAAACATATTTTAAATTACCGCAATCGAGGGGCTGTTTCACTGCATATTCATAACACACCAAGAAGCCCTCTGTTAAAAAAAATTTGGATTTGAAAATGTTAATGAAAGTGGTGGTTTCGACTGTAAACTTTATAAAATCCCGCGGTCTTAATCACAGACAATTCAAACAACTCTATAAAGTCCATTTCACGAAAGAAGTCCCGCGGAAATAAGTGGAACTAATTATTATTATACGCTAAGTTAGCAACATTCCTAAAATAACCCATGCCTGCAGCGCCACGTCTGCGGGACTTCTTTCGTGAAATGGACTTTACAGGCTACTGGCTATTTTTATGTTTTTAATTTGTTCTGGTGGCCCGCGATTTGTTCCTCATTTACCCAAGTGGCCCATTGTCTCAATAAGTCTGTGCATCCCTGATCTATGTGCACTCACACAAATGCAACGCTCAGCGTAGGCCTCGCGGACTGTGCTACCGGGATTATTAAGGCGACGATAACCGACTTTTAATGATTTTATACTGAAGATCACGTCTAAACGAGTAGGTGGTGTTCATGATTTGAAAAAAATATAAGTATGTTAAATTAGAGCATTTTCTCAATAATTGAATATGTGAATATTTTAGATTAAGTTTAAGTATATTACATAGTGAAATTAATTTGTAAAGTTATATGTCTAACGCGGATAAAAAACTGAGAACGGCGCAAAATCTACCAAGCGTATTTTTCTGAAACCTTCACCAATTTAAAGATAATTTAATTATTAATCTTTTATTAAACGCGTTTTATTAAAATACCTTTTGTTTTGTGGATAATAAATTAATAATGCGTCAAATTGGGGACAGCGCTCCTTGATGGGCTAGTCCGACACGTTGCATGAGCTCAGTACAGAACACGCAAGCTAACCACTCAAGGTCACTGGCATATATCAGAGTCTTAAGAGGAAACGAAGCGCGATATCATACCCCATAGCCGAGGAAAAGGTCATTGACTCCTAACGCTACTTTGTTCTATAATAATGCAAGGATTTCGATTTTCCCTCTAATAGGTAGAATACATACAAATCGAAGGCAATGACACTAAACATCACACGGCTTCCAAGTTAGCTACAAATTATCATATAGTCATAGTATGATAATTTTTAGCTAACTCGGAAGTCAAGGTGATTGACATGAAAAGGATGCGTGGAATTTTTAAACCATTTACAGGCACCTTTGAACTGTCAAAGAGTTGGTCAATTAGTCGTCGAAAGTTACTCTATGTAGAAGAACGGACAAGAAACTCCAGAAGGCTTTGCATGACGCACTGGCGGACTAAGGGGCGGGGGGCAGGGGAGGTCCACCCCGGGCCCACGGGAGGGGCCCCAAACCTCCAGAATACTATTAAGACCCACATATATGCCAGTGACCTTGAGTGGTTAGCTTGCGTGTTCTGTACTGAGCTCACGCAACGTGTCGTACGTTCAGCCAGTAATAGGACTCGCCCATCAAGGAGCGCTGTCCCCAATTTGACGCATTATTAATTTATTATACACAAAACAAAAGGTATTTTAATAAAACGCGTATACTTAAAGATCAATAATTAAATTATCTTTAAATTGGAGAAGGTTTCAGAAAAATACGCTTGGTAGATTTTGCGCCATTCTCAGTTTTTTATCCGCATTAGACATAACTTTACAAATTAATTTCGCTATATAATATAAACGTAATCAAAAATATTCACATATGAAATTATTGAGAAAATGCTTTAATTTAACATATATTTTTTTCCATTCATTAACACTACTCGTTTAGACGTGATCTTCAGTATAAAATCATTAAAAGTCGGTTATCGTCGCCTTAAATAAAATCCCAAACAAGACCAAAGTAGGATATTCAGTAAGTAAAAGATAGTTTGTAGTTACGGGCGCAAACATTTTCGAGCTTGCTTATCTCGCACTTGCAACCTATAATCCATTTGAAATAAGATTAGACATTTAAATCAACCTTTTTTACAGTCCGTTCAATCGATATTGACTTCTATTGCGTTGGTGGCATGACAAATGGCAGCTGTAATAAACAGTTGGTATTGTAACCATGTTTTTGCTTTTAGTGCCATTCTTATGCCTACGGAAAAGAAGTCAAATTCGGTTGAACGGACTGTAAACAAGTTTATTTAAATTTCTAATCTTATTTCAAATGGAGTATAGTGTATATTCTCTTTTATTCTCAGACTTCTCTGCGTAAGTCGAGAAAGAAAACCTATTTATGTATGAATAGTCAAAAGAAAACCTTACCTATCTGGGGCAGGGTGAAAACATTTTGCGAGCTCGTTTCGCTCGCTCTTGCATCCTACATTTTCAAACTTATTTGTATAAATCAACAAAGTAATCCCTATTTCTGCCTATATGTGTACAGACGCCAGCAGGTCAAGGTACCCGAAATTGTCAAATTTTCCCAATCAACCTTAAACCTTATGTTGTAGGGATAAAGTTGAAAATCTATTAAAGAAAATTGACAGATTGTAGTAGCTTGATGTGCTGGCGTCTGTACAATAGAAAAACACGAGAAAAAAAAAACTTAATATGGTTTGGAATGGTATTTAACAATTTCTATAATATTTTCTTATTTAAATTAAGTTGCATGTTTGGTTTGTTTGAACTTTTATATTTTTTTTTTATATTTGTACATCTAATACTTATGTTTCATGCTGTATTATATTCGAACGCAATCTGAATTGTTACTGAATAAATTGAATTGAATTGAAAATGTAAACTGTGCGGGGTACAAAAATTTTGCTGTCGCGTATTATCTCCTTCTGTATCAATAATAATAATAATAATAATAATCGTTTATTTATAAAAGGGTCACATGTACAATAAATACCTTAACAATTAAAATAGAGCACAGTTGCTTATTTGCCTGAACTAGGTTGAACCTGTGCTTCAGGCTAGAAAGTGCATAAATACAAAATGTAATAAATTAACAATGACTATAAAGTAAGAACTAAATTAAAACTTACGTAAACAAAAGTAAATAATAAAAATAGCATGTTAGCAGTTCTACTTGCAGACAACAAGTAGATCTTCTGAGTTTGCATAATTTAAAGTTAATAAATGTTTGAGTACAATTTTTTTACAGCTAAAGTAATTTAGTTTATAGATACTAAGTTAAAATGGTCAAATGAAAACCTAACCTTTTTGAGGCAGCGTGCATTTCGACATTCGGATCATTCCTTGGCGGGGGGCCCCATTTAGTTTTGTCACCCCGGGCCCCCGAGTGGCTTAGTCCGCTACTGGCATGTCGCTTTCTATTTCTACTCTACTGTAGAAAAGAACGCTTATCTACCGAAAATGTTCTACTGTCTACACGGAAACGTCATTTCTGTCTACTCTTCCCTTCCGTCGACAAAACGCTTCGCTACGGTTTTCGTGCCAAGCCTGCAGGAACACTCTTTTAAATTAAGATATTATAAAATCCTCTATTAATTAGGGTTCCGCAGCAAAATGTTAAAAAGGAACCCATATGGTGAGACAAAGTCTGTCTGTCTGTCTGTCACACCTGTCTCTGTCACATCTGTCACATCTGTCTGGATATCTCAAGAACTGCTGATGCTATCAACTTGAAATTTAGAATAGTTTTAGATGACATTTGCCCAACTATTTCGCAAACAAGATATAAATTTAAAAAAATATACCTTTTTTGCAAAAGGGACTGAAAGGGGGTCTTAAAAATTTGAAGTGGGGCTACTAGGGCTTTTTTTTAGGCAGCATAGTTTCCGACTTTTGATGAAAAATGTAAAAAAAAATACCGTTCCCCCTTATCTCAGAAGTTTTCATAGATAAAAATCTGAAATTATTCTATATGTGATAGAAGTTTATGTAAAGATTACAGGAAAAATAAGACGATGTCTCTAAATAGCACAGTTTTTCAGAAATCATGAACATCATATATACGTACGGAACCCTCGGTGCGCGAGTCCGACTCGTTCTTGACTGGTTTTTTTTTACTATCCTTAGATTCTGTACTGCTATAATATTTTGTTTTGTAATATCTCCCTTCCCCCCATTCCCTGTCATAGAGAAGAGGCATGTGTCCCAGCAGTGTAGGTAGGGACATTATCTAATAGGCTGCCTATTGTGATGCAGATCGTCAAAAAGTAATCGATGTAAAATTTCTAATCGCGAAAAAACATTAGCTGTTGTAAATTTTGACGAGATATGCGACTATATTTATAGTCGCATATCTCGTCAAAATTTACAACAGCTAATGTCCCAAATGTAGGGAACAGCTGAGTTTTTTTTTTGCGATTTCAGGTTTGGTCCCATAGTAAATGTTGTTCATATTGATGAGTACAATGACCCCTTAAGACGTTGTTAGTGTTTTACCAATAAACCTGTATATTCTGGCACGATTTTTTAATCGTCGGCGTCGTCCCGAATTATACAAATATTTATTGGTTTTTTCGATTACTTCAGTAGGTAGCAGCCCTCTAGATTAGTCCCAGCAGTCTAAATGAATGCCCGGTAAATGGCAATAGACTCTCCCATCTGGGGCTGTCACTGGAAAAATTTAGCTCTATTTATCCCTTCTGAACAGACAGACAAAATTAAAAAAATATATATTATAAGAACCGTTTATATTTTCTTATGCATTTGCTAAAAAGCTGTTAAATTACAAACAGGCACTTAAATTATATTTGTACATAAAGATTTTTTTTTTTTAATTTTGGCTTTCTGTCTGTTTGTTCCGGCTAATCTCCGGAACGGCTGGACCGATTTTGACGGGACTTTCACTGGCAGACAGCTGATGTTATAAGGAGTAATTTAGGCTACTTTTCTTTTAAAAAAAGCCAGCCAGCAACTAGTGTTTATATAGTTTAACTAATTCTGTTTTTTTTTTAAGGATTTGGAATGCTGGAGTCAGGATGCGTATCCATAAAGAATGAAGCGAATATAATGATGAAGAACTTAGCAGACATTTCTTTGGGTGGTAAGTTTTTATTTGACAACTTGATGTTAAGCTGGATTTGTTCTATCATGTAACTTCTTGAAAAAGTCATTCAATGGAACAAATCTAACTTAGAGAGATGTATTGATGATTCAAGTGATAATAATTCTGTAAATACATATTAAAATTACAGAAGTCTGTGTGGTGCCTGACGTAAAGAATAGCACCAACCTATTTCGTCCCGTGGGTGTCGTAAAAGGCGACTATGGGACTTACCAGAGAATGGGCAGCAGCGCTTCCTATGCATTTTTAAAACCATAGTGCGATCGCCAACCCGCCTGCCAAGCGTGGCGAGTAACGAACGTGGCCGTCTTTCGGCTGAAATGATGATGATGAAATTCATATTTGTTACTAGCTGCGCCCCGCGGTTTCACCCGCGTAAGTCTCAATCCCATGGGAATATCGGGATAAAAAGTAGCCTATATGTTAATCCAGAGTCTCAGCTACCTCTATACAAAATTTTATCAAAATTGGTCCAGCTGCTTGAGCGGGAAGAAGTAACAAACATCCATCCATTTTTTTTTTTTTTTTTTATTTTTTTTTTTTTTTTTTTTTACATGCTGTACTTATGTTATATTGTGTGCCTTAGTCTGTGCTGAATAAATGTATTTTCTTTCTTTCTTTCTTTCTTTCATCCATCCATCCATATTTACAAACTTTTGCGTTTATAATATTAGTAGGATTAGTAGGATGGTCGAAAATCTTATTTCGATCAAGACCTGACACTGGCCTGCAAATTGCGAAATACCTACGTACAAAAATGTGAATGTCGCGGGTTACCTTTTCGGATCCATCAGGTTACCGCGAACAATGTGCCAAGATTTTGTAATATCTTTATTTCAAAAAGCGTCCATAGAGTTTCATGCCCGTTCTTCTTCATATACTTGCGGGCTAACTGAACGACTCCTTGACAATTCAAAAATGCCTGTAAGTAAATGGTTTAATTAAAATAAATGTTTGAAAATACCAAAGACATAGTTGTGTTGAATTGCCACCCCAGAAATAAAGCTGACACTCCAATGTGCTAGTATTAACCCATACCCTTTAAAACCGGGAGGCAGAAATAGCGATCGTATGACTTCCCCTGACTGATTCGTTACTACTACTGGAATTCGGAACCAGGTGATCCGGCAGAGAACCAAAGATGTCGACATAGCTCAGAGAATAAGCAAGCCGAAGTGGAATTCGGAACGAGGTGATCCGGCAGAGAATCAAAGATGGCGACATAGCTCACAGAATAAGCAAGCTGAAATGGTAATGGGCCGGCCATATTAGCCGTAGAACCGTTGGGGTAGACGTGTTCTAGAATGGAGACCATGAATCAGCAAACGTAATGTAGGACGCCCTCAGGCTAGGTGGAGCGACGATATTCGCAGGGTGACTGGTAGCAGCTGGAAGTGAGTTGTCGAGAATTGAGCTAAATGGCGTGCAATTGAAGAGACTTATATCCAGTAGGACTGCTGTAAGCTGATGATGATGATAATGACTGCAATGAAAAGTAATCAAGCTCAAGGCATTTAAGTATTTAAATTTTAATACCATTTAGGTACTTATTATATCCAGCACTTTTGAATTGTCAAACAGTCAGAACGTTAAAGATCGTTGCCCATTTGAAACCGTAGATTCCTGTGGAGAAGAACGGGCAAGAAACTCAAATCTACTGTTAGTCTTTATGAAGAACCTTTCTTCCCAGGTCTAACCTACTGGATCTTCGGCTACGGCATGTCATTTGGCGAGGGGGCATACTCCAACCCGTTTATAGGCGTAGGTGACTTCCTACCGGACCCCCCTGTAGGGGATCCTCTGATGGGGCCCGTGTTCGCTTCATTCTTGTTTCAACTGTCCTTCGCTACTACGGCCACGACTATTGTGAGTGGCGCTATGGCTGAGAGGTAAGACTTAATCATGTAGGTATTTAACCATAAATAAATAAACGCGGAGTAAAGTTACATCTAGTATTTAACCTTAAAGCCCTATTTACACTATGCAAGTTGCTGGAACGTTCATGAGCAATAATCGCATGCCATAAAGGCACGTTAAATTTTATTGCCATTCAAGAATTGCATCCAAGTTTACGTGCGTGCGATTTTCATAAAATGACATAAAATAATTGAAAGCAAGTTTTACCGTTCAATAAAATTGCATGCGACTTACACCAAGTCAATTTTGCTGCAAGGCGATTATTGCATGCAAGTTTTGCCTAAAAGAAAAGAAAGAAAATACGTTTATTTGCGGTCAACATGACGCAAAGAAAGAACATAGATACAAAAAGAACATGTAGGGGGAAAATATGCGTCACATCCACGCAAAACGACCACCGCTCAGCATAATGCTGCGACCCTATTCGAGACAGAGCCTCGTCTTAACATAGAGTTGCACGTCCTTGTACAATTGATTGAAGTATTTCCCGTATTTGTGCTGCCAAACATTTAATTAAAATTATATTGAACGACTTCTATGATTTTTTTTAAGCCGTTGGTCCTTCTTCGTCTTTACAGCTGATTATTTTTTTCGCGATACGTTGTTAGTCCCATGGAGACGTTGTTCAGTTTGATTTGCTGTACCACGACATTAAGTATGTGACTACGCTTTTCTGATACAAGCTGTATATAAATGCGAGTAAAAGACAACATTCTCTTCTCTCCTCAGATGCAACTTCAAAGCATACTGCCTGTTCTCCCTCCTCAACACCATAGTATACTGCGTGCCTGCGGGCTGGGTCTGGGGCTCCCACGGGTTCCTCAATAAACTAGGAGCCGTCGATATTGCAGGGTCGGGACCTGTGCATCTTATAGGTAAGACTTCACAACTAGTATCAGAGGTTGAGAGGTAGTGTCTACTATTCAACACGATAGTATACCGTGTACCTGCGGGCTGGGTTTGGGGCTCCCACGGGTTCCACAACAAACTGGGGGCTGTGAACAATGCAGGGTCGAGGTCTGTGCATCTTGTAGGTAACCCTTCACAACTTGTATCAGAGGTTGAGAGGTAGTGTAGATACTATTCAACACGATAGTATACCGTGTACCTGCGGCTTGGTGTGGGGCTCTCACGGGTTCCTCAAAAAACGGGGGGCTGTGAACATTGCAGGGTCGGGGCCTGTGTATCTTTTAGGTAAGAGTTCACATCTTGTATTGTGTTCTACTCAACACGATAGTATACCGTGTACCTGCGGGCTGGGTTTGGGGCTCCCACGGGTTCCACAACAAACTGGGGGCTGTGAACAATGCAGGGTCGAGGCCTGTGCATCTTATTGGCAAGAGTTCACAACTTGTAATCAGAGGTTGAGAGGTAGTATCTACTACTAAACATGATAGTAAACTGAGTACCTGCGGGATGGGTGTGGGGCTCCCACGAGTTTGTCAATAAACTGGAGGTTGTGAATAGTGCAGGGTCGGGGCCTGTTCATCGTATAGGTAAGGGTTCACAACTTGTATCAGTGTAGTGTCTTCTACTCAACACGATAGCATACTGCGTGCCTACGAGCTGGTTGTGAGGCTCCCACGGGTTCCTCAAAAAACTGGGGGCGGTGGACATTGCAAGGCCTGTGCATCTTATAGGTAAGGTATCCTGTGTATCTTATAGTTAAGGTAACCCGGAATCAAAGATATCGGTTCTGCTAAATTACCACGGAGCTTCATATAAGGGGGCAATTTTTTTTTTTTGCCAACATTAATTACTTAATGTGAAACATATCTAAAGGATAGGCATAATATCAGCTTCCTTGTTTGTACCAACTCGTCTGCTAAGCGTGGTGGTAGCTATTTCTTATAAATTTAAACCGTTCCTATTTTTTACACGACTGCCCAAAATGGAGTGTATATATGTTTAGGGTTCATGTATTTATAGATCTATGTGAGTTTCTTTGAGCAAACTGCTCTTTTAAATGCCTGAACAGATGTGGATGTATTTATTGAAAAAATCAATATGGCGGCAGTATGACTCCATTATCAAATGTAAAAACAACTTCAATAAATTCGTTTCAATTTTATTTATCTGTTTATTCAGCGAGTAAATGAGTGACCTTCCGCTTTGTTTTAAATACAGATTAAGTAACTAATACAACTTGTTTTTTACTATTTAGTTAGTTCGTTTTTGGTAGGGCAGTCGTGTTTTAAATTCTTTGATTTAATATATTTTCACACCCTGTAAGTCAGATCCAAGGTGATCTTAGAAAATCATTGATATCACAATGATTATTGTAGATTTTGGCCAGGTTTTCAACACGCTTTGGGACATAAGTCCGTAACATAATGACATGACGTATCACCACTGATATTTATAGATACTACTTTTACGTAATAATAAAAAGCCTGATGGGGCTACTAAATAATATAAAGACACATCAGCCGTTGAACAGTAAGATTAAACAATACTCTTCATTCTAACTAGGTGGAGCATCCGCCTTCGCCTCAGCTCTGATGCTGGGCCCGCGCCTAGGCCGCTACGCGCACGGCATAGCGCCGCTCCCCATGGGGAACCCAGTCAATGCAGTGATGGGCACCTTTGTGCTATGGTGGGGGTGGCTGGCTTTCAACTCGGGCAGTACTTATGGGGTAAGTAGTTTAACGCCAGTGTTTATCGGAGGTGTATAGTAGTTCACATGCTCATTTCACCCACAGTTTAATTGCGACCGTGATCCGTGAGTGAGAGAAGAGAAATGTTGGTGGGCGGTCGGTGACCAGCATTACCTGACCCCTCTTCCATTATTCTTCTTTGTAAGGGGGGTCAGGCAATGCCGGTCATCGACTGTACTACGTAGGCCGCACGACCGCTGGTAACACTCTGACCTTGAGCTCGCCTACCATAGTACAGAATTTCTGTAGAATATGAGGCTAGCATAGGAGCTTGTGGTTAAGTACTAGCAGCCGCTAGGTCGACCAGGTTAAGCTACGCTTACCGCGGTTGGTCCGTGGATGGGTGACCATCTTTACATAGAAAAACTCCTCCGTGCCTCGGAAAGCACACTAAGCTGTTGGTCCCGGCTGTTATTTGCAGATCTTTGGCAGTTGTTACGGGTCGTCAGAAGCCCGAAAGACGTCCACTGTTGGACATAGGCCTCCCTAGGGGGGTTTGCCATAATCGCCACGCTTGGCAGGCGGGTTGGAGATCGCAGTATGGTGTTAAAATGCATAGAGATCGTTGCTGCCCATTCTCTAGTAAGTCCCTTAGTCGCCTTTTACGACACCCGCGGGAAGAAATAGGATGGTGCTATTCTTTACGTCCGGCACCAAACGGACAAGGACAAGGGATATTATGTTACCCAGTAACTGGGTTGTGGAGATCAGATAAGCAGTCGCTCCATGTAATCTACTGGTATTCAGCTGCGTCGCCAATAGCCACCGGCTAGGCTGATGATGATGAGGTCGACTTAAGTATGCTCTCCGGCTATCGCTGAAAACCAGCCCTGGGGCTCAGCCTCGAATAGGGTCGCAGCATTATGCTGAGCGGTGGCCGTTTTGCGTGGATGTAACGCATATTTTCCCCCTACTTGTTCTTTTTGTATCTATGTTCTTTCTTTGCGTCATGTTTACCGCAAATAATAGTAGATTATTAACCAAGGGGATAAAGCAGTGTCTTTTGTCGCGGATGACGATTTAAATCGCGAGCGTAACGAAGGACTCGAGGTTTACTCCCGAGCGTAGCGAGGGTGTTAAAAACTGCGTTCTGTGGCAAGACTTTTTTGGAAACAGTATCATCCTTAATGTTTGATTGATTTTTAAATCACGAGCGAAGCGAGGGATTTAAGACGAGTCCTGAGTGTAGCGAGGAATTTAAGTTCACCCAAGACTAAGACAGCTTTATCACCGAGGAAAATACTCTACTTTTCGTACCATTTGCGAAAAAATTAACACAATAATAATATGAGATAAGCATTTATTAAAAATAATGACAATTAAATAAACTTAACGTTTATGTATTTGAAGAAAACAAAAACGCGGCAAATTCCTAGACTAATATTTTTTTGTCGGGGAAGGTATATTATATCTTTATATTTAAATAATATTATTTTATTCCTCAATTCTCACTATTGCACCTACCACTGTTTGTCTCTGCATCGCCCAAAGGTGGCCTGGTAGAAAATGCCTATGGCATTAAGTCCGCCTCTGTACATTTCTGTGCTTAAAGTATTAAATAAATAAAAGCAAAGGCATCAAGCTCATACGGCCTCGTCGGTTTTCGTAATTTTATTTAATAATCATAACTGCATAATAAATGCGTATTCCTTTTTCAAAAAGATGTATAATGCTTTATATACAAACTCAATGGTGTAAACACAGATGTAGTTCAATATAAATTTCGGTAAGTATTCCAAATTTAAATCACATTCTCCCCCTAGAGGATGAATGAAATTCAGTACAATTTTCTTTCCCTGTTTTTAACAGATTAAAAATGACTATTATTATGTTCGCTTTTTGTGGCATAGAATGTCACTTTTTTGAGCAAGTGGTACGAAAACGTATTTTCTTTCTTTCTTATGCAGGTTTTACCACCGACCTACCGTACCTTATTCAACGACTGCCGAGTGTTAGCTTTCGATTCCCGGGTATAGCAAAATGTTATTAGCCTCCGAAGCGATAATCCAAACTTCCAAAAAACATAAATCCGAAGTATCGGCCGAACGTTCGGCCGTTTTATAACTCCCAAAGTTTCCTTTTTTGACTTTGAGTCACATTTTCGACTTTGGCTTATCTATTTTTTTTTTTTCGCCATAGTCAGCTATAGTTAGCCGGAGTCAAGAAACGGCCGAACATTAGAAGAACCCCTTTTTTTGGTTGGGAAATTATCAAATAACTTCTCCTGCTCTGAGCAGAGCGGGCGTGAGAGTCGACCAGACTTTTACTGACTAAAACCCACCCGTGTTCCTTCCGTTGCCTGTGTGCCAGGGCCACGATATCCCTTTCGGACAAACTCACAACCCTGGCAGGCATTGGCACTATCGGACCCCGCCAGTTGGTCCCGTCCGTAGAGCAGCTACATTATTGTGACATAGTTAAATTGTTTGTGTTTGGGCAAAGGTTTTAGAATAACAAGCGAAATGTGTACAGTAGCATAATCAGCATATTCCCACTGCTGGGCACAGGCCTCCTCTCTGTGAGAGGGAGTGGGCTGTAATACACCACGCAGGCCCAGTGCGAGTTGGTTGATGTCACATATGACTTCGAATGCTTGGTTCTAGGACATGCCTGTTTCCTCACGATGTTTTCCTTCACCGTTTTGAGAACGGTAAATACGTTTTATACGGTAGCAACTAAATTGATTTAATTGTCGCTTAGGGGCCGCCTCCACAAGCGAGAGAATCGCGATGGATCCGCACTTCTACGTCGGGTAATCTCCACGAACGAGCGATTATTCCGCCAGCGTATCGTAGCGACTCGTATTGGAATCGCCGCGTTGGGACGTTGGGACGCCTGCGATAAGACAGCACGCTCGCCGCGCTCTCGCTGTAGAATGCCACGTTCCGCGGCGAGAACGCAGCGGACGCGCCGCCAGTAGCGACGAGCACGCGGCGATACGATGACGTTTCGCTGGCATTCAGCCACTCGTCGCGATTCTCTCGCTCGTGGAGACGGCCCCTAAGAGAGTGTATAGAAATACGTGGCACGACGATAATATCACCGCGATTCTCTCGCTCGTGGAAGCGGCCCCTTAGTGACATCAAGGCTTCCGACTGAAGACTTATTTAACACAGCAACTGAACTCTTTTAAAATATATATTAGGTACGTGACGCTCAAGGTCGAACAGACAAACAATCAATTAGTCTATGTGATTGTTTGAATAACTAATATTAGTGTCGGGTACACGAGACAGTCAGGGGCACGCCTCTTCTCTTTTTACTTGTGTGTTTTGTTGGTCTCAATAGAAAATGTTATTAACTCCTGTCTCGCCTAATTATGAGTTAAATCATTCTACGACTTGACTCGGTGTAAAATGAATTTGCATAAATATCATAATAATCGCAGTTCATAGAATAGACACAAATAGAAATCTGTCTAAATGGCACTACTTAGTGACAACTGACAATGCTATTATACAGCCTTGTAGCTATGAAATTTAATAATAAGCTTGTCTATATAACATGTCCCATAATTAACGCACAACCTCTTAAAGTCAAAGTCAAATTGTTTATTTCAAATAGGCACATAAAAGGCACTTTTGAACATCAATATTTACAAAAAAATAGAATTGATTCTAGTCGCCCCTTCCAAAAGGTAGCTTCGTATGGAGAAGAATGGGCAAGAAACTCCACCGTTACTCTTTTAAAATGTTTTACAATATTTTGTATAGGTCCATCAATTAAATAATTGTAGGTATGTGAAGACGATGCACCAAGAATAAAATTACTAAACCACAATAGGTAAAAATAATTAATAATGAAGCAATGACAGATACATTAATTATGTGATAGATAGATACATAGTGCTCACATATTTACAAACATAGTAAAAAAAAAAAAAACTTTTTCCAAAAAAAATTATATCAGTGTGTAAAAGTCTGATCGACTCGTCTACCACCCCACGAACACAATTTAAATCTATTCTCTGTACTACATACATGCGAATCACGTTTCCCCGTCATTGTGCAAGATTGTCGGTAAACGCCGCATTTCAACAAATTAGACAAATCACCCGTCATTTGAGTTGCATGTCCAGTTGTCCAGCTAATTGATCGGCTGAATACATTGAATACGTTATTACCCTCATCGTGTATGCAGTGGGGTACTTAGAAACGTTTATACGCTTGTAACGTATGTAAATAGTTTTGACTACTTTTGACTAGCTAATTTATCAGTTACTGATTTAAAATTATATTGAACTAGCAACCCAACCCTGCTTCGCAGTTTTTTCGACTTGATAAAAGATTCGGAAGATTTTGAGATTTCCTTAAATATAGCTATTATAATGTAAGTTTACACACACTTGTTCCGTTTGGTGCCGGACGTAAAGAATAGCACCATCCCATTTCTTCCCGTGGGTGTCGTAAAAGGCGATTAAGGGACTTACTAGAGAATGAGCAGCAGCGTTCTCTATGCATTTTTATAACCATACTGCGATCGCCAACCCGCCTGCCGAGCGTGGCGATTATGGAAAATTTCCCCCCTTTGGGGGTGGGCTATGTCCAGCAGTGGACGTCTTTCGGCTGAAATGATTACACACCCTTCCGGTATAAATTCTGTAAATGTTTGTGAAAACCGCGTCATTATCCGTTGCATAGTTTCGGAGAAAAACGCGGTCACACATAGATACAGACACAAAAACCTATTTTAAACTACAAAAACAAATTGAAGTGTATAAAATATTTAGACCAGTGCTAATGGGCGCCAAAAAATATAAAAGCGGATTGGAAAAACAGATTTGCAAAAATCTATTTTTTAAATTTTTGCTCTAAACTCATATTTATTTATTGAATTAAGAGCGTTTACACCTTACAGCATTTCATACAAACTTTCCAGCCCTTGTTTTCGAATTTTATGAAACTCCTTATGCATAAGCAGGATACAAAGGTCTAAAAAGTTAGTAAAGAACATTTTCGAAAAAAAGTGTTACAGCCACATTAGACCGACTTTTCCATAGAAACAGATTGTTCCAGTTATCTGTTTTTAAATAAGACATTTCGAAAATGTTCTTTACTAACTTTTTAGACCTTTGTATCCTGCTGCGTATGGAGTTTCATTAAAATCGGTTCAGTCATTTCGAAAAACAAGGGCTTGCAAGTTTGTATGAAATGCCGTAAGGTGTCAGTTGAAACCTTTCGAGAGAAAGACACCCGACGCCGAGTTGAGGTTAGCTATTAGGTACCTTGGGCACTAGGTAAGGTGAGGGAAACACTCAAGCTAGTGGGTAAGTCCAGTTTTGGGAGAAGGCATCGTGGCACATTGCTTGATTGTCGTTCTGATCTAGTGATACATAATTCATCACGACTTTGGCCCGTTCTGACGCAAATAGGTCTATCACTGGAACTCCGAACTTTTGAATATTTTCTTCGTACACTGGGTTAAGAGATGCCACTCCGTAGGGAGCCGATGATTAATTTCATGTTACCTTAATAGAGTACAAAGAATAAACAAGCACATAAATAAGGATTTGATTAGGATAGAAGGGCCTAGGGATCTAGAGACAACAAAATCAACTGGTTGCTATTTTAATTGTATAATTTGTTATTTTTATGACATTGATTATGTACATTTTGTGATTACCTATACTCACACACTGACTTATTATTTTAATTTTTTTAGGAGAACATAGATATACTTACTTTTACAATGTTTTTAAATATGTGAGCACCATGTATATATCTCATAATTAAGTTATTTTTCATTACTTAATTTTTTATTATTTTTACCTATTATGGTACTTAGTAATTATTTTCCAGGTGCATCGTCTTCACATATCAGTATAAAGGTTGATTATGTAGCCGTGTGTACAAAATGTAGAAGCATAATTCCTCTGTGGGAGGTTAGGATTACTCCATGATGATGTACCTATACAAAATGTTGTAAAACATTTTTAAAAGAGTAACGGTGTAGTTTCTTGCCCATTCTTCTCCATACAAAACTACCTTTTGGAAGGGGCAACTAGAATCAATTTTTTTTTTTAAATTTTGACGTTCAAAAGTGCCTCTAATGTGCCTATTGGCTATTTGAAATAAATAATTTGACTTTGACTTTTGGCTAAAATCTAACGAAGGAACGTGAAAGAATACAAAATTAAAGTTCACCCCATTCCACCCTTCTCCATTTTGTCGACTCCAAATTATTTTTTCCGTGATTCAATCAATATTGTGCTCCTCTGGTAGGTCTCATGCTGTTTATTTTTATTTCTCAAAAATGCATCAGCTCTTGTCTAATTAGTTACTTACATCGTTATTTATTTTTGTTTTAAGGTTAGCGGTGCCAAATGGCAGTATGCAGCTCGAGCGGCAGTCATGACGATGATGGGGTCTTTCGGAGGCGGCTGCTTCGGATTGCTGTAAGTCAAAGACGCTGTTTTTTTTAAAATTAATGTATGGCATCTCGTAGTTCAACCTAGGTGGTTCTCTGCTAATTAACCGGGCTTGCTGGGTGCCTCAATAATTAAGGCCTCCAGCCAGGGCATGACACTTAAAAACTAAGCGACTACACGCTAAGGGCACCCCCTGTGCGGTACGGACCTCGGCTTAGGGCGTCGCTGGGGGAAGGCAGCAAGGGACCGGCTGGATCGGATTAAAAAGATTTCTGTGAGGTGAACTTCACTTTAAGGTACGGACAGACGTGCTCTTTACTAGCGCGAAAGCATGCTTTTATTGAGCAGTTGCTCATTAGTAGCAAGTGTCGCAACATTGCTAGTAGGTAATGAGCATGCTTATTTTGAGCGTGCTAAAATATCAACCGATGTTTGATTTTCAAGCATGCTACCTGAGGTTCGGTTAGAAGGGGCATGCTCCGAGCGCGTCTGAAGGTTTGCTTATGAGCATGCTATTATTAATTTATCGATTCGATCTCGATCCGCCACAGTTGCTGCGTCAATTTAAAATAAAAACGAAATAAACCCTCAATATGTCGCGTTGGGGAGAAGAAAAAACGAAAGAAGTTATTCTCTTCTGTTTATTCAATTACGAACCCAAATTCTCTTTTTTTTTTTTGTTATTTTCTTTTTCACCAAAATGTTCTTACAAGCAATATGATTATTTTATTGAGTTCTGTACATCCATTTTGGCCGAGAGTCGTGCCAAATAGCACGTGTGTCCGTACGTCTGCTTTGAGCATGCTTATTTATGAGTATGCTTAAAACAAGAATGCTTATTGCTGGCAAATGTGAACAGTTGCAGAACATGCTAATTTTAAGCAAGCTTTCTTAAGCTTTTTTTGAGCACGTCTGTCAGTACTTTTATATCTATCCGATGTATGCATTCATAGATTTTTCTTAGGATTCACCTTCCACTGTCAAGGCAATCAATTTCTAGATCTTATTTGTTTAAGCAGAGATGATTTTTTAATTTCAGCTTCACGCTAGTTAAAAACAAAGGCAAGGCAGAAGTAATGGAACTCATCAACAGCGTCCTTGGATCACTCGTGTCAATTACTGGTAATAATTATAATTTTAATTATTTATAATTATGTTGTAGATAATTATCTACATATATTCACGTGTACATACTCAATTCTCGTCAACTTGTAGGTATGCTTTTTTTTAATCTACAATATTTTCTACTACTTTAATTTACCTATGTAAAAAAAACATGGCAACTTGTTACATCGGGGATGTTTTCAGTCAGTGGAGGAAAATTATCCATAGATATTGAAAATTGTTTTACTTTTTCATCCTTTCATTCTCTTTCATGCGTATCTTAATAGCATGATTTTTGTTAATGGATATCTTAATAAAATCTAGGTAGACTTTACGTACTGAGGTACCTACACTGAACCACAAGTTGTGACAAACATCTTTTGCTTTAACGAGTAGAATGTCATAGCATCTTTCTTTTACTTTCCTGATATTCGATTTTCATCGAATTTTGCACGACTTTTCAACACAATTATCGTTTTAATTACTATCAATCACCTTAAATACTGCTTATTTATTCTCAGCCGGATGTTTCCTTTATCGCGCATGGGAATCCCTGCTCATTGGATTCATTGGCGCCGCCATAGCGTCGGGTACCTCACCGCTGTTCGATATGATGGGCGTGGACGATCCTGTTGGCGCGTCTGCTGTACATGGAGCGTGTGGGCTTTGGGGTAAGATTATAATATTTATCATCATAGCCATAGTGGAAAATGAAGATACCCACAGATTTCCCAAGAAAAGCATGCGGTTCGGGAATCATCGTCTATCTTCGGAAATACGAACGCGCGATGATGAGATCTAATATAGAGCTGTTACAACCATGGACTGTGGATGTTCCGTGTGGTGACGCATGTAAAGAATAGCACCATCCTATTTCTTCCCGTGGGTGTCGTAAAAGGCGACTAAGGGACTTACTAGAGAATGGGCAGCAGCGTTCTCTATGCATTTTTACACCATACTGTGATCGGCAACCCGCCTGCCAAGCGAGGTGATTATGGTAAACCCCCCCCTTGGGGAGGCCTATGTCCAGCATGGGACGCCTTTCGGCTGAAATTATGAATCATGACAACCATGGAAGTTTTTGCCTATTTAACTGATCGTTATGCGACCGGAGTAGATAACCCACAGTGAGAAAACTTCATACAAACGCGCAATTATAGGTACACTAGTACAAAACACGGTAGTAGGTACACAAGGTTACACATCAAGCTACACATTTCCAGTATAAGCTGATCTCGCATTGTATAGGATTTCCGCAGTCAG
Source organism: Tiliacea aurago (assembly GCA_948098905.1). NCBI lineage: Eukaryota > Metazoa > Arthropoda > Insecta > Lepidoptera > Noctuidae > Tiliacea > Tiliacea aurago. Next base: position 10,815,744 of record OX402603.1, on the reverse strand, counting down.
TATAAAGGTTGATTATGTAGCCGTGTGTACAAAACGTAGAAGCATAATTCCTCTGTGGGAGGTTAGGATTACTCCATGATGATGTACCTATACAAAATAATGTAAAACATTTTTAAAAGAGTAACGGTGGAGTTTCTTGCCCATTCTTCTCCATACGAAGCTACCTTTTGGAAGGGGCGACTAGAATCAATTCTATTTTATTTGTATTTTTTGACGTTCAAAAGTGCCATTTATGTGACTATTTGAAATAAATAATTTGACTTTGACTTTGATGGTGCGATGTTCGTGCTAATTCGGAAACACGAAGATTACCGAAGGGCAGTTTCCTTGTATACTTAGTAGTCGATAGCATCGGGCACCTCAATCATCGTCTATCTTCGGAAATACGAACGCGCGATGGTGAGATCTACGAGTAATATAGAGCTGTTACAACCATGGGAGTATTTACCTATTTCCTATTACCATGGTTACAACATTTTAGATTAACAACTCTGCAATTCCAAAAAACTTTTGAGTGACAGATCGATCTGCGACCGAAGTAGATAACCCAGAGAGCAATTTCATACAATGATAGGTAGGTACATTACTACAAAGCGCAGAAATAGGTACACACGGCTACACATCAAGCTATACATTTCTAGTATAGGTACAGGGTATGGCGTAAATAATGGATAACCTTGAAACTGTCGATTGACCAGATTATCATCTATCATTTACCCCACTTATATCGCCATATATATACATATTTTTTTCGATATAGGGGCCCAAAATTGCATAAGAAATTCCGTAGAAAAAATGTAAAAATTTTAGAATAAGAATTTTTTGCAATGTTATTCTACGAGTGTAATAAAAAATCTTGATACTGGTCTGAAAATACAAATATTCAGGAGTGACATAACAAGAAATAACAAAACGTGAACATGTCACCAATTGTAGAAATAGCAACTGATTTAGTAAAAGTACGATTTTTATTAAACATATCAATAATTTGGTCATCCATGGGCTTATGACGATGTATGTGGGGTAAATGATAAATAATAATCTTGCCGATCGACAGTTTCAGGGGTATCCATTATTTACGCCACATTCTGTATATAAGCTGATCTCGCATTGTATAGCATTAAATACAATGAGAGGTCAACTTATACTGGAAATCGATAGCTTGATATGTCGCCGTGTGTACAAAACGTAGAGCATTTCCTCTGTGGGAAGTTAGGATTACTCTATGATGCGACGTTCGTTCTAATTCGGAAACACGAAGATTACCGAAGGGCATAGTTTCCCTATACACTTTGTAGTCGATAGCATCGGGCACCTCCCCGCTGTTCTTATGATGGGCGTGGACGATCCTGTTGGCGCGTCAGCTGTGCATGGGGCGTGTGGGCTTTTGGGTAATATCTGGATGGATAAAATTACAGACCAATAGCACTTATCCCTATTTTTTCAAAAATATTTGAAAAATTATATATAATGCAATTAATACTCACTTAGAGAAGTTCAATCTATTTGCTAATGAACAAAAAGGTTTTAGAAAAATAAGTCAATTAATTTAGCAATCTATGACTTGTTAAAACCAGTATATTCTAATATTGATAAACATGTTCCTGTCTCTGCAATGTTTATAGATATGACTAAAGCGTTCGATTATGTGCACTATGGAACACTTTTAAATAAATTGTACAATTATGGAATAAGGGGTAACGTCCATAAACTTCTTGAATCTTATCTAAACGATAGATATCAGGTTGTAGAAATAAAAAATATTAATGTATTAAATAATACCGAACAAAAACATAAATCCATGCCCAAAAAAGTACTATATGGAGTGCCGCAAGGTAGTGTGTTGGGTCCACCGCTATTTTTGATCTACATAAATGATCTGCCGAAAGTTTCACAGCATTCCATGATCCTTTTTGCTGATGACAGCACAGCCATCTTTACAGGTCAAAATACTGACACTTTTGAAAATGACATAAATTCCACTCTTCGCAATATTATTAACTGGCTGACGGATAATAACTTAATTATCAATTTAGAAAAAACTAAATTAGTCAATTTCGGGCGTAACAATAAAAATAACAACATCAATATTTATTATAATGGGACGAACATTGAACAAGTCAGCTGCGTTAAATTTATGTCCGTGACTACCGCAGGACCACAACGCCAATCGCTTCCATATTTGGTAAATAATTAGTGCTCAATTGGTGCTAATTAGTGCTCGAACAACAGAATTGGTGCCTTAGTAGTTTTCGAGATAATCGACTTTGAAGGTGGTCCTGCGGTAGTCACGCTCCCTTCAGCAGGACCACCATGAGCGCAGAAAAAGGGGGCATGCTACAGCTATTCTAAGTATACAAATAATTAATGCTCTTAAATGTGATTCATTTCGTAACAAAAAAAGAACTGAATCATTTGTATATACCGAGAAATCAACGATGATAACTTTCGCGCGCTCGTTCAGCAGGACCCCGACTTTGAGTGTTGATTCCAAGTTTCAGGAGCTAGTCGCTTTCCTCAAACCTACATAGAAAATTAGTGCTCGGCGAGATAAAATTGATACCCAAAATTCAAAATTACTACTCCAGTAATTTACGAGATATACCATACCATTGGTGGGGTGGCGGTAGTCACGGTGTTAAATTTTCATTTGATGATTTCCCTATTAAAACCTCTGTGATTTCTTCCCAAATTTATACAAAAATTAGTGCTCTTAAAGAAGTTATAGTGACCAAAAATTCAGATTCCCAAGTGTTGTATTTTAAGAGAAATTAGCTTTCATTACTTTTCCATACTAAATGTCCGCATATAACCCGACTAAATTAAGTTGTCAATGGTATTGAGCTGTTTATGAGATGTACACTCGTGCACATAAATTGATGGATGTCGGAAAAGTAATAATAACAGTTCAATATCTATAATTATTTGTTTCAGTCCAGTACTAACCCCACAAGATCTACATTAAGTTCAACAGTTGTATCAAAGATGTTTATTTTTTTTTACTACAACAATGCACACTTGCTTTTCCAATAAACTTTAGACATTGGCAGAATAGCCGACATCGGCTTTGCTTGCCATATTCAAAAATAGAATATCTATAATTTTTATACAAACTGTGTACTTGGGTACATATTTATAAAAAAAAAATAACCTATCGTTACCCATGGCCTTTTTTTTTTTGGGTGGGAAATTATCAAATAACTTCTCCCGCTCTGGGTATCAGACTTTTACTGACTAAAACCCACCCGCAGGCATTGGCCGTAACGGACCCCGTCAGTTGCTGCTGACAACTCTTTAAGTCGCGCGTGGAATACAACGCGCCGTCGACCGGGCCTGGTCCTTATCGGACGGTGAGCTACCCATCGCTCACCGTCCGCAAGCCCGCGCCTACGGTGGCAGAAAATCGGCTTGCGACTCCCGACGCCCGAGGCGTCTCCTGCGGCGACTAAGGGCGCGAGGGCGCGAACCTTGCCTCTCCCTCACGCGTTCCGCCTCCTCCTTCGCAAGCATTACTGCTTCGCAGGAGGTGACGGCCTCCCATGCACTCTCGCTCCGAACCACGTTACCCATGGCCTGAGATACCTTTGTTAATGACATGGGTAGGTAGGTACTCGAATAATTATTTTTCTGTATTGTAAGTACCTACCTTTTGTGTTGTTATATGGATATAAGAGCGATAGGTATTTCTTATTTATTTCTTTCCTACTAATTTAACGTTGCTGCAAGCAGTAGGTACCTAAGTATTAAAAACCTAATTTATTGCATTAATAATATGTTGCCAATAACGTTATTATAAAAGTATTGCATAAGTAATAGTTATGTATTTTTCAGTACCTGAAGTCGATTTTATCAAATTTCCACTGACATATGTACCTATGTCAGTGGAAATTTGTGTATGGACCTTGGGTGTATTTTTAGTTACCAATTCAATACCTACTTTATTATTTATGAAAGCTAGGTTAAGATTTATAAATTAGTAGGTGTATTTTAACGGAAAATACATTTATAAATCGAATAAGTTTCATTGATTATAGATCACAGTTTGTAAAATCAGTAGAATTTTAAGTAGGTACTTAAAAATCAACAATATAAAATGTGCACTTAAATTTATTAACACAAATCAATCAACTCGATTAGACTATTAAGATAGGCCGACTAGTAGGTAACTAGGTAGAACCATAAACAAAAGTAGAAATATGTTATATATCTAACAAAAAGGTTCGATAGAACAGAATAGAAAAAGCTTGGATATTCATGCATAGTTACAACAATTATATAAAGAATGAAAATTAGTTTTAAGAATAGGAATTTTTAGGCAGCAATAATTAGTTCAACGAATTTTTAGGCACGCGACGATGGGATGAGGCCAGACGGAATGACCATAATGCCGTGGAAGTTGGGTAGCCCTTTGGTGTGGGATGCAACCTGTGTCGACACCCTCGCGCCATCCCATCTTCCTAGCACGACGGGCTGTGCCGGGGCGGCAGCTACAGGAGCAGAAAACCTCAAACGGCGCAAATATAACAACCTTATTGGGAGTTATATGTTTGAGCCGTTTGGGGTTGAAACGCTAGGGCCTTGGGGTCCGAGTGCTCATCGAGTTTTTCAGGACATCGCCAAGCGGTTGGTCGACCATTGACAGCGATGCGGACGAATTTTTTGATGCCCAATGAGCTTTCCCCCCCCCCCCCCTTTATTATTTTATACTGTTTTATTTTAAACTTATACATACTATATATATTTTACTGTTAACATGTATATTTTAATTAAGGTTTCAATAATAAAATTTATTTTTAATTAATTAAATTAATTGGGAATATACAAAACTGTCAAGTAGTAAGAATAACTTTATTTTCGCAAATATGGGTAGATGATACATCAATAGGTGTTAGTACTGTACAAAGATCAGCCATATTTTGCCATTCGGCATGCAAATATTTAGAAAGAAAGAAAAATCATTTTATTTGTCACAGAAACACGTGCATACGAAAACATAAACTCGAGTAAGTAAACATTACACAAAACACATCTACAAAAAACAAACAAACATCATTTCATTTACATCAAATTATTATCTATTGGTAGTAAGTTATTTATTATTAAATTATATACCATTAATAATCATTATTAAATTATATACCATTAAATTAATCATTATTAAAACTACTTCAAAATTACAGATTTTTTTAATGCAATAAATTTGTTTTTTAATACTTAGGTACTGCTTGCAGCAACGGTAAATTAGTAGGAAAGAGATAAATAAGAAATACCTATCGCTGTCCAGCGACAGCGATAGGTATTTCTTATTTCACAAAATCCTTCTTGTCCTTATCAGCACAAAAGGTAGGTACTTACAATACAGAAAAATCATTATTGGAGTACCTACCTCCCCACGTCATTAACAAAGGTATCACATTACACGTTATTTGTTTTCTTAATATGTACTCACCTTACTCCATTTGATATAAGATTAGAAAAAAACGTGGTTACAATACCAACTGTTTATTACAGCTGCCAGTTGTCATGCTACCAAAGCAATAGAAGTCAACATCGGCTGAACGGACTGTAAAAAATGTTTATTTAAATGTCTAATCTTATTTCAATTTGAGTAAAGGTACACAGTTTGTATAAAAATTATAGATATTGAACTGTTGTTATTACTATTCCGACATCCATCAATTTATGTGCACGAGTGTACATATCATAAACAGCTCAATACCATTGACAACTTAATTTGGTCGGGTTATATGCGGACATTTAGTATAGAAAAGTAATGAAAGATAATTTCTCGTAAAATACAACACTTGGGAATCTGAATTTTTGGTCACTATAACTCCTTTAGGAGCAGTAATTTTTGTATAAATTTGGGAAGAAATCACACAGTTTTTAATAGAGAAATCTTCAAATGAAAATTTTACACCGTGACTACCGCCACCCCACCAATGGTATGGTATATCTCGTAAACTACTGGAGTAGTAATTTTGAATTTTGGGTATCAATTTTGTCTCGCCGAGCACTAATTTTCTATGTAGGTTTGAGGAAAGCGACTAGCTCCTGAAACTTGGAATCAACACTCAAAGTCGTGGTCCTGCTGAACGAGCGCGCGAAAGTTATCATCGTTGATTTCTCGGTTTATACAAATGTTTCAGTTCTTTTTTTGTTACGAAATGAATCACATTTAAGAGCACTAATTATTTGTATACTTAGAATAGCTGTAGCATGCCCCCTTTTTCTGCGGTCATGGTGGTCCTGGTGAAGGGAGCGTGACTACCGCAGGACCACCTTCAAAGTCGATTATCTCGAAAACTACTAAGGCACCAATTCTGTTGTTCGAGCACTAATTAGCACCAATTGAGCACTAATTATTTGCCAAATATGGAAGCGATTGGCGTTGGTGGGGCGGCGGTAGTCACGGACATGTTAAATTTCTAGGGCTTTGGATAGATAACCATTTGACTTGCCAAACACACATTGACACAATATGCAATAAACTCAATCAGTACTCGTATGCCCTATATAAATTATCTAATATTGTTGACAAATCAGTTCTTTTGACCGCATACCATGCTTATGTTCCGTCGACACTGAGATATGCAGTCATATATTGGGGCAATGCCACTAATAGGGATTTAGTGTTTAAAGCGCAAAAAAGATGTGTACGTGCGATTGCTGGTATCCGTGTTCCTGATTCATGTGAACCATATTTCAAAGAATTTAAAATATTAACCTTTCCTGCAGTCTACATTTATGAAGTAGCCGTATTTATAAAAACAAATGAAAATCTATTTGATAAACTTAAATCGAAAAGATATATGTTAAAAATATCTAATGTACCACATAAAACGGCTCTATTTAACAAAAGCTTCTTTGGCATTGCATCAAAAATTTATAACAAAATACCTATTGACATTCTGAGCACTAAGGAACTTCCAGTATTTAAAAATAAATTACGAAACTTTTTAATTGTTAAATCATACTACACAATCCAGGATTTCTTGAATTATTGATTGATTTGTTGACCATGTATTTTATGCACAATTTTTTGATATTTTGACATTTATGTTATAATACATGTAAAATAATTTTAATGCCAATACATAATTATTGTAACATGCCTATTAGGTAGGACATATTGGAACTTTAATATATTGTTAAGACCTTGTAACAACCATATGCCCACAATAAAGACATTTTGAATTTGAATTTTTGAATAACATTCATACATTTTGCCCCAATCTGCTGCCAGGCGGGCGCCTTGCAGGAGCCGGTCAGTGGAAAAACGCCCAATATTTTTTTTTTTTAAACGTCCCACACTACAAATGTCTCCTGTATTGTGGGTGCGTTTACAAACATGTAAACTCACATACACAAACAGCCAGACCCGGAACCACTACTTGTAGGTCATACAAAAAGATGTTCCGTGCGGGAATCGAACCAGCGCAGCAGTCAATTGCTTAACCACTGCGCCAACCGTGCTGTCAAAATCTAACAGTTTTTTTTTTCAGGTGTGATAGCTGTGGGACTATTCGCTGATAATCCAATTCCTATGGAAACTACTAACGGCAGATCTGGATTGTTCAAAGGTAATAATTTTAACTTATTATTGAAACCTATTCATTTCATATCACCTAAACTGTCAGATTGCGATTTTACAAACGTTATTTCTTAACCATCATACCTAAATCCGTTTAAATATTTGAAAACATGCCTTTGGCAGATTTTCACATTGTGATTAGCAAATCATGCCATTCTCAAATTCTGATCACTTAAGGGTGCTCTCCCACGAGCGATTTTTTCGGCGATTTTTGTGTGAATGTATTTCTTTCTGACAAAAATCCCCGAAAAAATCGCTCGAGGGCGAGCACCATAATGAGGCGATGTTATGGTGCTCACCCACGAGCGATTTTTTTCGGCGATTTTTGTGTGAATGTATTTCTTTCTGACAAACATCGCCGAGAAAATCGCGGAAAAAATCGCTCGTGGGCGGGCACCCTTAATCGGACTAATATTATAAAGGCGAAATTTTGTAAGTGTGTGTGTGAGTGTTTGTTACTTATTCACGCTCAAACGGCTGGACCAATTTTGATAAAATTTAGTATGGAGGTAGCTGACATCCTGGATTTACATAAAGGCTACTTTTTATCCCGATACTCCAACGGGATCGAGACGTACGCGGGTGAAACCGCGGGGCGCAGCTAGTAGTTAATATAAGTCTGAAATCACCAACCCGTCTTGAGCAAGCATGGCGATTAATGATCGTGCCTTCTCTCTTTTCTTCGAGAAGTCTCTGCAGGCACTGAGACATGGACATGGTTGTTTCGGGAGGTTCCTGTCCAGGATAAAGCGGGAGGAAACGCCCGGGTGTCACCAATGTGTGAATCACCCGGAGGACACGGTGGAGCATACGGTGAAGGTCTGCCCAGCTTGGGCGGAGCACCGCCGTGTCCTCACGGAGGCGATCGGCGGCGGCCATCTCTCGCGTCCGGCCCTGGTTGAGGCCATGGTTCGGAGCGAGAGTGCATGGGAGGCCGTCACCTCCTTCTGTGAAGCAGTAATGCTCGCGAAGGAGGAGGTGGAACGCGTGAGGGAGAGGCAAGGTTCGCACCCTCGCGCCCCTGGTCGCCGCAGGAGACGCCCCGGGCATCGGGAGTCGCAAGCCAATTTCCGGCCACCGTAGGCGCGGGCTTGCGGACGGTGAGTGATGGGTAGCTCGCCGTCCGATAAGGACCAGGCCTGGGTCGACGGCACGTTGTTCCACACGCGCCTCAAAGAGATTTCAGCACCAACTGACGGGGTCCGTTAGGACCAATGCCTGCCAGGGTTGCGAGTTTGTCCGAAAGGGATATCGTGGCCCTGGGTTTTAGTCAGTAAAAGTCTGACACGCCCTCCCGCTCCGCCCAGAGCAGGAGAAGTTATTTGATAATTTCCCACCCAAAAAAAATAAATGTTCTGTGACAATTTATCTGTGGACTCTACACAATAATTTACACCTATTTTTTATTCGCAGGTGGCGGCTGGTACCTCCTCGGCGTACAATCCCTGACCAGCGTGTGTCTGATGACGTGGGGCATCCTCGTGACCATAACGTTACTCTGGTGCATAGACAAGATTATGCCGATACGAATGGACCCCTACACCGAGCTGCTTGGCGCTGATATTACTGAACATAGAATTAGACATGGACAGGTAAGATATTTAGGACAAAATAAAGATAAGACAGGAAGGAAGAAAGAGGAAGATGTCCAGTTCCGGCGTCAATAGAAGACCTGAAAACTGCTTTAGACGTTAATGTGAGAACGGTGTAGGCTTAATGGACTGTAGGTTTGTAAACCATTTTGTTGAGGACAGATGACTAGCTGGTAGGTAATGAAAAAGGGAGTGTGAACACTACTACCAGATTTATTGTCAATATCCACAGGTTTTAAGTTTATTATAAATTACATTTTTAGGCAAGCATAGCTTAAGTGAAAGTACTGTGTCCTATAGCAATACGCGGTTACAATAATTGCGAGACTAGTTAACCTTCTTACGTCTGGAAGCGAACTACATGCGAACTACACTAAGGAAAATGAGACTGGGCGGATGTTACTGTCGTTTAAATCTACTTCCGGTTTCTAGAAATTTCGAGAACATTCTAGTATGTTCGACAGTGCTGCACCCGGCGTCGAGAAGGGACAACTACAACATTCATTCATGACTTAAACAATGATTCATTGATAAATCGTCGCTCTGGTGCAGCGTAAGCAATTACCCAATATTTCATTCATAAACTGAGGCCATCTAGCGTCGTATAGTACGAAACAGAAGGAGACGCCTACATTGCTTACACCCAACAACAGAGGGCGCTATTATGTATATCAGTCACACATTTTCTATTTTGTTCAGTACTTGGTACTTGTTGACGGGCCTACACTGTCCTCCCATACCTATTAACCTGTAAAGCCCTGTGACATAACAAACGTCAAAAGACCATCGTTCCCGCCTCCTTATCGTAATGGCCGACAGATTTATGACTTCCGACGCTAATGTAAACAAAAAACATTTTAATGCAATAATTTTCTAAATTTACGTAGAAAATTTCATTAATTTAAATCTTTTTGATATCCTATGGTACCTTTAAAAGAAGAAAGAAAGAATGAAAATACGTTTATTTGCGGTAAACATGACGCAAAAAAGAACATAAACACAAACATAGGAAAAGGTTGGGGGAAACATGCGTCACATCCACGCAAAACGGCCATCACTCAGCATTATGCTGCGACCCTATGCAAGACAGAGCCCCAGCGCTGGTTTTCAGCGACAACCGAAACCCCGCGAACCTTTCAGGTGATATACCACAATCCACAGCTCATTGCACAGAAATTGTAAAAACATGTCTTGAGCAACGCGCGATGAAGTGATTCCAGTTTATTGCTAGCGAGTTTAGTTACCGAATCTAATCTTAGCTCAATAACCCACTACTGACGGTGATGACCTATGGCACTGAAACCTCTCGCTCGGTCGCTCACAATGGACCTTATCAGAAGGCTAAAAGTCACCCAAAGAGAGGGCTATGCTTAGAGTTTCCCTACGTGATCGAATCAGAAATGAAGAGATCCGCAGGCGAACCAAGGTAACCGACATAGCCCGAAGAATTGCCAAGCCAGAGCCAATTGCCAGCGGGCAGGGCACATTGCTCGCAGAACTGATGGCCGATGGGGCCGAAAGGTTCTGGAGTGGCGCGACCGCGTACCGGAAGACGTAGCGTGGACCGATGGCCTTGTGAAGGCCGCAGGTATCCGCTGGATGCGGGAAGCACAGAACCGGTCGAAATGGCGGTGCTTGGGGGAGGCCTATGTCCAGCAGTGGACGTCTTTCGGCTGAAATGATGAACCCACTACTGGACCCTTTTTGGTTGGTCGCCCAAATATTAAAACACTCAATGATAAAACTGTTCATTATCTCCCCACCAGGTTGGTGTATCCCGCGCCGTGTCCGCCCTCCGTCCATTCCACCGCTCGTCCAGCATTGAGCAGATGGCCACGGTCGGCATGAACACGGGCCACGGCTACATCGTCGACAAGCTGCACGAGGCTAGTACTTATTTATAATGTGTAGGTATCATTAGAAGCTGCTTGTTCGTTAAAATTACAGAAACAAACCGATAAAGGAGTGGTCCCCAACCGTCAAGTCCCACCCCAAACAGCTTAATTTGTTTAAGCTGAAGCTGATGTTTATGAAATCTTGAAAGCTTAGATGCTTAGATGCTTAGAAATCACTTGAGACTTTCTTTGTTTACATTGGCAGCAGGGGCAATACATCTGGCGGCCATTAAGATAAGGATAGGTACTTGACTTATGTCACAGGGCTCAATCGGTTAAAAAGCCATTGTGTTTCGCGTGGATCCACGTTACATGAAGGGTTAATAAAGCATCTTAAGATGAATCCGTAGGCCCGCGAAATTCAAATTTTCTTACGTTATTTAAAGAAAGAAAAATTGTTGCTTTCTTGTTGTTCGTGTTGTGTTGTTGTTGTGTTATTTGCTATTTGCAATTCAGCGTCAGGTTGTATCTTGATCAAAATGATATTTAAAAAAAAAATAAAAAAATGTTTTATAGACATTCATTAAGGAGTTACATTTTAATTTGAAGCATTTGAATATTAGTTTTTTTTGCCTGAGCTAGGTGATACTTGTGTTACAGGAGTCAGTGTCTTCCCCTGTTCGTGTGATTCGCGACTTCTATCAGATATGTATTTACAGAATTAGAGAGATGTATTAATACATACATAAACTCACGCCTTCTTCCCATGGGGGTAGGCAGAAACTATAGAACGCCACTTGCTACGCTCCTTACATACTCCTTTTGCTTCGCCTACGTTCATACATCTCGTCATACACGCACGCCGGTTGCGAGTACTACGCACCTGATACCAAAATACGTATCTGATAGTCACAAATCATATTTTGATCTATAGGGTGTTAAAGTAACTGCGTGCCAAAGCTTAGGAGTAGTTTCAGTATCAATAAAGGAACCCAGAAAAAAAAAATTGTATTAAACATTAAAAAAAAGTCTCTTCGTACTTTAACGGGATTAGGATCGTCAAAAATAAAATAATTTTAATTCTAAACGATTGCTATTTTAAGTTAGTAGGTACTAAATTAGGTTTATCTTGCAATTTTTTTTTGTTTTAATTTTTTTTTTTCTGGGTTCCTATATCGAACCTACCTTTAAGCTATGGCACGCAGTTACTTTAACACCCTGTATACGTATTCCAGTAATTCTGAAAGCTTGCATTTGATCAGTGAACCTACTGTCAAATCTCTAAATAACTGTTTTAGCTGGTCGCCCACAAGAATAACAAACAATTGTATTATTTGACACGATCGAACAACAGGCACATAACTACTAGGTTTTCAAAAACCGGGAGAAGTATAAGTGATGATTTTATACTTTGTTACAGAAAAAGAAAGGCGTCTTCCAAATATTCAACAACAAAGCATTCGTGGGCGACGAACCATCAGCCTCAGTAGTCACAAACCAGGGATTTTTACACAAGCGACCTGGCAACCCCGAGAATAACCCACACAAAACTCTAGACTCTATGGTACATGAAATTAATGATGCCACACTAATAAATAAGGAAATAAGTAATGTTGTTCATCTTAATCCGGTAGAACTTAAAGGAAAACGGTATAAGGATTTGACTCCGAAAGAATTGAAGGAATTAGGTCGAATTAGTGCCAGTCAAGAAAGGTTTAGATATCGCTTTCATGAAGATGATTATAAAAATGATATTGAAAGAAGTGCTATTAGGTGGTTAGACTAAAAAAATCGACGATTTAAAAAAAAAATAAGAATAGTCATCATTTATGTGAAAAAAAAACTGATGAAAAGCTTTCGAAGTTTTTAGATTTTCTGTCCTTGTCACACTGAACGGATTTTTGTGTGATGGTGCTGCCAGCAATATTGTTTCCGGTGTTGCTAGCTTCTACAGGCTGTGTAGTGGGTGGGTTTTGCTTTATTTTGGTATGACGGGCGTCACTTTTCAGTAGTGCTGAGTAAACTACAAATATTAGAAATAGTACGTAAAGTTCGTTTTTTAATCCCAGACAGTAATTTGACAGGTGCAAATTTCAATTTCCAAATTGAAAAACACAAAACAAACATTTGAAATGCCAAATTACTATCTAGGATCAGTTTTTTTAGATGCTGATTATTAAAGTTTTTGACTGATTTTTTGTTTAAAAAATAATTTAATTGGTATTTAGCATTTGCTAAAAAATTATTTCTATTATTTTTTGTATTCTATTTTTCATTTAAATTAGTTTTGAAGACTCACGAAAGTCAAACTAACATTTTATTATTGATTTATTTAGCTTCACTAACTTATTAGAGCTATGTAAGATCTTGTAAGTAATTATGTTATTTTCAAAACATCTAGTTAATGCATTAACCACTTAAATTTAGTTAATTGAGAGTTGTTATTTAGTCGTAGGTACGTAAGACACTAACATTAGAATGATAATAACAAATAAAAGTACAAATTAATATTATTTTCGTTTTATTTATTTTGTCAGACCAACATCTTCCCTACCATTTCACACAAAAAGTTGCCAACTAAAAAAAACCCAGAATCAAAATTAAGTTGTTTTTTTTATTTCAACTGACTATACAACCTTAGTTTTTGTATAATTATACTAAACCCCAAAAGGTCATTGTACTCATCATTTTGAACATTTTTTTTCTGAGACCAACCCTGAAATCGCGAACAAAATAAATCAGCTGTTCCATACATATTAGGCGCCAAATTATCTAACAATAGGAACGAATAATTCCTGTTTATAAATCCTTAGATAACATTTGTTTAAAATAAAAACGATTTTAATACTTAAGCAACTAACAAAACATTCACACAACTAAATAAATAAATAAACAACTACATAATTTATTTATTTTGGCAAGACTTAAAAAAAGATATTCGACTTGCCAGCACACATGACATTTAACTTACAATGTTGCCACAGACAAAAACAGTGCACTCCTTTAAAAGTATTACCAACAATAACCAACAGTGTTGCCATGCAAAAAAAAAACATCAGACAACAGAATTATTGAACCAATGATTAATTTCAGTTGGCAAAGCCTTGAAATTCTTCACAGCGTCACTGATATCTTCATTTGGTACAGCTAGAGTGTATAATTTATATTCTTTCTGCACTCTACTGGCTGTGGTATCAGCGCCATTGTATATTGAATCTGTGGTTCGTACCGGCATTATAATCTCTAGCTCTTGAAGATGTTCGAAGGCTTTCAAGATGACTGGTCGCGGGACTGTTTGCGTTGATGAGTTTGAGTTGGCGAATTTTGTGTATCTGTAGGCAATAATTTTGATGCTATAACCTGGACTTTAAAAACGCAATATTAGTGGTAAATTATTGATGTGTAAGATCTTTCCTCTCGCTTTTTGTGGGAGTGATTTCGTGAAAAGTGACAGCTTTAGCAAGGAATAAGTAAGTACTATACAGGGTGTTAAAGTAACTGCGTGCCGTAACTTAGGAGTAGGTTCAGTATCGATAAAGGAACCCAGGAAAAAAAAAAAAAAAAAAAAAAAAATAGGTAATTAATCATAAAAAATAAATAAAAATAAGTCTCTTCGTACTTTAACGGGCTTAGAACCGTCAAATTAAATAATTTTAATCAAACTCAAACTCAACTCAAAACTCAAACCGCCTTATAACATTTATGTATGCATTTATTTCAATTAAACCAACGACAGGCACTTTTGAACTGTCAAGAAGTCGGTCAGTTACAAATATGAAGCTAGTTGCCCATTCCGAATAGTAGGTTCCTATGGAGAAGAACGGGCAAGAAACTCCACGGACACTCTTATAAATTAAAATATTCATACAAAATATTGGTTACATCATTCATATTGAAGTTAAACATGTGAGAACGATGCAATACGTCAAAAGCGTCCGTGATAAAAAGATAACAAAAGAAAAAGAAAAATTCAAAACTAAAATAATTAAAAATAAGCCGTGGCAGCTAAGAGATGACCAGTCCCAACTGACAGCGCCCGTTCACTTACAATCCTAAACAATTGCTATTTTAAGTTAGTAGGTACTAAATTAGGTTGTCTTGCAATTTTTTTTTTTTTTTGTTTTCTTTGTCGATTCTGAACCTATCTTTAAGCTATGGCACGCAGTTACTTTAACACGCTGTATAGATTGTAAGTAGGGGGTCGAATTTCGGCTAGTGGGTGACCACTTGAATAATTATTCGAATAAATGTTTCAGTATTTAGCTTTTTTTATATTTTGAGGTTAATTTCTGTCGCTGCTCAGTTCCTTATTACCAAGGTGAGATGTCAGATGTTACACATCATAACCGACTACTGTAAGGCTCGCTCTTTTTTTATATTGGATATATGTACAGACTGGCAGCCAATTCAAGCTACTACAATCTGTCAAATGTCTTTTAATAGATTTTCAATTTTATCGCTACAGCTTCAAGGTTGATTGGGCGGAGCACCGCCGTGTCCTCACGGAGGCGATCGGCGGCAGCGATCTCTCGCGTCCGGCCCTGGTTCACGCCATGGTTCGGAGCAAGAGTGCATGGGAGGCCGTCACCTCCTTCTTCGAAGCAGTAATGCTCGCGAAGGAGGAGGCGGAACGCGTGAGGGTAAGGCAGGGTTCGCGCCCTCACGCCCTTAGCTGCCGCAGACGACGCCCCGGGCGTCGGGAGTCACAAGCTGATTTCCGGCCACCGTAGGCGCGGGCCTGCGGACGGTGAGCGATGGGTAGCTCGCCGTCCGATAAGGACCAGGCCCGGGTCGACGGCGCATTGTGTTTCACGCGCGCCTCAAAGAGATGTCAGCACCAACTGACGGGGTCCGTTAGGGCCAATGCCTGCCAGGGTTGCGAGTTTGTCCAAAAGGGATATCGTGGCCCCGGCACACAGGCAACGGAAGGAACACGGGTGGGATTTAGTCAGTATAAGTCTGACAGGCCCTCCCGCTCAGCCCAGAGCGGGAGAAGTTATTTGATAATTTCCCACCCAAAAAAAAAAAAAAGCTTCAAGGTTGATTGGGAAAATTTGACAGTTTCTGATAGCTAAACCTGCTGGCGTCTGTACCTCGCATAATATGTCCGAAAATGCTGAGGGCACGCTCCTGGCATATTGTAGAAAGTCGCTTGGTGATACTGAGTTCTTCCAGTATGGATTCATTCGTTCTCATGGCGGTCCATGGTATACGAAGTAGCCTCCGCCAACACCACATCTCGAAAGCATCGATATTACTGCTTTCGCGGCTTTTGATGCACCAAGTTTCAGCACCGTATAAAAAAATTGAAAAAACTAGAGCACGGACCAGTCGTATTTTAATATACTGACGGATGCCACGATTCTTCCAAATTTTCCTGGTCATTGCACTTTAAAACTTAAAACTTTTTTTATTAATCCTCAAAAGTATTACTTACATTTCAAACATTCTTTAACGTCACTTACCTATGTAGCACCATTTCAAAATTCATAGGCTGCCCATCAAATATCTCCATGCCATGTTTCATAGCGATGACCAGAGACAACTCTAGTATAGACAATGATTGCAGCAGCTTTACTCTATGCTCCGGAGCGACGGTCTTGTCTATGATTGATGATAGATCTGATACATCTATGAAAGGATTATCGGTAGATAGTCTTGAGATTAATTGGAACTGTAAACAAGAAATTAGGTGACTGAGTAAGCACATAGAAGCTCTCTAAATCCTGCTTTGTGTAAAATTATATACCTACATGACTGTGTTTTAAGAGTTAAACCGCCTTATTACAAAACAAGATTTATATATTGACATGGCATAAACCATGGAGCCAGTTTTTGTATTAAGAACGTAACAGTGATGGAAATACCGTTCTTTATACCAAAACTGAAAACTTAGTTCGGTACTAAGTTGTCAGTTTAGGAACTTTGCCATAGTCGGAATAAAGTTCGAAATTCAATAATAGCTCCATGTTTCATACCTGGGTCTGAAGATAAACCTTGTTTTGTAATAAGGGGGTAACCGTCTTATTCCAAAACACGATCTAAATTTAGTACTAGGATAATTACTAGGTTTGCCACCATGACTAAATAAAACGTTATTATAAAATGAAGTTTATCACTAGTTCATGAACAAGCTATGGTACTAAAGTTAGTCCGCCGAGACCCCTAGTTTTTCTATGGACTAACTTCGGTACTAATTTATTTAAGGTTAGCGTTTATTGTTATTGTGCGGCTTTTTATTTACAAATCGACTTGATGGATTCGGAAGATTTGGATAATTATGCTGGAGACGTCTCGGCGATCTTACACACATCGTCATACGTAGTACGACGTAATATTTCCTATAATAATATGAACATTCGCGTTAGGCAGTCGAAATAAGATGATACAAAGCATTGCTTACCTAATATTAATTAAAAATCCATGTTTTGGTCAGTGGGTCGTCTTAGGGTTTTACTAAGTTTATCTTCAACGGTTTAACCAGACACAACTCACGAACAAACCACATATTATCAACAGTACCTAATACTAAGATTTATTATTTATGGACGCAACATAAACATTCGTCTCAAATTACGAGTGCCGCGCCGTACATATGTAATTCACTCCACTTCACGCTAGAGGAGTTAAAAAATATGATAACTTGATTATAAAAAGCACGTCAAAAGTACAAGTTGTGCTTGTTCAATATATTGTAACCTAAACAAAGAACGATTTATGACATATTTTTGTATTGATTAATAATTATTTATGCATTTCAAGTGTTATTATAATATCAATATTTAGAGAAACGAAACGTTGCTTCAAATAGATGCAGAATGAACGAATGAAAGAATGCCATTTTTGTTTTTATCTGTGGAACCATGAACCTTCTTTGGTACTAACTGATCCTCGAAAAGTCTTCGTTTTGTAATAAGAACACGTTTTGAGCCTGATATTAACTTGAATACCGTAACAATCCTAGACCTTGTGGTCTTGGTATAAAACAGTACTTAAGCATTTTTTTGTAATAAGACGGTAAGTGCTTAGCGGGGCCGACTGTTCAAAGTGCGCCAAATGTATCGTAAATCCTGCACCCTAATTCACACAAAATCAATCATCTGAATGATTGTGAAGTCTGCAAATCTGCAGCGCTTCGGAAATGTTTGCTGAGACCCACACAGATGGCTTTCAAGCCATAATTCGCAAAAAAACCGCGTCGCTATTAACTGAGCAGAATGCGAGGTAATCGCAACTATATCCTGAGAGCTGTGGCGGAGAGCTATACTCGACATTTTATACGGAGGTTGCTCAGGCAGGAAATATGTTTTCTTGTCTGGTCGTCCTCTGGGTGGAGTGTGCATTATTTTATGTTATACTTACCTACTAAAATGAACTGAAATCAGTGGTCACTTGAGTCATGTCATCAATCTCAGCATTAGTGCAGGCGTCTATCCTGATGCTCTGAAAGTTTCTATTGTCAAGCCACTATTCAAGAAAGCAGATAGGGAGTTAATGGAGAACTATCGGCCTATATCAATAATTCCCATAATTTCTAAAATATTTGAAAAATACATTTGCAAGGAAATAAATTCATTTATAGAAAAACATAATATTATATGCGAGGAACAGAAAGGATTTAGAAAGGGTAAAACTGTTAATATGGCCATTTACGACTTTTTATATAATGTTACATATAACGTCGACAAGAGGAACCCAGTCTGTGGCGTATTTTGTGACATGACTCAGGCGTTTGACTATGTGCACTTTGATACATTATTAAATAAACTTGATGCATATGGAATTAGAGGAAATGTCAACAATCTAATTAAATCATACTTACATAACAGAACTCAAAAAACACATATTAACCAAATTGACATGAAAAGTAAGCATGACATTGTATTTGAGTCTTCAGAACGTACAGTTTCGTTTGGTGTGCCACAGGGGAGTGTTTTGGGGCCTCCTTTATTTATAATATATATTAATGATCTTCCAAAAGGCATCCCTCAACCTCTGACACTATTTGCCGATGACAGCACCATAACGATACCTTGTAAAAGTGTAGATACTTATGAAAGTGACATAAATGATTCAATAAATTTAATGATAAAGTGGCTAGATGATAATAACTTAAAAATTAACCTAACTAAAACTAAAGTTATACATTTTAGTCAACGTATTGACAGTAACAGTAATTTAAATATACAATACGATGAGCAGCCTATAGAAGAGGTAGAAACAACAAAGTTTTTAGGACTCCATATTGATAAAAAACTGAATTGGAAAACCCATATCGAAATCTTATGCAAGAAAATCAGCAAATCTGCTTATGCACTGCACACATTATCTTCCATAATAGGTGTGGAGGCATTACTTACAGCCTACTATGGCATAACGGAATCCCATCTACGCTATGGTGTCGTCTTTTGGGGCAATTCAACAGAAAGAGAAACGGTGTTCAAGGCTCAAAAGAGATGCGTCCGTTCAATGTTTAAAATTAAACCTACCGATAGTTGCGTGCCGTACTTTAAAAAATATAAAATACTTACGTTGCCATGTCTTTACATTTTAGAGGTAGCTGTATTTGTAAAAACGAATCCACACCGATTTAAACAATTAAATGAAGTTGTACCACGTAACAGGCGTGACAACAGTAGGATATGCTCTCATGCTGCGAGAACATCACTCATGCGCAAAAGTATTTTCTGTATGGCTCCGATGATATTTAATAAATTGCCTAAAAGTTGGAGAGAACTGCCCTTGTCACCTTTCAAAAATAAGCTGAGAATTTTTTTAATTAATAAAGCATATTACACTATTTTACATTTTTTGGAGGAAAAGGACTTTTCTATTCCGACCTCTAATGTAGATGGTTAAAAATACAATTTTATAATGTGAACACAGTTAATTATAGTGGACATAGTTAATTTAATTTATTTTGGACTTTAAAATCGAGACATCTATTTTTATTGTTTATTTCTTACGTATTTTCTAATGAATTTAAAATACTATTTGATAATTATGTATATATACTGGACATAATTTAATTTATTTTTGAACATAATATACTTTAAATCTTGACATAAATTATTAATGAAATGATTATGAATGTTAATCCAATTAAATGAAATTGTTAACTAATTACTTACAACTTATACAATTTGTACGCCGCTATTGGCAAAACATGGACGCTCACAACAAAATATTAACTCAATACCTTGCATGTCTGCCTTGTCAGTTTATGTATACGCATGTTTGACAAATAAATTATCTTTCTTTCTTTCTTTCTTACTACTAACACTAGAATATAAGTTGTTTTGTAATACTAACATAATATGGATCACTGTTGTCTGTAATAAATTAATTTTAATTTTATTGAATCTGTAGCGGCATCAACATCGCCACATGCGAACTACGCGGCACACTGACGTCACGCAAAATCCTGCATCGCGCAAGCAAAGTTTACCGCGCGACTAGCATATACAATACAACATCCCGACATCAACCGTTGGGCAGTTGCCCACCAGACACAAGACCCGTCTGGTCGGAGGATCCTCTGTTTTCTATGGAGGATGAGTGAACTTTACACCGTGTTCCTCATGACTCTAAAAATCCATTGCTTCATATGTTCGAATTTGGAACAACGTAAATAACGCAATTCATGTTTTTGAGCTGTCAAAATGAAACCCGTTGCTACAGATAAACTACGATAGCATGGCGCGCCCCTCCAAAATTCAAAACGATTGAAAGTATTTACAAAGCGCTACCAAGACTCAAATCAAATCAAAAATATTTTTATTTCACATAAGCCTACATGGGCACTTATGAAACGTCAGAAGCTAGGTGCACTCACAACGCATTGTGTGCGTACTGAGACAGCCATCAAACAAAAATAAATCCAATTATTTATTTATTCGTAAGGATTTGACTACATACATTGAAACAGTAATTAGGAGGGGCGGGCCATGTTATCGTAGTTTATTTCTACGCAATTACCCCGATGGAGGCTCTGAACCCTTATAAATCAAATTTATTTCAACTCACCAGAACATTTCTAAAAATCTGCTCATTAACTGTATAATAGCAGAATTTCTCTAAACAATCAGTCAGCTTCTGATCCTGAGCCAAGCTTGCAATGTGTTCATTCCAGTCTATTATGAAGTCCGGGTCTGCAGCTTGTAGATCTACGCGGGATAGTAAGTCTGGTGGTAGGGATTGGTGTGTGCTAGTGTGGTCTGTTTCCATGTCTTCTGTGGTTGCTAGAAAGGAAGGCAAAATAAGTATAGTTATTTGTGCACATAGAAGTAATAGGCTTAGAACCGCAGTACTCGTATGCAAAGTGAAGCCATTTCATGTTAGCCTTTAAAGGCTACCTAGGACTTTCGGCACGTCAGTAATCAAGACCAAGTGTTACAGTAAAGAGCTCGCGCAATTTTACAAAAAAATTACGTACTGTGTAGTAAAAGGGTGTCACAAGTCATCACATAATCACGAGAAAAATTTAAAGATTCCATTTCACGGGTAAGTACTGCCTTTTTTTTTTTTTTTTTTTTTTTTTTGGTGGGAAATCATCAAATAACTTCTCCCGCTCTGGGCGGAGCGAGAGGGAGTGTCAGACTTTTACTGACTAAAACCCACCGTGTTCCTTCAGATGCCTGTGTGCCAGAGTCACGATATCCCTTTCGGACAGGCTCGTAACCCTGGCAGGCATTGGCCCTTTCGGACCCCGTCAATTGGTGCTGACGTCTCTTTGAGGCGCGCGTGGAACACAACGCGCCGTCGACCCGGGCCTGGTCCTTATCGGACGGCGAGCTACCCATCGCTCACCGTCCGCAAGCCCGCGCCTACGGTGGCCGGGAATCGGCCTGCGATTCCCGACGCCCAGGGCGTCTCCTGCGGCGACTTAGGGCGGAAGGGCGGGCACCCTGCCTCACCCTCATGCGTTCCGCCTCCTCCTTCGCGAGCATTACTGTTTCGCAGAAGGAGGTGACGGCCTCCCATGCACTCTCGCTCCGAACCATGGCCTGAACCAGGGCCGGACGCGAGAGATCGTCGCCGCCGATCGCCTCCGTGAGGACACGGCGGTGCTCCGCCCAAGCAGGGCAGACCTCCACCGTATGCTCCACCGTGTCCTCCGGGCGATCCACACAGTGGTGACACCCGGGCGTTTCCTCCCGCTTTATCCTGAACAGGAACCTCCCGAAACAACCGTGTCCGGTGAGGACCTGCGTCAGGCGGAAGGTGAGGACGCCGTGGCGCCTCTCTAGCCACTCCTCAAAGAGGGGACTTACCGCCGCACTAGCATCTTATATTTTTTGTATAAAACATTTATCAAAACAGATCAATAAATCGTAAATTTGACAGATGCCGCCATTACCATGACAATGTTGCTAGGCAAAGGAAAATATATTACACCATTTCTTGTAATTATAATTATGTACTGGCTATAATACCTATTCACATAAAAGTATTTTTTTTTATTTTGATTTGCCAAATATTATTAGGGTTCCTGCGCACCAGTCTTGAAAAAAAAATGTGTTGATTTTATTTTGTTTTGATGAAGTTAAGGTGTTGGAACAGTTCCATTTTCCCCACTTTTTCGGGAAAATTTTCTTGCAACATTACGTTGTTGCTTCAACTTCGAACGGAATTTTGAATGAAACTATCACTCTAAGTCTAATTACTCTAAGTTTGTGCAACAAGAGAGCAAAGTTGGTTTTTGCTGTGTGTGTTGATTTTGAATCCCGAGTAAGCGGGATATTAGGATAGAATCCTGAGCGCAGTGAGGGATTCAAAGACACGAGATGCAAATAACTTTGGTCTCGTGTAACACATACAACTTCTCACCTCAGCGCGGCAGCGGCGAGAACATAATTACCTAAAGGTAAAAAGTTATATTATTTGATTGACATTTTTTCATGTTCATTGAATGATGTAACTATGTATAGAATATGTGTAACTATGTCGTGTACATTGTGCATTAAATAAATAATTTAATAAAGGAGAATGCCGTTGGGCCGTACCAACTTGCGGGGGAGCGTGTCACAACCAAATTTAGTTCATAAAATTACTACTATTTTTTACATCAGATTTACGTTTTTGTTATGAAAAAGATTCCCGGATTTCGGAGATCAAAAATAAAAGTATTTTTTTTTACTTTGTATGTATTTTCCACGTATATGTCACTGCCATTGCACTTCATTTCCGAATGTTGCTACTACCACAGAATACTACAGAATAAGTAATAGTACTACGTAGGTACTACTACGTAAAAAAAAAACAATATTTATGTACCGGCCAGCAAAGTATTAAGTAGGTAAATGGCAAATAAATACAAATTGTGGAAATCCATGTAAAAAACAGTTAACAATATAGGCAGAACATTGAATTCTCTTCCAAATACACTGGGTTTGGTTGTGACAGCGGACTTTTCGTTTGGTACAGGGCGCCCTATATTTGTCGGCATTCTCCTTTAATGAATTCGCAAGAGTAACTGCATAGGACCATTTATGTTACAATTTGTAAAATAAGTATAAATTATACTGAACACAAACAACAACAACTTGTAACATGAATGGTCCTTAATAAAGTACCACCTATCGCTTTGGGGTACTTATCTTGTTACGATAGAAGTGTTGTGAAATAAATAAATGAATATTTGTAAAAAAAAAAACAATATAAAAAAAGTTAAAATATAGTAATTAGTATTACATTTAACCATATCAGATGATATTCAATTTTACGGTTATATGTGTATCCGAACGTTTTATTATCTGTTTCTTTTTTGGGCCTACTACCTAGGTATGGAATTTGAAAATCAAACTTCGAATCGACTTGTTTCTATCGCTTTTTTCGTATCGAAGTGAAAGTGACAGAACAAAGTGAAGTTCAAATCTTTCAAATTTTGTGAGTAGACCCAGCACTGTTCTGAGCAATAAAAAAATTAAAAACAATGTCAAAACCAAATTACAAAACTGACTGTATAATCAGGACTTACAGAAGACTTCTTTCTAAAAGAATATAGGCACGTAATAGTTATTATTATTCTACGAAAATGGATACAGAAACACATGTAACATCACACGAACACACCTTATACGAATACACACACCCCCACAAAACATCCCCTCCCCTCACATACACCACCCCTTCCCATCCCACTCACACAGCCATCCCCCCTTTACACACATACTCACACATTCATATTCATAGTTTTAAATCAGGTCATAATCCGTCTTATTACAGAACAAGATTTATATTTTGACATGGCTTAAGACGCAGATATATGCCAGTGACCTTGAGTGGTTAGCTTGCGTGTTCTGTACTGAGCTCACGCAACGCGTCGTACGTTCAGCCAGTAATAGGACTCGCCCATCAAGGAGCGCTGTCCCCAATTTGAAGCATTATTAATTTATTATACACAAAACAAAAGGTATTTTAATAAAACGCGTATACTAAAAGATCAATAATTAAATTATCTTTAAATTGGTGAAGGTTTCAGAAAAATACGCTTGGTAGATTTTGCGCCATTCTCAGTTTTTTATCCGCATTAGACATAACTTTACAAATTAATTTCACTATGTAATATAAACATAATCTAAAATATTCACATATGAAGTTATTGAGAAAATGCTCTAATTTATCATATATTTTTTTCAGATCATTAACACTACTCGTTTAGACGTGATCTTCAGTATAAAATCATTAAAAGTCCGTTATCGTCCCCTTAAACCATAAAGCCAGTTTTGTAATAAGAACGTAACTGTGATTGAAATACCGTTCTTTATACAAAACTGAAAACTTAATTCGGTGCTAAGTTGTCAGTTTTCTATTAGGAACTTTACCATAGACGGAATGATGTTCTAAATTCAATGATGGCTCCATGGTTTAAACCTGGGTCTGAAGATAAACCTTGTTTTGTAATAAGGTATAATAAAGGTTTCTTTTGTACACGAAGCTACAGTAGAACACTGACTCCTAGGTCACAGGGTTCCCCTAGTTTAGGAGGCAGGGTTTTTCACCATTTGTGAAGTCTTTTCCCAAAATCAAATGTACGTATTTGGTGAAATGTATTTTAAATGTATACAAAGGTATTTTGTGTCAATAAACTGTTTTTTTAATATTTCATAAGACAGGTAGAAAACTAGGTTATTACCATTGATGTATTAAATAGGAAGATATGGTACGCGCTCCTCGATGTGGACTGCATTAATTAGGGGAAAGGACACAATCGACCTACATTACTCTCGGTTTGCGGGGAAAACCCGAACCGTAGTTTGTTTCCGAGTTGTTACGGGTACGTAATAGGGACAATTATTGCTATCTCGTTCCCGCTATAGCCCGCGTAATATGTCTCTCTATTTCGGTTGTCGAGCACATGACGCACGACATCGGGTCCATTTACTATTTACGTGATGTTAAAGAGTGGCCTAATCTTCTAATCTTCTAATGGTTATTACAATAAATCTTTCCTTTGAAAAAAATTACCTGTATTCCTCCGACTCCTTCCCTTCTTCTTCGGCGTAGCAGCATTCTTTTCTTTCCTCGGCATACTCAATAACTGTACCAACACATCTTTGTACTTATAATGTGGCGCCCTCTGTGGCTCGTCTTCATTGGGGAAGATGAAGAGATGACGGTGGGAGAAGCGGGATTTGACGCGTTTCTCTAGGAGCTCCATTACGTCTATACGGTTTGTTATGCCTGAAACCAATGATATTATAACTAACAAGACGTAGATGGGTTACCTACTCAACATTCGATCCTCAAGAACAGCACAATGTCACACTATTAGATGACACGTGGAAGTAGGATGGCATGAACAATAATGTTCATTAAAACTCATCCTAATTTATTTCAGTGTTTGTCTGATGTTGTCCCAAGGAATATACGTGATAATTCCAAACTCTGTGTTCACGGCGCTAAAACAACTCTTGTGGCTCTTGGAGCCATGTAAAGGCGCTAAAGCATATTTTACATGGCTCCAACCATATTTAATAAGTTGCCCAAATCATGGAGAACTTTGAGTTTATCTGCTCTTAAATGCAAATTAAGGACATTATTGATTGAAAGGACATATTACAGTATTTCGGAAATTATGAAAGACGACAATTTTCTTCGTTTTTTGAAATGATGATGTTGTCTTTTATGTAATGTTGTTTTTCCACTGAGTTATAAGATCACTCCATATTATAGTGTAGTGTATTGTTTTTATTATTGATGAAATTTAAATTTGCACTGACTTAATTAATAATAAGTATGGACATTGAATTGTAATAACGTGTAATAAGTAATTATAATTTAATAA
Source organism: Tiliacea aurago (assembly GCA_948098905.1). Taxonomy (NCBI): domain Eukaryota; kingdom Metazoa; phylum Arthropoda; class Insecta; order Lepidoptera; family Noctuidae; genus Tiliacea; species Tiliacea aurago. The sequence goes on along the minus strand of OX402603.1, from coordinate 10,789,434 downwards.
TTTTTTTTTTTTTTTATTAGGATCAATTTTAGGTATAACTTAACAAAAGACACGAAGATAGCTACAAAAGTAAAATACTGTGGCGCAGCTATCAACGCCCCATACAACATACATGGAAGACATTTGTTCCAGACACAGCTTTAGGAAGTCTTATAATAAAATTAACAATTAGAAAAGACAAATTCACTCAAAAGTTTGTACGTAATGATGTAGAGTGGAAGTGAGGGCGAGAGTGTTTGTGAGTGTATGTGAGTGTGTGTGAGTGAGTGTGTGAGAGTGAGTAAGATGTGCAATTAGTCTATTATGAGAGGATGCTAGCATGAGGGTTTATTTATGATACTAAAAGTTGCTCAGTTTCATCATAGGACCTAGATTTAAGCCAGTCTGTCAATTTTTTTCTCAGTAAGTTCCTTGTTAAAGGGTAGATTTTGACTCTCCTATTTATATTATTATAAAGCCTAGAGCTAATGTGGTTGAAGTGGCGACCTACCAACGCAAACCTGCAGAGCTCAGTTTTACAGATTCTGTCAGAGTGTCGCTTTTTAGTAAGATACTGAGGGTCGTAAAGCAAAAGGTGGTGTTTCTTAAGCACTGTGTGTAGTACATACAGCTGTCTTACTGCGAGGACCTCACAAAGTGAATATAATTCGGTAGTCGGAAATCGAATAGGTTTCCTCGCGAGTACTTTTAACACAGCTCTTTGAGCCCTCTCTAAACGCAATATTGTAGTCTTGTGGGTTCCCCCCCACGTAGTTATGCAGTAACCGAGAACTGATTGAGCGAGAGCGAAATAAATCATTTTTAGGCATTGAAAGTCAGTAGCCGTGCGAAGTTTTTTGAATAAATAAATCAGTCTTCTGATACGAATCACGATAGAGTCAACCTGTTTTTTCCAAGTTAGAAGATTGTCCAATATAACTCCAAGATATTTGATACTGTCAGACCGTTCTATCTGGGCACAGTTACAGGTGGTGGCCGCTGGGTAAGGACAAACATGAGTCATGATCCCAAATGTCATAGGTGGTTGGCAAGAATTCCCCGTAAAATAGTTTTATAATGTAATTTTGATAAACATAGACGCGGTTTGTGCACCATCTCTTCTTACCAATTTGTACGCCACCATACGTGGGTGAAGATGATTAAACATTTCTTTCTGTATTTAATATCTTGCATGCAATGTATGTACACCATGTTTACACAAATAAAAAAACTTACTTACTTACATGTCAAAAAAACAAGACGAAGAAAATGTGGCTAATTAGGCAAGGTTTGACACATGCGGAGCGTGTATAACCTAAGTATCTACCTCTTTTTACCAAAGAACCAGTCTTACCAAGGGTTATCGTATTATCGTCATAGGCAGTCGCTCCATGTAAAATACTGGTTTTCAGCTGGATCTGGTTAGACTGGAAGCGGACCCCAATATAGTTTACTTAAAACAATAGGTTACCCTGACAATGACTTACCCAACACACAAATGGGAGCCTGCTCGCTGTGCGTGATATCAAACAAGTTGTACAGCAGCGTCTGCGTGCGTCCGCTGACACAGAACATGTCAAACTCTTCTAATATTAAGACCTTAAGTTACCCTGACAATGACATACCCAACACACACATGGGAGCCTGCTCGCTGTGCGTGATATCAAACAAGTTGTACAGCAGCGTCTGCGTGCGTCCGTTGTGACAGAACATGTCAAACTCTTCTAATACTAAGACAATAGTTTACCCTGACAATGACTTACCCAACACACACATGGGAGCCTGCTCGCTGTGCGTGATATCAAACAAGTTGTACAGCAGCGTCTACGTGCGTCCGCTGTGACAGAACATGTCAAACTCTTCTAATACTAAGACAATAGTTTACCCTGACAATGACTTACCCAACACACACATGGGAGCCTGCTCGCTGTGCGTGATATCAAACAAGTTGTACAGCAGCGTCTGCGTGCGTCCGCTGTGACAGAACATGTCAAACTCTTCTAAAATAAACAGCATGCTCTTGCAGCGTCGGTCCGCACCGCTTTGTAAGCAACTCAGTAAGAATGCGAGGTTCTCTGCGAATGTACCGAAGACACGGTCGCCTACTGCGTTTTCTAGCTGCATCTGGAAAAGAATTTAAGAATATTGATATAATTAATTGACTGGGTAAAATAAATTTACAGCCATGTATTGTTTTTTTTTTATATTCTTTACATTGATGTATTAAATAGGAAGATATGACAAACCCAAAACCTCATGCTCAGCAGTAATGCTTGCGACCACGAGACCAACGAGGCAGTGAAATAGGCAGGCAGTATAATTTTAATACAAGGGCACGTCTTCCCTACCATTATGGCGCCCCCCGGTCTACTCTTTGATATGCAATGGTCTCTGTAGTCCCATGAAACATGAGACTCCAGGGGCTAGTGTGAATCTTTGGGTTCATTTGAGTAATCGAGTCTGTTTTAATCATGCTGGGGTCGGTGCATTTCATTCATTCATTCATTCATTCATTGCAGGTATTTGCTTTACTTCTAAACAGAGGTTGTTTGAACCTTTTTATTAGGATTTTATTTGATAGTCAACTAAACTGGAAATCTAAACTAATATTTAAAAAAAATCAGCTGTTCCCTACATTTAAGTTCGCTGAACTCGTCAAAATGTAGGGAACAGCTGATATTTTTTTCGCGATTTCAACTTTGGTCCCATGGTAAAAGTTGTTCATAATGATGAATACAATGACCCCTTAAGAGGTTTAGTATAAACAAAAACTAATGTTGTATAAAGAAAAAAAGCTTTGATTTTTTGTATGTTCGTTTGTTACGCTTTAACGCTAAAACGGCTGAACGGATTTGGAGGAACATGGGTAGACCATGACCTGACACAGGATATTTAAAAAAAAATATTCAATTGAATTGAATTCTGTTTTAATTTGGTTTAGTAGGTATATGATTATTTTTATTTTTAATGTATTAGACAATGTATTTTTTTTTTAAATGTTTTAATTGTTTGAAATACGAGGGCTGCACTAAAAGTTGTTGTTAATTCAATAAAAGTAGGTTTGCTTCATAATAGACATGTATAATTGTCTTAGGTTTTTTAAAAATAATATACCTCGGGAATGGAATATTTCCACTGTTCCTGTCATATTAAAATCTTTTTAATTGAAAACTCCTTGGTTTTAAAAATCGAATACCATTTATTTATTTAAAAAAAGATTCTCGGTCTTGTCACAAGGTTTTGTCAAACTTGTTTAGTCGTTGAGAAAATGGAATTGACTCGAGAAAATTCAAGAGCGATGATTTATTATGACTTTCGAAGTGGTTTAACACAAAAACAGTGTGTTGACCGGATGATTTCTGCATTTGGTGATGAAGCCCCATCCAAAACCACAATTTATCGCTGGTTTGCTGAATTTCAACGTGGACGTGTCAAGCTCAGTGATGATCCCCGTCAAGGTCGTCCAAAAACTGCAGTCACCCAAGAAAACGTTGATGCTGTGCGTAAGCTGATTGAGGAAGATCGACATGTGACATACCGCGAAATTCAGGCAACTTTAGACATTGGCATGAGTCAAATACAAATAATCTTGCATGAACAATTAGGTGTAAAAAAGTTGTTTTCCCGATGGATACCGCATTCGCTCTGTGAAGAGCAAAAAGCGGCTCGCGTTACTTTGTGCGTCAGAACTCTCGAAAGATTCCACGCAGGATCCTCAAATGCATACAACATTGTATCAGGTGACGAATCCTGGATATACGCGTACGAACCCGAAACAAAAAACCAGTCACGAGTTTGAGTGTTCGAAAATGAGTTAAAGCCAACAAAAATTGTTCGTTCACGGAGTGTTGCAAAAAAAATGGTGGCCACGTTTGTCTCCAAAACCGGCCATGTTACGACTATTCCTCTTGAGGGACAAAGAACGGTTAATGCTGAATGGTATGCTAGCATTTGTTTGCCACAGGTAACTCCGTAAAGAGAACTGCAACCGCCGCATCAGCCTCCATCACGACAATGCGAGTTCTCACACCGCGCACAGAACAAAAGAGTTTTTAGAGCAAGAAAACATAGAATTATTAGACCATCCGCCGTACAGCCCCGACCTAAGCCCTAATGATTTCTATACTTTCCCTAAAATAAAGAATAAATTGCGTGGACAGAGATTTTCATCACCTGAAGAAGCTGTGGACGCCTACAAAACGGCCATTTTGGAGACCCCAACTTCCGAATGGAATGGTTGCTTCAATGATTGGTTCCATCGTATGGAAAAATGTGTCAAATTTCGCGGAGAATACTTCGAAAAGCAATAAATACATTTTTAAATAGTAATGTTGTGTCACTTCCTTGATTCCCGAAATTTTTCAGTGCCGCCCTCGTATATGATTATTTTTATTTTGAATGTATGTATATAATGTAGACAATGTAAATTTTTTTTTTTAATGTTTTAATTGTTTGAAATAGTAATTTAATAATAAATTATAATTCGAATTTTTGTATGCTGTTGATGGCAAGACATAGTGCTTGTTTTTAATAATAAATTGCTGTTGTCCGCATGATTTTTTCTAAAATAAAATAGTCTTACTTACTCCTTATGACATGTTATCTGCCAGTGAAAGTCCCGTTAAAATCAGTCCAGCCGTTTCTGAGATTAGCCGGAACAAACAGACAGACAAATATTTCAAAAAAAAAAAATTGTTACAAAGACCATAAACTTTCTGCATTAAGTAAGAAGCTGTTTGTGAAATTCTCTGTATTTTGAAATTACAAACAGACACTTTAATTTTATTTATTTGTATGTTTAAATAACATCTGTATTTTTTTTTTCTACCTTCTTTTTTTTTTTTTTATATCTTGTTTGGAAAGGCAGCCAAAAGGTAAATAGAATCTGCTGGATGCAGGAAACGCAAGATCGTGCAATTTGGGGATGCTTGAGGGAGTGCCAGCAGCGGAGATCTTTATATGATGATAGTGATGTTAATGAGACATCCTCTGATGGCGCTCAAAAAGATGGCGCTGCGCTGTCATGTAAACATTGAGCTCCGTATATAAATATTCGTAAAAATAGTAAAAGCATAGATTTCTTTAAAATTATGTGTTCGAACTTGAATAAGTAGTGTAAATCATCTGAAATAATCTTATCAACTTGCGAATTTAACCGTGAACAAAGTTATTACCGTGATTTTGAGTGAACAGTTTTATGTGACTAAATACAATTAATTGAGTGAAATTTGTACTGATATCTATGTGAACATACTAGTTTTCATCAAACAATATGTGATTGTGTTAAATTGAACTAAAATACAACAAAAAATTGCAAAAACGTAAAACCGTTGAGATTTAAATAACCACCACAACTGCAATAATAATATTCTAACAGAATAAGAAAACGAACCTGTATTTCGACACTCTAACACAACCACTACATAGCTGGTTCTGTAATAGCGTGGACTGCGAAACTCATGTCACACGGTTCGATCCCCGCCGAATGCAGATTCTTTTTGCGATCTATAAAGATTTGTTCATTGAATTATTACGATGAACTTCTTAAGTAATATAACATTGCGACGACAGCGAACATACTCGGACCCAAATACAAGTAATGTGAGTGAAGTTTCGGTACATACCCTCAACGATGAAAGTATATCCAGTATGCCTGACTTATCAAGCGATGAATCACATAACGAACTGTTACTTAAAATGAAACAACAAATTAACAAATTAGAATCAGAACTCAGTAGTTAGAACGAAGCCATCGTATAATTACGATCGAACTTCACGTACAGGTAAGTTCGTTTAATCATAAATTATATGTGCACCCACTTTTAAGTATGGGCACCACACCAATATGTTCAACTGGCGAGTAGAGAATTTTAATAATTTGTTATATCTCGACATACTAGAACATGAGCATGCGTACTTCTTAGATTCAAATAGAAATCTTAAGTGGACCTATGAGATGTTTAATATTCATAGTGGCACGGTGAACAAACTCGGCATGGAAACCATTTTCCAAGACATCCAGGACTACATTAATGGAATAATACAGGATGAAACACAAAAATTGGATAGCCTTGCACACACAAATCAGCTGACTGATGAAAACAACTCTGAATCCATGTTTTTTCGAAACTAAACACCTCTATGTATTACATCAAAATATAGCTGGATTATTTAACAAAACTGATCTCTTGATGATAAATATGGAAGAACTTGCAGACAGAAGCAAATCAGTTGATGTACTATGTATTACGGAACATTTTATGATGGCAGGATCCGAAACATATCTCCATATAAATAACTATGTTTTAGCTAGTTGTATTAGTCGAAATAATAGCAAAAGAGGCGGAGCTTGTATCATAGTTAAAAAGGAGCATAAATGGAGGGAAATTCCAGATGTTAAGAAACTTACTATAACCAATGTATTTGAATGCTGTGCTATCGAACTTATTGATTACAAAGTCATTATTGTCTGTGTCTACCGAGTACCGAATCCAAACAATGTGGTAACATTTCTTTCAAAACTTGAAAAAGTCCTTCTGCTTATTTCAAAAATTAGTTGTAATAATATTTTAATAGCTGGAGATTTTAATATTGACATTTTAAAAAGTAATAATGTATCCCTAGATTTCGAATGTTTGTTATTAAATTACAACTTAAAGCTTGCTTTAAAACAACCTACTAGACTGATTAGCATGACTTGTTTAGATAACTTTGCCCATGACTTCAAAAAACAGTGTAAGACTGAAGTGTTGGAATTTGGGTTATCAGACCACACGGCCCAATTAATAAAGCTTCCAATAAAAAAGCTTTTCAAATTTAAATACTGGTATAAAACGGAACGAGATTACTCTAAAGAAAACATTGATAAATTCAAAATGTGCCTGAATAATTTTTCTTTCTCAGAAATCTACACAACTAAGGACGTAGATAACGCTTATAAATATTTCATAGATAATTTTAAATTATTCTACAATCTGTGCTTTCCGCAGAAAAGCTTAAAGATAAAAGTTAATCATAAATCAAAGTGGATATCACGCGGAATTAAAAATTGTTGTAAAAGAATATAAACAAAATTATATTAATTATTCCAAATTACTAAAAAAAATTATATCACTAACAAAGCGTGCGCAAAATAATTACAGAATTATAATGTCAAATAATAAATCAAAGACAATGTGGCAAATGATTAATAAAGTACGACAAAATTTACCAAGAGAACCCATAGAAAACATTAAAATCCAAAATATAAGTATCACAAATCCTACAGAAATAGCTAGCACATTTAACAATTACTTAGTTGATAAAGTTAAACCAATCTTGGGTGCTGGTAAAAAAGTAACATCTCTAATTAATCATAGACCTAATTCAATGTTTTTAGCTCCAAGCACACCTCTTCATGTATTTAAGATAATAAATGGCCTAAAAAATACAAAAAGTGTCGGATATGACGAAATTTCTACAAAAGTTGTAAAAGAAGTTAATAGTCAGATATGTCATCACTTAAGTCATATTATTAACCTGTCTATAACAAATGGCACATTTCCAAAGGATCTTAAACTAGTAATTGTTAAACCTTTGTTGAAAAAAGATGATAAAGAATTAGTTGAAAATTATCGACCCATTGCTCTCCTTTCTATATTTTCTAAAATCTTTGAAACATATTACAATATAGAATTAAATAATTACTTGGAAAATAACAATATCTTATGCAGTGAACAAAAAGGCTTTCGAAGACATAAAAATATAAATATGGCTATCTTTGAGTTTTTAAAAAATATAATGTCTGCGGTTGATAAAACTACCCCTGTGTGCTCCATCTTCTGCGATATGACACAAGCCTTCGATTATGTGGATCACAAAATATTGGCTAGTAAATTGGAGGCATACGGTATAAGAGGAAACGTTTTAGAACTATTTAGATCTTACTTAACTGATCGAAAACAAATCACACAAATGACAAAATTTAACATAAAAACAAAAAAAGAAGAACAATACCAATCCAAAGTAAGATATGTTAGATATGGTGTTCCCCAGGGCGGCGTAGTGGCACCTACGCTATTTATTACCTACATCAACGACCTCCCTAATGCAACTGTGCAACCTATGACACTATTTGCAGACGACAGCACAGTAAATATTACATGTAATGATAAAAATCTATTTGGAAATGACATAAATAAAGCACTAACATCTATAATCAATAATAATCTAAAAATAAATATAAATAAAACAAATGTAATAAACTACAGTCAAAGACCTCAAAATTCAATTAAATTTAAATTAATATATGATAATAATATAATAAATCAAGTAGAAACAGCCAAATTCCTCGGTTTAAAAATTGACAGTAGAATCAATTGGAAATGTCACACAGAAGACCTTTATACAAAAATAAGTAGTAGGCGCCAACAGTGAATAGAAACGCATTATTCATGGCGTATTATGGACTTATTGAATCGGTGCTTAGATACGGTCTAATATTTTGGGGTAATTCGACAAACACCGACGTGGTATTTAAAATGCAAAAGCGTTGTATTCGGGCTATCAAAAATACCGACAGCTGTCAACCACTGTTTATAAAATACCATATACTGTCACTTCCGTCACTATACATCTTGGAAATAGCTTTATTTGTTAGAAGCAATCCTCACTGGTTTCCTCTTTTGTCAGACAATGTCACTAGAAATAGACAAACTAAATATAAGAACTTCTTACAGCCTCACTCTGCGAAAACAGCACTCCTTCATAAAAGCGTGTTTTGTATGGCACCATTAATATACAATAAGATACCAGAGGTTATTAAAAATATAAACCAGCCAAACCTATTCAAAAGAGAACTTAAGAAGTTACTTACTGAAAAATGTTACTATTATGTTAAAGATTTTTTAAATGACAGTTTCTAATCTATTTGTGTTATATTTTAATTTTGTTATTACAATTTTTTTTATTTTTTTTCTCTTGCTAAATACTGTTATATTTCAAGTGGCTATAATTAATTTTGTACGCCAATGGTGGCAAAACATGTTGAACTCGAATTTTTCACTTTGACATCCACATTTGCATTTATATGTATATTGTTACACATGTTTACAAATAAATATCTCTTTATCTTTATCTTTATCTGGAAACTGTTACATAAATACATAAACTCACGCCTTCTTCCCATGGGGGTAGGCAGAAACTATAGAACGCCACCTGCTACTCTCCTTACATACTCCTTTTGCTTCGTTTACGTTCATACATCTGGTCATACACGCAACTGTTATGTTAATAAGAACTAGTTTACCTGTGCAGTGATAGACTTGAGAGAAATCTTATCATCATGATGTATCAGGCCATTGAGTCTCACTATGATTGCATCATTTAATAGATCCACCTCCTTGCTGATTTGGTGTAGCACTGAATTTATGAGCTAGAACAAATAGATTATGGGATGATTACTATGAGTATTTATTTAAAGCCTATATTATTAAAAAAAGATTACAAAATAATTGTGGGATTCTTTAGATATAAATTATTTATTTTCTGTAAGTAGGTTTGTACAAACACTTTTACACGTCAATCATATAAAAAAAATAAAAAAACTAGTTGAGGTTTCGTAACTGACTACTCTGAGAAGAAAGGCCGAAACAAACTCAGAGCCTCAGAGGTCACAGTCTCTTTTAAAGTCCAGACATAATCTTGGTCAAATCATGTGAAGACCATAGATTGGTGCCTGATATGATCTTTTGATGAAAGAATCACACAAATTGAGTTAAACAAGTTTGTTAGTCCGTTAATTAATAAAATCAAGTGCTTACAGTAGTTTTGCCGCTTCCTCGAGGCCCAATCATCAGCGCAGAGTGAGATTCGCCGTGCGCGACAGTCCGTTTGAATAAATCATAGACGTGATTCCTTTCTTGACTATGGCCCCGAAACGAAACGTTATCTGCCATTATTTTCAGCTTCAAATACTTTCGTATTAGCTTGATTTGCACCGCAAGTGGGTTTTCCGTTTGCAGGCCGCACATTTTAAAACGTAAACAAAGAAGGGCTTCGCTCACGACGCGATAGCAAGTGACGTCCGTTGAAAGTGTTGCCAGGTGGCCGGGTCGTGTTTCCTCCAAATTTTATCCAGAATCCCCTCAAAATTTAGGTTTAGAAGAGACCTTCACCACAGAATTCCATAAAATGAAAAACCGGGCAATTGGTGCAACTATGGAACCCTTCACAGTGCGTAGTTCGTCCCACGCACTGTGAACCAGTATTTTTCGAAAAACTATGAAAAACAAAGTTATTCCTACGACTGTAACCGAAAATATATCTACTTACAAATTATTGATAGCCAAAATCACAAATCAAATTATTTTGACAAAGATTGAAAAGAGTATGCTTAGTTGGTTTGGTCATGTGGAGAGGATGAGTGAAAGGCGACTAACAAAAGGTATTTATAAAGCAGAGGTTAGTGAAACGCCGGGAGGGGATGTCCTAGAAGGACATATAGTGACCAAATTGGTGATGTTCTTCAGAAAGGTCAGATGCGTAGTACTCGCAACCGGTGCGTGTATGACTAGATGTATGAACGTAGGCGAAGCAAAAGCAGTATGTACGGAGCGTAGCAAGTAGCGTTCTATAGTTTCTGCCTACCCCCATGGGAAGAAGGCGTGAGTGTATGTATGTATGTAAATTATTGATAGATAGCTTAGAAACCATAATTTTTTAAATTATGGAATCTAACAATACTTGATCCTCTCTGCCTAATCCGCAAAAGAAAGCGTAACGTTATAATAGCTGTACATTTATGTAGTTTTTTTACACTTTACAATAACATTACAAAGTCATAATGTACCTGGTTTTAACTAATTTTCTATAGAATTTTCACGAAATTTTTACTGTCGCAGTAATTTTTTTATGTTGGTCGACTATATTCATTAGTTGTAGAGCCTATTTAGCTATGATATTTTCCCTTTGTCCTTCATAATTATGTTCTAGTACCGTGAATATTTTTCACATAACTAAAAACGGTTTAACTGGGGTCTGGGTAAGAGAGCAACACATGATTCTAACAAAAATTACTGCTTTAGAGTTTAATATTTTGCAAACTGATCCCTGAATCGAAAAATGTTCTTATCATATAAGTATGATAGGAACATTTTTCGATTCAGGGATCCGTTGGAGTAAGCTCCAAAATAACTTTGTAAGATCTATCCAACAATATACCACACAATGGAATAGGATTATATAGTAAGCAAAAATCATCCTCGCTTTACCAGTTAGGGAGGTAGCCAAAAATAAACTTTTTCAAGGTTTTTCCTCAACTTTATATGCGTGACTACCATCCAAATGACAGATTTTTAGTATCAAACATAGGTCTCTGAGTTTTAAACCGCCGACATGGACAGATAAACGGACAAACGGACTTGGTGAAACTATATGGGTTCTTTGCTTTAATATGGAACCCACTCCAATGCATTTATTCTAAAATTCAGGAATAATAAGATTAGAACTGAAAATGTCAAACTGTTACCACGGACGCCCGTTTTGTTTACTGTATAGTGTATATCTTACAGATAAAACAATTTTCCCCAATACATAAAAACTCCTAATTTTTGGGGAATTAACCTTAATCTGGCTACACTACGGCAAATTGTCAAAATGACAGTGATGTATTTATGTGAAGAGACACTGACGGCAAATTGAATGATGTAATTTGTCATTTAGTGTTGTTCCACACAAAAAATGGGAATGAAGGAAATTACCAAGTTAGAACGCGGATTGTTTAAAAATATTCATCAGTTCGCTACGTTAATATTAAAAAAAATAAATAATACATTTAAATCTGAAACAAATTTATATATAAAACCACAATATGTCAGTGTCACCATGTAAATATCACGGGCCGTCAACGTTCCGCGCATGTGCTACTATTATGTCTGACCGCGCAACACGAGCGAGCGATCGATAAACGAAATAGTAGTACACAAGAGATCTGCATCTAGAGATATTTCTGTGACAAAATATATGTCGTTGACTAATTCTTAACAGTCATATTACATTGCTGATCAATTGGGCTCGCCTATTAACATTAATAAATGAGCCCATTTAATATATAAAAAATTGCGAAACCCCCTCTTCTTGTAAACAGTTTGATCGGTTTCTAACTAATTTTGTATTTAAGTAATTAAGTAATCATCAAATATTATATTTTTTTGAAACTTATTTTGGTTTAAATGGCAGGACTATTATCGCAAAAAAAATCCGATGATTTCTAGCCCATTTATATTACCTTGATCTCACTATACCTCTCTTTCTATCATTTCCTAAAATAGGTTTCCTATCCCTTTCCTGACCTTAAACCCTGCAGATTTTATTGTGTCCCACATGAGACACATTTTATGAGTGGTTTGGAATATATAATTTATAAATCTCATAAAACATATTTTTGCACTATCAGAAATAATTCGGTGGAATATTTGAATGTAGACGTGAAGTGAACAAGTGTGTCTGTAAATTTTATTTCGTGTTCCCTCTTTCTTGACGTGTGACACAGTTCTCGTGCCATGACAGAATTCAGTGTAGCTGAAAAAATGTGAAAATGAACTATAAATTATATTTTTATTCATATTTATAGTGTTTAACATTAGTGATTGTACAAAAAACTATAACAATGAGTGCTAAACAGTGCATCAGGTTTTAAAATAGTTCAATTATTTATTGCAAATTTCGCACACGACACCAGCCATAATAATCACAATGTAATTTGTATAATATATTTCATACAATTAGCGAACAGCAGTGTGGCACCGCTTTCAGTGTTATTCAACAGTGAAAAGTAATAAAACGCAAAATTGCTTAATGCTTCAAAATTGTAAGTGGTATCGCGTTTCTATGATTGATTTGCATTTTATTATAAAAGTAGTTCTAGATTAAAAAAAATGTTTAAATTTTAGGTTCTAACAAAACTGTAAAATGCATGTAATATTAATAACGATCCCAGCATTTCCAAGTTGACCAAAGATTTATTTAGCGTACCTACGATCATTATATTTTTATACACTCCTTTATCAATCCATTAATAGGGTTATTTAGCCATCCCGCCAAATCAATACTTTGACCGGTTCGCGCATTTCCTAGTTCAAGGTTCGAACCATAAAACTATGCCATAGCCACTCTAATCAACCTTCAACCATAATTTGAGTGATTCGGAAAATGTAGGTACGAGTTAATTAATTACAAAGCTACGTTGTTAGGAAGGCTTTAGTGTTATTTTGAAACCTTGAAATTTGGTCATCATAAATATTTGTTTGCTGTATTTCAAATGAAAGTAACTACCGACCGAGTCAAGGGTTTTCACGACTAAATATTAAGTTTTGCGCTGTTCTTTGCATGTTTGAGAAACATTTAAAGCTTGAGTGATATTTTGTTACGTGGAAATTATTTATTTTAGGCTTTTCTTTTATTATTTGGCATGTTTACCAAATTAATGTTATTCGTTAAGTATTTCTTTACAGATGTTTGAGAATATGTAGTAAAACGTTTTTTAATCCATTTATGTTTAATAATTATCTTCTAAATCACTTCATATATTTTACTTTTAATTTTATCTGTCTACAACATCCAGTTTTTTTCATGTAATCGATTTACGTGGTTACATCAATACATCACTAGTATCAATTACATCAGATCAGTTCATTCACGCATTAGAAATCATTCATTCTTCGAGATAATCCTACAAAATTACATGGTCAGAAAAATGCTAGAGAATTTATAATTCTATCTCTTTATTCTGAAAAATCTGTTTTGGTTTAAGACAAGGACAGAATAATCATCAGCTCAAATTACGGTGATTGAATTTAATCGTGTTACAAATAAAATAAATTTGTATTGTTTCTCGGTGTGGGTGTTTTTATTTTATATTTGTGATTGTTAATAATAAAAAACTCGCGCTAGGTAATGTCTATTTCCCGAAAAGATTAATTATAATATATTTTAGTGATTGAAAGCTCATAAAACGTAAGTTTTCTCTGTTTATTTATTTGTCTACTTTACAAAATCATCAAGAGCGCACCAGAATTTTTCGTAAAAGTAAAATTTATTTGTTATCGGCGTTTCGTCTATAGAGCGTTTGTAAATTTAAAGTTTGTTATAACTACAAGTTATCGGGAGTGGTTTATTGTTCAAGCGTTGGTAGTTATAATTTGTGTTAATTTGGTCTTCCTGTTTTTTATAGATTTGATTAGTCCATCGCGTAAGTATGTTTTTTGTGTTCCCAGATGTTTCTGTAGAATTGTTTAGGTAAAGAAGAATTTTTCACATAACTATGTTTTTTTACTATTGTATCGTAAAATATGGTTAGTAAAAGTCAATGCTATGGCCTATGTACTGTTGCAATTTGAATGTAAATAATCCACTCTGTTTAAGTAAATATCTAAATTTATTTTGCTTCCGATAAATAATGGCACTTTCGTGATTTGAGGTAAGTTTACTTATTTCTCAATCCACTGCATTTTTGTTAGATAAAATAATTACTTAATACAATCCTAGGAAATCAGCCCAAAATTCCCGCAATAATTAATTTCGGATAGTTATTTAAAAGTATCCCATAATCTTTAAACTCGTTGATAAGTAAATAAATATTGTCTGTTTCATAAAGACCCCAGTCAGTGGGGCTTAGGTGGGAAGTTCCCCATAAAATATGGCCCCAAGAGCAATATATAACTCTTTTACTAACATAAATTTCATCATTCTACTGCCCTTAATCCATTTTCCTCACTCCCTTTTTAGCCATAGCATCTTTCACACAGTCCTTCCTTCGTTTCTTTGGTCTTCCCCTACTCGTATAGCCATCTACATCAATTTCATTACACTTTAAAATGAATCCAGTCTCACACATAAATTCCAGGCTTTTTTAAACAGAGATGTGTTCTACAATATTTCTGAGTACCATCTGAAATCTAATCCAGCATTAAATTGCTCTAAAATCAAATCAAAATCAAAAATATTTTTATTTCACATAAGCCTACATGGGCACTTATGAAACGTCAGAAGCTATGTGCACGTCGTTTCCTATGGAGAAGAGCCGGCAAGAAACTCCACAGTTACTCTTTAAAAAAAAATTGGATTTTACAATGTTTTCAAATTACAGTGTTAATAGGTATGAGAGGACAGTATATGCCCGTCAAAAGTACCAGGTACTTAACAAAATAGAAAATGATCTACAGTCTATTAAGCCTACAACATCCTCACATTTAACAAAAAAACAATTAAAAATATGATTAAAATAATAAAAGTTAGAACCTTGTTGAAATTAAAATTGTAGGTATAATAATGTCAAATAAGAAAAACATTGTCAGTGAAGTTTGTAAGAAAAGATAAAATTAAATTTAACAAAAAACATCGTAATTTGGGAGTAGTTAATAGACATTTACATAGTTTTGCCGTTAATGAGGTACCAGGGAAACCACATGTACAGAAGGAATTAATGCCAAACTTCCTTGTCTTCAACATAGTCCTTAATCAGATAATATGCTTTTTTGATAAGGGCACAAAAGAAACAATTGTCCAGAAACCTGACCTTTAATGGTTTCATATTACCAACAGGCTAAAATCAATGCTTTATCTTGCTTTTGCTGTATCAAGAGATGTTTGCCCTAAAATAGAAAAAGTACCATAATAAGCCTAACATCATGCCTCTATTTCCCCGAACGGTTAGGCACCTATAGTACAGTACATATTCTGGCTATATCCGTTCAAAACCAATAATTGGGCTACTAAATAAGACTATAAATTACAGAACATCACGCCTGTAATCCCCGAATGGTTAGGCAGAGGTGAACCCACAGATTTAAGAGGAGGCTAGATACCACAAGCCGTCCGACCAAGCGTGCCCCGAAGTTTGTGCACAGCAAATTGTACACCTAGGTATTAAGCGTAGATAGATGTAGAATGCCCCTATAAGGGTGGCATGGTCATGCTGATCAAACTCTCTATAAACTAATAGATTTAAAAACAAAAAAAAAGTTTGTGCACAGCACAAATTTCGGGGCACGTTTGGTTGGACGGCTTTATTGTCCGAAAGACGTCCACTGCTGGACATAGGCCTCCAAAGGGGGGGTTTGCCATAATCACCACGCTTGGCAGGCGGGTTGGCGATCGCAGTATGGTGTTAAAATGCATAGAGAATGCTGCTGCCCATTCTCTAGTATGTCCCTTAGTCGCCTTTTACAACACCCACGGGAAGAAATAGTGGAGTGCTATTCTTTACGTCCGGCACCACACAGAGCCTGCAACTTCCTATTGCATGTCAAATGAAAAAATGACAATGCACATCCACTCCTGATGAAATCTATTAGCTCACAGATGCACTTAGCGATTGAAAAGATTCTGTATAAGTTGAGCACATCACTAAATGGCTGGGGTGAAGTCATTGTATACTCCATTTGAAATAAGATTAGACATTTAAATAAATCTTTTTTACAGTCCGTTCAACCGATTTTGACTTCTATTGCGTTGGTGGCATGACCACCAGCTTTAATGAACAGTTGGTATTGTATCCACATTTTATGCCTACCACAGAACAGAAGTCAAAATCGGTTGAACGGACTGTAAAGACTTTATTTAAATTTCTAATCTTTTTTCTCAAATTGAGTGTAGGTATAAAAAAGATGACACGCTCGGTTTTCATACTATTTAATGAACATGCGGTATCTAGCCTACTCTGAAACCTGTGGGTGAACCTGTAGTACACTCACATTTTGCCTGTTATCTTTACCTCCCATGTGTAACAGGGGTGAGCCTATTTCCATCAACTGGGCACAAATCCTGACTCCGGGCTGTTACTGTGGTTTTCCAAATGGAAAAACCCAATAACACTTTGCCTAACCTGGAAATGGAACCCAGCACCTCATGATCAGAAGTAGTCCTTGCAACAAGTAGACCAACGAGTTAGTAATATACAATATGTAACAAAAACCCTGTTGTTACTTCTACCTACGTTTTAAGAATTGTTATACATACGTAATAAAGCAAGTCATTTATAAAAACTGTTCAACAAAAATAATTAAAATAAATAATAAGGAAAATTACCAACTGATAAAATATTAATACAATCAATATTTGCCAATCATACAACATAGCAATAGTTACAATAAATGAACAATAGAAATTATTTGAACCGAGTTATATTTAGAAATAATATAGCAATGCACTGATAACAAGCTAGTGCCCTTCTGTTAATTACAAATATTTTACACATGCATTGATAATTATTATATTTATAAACACTACACATTCTTAGGGTTCCGTAATCAACAAGGAACCCTTATAGTTTCGCCATGTCCGTCTGTCTGTCTGTCTGTCTGTCTGTCTGTCTGTCTGTCTGTCTGTCGGTCGGTCCGTCCGTCCGTCCGTCCGTCCGTCCGTCCGTCCGTCCGTCCGTCCGTCCGTCCGTCCGTCCGTCCGTCCGTCCGTCTGTCCCCGGCTTAGCTCAGAGACGCTTAGTACTACAAATCTGTAATTTGGCACGGGTATACATAATAATCACGCTGAAAAAGTCGTAAAATAAAACCTTGAAAAACATTTTTTTTTAGGGTACTACCTCCCTTGCACGTAATATGGGGATGATATTTTTTTTCTCGTCTATACCATGGTGTGGGGTATCGTTGGATAGGCCGTTTAAAAATATTGTGGGCCTGTCTAAACCATTTTACAATTCAGGGATCCGTTTGCGTAATATTAAACTTTAAAGTGCAATTTTTTGTCAGAGTCAAGTGTCCCCCCCCCCCAGCCAGCTAAATGGTTGGTTTTGGATATCTGAAAAAAATCATGGCAGTAGTATATATAACAAAATTAAAAGTAAAACTATCACAGCTAAGTAGGCTTTACTAGTTTACGAGTAATAGTCAACCAACTTAAATTTGCAGTTGGAGAATTGACCGTAACGTATATCGGTGTATGGGAAAGCATGTTTTTCAACTACAATGTTAAGTTTGTTTTTTGGATAAATTCATCCCAACTACGGAACCCTTCATTGTGCGTGGTCCAATGTTGTGGCTATGTGTATGTTGAAGTCCTCCGAGAAAATTCCTGCACCTTTGCCACTACCTGTTTTGGATCCATCTGTGAAGATGCGCAGCTCTGCGGGGCACAACATCCCCTCGTAACAGCGATTCTCGTGAAGTTTGATTCTGTTTTTTTATCAAAGATAAAATGTTTGGGTACCCGGTCATTTATGGCTTTCGTAATGGGGAACTGTGTGTAGTGTGTCTCTCTTACCCCAGGGGCGGATCACCGCTGTGTATAGCTATAGTATAATTTTGAGGGATAGGCCCCACTTACGGTCCATCATTTTCTTGCACTGCCAGAAGGAGATGCAAGCCCGGTTTAGTTTGTTGTCAATTGACTACTCTTACTTACTGTCTATAATGACTCCTAGATACTTGACTTCATTGGCCAAGTCAAGTTCTGTATTGAACAGTTTTGTAGGCGGAAAGGGCCTAATGCTCGTTTTTGGGTAAACATGACTAGTTCAGTTTTAGTCGGGTTCACCGATAGGTCAAATTCTCTGCATCATCTTTTACGATACGTAGTGCCTGCTGAGTCAGGTTACAGATTGTTCCCGTCACCTTATCCGAAACAAGAATTTCGAGGTCATCTGCATAACCTATTGTATGATAGCGGTTGGCTTTGAGTTTGGTGATCAGGTCATTAATCACCAGGTTCTATAGAAGGGGGGGCAACATCTCTCCCTGGGGACAGCCTCTGGCTATCATGGCCAACTGCTGCTCATCTTCAAGGCGAACCACTCGTTTGCTTAACATGTATGTAATCCAGTCCGTTAGTACCTGTTCTACTCCATACATACAGACATAAAGCATAACCATTCTTTTGGTTTTGCCGTAGACGGGTAAATGACATGACAAATAATGACAATAAAATATGGCGTCAAAAAGCGTGTTTTGTAGCTTTGAACTTTTGTAACTTAAATTATTTCACTTTACTCTCATTTTATTTGCCCACAAGCTCACTACTGAACATAGGCCCACAAAGAGCTTTACAAGTTTACAACCTCCTATATAGTGATAAATCATATTAAACACTGGTTTTTATCATTCATAGCTTTCATCATAATTCATAACTCATATCGGCATAGATTACCAGATAAATCACTCCATGTACTTACGCCCGCTAACTACCTACCGGCCGCCGGGTCGCACGCGACCAGTGTTGCCAACTTAGCTCTTTTAGAGCTAAATTTAGCTCTATTTTCAATTAATCAGCTCCATAAAAACGATGTTAGCTCTTTAGCTCTTTAATTTTAAAATTTCAGCTTCATTCCAATGCATGAAAAACAAACTTCTGTTCTTCAAAATGTTAGGTGTGTATCCGAATTTCATGCAGACCAACGAGTAAAATAATACATCGAGCCATATTTAGTCTGTGATTTGAACTACGGGCGGGGAATTACCGTATAGTTTTATTTCGTTCGTTTCATTTATGTACTTACTACGTTTCGTTCGATAATTCATTCTTTGATTTTGATAATTGGTGTACGATCGTGGTGGAGTACTGTGTTGATTATTTGTGTAGTTGTAGTGCGAATTACAATAAATTAGTATAGGAAAGTGCAACAAGCAAAATGTCAGCTCTTGCAATGATTTCATTGCCATGGTCAAACGGAGAAGTAGAAAGAGTATTTAGCCAACTAAATATTGTCAAAAACAAATCTAGAAATCGACTTAAAAATGACACCACCAATGCGATTTTAACTGTCAGATCTGGATTACGACGGACAAAAAAATGCTGCCACGACTATAAAGTGCCAAAAGAAGTCATAAATAAAATTGGTACCATGGCAACATATGATGTGGAAAACCCAGGACCAAGCACAAGTGGATTACAATTAGTAACCCATAATTTCGATAGTTCTAACGACGAATAAAAAAAAACTCTCATTAATCTAACAAAAAATAATATCATGTTATGTTTTTCTATATTAATAATTAAAATGTTGATTTTTAAACTTTCTTTTATTTTAGCTCTTTTTTTTCCAAAAATTTAGCTCTATTTTAGCTCTTTTTCGAAGGTACTCTAGCTCTCTTTAAAAAACTGAGTTGGCAACACTGCACGCGACCCATTTCTCTTCTCAGTAGGTTGCCGACAGCGGCGAGGCGCGTACGTACGCATATATTTACGCGACGGCGCGCAGTTACAAAGCAAAACCCACTTTACGCTTGTAAGGTTAGGTACATTTTCGTTCTCAGCGTCTAGCGACTCGATGGTGTACGCTACGAGTATTATAGCAGTAGGTATTGAACATTTTGTATGTAGTGATTTATCTGATAATCTGTAATAACGGTGTACATAGCCATAATTTACCTAAGAATATGAAGTTTCACACTTGAATCATACTTACAGCAGAGCTTATATATCACTTTAATTATTCAAACTATTTGGGAATCAGAAAAATACCAAGAAACAGCTTATTTACAGTACTTTTGATGAAGTCTGCAACTTTTCCTTGATCCTAGTGTACTCAATGGGCGTAGTCCTACAAAGATCCATTTGAAAATGAGCTGTAAAGAAAAATACTTAAACCCCTTTTTCCCTCAACCATCACAAGCAATGATCTCTCAAAAAGCTTGTATCACCTATCATATTTAATAACGACTCTCGTTTTAAAACTGTCGCTGGAAATTACGTCTATCTCTTACTTACTCATCACATCTTGCAGATGCCTTTCGCTCGCTCTAGCGGACTTGTGACGTGCCTCGCGCACAATGGCGGAGGAGCATGCGTGCCTGGTGCGCGCGCGCTCCGATTCTGAGGGCTCCTCCAAACATAGCTTCGGCACTATGACGTACACTGAAGATAGACTTAGCGGTAAGTTTTATTTTATATAATTATTATCTCATCAAAATCGTTTATTTGCATAAAATGTTGTGGGTACAAAAGATGTTTTAAATAAAATTCAGGGCAAGAACACATTCCGCCATGCACTGATGGCATGTAAATATTTCAGTTAAACAATAACATACAAATTAATGACAATTTTTAGGTATTAATTAGAGTTTTAGCTTGAGAATTCTATGAACAAAAATAACAATTTATTAAAGTCAATACCAAATTGAATTAAAATTTTAAACACATTCCGCCTTATTACAAAACAAGATTTATATTTTGACATGGCTTAAACCATGGAGCTAGTTTTTGTAATAAGAACGTATCAGTGATTGAAATAACGTTCTTTATACAAAACTAAAACTTAGTTCGGTACTAAGTTGTCAGTTTTGTGTTTAGGAACTTTGCCATAGTCGGAATAAAGTTCGAAATTCAATAATGGCTCCATGTTTTAAACCTGGGTCTGAAGATAAACCTTGTTTTGTAATAAGGCGGATTGGGTAGAAGCATATTTAAATAGTAGGTAATGTACGAGTAAGTAGGAAAACGACGAGGTAACTAAACTAACTTACTTACCAAAGTAACTTAAAATAACTAAATGACTACATTGCATGTATCAGTAGGGGCTTGTGGCTAAGTAAGTAAGCCGTTGGTCCCGGCTGTTATCCGTGGATGTTTGACAGTCGTCACGGGTCGTCAGACGCCCGAAAGTCTCAACAAGCGGTATTGTATTCAGGGACCATTTTGGTTACCCATTAAAAGGGTTTTGGGTAGGGTTTTTCTAAGCGGTTAAACAAAAACCCATACGATATGGGTAACCCTTATGAACGGCTTAACTTAAATTTTGGTAATTTTGGGTTTTTCACAGTGTGGGTAACCCTTTTGAACGGCTTAATTTAAGCCATTCAAAATTACCCATACCGTATGGGTTTTTGATTAACTGCTTAGAAAAACCCTATCGAAAACCTTTTCCATTGAAAGGGTTTTCAATAGGGTTTTTCTAAAATGGTAACCAAAATGGTCCCTGGGTAGAATAGAGATAGAATTGGTCATGCTACGCGTGCTGAGCGGATATCGAAATAACATAATACGAGGGCGGCACTGAAAATTTCGGGAATCAAGGAAGTGACACAACATTACTATTTAAAAATGTATTTATTGCTTTTCGAAGTATTCTCCGCGAAATTTGACACATTTTTCTATACGATGGAACCAATCATTGAAGCAACCATTCCATTCGGAATGTGGGGTCTCCAAAATGGCCGTTTTGTAGGCGTCCACAGCTTCTGCAGGTGATGAAAATCTCTGTCCACGCAATTTATTCTTTATTTTAGGGAAAGTATAGAAATCATTAGGGCTTAGGTCGGGGCTGTACGGCGGATGGTCTAATAATTCTATGTTTTCTTGCTCTAAAAACTCTTTTGTTCTGTGCGCGGTGTGAGAACTCGCATTGTCGTGATGGAGGATGATGCGGCGGTTGCAGTTCTCTTTACGGAGTTCAGAAACGACCTGTGGCAAACAAATGCTAGCATACCATTCTTTGTCCCTCAAGCGGAAGAGTCGTAACATGGCCGGTTTTGGAGACAAACGTGGCCACCATTTTTTTTGCAACACTCCGTGAACGAACAATTTTTGTTGGCTTTAACTCATTTTCGAACACCCAAACTCGTGACTGGTTTTTTGATTCGGGTTCGTACGCGTATATCCAGGATTTGTCACCTGATACAATGTTGTATACAGCTTTTGAGGATCCTGCGTGGAATCTTTCGAGAGTTCTGACGCACCAAGTAACGCGAGCCGCTTTTTGCTTTTCACAGAGCGAATGCGGTATCCATCGGGAAAACAACTTTTTTACACCTACTTGTTCATGCAAGATTATTTGTATTTGACTCATGCCAATGTCTAAAGTTGCCTGAATTTCGCGGTATGTCACATGTCGATCTTCCTCAATCAGCTTACGCACAGCATCAACGTTTTCTTGGGTGACTGCAGTTTTTGGACGATTTTGACGGGGATCATCGACACGTCCACGTTGAAATTCAGCAAACCAGCGATAAATTGTGGTTTTGGATGAGGCTTCATCACCAAATGCAGAAATCATCCGGTCAACACACTGTTTTTGTGTTAAACCACTTCGAAAGTCATAATAAATCATCGAATTTTCTCGAGTCAATTCCATTTTCTCAACGACTAAACAAGTTTGACAAAACCTTGTGACAAGACCGAGAATCTTTTTTTAAATAAATAAATAGTATTCGATTTTTAAAACCAAGGAGTTTTCAATTAAAAAGATTTTAATATGACAGGAACAGTGGAAATATTCCATTCCCGATACTTTTAGTGCAGCCCTCGTATTATGATTTTTTCATGTTACTGGGTTTCAAGTAGGTATAGGACCCATTGAATGGGTTATCATGTAACCCTTTCACTGGGTTTCAAGTATAAAACCCATTCAATGGGTTATCATGTAACCCTTTCAATGGGTTATCATGTAACCCTTTCAATGTGTTTCTAGTATAAAACCCTTTCAATGGGTAACATCATTGTAAAGGTAACCTATTAAATGGGTTACCCCTTCGAAACGCTTAACTCTTAACCGGGGTTGTACGGTCCCTGCTTACAATTCCTTTTGCTTCGTTTACGTTCATACATCTGGTCGTACACGCACGCCGGTTGCGAATACTACGCACTTGACTCTTCTAACCTACTATTCTATAATCCTAGCCACGGAGAGCGGTGGTGGAGAGCCAGGCAACACAAGCCACATGGCAGCTAGCCCACCAGACCACACCGCAGACGCTAATGAGAGCGGCGAGCTCCTCGACTATAACGATTCCAGTGTATTGGAGCAGTTTCACGAGGATGCGCTGCGACAGGTATGCTCTTAGTCTATAAAAATAAATAAATAAAAATCTTTTAATTCAGGTATTAAACCAATAGTAAAATTTAAAACAAAAACCATCCATTATAAATTTAAATTAAATTACATGCATCAAAATTAAATTAAAAATTAAATGAACTACATTCAATTAAATATAAAATATATCAGGGTCTTAGCATGTACACACAGCGAAGTATTACAGACACTATTTGATTAGTACATGCACATAGTCGAGTCAGGAAGGATGCCTTGAGTTTCCTCAAGAGCCCGTAAAAATCGGTAACTCTGTTTTCAACAAACATGCCAGTCGCACTATGCCGCCAGGGCAGCTTTAATATAGCTCTAAAGGCGTTATTATATTGTACCCGAAGAGTGTTATAAGCACTCTTCGTGTACATGTACTAATAACGTGTATAATATACAGGGTATCAAAATACCCATCACTACGCATTCTATACGTCTATACTCCATTTGAAATAAGATTAGAGATTTAAATAAACCTTTTTTACAGTCCGTTCAACCGATTTTGACTTCTATTCCGTAGGCTTAAGGTTGGCATTAAAAGCAAACACATGGTTACAATACCAACTATTTATTACATTTGCCTTTTGTCATGCCACCAACGCAATAGAAGTCAAAATCGGTTGAACGGACTGAAAAAATTATTAAGGTTGAACCGCAGTTTTAGTCCTCGAAATTCATATTTTCTAACATTTTTGCAGTGTCAGGCTGTATCTTGATCAAAATATGGTTCGCGGCCATAAAACATATGTATTTACAGAATTATAATCATTAGAATAATAATTATATAGCATTTGTTCCATAAAAACAAATCTCGTTTCATGCAAAGGTCTCAACAATATGTGTTAAATAAAATCAAAAATTAAAAAAAAGAGAATTAAAGCTAAACATGCAGCACGCACGAAGGCAAGCGAGTGTGTGAGTGAGTGAGGGTGTGTGAATGTGATGATGTGTGAGAATATTAACGCAAATTAACATAAAAATAGGGAGCCTCCTCTTAATTCCGGGCCATGTTGTATACACCAGTGGCGAAAGCACCATATAACACGATTCCTACCGGCTTCCGTCTTACTACAATGTAAGTTATTTAAATAAATCTAAGTAACTTACATTGTAGTAATTATGGTCATGTAGTAGTAGATAAATATGCCTACATTATAAATAATTGAATGCCTAATAGAAGAGATGTCAATCGTCATTGTGATAAAATATGTAATCTGTATTATTGAACAAAGAAACTAAATAATAAATAATTGGTTAATGTGAATTGAATTGAATGTATTGAATTTAAGAATTGGGTTTAACTGTGATTGATATTGAATGTATAATTGTAAAAATAAAAATATTTGTTTCAGTAATAATAATTGTACCCAAAATATTTGCACGCCATGAGAAATGGCAGACATGTAGTGAGCCACTCATATTTAAGATCTTGCATGCATTAAATTCTGTATGTATACACCATGTTTGACCAAATAAAATTTCTTTCTTTCTTTCTTTCCCTTCGGAAGTTCGCATCAACAATTGTACCGCTATTGAAAAATGCCACAGTCAATAGTGGCTACTATTGCCAAAAAATATAGTTACACTACGGGTATTTAATTCACCATAACATTCAAACAGCAAAACGCTTATTTTATTAGCTTTGAATTGAAATAACAAACAAGAAAGTTTTGTCTGTGTAGTGATGCGTCTTTTTGGTTCTGCTACTTGACGATAGATGGTGTTAAGTTCAGTAAAGGAAAGACTTACTTTTAAGTAAATTAATTAATTTTTACTTTATTGATAAGTAACTTAAAATCGGCTTCGCTGCGGCTTTTCTCATACAAAAATTGACACCTCGCCGCTGGTATACACGTCTGCCTAAATCTTACGGGAATACAGATGTGATGCTATGTTATTTTGTGTAATTCTTTTCACAGGCTGGTTGCGGTTTGTCCCAAGCGCGGGTGACGTTGGCAGTATTTCTGGCAATCTCGGGCGCTTCGCTAGAGTTGTCTGCGATACCATTCATATTGCCTTCTGCGGAGATTGAGCTGTGCATACTGCCACATGAGAAGAATTGGCTTGGTGAGTACACAGCGTTTTTTTGCATTAAATAATCCAAAACACAAATAAAAATGTCTTATGAATGAATTAATGAAATGCACCGACCATAGCGTGCTTAAACCAGACTCGATTAATCGAATGAACCCATAGATTCACACTAGCCCCTGGAGCCTCATGTATCATGAGACTACAGAGACCATTGTATATCAATATACAATGAGTAGACCGGGGGGCGCGTCTTAATAAAATCATCCTATTATTATTAACCCCTTTTCACTTTTACGTTTATTTTACGAGTGTATTTTTGCGGCAGCTACTAATGAAGCTTGTAGACCTTTACTTCTCGTTAACATTGTTTTTTGAAAGGCCACAATAACTAAAAATATGTTATTATATATTTTATTTATAACACCTAATAAACTTCACGAATTCCTGTCCTTTCTTTAACTTTCTTCTAAAGAGATATGTTTATAATAAATTATGGCAATAACCATAGAATAATGACAAACAATAAAAGTGACCATTTTTTTGTTGCACAAGTGTACTATGCGCGAACTTACCCCCCACTACCCCAAAACCTTGCCAAGTGACGTGCCGGTGATTGTATCCATATTTGTGCGGAGTCTAGTGTTCAGTCGCTTCAAATTATCGTGTTTGCTATGGCCTATGACACTGTGAAGCTAGGGATGCGTTCCGAGTTGCGCTGTAATCGATTTGAGCGCGCTTACACCTGTTCCGAATTAGCGTGAACGTGAAAACGATGTCGCGTGAATCGTCATAGATGACGTCATGACATGCGCCATCTTGCGATAACGCCGACCATGCCCTAAATTAATATCACCGTAAGCGCTGTCATAAATGACAGTTATGCTGTTTTATATTGAGTCTCATCATAACTTTAAACCAGGGAGACCATTTTGATTACCCATTGCAAGGGTTTTCGATAAAAACCCATACGGTGTGGGTAATCCTTTTGAACGGCTTAGTTCTCTTGCCATTCAAAATTACCCACACCGTATGGGTTTTTGATTTTTCTAAAGTGGTAACCTAAATGGTACCTGGGTAGAATAGAGATAGAATTGGTCATGCTACGCGTGCTGGGTGGATATCGAAATAACATAATATTATGATTTTTCAAGTCACTGGGTTTCAAGTAGGTATAGAACCCATTGAATGGGTTATCATGTAACCCTTTCACTGGGTTTCTAGTATAAAACCCATTCAATGGATTACATCATGATCATGGTTACTCATTAAATGGGTTACCCCTTCGAAAGGCTTAACCCTTAACCGGGGTTGTACGATCCCTGCTTTAAACTAACGTGGCATTTTCGAAATTGTGCTTCTGGCTACAGTCGCTACCTAACCAAAGAAGAAGAAGAAATTTCTGGTGTAAACACAAAAAAATACTGTAATCCAACCGTGAGCGCGTTCACGAGCATTCCGAATTGTTGACAGCTCTCAGCTGTCATTAATCGTGATATCTAAATCGGAACGCAAATTATTGACGTGAGCGCTGTGAGTGATTATAGCCTAATTCGGAATCCTAGATAATCGGTTTCCAGGTATTAATTATACATTTGACGAGGCTCGGACATGTTTCCTTTTTTTTTTCACAGTAATGATAAGCTTGGTAGGCGGGTCCCTAGGCGCGGTAGGCTGGGGCGCCTTATCCGAGCGACTCGGTCGGAGACGATGTCTCGTTTCGTGCCTGGCCGTCAACGCCGTGTTTGCTGCTATAGCTGCCTTCATGCCGACTTATGGAACTTTTATGATGGCCAGGTAATAAACTGCTCAATATGATTTGTAAGATGTTGCCTTTGACTAACTTCTTATGATTCTGCTATTTGACATTAAACTTCACTATAGCTATTCATAATTTGTGAACTATTGTACGAATCTCCAAACAAAACTGTCAAACAGATGAATTGTCATCATCATCATCATCATTTTAGCCGAAAGACGTCCACTGCTGGGCCTCCCCCAAAGAGAGGGGTTTGCCATAATCGGCAGGCGGGTTGACGATCGCAGTATGGTGTTAAAATGCATAGAGAACGCTGCTGCCCATTCTCTAGTAAGTCCCTTAGTCGCCTTTTACGACACCCACGGGAAGAAATAGCATGGTGCTATTCTTTACGTCCGGCAACAAACGGATGAATTGTACGCAGATTATAATAATATGAATTCTCTGTTTGTGACCATTTTACGATTTTTAATATTCATAATATTATCCTAATAAGATTCTGCCAAAGCGGGCTTTTTAGAATCCCAGTACTTAGAAGGATGAATAAATTATGTTTGCTTGTCTTATTTTTATTACAGATCAATTTAACAAAATTGTATTACTTTTTAGTCACCTGCAAAGAACGGTTAAAGTTTTTTAGAGTTCCGTGCCCATAGGGTTCCAACGGGACCCTATTACTAAGGCTTCCGGTGTCCATCCGTCTGTCACAGGGTTGTATCTTTTGAACTGTAACAGGTAGACACTTGAAATATTCACAGAGTATGTACTAGTATGGCCGCTATAACAACAAATAAAAAAAATAAAATAAAGTTAAAAGGTGTCCCCATACAAGAAACGTGTTTTTATTCCGGCGTTTATTTACTACTAGCTTTCGCCCGCGGCTTCGCCCGCGTGGATGTCGAAAAAAAGCAGCTTCTCTGTCAGCAGCATTCCTCCAAAACATTATACCATATCTTAGTTGGAACCAACGTAAGCGTGGTAAGCAGATAGGAGTGCAGTTTGATTTACAACTTTACGAAGGATATTTATAGCATATAAATACAAACTTCGTTTTGTACATACTTGTTCAATATACCTACGTGTCCTCCTCCATTTCATGTCTAAGTCTATTTGTAAGAAATTTTGTATTGTTTATTTTGTCTACGTTTTTGTTCTTAAATAATAATTGATGTACCAACTTTTGAGTTATTCAAGGTACGCAGTAAAATTCTCCCGAAAACTATGTACCCCTTTTCCCGATTCTCGAAAACTCAATATGAGGTTTGAGTTTCGAGTTAATCGGACCGCGCGTTAAAATTCTTTAAATACAAACCATAACACTCCCTAAAATCCTTTTGAGGGGTAGTTTTGAAAAACGCAAAAGTTATGACAAACTTTGTTATTTAAGTAATGACTGCCTCGTTAGTCTAGTGGTCACAGGCGCGAGTGCTGAGCCTGAAGGGTGGGTTTGATTCCCAGGTCGGGCAAAGTGTTATTGGATTTTCCATTAGGAATTTCTTAGTAGCAGCCCGAAGTCTGGATTTATACCCGGTTGATGGCAATAGGCTCGCCCCCTATTACATGGGACTTAAACAAAACTGTCGAAATGTGGGTGTACTAAAGATACACCTCTACCTAACCCTTTGGGGATTGCAGGCTTGATGATATTTAAATAAGAACTCGGGCCAAATTTCAAGTTTATATATCAAAAGAATTAAGATTCTGTTCATACAAACTATATCGCCCCTTTTTACGCACTCAAAGGGGTAAATTGTTGAAACATCGTTTTTGACGTTTCTATTATTGGATTTATAGGTTATTTATACCAATTTTCAAGTTAATCATGTCACACAGTAGAATCCTCCCTTGTAAATTGACTATCCCTTTTCACCCCATTATTAGGGGCAGATTTAATAAAAACCGGATAAAAGTTATTCTTTATTTTTTGTTTTCAGTATAAATCCTGACTTTCAAGTTAATCGGACCACGCTTTAAAATTATTCCATAAAAATTTTGATGTCCCCCAATCCCCCTTTAGGGGGTAGTTTAAAAAAACAAAAGATCACAAACTTTATATTTTACTTAGGTTAGTATTCGTGCCAAGTTTCAGGTTTATTAACTCAAGGAATAAGGTTTTTCATACAAACAAAATCCCCCTTTTCACCCTCTTAAAGGTTGAATTTCCAAAAACCCCTGATGACGTCATAACTTGGGGTTAATCAAGCCACACAGTAGAATCCTCTCTTGTAAAATTGAGTACCTCTTTTCAACCTGTTAAGGGTCATTACCGCACGGTCTCCCGTGAGGCGGCGAGCCTCCTTGCCGGACTGCCGCCGTGGGATCTGGAGGCAAAAGTCCTTGCGCACATCTGGGAGTGGCGCGAGGAGGCGAAACGCAGGGTCGAAACTCTGCTGCCGCGAGAAATCCGACGGAGCTCCGGCGGGATCTCATGGTGGCATGGAGAGTGCGATTATCGCAATCCAGCGCTGGGCACGCCACAATTGTGGCGATAAGTCCCCTCTTTGAGGAGTGGCTAGAGAGGCGCCACGGCGTCCTCACCGGACACGGTTGTTTCGGGAGGTTCCTGTTCAAGATAAAGCGGGAGGAAACGCCCGGGTGTCACCACTGTGTGGATCGCCCGGAGGACACGGTGGAGCATACGGTGGAGGTCTGCCCGGCTGGGGCGGAGCACCGCCGAGTCCTCACGGAGGCTATCGGTGGCGGCGATCTCTCGCGTCCGGCCCTTTCAGGCTATGGTTCGGAGCGAGAGCGCATGGGAAGCCGTCACCTCCTTCTGTGAAGCAGTAATGCTCGCGAAGGAGGAGGCGAAACGCGTGAGGGAGAGGCAAGGTTCGCGCCATCGCGCCCCTAGTCACCGCAGGAGACGCCCCGGGCGTAAGGAGTCGCAAGCCGTCTTCCGGCCACCATAGGCGCGGGCTTGCGGACGGTGAGCGATGGGAAGCTCGCCGTCCGATAAGGACCAGGCCCAGGTCGACGGGCCCCATGGCCGGACGGCTTCCACGCGCGCCTCAAAGAGATGTCAGCACCAACTGACGGGGTCTATTAGTACCAATGCCTGCCAGGGTTGCGAGTTTGTCCAAAAGGGATATCGTGGCCCAGGCACACAAGCAACGGACGGTGTGTCAGACTTTTACTGACTAAAACCCACCCGTGTTGGTGGGTTTTAGTCATTAAAAGTCGGACACGCCCTCACGCTCCGCCCAGAGCGGGAGACGTTATTTGATAATTTCCCAATAAAAAAAAAAAAGTGGTCAATTTTCAAAAACCTGATAAATTCTATTATTTATTTTTGGTTTACAGTATAAATACTGAGTTTCGAGTTAATCGGACCGCGCGTTAAAATTCTTCCATACAAACTTTGTCATCCGCAAATCCCCCATTAAGGAGTAGTTTAAAAAAAAACAAAACACACTTTATAATTTACTTAGGTTAGTATTCGTACCAAGTTTCAGATTTATTAACTCAAGGAATAAGATATTCCCCCTTTTCACCCCTTAAAGGTTGAATTTCGAAAAATCCTTTCTTAGCGGATGCCTGCCTCTAGTTTCCCACCATAAGCCGAAATATTAGTGATTTTAACTTAAAAAGAACTTTCATTAAAAATAAAAATTTATCCCTTTTTTCACCCCTTAAGGGTTGAAATTCTAACAACACCGTTGCATTAGCTTCCAACCATAACCAGATAATATATTTAGTGTTTTTTTACTTCGAAAATGAGTAATTACTTCGATACACAACTTAATCCCCCTTTTTAACCCTTCGGGGGTAGAATTATCAAAAACGCTGAGACACGTATAAATTAATTTTCAATCGTCAGCCTATACACCAAATTTGAAGATCCTAACTTCAAAACTGACGGACTTTCATATAAATTCCCGTCCCCTATTTCACCCGCTTAGGGGTGGAATTTCGAAACACCCTTTCTTAGTGGATACCTACTCTTTACAAAGAACACACCCTCCAAATTTCATGTCTCTAGGACCAGCGGTTTAGGCTGTGTCAGTCAGGACTTTGAATTTTATATATATAGATATTTAAAAAAAAAAAAATTGTTAAATATTGTACGGTGTTACGGAACCCTTCGTGTGCGATGTTGTTGTGTGAATAATCAGCCTATAATGTTCCCACTGCAGGCCTCCTCTCTGTGAGAGGGAGTGGGCATTAATCCACCACGAGGGCCCAGTGCGGGTTGTATTTCGTGCAAATCAAACAATGTTGCTTAATACAATAGGTCTATTGTTATCCATGTTTCGATAGTTTTTCCAACTCAAAAATACGAAACCTTTGCTGCCTTCTATCAAAACAAGATTTATATTTTGAAATGTCATAAACCATGGAACCAGTTTTTGTAATAAGAACGTAACAGTGATTGAAACACCGTTCTTTATAAATAACTGAAAAATTAATTCGGTACTAAGTTATCAGTTTTGTGTTTAGGAACTTTACTAAAGTCTGAATAAAGTTCGAAATTCAATAATGGCTCCATGTTTTAAACCTGGGTCTGAAGATAAACCTTGTTTTGTAATAAGAGGGTTGGAGTTCAACTCGTGATTTTAAGATCTATTCGATCCCGAAACTAATTTGACGAACCCAAAACTATGCACGTAATTACAGCCGTAATTCAATCAATCAACTCAGCCTATAGCAGTTCACTGCTGGACATAGGCCTCTCCCAGGCTGCGCCACAACTCACTGTCCTCCTTCGGCATTTAGTCTGTCCCAGCCACCTTTTTAAGTTCGTCGGTCCATCTACCTGGTCCTACACTACGCTTGCCAATACGCGGTCTGCAGGACTCGTCTGCTCCACCGGCCATCGGTCCTTCGACAAACATGGGCAGCCCACTGCCACTTCAGCTTGCTTACTCCGCAGGCTATGTCGGTAACTCCGGTTCTCTTCCGGATAACTGTATTTCAGATCTTATCCTTCAAAGAAACTCCGAGCAGATCCCGCTACAAAGTGCGCTGAGTGACCTTGAATTTGTGGACAAGCCTGACTGTCAGTGTCCACGTTTCGGCACCGTATGTCATAACGGGCAGGACGCACTGGCCGTAATTTTTGGTTAGTAAACATGAATTTTCTCAAATAATGCGCAGAAATTTAAACAAAGTAAAATATTTATAAATTCCTGATTCAATGCGGAACAAAGATATATAATTTTTCACGCGCCAATACATTCCTTCTTTTTTTTTTTTTCAATAAACAGCTTTCACATGTGGAAGCAATAAATATATTGAGTATTGTTCTATTTGCAAGCAAGTTCCAAATTTAAATAAAACCTTTGATAAGTTACCTCCTTGGTTACCATATTTTGTAGTGAAAGATCGTTCCATTTTTAAATTACACGATAGATATGAGTTAGCTGGAGTTTACTATGTAATTTACTTGGCCGCTAAACCATGACTCATAAGGATTTTCATACAACTTTTGGCGGCCGCTGCTCGCATGTATTTGGCCAGTACAGCAATTTCGATTTATCTCGAAGAAGGTTGCCGAAATAATGCTTGAATTTCCAAGCATGTTTGAAAAAATACGTTTTATCCGTTAGATTCTGCTCTTCAATCGGCTCAGGCGGCATAGTCCCCACGTCGTACACGTACGCGGGCGAGATGTGGTGGCGAGGCCGGCGCGGCCACGGGCTGGCCATCCTGCCGGCCGCCGCCGCCGCCGGCGCGCTGCTGGCCGGCGGCCTGTCCGCCACCATGCTGCCGCAGACCGGCGCCACCACGCTCATCGAGAACAAGGAGCACTTCAGTGCCTGGCACAGGTATGTAGTCACGGCCTGGCCATCCTGCCGGCCGGCGGCCTGTCCGCCACCATGCTGCCGCAGACCGGCGCCACCACGCTCATCGAGAACAAGGAGCACTTCAGTGCCTGGCACAGGTATGTAGTCACGGCCTGGCCATCCTGCCGGCCGGCGGCCTGTCCGCCACCATGCTGCCGCAGACCGGCGCCACCACGCTCATCGAGAACAAGGAGCACTTCAGTGCCTGGCACAGGTATGTAGTCACGGCCTGGCCATCCTGCCGGCCGGCGGCCTGTCCGCCACCATGCTGCCGCAGACCGGCGCCACCACGCTCATCGAGAACAAGGAGCACTTCAGTGCCTGGCACAGGTATGTAGCCACGGCCTGGCCATCCTGCCAGCCACGACCTGGCCCTGGATTTTACGAAGTCCTGACTTTTTTCCTGTGGGGTTATCTAAAGGGACGTGTTGTGGTCTATCTTGAATACGAATATCAGAATATTTGTGACTTTTAGCGGTTAGCTAATAAAGCGTGCGCAAATTTATTAAAAAACACTATGAAAAGGGGTTCCATTTTAATAAATAATAGTTTAAAAAACTAAAAAACACGCTTTCTTATAGAAAACTAAATTAAAAAGTACTAGTAATACTTAATAGTAATTAACAAGAAATTTATATGTCAATTCTTGTAAATATTTTATTGACAAATATTGGTAAACACAAAAAATTCTATTATTATTAATATTTTTTTTGTTTATTTTTATTGGTAAAATAATCAGCTGTTCCCTACATTTTGACGAGTTAATCGAACATAAATGTAGGAAACAGCTGATTATTTTTCGCGATTTCAGGTTTGGTCCCATAGTAAAAGTTGTTCATAATAATGAGCACAATGACCCCTTAAGAGGTTGTGCGTTCATTCTGGGACATGTTGTATATCTCTATAATTAACTGTACTATATTTTCTTACAGGTACCTTCTTCTCTGCACCATACCGATCCTAGCATCATTGGTGAGTCTGATCTGGACCCAGGAGTCACCTCGATACTTACTGGATGTCGGCAGAGAAGTCGATGCTATGGTTGTGTATCAGGTAAAGTATATCAAGCATACTGGACAGGTCCCATCAATCTGTGTGATTCTTTCATCAAAATATCATTTCAGGCACCAATCTACATGGTCTTCACATGATTTGACCAAGATTATGTCTGGACTTTGAAAGAGACTGTGACCTCTGAGTTTGTTTCGGCCTTTCTTCTCAGAGTAGTCAGTTACGAAACGCCGACCTCATCTAGTTTTTTTTTTAATATGATGGACGTGTAAAAGTGTTTGTCAAGTACAAACCTACTTACAGAAAATAAATCATTCATTTATCATTTATCATTGTCTTTATCATTTATCATTGTCTTTATCACACTAATATTATAAAGGTGAAAGTTTGTGAGTGTGAGTGTATTTGTTACTTCTTCACGCTCAAACGGCTGGACCAATTTTGGTAAAATTTTGTATGGAGGTAGCTGACACCCTGGATTAACATATAGGCTACTTTTTATCCCGAAATTCCCACGGGATCGAGAATTACGCGGGTGGAACCGCGGGGCGCAACTAGTTCTTTCATAAATAAAGAATGCATTGTTTGTAACAAGTTACAAAATTTTAATTATAATAATAAGTTTGGATGACCCTGTTCCCGATACCGGTGGGCTACTATTTTTTATATTTTATCTAAAAATATTCAAAAATGTAAATTGTAGGTCATAAATAGCAAACACATCAATTTATCACAAACTGTCAAATTTTCTCATTCTAATTTGAACTTAACTGTCAATGTTTTAAGGTTTAAAATCATTTGGAGAAATTTGACAGTGTTGTGATGTGCTGGCTACTGTACATAATATTCTTCAAGTCATCGCAATAATATTTTTTATATACAATATTAGTTTAAGTTTAAGCGAAACCCGAAACACGTGTCTAGTATTTTTATGTAAGTAAAGAATCTATGTACAAAATTTCAAAACAGTATCATGAAAAATTACAAAGTTATAAGGTTGTTATGTTACCGGGTTGTCCGTACAAAAACATGCTAACGCCGCCCCCGCGCCTCCAGGGTCGTCTTGCGCTCATTGATGATATTGAAAGAGAAAGGAGGGCGCTGTCGGTGAGAGCTAATATGATCGCTCGCAGGTTTGTACGTTGTTCGAAGGCAGTTAACAGAACCTTATTTCGTGCATATTGCACCTCATTTTACACGTGCAGCCTGTGGGTAGATTACACTCAAAAGTCGTACAGCGCCCTTCGAATTCAATATAATAATGCGTTCCGGGTATTGATGGGGCTGTTCCGCTTCTGTAGCGCATCGGGGATGTTTGCTGAAGCTGGTGTCGATTGCTTCTACGCTACGATGCGAAAAAGATGCGCCTCCCTGGTGCGCCGGGTGCGGGCCAGCCCCAACATTAAACTGCAGTGTGTCGCGAGCAGACTGGACTGCTTGTGTGTGAATCGCTGCTGCAAGCTTTCCACATCGGTGTTGAGCTTGTAGCAGGGATTCTCATAACTATGGGGCAGGTGTTTGATTAAATGTGTAGGTTTCGTTTTACTAACACAGATAATAAGAAATATTGTTTACTAACACTTTTTTGAGTCTTGTTACTTGTTTATTAAATATAAATAAAAAAAAAAAAAATTGGCAGTAGGTACCTAACCGTACGGCGATTGTATTGTAAGTAATTATATGGTGATAACATTTTCCATCACACTTAAATATTTTTGAGGCAAAATATAACATGGTGTAAAAATTATTGAAATAGATTCAGTTCCTTAGTCTGAACAAAATATACTCAGGTTAAAATAATGTTGTATATTTTTTTTTTGTGCGTATTTAATATTTTTTGTACATGTCGTAGATTTATATCAAAGATTTTTCTTCCTATATACTTGTTTTTTTTTTAACGTAAATATTCTCTATTTCTCCGCAGAATATACACAGTAGCAACAAGTTCCGTCTATGCGGCAATGCGCATGTAAGCGCAGCCAACGCCGAATACCGGTTAGGAGAGCTCGCGTTACCGGGCAAAAGGCGCCCGCCTGCCCTGCACCACGTCAGACACAGCGTGAAGATGGTAAGTGTATTGAGAGCTGAAAAGGCATTAAAACAAATGTTGAAAAAAAAAAACATTTTACATAAAAAAAAGTTTATTTCAATAATTGTTTACAATGATACACATGTTTAAAGGCTATACTAGTTTCCTGTTACAAATGAATTAGACATATGTAGCCGAACTAGGCAAAATCCTGTATTTCGGCTATCAGCACCAAACCCCTCAAATAATTATTAACATTTTTTTTTTTTTTTTAAACGTTGCCCACACTAGGAATTTCTCCTGTATCGTGGGTGCGTTTACAAACATTTAAACTCACATACACAAACAGCCAGACCCGGAACAACTACTTGTAGGTCATACAAATATTTGTTCCGTGCGGGAATCGAACCCGCGACACACAGCGCAGCAGTCAATCGCTTAACCACTGCGCCAACCGTGTCGTTGTTAAAAATAGCCATCAAGTAGCTGTAGCTTTATTTAAGCGGGCACGCCCATTATGCCTGGAGGCTTTTATTTAGATACGTTTTGTTTACGTTATTTCTGCTTGAGGATAGTTTTCGACGATTATTATACAGTATGTAACAAAACCCCTGTTGTTCCTTTTAGAGACGTATACAGACTACAAGCACAACATTGGTGGAATTATAATTTAAAAAAAATAAGAATTGGCTAGTCGAGAAGTCAAAATCAAAGAACTAAAGAGGTAAGAAATCAGTTAAACATTACAAATATTAATACATTTTTTTTTTTTTTGTTGAACAGTTTTTATAAATGACTTGCTTTATTACGTATGTATACCGATTCTTAAAACGTAGGTAGAAGGAACAACAGGGTTTTTGTTTCACATTGTATATATATATTTGTATAATGGTGTGTGCTAGGTGCTAGCTAACATAAGGCAAATAATTTAATTTAACGTTTTGTGTTGCGTAAAGCAAATTATTTTATATTGTGTTGTATAGCTTCAAGTTTTATATGCGAACAGACAGCTGTGCTGCTGGGGAGTTTGTTGCGCCACTTCTTCCCAGCTAAAGCACTAGGAAGTGGTGAAGGGCGGGCGTTTTTGGGGGATTGTCTCATGTAATTTTGACGTTCGAAAAGTGCTGATTCTCAGCCTAGTTTGAATAAATGACTTTTGATTTTGATTTTTATATAGTGAGTGTA
The DNA here is from genome assembly GCA_948098905.1 of Tiliacea aurago. Lineage (NCBI taxonomy): Eukaryota > Metazoa > Arthropoda > Insecta > Lepidoptera > Noctuidae > Tiliacea > Tiliacea aurago. Next base: position 10,751,875 of record OX402603.1, on the reverse strand, counting down.
AAAGGCATTTAAAAAAAAAACACATACCTACATGGGCACTTATGAAACGTCAGCTAGGTCAGTCGTCATCATTTCAGCAGAAAGACGTCCACTGCTGGACATAAGCCTCGCCCAAGGGGTTTGCCATAATCGCCACGCTTGACAGACGGGTTGGCGATCGCTGTATGGTGTTAAATTGCATAGAGAACGCTGCTGCCCATTCTCTAGTAAGTCCCTTAGTCGCCTTTTACGACACCCAAGGGAAGAAATGGGATGGTGCTATTCTTTACGTCTGGCACCAAAAATTCACATAAACCTACATGGGCACCACTTAAGAAACGTCAGAAGCTAGGTGCACGGTTCCAATTGGTCGTTTCCTATGGAGAAGAGCCGGCAAGAAAATCTACGGTTACTCTTAAATAACTGGCTTTTACAATGTTTTCAAATTACAGTGTTAAGACGCAGATATATGCCAGTGACCTTGAGTGGTTAGCTTGCGTGTTCTGTACTGAGCTCACGCAACGCGTCGTACGTTCAGCCAGTAATGGGACTCCCCCATGAAGGAGCGCTGTCCCCATTTTGACGCATTGTTAATTTATTATACATAAAACAAAAAGTATTTTAATAAAACGCGTTTACTAAAATATCAATAATTAAATTATCTTTAAATTGGTGAATGTTTCAGAAAAATACGCTTGGTAGATTTTGCGCCATTCTCAGTTTTTTATCTGCATTAGACATAACTTTACAAATTAATGTCCCTATGTAATATAAATATAATCTAAAATATTCACATATTAAGTTATTGAGAAAATGCTCTAATTTAACATATTATACAACCTGTTTTTTTTTGATATCCCATAACTCTAGGGTTATATTCTGTAGGTATAAATAATACTAAAACTCCTAGAATAGGTGGTCCAAAAATGCATCGTTTCGGAGATATCATCAATCATAATTAAATTAGGTCAAAAATTGTCACCAGTATGACGAATCTTTACTTTTGCGAGGTTGCCAAACTTCGCAGTAGTGTAGTAAAATAAAATATGTAGGTATGTTGGTATCGGGGCTTCCCGGCGGCAGCTAGTGAAGGGACGAAAGAAAATGCGACGTTGTCATATTTCACGTAAGGGTGTTTTACATTAATAATCGTGACTTTGCCGAATTATTTTGTATGAAAAATGAAAAAAAAAAAATAACGAAGGATTGGAACATAACTCATATGCCAGTTGATTCTTTGATATGGCCTCAATCATACCCTAGAGTTATGGGATATCAAAAAAAACACGTTGTATATTTTTTTCAAAATATTAACACTACTCGTTTACACGTGATTTTCAGTATAAAATCATTAAAAGTCGGTTATCGTCCCCTTAATAGGTATGGGAGTACAGTGTAGGCCCGTCAACAAGTGCCAAGTACTTAACAAAATAGAAAATGGTCTACAAATCTATAGCCTACAACGTGCTCGCATTCACAAATTATAAAAAAACCAGCCAAGTGCGAGTCGAACTCGTGCACGAAGGGTTCCGTACCCATTATCTATAAAAATGGCAAAAATATCACGTTTGTTATATGGGAGCCCCCCTTAAATATTTGTTTTATTTTAATTTAATTATTTAAACTGAATATTCTGTGCGAGTCCAAATAAATACTTGTTCTCTGCTCCAAAACTTAAAATGAAAAATAATCCCGTCCCCTTTTACATTCATACCTACGGGTCCGTTGTGAGGACCTACCAATCATAATCACATCTAGAAATCGCAGCGCGAATTTCGCTTCTAAACATTCTTGTTCTAAGCCGGCCAAGTGCGAGTCGGACTCGCACACGAAGGGTTCCGTACCATTATCTATAAAAATTACAAAAAAATCATGTTTGTTGTATGGGAGCCCCCCTTAAATATTTGTTTTATTTTAATTTAATTATTTATTTTTAAAGTGAATATATGACTAAATATTCTGTGAATATTTCAAGCGTCGACCTGTTGCCGTTATCAATATAGATATAGAGCAAACACGAGCAAAAAAAAAATCACGTTTGTTGTATGGGAGCCACCTTAAATATTTAATTTATTCGGCTTTTTAGTATTTGTTGTTATAGCGGCAACAGAAATACATCATCTGTGAAAGTTTCAACCGTCTAACTATCACGGTCAATGAGATACAGCCTGGTGACAGACGGACGGACAGACAGACGGACAGACAGACAGACAGACAGACAGACAGACAGACAGACCGACAGACAGATAGACAGACGGCGGAGCCTTAGTAATAGGGTTCCCCTTTTACCCTTTGGGTACGGAACCCTAAAAAACGATATAAAATATTATTAAAATAATAAAAGTTAAGTTAAAAGTTTACTAGAGAATGGGCAGCAGCGTTCTCTATGCATTTTTAAAACCATACTGCGATCGCCAACCCGTCTGCCAAGCGTGGCGATTATGGCAAATCCCCCCCCCCTTTTTGGGGAGGCATATGTCCAGCAGTGGACGTCTTTCGGCTGAAATGATGATGATGATGAAAAGTTAAAACAAGAAGAAAAATAAACCATTGTGTTACCCAGTAACTGGGTTGTGGAGGTCAGCAGATAGGCAGTCGCTCCATGTGAAATACTAGTATTCAGCTCACAGCTGTGTTCGGTTAGAATGAAAGGTGACTTATGAGGCCGGCGTTGGATGCGTACTTCATACAAACGTAATACCAAAATAATTTGTTAATCAAACATATTATTAAGGTAGTTTGTCTTTATTCAAATTGGAATACAGAATATCTAGGTTCCCAAATATATATTTTGAATGGACACTGATTTAAACAAGAGTTATGAGAAAAATAAGTTTTCTATAGAAATTTTGAATTCCTCATATCTCGTCTTTATATCATTGTCCTTCCAAAATATATATTTGGGAACATAGATATTATGTAATCCAATCGAAATAAATACACGCTAACCTAAGAATATGTTTGATTTACAAATTATTTTGGTATTACGTTTGTATGAACTACACATGCTACGCCGGCCCCTTAAAAAAACGTGGGTGTACAGTCGAGTTCTTTAATATATGAGCATGTTCATTAATCAAAAATATATAAGCAATGGTAAGTTTCATAAAACACTAAACAGCTTTGCCTTACAATAAATTGTAAACAATCTGTGACATCATAAATATGTGACTACAATAAATCAATAATATTGCTACAGACAAAGACTCTAAAAATTGTGCGCAATCCCTTGTTCATATTATTTAGCGCAAAATTAGGATCACAAATATCTATGCAATTTTTAGATGAAAAATATCTTGACAATTTGACATGACTCTAATTGCTGTCTTAAATTCTTTGAACAATCTCTTTACAGAAGTATATCCAATTGTAATCTTGTATCGTATTGTAAGTGGCCACATTTACTCGCCGCTAGCGGGGGGCGCAGGACTATTGTCCTGCGCCCCCCGCTAGCGGCGAGTAAATGTTCCTTCCAGTACGGAAAACCGGCTGTTAAAAACAGGCAGCTCCTGCCGCACCAGAGTCATAACCCGGTCTTCCGCCGGCAAGGGCAGGTCCTGCCCATGCTGCGCTCCGCCCTGGGGCCAGCTCCCCGACGCCGGGCCAGGTCCGCCCGGAACTCTACATTCTCCTTTCGGAAAAGCTCCATGGCGGCTGTCAAGCGGCCGTCCTCCGCCCGCATCTTGGATATTGCGTCCGACGGAGGCTCGACCTAAAGGGCCCTCGCTGCCGCCATAATGGAGGCCGTGGCAGCGTGTACGACCTTGTCTATGTTCTATGTTCTATGTTAGAAGGTTTGGTTTCCGCACTTAGTCCTTCATGTGGACCATTGTGCGTGGGCCATGGCGGCCGTCAGTGGTTTATTCCAACCAGCCCACCTCCCTCCAGAAGCTGATTAGATCTCCTGGTCTGCATAGGACGTCTGTGAAAGATCTGGGTGACCCAAGGGTTTCTGTTCTGATCTGGGTGACGCCTGTGCAGTCAAAGAGCACATGCGCAACGGTTTCTTCAGCCTCCATGCAAGCCCTGCACAGAGGGCTGTCCGTTATACCTATTGTGTGGAAATGTTTGTTCAGTGAGCAGTGTCCCGTTATAGTCCCCGTCACCAGGCGCAGGCCGTTCCTGTCCAGGCGTAGCAAACGTCTGGTTAGCCTGCCATCTAAGGATGGCATGGCTTCCCTGGATTGCCTGCAGCCCGGTGCCGAGGTCCACCAGTTCTCCGCTAGTGTATGGGTGAACTCCTGTAGCCACCTACGTAGTTGGTTAAAGGGGATGGGTACAATAGGTTCGGGTCCACAGGCTGGCGCGCTGGATCCTCTCCTAGCCAGTTCGTCAGCTGCGTCGTTACCCAGCGATCCGCTGTGTCCTTTTATCCATTGCAGTGTCACTTAGTTACGGTTGCACACCGTCACCCGCTCCAGTGCATTGTGACATTCTAGTGTTAGTCTGGAGGTTATATATTTTTTCTCTAGGGATTGCAGCACTGAGGCACTGTCGGACAGTATACGTATACGGGTGTCCGTAACTTTCCTGGCTTCGATGGCGTAAGCCGCTTGTATAATGCCCACACATTCCGCCTGGTAGACGGTGTTGAACATTCTAAGCGGGCTGGATATATTTATGTTAAAATCGTGTGAGAAGACTCCGACTCCGGTTCCGGAGTTGGTCTTTGATCCGTCGGTGTATACTCTCATCTCTCTCGTACGACCTTGTCTTTAGAGGACTGAATTGTCTTCAAGGCCACACCCCTGATTGCGGCTACCACGACCTCCTCAAAGCTGCTGGCCACTCCTTTCGCCTTGGACCTGCCAGCGACGTCCGGCTCACCACCCGATGAATCAGAGGGAGCCGCCCTTTTTTTTTTTTGAGTGGGAAATTATAAAATAACTTCTCCCGCTCTGGGCGGAGCGGGAGGGCGTGTCAGACTTTTACTGACTAAAACCCACCCGTGTTCCTTCATTTGCCTGTGTGCCAGGGCAAAGGGATATCCTTTCGGACAAACTTGCAACCCTGGTAGGCATTGGTCCTGACGGACCCCGTCAGTTGGTGCTGACATCTCTTTGAGGCGCGCGTGGAACACAACGCGCCGTCGACCCGGGCCTAGTCCTTATCGGACGGTGAGCTACCCATCGCTCTCCGTCCGCAAGCCCGCGCCTACGGTGGCCGGAAATCGGCTTGCAACTCTCGACGCCCGGGGCGTCTCCTGCGGGCGACCACAGGCGGCGCGAGGGCGCGAACCTTGCCTCTCCCTACCACGTTCCACCTCCTCCTTCGCGAGCATTACTGCTTCGCAGAAGGAGGTGACGGCCTCCCATGCACTCTCGCTCCGAACCATGGCCTGAACCAGTGCCGGACGTGAGAGATCGCCGCCGCCGATCGCCTCCGTGAGGACACTCTCTCCGCTCCGCTCCGCTCACGCTCCGCCTAAGCCGGGCAGATCTCCACCGTATGCTCCACCGTGTCCTCCAAGCGATCCACACAGTGGTGACACCCGGGCGTCTCCTCCCGCTTTATCCTGAACAGGAACCTTCCGAAACAACCGTGTCCGGTGAGGACCTGCGTCAGGCGGAAGGTGAGGACGCCGTGGCGCCTCCCCAGCCACTCCTCAAAGAGGGGCTTATCGCCTCAATTGTAGCGTGCCCAGCGCTGGGTTGCAACAATCGCACTCTCCATGCCGCCATGAGATCCCGCCGGAGAGAGGGAGCCGCCCTGCGGCTAGTGTCTCCGAGATCGAGCCCCTCCGTGACGAGCCTCTCGGCTCGCTGGACCAGTTGGGCTGGGCTGGCTCGGCTGGGCTCGCTGGCCTCCTGAGTGGTGCCCTCTACCCACACCCCGTCCTTGAACCCCCCCTGCAAGTTTTCTCCGGGCCGAGCTTCAACCGGCCATCAGTGGACGACCCCTGGCCGTCCCATGGCGTGGGGCGCTTCCTCAACTTTTTGGAGTTCTTCCCAGCCCCCACTTCTACGGACTCCGGAAGACCTGCGCACCAGATGCGGCGTCGGACTCCGACCCCGCATCACTCCCTTCCTCTTCGCTTTGTTGTTTGTAATTAGGTTTTTCCATATTTAATCCCAAAAGTGTGAAGGATATAAAAAGTAATCCTAGGCCAGCAAAAAGGCTAGTATGTCCTTACCCCCTGTACCTAGGTAATCAATTATTACAATTAAGTACTACGCAACGTTGTCAGATTGATATAGTCCTATTACGAACGGCAACATTGCATTATTACTCGTACTTCTGCTCCGGCAAGCAAAAATAAATTTAATAGTAAAGGCCATTTAGTTGAATATTCAAAGCTGTATGGATATTTACGAATCCTAGGTTGCACCAAATATATTTAAATCTAGAGTATTTAGATATTTTTGATCCGAAGCGCAGCCAGATATTTTTGAATGCACTAACGTAACATACTTATGAACAGTTTATATGATAACATTTTATTGATGTCTAAGTTTGTATAGAACTATAGGATCATTTTAACGCTTACAATATTTTGAAACATTGTCACTGCCAATATATTAGTGAACTCGACTGTACTATAGGTGCACCTCTGCCTAATTTTTCGGGGGAAGCAAGCGTAATGTTACGTTTGTGTAAAAAAAAAAATGTATTTAAAGTAATAATTCTTTACGCACGCTTGACTTGGGGAGTAAGCTGGTGAATGCGTGACGAGAGCGTTACAGAAACTGATCGTGCGAGGCGAACGGAATTTGTTTATATATTAAACATGGAACACACCGCGTCACCGCCGCGGGCCGTCCCGCTTAATAGGTACTCGTATTTTTTTAAATTTACACTGGCTGTTTATACATTTCTGTTTTACTTCAGTCGTGTGGTCTAAAGCACACTCGTTTTTTAGGGTTCCGTACCCAAAGGGTAAAACGGGAACCCTATTACTAAGGCTTCGCCGTCTGTCTGTCTGTCCGTCTGTCACCAGGCTGTATCTCATGAACCGTGGTAGTTAGACATTTGAAATTTTCACAGATGATGTATTTATGTTGCCGCTATAACAACAAATACAAAAAAACAAAATCATACGTGATTTTTTTGCTCGATATTGATAACGGCAACAGGTAGACGCTTGAAATATTCACTGAATCTTTAGTTATATACTCACTTCAAAAATAAATAATTAAATTAAAATAAAACAAATATTTATGGGGGGCTCCCAAACTGTTTCAATTTTTTTTTGTCGTTTTTATAGATAATGATACGGTACCCTTCGTGCGCGAGTCCGACTCGTGCTTGGCCGGTTTTAATTTTATTGTTTCGTTTATAACATCACTATTTTGTCTTGTCCTCAGTTCTGGCAGTCATTTTTCCAGTTGTTCTCGAGTGCGTACAGGAGTACTACTCTCTCGCTTGGAGGAACACTGCTTTTCACTATGGCGATACAGGTAACATAATTATCCAGTTTATACTTTAACTATCTTTTGCACGTGGCTTCGCCCGCGTGGAGGTCGTAAATCATCTCACGGGAACGTACTACTGGGATAAGTATCCTATGTACTAACACAGGTCATGGTCTACCCATGTGCCAAATTTCATCCTAATCCGTTCAGCCGTTTTAGCGTGATAGCGTAACAAACAAACAAACTCACTTTCACATTTATAATATTAGTTATAGTTGTGACCATCGCGACGTAACTATACTCCATTTGAAATAAGATTAGACATTTAAATAAACTTGTTTACAGTCTGTTCAACCGATTTTGACTTCTATTCCGTAGGCATAAGGATGGCATTAAAAGCAAAAACGTAGTGACAATACCAACTGTTTATTACAGCTCTCATTGGTCATGCCACCAACTCAATAGAAGTCAAAATCGATTGAACGAACTGTGAAAAAGGTTTATTTAAATGTCTAATCTTATTTCAAACGGAGTATAGTGAAGTAACCATACGACTTCGTACTCGATACTCACGATAAATCGATTCAAGTTAAATGTCTAAACGGGCCTATTATTTTTTGACAACTTTAGGATGATAATTCGTGTATAATTATAATTTTTATCTCACGAAGGGACGCGCGCTTTACTTGTGGTAACCAACTGTACAAACACGCTGTGAATGTGTAAAGACGAGTAGCGTCAGCACGTAATACACACACTTCTGACTTCGAAATTGTCTCGGACGGTCCTGAGAGTAGGCTTGTAGAAAAAATATCGATGTATCGATATATCGATATTTATTGTTCGATATATCGTAATTTTTCGGTGATATCTATTATTTTGATACATTGATATTAAATATAAAGTATCGAAAATGTATCAAATACGATAATATATATTTCCTTTTTTTTATTTTAGTTTAAAGTTTTACATCAGAATTAATGATGGTTCTATATAATTATATGATGATGATGATGAGGGGAATACCAGTGTTTTCTTAGAGAGTTGTCAGTTAACAAAATAAAAAATCAACCATATACGGTGAAAAAAAAGGAAATGTATAACAAAATCATGATTTGTTTGTTTTTTTTTTAGATCAAAAAAATCTGTCATAAACAAAAAAATCATGATTTTTATCAAACCTGCTGCGCAGCGACTCGCCTCATGTTCTGAACCGCCATAAACTTTGAATTTAAGCATTGCATTGTTTCCTTCCAAACTCATCGAGCCAGACATCGATCTTTCAATTTTAACAACATAAAATACAATTGATAAATAACGCAATGTAAAACATTCTCATTTTAATAATATTTGTTGTTGTTTCTTGTATTTGTGATCTACCCTATAACAAGGATCTCCATGCACTCAAACTGTATTTTTTCAGCATTAATAATCAAATGTATTATTTCGCTCTCCCACAGTACTACCTCGCCTCCTACATACCAGCAACTGTCGTTAAAATGGAGAGTGATCTCTACGAAGCGTCTAAACGAAGCATCGACAACGAGACATACACCGACATGCAATACAATACGACTATGGAAAATGTCGAATACTACAACGTGACGTTCAACAAGTGCACCATTCGAGATATGTTGATGTCGCACGTCGCGTTCAAGAACTGCTCCTTCACTAACGTGGCGCTGTCCAATATTAAGACGTCGTTCACTACCTTTGAGGGGTGCCTGTTTGTTAATAGCACGTGAGTAATACTTTAAAATATAATAAAACTTACAAATTAAGGCTTTTCTTCAATTATAATCATACTTTATCAGCGTCATTTTGACGGTGACGGTTTGAAAATGATACTATGACAGTGAGACTATGAAAATGACACTATGACGACACTGTGACAATGACACTATCGCAATGACAGTATGACAGTGACACTATGACAATATGTCGAATACTACAACGTGACGTTAATACTTTAAAATATAATAAAACATACAAATTAAGTAATTTCTTCAATTATACTCATACTTTATCAGCGTCATTTTGACGGTGACTGTTTGAAAATGATACTATGACAGTGAGACTATGAAAATGACACTATGACGACGACACTGGGACAATGACACTATCGCAATGACAGTATGACAGTGACACTATGACAATATGTCGAATACTACAACATGACGTTCAACAAGTGCACCATTCGAGATATGTTGATGTCGCACGTCGCGTCCAAGAACTGCTCCTTCACTAACGCGGCGCTGTCCAATATTAAGACATCATTCACTACCTTTGCCTGTTTGTTAATAGTACGTCGATAGACCTTTAAATGGTAATAAAAAATCTTGCTAAAATGTCTTGTAACGCGTCTCCTTAACAAAATATGTCACTATACATTACAATGTGTCTGAATACTGTGGCTAAACAACATCGTAATAGTGAAAAAAAAAACAGTATGTGACAACAGTTTTTTTTTTTCGATTACGAAGTTGGTCCCCAGGAGAAATTTGGTCAGTTTGATAGTCTGTACCACACCCTTAATTTTCGCCACATCGTATACAGACACACTGTCATCATCATACAACGATACTAGGACAAAGACACAATAACAATGATACTACGACTATGACCCTAAAAACTATGACACTATTTCGACACAGAAAAATGTCGAATACTACAATGTGACGTTCAACAAGTGCACCATTCGAAATATGATGATGTCGCACGTCCCGTTCAAGAACAGTTCCTTCATTAATGTGGCGCTGTGCTTTAAAATAATAGTAGAATTGACGCCGTTGTCAGCGATAATAAACGACGCAACTACATTTATTTGTGAATAGCACGTCAGCACACATTATTTTGCACGAGTCCGTTAAGAATCAGGAAAATATTGAGTGTTGAATGGGTGAATGTTTCGCGGTTCACTATGGCACTTACCTACCTATTTTCCATACCTTTATTTTTTTATTTATTTTCTTTGTTGTTGTTTATTTTTTTGTAACATTGCAATATAAATGTGGAAGCTTGTAATTAGCAATTGTCAGTTGTTACTTTTTTGTTACCATATACGTGTAATAGTCTGTAAGCTGTCTTTAAAATTGTAAAAATAAAATAAACTAGCAGTACGGCTAAATAATGATAAATGACGTTGAGAGCTAACACGTTCCTTATTAGTTTTTAACCGACTTCCAAAAAGGAGGAGGTTATTTATGTTCTTCCTGTATGTTTTTTTTTTGTATGTTCACTGATTTCACCTTGTGGACCGATTTTGAAAATTCTTTTTTTGTTTGAAAGGGTATGCTCTCGAGCGAGGTGGTCCCATTGTCACCAAGTCAGAATCTGATGACGGGATCCCATGGAAACCAATGAAAAACCTCAAATTTTATATACAATTGTTTACACTAAACCGGACAAGGGGTCACTGTACTCATCGTTTTGAACTTTTTCTATGGGCCCAACCTTGAAATCGCGAAAAAAAAATCAGCTGTTCCATAAATTTGTGTTCACTTAAATCGACAAAATGTATGGAACAGCACATTTTTTTTCGTGATTTCTAGGTTGGTCCCATAGAAAAAGTTGTTCAAAACGATGAGTACAACGACCCCTTTTCGGGTTTAGTGTAAGCAAAAACTAATGTTGTATATTTATTATATTTTTTACATTGTGTTTTTTGGGAAGTCGGTTCTTTTCTTAGAATAGTATTTAAATTGTGCGTAAATTATGTAATAGTGACCTCTAAGGTCGTGCTATGGATTAAGGACGCTATCACATTTTGAACTCGCTCTAGTTTAGGTATCTGAATCGCAACACAACAACATTACGCGCACGCACACATTGAAACCGCTGACCGCTCTATTTTATACGTAACTTAACTAATCTTGGTACATGAAGGTATATTTTTTAAAATTTTACTGGTATTGATTGAGTAAAGTTAGTTGTAAGTTTGCAATCGAATTTTAGTAACTGTGACTAAGTACTTTCTGCGTGATAATTATGTTTTTAGTATTTTTAAAATTCATCAACCATTACGTAGCGTAGGTAGGTACCCAAAAATTTCAAGCGCTGGCCATATGGATTAAATACCATATTTTTACATAAACTAACAACCCAAACTCACAACCTATTACAAGGAACACCTACGATTATCCAACAGGCTACTATTAGTTAGAAAAGATGTAAGTAGGTACTTGTAAATATTATTTTTGCTGGCAAATGTTTGAGCATTACATAATCAAATACTAGCCTGGGAGTTTATCGTAGACTTTCGTTGTGGTATTTAAAAATAATCATTCCGTTATGAAAATAGTAAGTATTTTATTTACAGAGACTGGGGCGCGATTTCAGTACTTTTGATAAAAATTAAAACCAAAGTAGGTAGTAAAAATATATTTTCATTTCATGTTTCAAAGAAGTTCAAATTTAGAATGAAGGCCAGCTCTTTCTAGGGTTAAGTACCCGAAGGGTCCAAACGGAGCACTATTGCTGTCACTCACGTGTCCGTCTATCACACAGGTTTAACAGTAAAACGGTTAAAGCTACAGTCTTTAAATGTTCACTGTATAAGCATCTTGTTAACCCTTGTTTTTTATTTATTCATGATGAGACACTTCACGCCGCGATCAAAAAGAGAAGTGTGGCTACCTACAAGGATTAGCTGCTCAAAAAGGAAATCAATCTCGATTATTTTTGTGCCTTTTGGCTTATATTCTCTTATTGCGCATTCTTGCTCCTGAAAATAAAAAAAAACCGGCCAAGTGCGAGTCGGACTCGCGCCTAAGGGTTCCGTACCATTATCTATAAAAATGGCAAAAAAAAAACACGTTTGTTGTATGGGAGCCCCCCTTAAATATTTGTTTTATTTTAATTTAATTTTTTATTTTATTTTAATTTAATTTTTTTTTTTTAATTTTTTTTTTTTTTTTAATTTAATTTTTTTTTATTTTTTATTTAATTATATATTTTAAAAGTCCCCGTTCCCGTTTTACCCTTTGGGTACGGAACCCTAAAAACGGTCAAAAGCGAGTCGGATTCGCGACCGAAGGTTCCGTACGTATATATGATGTTGATGATTTCTGAAAAACTGTGCTAATTAGAGACATCGTATTATTTTTCCTGTAATGTTTACATAAACTTCTATCACATGGAATAATTTCAGATTTTTATCTATGCAAACTTCGGAGATAAGGCCCCTCCTTATCTCCGAAGTTTGCATAGATAAAAATCCGTTTTTATAAAAACGGTTTTTTTTTACATTTTGCATCAAGTCGGAAACTATGCTGCTTAAATTTTTTTTGAGAAGGTGCAAACAGCGCTCTTTCATATGATACCCCACATGACCTAGTAGCCACATTTAAATTTTTTAAGACCCCCGTTTCAGTCTCTTTTGCAAAAAAGGTATATTTTTTTAAATTGATTTCTCGTTTGCAAAATAGTTGGGCAAACGTCATCTAAAACTATTCTAAATTTCAAGTTGATAGCATTAGTAGTTCTTGAGATATCCAGGTGAGACAGACAGACAGACAGACAGATTTATGAATTGACAACTAAGTCGATTTATCACCAAAATGTACATCCACCATCATGAATCAAAAATTGGATGGTATATTCGTAAACACCACCTTCAACACCTCCACAATTGATAACAATGTCGAATTTTTATAAAAAAAATACACCCGCCATCTAGGATTTAAAAAATTATGTCATACGTAATCACCACCCCCTAAAAACCCCAAAATTGACTATGTATCGATTATCTCGAAAAAAAAATATTTCCGCCATTTCAATTTGATTAAAGATAATATAATTATTTACACAATGTTTATCCGTAATCTACAACCATTATTTATACAAAAAATTACAACTATGTATTTATTTGTAAAACAAATTCCAATAATCATACTTTTATTTCGGTCCGAAAAAGTATCAACTTCGTCCACCCACAGTATACAATACAGCACACACTTCTGTACGTAAATATTTTTTTGCGAAAAATCGATACACCGGTGCTTTCACGAGCGCGTCTGAGCGCGGAATGACGAACCGCGAGTAGAAAATGTATGGAGAAATTTGCGAGCGCTTCTTATTTTAATCATAAATAAAAAAGTTATTTATTTACTTACAACATATTTAGTAGGCCGTATATAGGACTATATAAGCAACAATTTTTTATTGTTTGTATGTTTAACTATGCAGTGGATTTAGCTATATTGGTTCCTTTTCAGACCCATTTTTTTTTTCATTTGTTGATTTTATTGTGATTGTTGAAACGTATTTGTGTGAAAATGTTGTATGGGGCTATACAATTTTTATGGGCGTTTTTTGGAGATGAATATATTACCTTTAATTTGAGACAATGATATCCTTGCAGTTGTGACTCCTAATTCATTAAAATGGTACCTGAAAAGCACTGATATTTGAGGAAAAATGTGATAGCGTCCTTAACCTAGATTATAATTATAATAGTGACTAAAGAACGATGTTCTTTGGTGGGCGGAATGTCCAAACGATTCTAATATGTTGTGTGCGTACCTATCAATGTATGCGTGTACCTACCTAGCTATCGCTAATCACATAAATATAATACAGTCTACATCAGGAGTTGATTTTTTAGTGTCAATATATAGAGCGTAAGAATAAGGCGTTGTTTCTGTTAGCTACTCATCCCTCAAACGGAAGACAACGTAAACTGCCTGAACATATGCCATGACACGTCACGACACGTAGGGACATGAGACGTCTAGAAACTTGTGGTGCGTGATTTAATTACTTTTTCGTATTTTCCACAGAATAATTGACACAGACATGGAAGTAGGCAGAGAACTTGACGAGTGGTGCATATTTAATAGCACAATAATACGAGGCATGCGCGGCGGCTGCGCAAGACATGCTGACCTGACTTCAAAGCTGGGAGGGATGACGTCAGAGCAGAGCTACGTGTCGCACGCGATGTTCCTCGTCACGTTCATAGCGCTGATGCCGCACTCCATGAGACCCACCGGTATTTATAACGAAATCCTTAAGACCTGGCACTTTAAGGGCCTTAACATACTAGCGGTTTGGAAACGGCTGCGGGGCGGAGCGGATGCGTCGCGAACACGCCGCGGCTGCGCAGCGAGGACGTCGCGGATGTGAGGAAGAAGAAAGTGAGGCGGGGCGGCCGGGCTGGCGTTTGTACGAGACAGTATTCACGGCGATCTTGTTGCGCGTCCGCAACGAATTCGCTGCGCAGCCGCGGCGTGTTTGTTGCGCGCCCGCTCCGCTTTGAGGACGTTCGCAATCCGCTAGTATGATAAGGCCCTAAAACAAATTTCCACGCAAGCTCAGCCCCATGCTCTCCGCCACTCCGTTATGTGCTAAACGCTAACACATCAGTAATAAAGTTGAATATCACGTGCGCTCTTTGATCGTGTTCGAGCACGAAACTAAATAGCGTAAGTCTCAATTCTTATTTCGTTTATAACTAAAGTAATAATTGATCTAGAGAAAAAATATCTTGTGGCTGGATAATAAACTATATTTTGTTGTTGTGAATATTTATTTTAGACATAAAAGCCGAACAATCTTGTTTTTATTTGTAAAAAGAGTATAAAATGTATCAAGCAAAAATATTGCAATTACTTAACTGTCATGTACATGGAAAGAAAAAGATCCAATATATCATAATTATATTATACTAAAGTTCCATTTTGATTGTATGTGTGACAGTTTCAGAATATTAATGCAAATTAACGTAAAAATAGGGAGCCTCCTCTTAAATATTACACGTTCTTGTCATTTCCTTAGCATTGAAGTGAGAAGACGATAGAATATAACACTATAGTCTGTTCCACAAGTATCTCATTAAGTGTAAACAAACCCTTTTCAGGTTAAATTCTTGTGCAATCTCTCACTAAAGGGAATTAGTAATACATTAGTCTGTATTTAGAGTGTAGAAAGTAGTGCTCGGCGCTATGGTGTATATCTACCCTACCCTATCTATCTATATAGGGTATATCTACCCTATCTACCCTACCTACCTACCTACCTACCTACCATTACCCTACCCTTCCACAAATAGCCATTCTAGAGTTTTAGCGAGACTTTAGCTTCTACCATAATATACAACATTATTTATAGTATATGCGAAACCCGAAACACGTGTCTAGTATTTTTATGTAAAGAATCTATGTACTAAATGTCAAAACTGTATCATGAAAAATCACAAAGTTATAAGGTTGTTATGTTACAGTAGTACCCAATTGATATGGCTTACCGATGTACCTGCGCAGAAGGTGAATTTTAAAAGTGCGGGAAATGCTATTGACCAATCGGCACGCTCCACGCACCGTGGTTCTTTTTCCTGTACCGCTATTGGTCGGCAGCTGCCGCCATGTTAGCGCGCGCCGCGTGGCATGTTTGTCAGCCGCCATACTTCTGATCGAGTGCACGCTAGCAGCTCCAGTGTATTATGAACCTTATAATAGTGACCTAAGGTTGATTGTTAGTTTTAAGCATTCTTTCGTTAATCTTCGGGCCCATACTTTCTTTTCTGTGCGAACGAAGATTCACGACGCGCCTTATCAAATGGGTACCACTATACCGGGTTGTCCGTACAAAAACATGCTAACGATACTGCGATCGCCAACCCGCCTGCCAAGCGTAGCGATTATGGCAAATCCCCCCCCTTTTTGGAGGAGGCCTGTGTCCAGCAGTGGACGTCTTTCGGCTGAAATGATGATAGTGCTGGTGATAGTCTACATAGCGCAGAGTGAAAAAAGTAACAAGTCAAAATTGAATCTTTATTTTCGAAAGTCTTGTATTCGTCATGAAAAAAGCACCCCGAATACATATTTGACGGCACGGTTGGCGCAGTTAGTTAAGCGATGGACTGCTGCGCTGCGTGTCGCGGGTTCGATTCCCGCACGGAACAAATATTTGTATGACCTACAAGTAGTTGTTTCGGGTCTGGTTGTTTGTGTATGTGAATTTAAATGTTTGTAAACGCACCCACAATACAGGAGAAATTCCTAGTGTGGGGCAAAGTTTATTAAAAAAAAAAAAAAAATCTCTTTTTTTTCGAACTCGATTAAAAAAAACGTTTTATTTTCCCCTTACAGTGGCAATGTGCGGCGCCTGCGTATTGCTGTCTCCCTTAGTCTACATAGCGCAGAGCGAGACGGCGCTATACGTGGTTGAAGCGGTGTACCGGGTGTTCATTACGCTAGTATTCTTCGCTGTGGGAGTGAACGTTGTGGATACTTATCCACATAATTTGAGGTAAATATTTTTCTGAGATGTATGTTCTATGCGCGGCCTTTGTTCTCAGTGACGCCATCTAAATAAACCGAAGTTAGGTCCAGTCGTTTTACCATAACGAGATTGCAATATCGTAATGCGAACTCGGCTCGGGATATTTTTCTTTTATGGACACGAATGCGACTTGACTTGCAGGCGTACGTACCACACTAGCCTGAGCGACTTTTTCCCACTAGGACAAATGTATCGGATTATGATTTTGTTTGCTATGTCCCGTAAATAAATATTGTTAAGTAAATAATTTAATGTCTTTAAAAATATCAATTTTTTTGGCTATTTTAATCAATTGTATATATCTATGAATATAAGTTAAAGCTAAATATATAAATCGAAATAAAGCATGTTTTTTTATTGAAATATAAATTGAAAACATAAGCAATATCGAAAAAGAAAAATACACTATGAAAATTATTTTCTAAATACATGGCAATTTCATGTTTTATTGTTTAAATGCTGTAAATTGTGTATTTTAAAAACTAAAAAAATACCAAAATTATTCCCATATTTACCTAATATTATTTCTTACTTCTTCCTTTTGGTTAGGTGTGTATTATGAAACTAGACCGAAGCAGTGTTAGCGACAGTTTTGTATGCCGAGCGATATCTATCGTTTCAGTATTAAGAGTTTTTAGTACAAGTGGGATTTTAGTACATTACTGCAGCGGCCTGCAACAGGCAATGACGTATTGTAAATAGACGCGTCATACACGACCATTAGTGCACTCAAAAACAGCGTAAGCCATGAATGTAGCTACATACTTACAATCATACAGTGCGCGAAGAAAAGGAAAGACCTATAACGATAACTGTTGTTAGAAAGAGATGAACATACATATTTAGTTACGTCACTAGCTGCTGCATGTTCATTGGCGCGTACCCGTCCGTCACAGCAGTCAGGAAAAATGGCTGTATGAGTACAAAACAAAAAAAAAAATTTTATAATAAAAAAATACAATAAGTACTTATGCATGAAATGAGACGTTTTTCTGTACTTCCACAGTAGTAGTGTAATTTGTACATCGTGTATAGTCACGGGAAGGCATTTTCTTCACAAATAATTGCTGACAATTGCGAGTGATTGGGACGTGTAGCTGCTTCACTGGATGGCGCGCAACTAATTCCAAGTCGGGCAATTGCCTTGCTTTTACTTTGCCATTATTGAGCGCGGGTAACGCATCATTGGCAACAGGGGCATAGATGGACGAACGTGAAAATGTCCCATACGTCCGGTCCATAAAATCCCTCGTACAGTGGTACCCAATTGATAAGGCGCGTCGTGAATCTTCGTTCGCACAGAACAGAAAGTATGGCCCCGAAGATTAACGAAAGAATGCTTAAAACTTACAATCAACCTTACTCTACAGCTCAAATTTCATGTAATAAATAATGTGTAACTGTTTATTTTCCCAAATAAATAAAATAAAAATAAGTACATAGAATGCATACTAATTAGCATGCCATTTATTGTCTTATGTAAGTCTATAACAACAAAACAGTACAGTACAACACAGAAGCCATCTATAGCTTTGTATAGCGACGAGTCGTGGAGCGGGTTGTGGGCACACAAACGAATTATCTTTCGAGCCATATGCTGGGTGCTTGGCAGTAAAAGTGTGCCTGGTTACGGCCGAGGCTTGTATAGTACTTTTCTCAAATAATGCGCAGAAATTCAAACAAAGTAAATTATGTATAAATTCCAAATTCAATTACGAACAACGATCATAAAAAATTTCACGCGCCAAGTACCTATTCATTTGTTTTTTTTTTGCAGCTTTCTATTTTACAAGCCAGTTCGAAATTTAAATAAAACCTTTTGTTAAGTTACCTCCACAGTTGCCATGTTTCGTAGTAATAGATCGTCCCATTTTTAAATTACACGATAGATATGAGTTTATTATTTAATTTGTTTGGCCGCTAAACCACGACACATATCGATACCATCATTCGCAAACCAGCCAACTCCACATTTCGTCAAACACATTTTAAGATTTAAGATGTTGATTTTTTTTAAGATTTTTTTTTGTTTAACATTTTAACAGCTTAAGGTATTATCCACCAACGGTATTTTAGATTTTGTCATAAGTAGTCTAAACAAAATATAAAGTTTTAAGTATCTCTTGAAAATTTTCCTCCTATGGAGTTAGCTGGTTTGCGGATTAAGGTATCGATATGGATTTTCATACAACTTTTGGTGGCCGCTGCTCGCATGTATTTGGCCAGCACAGCAATTTCGATTTATCTCGAAGAAGGTTGTCAAAATAATGCTCGAATTTCCAAGCATGTTTGAGAAAACGACTTTTAATGCACGGTTGTCTGGCGGAAGAGCGTTGGCTTTCGGGTTAATCATCTGCCTTTTACCAACTATGCTGGGGATGGCTTGCAGTCTTAACTGGATGGAGATTTAAGGATCTTATCGACAACCATAATTGAATTTTGAAAAAATAAAAGAAGAAACCAATTTCAATATATTTAACAGAAAATTAAAAGAGTATCTAACACAAAAATGCTTTTACTCGGTCGCTGAATACCTAGAACAAACTATTTAATACAATAAGATAGCTAGATAAATAATTACATATTATAATATAGTCATAAAAAAGCACACTTAAATACTTTTATTATTATTATGTTACAATTATTATGCTATAATAATTGCAATAATTATTATAATATATACTTATAATAATTATTATTATTATTTTCTCCTTTATTTAGTGATTTATATATAAATTATATTTTTAAATATTAGAATATCAAAAAAGTATATAAAAACATTTAAAAATATAAAAAATAGTTTTCCGCCGGTAGCGGGAGCAGGGTCCAAGCTACCGGTGGTTAGGGCTCCAGAGATAGGAACCTCCTCACGATGCGAGCCGTATCGAGGAGTACTGCCTTCTGAATCAGGCCCTTGATCCAACCACCTAACAAGAGCCTCGAGAGATGTTAATCGAGGCTCTCGGCCATCAGGCCATTGGCCGAGACGACAATCGGCACAATGATAGCCGAGCTCACATTCCACATGTCAACAACCTCGTGTGCTAAGTCGAGATATTTAATTTGTTTCTCTTTCTCAGCTTTCACGAGGTTCTCGTCATGTGGAATGGTAACATCGATAATCATTGCGCGGCGCGCTAATTTATCTATCACCACTATATCAGGCTTATTGGCGACAATAGTCCTGTCAGTGATGATAGACCGATCCCAGTACAACGTGACATGGTCTTTTTCGAGAACTGGGTCGGGCACATACTTGTAATACGGTACCTCAGAATCCACAAGTTTATATTTCAAAGCAAGTTGCTGGTGAATAATCCTGGCTACTTGGTTATGCCTGTGCAAGTACTCCCCGTTAGCCAGACGAGAACAACCAGAGATAATATGTCTGATGGACTCACCCGGACGGTGGCATGCCCGACACACGTCAACCGTCCCATCCTTCATAATATGTCTCCGGTAGTTATTCGTCAAGATAACTTCGTCCATAATTGCATAGACAAAACCTTCGGTTTCCCCGAAAAGGTCTCCAAAACGTAGCCAGGATACGGACGCTAAGAAATCTACACCGGGCTCATGTAGAGCCCGATAGAAGCGCCCGTGAAGCTCCTTGCCTTGCCATATCTTCTTGCGGTCATCGGTAGTAAGTATTACAGGTTTGCGCCAGTTCTCTTTAGCCATGGAGAGCGGGGTGAGCCCCTTGTCCACAGCGACCACATCACGATGCATACTCAGTTCGGTTTTTAAAAAATATTCCCTGAGACTGCACACCTCGCGGTTGTGGAGGGTCTTCGCATTTAAAAAGCCTTGACCCCCGCACTTCCGCGGGATATACAGTCTCATCACCGATGATCGTGGGTGATGCATCCGGTTTGCGGTCAGCAGTGTACGGACCTTCCTATCCAGGGCGTCCAGTTCGGTCTGAGTCCATTTGAGTATGCCAAAAGAGTACATCAAAACCGGCATGACCCAACCGTTGAAGGCGCGCACCTTGTTTCCGCCCGAAAGAAGGCTAATAAATACATTTTTCAGGCGACCAAAGAAGCGCTCCTTCAGCGTTTGCTTCATGTCAGCAATTGTTATTTTTATTATTAATATGTTTTATTTTTTATGTTTTAAAACGTTGCCCCGCACTAGGAATTTCTCCTGTATCGTGGGTGCGTTTACAAACATTTAAACAGCCAGACCCGGAACAACTACTTGTAGGTCATACAAATATTTGTTCCGTGCGGGGATCGAACCCGCGACACGCAGCGCAGCAGTCAATCGCTTAACCACTGCGCCAACCGTGCCGTCAAAATGTTGCCGTGCCGTAACCGGGTTTCATGTTGGAACTTCCTTAAATTGTAACAACTAAATGTACACATGAATGCAATAAAGAATTTGAATTTCCCACAGATGCACAGCGCACGGTCTGATCCTATCAGTCACATACATGGGCGGCGCGGTCGTGCGCGGCGCGGGCGACGGCGGGGCCATCGTCAGCGCCGTGCTGTGCGCTGCGCTCGGGGCCGCGGCTACCGGCTCGGCCTTCGCTGCTCATATACATTAGATACAAGGTACGTGCAGATGTCCTGGGAATAGTCTGCGCTTCGGCAATCATCGTCTATCTTCGGAAATACGAACGCACGATGATGCGATCTAATATAGTTATAGAGCTGTTGTGTGTAGTGTGTGAAGTACTTCCGATTCCCTCCGATTCTGAATGGGGAAGGCAACTGTCAAAATGTTGCTGTCGTAGCTAGTTCCAAAAACAAGCTAATATTACAAGGCCAGAGGTGGTATTATATCATTTTTGTATTCCTAAATGCTCTAATGCTAATTGGAGTCCACCATTTTCTAAAAAAATCGAAAATTAGAAGATTGTGGCCTACAGCTATTCGTAGAAGACATGTTTTAATTAAATCGAGTTTGAGGTTATGTCGTAAATATTTAAAAAAAAATGATAACGAGGAAATAAACAATAATTAAGGTTTTAAATTCTGACTAAGTATTAAGTATATCAATTCGAATATTATGTATATTGATTTAAACTATTAATTTTAAAATCACTGAAAATAACGTAATAAAACCAAACTCATGAATGAACCATTGAATGAACATGAAATGGAATGAAAGGCATTGAATGGACGAAATGTCAAATTGAGTATACACCGGAGGGACCTAGCTATGGTCACGCCATCTACAAATAGCTTTGACCGGCCTTCCCCATTCAAGTACGTACTTGTGCCTATACAGGGTTATTTTTAAAACGTCAATAACCTCTTAAGGGGTCACTGTACTCATCATTATGAACAACTTTTACTATGGGACCAAAAATGAAATCGCGAAAAAAAAACCAGCTGTTGCCTACATTTATGTTCGAATAATTCGTTAAAATGTAGGGATCAGCTGATTTTGTTTTCGCGATTTCAGGTTTGGTGCCATAGTAAAAGTTGTTCATAATGATGAGTACAATGACCCCTTTTCGGGTTTAGTGTAAACAAAAACTAATGTTGTATAAGTGTATAATCTATGACTTGAGCGTCTGATGTGTATGGAAAACTTGACAGCTGACGCGCAGAGACGTTCTACGAACGCTGCGAGGTTCTTTTGGTGCGTGGCTAAAATCGGAACTGACGACAAATGACAATTTCTCAATTTTTTACCCCTAACTGTCAACGTCATTTGCCCCTAACTGTCAACGTCATTTGCGCTCCAAAAGATCCCTGTAGCAGTGTGACCTCCAGTGGCAGCTCGTAAGTAATTTGATTTCCATCTTTTCAGGTATTACGAGTCCTGTGGACTTTAAAATGAGTATTCCGAGAAATGAAACGTTTCTCTATGAAAACGACGACACTTTAATTATTGGCTTTACAAACAATTAAGTTTTAATAAATATTGTTATGCAAATAACTTTTAAATGTGACTAAAGTTGGGTCTTATATATTTGAATTTTACTCAAAATTAATTTATTCAAATGAAGCTGAAAATCAGCAAATTGTATTAATTGTATCATGACATCAAAATAAGTTGTCTTTGTTTTTTACCGACTTCCAAAAAAGAGTTTAAAATTAAAATGTAAAACTCAACTTTTAAAAGCGAGAAGCAGTCTTGCCATTTCGAATGACCTACCAAAGTATTGTCAACTGAATTCACTATGTTTTAATATTAACAACTAATTTTGAGTGTTGTGTAATTTTTGGTGGCTATAATGACCGGTTGCATTCTTCCATTCGTTCTGATAATGTTGTACGGTTGAAGCAAATTATGGTGAATCCACAGCCGTTGCCCGCGAAATTCTTTTTTTTTTTTTTGCAATTTGCAGGTACTTGTCAGATTGTATCTTGATCAAAATAATCTAAGTTAGATTTGTTCCCCAATGTCATGATTCCATGAAAAAGTTATTAAATCGGACAAACAAATCTAACTTAGAGAGATGTATTAATTTTTTTTTTCTCTACGCCTACGCTGTCCCACTGCTGGGCAAAAGCCACTCCTTCCATCCTTCGCGAGCCCGCGCGTCCTCCTTCCAGTTTTGCCGGAACCTTTCCAATTCGTCCCGCCATCTCCTACGTGGTCTGCCGCGACCCCGTCGCACTGTTTAAGGCCCACAGTTGGTCCGGCATGCGGCAGACATGTCCTGCCCAGTCCCATTTAAGTTAAGCAGCCTTTTGAGCCACGTCAGCTATCTTTGTTTTGGAGCGCAGTATTGTGTTTCGAACACGATCAGTTAATTTAACGCCTAGTATACTGCGCTCCATTGCATTGCATCAAACACATATAATTTCGTGAGCTATATTGATTATTAAAGGATTATACTCGTAATTTAGTTATTATTTTATTATAATTGCCGCGAATTGAATTATGATCAACATACAACAAAACAGCGCTGCAATTTGCAGAAACATAAGAAATTCTGAATTTTCGCCTTGCCGCCTTGACGGATCCCCTAAAAACTTGAGAACCGCATCCACGGATGTGAGCCACCAAAAATCCGCAACCGTATCCGCGAATAAAAAAATCTGCATCCGCAACATATCTTGTGTGTGCCACACCCTTAAATATGACCACTCATTTCTTATACACTCTGTATAAAGGAGTAATCGATTATTGTAAATCAACATTGACATATTAACATCAGCAATAACAACGCATTGCATGGAAAAGACAATTTCGTTTATATTTAAACTAAAATATAAACTCGCGGCTGAGTTTATTATAATTCATGTGTAAATTAGTGTAAATATTATGCTTAGTGCGCGGATTGAGAATCGATTGTTGAATCGATTGATAGTGATGTGCAATCGTCGATTCTAGTCCAGGAGTTATGAAAATTAATAATGCATAGTATATTTTTACTGTTTTCATAGTCCTGGACTACGTACTATATGAGTGTCATACGATTTGATATCCGCGTCACTCTCATGCCATAGCTACTCTACTGCACATGTGACTATAAAATACTGATATTGATAAAGTATTGCACTGAAATGTAATTATAACGGTCCTTAAGACCAAATTTCGGCCATGGCGACCAATCTCAGCGGAGACCAGCCAGACCTTTGGCGCGGGAGATATTATAGTTCACAAGTGTGTGCGCAGACACTAGTCCAATGGGACGGCAATAGACCGGAGAGAGATCCGGCGAACAGCTTAACGTGCTTTCCGAGGCCCGCCAGTATCACACCGACAACTTCCAAACTCCGGGGTCTTACTAATAATTTCCTAATGGAAAACCAAAGACACCTTGCGCGACCCGGGAATTAAACCCAGGACCCTACGGTCAGCAGTCAGGCTTACGACCACGAGATCAACGGGGCTGGAATGTACTGACTGACTACTTTAAAAAAATATTTGCTAAAATACTTTAAAATGTATCAGTGAAGTTCATGGGATTCGGGTAAAAGATAAATAATAATATTTATTTCTGGCTACAATAGACATGTACCTTACAAACCAACCTGTATAAAGTATTTAAAAAAAAGTTGAGTTAATAAATATAGCATAAAAACATTTACTGATACATAAATGAAGTAATGTTTCTAACTTCTTAGTTGTTATGAATGAGAGGTATCATATTACTTACGTTAAACACTTATTGCACTGTACAGCGCGATGATTAGACACAAACGCACTATAAAACACTTGTTCGTATTAGTCCATGATCCCAAGAACTATGTTTGCATGGCAATTACCAAACAGATTTCAGTTACATTTCAGTGCATACCACATTTTTATAAACGAAAACTACTGTTAATAATACCTCTAGAAAAATAACATTATCCCACTATAGCAAATAGATTTTTATACATATACCTTTTATAGTAACTTCTTAATCACGGCTTGTAGGACAAAATAATGACAGTTTTTGTAAACGACCTTGTGTTAAGCTAATATTATAATAATACTTGATAATAAATAATTAAAAACTATTTGATACTTGTCGTAAAAAAAATATTTTTACTATCGGTATAAAAAGCGGCGATTTTTTAAATTAAATAACTTCTTTATGGCATCGCGTAGACTCGGATAGAGTCGTGAGTTTCTACTTCTATCGTGTGGTGTGGGCATGGGCATACACATAACCTCTATTTTTATTGAGTTGGTATTTTGATTGTAAAGATTTTAAACAGGTAATATTAGTATTAATAAAAAACTTAACTTTTCTGATTAACAGAAACAACATTTTCTTCTATATTAAGTTTTCATTTTCTGTACATACACATACACAAAGTCGTTTATAAAAACTTTTAGAAGTCGCATGTGCAGTGAATTTGTCTGTGTAGCCATTAGAAAAACATTAAAATCCTACCATTTTATTATTATAATTTTCTACAACAGTCCTAATTATGTTTATTGCATATTTATGCAGCATTTTCTTTGGATAACTCGATTTATTTACATTGTTTTTGTAATTAATTCTAATGGGTACACAACAAGTGTTGATATATAAGAATATTCGAAAACGAAATGGTAGAAAATTTCCCCCTAATATTAAACTATTGGTAGCTTTAAATTTAGTATTTTTCAATTATTATTGTTATAATATAAAACGTATGTAGTGTATATGTTATAGGCAAACTCCGAAGCTCCGGCGCTCCTAGGTTGGACTGGTCAATCCTCAGGTCAGACTGAATGACTTAGTCAAAGCCCAAACAAATGTAAATTTTCGGATTTTCGGCCTTTGACTAAACAATTTTCGTCAAACCTGGGAGCCTAACTAACCTAACCTAACCTTTTTTTTTTTGACGCTGGGAAAAATGCATTACGCATACCCCCCATCGGGGGATGGGAGGGGTATGTGGGACTCCCCGGAAAATCCGGTCTGACTAATTGAAATGTATTTCGGGGATTGCCTGATGGCTTTGGCCAAACCTAGGATAAACCAGTCCTTCCGCGAAGAGACTGTGTATCGGACTTTGACTATAACATATATACAAAGCTGAACATATCGATGATGACTATAGAAAAAGGTTGTACCTGTATTTTCATTTTATTTAACCCTAAATGGAACAAACCGGCTGGCTACACAAAAAAGGAGGTTTTATAGCAGTATGAGAAAAATAATGCCTTGATGATACAATTTGGCAAACGCTCCAAAAAAAAGTTGATTCTATCAATATTATGATATACTTTTTTTATTACATCAAGAATTTGTTTAAAAACCCCATAATTTTTGTGTAGCTACCCAACATTGAGGATCTTATTTTAATCGAATTATCAATTATTGTTCTGAAAATTGAGGTGACAGGATAGTCGACAAATTGAAATACCTACCCTCAACAATATAATGTTTTGTTGGTACCTTTGTAAAGTACCTCTTCTTCTTCTTCGTAGCACTCTTGACCAGGGGCTGATGTGATTCGCCTCACGATTCCTCGCCATCTACTCCGATTTTTCAAGGGATCCCCCACTGCGGATTTAATTTGGCAGTCCATCTCATGGGTGAGTGGCCGCGTGGTGTTGTGCCCTCCACTCAACCCTGCACGACATGGCGCTCTATAGTCTCCCTCACACCTCGAGACGTGCGAAGTATTTAGGGCTGCGCGTTTGGACCAGAACTGATAGACGCTTCTAGATGCCGAGTTCTTGGCGTATAGAAATCTTGGTGTACAGTAACTACTCGGTTGTTAATTTGGCACATCGAATCTTAGAAAAAGCTTACTTAAAGAGGGCACCGCTCTTTTAACACAGTCCCCCTTATTACAAAACAAGGTTTATCTTCAGACCCAGGTTTAAAACATGGAGCCATTATTGTATTTCGAACTTTATTCCGACTATGATAACGTTCCTAAACACAAAGCAGAAAACTTAGTACCGAGCTAAGTTTTCAGTTTTGAAAAAAGAACGTTATTTCAATCACGGTTACGTTCTTATTACAAAAACTACCTCCATGGTTTAAGCCATGTCAAATATACAGTCTTTTTCTGCAGCTCGATGTGCCATTAACTCCCGGGTACGGTGTACCACGAGAATGAAAATAGTTTTGCCCCATATCACAATGAAATGATGGCTTCTAAGGATTTATATTTATGATGCTTTGATTTTTATTATTATCAGCACAATAACATGACGTGTCACGATTCTCAGTTATTTTAAAAAGTGATTTTTAAGCGAGGACGTGATCAACAAGAAAATTGAATGGATTCTAGTAGTCCCTTCCAAAAGGTAGTTTCGTATGGAGAAAAATGGGCAAGAAACCCCACCGTTACTCTTAAAATGTTTTACAATATTTTGTATACATTAATTAAACATTTGCACACAACAATACAACATTCCATGTTGCTGAGACAATGTTGTATAACTTTGTTTAATGGAATGAAATGGTTTTACATAAATTAGCATCCTTTTGATCACGTGGGAATAAGACACTTTTTAAAATAACCGAGTTATTCTATGAACGACTATACTATCACCTTGCCATTAATATAAAGTTAGTGTTGCCATATCTTGATTTAAGTGATATTATCATAGACTGCTTATTTCCTAGATAAAAATTTTAAAAGACATTTTTCATATACCTTCATGAGTTAGTTTTTTTAATTAAGTAATTTAATATCGATTGTGTTCGCTTTAAAGAGTGACTGAGGTTAATTTTATTTTTTTGTTGTTATGGTAGAATTTAAATATGTACATTGGCAATAGTAAACGTGTTTTTGGGAGATTTCTAATCGTCGTTCGGTAGATTTATGAAATTAAATTGTATGTTGTGAAATAAATTAATTACTATAAGAACAATATTTGTTTAAGAACCGTTTTTGGATACTGAAATTTCCCCGAAAAGGTGTAATTATAAATCGCACCTCCGCTCAAATAGTGTCATAAGTCAAAAAACAAAATATCGAGAAAAAAGCCTCTAAAATTTATTCTACGGTGATTTTGTAGAGTTAAAAAAAAATTGTTGCTTTTTTGACTTATGACTAGTTATGACACTATTTGAGCGGAGGTGCGAAATGTTTTGAGTTAATTCCATTTTTGTAAGCAAAGTAAGGTAATCAATCAATCTCTCTGAAATCAATGTAATTAAATCAATAAATAGTAGACTGGTATGGCATGATTTACAGTTATTAATAATTTATAACTGACAACCGTTTTGCTATTCATGGATTTGTGTTCCAAGAGCTAGGTGGGCTCATCGAACACAAAACCTAGCTAGGTGGGCTCTTGGACACCAAAAGCTAGGTGGGCTCTTGGAAACCAAGACCTAGATGGGCTCTTGGAAACCAAGAGCTAGGTGGGCTCTTCGAACACAAAACCAAGAATAGCAGAACGACTAAAATCTTATAGCCGTTGGGCTACTAGTGCTTCGAAGTTTAAATACTTTTAACTGTAAATCATATCTGTACTCAGTTTTAAATAATACATAATTATAATATTTTCGTTATAAAAGTCACTTGCCCAAATCAGCTTATAGTAGCGACAGTATATTTTTAATAATCACTATTTTTAACTCATTTAATTCAGTACCCGGTCGCAAATATGGCACATCGAGTTTTAAATACAGTTGCGGTTTTGTATAGCGTTGTCTTTGTCACTCATACAGAATTTTTCATCTCGCGCGCGCTTTACTTGTGCTAACCAAGTGTATAAACACGCTGTGAATGTGTGCGGGAAGACGAGTAGCGTCAGCACGTAACTAACACACACGCACTTACGACTAGACAAGGGCGAAATAGCTCACTGAAAAAAAAAGAGGGATTAGCTCTTTCACTTTAAAGAGCTATATCACTCTTTGACACATTAGCTCTTCTATAGCTCAGTGACTCGGACGCCGACTGTTAGCTCTTTTGACTCACGCCGCACGAAGGAGACGGCTAGGCTCGCTCCATAGCTCTTTGGAGTTTGTACTTTTTGTTACTCACTAGTTCTTCTATAGCTCAGTGAATTTACTTAGCATGGTGTCGCGCCATACTTATATAAGTATCCTTCTTGAATGTCGGCTGTCAGACGCGGACTGTTAGCTCATTTGACTCACGCCGCACGCACGTCGAAGGAGACGGCTCGGCTTGCTCAATAATTATTGTCAATAGCTCTTTGGAAGTTGGGACTCTGTTGTCTATCTCATTTGAGCTAACTGAGCTAGTTAGCGGGCGAGCGAGAGAGGGAGAGCGACGTCAATCGAAAAGAGCTAGTAGAGATGAGTCGTACTTGGTAAATTTTGTACTAAGTGCACCTAGTCCGATTCCGTACAAATACTCGATCCAAATACCAGGGGGCCTAAAATGGACGCTTTCGCAGAATCATATTATGATCTGCGTTCAATTCATATCCCGCAATTCATCTGTTTGACAGTTGTGTATGGAGTTTCGTAAAATGGTCCACAAATTAAGAGTTAATATAGTAAAGTCTAATGTTAAATAGCAGCTGTCAAACAGATGAATTGTGGGCTGTATGAATTGCACGCATGATTCTGCCAAAGCGTCCATTTTAGGCTCCCTGTTCCACCTAGTCCACGAAGTACGCATAGTCTGCTTAGTCTAAAGTCTTCGCGTACCGATACGTGTCTAAGATACGTACGTACGCAGTAATGAATTGATATCTTCGGTTCATACTTTACACAGGCTTAGGACTGTCAACGTAACGATTTATCTGCATTGTAGATCGTTGGCGTATTTAAAAGATTTCAATTCATTTTGCAGAGTTATCAGTTTTTTTAAACTTGTGAATGGATGTTTACGTTTTATGTGCTTTGTAAGGTTTGGTACAGAACTTTTAAACTCAATTAAAGATAAAGATAAATTTATTTGTTCAAACATGTGTAACATGCATGATACATGAATATGCCATTGCACATAAAGATGCAAACATAGTAATTGTATTTTACAAATGTTATACTCAGCTATTTGTTGGCCTTTGTCTGTAAAATGATACCAAGCGACACTACTTCTTTGGAAGCAATTTTTTAACAATAAACACTGTAATGTCTTTAAAAAAATAAAATCAAAAGTTCTTTAACCACATCATACATAACTTAAATTCTTTACGAAAACCGATTTCAAAATATTCTAATACGCGAGATTACATGCGCACTAGTCCGTACTTGATACTCAACTGCATCGGATCTAGTCTAAAGTCTTAATTCGTATCGAGTATTGACAAGTACCTAGTCTATAAAGTCTGCCTAGTAAACGGGTTGAAGTCCCGACTAGTGTCGAGTATCGTCCGACAAAGATGGAAAGACTGCGGAATAGTGTACTTAAAAAAGGACAGAATATATTCTTGCACAACACAAGTGCCCGTCACGTTTCTTTTATGTCCATTGAATATGATTCAAATTCAAATGACTCGACATTTAGCCAAATACGAGTGAGCGGCAAAGCAGGCGTGTGCTATCTCGCTTCGCTGCGCCGGTACTTCGTTTCGAGCGGGCCGCGCGGGTGCCGTGCGCCGCGTAGGCACAGTGAGACTAGATACTAGGTGGATCGAGTATTTTAAAAGTTGGAATAGGTGCGACCTAGTCTCATTAAATACCTAGTCCCTGGATCTGTT
Source organism: Tiliacea aurago (assembly GCA_948098905.1). Lineage (NCBI taxonomy): Eukaryota > Metazoa > Arthropoda > Insecta > Lepidoptera > Noctuidae > Tiliacea > Tiliacea aurago. Next base: position 10,721,291 of record OX402603.1, on the reverse strand, counting down.
CTAGTATATACGCTTCATCTCTAAGAGCTAGCTCGTCACTTACGACTTCGCCCGTGTCTCGGATGGTACCGAGAGGTCCTGCGGTTATACAGGGTTATTTTTAAAACGTCAATAACCTTTAAGGGGTCATTGCACTCATCATTATGAACAACTTTTTCTATGGGACCTAAACTGAAATCGCGAAAAAAATACCAGCTGTTCCCTACATTTGTGTTCGAATAATTCGTTAAAATGTACGGAACAGCTGATTTTTTTTTTCGGGATTTCAGTTTTGGTCCCATAGTAAAAGTTGTTCATAATGATGAGTACAATGACCCCCCCCCAGAGGTTATTGACGTTTAAAAAATAACCCTGTATACACACATTCATAGCGTGTTTGTACACTTGGCTGTGGCAGTCTCTCTCTATCGCTCAATGTGTTATATTTACTACAAGCTACTTCATTTGTTTATCATTCCCTTAGATTTCGACTGAACACTATGTTGAGCCATTATCCCTAGTCATTTTCTGTTAGTGAATGAAAAAAATAATGGCCTTTGTATAGTTAGCGTCCAAAATATGTGAACACTTCATGTAAGGCCCGGCGCCCATTGTCGGCACGGCATGGAAAGAAAGAAAGAAAAAAGAAAAATATTTTATTCGGGACACGCACAAGAAAGCAAGCAAGGCAAGGTATTTTTAGGCGACGAATAAAAATATAACATAACAGTATGGAAATAAAGTTCAAATTATTTCAATGTTAAGCATACGCATAATATCGCGGTATTGTTTTTGTACTTACGACCGTTAACATTGAAATTTCAACTTTATTTCCATATTATTAAGTTATATTTTTATTCGTCGCCTAAAAAATCCTTGCCATGCCGTGCCGCCAATTGGCGCCGGTCTTACGCTAAGTAAACGTGGACGAAGCAAAAGGAGTATGTTAGTATTGTACGTGGCGTTTTGAAGCTTACCCCTTGGGAAAAAGGCTCGAGTTTATGTGGGTTTTTTTTACACGACCTAGTAAAGTATATATTTATTTCAGCATTTAATCATCGTACATCACATAACTAGTTCACAAAAGAGATTTATCACGACTTTATACTTTACAAAATGTTTAGCATATTTATGACGCTGACTATATCTGCATTAAACATATTTTTTTTTTTTTTTTTAATATTATATTCAACTCAGCAGAAATATAATATGGACTTATTCCCTTCCGATTCCTTCTGAGCCAATCGCTTTATCGGCAGTCACGTTCAAATGGCAACTCCATATAATATTTCAGCCCCCACACGCAATGCTTTTGCTTTAATTCTGAACCAAATATGGCACATTTGTGATGATTCTTCCATATTGCATTTCAAAGGGAGGTGTCTAAATGTTCCTTATATGGAACATGAACGATCTGAAATAATGAAATTGGAAATGTATCTACGTGTCTCGCTCTCTGTGAATAAGTGTGAGCGAGAAGCAAACAATCGTCCTAATATTTCTGACTCTTCTTTTGTAAGCACGTGTATAGTAGAGCTACAAATTATAGAATAATTATACATCTACACATACCCGATTATATTTGTATATACACACACATGTCAAGTTTGTATTAATTTAAATATAATTACAAATTAATTAAAAACACGCAATATTTAGTTCGCAATGAACGACTTTAGTTTAAATTTATTCTTAGGTAGAATATATCTTGTAAAAGGTTTGTTTCGATAAAAATTATGATAATTTGAGTTGTACCGTCCGTTTTGCATATTATTATGGATTCTTGCAATATTATTTTAGGGCCAATGCCAACTCGCATAGGCCCTTAGACAATTTTAAATGGAATGAGGCACCAACCGACGAATATCCCTTTATGCGCTATGCAAGCACACCCAAGGACAACCCCCGGTTGGTGCAGGACTATTGCAGAATATGGAAATATTATTGATTCTTGCATATTATTAATGATCCGCGCATATTATTGTGGGTTCTTGCATTTACTGAATATAGTTTCTTACATTTGCAAAAATGATATATTGATTTGTTAATTTCTAATACATATTTATTTTATTTTTGGTTTGTTAAAAGCTCAAATTATAATTATTTGTATCGTTTCAAAGTAATTATCAATACGTTGCGCCATACTGAGGCTAATCTTTTGCGAGACAATGCAAGAAATTATAACATTTGACAGCTGTCAAAAACTTCACATTTATACTCAATCTTGCATATCTTAGTTAGGTTTATTGATAATACCGCCATCTGGCGGTCATGTTCGGCAAGTTTGTTACGGTTCGATTACACAATGGTCTATATTGGTTAATTTGAATGAAATTTACTAATGCCATCGTAGCAGGTGGTCTGTAGTTTTTGCCTACCCCATAGGAAGAAGGCGTAAGTTTATGTATGATATAATGGAATATTTAGATTTCTGAGGGCAAAAGTTAATTGGGCATTCTGCCCAGAGGCCAATGTTGGCTATTGTGTAAAGGCATCTTTATGTACGTGTGGCTAGTAGACGATATAGACTGAAAATTGTATTTGTCATCTGATGTGTGTAAATAAAGATCAAATATGTTCATAATTACGATTACTTGTTTTATTTCGACAATCTCCAAATATTTCTATCACAGTATAGAAAGTCAAATTAAGTTTTAATCTTGTAATTTCTGCCAGAACACAACAATGCAGCAGCAGAATTAATAATATGTACATTCCTTTCACACTATTTCCTACCTGATTTTGCATCACTGTCAAAATCAGTGATTTTTATTATCATTAAGAGGCTGGATGCGTAGTTCATACAAACGTAATACCAAAATAATAATATACGTAATAACGTAATACGGACACTGATCTAAACAAGAGTTATTATGGAGGAAAATAAGTTTTCTATAGAAATTTTAAATTCCTCATTTATCTCGTCTTTATATCCTTTTCCTTTCAAAATATATATTCGGGAACATAGATATTCTGTAATCCAATCGAAATAAATACACACTACCTTAAGAATATGTTTGATTTACAAATTATTTTGGTATTACGTTTGTATGAACTACGCATGCTACGCCGCCCCATATGGTTGCCGTTGAATTGCAGCCACTGAAAAGTCTGTCAAAATTACAATAATCTTTATTTTCCTTGGAATAAGGTTGCTGTTGCGTTGCGCTGCTGTCAGAGGTGAAATAACTAAGGGTGGCCGCAGATTTGACGAAAATGCGTTGTGCGTAACCTAGGTCGCGTCTATTCCCTCAACGCACTAACGCATCATCCGTTGAGTGTGGAGCTTGTCCAGAAAGGGCGAATACGCCGCGATTCTCTAGCGCGTATTACGCGCGACCGTTGCGTCCAGAAGGAGCGTACCAACGCGCGTCTATAAATATTTCCGTATCAAAATTTTGGCACTCCATTTCCCTCGATACGTGCACTCGCTCTGGAGTTCGCGCGTTAACTGGACGCAACAAGGCGTCTCGCGTATTGCGCGCGAGTCGAGAGTCTGGCGAACTGCACGCGATTTACGCGCGTATTTTGAACTCGCGCGATGTTTGTGGACGCAATGTACTGGCGCGCTAGTATCTCTAAGGTTGAATGTGTCATTATCTACTTGTCCATTCTGGCGTTACGCGACCGACGATACGCGACTCATCTTCCGTCAGATTTGTGCGAACACCCTAAGAAAGGATTGTACGATGAGTTGTGTTAATAAGGTACTCAGTATTCTGGAAATAAAAATACAAAATGAAACACAAATTATATTGACAATATAGTGTATATTTCTTAAATAATAAATTAATTACATTTATTTACATACAAGGCCAGTCCTCAGAGTTAAATATGAACGTGAACTAATTTATACTTCACTGAATAAGGGCTGGTACAGACCTGACGAGGCGCGGCTGTCTTTGCCAAACAAATATAGTCTCTCACCGAATGAAATAAAGTTGAAAATAAATAAACGTCCATTCGCCCGAGAGCATCTAAGCGGGAAGAGGTGTGCCTCTTAGGTTACAGTCAGGTTATTTATTTTCGACTCTATTATGAATAGTCTAATGTCGATATTTGTTTGGCAGTGACAACCGCGCATCGCCTGGTTTGCGCCGGTTCTAACGGGGGCGTCTAAGCCAGTGGCTTGCAGGTTTTTTGTGTATAAGAAAAATTACTGAAATAATACAACCAAATTTGATGACCGATTGAGGCAGTTGTTGTCATCGTGTTTTAACGACATGAAATTTATCTCGTCTCGTACCTACGTATATCTTGACTATTTACTTGTTGAGACTCGCCTGGCTCTATCGATCTCGCCTCAAGTTTGGTCGTTTATAATAATTTCGAGCCCCTAACCGCTAACTTAGCGTAAGCGAAAGTTTAACGAAAATGCGATTTTTATCCTACACGCTATTTAAAAATAGAACGTTTACGATAAAAACTCATTTTCAAAAAAATGCCATATCTTTAATAATATTTTAATGGCCTGGTTGCTGGTACCTTGTAGCTAAGTCAGTGACGTAGTGTCCCGATACTGCACAGATTTTTTCAAAGACTACAGATATAGATTATCCTAAAGGAGAACACCAATAACACTGCTCGACCTGGGTATTTTTTTATTTTATTTAGCAGTCGAGTTTCCGACCACTAGACAGACGAGCTTGAGCATGGAATAAGTAAGTACTTTTTAATAGTATGGAATTAGTAAGTACTTTATAATAGCATGGAATTATTTCATGATTAATATTGATCTGCCTTTAAGACTATTTTTAAATTTGAGCAGAGCGAACTGAGCAGTGTCCTGTACGATAATTTAGGGTTAAAAGTTGGGATCACACGTCAACATGCCGCTGTTTATACGTTTAAAAATTAATGCATTACAAAACAGTCATGTGATCCCAAAGGAGAATGCCCAAATCACTATGGGAAATAGCGCATTTAGTTTTAAACCGCGGCCATCGTTAAAACCTTAGTAGGTATTGGAAAAACCTATCACAAAAATGAATTGATAAACGATTTTTCTAAAAATGCAATCCAAGATGTTATATTTGAACTTGAATTTTTATGTAAAAAAATAAGCTCTAAGCTGTACAAACCTGCTTTTAGATGACATTTATTTTTTTATTTATGTTTTATCTATTTATAATTCGGTTCAGTTCAGACCGATGTCATGTTACCGGATATTAACTTTTGTTCGTCATATTATTCTGCATCTAATACTGTTTGATTGATGGCCGCGAAAAAAAAAATTGCAGAATTATATAGTTCTGATGATCGCCGTGTGAACAGGACAGGCAGCTTTATAGCAACGATAATATCGTCTATAAAACCTATCAAGCGAGCAAGGGCCAAAGCAATAAATGTTCCAGTGCGAGAAAGAGATCAATAAATAGAGCCATCTCATTCGCAACTGGACGATTATAGATTATCCTAGAGCTAATAAACCGGTAACTGGCCACTTTATTCGAAAATATTCTCGATAACTTCAATGCCTGTATTTTAGAACGATGTTCATTCATAAATATTCTTTTGAATCGGTATTATTGAATAACGGTACCGGTTTACCGGTATTTTATTTGTTATATTATTGAATGAAAAGCTTATTCAATAATATCATAAATAAATCTTTTAACATTGAAATAATTGAAAATATTGGCAAGACCAACAATATCAATGGTACAAATTAGTCATAAAATCTAACTAAGATCGCCCATTACCTGTGGACTGGCCTTAAGTTATAAAATAGGCGTAGCCGGGTTGTAAATATTCTATCCACATAAGTAGGTACTACTATCTTCTATATAGGCTTCAAGCAAACAAGAGGATTTTCTGATGTCATTACATAATGCATTTAATAATTAGTATCATAAAGTGCAAAATTGTACAACATCAAGTCGACACAAGATATCAAACGGCTCCTCGGGCGTCTTAGTGAGAGCTAGTTTACACTTTGAGATACTTATAATAAAGTCTATTATTCAATGCTATCAGAAAATCCTCCGCTCTGCGTTACTTGAGCCATAGATGATCGATAGTTTAAAATCTACAAGGTCTTTTTAATTACTTGGCAAAACTTCACAGCCCTGATAAGTTTCGGTAAGTAATAGATACACATGTATTTGTATTTATAGTTTTAAGTAAAACGCTGAAGAATACATTTTGATCGCGCGTAGTTGCTTGAAATTATAAAAAAAAATGTTTTCATTGCTTTTACATAACGTCAGTGGAGTTTTGCCAAATAATTAAAAAGAAGACAGAAAAATTGTAATCTAAACAATCGGTCGTTACATTACTACAATTCTCGCACCACATATTAATATTCCGAAATAATTATATAACTAACACCATTTACTATACTGCCATCTCGTTTCTTTTGAGAGCGAATGACAGGGATAGGAGAAAACCTGGATTTCTGAAACTCTGGCCGGCTCCACACGTTGGCCCCACCGTTGGTGCGAGCGTTGGCAGTTGGCCGGCGCGTGTCGTTTTTATCAAAGGAACCTACGCGAATTTAACGCTCGCGATTAGTCCATACATTGTCTGCTTGTTCAACCAACGTTGGGACCAATGAGTGGAACCGGGGTAACTCAAACGCCGACGAGTCAGAAACCGACGTTTTTTTTTTAAGCTTTCTACAATTTTATTGAGCCTCTTGTTCGATCAGAAGCCTAATTGAAGGAACTCGACTCATTTATGTGTCGACGAAATAGTTAACTTTTACAAAATTAATTTACAAAACAGTCCCAGCGTAACTTGAGTAGCTCCTTATCCTAATGAGCCCAGAAACTATCTCCTACACTAACGCAAGCCATTATAAATATTGTATAAAACCAGCGGGTAATTGCGTAACACACTAAAGTCCGGTCGCAAAGCAGAACAAAAATTCGTACAATGACCCTTCATTACTTATTCTATCGCTCGCTCACAATGATTGACGTCGCACACGCACATTAGAAAGACCTTAAAATGCGCGAGCGCGACGGCAATACAACTGTGCGCGATCGAGAGAGATAAGTAATGAGGGGTCATTGTACGAAATTCTTTCGGTTTCGCGACCGGACTTTATCAGTACATATTATCAACAACATTCATTGCGTTATTTACGTTGTTGAGCAAAAATATTTTTCGAGCATGTGAAGCAATGGATACAATATAGCGTCAAATTAAATTAGCAAGAGTATCATGATAAAACCCACAGATTTAGAGTAGGCAAGATACCGCACGTTCATTAGATAGTATGAAAACAGAGCGTGTCATCTTGATGACGTCACTCCCGCCATTTGGTGATGTGCTCAAAGTAAACAGAATCGTTTCAAACGCTAAGCGCGTCTGTGAGGTAACAGACTTCGTCAGGATTGGACGTGCGTTGACATTTTTTTTTATTTGACTTGCAGTAGGAAGTCGCAATAATGCCAGAAGTTTAAGCACTAGTTGATTCCCCATTAATTAAAACACTCCAAAATTTTATTTTATTGAATAACATCAAGGTTTAACATACCAACTCTTAACAGTGGTTCATAGTATTCGTCTCATATTAAAGTTAATTTGTGTTGCGCTTACTAACAATGTGTACTAACAAATATTTTGTGTTGTCCTTACAGGGGGCCTAAAATGGACGCTTTGGCAGAATCATAATATGATCTGCGTACAATTCATATCCCGCAATTCATCTGTTTCACAGTTTTGTATGGAGTTTCGTAAAATTGTCCACAAATTATGATTTGCTCTATTGAAGTCCAATGTCAAATAGTAGCTGTCAAACAGATGAATTGCGAGATGTATGAATTGCACGCATGATTCTGCCAAAGCATTCATTTTACGCACCCAGGCTACTCAAACGGATCCAAAATTAAGTTAAATTAAGTAGATCAGATTAAAGGCAATACAACCGGTCAACTTCTGTGAATACATTTTGTTTTTCAACCTTGACATTGGCAGAATCATCAGTAAAACGATGGAGCCATTACTTTAAAATTGGAATTGGATTGGCAGCACAAACTTCGGGGCACGCTTGGTCGGACGGCTTGTGGTACCTAGCCTACTCTAAATCTGTGATAAAACCCATCAGGTCTGCGGAGTTTCACAAATTAATTTAATTTGGCCCTGTATACTTCAAAATTATTCAGATTGTTATTGATATTGAGTTACGAAATTAGGTTGCAGAAAGCCAGTTCTTATAATAAAAAATCGTCCATAATTCAAGTCGCTATCTCATCGACAAAATCAATGTCAAAAATGCAATGATGTATTAATGATTATTCATGTACCTTTAGATGCGTTACCTGCGCTCAATAATGATAAATGATAAATTTATTTTCCATAAAAATACAGATGTGAAGGTGTACATTGTGTACATTTGGTTGTACATTAAAATCTGTACTCAAGAATGCCTCCCTGCCTCTTAAACTAGGTAAACCTGTATCTTAAGAGACAGTGATCAGCCACGAGGGTCTTAAACATAGTTAATGACAAAAATAGATTTGTCGATTCACCCCTTTGAATTAAATCTTAGTATTTAATGGAAACGGAAAAACAAAACTAATAAAAACTAATAATAATAAATTAATAAAAATAAAAAATAAAACTAGCTTAATTAATAATAGTGATAAAATGATAAAGTTGATGAGCGATGCGCAGTTGTTATATATTAGGGAAGTGTAGGTTGTGTCTGCGTGAGTGTGTTGTATGTGTGTAAGTGTTTATGAATATATGAATGTGTTGTGAGGGTTATGTTTGTTGAGTGAATGTATTGTAAGTAAATGCCAGGCAATTGCCTGACATTTACAATAATAATAATTATTATTACGTATGCGCCAATTAACATGCAGCAGCTAGTGGCGTAACTAAATATGTATGTTCATCTCTTTCTAACAACAGATATCGGTATAGGTCTTTCCATTTCTTCACGCGCTGTATGATAGTATGCAAGAATGTAGTTACAATCATGGCTTACGATGTTTTTGAGTGCACTAATGTTCGTATATGACGCGTCTATTTATAATACGTCGTTGCAAAAATGTAGATAAATTAGATTTCTTCATTTTGACATATTTAATGCGAAACATTCTTAAATGTTTTTCAAGAACTGCATCTGTGATGGAACGTAAATTCGGCGACTCATTTTGGGCGGCGTACTTTAGGCGCCTGATTTAACTCGTTACAGTGTCACATTGTAAATTACAGTAATTTGCCTTAAAAATTCCTAGTTTTTGCAAGAGTAAGCAGATTTTAGCCGATATTTGCGTTAGCAAAAATCAATCATAATTTTGACTAAATAAGCCCCGATTCAAAAACATCCTTATTCAGTCACAATTATGATTTACCGAAATTAATAAGCTTTTAATTTGTCAGCAGCTTATTTTTTTTTGTTTTAAGTACTTCTAAATAATCTACGGCGAACGAGCAACAGACTTGTAAGCTTTGAACGTTCGTAGGTTCGGCTGGACATAAATAATTACATTTACCCCCTTATAAATAATTCCGAAGTAAAGTTGTGCCAATTTTAAGCTTTAAAAAATGTATGGTTACACCAACGTTTAATCATTACATAACTTTAAACAACATTAAAAAATAAGGGGGTTAATGTTCATGAAATTTATGACACGAGACATTAAAAATGTGTCTAATAAAGAATCATTTCAATAGAGCTAGACATATTATGACAAATGAAATAGCATTGAATTGTTACCAAGTCACAGATAAGATAACAAATGAAGTGTTAGTATAAAAAAAACGTCATGTACAGAAGTTGAAAACCTCTAATCACTAAAGAATAAAAAAAGCTATACAGTATAATAATATCTAAACGAAGGCGTTCTCTTTGACCGGTAATGCTATAGCGCCCTTACAATGCATACAAAATAAATTAAATCCCATAACATTTTTGGACGCTTACAGACCGGATTACCGGACTATACCCTAAGTCATCAATTCAGATAATTTATGTAAACAAAGGTGATAACAAATCAAAAAAATATCGTCATAATGGTAATTCACATAAAATGGCGGAAAACAAGGCTATATTGGCTTTTATGTACTGATTTTAGAAATAATAATTAAACAATTATCATACCGTGTTAATTTTTATAAGTTTTGGGTTTTAAACAAAGTTATTAAAAAAATAAAATTTTGTGGTATAAAAAATATTATGATACTGGTAATACTACAGGAGTTCCCAACATTCTCAAATTTCATTTGACATAATTTGCAAACTCGCGTCTTTTCAATACGTTCGTTTTCTTTTCTCCGATCATATTATTCGCTGCGTGCTTGTTAATTGTGCTTTGTTATCATCGTGTTAAGTGTTTCATTTTGGTGTTAGTTGTTATATTTCCTTGTTTCTGTTGTGTTTTTGTTAAGTTTGATATATGATAAATTGTTTTGCAGCACTGTCCTGTCATTTTGACAGGGACATTTCTTTGTTTACTAAAATTATCTGAATTGATGACTTAGGGTATAGTGTTTAAACATTCTCCAAAACTTTTTGGAACGAAAGTTCCTTAAGAGGGTGACAACAGGTAAACCGCTGTCACTGTCAGACTGCATACAAAAGAAAGAGAAGCGCGATGACACAACGCTTGTAATTTATTGCTAAATATGAAGCCATTATTTATTTACTCAAAAATGTGTTGAGTAATGGAAAATAAAAAAACAACCAAGTTCTGCATACAAATAAGACGTTCTTGTTATTAATTAAATACCAACCGTACGTTGATATTTAATACAGATATTTTGGATTGAAACTCAAAGTAAAGGGTTAGTTTACCGTTAATTTATATCGAGATTTTTTTCTAAGCGTGTTTTGGTAACAACTAAATTCTGACAAATATGTTCAAGAATAACATATATTTTTTCCGCTACCACAAACTATATAGATTTGGCATTTTTTTTTGTTTAAGACAAGCGTACTTTTATCATTTGCCTCTTATCAGCGCCTTAACGCGGCTTGCGGTAGGAGTTGACTGGTAGAAATCGTCAGGAAAAAGCGTTCCATGCGACTTTTTCTCTCTCTCTCTCTCTGTCTCTTTCTATTATATACGAGTTTATACACGCTCGAGTTACCCCAGTCAGGAATGAACTTCCTACACGCGATAATCAGACGCACACACGTGCGTGCGAGTATCGCGTAGGGAACTTCAATCCCGACGGGGGTCCCCCGGGCGCACACGTTTTTTTTACTTTTTAGAGGGTTTTTTTTTATATGTAGGTATAGACGCCCTAGTATTACCGGTTACAGGTTACACCCTTCATTAATTAACACATTGTTTATCGGTGATAATGTTTGATAAACAGTACTTATGATTCCATTCATTTGTTCAAAGCTTCAATTCGTTGACAAAGTTTGTCATCTTGTTTGAGGAAGCTGCAGTTTTATAAAGAGTCGGTTAACTACCCATTTTCAAAGGTTTTTGCTTTAAGATTGGTAGATAAAATACTCTTTACTGTAATAAGTTAGAATTAGAACTTCATTTGTTATCTACTCCACGTCCCAAATATTATAACGTTATGCGTAAAACTCACATAGCACAGACTTTTACAGTACATATTAAATACAGATAAATTGGATCAAAGTCCATATTTTAGTAATCCACATAAAATCTATACAATCTTTTTATCCCGGCTACACCCATAGAGGTTTAATTAATTTAAATATAAATAATTAATCATAATTAATAAATAATTAGAATAGACCCTTTCCTTACGACTATTGCATATTGTTTGTAGAGATAATACAAATAGTAGGCAAGATCCACGCAGCCCAGGATTTCTAATAGCATTGAATATTAAACTTTATTTTTAACGCAATAAAGTGCAAACTTGTACGAAACATCGACGCAAACATCAAACGGCTCTAGGGTGTGCTTGGCTCTTTTGCACTTTATGGCAGTAATAATAAAGTCAATTATTTAATGTCACCAGAATTAGCAGTACTATCTGCTTTGACCTTTATGCGTCATTACAGGTATTATCATGTCGATAGACAGAGACAGAAGATAGCATCGAAATAACGTGACTTTTTTTGTGGGCCAATACAGGGTCAAATAAAAACAAATCCTTTTTCTTTTGTTTTACCATCTTTAAATGCCGATATCCATCACTACCGCGGAGTTTCTCTAGCAAATTGAATTTGACTTTTTATAACCACTCCCTGCACCTGAAATTTACCACTTTATTCTTTGTCTCTTTCTATTTGAAATACCCCCCACTGGCTCGCCTACACTATTGCCCGTTTTCACTGAAACTATGTGACACACAGTATATGTTTTCCTAATAAAATAAAAAATAGTGTGTGAATCTGAATATATCGCTTCAAAGCGCACTATTGAGTTTTTAACGCTCAGCTAAGCTTCGAGAGTTGAAAATCCAAGAGTGCGCTTATATTAAGCTCATCTATTACTCCATTTGAAATAAGATTAGAAATCAAACGTGCCCTTATCAAAAAAGCATATTATAAGATTAAAGACTACGTTGAAGACAAGGAAGTTTGGCATTCATTCCTTCTGCACATGTGGCATCCCTGGTACCTCATTTCCACCAACGCAATAGAAGTCAAAATCGGTTGAACGGACTGTAAAAAGGTTTAAGTATTTAAATGTCTAATCTTATTTCAAATGGAGTAATAGATGAGCTTAATATAAGCGCACTCTTGGATTTTCAACTCTCGAAGCTTAGCTGAGCGTTAAAAACTCAATAGTGCGCTTTGAAGCGATATATTCAGATTCACACACTATTTTTTATTTTATTAGGAAAACATATACTTTTACGATGTTTGTAAATATGTGAGCACCATGTATCTATCACATAATTAATTTATCTGTCATTGCTTCATCCTTAACTCCTTTTATTACCTATTGTGGTATAGTAATTTTATTCTAGCTGCATCGTCTTCACATATAACTAACAAATGAATGTATTTAATAAATATTGTAAAACATTTTTAAAAGAGTAACACTGGAGTTTCTTGCCCATTCTTCTCCATACGAAACTATCTTTTGGAAAGGGCAACTAGAATCAACTCTAATTTTTAGTAAATATTGACGTTCAATAGTGCCTCTTTTGTGCCTATTTGAAATAAATCATTTAACTTTGACTTTATAGTGAAAACTGGCAATAGTTTAGGCGAGCCACTTTATTCTTTGTCTGGGGGTATTTTAAATATAAAGATATTTAAAATACCCCCAGTATTGTAAATAGAAAGAGACAAAGAATAAAATGGTAAATTTCAGGTGCAAGTAGCGGTTATACAGGGTCAAATTAAATTTCACATTTAAACATGGTAATAAAAAAAAATGCCCAGAAAAATAAGCACGTTATTGTGACATATGTGTAATGTGTATTATCCCTACAATGTAATATTTACACATTAGATCTAAATCGTCTATAAAGACGTGTTTGCCTCATTAGGCTAGCTCTACCGAGGACCTTTATTTTGACATCAGAGAATGGTCTAACATTCAATGATGACTGTACATTTTTGTACCCTGAGAGTAAATTTAAATCAATCAGCATTCGTGCTTAGCATTCAGGATGAACTTCAAATACAGGAAAAAAATTGAAATAGGATTTCAGAGAAAATCTTTTAACTATGTTATATAAGTACAGCAAAACAGCCAGTTAAACCAAAAGCTAAGAATAGTTTTCTTCAAAATCAAGCTCATGGTTTCTTACACTACTTTTATAAGTTACACATTCGAATAAAACGCAAAATTTACGGAGAAAAGTTAAGTCAAAGTACGATCTGTGAATATCTGTGCTAGTTTATCATTTGTGACTTCAAGTTACAGCTATAGCTTTTATGTACAGACGCCAGCACATCAAGTTACTACAATCTGTCAATCGATTTCTTGGACCAAACAAATCGATATTTTTAATCGATATCTTTAGTACTGTATCGATCCAGTGAATCGATATTTCACCCTAGATAATCGAGATTCCATTTTTTCTGTTTTGATAAGAAACTGAACCGTCAATTATTTACAATTAGTTGAAAAAAACCCAAACACATGTAAATAAATTTTATAAAAATCACTTAATTACTCAAAAACTCGCTGGATTGCCGTGTACTCAGTTTCCTTCGTCGCTCCTCAATAGGTAAAATAAATAAATAAAAATACTTTTGTATTACAATAATAATTACAAACATATTTTTTAACATTAACAAGGAAAATACAAACTCGAAAAATAAATCGAAAAACATATAGATTTTTGGAAAATTGATTTTTTGACCTCGATTTTTTTTATATCGATTAATCAGATTTTGATCGTAATCGATCTTTTTTGGAAATAATCACCATCCCTACGCCCATTATGGGTGGAGGCAATGATATTATATTAAACAGATATGTACTACTAACAAAACAACCGAAAAAAGTGTGCCGCGCCGCAGCGGCAGCGCACCGCCACTTTTCCTTCATTTTACATTTCACTACAAATAAAATACGTCCCAATTAGGACATTTTCGAGTCTTCACGATTGCGCGCTAACAACATATCTGTTTAGTATAATATCATTGGGTGGGGGCATCGATCACTAATAAAGAAGTGGGGGCTATTATTTAGGTACGTTCTGTTTACGTTTTAATTTTTTATTTCTGCTTGAGTATAGTTTTGACGATTTTTTATTGTTGGTATAGTGGCGTGTACTAGCTAATAAATGGAAAATAATTTAATTTAATGTTTTGTGTTGCGTAATAAAAAATATTTGACATACTATTGTATAGAATCAAGTTTTTCTAACTGAACAGACAGCTGTGCTGCTGGGGAGTTTGTTGCGCCACTTCTTCCCAGCTAAAGCACTAGGAAGTGAGGGCGGGCGTTTTTGGGGGACTGTCTTATGTAATTTTGACGTTCGAAAAGTGCTGATTCTCAGCCTAGTTTGAACAAATGACTTTTGATTTTGAATTTGGAAATGGGAAACCGAGGGTAACTCTGGTATCTCTAATGATACAAAATATAGTTCATTACTGCAGCGGCCTGCAACAGGGGCAATGATGGACGAACGTGAAAATGTGGGCTGAGGCGAAGCCGAAGCACTCATACGTGAGTCCATCAATCCCTGGTTGCGGCCAAGGCTTGTACGAGTATAGTGCTTTTCTCAAATAATGCGCGGAAATTCATACAAAGTAAATTATTGAAAAATTCCAGATTCAATGACGAACAACGATAATTTTTCACGCGCCAATGTGTTCATTTGTTTTTTTTTTCAATAAACAGCTTTCTATTTGCAAGCCAGTTCGAAATTTAAATAAAACCTTTGATAAGTTACCTCCTGGACTTCTTGGCGGGAAAGTGAAGCGTCATGTTCAGCAGTTTGTTTAATTTTCCAAAATTTGTGTTTAGCCGAATATTAATGTGTAATAATGGTGGATTATTAACCATTAAGTGTTTGTGAACGTGCATTAGTGTAGGCAAATGAAACAAAACAGTGCAACTTCGCTTCAAGTTCTCTCAAGAAGTCCACGTGAGGTCTCAGTAAAGTGCCACATCTTTACTGAAACTCAAGGGGAGTGGGCGGGGATATCATCATCATGCATTTATAATTAATTTCATCAATATTATACAAGAACTAAAACTTGACATTGGCTAAATGCACAAACCGTGCGAAGCCAGAAGGAAAAAAAAAAAAAAAGTTACCTCCTTGGTTGCCATGTTTCGGAGTAAAAGATCGTTCCATTTTTAAATTACACGATAGATATGAGTTTACTATGTAACTTATTTGGCTGCTGAATCACGACACTAATATGGATTTTCATACAAGTTTTGGTGGCAGCTGCTCGCATGTATTGTGGCTAGTACAGCAATTTTGATTTATCTCGAAGAAGGTTGTCAAATGAATGCTCGATTTTCCAAGCACGTTTGAGCAAAATAAATAATATCTCAAGAATCGGTTTGAAACAATCACATCATCCCCCAGCCCATATACCATTTTATTTGGGGTCCGCGGACCATGTACTTACATTTATCTATTTAAAATATGTGAAGCAAACATCAGATTATTATTTCTGCCAATTTTCTTATAGAGACTTTGTCGGAATCAGACTTGTAACACTCCAAGCGATTATGTAAATGCTTTCTGAAATCTGGATCTTGGATCAAGGTTTTGAAAACAAATTAAAATACAGAATGTATACCCGGATTCTGAAAGGCAAAAAAATAGTTAACAGACTGTCAAACTCGAATTAAGTAATTTTATTGGCTGCTGCATTTCATTCACCGATTTGCATCAGTTGTTAACATGAGTTTGACAGTAACTTAGCCAATTTTTGTGTTGAAAAGCTTTAAAAGAGTGTCCGTGGAGTTTCTTGCCCGTTCTTCTCCATAGGAACCTACTACGCTTTGGAATTGGCTACTAGCTTCATCTCTCTGACTGACCGACCCCTTGACAATTCAAAACTGCCTGTAATAGGTTTATTTGAAATAAATGCTTTGAGTTTGAGTTTTTACAGAAACTGCGTGTTAATCTGTTGTCAAATATTATGCCTAGTGATTTAATTGCCAGTGCGTTTAATGTTCAAAAAGGCTTCTAGAAATCACCGGAATGATGGTAAGATGGATATTCGGACTTGGGTTCGAGAAACCGCTTTGATTAATCAAAGATCACGTTTTCAAAATCGCGTCAACTGTTACAAGTCTGTTGTCACCTTATACTATACGCCGTAAGGAAAGAGTTCACACGATATTTGGGGAAGATACGCCCTGTATATTCCTTTTTTGTCTATACAAATAAAAAAGGTCATTGTGTGTTGGCTACACACGCGCGATCAACTTTAGTACACAATGAGATATGATTGTCAATACTTTGTAAAGTCAGGGAAATTAATTGTTTATCAAATTGACTACCAACTTAAATTGCGCGTAAGCATATTCAAATCAAAGCTGTCATCATTTGACAGTTGTATATGATAGGCTGTAATACGGCAAATAGACGTAGTGTGTCAATTTTATAAAAAAAAACATTTCCGTAATTGTACATTTCCCCGTTTATATTCAAGACATTATAGGCCTATTCGACAACTTCCGAATAAGCATTATCAGTAGCAATGAGTTTTATTATGGCAGTTCAACAACATTCAACATAAAAATTACAGATATATAAAAATATCAGTAATTTTTATGGTTTACACACGGCTACACATCAAGCTATACAGGGTGTTAAAGTAACTGCGTGCCATAGCTTAAGGGTAGGTTCAGTATCGATAAATGAACCCAGGAAAAATGAAAACACAAAAAAATATTGCAAGATCAACCTAATTTAGTACCTACTAACTTAAAATAGCAATCGTTTAGAATTAAAATTATTTTATTTGACGGTCCTAATCCCGTTAAAGTCTTAAAGTACGAAGAGACTTATTTTTTTTAAATGTTTTTTTTATATTTTTTTTCTGGGTTCTTTTATCGATACTGAACCTACCCCTAAGCTATGGCACGCAGTTACTTTAACACCCTGTATATACATTTCCAGTTTACTCTGATCGCGCACTGTACGGAAATCCTATATAATGCGAGATCAGCTTATACTGGAAATATATAGCTTGATGTGTATGATTTTATTTAATGAGTATTCTATTCTATTCATTTTAAGTACTGTTTGACGAAAACACGATTCCGGCCAATGCCGCGGGCGAAGGCTAGTCTTGAATACAAACAAAGCAATGAAACGAAGTATAACCAGCATAATTATCCAATTGTGTACTAGACTCGTTACCTACATAATTATTTTTTTAAATAATTTAATTTATTTTAATATTTTATTAAATCTTTTTACCGCCACGTTACGTGAACACATCAGGCACCTAAAATATAAAAAAACCGTTGTTATTATTGTCTTTTCTAAAGAAAATCTTTAAAAAATTCTAATATCTAGTGTTGATGTAGTCACCTCCATCTTCCATAAAGGTGTTCCAACAGTCATACTTAAGAGGCCGTACAACGGTCCACTAGCACCACTCCTTAAAAAAAATATTATCTCGTGACTGAGAAGGAATTAGGAATAACGGCTAGTAGGGACCCTCGTTAAGTGTGTCTAGAATTTTCTAATACCTTTTATAAAGTTTCATATTGAGACACGAATAAGCAACAAAATACGATCTAGATCGTATTTTGTAGCTCGTTGTCTCAATCTAATAGACACACTTACCGAGGGTCCCTACTAGCCGTTATTCATAATTCCTTCGCAGTCACTAGATAATATTTTTTTAAAGGAGTGGCGCTACTGGACCGTTGTACGCCCTCTTAAGGTATATCCAATCCGCATTTGCAACCCGCGATATTCAAATTGTCTTACGTTTTTTTGCAAATTACAGTTCATTGTCAGGTTCTATCTTAATCAAAATATGATTCGCGACTATAACAGATATGTATTTACAGAATTATTATCATTAGAATCATTAATACATCTCTAAGTTAGATTGGTTCCATTGAATGACTTTTTCATGAGATTATGACATTGGGGATCAAATCTAACATAGAGAGATGTATTAATGATTCTAATGATTATAGATTGTATTGTACTCAATAGTTAATATCTTTATTGCTTTACCATAATGTGTACTTAGGTGGTAACTATATAATTGAGATCATTATGGACCCTGTAGGGCACAGTTCAAAAAATCGTACTGAATGATTATTTCAGAAAAAATCATTCAGTAGGATTTTTTGAACATAGAGAGTTGTAATGCTGATTCTAATGATTATAATTATGTAAAGCCATATATGTTATAGCCGCGAATCATATTTTTATCAAGATACAAGCTGACACTGACCTGCAAATTGCAAAAAACGTAAGAAAAATTGAATTTCGCGGGCTACAGCTACGTATTCACCATTCACCTTAACAACCTTTTCAATGAAACGCAAATCTAAACGTTGTGTCGTTAAAATAAACTGGTGATATCACCTCCTTAGATGGTCAACAAATAGTCAACATTTTGTGTCTTGTCGATATTTTTGTCCACATCTTATTGATACCAAATACTTCATTTTAAATAAGGTTAGACATTTAAATAAACTTTTTTTACCGTCCGTTCAACCGATTTTGACTTCTATTGCGTTGGTGGCATGACAAATAGCAGCTGTAATAAACAGTTGGTATTGTAACCACGATTTTGCTTTTAATGCCATCCATATATCTACGGAATAGAAGTCAAAATCGGTTGAACGGACTGTAAACAAGTTTATTTAAATTTCTAATCTTATTTCAAAGGTAATTAAAACTTCGAATAAGATGCACGTAATTTTTTTTTCACTAATTGAATATTAGACAGCATTATAAACCCAAGAAAATTATTAAAAGAAAAATTCAACTACTGCTTGTCGCTCAAAAAAAAAATTAAACCTCAATTATTTTCTACTACAATTCAAACCTCAGTTTCTGTTGCGGTCATGAGGTGACGTCATTTACCACAAAACTGCTTTGTTTACATATATTTTTTAGCCTCAAATCATATAAATTAAATATTTTTTTGGTGCTTTATTCAAGCAGAAATCGCACTTACATAACTTAGTGAGATTTCAAGCACTTAGGAAAGAATCGATTTTTATTCACATTCTAGTTTTTTTCGTCACTTCCGGCATTGTCGAAGACGATGCGTTTTGAGTTTGCGTTCCGTTCCACAAAAAAAAAACGCAACATAAAATAATGAATTGTAAAATAAGTAAGTAATGCATTAAAAAATGTAAAAACAAAAATAGGAATATGTTTCTTGACTCCTACAGAGTGGATATTTAATTTAAATAATGGGTAAGTTTTAAATTACGAGCATATTCCCTAGCTTTTGTAAATTAAAATGATGTAAATTTAAAACGACATCAGTCGAGTCTTTTCCCAACCATATTCGGCCTTATTTAAACCATCATGTAATTTTTTAACTTCATACCTTATTTCGTCTGAGATAAAATTCTTAATAAGTTGACAACTTAGACTCGGGTTTAAAATCAGTTTTTGTATTAAGAACTTTGTCTCAGACGGAATCAGGTTCGAAATTAACAAAATGACACAATGGTTTAAACCTGGCTCTAAAGATAAACCTTGTTTGTTTTAAGGCCGATTAGGTCATCACAGAATTTTAAAATCTGTCAATCTTCTAACCATAAGATATCAGTTCTTCCTAATATCTAGCTAGATAAACTGACCCCAATATAGCTATGAAAAGACTATGACGCCGATATAAAATCAGTCTCTGTGACGTCATAACACGTAATTTTCGAGTGACATTTAAGCGCTGACGTCTATAAACGTTCGTGGCAGTAAAAAGGTTAACACACGAGGTTTTTACCCGTGCACCTATAACTATGACCCATAGTAGGGCAATGAGAATTACCCGTAAACCCACCACACTACAGCTAGAATTAGAGGGGTGAAAATATCGATAAGAAACGTAGTAATGGTTAGGGTCAGCACAGACCGACGTCGTGGCACAAAGAGCAGAACTACGCGCTTTTTGACAACGCCTCACATTTTCTTTGTTTTTTTTTTGGCATCACTGGTCAACCTAGGAGGTTGTCGTCTGCTTAACCGGACTTTCCTGTGGGTGCCTCAATCAATTAAGGTCTCCAGGCAGGGCATAAACTTATAAACTAAGCGACTACACGCTAAAGCCACCCCCTGTGGGGTACGGACCTCGGCTTAGGGCGTTGCTGGGAAAGGACAAGAAGGGACAGACTGGATCGGATTTATCAACACCTCGCGGCGTGTTTGTGTGTTTTTATTACGAAATTAAATTCGCTTCGCCGCGACTCCGTTGGTTTGCACTCACCCTAAAGGCCTGCACAGACGAGGGACTTTTGTCCGCGGACAATTTGGAATCGTATAGAAATCCTATCGGCATTTTGTCTACGTGCGCGTTAGATTTCCTTACG
The DNA here is from genome assembly GCA_948098905.1 of Tiliacea aurago. NCBI lineage: Eukaryota > Metazoa > Arthropoda > Insecta > Lepidoptera > Noctuidae > Tiliacea > Tiliacea aurago. The sequence goes on along the minus strand of OX402603.1, from coordinate 10,700,472 downwards.
ATTCCAAATTGTCCGCGGACTAAAGTCTCTCGTCTGCGCAGGCCTTAAGGCAGAATTCACATTTAGTGCGGACGTTCGTCGTACGTATACACTGCGCACATTACGTCTACGTCACACTAACGCAGCGTCTACGCGATGTAAATTTGTGTCAGATGGGAAGGCATTAGGCAGACCGATAACGTAAGGCAGCAGTTTGACATAATCTATAATAGATTCAAAATAAACCGCTAAAGCTACGGTTTCCTAGGAAACCGGTTCCGACATATAAAATAACGGCTGTCATGAAAATCTATAATTTTCACCAGTAGTTCAGGTACAGTATTTGTATCTCACGATACGACGCGCGCATTACTTGTAGTAACCAAGTGTACAAATAGCTGTGAATATAGCACGCGTCGCATCGTGAGTAAAACAGTGTCGGCTGAGCGGGGGGCGACCGGAGCGGCCGCCCTGGGCACCGGCGACTGGGCACCGGGGTATACAGGGCGCTGCGCCAGCTTAACTCAACCACTTAATTTGAATACCTACTCGTATATCTATCTTGATCTTAAGTAAACCTAAATTCAGCGTATTAACTTTTATGAACTTATCTAGTAGGAGAGAGTATGAGTATTCAGCATTTATCTACCACGACCTGTCATTTTGTTGCTTGTCTTGTCGTATCCCTCACTAACTTATGTAGGATGACAGAGAGACGCACTGAGCGAAAAGCGACCTTGTTTTTCATTATAAGTTTCGTGACTAACTGACACACAATGTACGTACATACCTACATTGTTTAGATAATGAATGGGTAAAATATGTTATTATTAATAATAATAATAAATACCTACCTACATGTTTTTAGTTTTCTATTAATTCAATAATAAATATGGTACAAAAATGAAAATAAGTTTTTTTTAATTATAATCAAAGTAAAATAGGGGCGCCAAACGCATGATTCGTCCGGGCGCCTACATGGTTACGGCCGGTCCTGGATAAAAATACTGTATGAGTGACAGAGACGTCGCTCTACAAAGCATCTGCCATTTCGGTCGGGTACTGTACAATGAATTAAGATGCTCGGTATTTTGGCAGCCGTTAAGGCTTCTACATACTGGCGCGACACAAAGGCACCGCGTGTCGCGCGACGAGCGGTGCCTTTGTGTCGCGTCGCGAGTCGCGCTGGTCTGTAGAAAGCCTTTACTGTGTAATCGAACACCACGTCCCTAGGAAACTATAGCTTAAGCGAGAATTAAAATGAATCTCATTTACACAGAGCATTTTAATTGCGAGTTCAATGCAATAATACAGAGTGTTAAAGTAACTGCATGCCATAGCATAAGGGTAGGTTCATTATCGATAAAGGAACCCAGAAAAAAATAAAAAATAAAACGAAAATGAAAACACAAAAAAAAACTTAAAATAGCAATCGTTTAGAATTAAAATTATTTTATTTGACTGTCCTAAGCCCGTTAAAGTACAAAGATGCTTATTTTTATTTTATTTATATATTTAATTAAATTTGTTTGTCTTTTTTTTTCATGGGTTCCTTTGTCAATACTGCCATGAACCTACCCCTAAGCTATGGCACGCAGTTACTTTAACACCCTGTATAGCACGCAGTAACTTTAACACCCTGTATAGTCAAATTCTGGGCCGACTCAATTTGAAGAAGAATGCAGTAATTGGAAGCAATATGGTGGATCCGCAATGGTACAGACGGCTACACATCAAGCTATAAATTTCCAGTATAAGCTGATCTCGCATTGTATAGGATTTCCGTACAATAAGAGGTCAGCGTATATTGGAAATGTATAGCTTGATGTGTAGCCGTGTGTACCCGTAAAATTAAAAGTTTCTTAGGTCAGTGTCTGGTTGTATCTTGATCAAAATATGATTCGCGACTATAATCTTTAGAATCATTAATACATCTCTCTAAGTAAGATTTGTTCCTTAAGACGGAGATGCCAGTGACTTTGAGTGGTTAGCTTGCGTGTTCTGTACTGAGCTCACGCAACGTGTCGTACGTTCAGCCAGTAATAGGACTCGCCCATCAAGGAGCGCTGTCCCCAATTTGACGCATTATTAATTTATTACACACAAAACAAAAGGTATTTTAATAAAACGCGTATACTAAAAGATCAATAATTACATTATATTTAAATTGGTAAAGGTTTCAGAAAAATAAGCTAGGTAGATTTTGCGCCATTCTCAGTTTTTTATCCGCGTTAGACATAACTTTACAAATTATTTTCAATATGTAATTTAAACATAATCTAAAATATTCACATATTAAGTTATTGAGAAAATGCTCTAATTTAATTTTTTTTTTCAATTCATTAACACTACTCGTTTCTAGACACGATCTTCAGTATAAAATCATTAAAAGTCGGTTATCGTCGCCTTAAGAACTTTTCCATAGCATATTTGTTATGTCATATTTTGGTCCCTGAAAATAGCAAAAAAAGTAAGAGAATTTGAATTTTGCGGGCTGGAGCTGCAGATCCACCTTAATTAATTCTAACTAATATCATAAATGCGAATGTAAGTTTGTTTGTTTCTTAGAGGCATGAGGAACAGGGTGTAAAGTTTACTCATCCTTCATAGAAAAGGAAGGATCCTCCGACCAGACGGGTGTTGTGTCTGGTGGGCAAGTGCCCGACGGTTGATGTCGGGACATTGTATACAGGCTGACTTTGAAAATATGCGACAAAATTTAAGGAAGTGTTCTACCCATCAATATATACAACTTTTACTATGGGTTCAAATTACAATTTGCAAAAAAAAGGCGACCTTCTTACACAAAATGGTCCAATCGGTTATATAAGTACCTTTATAGGAAGCCCGACTTTTTTTTGCGAATTCTAATTTGGTCCGATAGTAAAAGTTGTTCATATTGATGGGTAGAACACTCCCTTAAATTTTGTCGCATTTTTTCAAAGTCAGCCTGTATATGCTAGTTGCGCGGTAAACTCTGCTTGCGCGATGCGTAGTTCGCATGTGACGATGCTGATGCCGCTATAGTTTGTTTGTTACCTTTTCACGCCTAAACCACTGAACCGATCATCCTGAAATTTTGCATATACGTTGTCAGGTGTACAGGAACGGACATAGGGTACCTTAAATCCCGAAAAAAAGTACTGTTCCTGAGGAAAACAACAAAATATTACAAAACAAACGATCTTATGAGAATAGATGGCGCCACGTGTCTTTCGAAATGCGAAAGTAAGTTTGTTTTTTTGTTTGTTACCTTTTCATGCCTAAACCACTGAACCGGTCATCCTGAAATTTTGCGTATACGTTTAAACTTTCGTTTTGTAAATTCTAAATTAACGTGAGCGAAGCCGCGGGCAAAAGCTAGTCTTTGATAAATCCATTAGAAGATTTGTAGTACCCACTTGTATTAATTATTATGGACAAAGATGTAGAAAGAAGCTGTACCACAAAAATGTATTTTAAAAATAAAATGGGTAAGTTTCTTTTTAATACCTTTTGTCAAAGCCTCGTATAAGGAGATGCATAGATTAAAGGAGAGGTCAAAAGTGGTATAATATTCCGAAGATTTTTAAACGCTAATGTGATGTACGTTATTAGAAAGCTTATTTATTATGCTACTCGATTATAGTTAAATCTGATTTTTTCAGGCGCCCGTTTTTGTAAATAAGTGAAAAATGTTTCAGTACAAACAAAACGCACATTGCCTTTATTTATTCATTTCTATGCAATATAATTTTAAATGTGGCTTAAGTTTCCGTTTCTATTAAATACTTTGAGATTTTATTATATTTTTATTTGCAACTCCATGAAATTGAGACAAAAAACGTTGATTATCATGACAATGCAATAACAAAACGTTTCGAAAAAAGGTCAAATCTGTAAATGTCAAGCCTGACCCGAGTCCTGCTGACTGACATTGTCATTGTCACGTCATTTGCCACAGGGCTGCCATCCCTAAAATATAATAATGTTTGTAGTTAGTGATACCAGCATTTTATTTTTCAACCCTTGTTAAAAAAAACGGGCGGCTGTTAAAAAAAAAAAATGCCCAAAGACATAAATAATAATTACCCTCTTTCAGCATATAAAGCTCTGAAGGCTGTTTAAATTTTCGATTATTTTAGTACCAAGCCCCATACATTTTGTGAACGTCTCCTTTATTAGCTAATGTCTGCGGCTTCGCTGAAGTGATTTGGAATCCTATTACGCAATTTAAAATGTTATTAGCATTAAGTCAGCCTTTGTGATGCTGTAAAATATGTTTAGTTATAAGTACCTAATGTTTAGTGGTAAATGTATTTTTATTATTGATGAAAAAGTACATACGAGATTAAAACTATAATATTGTATTTGCTTTACATTCTCATCTAACATTTTTGTAAAACTTGGATGTAACCACGAATAAACGCTTATTCATTTTTTTTTTTCATTTTTGATCCTTATGGCTTACCTACCTTAAAAAACATTATCTTATCGATATATTCATACTCTAATCCTAACTATGGGGTAGTCAAAACGGTGGGTATACAATCACAAATAAAAACTAACATTTGAAATAAGATTAGACATTTAAATAAACTTGTTTACAGTCCATTCAACTGATTTTGACCTCTATTCCGTAGGCATAAGGATGGCATTAAACGCAAAAACGTGGTTACAATACCAACTGTTTATTACAGCTGCCATTGGTCATGCCACCAACGCAATAGAAGTCAAAATCGGTTGAACGGACTGTAAAAAAGGTTTATTTAAATGTCTAATCTTATTTCAAATGGAGTATAATTTAGACTCGCGCCGACTTCGTAAAGAAAGTGTATTCACGCATCAATTGTCCGGATAGCGTCCACTTTTTGAACCGACTTCCAAAAATGAGGAGGTTATTAAAACTGACACATATTTTGGTAGCAGCCAATGAAAGCCAGATCCAACTTATGCCTTAAAACTTAAATAATTTGACCTGCAGGCAAAATTATCACTGATCGGGCAAAGGCTAGAAGACCTCACGATTTTTTAAATTAAGGTAAAACAAAGTATTTTTAGTCATTTGGCTAACCGTTGTGTTCTCAAACACCAAGTGGGTGCGCCAAAGTTCACCTAAATTTTCAACTCCGATAATTGGAAATCCGAAAATGTTCTTCCTAACATTTTTTATCCTAACAATCACAATTCCTAACTACTCTGTCTCTAATGTTCATAATTCCGAAGCATTTAACTTCATAATGTCAGTAGCAATAAACATCTAATAGACTTTTATTTGTTTTCCTATATTTTCTCAACATAACCATCTTTTACAATATTATTCAGTCATATTTTAATTTTATTTATAGCGGTGTGTACCTGCAAAGATATCCATAGGTTAGGTTAGGTTAGAACTGTGACCAACTACGCGCGAGCCGAGCGAGCGAAGCGAGCGGTGCCGCGGCAGCGGCCGGCGAGCGCTACCTCGAAATTGATCGCGAAATTTTTATAAGTATTTTTTTATAGTGCCCCCAAGACGACATTCTGACCTGAATTTCATTCATTTAAGACAAAAATCTGTGAAACGACCTTAAATCATTCTAAACAGTTGGTTTTTTAGACATAATTATCTCATGTATAGTTATAGTTTTAGGGATAAAAGCGTTATGATAAAAACCAGTAGCAGTTTAAATATATTTACATTAATGATATTATTAATTACAATTTTCGGAAACATGAGTGTTATGAACATCGCCGGTAGCACTACAAATAGTATGAATGAAAACTTTAGGATGAAAAATTTTAGGAAGAGTGACATTCGGATTACAAATCGTTAGGAAGAACAATTTCGGGTAAAGAACTTTAGTTGAGCCAATATGGACCCCCTCCAAGTACTTGCTTCGCGTCTGGCTGTTTGTGTATGTGAATTTAAATATTTGTAAACGCACCCACGATACAGGAGAAATTCCTAGTGTGGGGCAAAAAAATCAAAATTAAAAAAAATTTAGTTTATTTTCGAGTGCGTTAATAAAATACTCTCCGCTGCGTTGTCTGCGCTGAGCCTTAGACGTTATTAAAGGTATTAGAGGTATTGCTGTCTCTACAATACACCTTGAACTGAAAGAGACAGCATATTATGAGACTTAATATCGGTTTAAGGGACTACCCACACTTATTCAGCTCTGTTCAGCTTTTCTCCATAGAAAACAACAATTTTGTATGTAGCCGTTCAGCTTTCCGCGTCGAGCAGATGCGTACGCATATCGATACAAAATCGTTGTTTCCTAAGTACCAAAGCTAAACAGAGCTGAATTAGTATGGTTAGTCCCTTATAGTCACCGTAGAAACACGCCACTGGGAATAATCTCTTGCACGCAACTTTGAACTCTATTTTACTTACTATTAAGTTTATTATTATTGCTGCTTCGTCTCTTAGGCCCGTGTCCACCAATTCTCTATGAACCAGTTACATATTACAGTTCCTTACATAAAAGTTCTTGAGGAAATTTCACTTAAACAACTGTTTAAATTATTATATTATAATTGGTTGGTTAAAATTTAATGCACACAGGCCTTATAAATGTAATTTTTAATCTACAAATTCAAATGCAAGATGGTATTCACCAGTTCTCTATTTGAAATATGATTCGACATTTAAATAAACCTTTTTTACAGTCCGTTCAACCGATTTTGACTTCTATTGCGTTGGTGGCATGACAAATGGCAGCTGTAATAAACAGTTGGTATTGTAACCACGTTTTTGCTTTTAATGCCATCCTTATGACTACGGAATAGAAGTAAAAATCGGTTGAATGGTCTGTAAAAAAGTTTATTTAAATTTCTAATCTTATTTCAGATAGAGTATAGCGACTTTGTTTTTACGACGAACATCGAAATGTCTTTATTATATATATTATGTAAGTTTAATATGAATGTTTTTAACCTTCAGGAATAAATTCTCAAAATGATGATAAAACCGCATCAAAAAGTGTTGAGCAGTTTAGGAGAACAACGCGGTCACAGTCACGAAAAGCAACTTCAATAAGACTTTTCTTCTGATCTTCTATGTAAATCAAAACTAATGTTTGAACTTTAACATCAGGAATACAGGGTCAGATTAAATTCTTTAACAAAACTCCACAAAGGTCTTGATTAATCAAGAAAAAAACTTTTGACATTGGCAGAATAGCCGACACCGGCATTGCTTGTGTGTTTGTAAAGTCTGTTTTTTTTTTCTGATTTTCAAGTAACTTCTGCTGCTCGGGGTCAAAGGCCGCGGGTCGAATGAAGTATGATTTTTTTATTTATTTAAAAATCATACTTAGTTCGTTTGAAGTTACTTGAAAATAAGAAAAAAATCACCCTTTTTTACCGAATTTACGTTCTTATATCAATCTCAAACTCTATTCTATTATATTTTTGTTATATGGCAAGCAAAGCCGGTGTCGACTATTCTGCCAATGTCTCTAAAGTGAGTTGGGAAAACCAGTATGCAAACTCAACTCGATATTGATATCGATGCCAGTCATTTCTGTGAAGTTTTGCTAAAGAATAGAATTTGACCCGGAATAATTAACATAAGTAAATAAACAGTATTTTTTTAAATATAACATAACCTGCTATCGGCGCAGGTCTACGCTAGCTTAAAAACTTTCCGTAATCAACAAAATAACTTAAGATAAAATATCGTTAGAACTCATTCTTACGATGCTCCCTTTCCACCGGTCTCTTGTATATCCTGAAAAGCAATAAAATATATATTAAAAGAGAACTTAGGTACTCTTTTATAGAGGTATAATATTTGTATGTTGGGAGTTGGTGAAAGCGAAAAACATGAGAAATAAATAAAAATGCTCGAAAACCATCGATAAAAAATTGACCGCCTGCCTGTTTCTCTCCTAATAATTAAGAAGCAGTGGTGCAGTCTTCACTCTGCACCACTGCTTCTTAATTATAGCAGTAGTCGCCCAGTGCTATCACCCTCGACCCCCCCCCCCTCGGAGTACTAGGTCGACCACAGAAAGCCGCTTTACTTTGTGTAAATTATTTCATCACCACTGCTCTCAAAACGGTGAAGGAAAACATCGAGAGGAATGTCCTAGAACTAAAAATTCGAAGACATGTGACATCCAGCAACCCGCACTGGGCCCACGTGGTAGATTTACAGCCCACTCCCTCTCGAAGAGAGGAGGCTTGTTCCCAGCAGTGGGCCCACATTATAGGCTAAATATGATAGGCACAAATCCATATTCCGATTTGCTACTGAAAAAATCCAGTTGGAAAACCTCAATAACACTTTGTCCGACCCGGGAATTAACACTCAGCAGTGGGGACATTGTAGGCTAATTATGTATGTAATTAAGAAGCCTAAGCCCGCTTGCAGAAGTCCGTTGTTTTCACCGGCCAACGGACCATTTTTTTTTGCCGGACTCGCATTGTTGTATGGCTTATAATGAATGTGTGTACATGTACCGGACGCCGAACCGGTGTCCAACTCACATAAATATGAGAAACACGGTCCGTGGTCCGATGGAAAAGACGGGCGACTACAAGCGGCATAACAACTAGGCGGTCCATTTGATAGAAATCTGTAATACTAGAGGCAAAACACAGATAAAGCTAAAACGTATCAAGTACCTGTATTTACACCGGCACCCTACCCTTTAAATCGGAAAACAGCAACGCTTTTACCGGTAAAAATATGTGTAGTGATAGATACTTCCCCGATTAAGCTCCTTTACAGGTGCTGAATAGAGTGCATAACTTTAAACTATAGAACTACACTAAAACTGTATAAAATTATATTGTATAAATCTATAAATGATGAACCAGCATCGGGACAAAAGTATCGATAACTCAGTATCGAGTATTAACATCGATTAGTAATCGATACCAACACTTAGTACAAATATTAGTAGTAAAGGTATGGGACTTTCTCAGGTGTCCAAGGTTTCATGGACAGTAGACCCCCGGTAATCCGACAAACGTTTTGCAGGGCAGTGTCGAACTATCGAATTTGTCGGATTATAGAGTACTGCCTAAAACCCCCTATAGTCCGGGTTTTTTTTACAAAAGAGTACCTTGTAATCCGACAAATACAGATCCAATGATAAGATTGTTTAAGCTATACTCTGAAGTACAAATCATACTTAATTATGTATGTCAAATTTAGCAAATAGAACAACACAATAGAGAGAGAACAATAATAATAGACATGGCGGATTACAGGGGGTGCCGGATTAGACGGGCCAGATTACCGGGAGTTCACTGTATTTACATTTGTCTTAGTTTATTTCATGTACTTTTGTCTTAGTTTATTCCTAGCGTGGTTAATCAAGGCAGCAGTCAAGACCGCTACAGTTGTCACAGGTCTACACTCCTTCAGGTAACGATTCGGATGAGATCTGATAGCAGCTTTCTAGAGTACGGATGGAGGAGGTCTAGAGCGCCTAAGGCGCCCAGCGTTACCCATGAAACAAAAAACCTCAAAAATAGCATCAAAATGTATGGAAATCTGAACAATCAGAACTCTACACATTCTCTAGTTTAATGGCTTGTCCGATCAGTTGGGTGCCTTAGGCGTTCTAGACCTCCTTCATCCGTACTCAGGAGAGCTGCTATCAGATCTCATCCGAATCGTTACCTGACGGAGAACCAAGGCTTCGAAATGACCTCGTTTGTATGAAAATGTTGCTTTGGGTACTTAGTTTTGACAGTAAGTTTATAATACATGTGTGACAATTCTAGTGATATTGACTGGCTGGCTTGATTAACCACGCTAGGAATATACCAAGACAAAATTAAATGCATGAAATCTTGGACGGAAAGACCGTAAACAGACGCATCAAGAATCACAGGATGTGCTATGTCGCACATGTTCACAGGTACCACGAACCACACCTGTTACATGCAAAAATGCAGTACAATGCCAAATCTAAGACCTTTACTACTAATAGTTGTAATAAGTATTGGTATCGATCACTAATCGATGTTAATACTCGATACCGAGTTATCGATATTTTTGTTCCGATGCTGGTGCATCATTTATAGATAGTTTTTAGACAGTATACAGATCGATGTTAATACTCGATACCGAGTTCTCGATATTTTTGTTCCGATGCTGGTTTATCATTTATAGGTTATAGACAGTATACAGATCGATGTTAATACTCGATACCGAGTTATCGATATTTTTGTTCCGATGCTGGTGCATCATTTATAGATAGTTTTTAGACAGTATACAGATCGATGTTAATACTCGATACCGAGTTCTCGATATTTTTGTTCCGATGCTGGTTTATCATTTATAGGTTATATATAGACAGTATACAGATCGATGTTAATACTCGATACCGAGTTATCGATATTTTTGTTCCGATGCTGGTTCATCGTTTATAGATAGTTTTTATACAGTATACTGAATGGCTATTTTTTAGGGTTCCGTAGTAAACAAGGAACCCTTATAGTTTCGCCATGTCCGTCGGTCTGTCTGTCTGTCTGTCCGTCCGTCCGTCTGTCCCCGGCTTAGCTCAGAGACGCTAAGTCCTAGAAAGCTGTAATTTGGCATGGCTGTACATATTAATCACGTCGAGAAAGTCGTAAAATAAAACCACGAAAAACATTTTTTTTTCTCGTCTAATACATGAGGTGGGGTATCGTTGGATAGGCCGTTCAAAAATATTGTAGGTCTGTGAAAAACATTTTTCAATTCTGAGATCCGTTTACGTAATATTAAGCTTTAAAGTGCTATTTTTTGTTAGAGTCAAGTGTCCCCCCCCCCCTGCCAGCTAAATGGTTGGTTTTGGATATGTGAAAAAATTCATGGCAGTAGTATATATAACGAAATTAAAAGGAAAACTATCAGAGCTAAGTAGGGTTTACAAGTTAACGAGTAATCGTCGACCAACTTAAATTTGCAGTTGAAGAATTGACCGTAACGTATATAGATGTATGGGAGAGCATGTTTTTCAACTACAATGTTAAGTTTGTTTTTGGGATGAATTCATCCTAACTACGGAACCCTTCATTGTGCGTGGTCCGACACGTACTTGGCCGGTTTTTTACTAAAAAATTTTACCGACGAAAACTTTCAACACAGCAGGGTTCACAATCATGTAATGAATCCATGGTAACAGGTTTCGCGTTGATGTCCCTGCCACCATGTACTTATAAAAACTATCTTTCATGATGTACCAGCATCGGAACAAAAGCATCGATAACTCGGTATCGAGTATTAACATCGATTAGAGATCGATACCAATACTTTATCTTACAAAAATAAAACAAGAAAAAATTATACTCACACTGTATTCCCAGTACAATCTTCATTGATTTCGAACGCCACCTTTTTGAAAACGCACGCGAACGGACAATGTTCCTGACTGACATACTTGACAGCCTGCTCTAAGAACTCATTGATAGCAACAAGTTCTTCTTCAGCGAACGGCCCCAAGAACTTAAACTGGGAATATTTCTTACTTTCCACAAACTCAGTGAAAAAATTAACAATTTTCGTCATAATTTCCGACATTTCCGGCAAAACTTCTGGCTCTTCTGTTACTTTTACAACTTCTTCCTCTTCTTGGCATTCGAAATCGGACTTCTTTAAATTCCTCGTTATGCTGATCAAAAATGGGTTTGTTTCTTCCTCCGGTTCCAATTCTTCTGGAACTTTCGGTTCTTCTGGGATCGAAGGCTCTTCTACTACTTCTACTTCTAGGATTTCTTCTCCGTTCTGCTCTAAGAAGCGTTGTTTGAACTCGTCGGAGAATAGGGAGTCCTTCAGTTTGTCTGGTACGATGAGGTACACGTGTGGTGGGGCTATCTTGAAGAGACTCAATTGGCTGGAAGAAATAGAGAAAAAATTACGAAAAACTTCATTCTGGACAGCGCCACAGATTACCAGATAAATCATTCTATGTACTTACGCACGCTAACTACCTACCGACATCAAGCAATAGACAACATTGTCAAACTTTTACCCCCTTATTACAAAACAAGGATAAAAGACAGTACAGACAGTAGTGGATAAAAGACAACGATCGGGACCAATGAGATCTCAATATAAGAATCAACTTTATACAGGTGGTTACCAAACGGCTTTACTTAAAAACAACATCTTAACCATGGGTCCTATTATATATAATAAACTGCCGTTACATTTAAGAGAATTACCCATCAAAGTTTTTAAAAAAAAGTTAACAAAACTGCTACTGGACAAGTGTTATTATACAATTAAAGATTTTCTCACTGACAAAACATTTTAGTGTCATTATTACAATTCTAATGTTATTATTATTATTTTTTTTTTTTTTTGTTTAATTTATTGACATTGGTAATTTAATTTTCTGACATTTTTAATTCAATTGATCAACATACATTTGGAGTTTAAGTTATTGACATTTTTATTTGTTTTTCATTTATGTTTGTCTTATTATGATTATTAGTGCTATGATTATTGCTGCTTAATGAATTGAAGGCTTTTGTTTGTATAATTAATGTTTTATGTTTAATAATTTTGCATGCCGTATGGCAAAATGTATCGGGACTCTAATTGAAATTACCATCATATCTGTATACCTACATTATTAGCAAATAAATGATTTCTGTTTCAAAAAAAAAAGGTTTATCTTTAGACCCAGGTTTAAAACATGGAGGCATTATTGAATTTCGAACTTTATTCCGACTATGGTAAAGTTCCTAAACACAAAACTGACAACTTAGTACCGAACTAAGTTTTCAGTTTTGTATAAAGAACGGTATTTCAATCACTGTTACGTTCTTATTTCAAAAACTGGCTCCGTGGTTTAAGCCATGTCAAAATATAAACCTTGTTTTGTAATAAGACGGTTAAGGTTTTGAATACTAGGCTTTTAGCATTTTTTTTTCTGGTAATTATAATATAATATAATTATCTTAAAATATGATTGTAATTGGCTACTTTGTATTAGAGTGTGTATTTTCATATTTTGTAAATTTTTATTTTATTTTTGTAAAGTGTGTCTTGTTTGTGCAGAATAAACAGTTTTTCTTTCTTTCTTTTTCTCTCTACCGGCTGCCGGGTCACACGAGACCCATTTCTCAGACAGCCGCCAGGCGCGTACGTACGCATATATTCACGCGACGGCGCGCAGCTACAAAGCAAAACTCACTTTACGCTTGTAAGGTTAGGTACATTTTCGTTCGCAGCGTCTAGCGACTCGAAGGTGTAGGTTATTATAGCAGTAGGTATTGAACATTTTGTATGGAGTGATTTATCTGGTAATCTGTGAAAGCGCATAAAATAGGGAGTCGGTTGGTGATTATAAAAAGCGAATTAGATTTATCAGTTCCGTGAAAACAGATTTATTTTCGACTTTATTTCAACGTGAGCAAGGTACGAAATTCAATCCCTGAGCACTAAGAGTTTGTTGAAAATTGTCATAACATAAATGCCTACATCAAAATTGACGCTACAGAATTTTTGTGTTCTTTTGCTTCATCAATCATAATTGATAAGTAGCTACCACTCACTTTCATTGTACGGAAATCTTATTCAATGCGAGATCAGTCTAAACTAGATATGTATAGCTTGATATGTAGCCGTGTGTACATAAATAACAAATTATACGGAATATATCTATTAATTAATAAAATAAAAATCACTTCCCTTGACCCAAGGGCTGGCCCAAGGGTTTTACCTTGGCCAGAGGCTAAGCATTGCCATACAACGTGGCAATGCGGCCAGTCTCTTGGGTACACACGGCTACATATCAAGCTATACATTTCCAGTATAAGCCGATCTCGCATTGTATAGGATTTCCGCACAATGAGAGGTCAACGTATACTGGATATGTATAGCTTGATATGTAGGTATGACATTACCAGTCGACAGCGATACGGCGGAATTTATCGACGCCATATTCATCATTTCAGCCTAAAGGCGTCCACTGCTGGCCATAGGCCTCCCCTAAGGGGGGCGGTTGCCATAATCGCCACGCTTGGCAGGCGGGTTGGCGATCGCAGTATGGTGTTAAAATGCATTGAGAGCGCTGCTGCCCATTCTCTAGTAAGTCCCTTAGTCGCCTTTTACGACACCAACGGGGAGAAATAGGATGGTGCTATTCTTTACGTCCGGCACCACATGGAACCAGGGACCGTACAACCCCGGTTAAGAGTTAAGCCTTTCGAAGGGGTAACCCATTCAATGGGTTACCTTTCATCATGATGTAACCCATTGAAAGGGTTTTATACTTGAAACCCAGTGAAAGGGTTACATGATAACCCATTCAAAGGGTTCTATACCTACTTGAAACCTAGTAACATGAAAAAAACAATATTATGTTATTTCGATATCCGCCCAGAACGCGTAGCATGACCAATTCTATCTCTATTCTACCCAGGGACCATTTTGGTTACCATTTTAGAAAAACCCTATCGAAAACCCTTTCAATGGGTAACCAAACTGGTCCCTGCATGGAACAGATTATAATTAGTAAAAGAAAAAGATTTTTGTTAACTTAGGATAGATTTTAAAAGATAAAAAAATATTATAAATTCTTACCGAATAGGATAAGTCCCAAAGCTCTGCGTGTGCAAAATATAACAGTTCTTATCGCTGATCTGCAGTACCAAGTCCATTTGAGCAGGATTGTCAAAGTCGACTGACGCAAAGTCTTCAGCACTCAGTTTGAACTGAACCAAATGATGGATCTTCTTCCGTTCATCCTTCTTCAAATTTTTGTCAAAGAGCAATTCGACTTCAGCGTTATTTTTGACAAATTCGTAAATGTTGAGGAGAACGTTCATTTCGTAAAATTGTTTGCAATCAGCCTTTTTGCTGTACTTCGGTGAGCGCACGTTGCGTTGGATGTGGTTTTGGCCGAAACCTATTTTTGTTTTTGCCTGTAAGAGATAAAGACCAATGGTTAATTAATCATGTAAACCAATAGGCTTTAATCAGAAATTAAGAGATCCGCAGGCGAACCAAGGTAACCGACATAGCCCGAAGAACTGCCAAGCTTAGGTGGCAGTGGACAGGGCACATTGCTCGCAGAACTGATGGCCGATGGGGCCGAAAGGTTCTGGAGTGGCAACCGCGTACCGGAAGACGTAGCGTTGGAAGGCCTCCCACAAGGTGGACCGATGACCTTGTGAAGGCTGCAGGTATCCGCTGGATGCGGGAAGCACAGAACCGGTCGAAGTGGAGGTGCTTGGGGAAAGCCTATGTCCAGCAGTGGACGTATTTCGGCTGAAATGATGATGATGACAGGCTCTAAACAGTAATGGGTATATCCTCCAGGTGGTACGAGGACTAAAACACGGTAACTGGTGATAGTGGAAGTGGACTGTATTACACGGTTCTTAAACAATGATGTATTACCTTTAGATGCATTACCCCCGCGCTCAATAATGGCAAAGTAAAAGCAAGGCAATTGCCCGACTTGGGATTAGTCGCGCGCCATGCAGTGACGCGGCTACACGTCACAATCACTCGCAATTCTCATCAATTACTTGTGAAGAAAATGCCTTCCCGTGTCTATACACGATGTAAAAATTACACTACTACTATGGGAGTACAGAAAAACGTCTCATTTCATGCATAAGTACTTATTGTATTTTTTATTATACGAAAACGTTGTTTTGTTTTGTACTTGTACAGCCAGTTAGCCATTTTTCCCGCTGCTGCAACCGACGCGTACGCGCCAATGAACATGCAGCAGCTAAGTGACGTAACTAAGTATGTATGTTCATCTCTTTCTAACAACAGTTATCGGTATAGGTCTTTCCTTTTCTTCGCACAATCATACAGTGCGCGAAGAAAAGGAAAGCCTTTTCTTCGCGCACTGTATGATTGTACGCAAGTATGTAGCTACATTCATGGCTTACGTTGTTTTTGAGTGCACTAATGTTCGTGTATGACGCGTCTATTTATAATACGTCATTCAAAGTCAAAGTCAAAGTCAAATTGTTTATTTCAAATAGGCACATAAAAGGCACTTTTGAACGTCAATATTTACAAAAAAAAATAGAATTGATTCTAGTCGCCCCTTCCAAAATGTAGTTTCGTATGGAGAAGAATGGGCAAGAAACTCCACCGGTACTCTTTTAAAATCATGTACAATATTTTTATAGGTACATTAATTACATAATTATAAGTGAAGACGATGCACCTAGAATAAAATTACTATACCAGAATAGGTAATAAAAAGAGTTAAGAATGAAGCAATGACAGATAAATTAATTAGGTGATAGAACATGGTGCTCACATATTTACAAAAAATTTAAAAAATATATACGATTTCCTAAAAAATAACAATAATATCAGTGTGAGTTAAGGTAATCACAGAATTTAAAATAAATGTCATAAAAATAATAAATTATACAATTAAAATAGCAACCTGTTTGATTTGTTCTTATAAGGAAAAACAAACGGTCAACAAAATTTGATTGGCGAGAAACAAAACCATAAAATTATTTACTTAACAAGAGACGGGACATAGCGAACAAAATCGTAATACGATATATTTGTCCTAGTGGACAAAAGTCGCTCAGTCTAGTGTGGTACGCCTGCATGTCAAGTCGCAATTCTCATTCGTGTCCACCAAAAGAAAATTATTTTCGAAGTTTAATGCGATGTATACATTTCGTAGTGATAAAACGACTAAACCCTAAGTCATCAATTCAGATAATTTATGTAAACAAAGGTGATAACAGATCAAAAAAATATCGTCATAATGGTAATTCACATAAAATGGCGGAAAACAAGGCTATATTGGCTTTTATGTACTGATTTTAGAAATAATAATTAAACAATTATCATACCGTGTTAATTTTTATAAGTTTTCGGTTTTAAACAAAGTTATTAAAAAAAGAAAATTTTGTGGTATAAAAAATATTATGATACTGGTAACACTACGGGAGTTCCCAACATTCTCAAATTTCATTTGACATAATTTGCAAACTCGCGTCTTTTCAATACGTTCGTTTTCTTTTCTCCGATCATATTATTCGCTGCGTGTTTGTTAATTGTGCTTTGTTATCATCGTGTTAAGTGTTTCATTTTGTTGTTAGTTGTTATATTTCCTTGTTTCTGTTGTGTTTTTGTTAAGTTTGATATATGATAAATTGTTTTGCAGCACTGTCCTGTCATTTTGACAGTGACATTTCTTTGTTTACTAAAATTATCTGAATTGATGACTTACGGTATAGACGACTTATCCACGGTTTATTTTCGTTAGTATTTTGCAATTTACCCAGAATTTAGATACAATAAATAATTTTCTTAGATGTTTCAAACTATTCGACGGTTTTTTTTTTATTTAGTATGGGTTTGCTCTTGACCTTAGTCTAGGGCAGATGTGACAGAGACAAAGTCGACGATGGAATGAGCTTACCCAGAAGAAGCTTGTTCACTCTAACTTTGAAGAGATTAGGGTTGTATGCGTTCGGAAACACAGACGCAGGCAGAGAGTTCCACTCTTTTGCTGTGCGCATTATGAAAGACATTTGGAAACGCTTAGTGCGAATTGGTGGAATAGCAACCAGGAAGGGATGGTAACCTGCAGTGCGTCTAGATGTAATCAACGGTTGGTCTCGGTAAAAGTGTAACGTGTCAAACTTAGCTTTTATTGAATTTTGCTATATTTACGCTAGATGGCGTCACTGAGACAATGGGATCACAATTATTCTATGAAATTACTCCTGATGGCCCCTCTATAGTATCTATCTTAAATCTCTTTGGCGAGAAATTACTAATAACGCAAAACCCTCAGTATGGCGGTCGCTGACGTACTGCTGTGCCGGCTGGTCGATGCGCGCCTGGTTGTCGAACGTCCCCTCCGCGACCGCAGCTGCCCGTCCGCGGTCGCCCTGCACGTCGCGATATTCTCGACAGCTGCTTTCTCTACTACTACTGTACTGTTTTTTACACGTGCAGCCTTTTTTTTTTTTTTTTTGGGAGGGAAATTATCAAATAACTTCTCCCGCTCTGGGCTGAGCGTGTCAGACTTTTACTGACTAAAACCCACCCGTATTCCTTCATTTGCCTGTGTGCCAGGGCCACGATATCCCTTTCGGACAAACTCGCAACCCTGGCAGGCCCAATGCCTGCCAGGGTTGCGAGTTTGTCCGAAAGCGGACCCCGTCAGTTGGTGCTGACAACTCTTTGAGGCGCGCGTGGAATACGACGCGCCGTCGACCCGGGCCTGGTCCTTATCGGACGGTGAGCTACCCATCGCTCACCGTCCGCAGGCCCGCGCCTACGGTGGCCGGAAATCGGCTTGCGACTCCCGACGCCCGGGGCGTCTCCTGCGGCGACTAGGGGCGCGAGGGCGCGAACTTTGCCTCTCCCTCACGCGTTCCGCCTCCTCCTTCGCAAGCATTACTGCTTCGCAGAAGGAGGTGACGGCCTCCCATGCACTCTCGCTCCGAACCATGGCCTGAACCAGGGCCGGACGCGAGAGATCGCCGCCGCCGATCGCCTCCGTTAGGACACGGCGGTGCTCCGCCCAAGCTGGGCAGACCTCCACCGTATGCTCCACCGTGTCCTCCGGGCGATCCACACAGTGGTGACACCCGGGCGTTTCCTCCTGCTTTATCCTGAACAGGAACCTACCGAAACAAACGTGTCCGGTGAGGACCTGCGTCAGGCGGAAGGTGAGGACGCCGTGGCGCCTCTCTAGCCACTCCTCAAAGAGGGGACTTATCGCCACAATTGTGGCGTGCCCAGCGCTGGGTTGCGACAATCGCACTCTCCATGCCGCCATAAGATCCCGCCGGAGCTCTGTCCGCTGTGCCGTGATGCGTACTGTTTTTTACACGTGCAGCCTGTGGGCTAAATATACGCAAAGATCGTACAGCGCTCTCCGCGTTCAATATAACGATGCCTTTAGGATACTGGTGAGGTTGCCCCGTTTCTGTAGTGCGGCAAACATCCCGTTTGCAGATGCGCATGTAGATTGCTTTTATGCAACAATGCGTAAAAGGTGCGCTTCCCTGGTGCGCAGGGTGCGGGGCAGCTGCAACAGTGTCTTAAGCATGGTTTCGAGTCGCCTGGACTGTGTTTACGTGAGTCACTGTTGTGGCGTCTCTCATGGAATGTCGCAACGGTGACCAATCATTATTTCTTGTAAGTATTGTTTTTGTTTAGTGTCTCTGCTTACTAACATAGTCGTAAGTTTTACTAACAAATCTTGTTGAGTCTTGGTTACTCGAATAAAGAAAATTCTATTCTGTTCTATTCTACAGCTACACTAATAGGCGCCATTTTGACAAGAGGTCTTCCATTTCGGCAATGAATAAAAAATATATTATGATGACGTTCATCATTCATTTCACTCATTCGGTCATCATTTATTCATTTATCATTCGTTCCATTCATTCGTTCATCATTATCTAATCTCTCAGTCACTAAAATAAATATAGGCGCTTTGAAATTAAATGAAATGAAATCGTTTATTCTGTAAATAGGATATCGGAATCGCTTTTACACGTCATATTAAAAAATATATTAAAAATAATAAGATGGAATCGACGTTTCCTATCTGAGTACCCCCGAGAAGAAATGGCGAAACAAACTCAGGGTCAAAGTCTCCTTGAAAGTCTTTTGAGGAAAGAACCACAACAATAAAGTTAACCTATACAAATTATAAAATTGAAGTGTCTGTTTTTGATGTCAAAATATCAGCTGTTTTTTAAATGCATAGGAGACTATACGGTACATATAACAAAATACATTTTGTTTACATTTTTATCTGTTTGTTTCGGCTAACCTCCGAAAACGCGCCGTCGACGCACGTTCCTAAAACGCGCGTCAACGGCGCGTTTATTAAACGTGGTGCGCACGGGCCCTAAGGGTTAAGCAGAAACCAGTATTTTTATTTTTTTTAATTAAGTTTTGTTTGTGTAACTTACATTATGGAGCTCAGATAGGCAGTTGCTCCATGTCACCTCACACTTTCAGGTCCAGTTGAAAACCAGCGTCAGGCACTAGTTGTCTGGCATGTTTGCTGAACTGGACCTTTTTAGCGCAGCCGCGAGGCACACTTCCCTGCTAATTTCTTACATCGCACTTTACACTTTTTAGGGTTCCGTACCTCAAAAGGAAAAAAGGAACCCTTATAGGATCACTCATGTGTCTGTATGTCCGTCTGTCACAGCTGATTTGCTCCGAATCTACTGGACCGATAAAGTTGATATGAACTTCTGAGACCCAAACACGGACGTGATACGTAAATAAATTAATTTTGAATATGGAGGTCACTTTTGCGGGGCAATTTAGAAAATTATAAAAAAAAGTTTTGCTGACTGTACTGTATGACATATCAAATGAAAGGGCTTGTTTTAAGGATTTTATATATATTTTTTTTATAATTTTAAAATACATAGTTTTGAAATGATTTAAGAAAACAGATGAAAATTGACCACCCACCCTTAACTCCGAAACTTCTGAGCCTAAAATTTTGATAAAAATACAGAAAATAGTTCTATACTTACGGATTACAGAAAAACCTATAAGAAGTCTGTGATCTTAAGATAACATGGTAAATCACTCAATATTGTGCGTACAAAATTATATTTGCTGATGGAATGTATGGGGAATCATGTTTTTCAATTACAATGTTAAGTTTGTTCTTGGGATAAATTCATCCCAACTACGGAACCCTTCATTGTGCGTGGTCCGACTCGCACTTGGCCGGTTTTTAGTGATTGGTTTATAAAATGACTGATTCTAAAGATTATTTTTGGTTACCATTCAACTTTATAAATCTGATGTTATAAGGATTAACTTTTGTTTTAGAAAAGCCACGCGAGCGATGCCGCGGGCTGCAGCTAGTGTCTACATAAAACAGTAACAAAAACATAAATTCACGCCTGTTTTCCTCAAAGAGTTAACCAGAAACCCACATTTTTTTTTTAAATTAAGTTTTGTTTGTGTAACTTACATTATGGAGGTCAGATGGGCAGTTGCTCCATGTCACCTCACACTTTCAGATCCAGTTGAAAACCAACGTCAGGCACTAGTTGTCTGGCATTTTTAAACTGGGCCTTTTTGGCGCAACCGTGAGGCACACTTCCCTGTTAATTTCTTACATCACATTTTACACTTTTTACTTGTTTAATTTTGATTTTGTTTATCTGGTGTATTAGGGTTCCGTACCAAAATGGTAAAAAGGAGCCCTTATGGTGAGACTAAGTCTGTCTGTCACACCTGGATATCTCAAGAACTACTAATGCTATCAACTTGAAATTTAGAATAGTGTCGAGAACATCACTACATGCAGGGCGACAGCGGGCGGGAAGCAGCGGTCGCGGAGGGGGCGTTCGACGAGCGGGCGCGCACCGGCCGGCCCAGCAGTACGTCAGCGTCCGCGATAATGAGCGTTTTGCATTAATAGTATGTTCTCGCCAGTCAAGTTATGATATCCGTTTGTCGTACCCAGTAACTGATTAGTTATAGCTCGATGGACCATAAACAGGAATGGGCATATCCTCCAGGTGTTACAAGGAACTATAAATATGTTAGACAATAGTGGACTGTATTTTAATGCGTTGAATAGGTTGACTATGGTCCTTCGAGCTATAAGTAATCATCACGTGTTTATAGTTCCTCGTAACACCTGGAGGATATGCCCATTCCTGTTTAATAGTTTATGTCTTTCTTGTTGCAAAATAGTTGGGCAGAAGTTTGCCCAACTATTTTGCAACAAGAAAGACATAAAAAATAAATTTGCAAAAGGGACTGAAAGAGTGTCTTAAAAATTTGAAGTGAGGCTACTAGGGCATGTATCATAATTATGAAAGAACGCTGTTTGCACATCCTCATAAATTTTTTTCTGAGGCAGCTTAGTTTCCGACTTTTGATGAAAAATGTAAAAAAATACCGTTGTCCCCCCTTCCTTATCTCCGAAGTTTGCATAGATAAAAATCTGAAATTATTCTATGTGATAGGAGTGTGTGTAAAGATTACAGGAAAAATAAAACGATGTCTCTAAATAGCACAGTTTTCAGAAATCATCAACATCATATATATACGTACGGAACCTGACCGCGTCCGACTCGCTCTTGTCCGGTTTTTTATATTGTGTGCCTTTTAGTCTGTGCTAAATATATGTATTTTCTTTCTTTCTTTCCATGTAAAATACTGGTACTCAGCTGTATCCGGTTAATCTGGAAGCCGACCGCGACCACAACATAGAAGGCTAGGCAGATTGATTGTGTAACTTACATTATTGCCGACATAAACAGCGTTGGGTGCGATCGGTTCCACGATACCGTCCCCACTCCTGCCGAGCGCGCCGCCTTGCCAGCCCATCTTCTGCATCATGCTGCAAAAGAAAAAAATTGTAAGTAATAAAGGCACGTTGCCAACGGCAGAGACAACTGCAGTGGTCGACACTCGTCGGTGGCAGCCGTAGACGCGTCGACGGCACGTCGGCGGCCATTCGTGTATTTCAGTAAGTGCTCAAATACACGAGCGGCAGGTTGCCAACGGCAGAGGGTTGCCTCTGCCGACGGCTGCAGTTCTCAGCCAAGTTGCGCGTGTTTTCAATGCAAAGAGAGATACTTTCAAGCAACGTAAGAACACGCACTCCCGCGCTACGTTGCGTAATGCGGTGCAGTGTGCGAATCGCCTTATAGAGAAGAAAAGGGCATGTTGCGCCGACCCCAAATTAATAAAGGATAAGGGCAGAAGAATTATGCTGCAGATATACAGGGTCAAATTAAATGAGCTAGCGAAACTCCGCTTACGTGATGGGTATAACTAAACATGATAAAAAAAATATGTTTTTTTTTTGTGGGGTCATCGACCGCAGTTAATGTAGTCACTTCAAATATCAGCTTCAAGTCTTTTTTTTTTGTAAACTTCACTTATGTGATTGGTATCGATATTTAAACACAATAAAATAAAAGAGAGAAAGGTGACTAACAAAAAGTATTTATAAGGCAGAGGTGAGTGGAAACGCCGGGAGGGAGACGCCCTAGGAGGACGTATAGTGACCTAATTGGTGATGTTCTTCAGAAAGGTCAGATGCGTAGTACTCGCAACCGGCGTGCGAGTATAACCAGATGTATGAACGTAGCCGAAGCAAAAGGAGTATCTAAGAAGCGTATCAGGTGGCGTTCTATCGTTTCTGCCTACCCCCTTGGGAAGAAGGCGTGAGTTTATGTATGTATGAATGTAAAATAAAAGAAAACGGATTTTCTCAACTCATACTTGAAGTAACAACACTAACAGCGGTCGTTGACCCCAAAAACATCAAATGATCTTTATTTAATTTCATCGTGTTTAGATATCGATACCCTGTGTCATGTTCGTGAACGGGCGCCGTCAGTTGAGACTGGTCATCTCTTAACTGCCAGGGCTTATTTGTAATCTTTTAATCTTATATTTTGTATTGTTTTTAAATATATATTTTTTTTTACATTGTTCTCACTTATTGCGACAAGTAATGCGTTTGTTCCCGTTGTCCCCGTAAGCCGTGTCCTCATCCTACGGGGACAGCGGTACTTCAATTACATATTTAAAATTCTTCCCGTCGTCCCCGTGGTTTGGTTTTACATTCAAAAATATGTTTCTGGCAGTCGCCGGCCGCTGCCGCAATAAATTGAATCACGTCCCGCTGTCCCCGTGACGGGGATATTGCATACGGGGACAACGGGAATAAACTGAATAATGTACAGACGCCAGCACATCAAGCTACTACAATCTGTCAAATTTATTTAATAGATTTTCAACTTTATCCCTACAGCATAAGATTCAAGGTTGATTGGGAAAATTTGACAGTTTGGGGTAACTTGACCTGCTGGCGTCTGTACCCAGGATTTTGTAATATCTTGATTTAAAAGAGTGTCCTTGGAGTTTCTTGCCTGTTCTTCTCCATAGAGATCTACGTTTTGGAATGGGCAAATAGCTTCAACTTTCTGACTAACTGACCGACTCTTTGACAATTCAAAAGCGCCTGTAATTGGTTTAATTGAAATAAATGGGTTGATTTTGTGTCTGCATAGTTTCGCTATTTAATTTAAATTGACCCTGTAGAAGCTCACCTTTCAGCCTTGGTCATCTTCACAGGTTTAGCGAGCATCTTATCAAGCTTCTTCTGGATATTGTTGGGGCCCAGCACTAGTCTCTTCCGGCCCTTGCTGGGGCCCTGGCCGCCATCTGGGCATACTTCCGTAGCCTTGTGCCAGTACATCTCGGTCCAGTCGAGAGTGGGGAATTTGCTGTCCTCACTGAGTATTGAAGCGAGTGGTGGAGTTTCATCTTGAGGGATGTCGATTGGTCTATGGGAAGGAAAAATAAAAACTTTTTTTTATACAAGCTAATTACTGTGTTAATTAAGAGCCTACACTACCTTAGTTTTGAAATAAATACATATATGGTAAAGTTGAGGATTATGTTTGACAAATACACGATTCCATAAAATTTTCTTCATAGAAAAAAAAAACAAAATTATCTCCAAACCGATACACTTACAATGAACCGCTGGTATTAAAAAAATACTTCAAATTAGATAGTGAATCTGCATATTAACTGAACTAACTATAAAGCAGGTCTTATGTTATTTTTTTTTAATTACGATTATTTTCACCGTAAAAAGAAATAAACAAAAATGTCGGTGCCTTGGAGTCTTCTCCCTGCCACCCTGTCTCGCTTGCTCGCGTGACCGGCAGCTACTTGTGCGAGCGAGATAAAGAGTGAGGTGGCGTATAGACCCTTGAGGTGCAGCTGCAGTCCGCGAAATTCTAATTTTGATCAAAATATTATTCGCGACTATATTATAAAAGTCCCTAAGTAAATAAATAAGAAAAAAAAAAAAAAATTGTTAGTTTAAGTATTTACAGAATTATAATAATAAGTTAGATATGTTCCATTGAATGACTTTTTCATGAACTCATGACACTGGGGAACAAATCTAACTTAGGCCCGTATTTATAGAACATTCCTCAGTATATATATATATATAAAATGATTTTATACTGAAGATCACGTCTAAACGAGTAGTGTTAATGATTAAAAATATATATGATAAATTAGAGCATTTTTTCAATAACTTAATATGTTAATATTTTAGATTATGTTAATATTGACATAGTGAAATTAATTTGTAAAGTTATGTCTAACGCGGATAAAAAACCGAGAATGGCGCAAAATCTACAATACATACTTTTCTGAAACCTTCACCAATTTAAAGATAATTTAACTATTGATCTTTTAGCATACGCGTTTTATTAAAATGCCTTTTTTTTGTGTATAATAAATTAATAATGTGTCAACTTGGGGACAGCGCTCCTTGATGGGCGAGTCCTATTACTGGCTGAACGTACGACGCGTTGCGTGAGCTCAGTACAGAACACGCAAGCTAACCACTCAAGGTCACTGGCATATATCTGCGTCTTAAGTAATGCTCGAGTACTGAGTAACGTTCGATAAATACAAGCCTTATAATAATGATTCTAATGATTATAATTCTATTTAACATCACGCTACGACCCTTAGGAGCCGTGCAAAAAGAAAAAAAGTCAAAAAGAACGCTAAGCGGAAACGAAGTAATAGCGCGAGCGGGCGATGCGATGCGACGCAGTGGGTTGGGGGAACAAGAAAAGTCGCACGCAGAACCTTGTGATGCATGACATATACCTCTGTATATGTCATGTGATCATGCATGACTAGCTTCTGCGCGCTTTTTGAGATGGAGCAATGAAGGCCTTAACGGTTGTCGCTACTACACGGTCGAGCAGGAGACTGTCCTTAACTTTTTGAAACATTTTGATCTGCATTCACAGACACTTTTCCCTATGTGTTTATTATTCTAGCGTATGGCAGTTCGTGGTTTGCAGCTGAAAATCAGCGTCAGGTGGTACACCTTGTGTTGTCATCTGCCATTATGCTGAGCTGAGGCCCTTTTGGCATTACAATAATTGTTTTCTGATTTTTCTTAGTTTTTTTTTTTTTTTTTCCTTCTGGCTTCGCACGGTTTATGCATTTTGCCAATGTCACGTTTTAGTTCTTGTATAATATTGATGAAATGAATTATAAATGCATGATGATGATATCCCCGCCCACTCCCCTTGAGTTTCAGTAAAGATGTGGCACTTTACTGAGACCTCACGCGGACTTCTTGAGAGAACTTGAAGCGAAGTTGCACTGTTTTGTTTCATTTGCCTACACTAATGCACGTTCACAAACACTTAATGGTTAATAATCCACCATTATCACACATTAATATTCGGCTAAACACAAATTTTGGAAAATTAAACAAACTGCTGAACATGACGCTTCACTTTCCCGCCAAGAAGTCTTTCTTATAGTTTATAAGTACCTACCTATGTGTATTTTTCTTTTTTTGCTGTAAGTTATGCCAATAATCGCATTTTTCTTTCTTCCTTTCATTCTCAGATTTAAAAAAAATTGTAGGTACAGTTGCAAGAAAATGGGCAATTTTCACAAAAAAAAAACATTTTTGATGCCAATCTATCCTGTTTCTCCAACTGAAGTTTGAGTATCAAAAAGTCAGAAATCACAAAAAAAACTAAGTACCCATACATTCTCAAGGAAATGAGGCTGGAGATGAGAGAGATCACAACATCATTATTCCATTACTTCACTGGGCTGAATAGGGAATGAATATGGCAGGTAAATAAAATAAAATAAATAAAAATAAAATAAGTTTATTGAAACAAAATACCTTTTGTATACAATTCAATACATTTCACAATAGGTAGGAACATTTGATTTAGGGAAAAGGCTGCACAAATAGTGAAAAACCCTGGCTCCTAAACTAGGGGAACCCTGTGACCTAGGAGTCAGTGTTCTACTGTAGCTTCGTGGACAAAAGAAACCTTTTTATAACTGTGTTGATAAACCCATTATGACCTGATTTAACAATGAATATGTGAGTATGTGTCTAAAAGGGGGTGTGTGAGTGGATGGGGTGGGGTAGGTGTGGTGTGGTGTATGAGAGGGGAGGGGTGTTTTGTGGGTGTGTGGGTGGATGTGTGTGTGTGTGTGTGGGGGGGGGGTGTAGTCGTGTAAGCTGTGTTCATGTGATGTTGCATGTGTTTCTGTATCCGTTTTTGCAGAATAATAATAATTATTATGTGCCTATTTTATTTTAGAAATAAGGTCTTCTGTACGGTAATAGTCCATAGATACATAGAAGGATTATCATTCTGCTATACGATCAAGGAGCTAAGCAGTCAATCATGACATAATCTAGTTGGATTTTAGTCAACTTTCAAAGCAGCAAATAGCTTAAAGGTTCGATGATTGCTTTGTAATCCTAAGTTCGATTCCCAACAATTTATATTTATTGTGCTTCTTTTTCTACATTTTGTTATATTATTACTAGCTGCGCCCCGCGGTTTCACCCACGTCTCGATCCCGTGGGTATAAAAAATAGATAGTAGCCGATTCTCAGACCTACTGAATATGCATATAAAATTTCATAAAAATCGGCCAAGCCGTTTCGGAGGAGTATGGTAACTAACATTGTGACACGAGAATTTTATATATAAGATAATATACTTCATAGAACATACACAGAAAAAAACATTCAGTTTAGGCCTCTTCGGTCATATTTGGATAGATATAAATAAATATCTATGGTTAGGTGACTGTTAAGATTGTTTACACCTTACGGCATTTCATACAAACTTTCAATCCCTTGTTTTACAAAATGACTGAACCGATTTTAATGAAACTTCATATGCATAAGCAGGATACAAAGGTCTAAAAAGTTAGTAGAGAACATTTTCAAAATTTCTTATTTTAAAACAGATAACTGGAAATCCCTGTTTCTATAGAAAATTTTAAATCGGTATAATTTAGCTATAACAGTATTTTTCGAAAATGTTCTTTACTAACTTTTTAGACCTTTGTATCCTGCTTATGCGTGTGATGTTTCATTAAAATCGGTTCAGTCATTTTGAAAAACAAGGGCTTGAAAGTTTGTATGAAATGCTGTAAGGTGTCAACGCTCTTAATCAGGAATCCCATGTTTACAATGTACTGTTATATTATTTTAGTGTTAGATGTTCGTCAGGAAATGAAAGGAAAATTTTTGTGAAGGCCAGGGCCTTTTTGCTTAGAGGAGCTTTATTTTTAAGAAAAGTGTACATTGTGACTAAGACTATAATAAACTGTATTAAAAGAATTTTTAGTAACCACTAAGTTACTTCTTTCTTCTGTATTGAAAATCCCAAATTAGAAAGATATTTCTAATTTAATTAATTAAAGTTATTCATATTTTTCTCTTCTTGATCTCACACACTGTTGTCTACATTTCTTTTTCATTTCCCCTTTCTGGAAGAAATTTCATAAGAAATAAGCAATACAAAGGTACTGCTTATTCCTAAAACAAAAAAAAAACCGACAACATAATAATTTGAGTACTCAAATTATAAATAGGTTGTATCTCTATGTAATTGACTGTGTACATAAAAAAATAAAATAAATAAATAAACATACATGAAAAAGCCTATTATTTTATTATTTTAGAATAAATTACTTTTGAATTAAAGTTTCTTTACTTCAATTATCATGACAATTTAAATGAATATGACCCACACAGAAAAATAAACTAAAATAAAATAATATTTAGTTCAAATGACTTACTGCTTCATGAAAATTGTTACATTTCAGTTTAGCTCAGCTTCAGCAGTAAATATAATCAGTAGTACATACCTACTGCTAAGGACTATGAAATCTTTATT
Organism: Tiliacea aurago; assembly: GCA_948098905.1. Classification (NCBI taxonomy): domain Eukaryota; kingdom Metazoa; phylum Arthropoda; class Insecta; order Lepidoptera; family Noctuidae; genus Tiliacea; species Tiliacea aurago. Next base: position 10,671,837 of record OX402603.1, on the reverse strand, counting down.
ACAGTTGCATTGCCACAAAAATGTTATTTGCTGAGACCAAACAAAAAATAAATAAAGGTGATTGAAATAGGCTGAATATTTTATAGAATTCCTGTCGCTCATCCTTTGCAAGCCAAAACATATCATATATTGCGCGTCATACGACACAAATACAAACACAAACAATAACAAACTTACAGGGGTTCCTTGTTGAATGTTTCAGGGTCTTCATACAAGGAGTCTCGATCTACGGTCCTCCGGTTGAGCCTGTCCGGTTCCTCCGGGGCCTCAACCACCTCAGCCGGGCCAGAAGACCAGCGGGAAGCCTTAAACTCCTGGCTAATCTCACTGCCAATAGTGCCATTGCGATTCGCAAAGTTTTGTGGAGACAGGTTTTTTATATCATAATACTTCGAATTCCCCCACAAACTATACGTATTCGCGTAAATATTATCATGAATAACCTGCTCGTCGCACAAATCACTCATTATTTACTAAGAAAAACACAATATCATATCATTTGTTTATACTTTGTGAGCGAACGTGAAGCGCGTGTTTTCACATTATTTCAAGTTAGTTTTCACTGTTTACTCAAATACTATGGTACGGAATCCTGCCAAAGCCAACGGATGCAATGTTTGTCACGTAATTTAGTGGTTTTGGGATTTATTTAGAACAATATTTATTGATTCAATCGATCATGTACATTCAATGACACTCATGCGTTTCAAGATTTCAAGGTTTGTATAAAGTTCATTCATTTCGAAATCAACAAACAGACTTGAAAATCATATGTTAGAGGAAGACAGCTATATAAATTGCTGTTATGTAAGAAAAGATAGGAACGCAAATAATAGACTTAACATCCAATTAGCTGTAGCCTGAAACGCTCTACCTGCCCTACTCGTAAATGTCAACTGTGTCAATTTTGACATCTTTTAACGTTCCAATTTAAGCTACATTTTCAATCGGAATTCGGGTTATATTCGAAAAGGTTTGCTCAAAGACGCCTGACTTTGATTTTCATACATATTGCATGACCATGTTCCAGATCTGGAGGAATTTCTATAGGGACCTATACGGATGCTTTAACCAGAGCTTAAAGGATGTTTCCTACATTTCTAAAACATGCTCTAGTCGCATCAGCTGCGGTTTTCCCACACCCCATTGCTTAGGTTACTGCAGATGGTTCAAATGGTCAAGTCATCGCACTATGTAGCCCAAGAGACGCCGCCTCAGTCATTAAAGTTTTCGCGACTAGTAACGCAAATAGCGCAAACGCTTGTTTAAAGAATATTATCATATAATCCTTCCATATCCTAAGAGCACGCCTTTCCTACCTTTATCGCGCCCCCGGTCTACAATCAATGGAATCAATGGTCTCTGCAGTCCCATGAAACATGAGGCTCCAGGGGATGGTGTGAATTTCTTGTTTTGTCAGTGCATTTCTTTAAATCAATAATATGTAAGGGTAAGACATAATAAAACAAATAGTAAATTTCAACATTTATTAGGTACTCTACAAATCGATAATAGCTATCTGATTGACGAAGTAAAACATTAGACAAGTTGCTGTACTTATAACATGATTTGTTGACAGGTAACACTGTTAGCTTATAAATTAAATAATTACACTAAATATGTTAAAAGATAATAAAAAAAAACTCATCCAATGCCTTACTTCTGGAGACTGAAGCAGTGTGTGAAAAAGATGCGGAATGGAACGTGAACGGACTCATAGAGCACTTTACGTATTTTTTTAGGATCTACACCGCATTTTAATGCATTTAGGTACGTATTAAAATATTCTCAATATGTTTCAGCCATATTTTAAAAAAAATATTATTTACATAAAATTACTCGCAGAACGTAAAATACTGCAAATTAATTGAACAGAGTTCGTTCCATCTCTTTCCCACACACATAACCGCTGTCTATGCGTCTTGCTCGCACGGCTGGCGCCGTTTACTCTGTCATCCAATAGAAACGTGAGCCGAATCTTGCTGGTTTCTTCTCTGTACCTTCCGGTAACGCTGGAGTGGCGTCTGGATAAACCGCCTTCGGTTCTTCCAAAGGCTTTGGCCTGGAAAAATTAAAATGTTGTCAGAGTAAAATCAATTTATGCTAACCCCATAGGCGCGATAATGGCACTTGAGGGAACTGAAATTCATTTGTGTGAGCAAAACAGCAGAACGTGCTTTTTCTTTTTATATGTTTGTTGTGTTTCTTCATGTGCGAGTCCAAATAAATACTTGTTCTCTGCTCCAAAACTTAAAATGAAAAATAATCCCGTCCCCTTTTACATTCATACCTACGGGTCCGTTGTGAGGACCTACCAATCATAATCACATCTAGAAATCGCAGCGAGAATTTCGCTTCTAAACATTCTTGTTCTAAGCCGGCCAAGTGCGAGTCGGACTCGCACACGAAGGGTTCCGTACCATTATCTATAAAAATTACAAAAAAAACATGTTTGTTGTATGGGAGCCCCCCTTAAATATTTGTTTTATTTTAATTTAATTATTTATTTTTAAAGTGAATATATGACTAAATATTCTGTGAATATTTCAAGCGTCTACCTGTTGCCGTTATCAATATAGAGCAAAAACGAGCAAAAAAAAAACACGTTTGTTGTATCCCCCTTAAATATTTATTTAATCCTATTTTTTTGTATAAGTTGTTATAGCGGCAACAGAAATACATCATCTGTGAAAATTTCAACTGTCTAACTATCACGGTTCATGAGATACAGCCTGGTGACAGACGGACAGACAGACAGACGGCGGAGCCTTAGTAATAGGGTTCCCGATTTACCCTTTGGGTACGAAACCCTAAAAATAACAATGCAACGTACCTCTTAGAATCATGCACACGAGCTTCACAGAAGTAGCCGAATCCTGGACGTTCGATGTTCAACTTCTCAAACACGCACTTGTCGAACACACCTTGAGTCTTGCGGCATCTGAAAAAGTACGGTAAAGAATCATTATGTGCATCATCAAGTTCTTTAAATATGTATTTATTTATTTATTTAAAACTCTTAAACTATCATTACAGGTTTAGAAACCTAATGCGATAGCTAAGCCTACTTATAATATTAACTATTTTAAATAACACTATTACTAACAATTACAAATAACTACACAATACATTAACACCAAATTACTTATAACTAAAACAATACAACCTTATAATTATAACAATGTAATCTTCACAGAAAATTAACTTATGTATGCTTTACATTAAAAAAATAAAACAATAAAGAAACAATAAACATAAAATTACACTAATTGTTGATATATATGATTGTACGTATAGTTCCGCGTTTTACGCGCATCTACGAAAATAACGCGCGATACACGAGAAGCGACTGCGCGCGTCGGTTGTTTGAATTTCTTAAGAAAGCACGCAAATATTCGCGCTAGTTTGAACCAGGGACCATTTTGGTTACCCATTGAAAGGGTTTTCGATAAGGTTTTTCTAAGCGGTTAAACAAAATCCCATACGATATGGGTAACCCTTATGAACAGCTTTAATAAAATTTTGGTAACCCGTTGAAAGGGTTTTCAATAAAAACCCATAAGGTGTGGGTAACCCTTTTGAACGGCTTAATTTAAGCCATTCAAAATTACCGACACCGTATGGGTTTTTGATTAAGTGCTTAGAAAAACTCTAGGGTTTTTCTAAAATGGTAACCAAAATGGTCCCTGGGTAGAATAGAGATAGAATTGGTCATGCTACGCGTGCTGGGCGGACATCGAAATAACATAATATAAAGTGTTAAGAGTTTTTTGCCGCTAAACGTCAAACAACAAGCAGTGTACGACCCGAATTGATTGTCAAATTCTAAATTAACGCGAGCGAAGCCGCGGGCAAAAGCTAGTAACACATAAATGCGAAAGTGAGTTTGCTTGTTTGTTTTTTCGCTTTTATGCCAAAACAGCTGAACGGAATTGGGTGAAATTTGGCACATACAGGGTGGATTTTTGAGATGGTGCAGTAAGGACAGGTACCTTAATCGTTGTAGCTACAGGAAAACGGTCTTAGGAGACTGACCGTAAATTTTTGAGAAATTTTGATCAGCATTTACATATTTTGAAAAAAATGTACAGTCAGCAGGAAAATGGTCAGTTTTCACAAAAACTTTTTCAAAAATCCACCCTGTATAGACCATGATCTGGAAAAGGATATAGGCTACCTTTCACCTTGGATTGCAGACGAAGTTGCGGGCTACAGCTAGTAAATAATAAGAATTATAATAAGCTGAAGAGAGAGTATCATTAAAACTTACTGTTTCAAGGTATAGTCCCCAGAACTCTTGTCAACACAGTGGCTGTACTGATTGAACTCGTCCAGGCAAGACTTCTTCACTTTACGGAAGAAATCCATTGTGCATGCGGTGACTGCTTTGCCTTCATTGATACATTTCCGTGGGTCCTTCTCCTCCAAACGACAGAGCATAAACTCCTGCAAATTAAGTGGTATAAATGTTTGGTAATACATTGAAATATAAATTTTCATTAATCAATGAAGCAGATGTAAGTTTCTAGTTTTTTCACACATTTTTTTTAATCTATGAGATCCTGATTACAGAAGTGAAGTTCTTATGTGCTAATACTTACCAAAATAACTGTCTAGCTTAGATAAACTTATGTATATTATATATTATTATTAGCATATTATGTGTAACATTCTTGTCACATTTTTATTTTTCTTTTTTTTTCTTTTGTGTTTTACGAACTGTGTCTAAATAAACAATATTCTTCTTTTTTTTTCTTTCATAGTGTGCAACAACAAAAGCTAAAGATAAATTAACCTTTTTTCAATACTCTATTATTAAGTTTGACCAAAAGAATACATAAAGACATGGAATATTGTTTTTTAGTGACATTTTTCACACTATTGGCTACTTTCTGAAAAGACATTAGGCTGTATTTTTGAAGAATGCTTACTAATTTACAGGAATAAAATACTTTTGATAGGTATATTAAAATAACAAAGAAAGTGACATGGACTGACAAATCGATCATAAGACTTTTAACTGGGTTCTTTGTTACTGATTCCTGTAATCATAGTCGCTTCGATATTTAGAATCACCTAAAATCTATCACAACATAACCTCAACAATACTTTGATTATGCAATCAATTTAACTCTAACATACAACAAATGCAGACCAATAACATAAAAGTCATAACAATCGACGATTAATAAATAAAATAAATGTTTTACTCACATTATTAGCCTGTTCACAATATTTTCCTAAATGAAAAGAACCAGCGAACAGAGTTGCTGACGATACATTGAGCTCATCCACCGTCAATTCTGACTCTTCCGGCAGATTAACATCCATGGACACCACCATTTTGAATTATTTTAATACACACGAGCAATTTAGATTTTATTTTCCAAAATAAATAGTGAAATTTCTTCCACAAAAATTCGTGGAAGAAATTCAAGAGTAATCCGCAATATTTAAGATGATCGATTCGTTAAGGTTGAAAAGAGACAAACGGTAACATTTTGTACATGTGCGAAAGAGATATAGAAAAGAAATGAAGTTTTTCAATTTTGTAGTGTAATATCACTTGACATTGACAGAAAAATTGAAAATTACGTTTCAGTTCAAGTTCATTAATAGCTGAAAAAGTTCCATTAGGTAAAATAAAACAGAAAGATTGCATGCATGCGTATTATTCAATAACTAAAATTAGGACTAGAATCAACAAAATCGTTATTATTTAGGATCACAAAATGTTTCATAATCAGTGGCCCCGGTTTACCGTTTCATGTTTTCATAGTGTTTCGAGTAGTAAGCTTCAATCGGCATATTAAAATCTTGTTGTTCAGCTATAAAATGAAATACATCAGTCAGTTACACATAATTATTATTTACAAGCCAGAGTTTATTATTAAATTCTTCTTTACCTTCGTAAGCATTAAAGTTTTCTGAAGGCAGCTCATAGAACTTGGGGATGTCATAGCGATTTTCCTGTAAAGTGAAAGTAATGTAACTCTCAAATTATAATTTTCCCGAATTTAAATAATCCTTCCGATCTGTGGTCTCGGGGCGGCCAATTTCAACGGAGACTAGCCAACTACGCAGCGGGAGATACCAACTCTTTTCCCTCAGTTTCTTAACCCGCTACCCGTCCGTCCACCTTTGGAACTTTTATGTTGCATAAAGTTTGATAACTAAATAAATAAATCAGGCATGGATGGCTTTCCATGCCCGTGCTCTCTGAGGCACAAGTTATCACACCATCAACTTCCTAAACTCGCGAGTTGCTTCTGAGAATTTTGGACTGAAAGACCTACCTACTTATATCTTCTTTCTCACATTGAGGACCATGTCGGTCATGAGAAACTCATAAAAAATTCACTTACCGAATCATAGTTCCTTCTACCCATGCGTGGTATATTCTTATTCGTTTTAATAACATAGCCCATGCTTCCTTGATCAAATGGAATATCTTCATTACTTCTCCCAACCCTTGGCACATTATTAGGCTTTATGAAAGAGCCCTCAGCCCCACTGAAAAAGTGGATGAGGCAGTATGCCATCAATACCGTTGCTAATTTCGAGTTCATTTTAAAAAGTTGACAAAATGGCGCGAGTTTCGTAGAGCCGAAAACTGAATGATGTGGAGTTGTAATGTTCTGGTTATTTTATACTACATGGTTTCGATTGCTCCCGTATTTTGGAAAGATCTGATCAAAACTCATTTACGCTTTCAGAATTTTAAGTAGGTGCTAGATTTTATCAGCGTCTCCATCATGCGGGTATGAAGATTGTTATCTATGGTAGGTAGAAACAGCGAAATCTCCTTTACACAATTGTCCATGCTGGCCTAATTTAGGTACCCATATCCTGCGTCTTTTCTAGCATCACCCAGAAAATATGATGCATTATCATTAACTACAAAGTTAATGTGTTAACCTACTTAAGTGAACATGAAAGAACTCTGAGTACCTACACATCTTCTTTTTTTTTTCTCTGATCTGAGACATTGAAAGAAAGAAAGAAAAATAGGTCTATTTGTCACAGAAACACGTGCATAAAAAAAGATTTAACTTGAATAGGTAGGTAAACAGAAAAATAAAACAAAATAGATTTACCTATCCACGAGCACAAAACAGAAATAGTCGGGATCGTCATAGTACCTTTGTTTATCAGTAGTAAACTCAGTGATGGAGTAGTAACATCCATCTAAAAGGAATTTAAACAAAGACCTCTTAAGACGGAGATATATGCCAGTGACCTTGAGTGGTTAGCTTGCGTTTTCTGTACTGAGCTCACGCAACGCGTCGTACGTTCAGCCAGTAATAGGACTCGCCCATCAAGGAGCGCTGTCCCCAATTTGACGCATTATTAATTTATTATACACAAACCAAAATATATTTTAATAAAACGCGTATACTAAAAGATCAATAATTAAATTATCTTTAAATTGGTGAAGGTTTCAGAAAAATACGCTTGGTAGATTTTGCGCCATTCTCAGTTTTTTATCCGCGTTAGACATAACTTTATAAATTAATTTCACTATGTAATATAAACATAATCTAAAATATTCACGTATTAAGTTATTGAGAAAATGCTCTAATTTAACATATATTTTTTTCAAATCATTAACACTACTCGTTTAAACGTGATCTAAATCATTAAAAGTCGATTATCGTCGCCTTAAAAGATCCCAAACACTCTAAATTTCTAATAGCTGCTGATATACTTATATTTTTGCGGCCATACCTAGCACACTTTTGCCGAAAAATGCGGTTATATGAGACGTAACATGGATGGTATTCTGATAACGGCGAGAGCGCAGTTTTTCAAATAAATGTAGGTTACAGCGAAAATAAAGAGTATTCTATTCTATCCCCACTCCTGGGCAAAGGCCACCCTCCATTCCTTCCAACTTTTGCGAGCCAATGGGCTCTCTTTCCAGTTTATGACAAATTTAAAAAAAACCGGCACATTGAAGGGAACCCGTAGTTGGGATGAATTTATCCCATGAAAAATATTAACATTGTAGTTGAAAAACATGTTCTCCCATACATTCCAACTGCAAATGTAAGTTTGTACGCACAATATTGAGAGATTTACCATGTTATTTTACTACCATTGACTTCTTACAGGTTTTCCTGTAATCTTTGTGTATTTAACTATTTTCGGAATATTTATTTTTTTCAAAATTGTAGTCTCAGTAGTTTAGGAGATACTTAACTTTTAAACTATTTAATTTAAAATTATAAAAAAAGTTGAGACCCTCACAGTACGCCCTTTCATTTAAAGTGTCACACGGTACAGTTTGAAAAACTTTTTTTTAAATCTTCTAATTTGTCCCTCAAAAGTGACCCCCATATTCAAAATTCATTTATTTACGTTACTCAAACACGTCGTGTGTTTGGGTCACAGAAATTCATATGTCATCATCATCATTTCAGCCTAAGACGTCCACTGCTGGACATAGGCCTCCCCCAAAAGGGGGGGGAGATTCGCAATATGGTTTTAAAAATGCATAGAGAACGCTGCTGCCCATTCTCTAGTAAGTCCCTGAGCCGCCTTTTACGACACCCACGGGAAGAAATGGGAATTCAGATGTAATTATACCAAATTTCAACTTAATCGGTCCATTAGAGTCGGAGCAAATTGGCTGTGACAGACGGCTTGAGCTGGAAATTGAACCCCTCCCATTTCACTTCACGAACTTTATGAAAACCCAAGTCGAGGTTAAAATATTAGTCAGACAACAAGGTGGTACCAGGGCTGACTGTCCTCTACTCCGCAGTGATAATCCGAAGTATCGGCCGTTTCTTGACTTCCAAAGTTTTCTTATTTGACTTTGAGTCCTTACCCGACTTCTAGTCCCATTTTGGACTTTGAATTATCTCTTTGACTGTCGCTTTTTAGGGTTCCCTACTCAAAGGGTAAAACGGGAACCCTATTACTAAGGCTTCGCCGTCTGTCACCAGGCTGTATCTCATGAACCGTGATAGTTATTAGACAGTTGAAATTTTCACAGATGATGTATTTCTGTTGCCGCTATACCAACAAATACTAAAAAACAGAATAAAATAAATATTTAAGGGACCTCCCATACAACAAACGTGATTTTTTTGCTCGTTTTTGCTCTATATTGATAATGGCAACAGGTAGACGCTTCAAATATTTACAGAATATTTAGTTGTATATTCACTTTAAAAATAAATAATTAAAATAAAATAAAACAAATATTTAAGGGGGGCTCCCATACAAAAGACGTGATTTTTTTTGCCATTTTTATAGATAATGGTACGGAACCCTTCGTGCGCGAGTCTGTCTCGCACTTGGCCAGTTTTTTTTCCTTTCGCCGTAGTCAACGATAGTCAGCCGTAGTCAGGAAACGGCCGAATATTCGGCCGATACTTCGGATTGATCTGCGGAGTAGACCCCGAGGGTGCGCCACACGGACATATCTAAGGACCGTCACTCGCAGAGGCTGTTTTCAAGCACCATGCAACAAGGCATCTAATAAAAAGCTAATTATTAAAAACTAGCTTTTGCCTGCGGCTTAGCTCGCGTTAATTTAGAATTTGACCATCAATTCGGGTTGTAGGTACTGTAGAGGTTCTATGATAAATTGATAATACATCATGCTAGTGGCACTGGTAGCTTAATAAAAATAAATATTTAAAATCGGAAGATAGTATTACATTTGATGAATTGTCAGGGAGACAGACGAAGATGACCAGACAAAGAAATATGTATTAATATCGAAAAGATTAAAATATATCAATGCTAATAATTAACCTAAAAGCATTATTATTTTGAGTAGTGTAGCACGTCCCGCATACTACAGTACTCTGCTTGTTGTTTGGCGGCAAAAAACTCTTTAACACACTACTAAACTATTAATAATATTCATGATTCGAAAGACACGTGGCGCCATCTATTATCGTATGAACGTTATTGTTGTTTTCCTCGGGAACAGTACTTTTTCGGGATGACAGGTACCCTATGTCCGTTTCTGTACACCTGACAACGTATAAGCAAAATTTCAGGATGATCGGTTCAGTGGTTTAGGCGTGAAAAGGTAACAAACAAACTTACTTTCGCATTTATATTAGATATTAGGATAAAATCGCCCAGGTGAGTGTTGGACGACGCACAATGAAGGATTGCGTAGTTGGGATGAATTTATCCCAAAACCAAACTTAACATTGTAGTTGAAAAACATGTTCTCCCATAGATCGATAAAAGCCACGGTAAATTTTCTGCAAATGTAAATTTGGAATCGCAATAAAATATTTTATATGTGATAAAACTACAAATTAACAATTTTCGAACTTTTTCCTTTACTTTGCTTCTTACTAATTTCATGATTCTAGGTCAACGGGAAGTACCCTATAGGTTTTGATTTATTTGCGAGTATCAAAAATTATGTCGCATACACCGCCGTATTGTTTTATTGCGTTGACTTAGAAGCTTGATTTATTTAGAGCTCCAAGGGACCGTAGACCTACGTAGGTATTTAATATTAATTTCAACTTGATACCTACACGCGTTCCTGAGACAAATTGACAGACAGACAGACGGACAACGAAGTGATCCTTTATGGGTTCCGTTTTTTCCTTTTGAGGAACCCTAAAAATCATTCGTAATTGTTTAAACTTCACAGGCGTGATGGGTATCGATATCTAAACACGATAAAACAAGAAAAAACCGGCCAAGTGCGAGTCGGACTCGCGCACGAAGGGTTCGGTACCATCTTATATATAAAATTCTCGTGACACAATGTTAGTTACCATACTCCTCCGAAACGGCTTGACCGATTTTGATGAAATTTTATATGCATATTCAGTAGGTGTGAGAATCGGCTACTATCTATTTTTTATACCCCTAAGTGTTAAGGGTGGCTTTCGCACGGGATCGAGACTTACGCGGGTGAAACCGCGGGGCGCAGCTAGTTATCTATAAAAACGGCAAAAAAATCACGTTTGTTGTATGGGAGCCCCCTTAAATATTTATGTTATTCTGTTTTTAAGTATTTGTTGTTATAGCGGCAACAGAAATACATCATATGTGAAAATTTTAACTGTCTAACTACCACAGTTCATGAGATACAGCCTGGTGACAGACGGACAGACAGACAGACAGACTCGATTTCGAAAAACAAGGGCTTGAAAGTTTGTATGAAATGCCGTAAGGTGTAAACGCTCTTAACATATTATCTTCTGGGTGACTTGTGCCTCAGAGTCGTTACTTGGGACTTGTTAGATAAACATCCGCGAAAATCGGCCGGTATAAATTTGGTCCCTGTCAGTAAAAGTAGGGCAGTTTTTAGAAGAGTTCATTTTTGATGGTGGTGGCAATGACGTATTATAAATAGACGCGTCATACACGAACATTAGTGCACTCAAAAACAGCGTAAGCCATGAATGTAGCTACATACTTGCGTACAATCATGCAGTGCGCGAAGAAAAGGAAACATCTATACCGATATCTGTTGTTAGAAAGAGATAAACATACATATTTAGTTACGTCACTAGCTGCTGCATGTTCATTGGCGCGTACGCATCGGTCGCAGCAGTCAGGAAAAATGGCTGACTGGCTGTACAAGTACAAAACAAAACAACGGTTTCTTATAATAAAAAAATACAATAAGTACTTATAAATGAAATGAGATGTTTTTCTGTACTCCCTAACGTACTCCCACAGTAGCAGTGTAATTTTTACATCGTGTATAGACACGGGAAGACATTTTTCAATACACTTCCTCGAAAACTGGTTCATATCGCACTACGATTAGGTTCACAATGCAATGTATTTCACACGCGTGCGATTTTTTTTTTTCCAACACGGGAATAAAAATTGCCACAAATAACTTAAACCTATACTTAGTACAAATTGTTCAATGCCTCTATTCACACCGTCTCGCGCCAGAGACGGTCCTCTCCATTCGGAGGTATTTTTTTTTAAATCTCGGCAAAGATGCGTCTTTACGGCGTTAATATGTTTGGAATATTTTAAATTAAATAATGTTTATAAATAGAATACCATGATTATTACAATAAAAAAAACGTTTATGAACCAATTAACATTTATTTGTGTTCTAAACTCAAAAATATTTGAATTTTAAATTTTTCATAATAGGCTGTTTATCGGCTTTATACCTTTGCTTCTCCTTCAACCTGGCGAAAGCAAAGCGCGGAAATAAAAGAAAATTAAATCATAGTTTCCTAATAATTCATGACAAAAATATTTTTCGTTATTTTATTTCTTCAAAAGTGTATTAAAAAACGTCGTTTGATACACGTGGACATTTGTTATTGCATTCGAGGCGGAATTAACACCCGAGCCGTAGGCGAGTTTGTTCTTGAGCCGAGAACTTCATCCAAACATTCTCCACTTGTATCAAAATGTACTATTCTTCACAAATAATTGCTGAGAATTACGAGTGATTGTGACGTGTAGCCGCGTCACTGGATGGCGCGCGACTAATTCCTCTTTGGGCAATTGCCTTGCATTTACTTTGCCATCATTGGGTGGTGGTGTCTGATTGTTTTTTTGGGTGACGGCTCTGAGTGTGGAAATTATGACTAAATTGTTGCATTGGGTATCTGTAAAAACAAATGTAAGTAGTAAATAAATAAATAAAATAAATAAATAGTATAATTATTAATTTATGGTGTTTATTATCAAAATCATACTACTACGTAATAGGTTTTTTCACAAATTTCTAATATTTATTTCACGAGAAAAGCTCTTTTGAATTTTGCGTAAAACTTTAAAATATAAACATGTTTCTTTGATAAAAACTTTACTTTTGTGACTTATTTAAAAACACTGTAAATAACTTAATGTCTATTATTCTGCGCCAGTGTTCCCGGTATAAAAACTTGGTACTTCGGTGTGGTACCGCCTTTCTCTATGATGGCGCGAACCAGAGAGAATGGGTCCAACTTCTTTTTCACGACAAGGAATCTGAAATTAATGAGCAATCTATGTAATAAAAATGAAATTATGTTCTTTAGTAAGCGCAAAGAATAAGAAAAAACCGGCCAAGCGCGTGACGGACCACGCACAATGAAGGGTTCCGTAGTTAGGATGAATTTATCCCAAAAACAAACTTAACATTGTAGTTGAAAAACATGCTCTCCCATACATCAATATACGTTACGGTCAATTCTTCAACTGCAAATTTAAGTTGGTCGACTATTACTCGTTAACTTGTAAACCCTACATAGCTGTGATAGTTTTCCTTTTAATTTCCTTATATATACTACTGCCATGAATTTTTTCACATATCCAAAACCAACCATTTAGCTGGCAGGGGGGGGGACACTTGACTCTAACAAAAAATAGCACTTTAAAGCTTAATATTACGCAAACGGATCAGAGAATTGAAAAATGGCTTTCACACCACAATATTTTTAAACGGCCTATCCAACGATACCCCACACCATGTATTAGACGAGAAAAAAAAAATATCATCCCCGTTTTACGTGGAAGGGAGGTACCCTAAAAAAATGTTTTTCATGGTTTTATTTTACTTTCTTGGCGTGATTAATATGTACACCCATGCCAAATTACAGCTTTCTAGGACTAAGCGTCTCTGAGCTAAGCCGGGGACAGACGGACGGACGGACGGACAGACAGACAGACAGACGGACATGGCGAAACTATAAGGGTTCCTTGTTTACTACGGAACCCTAAAAATTGGAAACGTTTCCCAGAAAATTTTCAAATTCGTCACTCAAATTTTTGTCTATCAAATCATGACACTGGGGAACAAATCTAACTTAGAGAGATGAATTAATGACTATAATTCTAAACGAAAAAACGTAACTAGCGCGTTTGCGTTAAGATTTTTATTCTCACCCTTATATTCTTAGCATTATGATCCATCGGTCAAATATTAACGCAAACGAAATGGTTACGTTTACTCTCTTGCAAACTTACACTTGGGGTACTGTTATAGTCGCGAAATATATTTTGATCAAGTTACAACGTAAGAAAATTTGAATTTCGCGGACTACAGCTTTCGTCGCAGAAAGAGGCTGCGGGAAGGGAGCGGGTCTCTTCCGCTCACTCGGCCCGCAGCCGGCGCACCGGGCATCGACAGAGGGCAGATAAAGCCCTCTTCCGGCCCCCCTAAATTGGTCCAGGCACGGTGGACTCGGGGACGTCCGCTGCCCTTTATCATACAGGAACCGAGCTGGCGGTGCGTAGTGTTCCACGCGCGCTCCTCTTAGACGTCGCTGGGAGGGGGGTGGGGGACCCCCTCTCCCCACACTTGAGATGGCCCGTACAGGCGGGCCGGCAACAGCTGCGGATCGTGGCAGTCGCAATTGATCCCATGATCCCCGGTGCAAGTGTGGGAAGGGAACACTAGGGTGGTTTTTAGTTAGCAAGCGTCTGACCCCTCAAGTCCGACATATCCATGTCAATTTTTCACCCAGAAAAAAAAAAGGTTCAAAGTCATAAAAGGAAACTTTGGAAGTCAAGAAACGGCCGAACATTCAGGCGATATTTCGGATCATACCTTCAGAGGATATACAGGGTGTTTGGTGCATCGTGTGCCAAATTAAAATGGTCGACTGAAGGGGTCATCCGCTAGCCTTTCAGACCCCTTAACACCCCTCATGCTCTGTGGATTTTTTTTTATCGACTTTTTATTGTTTTCCAAAAAAAAGACCCAAATTTTACATTCAAATACAGATTTTAAAAAAAATATAAGGCGTAGACTCTGAATTTTATTTTTATTTCGATGTGTATTGTTTAAGAATACTTTTAAATACAAAATTAGTGAGATTAGTCACCTAGTTTTTTTTTTAATTCACTCGCAAAGGTAAAACTTAAATTAAAGCTGTACATGTTACAGCTGTTTATAAGGCTACAAAAAAAAATCCCAAAAGCGACCGGGATCTTCCAACTCCCTCCTTAATTCTCCAGTCTATCCTCTTTCTAATGATGTGCCACATGCCATAAAAGTATTTTAACAACTTTGTGAATTCGCTAGAATTGTGAATCAAGTCACATAAAACTACATTCCAAATTCTAATGAAAAAATATTTATTGCGGAACTGTTACTTGAGAAAGAGGTAAAATTTGTTTTCTCACTCTTTCACAGTAAAATCTATCTTCTATCTCTTTCTTGCATACCTTAAATCGGTTTGAACAAATCGCGCCGCCCGACCCGCCATTTTTTTAGTCGAGACATGACTGCCTCTGCTACCTAACGTGTGTGCTAGTTCACCATACTCCGCGATTCTTTTATTACTTTGTTATCGTTAAGTTTTGCTGGTTCTTGTTACATTTGTTTAATTTTTGTTGTTATTGTTAAACTTTGAGTTTTTTGTTATTGCAATGGCGACATTCTCTAACGAAGAATATGCGGACATCATGATGGCTTACGGAGCCGCTAATGGCTCGCTCGTGCAGCGCAACGACTTTACCAGGAACGCTTCCCTGGTAGACGATTACCTGGCCGCAGAGTCTTCCAAGACACATACCGACGCATACGCGAGACTGGCAGTGTTACTTTTAATGAACCAAGGGGCCATATTGTGCGACATAATGTTGAAGTAGACGAGAGAATACTGGCACTTTTTGAGGAAGACCCTACAAGAAGCATTAGAAATGTGGCATCACATCTTGATATTTCAATATGGAAAGTGTGGAAAGTACTTCGTCAAAACAAAAAGCATCCATTCCACTACACTCCGGTGCAAGGTACGTAATTTTAAACTAACTTTAAACCCGTGCAAGCTTTGTTTGACCTTGCCTTTGTTTAGCAGGTAATGGGTATGGTATGGCGTCACTTCCAGGTAGTGAATCTATTAGCACGAACAGCGGGTCCTTTCTTGTGCAATTACTTATTGCCCAAGAGAAATTTAAAAGAGTTTTTTGTTTGTTGCAGGTCTTGAGGGTGGCGACTTTGAGAGACGAGTGGCTTTTTGTCGGTTTCTTTTACACACGGATGTGGATGATCCTGATTTTTTAAAAAGAATACTGTGGACGGATGAATCCAAATTTACCAAGGATGGGATCCTCAATTTACACAATTTGCACCACTGGACAACGAAAACGCAAAACCCACATGTTAAAAGACAGAAATCTTCTCAAAGAAGGTTTAGTGTAAACGTTTGGGCAGGAGTGATTGGGAATCAGGTAATTGGACCGCATTACCTGCCCGATAATCTCAATGGCGAAGACTACCTGGAATTCCTACAAAATGACCTGCCCGAATTAGTGACCGACGTGCCCGTATTTAATGAACGTGTGCCCATTGTATTTCAAAATGACGGCTGTCCCGCGCATTGGCGATTGACTGTGAGGGAATATCTCGACAATGTGTTCCCCAATGCATGGATTGGACGCGACCCTATTCCATGGCCGCCACGTTCCCCAGATCTAACTCCGTTAGACTTTTATGTCTGGGGACGTGCCAAAGAGTTGGTATATGCCACGGAGGTTCCAACTAGGGAGGTATTAGTCCAACGCATAGAAGCGGCATTCAATACTATTAAGGAGGAAATACGACTTCGTACAACAACTGTTGAAATACGAAACAGGTGTCGGGCCTGCATTCGCAACAGAGGCCAACAATTTGAGCAAGATTTGTAACAATGATTAAATAAATGTTAAAAATGCAAATTTGTTTTTTTATTTCAAGTAAATCCTACGAAAGATACAGATATGAGACACGAATTTACCTAACCATAAGAATGAGATAGCAGATTTATAGGTTTGACAGGTATCATTTAAGAGATTTTTTTTTAAATCATAATTTTGAATATTAGCCTTAGGTGACTCGATTCACAATTGTAGCGAATTCACAAAGTTGTTAAAATACTTTTATGGCATGTGGCACATCATTAGAAAGAGGATAGACTGGAGAATTAATGAGGGAGTTGGAAGATCCCGGTCGCTTTTGATTTTTTTTTGTAGCCTTATAAACAGCTGTAACATGTACAGCTTTAATTTAAGTTTTACCTTTGCGAGTGAATTAAAAAAGAACTAGGTGACTAATATCACTAATTTTGTATTTAAAAGTATTCTTAAACAATACACATCGAAATAAAAATAAAATTCAGAGTCTACGCCTTATATTTTTTTTTAAATCTGTATTTGAATGTAAAATTTGGGTCTTTTTTTTGGAAAACAATAAAAAGTCGATGTAATGAAAAAATATTTATTGCGGAACTGTTACTTGAGAAAGAGGTAAAATTTGTTTTCTCACTCTTTCACAGTAAAATCTATCTTCTATCTCTTTCTTGCATACCTTAAATCGGTTTGAACAAATCGCGCCGCCCGACCCGCCATTTTTTTAGTCGAGACATGACTGCCTCTGCTACCTAACGTGTGTGCTAGTTCACCATACTCCGCGATTCTTTTATTACTTTGTTATCGTTAAGTTTTGATGGTTTTTGTTACATTTGTTTAATTTTTGTTGTTATTGTTAAACCTGGCCGCAGTCTTCCAAGACACATACCGACGCATACGCGAGACTGGCAGTGTTACTTTTAATGAACCAAGGGGCCATATTGTGCGACATAATGTTGAAGTAGACGAGAGAATACTGGCACTTTTTGAGGAAGACCCTACAAGAAGCATTAGAAATGTGGCATCACATCTTGATATTTCAATATGGAAAGTGTAGAAAGTACTTCGTCAAAACAAAAATCGAAATCGAAATCGTCGAAATAAAATTAAAATTCAGAGTCTACGCCTTATATTTTTTTTTAAATCTGTATTTGAATGTAAAATTTGGGTCTTTTTTTTGGAAAACAATAATAAGTCGATAAAAAAAAATCCACAGAGCATGAGGGGTGTTAAAGAGTCTAAAAGGCTAGCGGATGACTCCTTCAGTCGACCATTTCAATTTGGCACACGATGCACCAAACAGCCCTGTATATCTTCAAAGTTCACATGATGCGTTGCGGCGCAAACATTTCGCCGCATTGGCGGTCACACGGGCGGTGCGGCGCCATAACGATGTCACGCCGCAGCGGCCCCGCACCGCAAAAATTTCGCCCTTGCTTCTGCCGCAGAAACAACTGATCGCAACGCGTACCCCCTCCCCGCCTCACCTCGCGGGTTGCAAGTCCGGTGCGGCGCCGGAACGCACCGTGTGGCATACCATGGATATTTGTTTGTAGGACGCCGCAGCGACACCGTTAGGGGGATGCCACACGGGCGTTTTCTGTGCGTTGCGTTGGCGCTGCGTCGACTGATCGGTGATGCTCCATCGTTCTACATAAATCTAAATGACATGCCAAACGATGCGTTAAAATAACGGACGGCGACGCAACGCACAAGGATAATAGGGAGACGAGGTGGGGAAGGGAGCTGCGTTTAAACGACGGACCGGCAGCGCAGTATTTAATAGCATATCGAAGGTGAGATAGCTGCGTTGACGCAGCGCTCGTGTGGCATTGACTGCGTTGCGACGACGCAGCGTAACCGCTCTTATCGATCTTCTAGAAAACCGTATCTTTACAGAAGAAGCAGTGAACCGGAGTGGAGAGTAACGAGCATTTTTCCTAAATATATTAATAACTCAAGGTCAACCAACCTCTCGTCTCCTTCACCATAACTCCTCGACGCGAGTCCAGCTTTCTGCGAAACTTGATGTAGTGCCGCACGTTCTTCTTTAGAGAAGTCGTTTGTGAACACAAGGTCAAGGTCAAATGTGTCAGAGGCGATGTAGCGCTGCATTAGACCGTGGGCCGCTCGGCGGAGCATACGGACGTCTTGAGCGCTGCCGAGACCGGCTCTGTTCACCTATTACATAAATAAAGGGTTTATTATTGAGATGGATGAGTATGGGAATGTTCGAAAGTACAAATTTTGGAATCGTTAATTTATTTTATACATGAACATCAGCTGAGCGAGTCAATAACCAAGTTGATACCTAGAGCGGGCGGGTAGGTATGCGCGCACGACGCGACCGACGTAGGTAACTAACTCGTGGCGCTACTACTGGTTTCATGAATTTTGCGAATATTACGTAATCACTTCCTTTTTTTTTAATTTTAAGAGCTACAATGCTGTGTAAGTTGTTGATGAATATTATTTTGTAAGTGAAACCACCAGTCCAAGGTATTAAAACGATCAAAATTTAACCAGACCCGTTTGTTTATCTTGTTAAAAAATACACTGCATATTGAACCTGTAACTCTTGCAAGTAATGACAAAAGTTTGCCGTCTCATCGTTTGGATCCGGAAGTCTAAAATTCTGATAATCTGATCCATACTCACCATTTGTAAGTTAGGTTTGATGGGTTCCGATATGCCTTGCGCATCGACGCCCAGACCACCGCCTTGCCAGCCCATCATCTTCATCATTCTGGAATAAAACACCGAAAATATTACCTACTAGTACTATCATTTATTTAGTAAAAACGTTTACAAAAGGTGTACATAGCAAATAGTAGTATAAATATCCTATAGATTAATAGTGCCTAATAATAAACTAAAGCTAATATATTTTTAAATAAAGGTGCAAGTAATGATGGTTTGGAATTAGAATGTTAGCTAGCGACCCGCCCGATCTAGGTTTATTCTAACCTGTGTTTCAGGCCATCACTTTACGTTTCAATTACATTGGACATCTTTTCTTTTTTTTTTTTTTTTCAAAAATCATCATCCCCATCATTTCATTCACGATCAAATATGAAATAACTGCATTATTGTTTTTTGCTGCGTATAAAAAGTAGGATATCTAGACAAATAAATAAAATTGAAAAGTGCCTGTTTATAATGTCAAAAAAACATTACACCACCACACGACCATCACCATCACCATTTCTACCTGCAGTATTGTCTCTCCTGCTTCCTTTAATCCATCCAAACGTTGTCTGTAAAAGATCGCTTTTAGCGATAAGACCGCCCATTGTGTCACCCTATGTAAAATTTAAACATTTATATCTGTAACTTGTATATATATATATATCTGCAACGTGTACAGACGCCAGCAAGTCAAGCTACCCGAAACTGTAAATTTTTCCCAATCTACCTTGAGCCTTATGCTGTAGAGATAAAGTTGAAAATTTATTAAAGAAATCTGGCAGATTGTAGTAGCTTGATATGCTGGCGTCTGTACATAATAAAGAGTATTCTATTCTATTACACTCCTTTTTGGGCAGTCGTGTAATAATAGCTTTTTACTCAATGCGTAAGAAAGTATATACAATCAATCAATCAATCAATCTTTATTTGTGAACATAGGTATTACAATAAAGGTCTTATTTATACATTTAAGTCGAGCTCTATGTCCTACCAATTAAATTGGTGTACAAATATATTCGTTTTTTAGCAATATAAAATTATAACTGAATCTATATAATACAAAGTCACGTTCGAGTAAATAATGTCAAATAAATAATTATAACTTATTTTTACATGCATGTCAGTGGTAAATTATAATAAAAGGCTAGTAATGTCATATTTCATCATTAATGTTAATAATGTAAGTAAATTAAATGTATTATTAAAATTATAATTTATTTTTCATGCATGTCAATAGTAACACAGTAACACAGTAGTACAGTGAACCTACCTACCCCCACGGGAATGCAAGCGGGATGTAATACTACCTTCATAGCCACAGTGTTCTCCACCGGTATCCCAGACACGCCTTCTTTGTTTTTCCCGGATACATCATCGCTGACGCTGATCCTTGCGTCTCCAGTTGCGATATGAACTGCTCCTTTATTAATGAAGCCGTGATATTATATTAATACTAACTTCGTAGCCACATTATTCTTCACCGGAGTCCCGAGCAAGTCATCTTTCTTCTTCCCGGATACATCGCTGACGCGAAAAGTACAGTTCATAGCACAAGGACTCGCAAGGATCAGCGTATCCTTGTGCTATGAACTGTACTTTTATTAATAAAATCTTCACATTATGTAAATACTCACTTCATAGCCACAGTATTCTCCACCGGTGTCCCGAACACGTCATCTCTCTTCTTCCCGGACACATCGCTGACGCTGATTCTTGCGTCTCCTTGCACTATGAACTGCTCCTTTATTAATAAAGCCATCATATTATGTTAATACTAACTTCATAGCCACAGTATTCTCCACCGGTGTCCCGAACACGTCATCTTTCTTCTTCCCGGATACATCGCTGACGCTGATTCTTGCATCCCCTTGCGCTATGAACTGTTCTTTTATTAAAACGCTGACTACTTCGCGACGTAACCTCTGTAAACAAAGATAGTATAATTATAAAAACTTTATTGAAAAAACTGCCTCTGCTACTGTTATTGGGTTTTTTTAGAGTCTGCGGGGCAATGGGTTTCATTTTGACCGTTCACCCACGTCTATTGCGTTATTTATGCTGTTGAGCAGACGAATTTTTCAAACCTATGAAGCAATAGATTAGCAATGTCCTTAAAAACTCTCTTATTGTGATTCAAACTGTGTTACGCGATTAGGTTAGTGCTGGATTTGTTCCCAGTTGATGGCAATCCAGTCCTATACTCACTTCACCCATAACTCCATTCCAAGAACGAGCCAGGTGGATGAGGATGTTTTCACTAAAGTGGAAAGGAAGAAAAAGAAGCCCTGTTCTCGTAACCTGTGCGGTACCGCACCGAGTGGACCCAACATGCTGCTGCGCCCTGCTGTGCCTACGACGCAGCTGTACATTTCACATCTGCACCACTCCACGACGATCGAGGAAGTCGTGCAGTATGTGAAAGTGAAGACCAACTGGATTCTGAGGGTCGAAAGGTTGGAATCGCGCTACAACATCAACTTGTAAGTCGTTTGTGGTACGAATCCCAACCAACCATCTACAGACCTGCTTGAAAGAGGACTTTTGGCCGAAAGGTGTCGTATATCGACGTTTTCGAGGACGGTTACGCGACACCACGCAGCGAAACACGACGCCGACAACGTGTGTTTAGTTATAGTTTAATTTGTTTTAGAATATGTATTAGTTTATTATTGTTGTAAAATCTAACTTTGTGTATTTTATCTATGGGCCTTAGATGCCTGACAATAAAACGGTTATTATAACACACATAAATGTAATCGTGCAATTGATATCGGTATTTTTCCTAGAGTATTTAAGAAAGCGGCTGTCCACCAAATTTAAAAGAGTGGGAAGATGCAATGTGCCTAATTATAGACCGATTTCTGTTTTGAGTTTTTGTCTAAAATCATTGAAAAAATATTAAATAAATCCTTAACTTCATATATATCCAAATTTTAAATAATTCTCAATAATCAGTACGGGTTTAGACAGAGAATCTCCACTGAATACACTGTCCAAGGTCTTGTAAACAGTGTTGTTTCTAATTTGAATAAAAAAGGAAAAATGCTATGGTGTTTTTCTAGACTTATGTAAAGCATTTGACTCGGTTTCTGTCCCCACACTGCTTCTGAAGATGGAAAACATTGGATACTTGGCCTTGCGTTAAAAATCTTTACAGACTACTTGTCTGGACGAACGCAGCGTAAAAAAATGTATTCCTTTGTCGGCAAAGATGAATGTATCGGTTTTGGGGTGCCACAAGGAAGTATATTTGCACCTATCTTGTTTCTAATATACATACATTATTTGTGTAAAATGTCTCTCCCTGTAACTGTGATAAGTATATTCACCTACGCTGACATCACAGCGACTATTGTACACGATGTTAACTGGGACAAGGCCAAACAAAGGACGGAACACTCTCCATCTTATGATGGAGTGGCTTTCGGCAAATCTCTTAACTTTCAGTATTGAGAAGACCAACGTGTGTTACGTTTTTCCTTACCGAATTCTATTCCTTTACCTACCGAGTCTAGTATAGTAAAATCCCATTCCTGTTCAAAGCATGATATCAGCTGCGGTTGTGTTACACTTTATTTAGTTACGAGTGTCAAATACCTAGAGGGGTGTACATTGATGAAAAGCTAACCTGTGGCGCACCCACATTGAGGCATTATGTACACGTACAAGGCAGCTCATCTTCACATTTAAAGAGTTGAGACATTCAGCTGATCCTGCAACTTTGTCATTGGTCTACCAGAGTCTATGCCCATCAATTCACCTACTGTATTACAGTATGGGGAGGCACTTATAAAAGTCTTCTAACTCAAATAGAAAGTGCTCAAAGTGTGATTTTAAAGGTAAAACATTTTAAGCGTAGAGACTACCCAACCGCCCTGCTGTACTCTGAAACCCAAGTCCTCACTGTGCGACAACTCTTCATTTTGCGTGTAATCTTACGCCGTCACACCATCCTACCTCTCGACTCAAACATCCTTCTAAGACGTTGAGGTCGTCCGTACTGTGACTCCGTCCAATGTCATTCCGCATTTGCTAGCCGCCATTACTGAGTCCTAAGCGCTCTTCTTTATAATAGGGTACATCGATTAATTGATATTTAAAGGTTGACCAAGTTTGCGCTGAAAGCAAAGCTAACTATTTGGCTGCAGAATTTGTCTGACGATACAGAAGATATTCTAACGATCACCTCATGAATACCTTTCTCAATACTGTAATTATTGTGTCACTTTAACCTGATTGCATTTAAGTTTACAAATCAATGTTTATGAGTAACTTTGGCTCTTGAGATACAATTATCTTTTAAGCGTGATAATAGTAGGCTATGTCTCCCTAGTGCGGGAACGACTTTAATGCGCAAGAGTGTCTGCTTCATAGCGTCAGTCATTTATAATAAATTACCGAGGAGTTGAAAAGAATTAAACTTGACATTATTTAAAAAAAAGCTTCGACATTTTTTGTAGACAAAGTCTATTATAGTGTGACGGCTTTTTTAATGGAGAAAGGAATTTCTCGATTACCTTCTTTTTATAATGATTACAAATTAGAAAAATTGAGACAAATGGTCATTTAAGTTTTATCTAATTCCAATACTAAATAAGTTGACTGCAGAAGAATTCAAAATTATACTTCATAATTCAATCATAATTACAGTTAATTTATTATTATGTACAGTTTGCCATCTCTATTGTATTTTTTTACTTGCCTTCTGGCTAAATATAGCTGTTGTTTTTTTTATGTCACCGTGTTTTGTACCCATATTTGCAAAAAAAAGTTCACGCCTCATAACGTTCACTTCGTTTTTTTCTTATTACTGCTAACAATAAGATAATTAATCAAATGAAATAAATTAAAAATATATAAATAATAATAAAAAAAAAAACAAAAAACAATTATAAAAAAATACTATAATTAATAGATAGATATACAAAAAAATACACAGTCGTATATTAGGTTTTTATGAATAATAATTAAACGACAGTGAATTGAACAATCACATTAATTGAGAAAGTCCGTAGTGTATTACTTTAGTTAGATAATAAAAAATATATATTCCGGTACGATAATTTTTTCGACCAATTTCACTGCCACATACACCAATCTATAAACACAGACACACGGACGTCCAGGAAAGATCATTTTTAGGGTTCCGTAGTAAACAAGGAACCCTTATAGTTTCGCCATGTCCGTCTGTCTGTCCGTCCGTCCGTCTGTCCCCAGCTTAGGGACAGCTTAGCTTTTTTTAGGGTACCTCCCTTACACGTGAAATGGGGATGATATTTTTTTTTCTCGTATATTCCATGGTGTGGGGTATCGTTGGATAGGCCGTTCAAAAATATTGTGGGTTTGGCACAACCATTTTTCAATTAAGGAATCCGTTTGCGTAATATTAAGCTTAAAAGTGCTATTTTTTGTTAGAGTCAAGTGTGTCCCCCCCCCCTGCCAGCTAAATGGTTGGTTTTGGATATGCGAAAAAATTCATGGCAATAGTATATATAACGAAATTAAAAGGAAAACTATCACAGCTAAGTAGGCTTCACAAGTTAACGAGTAATAGTCGACCAACTTAAATTTGCAGTTGGAGAATTGACCGTAACGTATATCGATGTATGGGAGAGCATGTTTTTCAACTACAATGTTAAGTTTGTTTTTAGGATAAATTCATCCCAACTACGGAACCCTTCATTGTGCGTGGTCCGACATGCACTTGGCCGGTTTTTAATGTTATTATTTACTATGTTAAACAAAAAAAAATTGTTATTGAATTATATTTGATGTGTCTGATAAATTATTTGACTTGATATTAGTATACTCATATTAACCTGTAAGTGCGATATAAATAAAAAAAAACGATTTCAGTTTCGAGAAATCTGCTTTTTTTTAAATGTTGAGAGTAGAGCACAACCTCAACGCTTTGCTTATGAGGCGTGCAGTAAATATCATATCCTATCATAACTTTTACTCTTATAACTAAAAAGTTGCAATACGAAATGTAACAAACCTCCCATGCTATGATTTCTGTCGCATTCCTAGCTTCCACTTTAGTCTCGCCAGTAGCTTGCGCCAGTAGCTTCTGGTTGATGCAAAGAGAGTAAACTTTGTTCTCATATCCATTTGTTAAGCTTACACCACACACTTGACAGCTAGCTGAAAAATACATTTAAAAAACAATTGATATCGTGGGGGGAGTCAAACACCTCACTCCCCTGCTTGACCAGAAGGAGCCCGCAGAGACGGGCCAGCACCAGTCGGGGGCTGCGTTGAAGAGTGCTTAAGTGGCCCCGTAGCCCCCGGTACAAGCGAGCGAGTCTGACATACCCTTCCGTCCGCCCCAGGGCGGAGGACATCCGTGAGGATTTCCACCAAGTTACCAAAAATAAAAAAAGAGATAGACATATACCGCCTTATTACAAAACAAGATTTATATTTGACATGGCTTAAACCATGGAGCCAGTTTTTGTAATAAGAACGTAACAGTGATTGAAATACCGTTCTTTTTACAAAACTGAAAACTTAGTTCGGTACTAAGTTGTCAGTTTTGTGTTTAGGAACTTTACCATAGTCGGAATAAAGTTCGAAATTCAGTATTGGCTCCATGTTTTAAAACTGGGTCTGAAGATAAACCTTGTTTTGTAATAAGGGGGATAGTGACTTTGATGTTCTTCAACTTCTTCGTGAGATAAAAATATTAATCAGAAAGTTGACTTCGAAGGTCAGGTGATAGGAATGACCTTGGAAATGGGAAATGCAGAACAAGTATTCATTGCTAAATAATTAGACAGCGGGGTAATTGCAAACAGTCTGCGAGGCCTAAGCTGAGCTTTGCATTTGTGTGAGTGCACATGTTTGAGTTTAGGTGTGACGTCGGCCTAGAGCGCGACGCGTCCTTTGCTTGGTTTCAGCCGGTTTATACCAGTTTTTTAGGGTTCCGTAGCCAAATGGCAAAAAACGGAACCCTTATAGATTCGTCATGTCTGTCTGTCCGTCCGTATGTCACAGCCACTTTTTTCCGAAACTATGTATAAGAACTATACTGTTGAAACTTGGTAAGTAGATGTATTCTGCGAACCGCATTAAGATTTTCACACAAAAATAGAACAAAAAACAATAAACTTTGGGGGTTCACCATACTTGGAACTGAAAATTATTATTTTTTTCATCAAACCCATACTTGTGGGGTATCTATGGATAGGTCTTCAAAAATGATATTGAGGTTCCTAATATATTTTTTTTTCTAAACTGAATAGTTTTCCAAGGTGGTAAAATGTGTCCCCCCCCCCCCCCCCCCCGCCCTGTAACTTCTAAAATAAGAGAATGATAAAACTAAAAAAAAATATATGATGTACATTACCATGTAAACTTCCACCGAAAATTGGTTTGAACAAGATCTAGTAAGTAGTTTTTTTTTAATACGTCATAAATCGTAAACCGCAATTTACCTTAGATAATAATTGTACGGAACCCTTCGTGCAAGAGTCCGACTCGCACTTGGCCGGTTTTTTTATCTGTTTATACCCTACTTTTGGTAATCACTCACACAAATGCAAAGCTCAGCTTAGGCCTCGCGGAATGTAACACACTATAGTACAAGCACAATATAGTAGCGGTGGGTTTAATTCTGAGCGTTCAATAAAATTCATTCCGTTATTTACGTTGTTGAGCCATTGATGTAATATATAGGAAGATAGGCCACTCTCTAACATCACGTAAATATTAAATGGACCCGATGTCGTGCGTCATGTGCTCGACAACCGAAATGATAGACATATTACGTGGTCTATAGCGGGAACGAGGTTGCAATAATTGTCACTGTTACGTACCCGTAACAACTCGCAAACAAACTACGATTCGGGTATTCCCCGCAAACCGGGAGTAATGTAGGTCGATTGTGTCCTTTCCCCTAATTTATGCGGTCCACATCGAGGAGCGCGTACCATATCTTCCTATTTAATCCATCAATGTGTTGAGCAGACAAATTTTTCGAACTTATGAAGCAATGGATTAGCAATATACTTCAAAATCAAATAGATTGTGATTGATAGTGTGTTACGCACTATGCATGATAGAAAGTTTTCCGGAGTAAGGCACATGTCAGATCGCCGACGAAAAAACATCTCAAATCGTTTATTGCAATCCTTTAGGTACACTAACAGGTCGTAAATAAAAACCAGCCAAGTGCGAGTCGGACTCGCGCACGAAGGGTTCCGTACCATTATCTATAAAAATGGCAAATGGCGTTTGTTGTATGGGAGCCCCCTTAAATATTTGTTTTGTTTTAATTTAATAATTTATTTTTAAAGTCAATATATATCTACATATTCTGTGAATATTTCAAGCGTCTACCTGTTGCCGTTATCAATATAGAGTAAAAACGAGCAAAAAAATCACGTTTGGTGTATGGGAGCCCCCTTAAATATTTATTTTATTATATTTTTTAGTATTTGTTGTTATAGTGGCATCATCTGTGAAAATTTCAACTGTCTAGCTATCACGGTTCATGAGATACAGCCTGGTGACAGACGGACAGACAGACAGACGGCGGAGCCTTAGTAATAGGGTTCTCGTTTTACCCTTTGGGTACGGAACCCTAAAAATGAATAGAAACAATATTATGGACCCTGTCGGGCACAGCAATTTTTAAATAAGTAGAGAGAGGAAGAGCGCTTGATTAATTTTCCAATTTTTTTTTTTTTTGACAAGGAAGCTACTAGAGATAAACTTCGATAACATGGCTCGCCCCTTCAAATTACTGTTTCAATGTGTACAGTCACATCCTTACGAAAGAGTTTGTATGTAATGTAGTTGTAAGTACTCGTAATATCTCACTTAAACTTATTACCAGATTTGTTGGTCAACTAATCATAACTAGCCGATCGCGCAAGACAACGCACAGACAATTTCTTATTATAAGAAAACCTTATTTCGTCAGAGGAAAGGTGAAAATACTAAAGCGCCAAAATGGTACTTTTGGGAAATGAGGTATTTTTTTTCCGGTGTTAAAAATGTTGGTACACATTTTTACAAATGCTAAAGCGCCAAAAATTGGCTCAGATTTTCTTGAAACTTAGACAGATTGACGCAGAAAAAAAAAAACGAATCCAACGATATTTAAAACTCATTTTGGCCCAAATGGCGTTTTAGCATTTTATCCTTTCCAGTGACGTTATTTAATATACTAGCTTCTGCCCGCCACTTCATCCGCGTGAAATTATCGCCCGCCCGAGGTATTACTTCGTTTTGCGCTTAGCCTTTTTCTTTTTGCTCGGCTCCTAAAGGCTTTTACATACCGGGGCGACTTGTCGCGCGACGCGACGCGACACAAAGGCACCGCTCGTCCCGCGACACGCGGGGCCTTTGTGCCGTGTCGCGTCGCGCGACAAGTCGCGCTGGTCGTAGCGTGATATATAATCTTTCTCAATTTTCCTGAAGAACTTTAACAACATTTTTTAAGATATTAGCGCCTTCAAACAAAAAATTGTGAGCCGTCACGGAAGGCCTGGCAGATGTGAAACATCGTAATTATTTTGTACAAGTATTAGGCTTTTATGAACAGATTCCGACAGGAACTAATATGGCATAATGTAAAAATAAAATATACTGACTATACATGGAATTGTGGTCTTTATTTTCATATATTTAAGGATTGTTCTATGCATGTATTTTTCATTACCAACAATTTTAGTGTTGGAAGAAAAATGCTTGAAAATAAAGACCACAATCCCTTGTACAAAAACATCTAAATTATTTACACACTACTAATTATTAGATTGTATAGAAGCGACGCGTCGCCACGCGGCATGCGTCGCCCCCCAGCAATCGGTTTTACGTGCGGCTATAGATGTTTCACATCAAAAATCAAACTATTCAGCTTTATTATATTGATTAGCTGATGTTTATTGTGTTCGATGTGTTTTGTACATTTTTATTATTTTTTGTGTATATTGAGGCAAGTTATGTTATTAAGATAGATGGTTCACATCAAAAATCAAACTAGTCAGCTTTATTATATTGGTATAGATTAGCTGATGTTTATTTGTTTGATGTGTTTTGTAATTTTTTTGTTTGGCAAGTTATGACCAGAAAATATAAACTATAATAAATATCTCAGTCTCACTTTGTATATTCCACAGTTTCCTGGCCCACGGTCGAATCAACAGCACTATACGGCCAAACGAAGACTGAAACATATTTTCTCTAAACAGTCTCACATCCAAACATTTTATATTTGACATTTCTTTTATATAATCATCTGCATCCATCAGATCTGTGTTTTTCTTTTCATTAGTTGACGTATCCTGGTCTACAGTCTTTACATTGCCTTCCATTTCAGTATCTTCATCTGATGCCTCATTTTTGTTACGTTCTTCATCGGAAAGCTTCTTTTCTTCTGGTTCTTGGTCTGGTATTTGACCTTGGGGTATGAATGCAATGTGGGCTGACTTTGGTTTGTCATCACTAACAATTTCACCTCCAACACGTTTGATCCCTCGTGCTCTGTCCTCGGCAGCTGTCGATGCGGAGACAAATGTTCTTTGCAGTTTCGTTCTCTTTTTGTCTTTATATTTTTGGCCAACCTAGAAAATTACAGTTTTGTGTAACTATTGTGGAATATAATTGTTGTTAACATGTTGTTAATGTTGTAAAAAATATTTTGTAGTTTCTGCCTTTTGTGATTAGTTAATAATATTGATATCATGAAGTCAAAACCAAAGCATTTCATTTTATTTCAATTACAGACACTTTTGAACTTGTATCTCTACTATAGCATAGATTTAATTGATTGATAAAATCGATTGATTGATTGTATCTGATTTGTTTATTTTTTTTCTCATATGGAGCACAGTAAGTTAGTCTTCTTTAAATTTCACAATAATGTTTTGATAAATGGGATACAGATGTCATCACAAAGACAGCTAAAGCTAAAGGCATGAGTAGCAGGGTACAGAGTATACTCGAAAGTACATTTAGAATCAATCACGAGCGAAATGCTACGGAATTGAGGTAAACAATATTTTGAGGTTAGTTTGTTATTGTAATAGTTATTATTGTTTGGCGGATAAGTTTACCTCAAAAGATAGTTGAGCAATCTGTTGCATAACCGGCGCAGGGTATCTGCAGCCCATAAACTCGATATTTGTATAGACCCGGGCCAAACAAATTAATCTTTCTTCGGGGAAATTACTTTTCCATTTTTCCATGAAAGCTTTGCGTAGCTGCCAATGTTCTTCGCATTCGTGTTCATCTCTGTATTTCTCAACATCCCAGTTCACGTCAAAGTCCCCTGTTATGTTATTTTTCGCGAAATTATTTATTATTTTGTTTGTGTTGGACATTTTCGTTTTGGAAAATTTCACCCACAGATTAAGTAGATTTCACAGTACTACTTAATGTGTGGATTTCACCCACAGACACAGAATCACAGAGCATATAACTTTCACAGAATCAAGCAAGCCCACAGATTATTATTAAGCTACACCTTCAAAACATTGATCAGTGTTGCATACATAAAGTTCAAATTTTCTACTATATAAGGTTACCTGTGTAGGGTTGTGCGTAGGTAATCCACAGACTGTATTGTACACACGGCTACACATTAGGCTATACATTTCCAGTATACGCTTACCTCTCATTGTACGGAAATCCTACAAAATGCGAGATCAGCTTATACTGGAAATGTACAGCTTGATGTGTAGCCATGTGTACTGTGTACTGTCAACATTATCTGACCCACCCTAAAAACAAACGAATTTGGACCCTCTGCCTTTAACATTAAAGTTTATTCAATTTATATGAGCTTATCATACAAGTGCTCGAGGACTCGATGAACATATACAATAACAATACAGACACTAACACGTAACGTTAAGGTAAACCCACCCAACATTATCGGAGCCACCGGCATTATATATGATTTTGTTAAGCTATTCCTCTCAGACCCTGGCCTGTTAAACCGGATATAATCTGATAGAGTGCTCCTCCTTAACGTCAGCCCCGTTGACAGGTGACAGTTGACAGTTGCTTTGACATTTATACATGCTGTCCTGTCGTATCAATAAAACAATGTTATCGATAAAACGATGTTTCAATTTCAAAATAAAAAATTTGTACCAAGATTCCTCAAAAAAAACACAAAAACCGCTATATCTTGTGGAGGAAGCGAGATAGAGCAAAAATAACACTTTTTGGGGGTATCTTAAAGGGGTTTCACTAATCAAGACGCATCGATCGAGAGGTTCGCAAACCTGAAAAACCTATTTCATATTTTTAAATCACATCATCGATATCATCTATCGATACGAGTGGACAGCATTTAATTACGTCAAGTCAACTGCCAACTGTCAGTTTCGTCAACTGACAGCTGTCAACGGCACTTTCCGTTAAGGGTGAGCGTTTTTTCGGGAAACTACTTCCGGCACCTTTTAGGTGCCAGTAGGGTCTGACCGGTTAATCATTATCTCGTTAACATTAAAGTTGAAAAGCTTTTCACACAACATAATTACAACCCAATCTTTAATTTCGCGTATTTCCAACAAGTTCTTGTGGCTTAGCGGTTTGATGCTGGATTGGCGACGAACATCATGTGGGTTCGAAAACACAGTACACAGTTTTTTTTTTTATTTGTATTCATTTCTACAATATTACTTGCATTATTAAAGAACGACCAATATGATTTACGCCTAATAACTTATCTTGTAAACAGGTGGGTAAATTAAAAAACTTTAAAGTTCACATAATTTATATTTACCAAGAATGGTTAGATACGAAGTAAAACATATATTTGCTTCGTGAGGTAGATCAAAAATTCATCTAAGTGACAAAAGTTACACTACGCCTAATAGCAGTGACTGCGCACACACATTTGTAAATTGTTTCACATAATTCGTTAAGTATTTTTAAGCAAGTTGCTGTAAAAAAGCATCATGTCGCAACTTAATGACTATACCAAACATAAAATCATATTTTTACATGAGCAGAATGTTGGAATTAGAGAGATTGGTCGTCGACTTAATATAGCAGTAAGTGTTTTGTTATACCTATTTTATTTTATTGATTGTGATTAATGAACGCGTAGTTGTCCATTTTACCATTACATTCACTCCTTACAAGTTACATACACGGTTCCAAAAATGTTTATTTTTTTTGTTTTAGAGATATACGGTCAGACTATGGCTAAGACGTTATGGAGACAATGGAAATATTCAGCGGATTCGTCCAGGAGCAAAAACCATCAAGTATAGCCCCGAATTCGAATGCCACCGGGCCATTGTTTCAAGCCATGTTGAAAATCCATTTTTGCCCATTCGTGTAACCGCAATAAACCACAACATTTCAGTGGAAACAGTGAGAAGGCATTTACACGCTGCTGGGATAAGGAATTATAAACCGGCACAGAAAATTGCATTGACACCTGCTCATCGCGAAGAAAGGGTCCGTAGTGCCCAGGAATATTAAAATTTTAATTGGGAAGAAAATGTTGTTACTAATTTATTAATCTAGTAGGCATTTTTAAACACACCATGTAAGTAAATGCTCAATGGTTGTTTAACCATTAAAATGTTGCACATTATGTGGTGATGTTATTATTATAAATAGAATTTTTCTATTTAAATAACATAATGTTTATTTACTACGTATAGGCAGCTATAAATCTGTAAAGCATTTCACAAATGAGTTCATTTTCTCTGTATCAAACTTTTAATCATATGCATGCCCTTTTTAATGTTTATAAATAGTTAGCTTTGATTATGGCATCAGGCATACTAATATAAAATGTATATTAATTTGGAAATATATGAGCATTTACTTACTTTATCTTACCTAAGTGTTTTAATGAAATAATAAACATTTTAAATTTGCAATTGTTTAGTTTTATTTCTATACAAACTGCCCGTTTAAAAAGACAAGACCCTACGTCGCCGCGTCGTCCATTAAAGAAATTAAAAAAAAGTAATAAAATAATTTAAAAAAAAACAGCTGAGCAAAACGGTTAAAAGTTTTTTTAGGTTTAACTTGATTTAGAACGTGGACCACGTTGAATACCGCACTACCTTAGTGACCACAAGACCAACTTAACTCTTATGAGACACATTGAAATTTAATGTTAGTTGTAATGCTAGACACAATATTCTAAAGAATTTGAACCATAAAGAATACTTTCATAAAGTTTATTCTTGCACAGCACAAGCAGCCAACCTTCTCCTCGTGCAAATAGATTATTTTAAACAATCACTCCATTGTGACATGATAATAAAAAAAACTACCTATAAAATAGAAAATGGTAAAGAGACGTTGTTTTTGCAATTTAGTAAGGCAAGGTAAAATATGTATGCGCGTAGTCACTGCATACTCTTAGTAGTATTTGAATACCAGATAAAAAATGAATACGAATATTTATTTTTCGACTACCCACTTATTACAAGATAGGCGAAAATATTAACCTTTTAGAAAGTTTATTTTTGAAGATTATCCGTCTATAGTTCTTTACAATAATACAATAAATAGTATTGGAAAAAATTCTAAATTGAAAGCAAAACAATAATTATCTTCATCGCAGGATTTGATCTCGCAACTCGTCTTACTCGGTCTTATACACAGACCACGAAACCAGAATTACTTGAACACGATCATTAAAATAAGCTATTACACTAATTATATTATAACAAGTAGTTTTAACATAAAACCTAATGCTAACGTTATAAAGATCAAATTTGCGTGTCTGTATTATTATTGTATTTGTCATCGAGTCCTCGAGCACTTGTCTGATAAGCTCATATAAATTGAATAAGCCTTAATGTTACAGGTAGAGGGTCCAAATTCGTTTGTTTTTAGGGTGGGTCAGATAATGTTGACAACAGACTGTACTAGAAAAATTAAAAATGAACTTGTCATTGCCAATGCCTAATTTTTAGTAAAATTAAATGAAATCTTTTTATCCGTCCGTATTTCAAGATTGTCATCAGTGAAAGAATGTTAAGTATTTTCTGACATAAGGTCGCAGCCGTCATAACCTTAGTCTGAATGGTGCGTTGTTCGACGAAAACCGTCGGGTTAGCTGGGTGAGTCGTGCCTTAGACTGGCTGGGGCCATGCAGGCCTAGTTAAAAAATCCGGGGCTTGCCCTAGACCAGAAAGAAGTCACCCGCCCCTTTGTGCTAATTTTGCAGCGTAACCCCTCGTTTACACCTATTTACATATGTGCAATCATCAACTCCCAGAAACAAGTTTAATCATTTTTGCACTTCATCTTGGATATGTTAGATTTTCGTTTGTCCATTCCAAAGAGATTGATGTCTTTGGTCCATTCATACAAGGAGTAACTTGGTAGACCTATGCAGAAAAGCTGAATTACTGAATTACGATATTGCCAGCCGCAGGCGCAGGTTGGCCGCCCTAGGCCCGGGACTCTTCGGTTTTTATGTGCATAAAAAAAACACACTATGGAAAACCGCAAATCTGGTAAAAAATGTGAAACATCGAAATCAAACAAACAAACATCGAAAAAAAAATCATGGTCACGTAGTGGGGGGACCGTGCGCGCGGAGAGAGCGGTGAATCGCCACGTGGCATGCGTCGCCCCGTCAGCAATCCAGTGCGCCTATAGATATTTCACATCAAAACTGCATATTTATTAATGAAAGTTGTCCTACACTTGTGGACTCGCGTATTCGTGCGAATGGGAGTTACGGGCATAAGAAAAAAATATGTTTTTGCTGAAATAGAAGTTTTATGATAGATTTTACCTGGCAATAAATTTTGTTAATGTCAAAGTCTGACAGGACAGTTTACACTTCTTTATCTGTGTTCCGATTCCGACCGAAGAAAGCAGAAGGAAATTTTGTTAGCATTGATGTCTGTGGTTAAAAACAAGATTTTGTATTTTTCTTATTAGGGGTTTTTCTTTCTTGAAAATGCAAATGATCATCATCGAGTAAGATTGAATATTGATTTTGGTTAACTTAAGGTTGAATTGAGGGTTGCCGATTCCGATGGCCTTGTTGTTAATAATTGTTATTGAAAACAAAATCTTGAATTTTCTTTTGATTGACCGTTGAAGGTAGGTAAGTTTTTTATGAAAACAAATTTAGCAAAGAAATGTTAAAATTGTGTAGTTAGAGATATCTAACCGCATTCTCCAAGTGTATTTTTGTTAAAACTCAGAAGACTTATTTACCTATTTGGATGTCTGAAGATTTTTCGTTTGGATAATTCTAATTATCAATGTCAACATGGAGAATTTGGAGAATTTTGATGATTTCATGGTCTGTGATGATAACTGCATTGATAATGGTGTTGATGTAAGGAGGGAGAAGAATAATCAGTCTATTACTGTCGAATTACCACTTGTGGCGGTAACTGAAGAAATCCCGCCAAAATATGACGACACATCATGCTCTGGTGTTCTAAGTACTTTTGCATCTCCAAAGAGCAAAAAAAGAAAGCTTCCAAGTTTCGACGAACTACTTGAAAATTTGCATTCCGACGTATTGATTATGAATTTCACCAATTTACTACTTTTTTTGGAAAGTAAAAACAAGGAAATGACTTTTCCTTTTATTTTGAAAGAATATGAAGAATTTTTTGAAATTATAGTGCAGGACATTAGCATTTTGAAATCAAAGAGTTTGGATGCCAATTACAGAGATATTTGTGATAAAATACTAGAAGCTGCGACCGGTTACTTGCTTACTTGTTCCTATGAATATAGGCAGACCTTCCAAAAGTGAGTTATATATTTAATAGTAGTTATAAATCATAAAAAATTGTAATGTACAGCACAATATGTTAGATTTTTGCAAAAAAAAATCGAATTATTAAATTCAGATATTATGTTTGCACGCAGATGCATGTATGTTATTTTGTAAGGGTAAACAATCAGTAATATATTAAAAATAAACAGAAATAGCTTATGCTGTTTCATACATTTCAAGTTAAATGTTAACATTTAACTATGTTTGTATGTAAGTGGATGGACTCCGTTGTCTGCAGTTAGTTGCACACAGACAGAGGCGTAGTGTGGACTAATATAGACATGGGGGAAGTCGTATCAGCGAGGCCCCATTTCTTTCGTCCCCAAGATCTACCCAATAGATGTATCCTACCAAAAATGCTTTAACATGACATACCTCTACTCATGATAGTAAAAAAATATGTGTGCGGTGGGAGAATATTGAAAAGCATATAGATTTGAAAAAAGGTTTGTTTTGTAACTTGTGTGAATTATTTTTTGATTAATGTTCTTTGGCTTTTTGCTTTACTGAAGTCTTCTAGTAAAGTTTTGTAATTAATTTTTGCAGCTAAATCTCCTTCGAGTGAAAGTAATGCTAAAAAGCAGACAGTCGGTCCTGCTTCATAAGGCATTTATAGGGGCCTCGCGAGGCCCTTTTAAGCGCGAGGCGAGGCTTACTTCGCCCATGCTTAGCTACGCCACTGCACACAGATTTAGAAATTATAAATTATCAAAAGAAGAACTACTAAATATTATTTGTGTCAACTTTAATTTTGTTTTCTTTATTTACAGAATAGTCATGGTGATTAATAAAGAACATAATATTAAGATGGATAAGTCTGAAAATGGAATGTTTTCATTTTCTTGGTGAGTTATAATACCTATCAATCTAATACTACATCATGCCTGTATTCCCCGCGGGGTTAGGTAGATGCGTACCAGTACACCCACATTTCGCCAGTTATGTCTTAGTCCCATGTGATAGGGAGCGAGCCTGTTGCCATAAACGAGGCACAAATACAGATTCCGGGCTGCTACTGGGAAATATGAGATGAAAAAACCCAGTAATACTTTCCCTGACCTGGGAATGGAACCTAGGACCTCAATTCTCAGCAGAAGTGCTTGCGACCTAGACCCATCGGGCAGTCCAGAAATAGACATGGTGCTTTCTGAGTTCAAAAATAATGTGTATGACATAATCATTGTTTTTATGTGCACAAGCTGTGTACTCCAATAATGATGAAATAAGACCACCAATCTATACTCCATTAGAAATAAGATTAGAAGTTTAAATAAATATTTTTTACAGTCCGTTCAACCAATTATAACTTCGGTTGCGTTGGTGGCATGACAAATGGCAGCTGCACTAAAGAATTGGTATTGTAACCACGTTTTTGCCTTTAATGATCCATATACATATGGAATAAAAGTTTTTTTGTTGAACGGACTGTAAAAAAGGTTTATTTAAACTTCTAATCTTATTTCAAATGGAGTATATCGAGAGGTTGGTCTTAATTTATCATTTTTACATTGTTCTCACATATAGAAGCAACAAGAATAATGTACCCAGGATTTTGTAATAGCTTTATTTAAAAGAGTGTACTTGGAGTTTCTTGCCTGTCCTTCTCCATAGAGATCTACGTATTGGAATGGGCAAATAGCTTCAACTTTCTGACTAACTGACCCACTCTTTGACAATTCAAAAGTGCCTGTAATGGGTTTAATTGAAATAAATGTTTTGAGTTAAGTTTATCATTATTGTAGTACACAGCTTGTGCACATTGAAACAATGTTTATGTCGTACCATTGATGTATTAAATAGGAAGATAGGGCACTCTCTAACATCATGTAAATATTAAATGGACCCGATGTCGTGCGTCATGTGCTCGACAACCGAAATAGAGAGACATATTACGTGGGCTATAGCGGAAACGAGATAGCAATAATTGTCCCTGTTACATACCCATAACAACTCGGAAACAAACTACGATTCGGGTATTCCCCGCAAACCGAGAGTAATGTAGGTCAATTGTGTCCTTTCCCCTAATTTATGCGGTCCACATCGAGGAGCGCGTACCTTATCTTCCTATTTACTACATCAATGTGTCATACACATTATTTTTGAAATCGGAGAGCACCATGCCTATTTCTCTGGCCAGTGTTGCTGTGTTCTTGTATATTTTATTATATGCACATGATGACAACTGCAATGCCTTTGGTGTTGTATACGGCAGTATTCAGAGATGGGCCGTCAATTTGTTTGCCAGCCAATAACATTAAAAAATATGTGTGTCTTAATTCAAAGCATAATAATATGATCCTGATTCCTTGATTGAACTCATTAAATAAATTTATTTGATTGCTTTGCGTAGTGTTTAAAATAAATAAAACATGTTTAACAGTTGTTCTCATGAGTATAACATTGTATATAAATTAATAAAGAACAATTTAATCCATAGAAAAATTATAATTTAAATCCATGTAGTTAAAAAAAACGTTTTCTTTCAGTTCTACTGAGAGTGTAATGCCGACAGCAAGTGAAGTGGACAGCAATGAAGTACTGAGCAGGTCACCGTCTCCTGGCCCTATATCTAGCGGTTTCATAATTCATTACCTCCGCACAACGCTGGCTTTCATAAAGAATGATGTCACAAAAACAAAAGAATTTCCTGAATTGAATTTGGAACAAACACAGTTCATGCATTTGTTACTTGAAAGTGTTATAGCTTTCACAGAATTTGATAGTCATTTGGAAATGAAGGAGCTCTATAGAGCGTTTTGGGAGGCCGTCAGAATTTACAGCTTGAAATACGAATTTAAGATTAAGTGTGTAGAAAGTTGTGGTGGAAAAAAGTAGGTAGTAGTTTATAATTATAAAGTTGTCTACTTACCAAAGCCGGTGGGTTTAGCCTTCAGAATGTTCTAAGTCGGACAACTTGTTTAAAATGAGCCGGGTTGGTACGCCGGCTTTGGTGTGTCGACACCCTAAAAGGTATGGTTTTGAACTGGGAACAAAACAAACACCTTTATTAATATTTAGTTTTTTTTATAAAACGGAAATTTAACTTAGTGTCGTTTAGTTACAGGAGTTTGATGTTTGAAAAAGTACCCAAAAAAAAACCACCTCTGACTGTGAATTCAAACCAGATAATGTAAGTATTATCGCTTTGTTTCATCCGTCAAACGATTTGTTTTTCTGATAAACTGACCCACTATTTTTGTTTTCAGGAATCAAAACACAGATGTCCTAAAAACAGAGACCTCGAAGTTGGAAACCCCAAAGCCAGACGCCCCTAAACCAGAAACCTTAAAAACAGAGGCCCCTAAACCTGAGGCCTCAAAAACAGAGGCCCCCGAACCAGAGGCCACAATCACTGATGCCTCAAAGACAGAAACCCGAATACCAGAGGCTAAAAAATCAGAGGCCTTTAAAACAGAAACACCAATACCAGAAACCCCAATACCAGAGGCCTTAAAATCAGAAACTTCAATACCAGAGGCCTTAAAGTCAGAAACTCCAATACCAGAAACCCTAATACCAGAGGCCTCAAAATCAGAGACTCCAATACCAGAAACCCAGAGGCCAGAGGCCTCAAAATCAGAGGTCCCAAAGCCAGAGAAATTTTTGTTTCCAATGCCAGAGATCCCAAAAGTGATGCCATGTGTCAATCCAAAACCCTTACGCGTTACGAAGCGCATGCTAAACAGCAGACAGGAGATGGAAAATGAGAATCTCTTCATCAAAAGTCTACCTAAAAAATTAATTTCTGACACTCTAAATACGATCTATGAATTTTTATTGGACGAGGAAAGATTAAAATTGGTATTTCTGCCAAATAGTCCTAGTGAACTAGATTTCTATAGGAAATGCCTCAGCTGGTGTCGGCCCACTTTTACTGTGTCAAAGTTTGGCGACGAATTCCAAGAGATGCATGATCAAATTTCGTTTCTATTATTTCGCGTCAAGTGTACCGTTAATAAGGGTAGAGCTAGCATGATTAATGAAACAACGGGAATTAAGTAAGTTAACATTTTACTTTTGATTTTTTATTTCTAGATAGATTGTGCTGCAAACATTGATGTATTAAATAGGAAGATAGGGCACTCTCTAACATCACGTAAATA
Source organism: Tiliacea aurago (assembly GCA_948098905.1). Taxonomy (NCBI): domain Eukaryota; kingdom Metazoa; phylum Arthropoda; class Insecta; order Lepidoptera; family Noctuidae; genus Tiliacea; species Tiliacea aurago. Next base: position 10,631,736 of record OX402603.1, on the reverse strand, counting down.
TTAAATGGACCCGATGTCGTGCGTCATGTGCTCGAACCGAAATAGATAGACGTATTACGCGGGCTATAGCGGGAACGAGATCGCAATAATTGTCACTGTAACGTGCCCATAACAACTCGCAAACAAACTACGATTCGGGTATTCCCCGCAAACCGGGGGTAATGTAGGTCGATTGTGTCCTTTCCCCTAATTTATACGGTCCACATCGACGAGCGCGTACTATATCTTCCTATTTAATAAATCAATGGCTGCAAAGGAACTAAAACAAACAGGCCAACTTTTTTTTTTAAGTCTTACAACTGGGGGCCTAGACAAAGTAACATTCGATTAGCGAAAACGCTAGTAGAAAAGCCACAAAATGTATGGGGTTGACATAAGCTATCGAAATGTCACATCATCATAGGTCAACGACTATAAATTAAGGCAAATTAGACAATGTTATCATCAATCGATTCCATGCAACGAATAGACAGCGTCGAACGATAACTTTCATAGAGATGCGTTGCCAAGTGGCACTTTTTGACAAGCGTTATCGCTAGTTTTCGATTCGTATGAAGGAATTTGATTCGAAAACTAGCGATAACGCTTGTCAAAAAGTGAAATAACGATAGCGATTGTAGAAATAGAATCGCTCCGAAGCGAATGCCATTTGTCTAGGCCTGCTCAGCCGTTGTCGACTATTCTGCCAAAGTCATGTTGCAGAATAGTCGACAACGGCTCACGTTAAATGTTAGTACACACGGCTACACATCAAGCTATACAAATCCAGTTTACGCTGATCTCGCGCTGTACGGAAATCATATACAATGCGAGACCAGCTTATACTGGAAATGTATACCTTGATGTGTAGCCATCTGTACCTGGGGGGACACTGCATACAAAACAAATAGAAGCGCGATGACACAACGCTTGTAATTTATTACAAAATATGAAGCAATTATTTATTTACTCAAGAATGAGTTGAGTAATAGAAAATAAAAAACAACCAAGTTTTGTACACAAATAAGACGTTCTTGTTATTAATTAAATACCAACCGTACGTTGATATTCAATGCATATATTTTGGAATGAAACTCAAAGTAAAGGGTTAGTTTAACGTTAATTTGTATCGAGATTTTTTTATCAAAACGTCTTTTGGTAACAACCAAGTTCTGAGAAATATGTTCAGGAATAACATATATTTTTTCCGCTACCACAAACTATATAAATTTGGCAATTTTTTGTTTAAGACAAGCCTACTTATGTCATTTGCCTCTAGTCAGCGCCTTAACATAGTTTTTTTTTTAAATTAGCTAGCGGACCTCTGCAGACGTGATGGGTATCGATGTTCTAATAATAATATAATAATAAGTTTGTTAGTACATCAAAAACAACAACACAGTACATAGCTTAAGGTAAGGAAACAGAGAGTTGTACTACCAAGTTTAAAATTATAGTCAGCTTTCCGGGCTCCTAAACTAGGTGCGCAGACCTGTATCTTAGGAGTCGGAAATTTTGCGGCTTCAATTTATAAAATACAACTGTGACTTTTCTGATTGTGTACAGTGGTTGGTAACACAGCAGATAGAGTAAATGATTGAGGTTGTGTATCTAGGAGTGTGTATATGAGTGAAGTGTGTGTGTAGGGAGGTGTGTATGTGAAGTGTGAGTGTTTGATAAGTCTTCATACGAGGTAGGTTTGATTAAGTTATTTTTGTATAGCCAATATATTTTCTGTTTCTGCATAAGTTAAGGATAAGAACCATTTTCTTAATTTATTTTTAATTTCATGTAAGTTGTATGTGTACAACGGAATAATTTTATTTATTTTATTATACATGCGTGAACTTTGAGCCAACAATTGTCGATTTGTAAATGCAAAGCGACAGGGGTTTGGTTTACATATAGGGAAACCGTGGCGAGTTAGGAGCAGCTTTTTATCTAATGGAAGATACGAGTGTCTCCGCAGCACTGAACGAAGGACATATAGTTCCCTAACTGTGAGAACTTCGGCCTCAGCATATAACTATTATAAATCACATCAGACAGAATAAATCGATCAGTGGCGTAGCTATGGGGGGGCGTCCAGGGCGGTCCGCACCGGGTGCCACCTGATTGGGGGTGACACACGACCAGTGGTCTGCCCACTAAAATCGGTATAAGACAAAAAAAATGCAATATTCAATCAAATTCGTTTATTTATAAAAAAAATATTTAGATACACATCAAACACACCTATACTACATAAAATATAGCTTGATCTCTGCGACATATGTCATAGGGTTGTCACGATATCAAAAATTGTCGTTAGAAATTATCGACGTTTCTTACTATTATCGATGCTAATGTAACATATAATTGGGTTTAATTTAATTATAAACGTTACTAAATTTAACGAATATTTTAATATAAATTTTAATACATATTCTCTTAACGGAGTACACCCCAAATCCATATCTGAATCAGTTTCTGAATCGCTAAAACAATCTTGTTTTATTATAAACTCTTGTTCGCAAATATTATCAAATCGGACGATGTTATGATATAATATACAATAACATTAAAAGATAAATTAATTTTAAATTAAGTTTTATTTAAAATATCGATAGTTTATAGTATGCGGTCACGATGATTCATCGCCCAGCACTAAATAGGTCGGCATGCCCATAAAGTATGACACTGACAGGTACTGTCTGTACTATTATGAAATTCAGGACTTCATAGGCGTGATTTTACTGACAGCTGTCGCAGAGATCAAGCAATCTTTTGACTTCTTGGCGGGAAAGTGAAGCGTCATGTTCAGCAGTTTGTTTAATTTTCCAAAATTAGTGTTTAGCCGAATATTAATGTGTAATAATGGTGGATTATTAACCATTAAGTGTTTGTGAACGTGCATTAGTGTAGGCAAATGAAACAAAACAGTGCAACTTCGCTTCAAGTTCTCTCAAGAAGTCCGCGTGAGGACTCAGTAAAGTGCCACATCTTTACTGAAACTCAAGGGGAGTGGGCGGGGATATCATCATCATGCATTTATAATTCATTTCATCAATATTTTAAACAAGAACTAAAACTTGAAATTGGCTAGATGCACAAACCGTGCGAAGCCAGAAGGGAAAAAAAAAAAAAAAAAAGCTATCTTTTATGAAGTATAGAAATAATTATTTTTTACAATTTTGTGTGCTTGCGAAGAACTATGTTTATTTAAAGCGTCTTTTTCTGATGTAATGTAAATATCTCTATTACAACTCTTACAATAGGCATAGCTTACGCCTTTACGACTATCTTGCAGCCAACCTGTTTTCTTTTTTTTTTTTTTTCAAATCAAAAGTCACTTATTCAAACTAGGCTGAGAATCAGCACTTTTCGATCGTCAAAAATTACATGAGACAGTCCACCAAAAACGCCCACCCTTCACCACTTCCTAGTGCTTTAGCTGGGAAGAAGAAATTGAATGAAAAAAAATAAAATGTAAAATGCAATACAAAACGTTAAATTAAATTATTTGCCTTATGTTAGCCGACTTTTAGAAACCTATAACACACATTTCATTGATTTTGATATTTTCGCGCTGTCGCAATCTAACTTCAAAAAAATGGTTTCATAATCTCTTGCAAGTCGCCTTTAAGATGGATGCTCTTGTCATTCGCTTCTTTCAATTTGTAGGTTTTTCTTCTAAATTATGTAAAAATGGTTTTAAACATGCGTTCGTTTTCATACACCGATATCATTTCGTGGACAATAGTGTGGGTTATACGTTTATTCGACTGTATAAAACGACTTTTTGTAAATGCTGTAATGTATAACTGTTTTTTGTCCCAAATAAATAAAATAAAATAAATAAATAAAATATACCTGCGTCAAACATAAATGAAAAGGATTTCCAATACAAAAGTGTAAAATCGGTGAAAAATCGTAAGAATTTCCATGTACTCTCTAAAATCGTGGAAAAATCATTGCTTTTTTTTTTTTTTTTTTTAAACGTTGCCCCCACACTAGGAATTTCTCCTGTATCGTGGGTGCGATTACAAACATTTAAACTCACATACACAAACAGCCAGACCCGGAACAACTACTTGTAGGTCATACAAATATTTGTTCCGTGCGGGAATCGAACCCGCGACACGCAGCGCAGCAGTCAATCGCTTAACCACTGCGCCAACCGTGCCGTCAATTTCGGTAGGACAGAGCCCATTTTGGTAGAAATACCGAAAAATCAGTAGGTTCGAGACCACTGTTACACGACCATAAAAAAAAAATTAAACACGGTTTACAACAATAAACCCCTTAGGTTGCGTTCTGACGACACTCGCATAACACGCGCACGCCCCGCACACGCGTTGTGCCCGCCTTGCACCCGCGTTCGCCACGCACAAAATCCGCGCCCGCCTCGCACCCCGCTTATACCTTATTATTTACTCAAAAAAAGCCCTTGATCACAGTCAATACGGCGTTAGTCGAAGCGCGGGCACAAGGCGGGTGGTGCAGGGCGGGCGCGGGTCGACTTCGTTAAATGCAATTTGAGATCTATTGATGTGTCATAAGTAGAGATCGGATAATCGGATGCATATTCACCTAAAGTTTGAGAGTTGACTAGTATGGAGTGCGCTTCGGTACGGAAAAAAGTGTCGGTTTCCAGGACTGACGAATTTTTAAGAACTACTCTTACTTGGACTGTGGATCCCCGAATAAATATATTTCATTTTAGAATAAAAGGTTTTGAAGAAATATTAATAGTATTTTTTAAAAGTGTTATTTTCCAAAAAAATATTGCCTAGTTCTAAATACATAAGAAATATTTGTTATACTTAGGAATACAAAATTGTTTACCTACACACTGTTATTACTGAAACCTCGCAATCCCGGAATAAAAATATATTTTAAGAAGCCGTTCCCATACTTTGTATCCTTTGCCGGGAAAAAAACGTACTTTAAGTAAATATGCATCCGAATATCCGATCTCTAGTCATAAGACTCAAATGATATACAACAAATTTCAAAACGAGCGGGGTGGGCGTGGAGCGGGCGCGTGTCGTTTGACCGCAGCCTTAGGCTTGAAGTCATTGTAACCAAGTTATCCAAACTAAATAATTTAAATAAAGCAAAAAAGGGAAGGAAAACATCACGGCAGTAGTTGGAATAACATGTTTTTCAACTACAATGTTAAGTTTGTTCTTGGGATAAATTCATCCCAACTACGAAAGTCATTGTGCGTGATTTGACACGCACTTGGCCGGTTATTATTCTTGCGTGAAATAATTATGCGTACCAGCGGGGCGAGCACGGCCTACTGTGACATGAATTGAGTCACACATTTTATCACAGTTTGAGCGATAAAACTGTTTTGTCATAAAATGCTAGTACAAATTGACATGATATAACTTATCATGTCTTGTCACAAAAGTCTTGGGCAGCCCGAGCTCGGCCCGCAGGTGTCCCATGCAGGCTACGCCACTGGTATCAATCGATATCTAAATATGATTAAAAAATCAAGCTAATACCACCATACTACAATAAAGTGTTGCCCAAATGTGACATATAAAAATGTACAAAGGCAGTAGTTCTAATTTTTCATACACAGAATTTTGTTGAGCTGAATTCATAGCATAATTATGTATGAATGTCCAAAAATATGCGAACTTGGTGCTAGCTACGCCACTGGTATCGATCGATATCTAAATATGATTAAAAAACATCAAACTAATGCCACCATACTACAATAAAGTGTTGCCCAAATGGGACATTTATAAATGTACAAAGGTAACTAGTTAAAAATTTTCATACACAGAATTTTGTTGAGCTGAATTCATAGGCTAATTATGTATGAATATGCAAAAATATGCGAATTTGGTCATTTTTATTGCGATTTTTTTAAAGAATGTGTGCGGTGATTTCTTGCAGTAACAACAACATTAAATCCTTATTTCTAGCGAATTTATCCGACATTCGACAAAATGGCTGAGCTGTCTCAAGTTACTTAATTATTTTTTAATTGTTACAGGGAAGTAACTTACATAAAAACGCCGAAAAATGTAGGTATCGTGTCCCTCACTGATCCAGTACAGAGGTAAGATTAAGTACCTACTCATTTTAATTTAAATCACGCATAAATAATACTTAATAAAAAAAAAGGAAACTGTCATGCCACGTCCTAACTAAAAGCGATCGTCGCGCGAATACGCGATAAACGCGTTCATAATTAAGTCCGTTTTTGTTCGGTGAAACGGAACGCATGGTCGCGCCGACACAAGGCGCAGGCACCGGTTATCCGTACCTCTACCATGAGTTAACACAGCCAAAACTCGATAGCGTCTCTGTAAATAATATGTATGAAATATTGTACAGCGCCCCTTGCGGTCACAGGAAGAATGAAAATACGTACCATGAGCACTATAGATTTCCATAGGTAAGAAACCTAACGTAATCTATTCGATAGTCACTAACGTTTTTCAGCTGTCACCATACAAAACGGCACCATGAGTCACTAATTCGACAGACGCTTTCGAAAAATACGCTTGCGATAGTAGTTACGTAGCTCACTAGCATTTTGAGGTGTGAAACATTCGTTTTCATTAAAATTATACACGTTTTGAGTCTATTAAAGTCAAAATAATGTCAGGAAGAGCTTATTTAGCATGAAATATGTTAGTGGCCAACTTTATAGACTTTCTAGAGAAGCATTTGAAGATTTGTGCTTATTATTGAATAATGTTATTGTGGCATTAAAACTAAAACAATAATTTTCTACTCTCTATACACTACTTATAATCAATTGTGACCCACTGGTCCTCATTGCATTACATAAGGCAGTAGTAATGTAATGAGGACTAGTTGAGTAAACTTATTTTAATTTAAGTTAAAAACGCTGCGGACCACACATCGTCAACAAAATTCCAAATTTCATTGACGACATGAAATATTGTATGGATTAAAAATTCAACAACTACTAAATGCCATAGATTAGGTATCTATGGCATTTAGTAGTTGTTGAATTTTTAATCGAATCAAGTCGGTGTCTTTGGCTTTGTAATTTCGTTTATATGGCCACCGACTTCTGAAATTAAATTAAATATAATATTAAATGTGGGTATACTACAGGTACACCTCTGCCCAACCCTTCGAGGAAACAAGGCGTGATCGTGATTATGTCCTTCCGAAATTAAAGTTATTTTTCACTTTTTAGTGTTTTTGTTGGAAGTCGGTGGTTTTTTTTGTAAAAAAGATTTTTATTTTTCACTTTTTAGTGGTACCTACCCCACACCAATACGTATACTACTTGCTATGAAAACAACTGTGACAGGAAGTTTTATAACATCATCAACATACACCGAGTGGATTAAATACGTATTATTGAAGAGTTAGCTGTAAATCTGTAATGTATAGGAGACCGCGCAAGCTTCCTCTACCAAATAAAAGAATTATAAAAATCGGTTCATAAAGAAATAAGTTATGCCTGAACATTATATAATACTAGCTTTTGCCTGCGGCTTCACCCGTGTAGATGTCAGAAAAAATCTCACGGGAACCGGGATTAAGAGTACCTATACCCTACATAAAAGGAACCCTAGTGCAAAATTTCACGTCGCTCCCAGTAGTTTGGGTTGTGCGTTGATTCGTCAGTCAATCAGTTGGTCAGTTTCTCCATTTATTTATATAGATAGATTTGTTATTTAGACCAATACAAAATAATAAGGACTTATTAGTTTTTTTTTTGTTCTTCGAGTGTAATATTTCAAAATTATTGACCTTTACGTGATCAACGTCCCGACAAACCTTGAAAATGACACCATATTGATTTGTAGACTATTTACCTCATTACACCCCCAGAACGGGCTGTTTTTTAAAAAACATGAAACACGTTTTATTTATTTGTTGATACGAGTAACCCTGCGAATTGTCGAATTGATACAATTCATATGATTTCTCCATACAAGTTGTGAAACCCCGTTACACCCCTTTAGTGGTTGAGTTTTCAAAAATCTGTTTTAGCGTTTACCTACGTCATAATAACTATCTGTGTGCCAAATTTTAGCCCAATCCATTCAATGATTTGAGTTTTGTGTTGATAGATCAGTCAGTAAGTCAGTCACTGTTTCCTTTTGTATGTATTAAATCTATAGTGTAATTCGACATGTTACGACGACCCCGAATAAATAGGGACTATGGCAGGAGACTGATGATGAAGAATTCAGGCTAAGTTTCAAGTTAATAGATAAACGAAAGATGATTTTTTCATACAAACTGTATCCATCCCCCTTTACACCCACAAAGAGGTTAATTTTTAAAGTGGTTTGCGACTTTTCCATTATTTGACTTAAAGGTTATACCAATTTTCGAGTTAATCAAGCCACGTAGTAAAATCCTCTCTTGTAAAATTGACTACCCCTTTTCACCCCGTTATGGGTAGATTTTCGAAAAACCCTGATACATGCTATTCTTCATTTTTGGTTTTAAGTATAAATACTAAGTTTCGAGTTGATCGGACCACGCGTTACGCGTTCGTCTATACAAGCTTTGACATTCCATCCATTGAAGTTAAGATAACAAAAAAATACAAACTTTATATTTTACTTACGTAAGTATTCGTCCAAGTTTCAAGTTTATTAACTCTAGGAATAAGATTTTTCATGCAAACAAAACCCGCCGTTTTCCCCCCTTTACAGGTCAAATTTCCAAAAACCCCTTCTTAGCGGATGCCTACGTGCCGAGTTTCAGCCCAATCTGTTCAGTGGTTTGAGTTGTGTTGATAGACCAATCAGTCACGGTTTCCTTTTATATGTAGGTACCTATATACGGCTAGATATAAATACATTGAGAACCAACTCCTTTTTTGAAGTCGGTTAATAATCATTTATAGCCAGAGTGCATCTCATGACAATTCCAATAAGACCAAACACGGGTAGGATACCTTGCTTTATAAACGAGTTCCAGTGCCTACCTTTCGGCTTCATCATCAGATCAGTTTCGATCATCAGATCAAATTTGCTTCGCTTAACTATCTTAATCCAGATATATCATCGCCACCAGCTGTGAAATACTTATCATTGAGAAGTTCATCATCAGTTCCACTTCACCAAATTATACTTTCTGAATGCAAATGATTGACTTGTTGATGAAAATATAAAAATCGCTATATGTATGCCTATAATATTTGAGGAGTTCCCTCAATTACTCATGGATCCTAACATCAGAACTGAATTTTGATAAAAATGGGACCAATCTGGAAGTATATCCTTTCTAATAAAAAAAGAATTTTCTAAATCGGTTCATAAACGACGGAGTTCTGAGGTAACAAACATCACGATTTGAGAACCTCCTCCTTTTTGTGAAGTCGGTTAAAAATCTTTTTAATTGAAAACTCCTTGGTTTTAAAAATCGAATTACATTTATTTATTTAAAAAAAGATTCTCGGTCTTGTCACAAGGTTTTGTCAAACTTGTTTAGTCGTTGAGAAAATGGAATTGACTCGAGAAAATTCAAGAGCGATGATTTATTATGACTTTCGAAGTGGTTTAACACAAAAACAATGTGTTGAACGGATGATTTCTGCATTTGGTGATGAAGCCCCATCCAAAACCACAATTTATCGCTGGTTTGCTGAATTTCAACGTGGACGTGTCAAGCTCAGTGATGCTCCCCGTCAAGGTCGTCCAAAAACTGCAGTTACCCAAGAAAACGTTGATGCTAAAAAAAAAAAAAAGAAATTCAGGGAACTTTAGACATTGGCATGAGTCAAATACAAATAATCTTGCATGAACAATTAGGTGTAAAAAAGTTGTTTTCCCGATGGATACCGCATTCGCTCTGTGAAGAGCAAAAAGCGGCTCGCGTTACTTGGTGCGTCAGAACTCTCGAAAGATTCCACACAGGATCCTCAAATGCTGTATACAACATTGTATCAGGTGACGAATCCTGTATATACGCGTACGAACCCGAAACAAAAAACCAATCACGAGTTTGGGTGTTCGAAAATGAGTTAAAGCCAACAAAAATTGTTCGTTCACGGAGTGTTGCAAAAAAAATGGTGGCCACGTTTGTCTCCAAAACCGGCCATGTTACGACTATTCCTCTTGAGGGACAAAGAGCGGTTAATGCAGAATGGTATGCTAGCATTTGTTGGCCACAGGTCGTTTCTGAACTCCGTAAAGAGAACTGCAACCGCCGCATCATCCTCCATCACGACAATGCGAGTTCTCACACCGCGCACAGAACAAAAGAGTTTTTAGAGCAAGAAAACATAGAATTATTAGACCATCCGCCGTACAGCCCCGACCTAAGCCCTAATGATTTCTATACTTTCCCTAAAATAAAGAATAAATTGCGTGGACAGAGATTTTCATCACCTGAAGAAGCTGTGGACGCCTACAAAACGGCCATTTTGTAGACCCCAACTTCCGAATGGAATGGTTGGTTCAATGGTTGGTTCCATCGTATGGAAAAATGTGTCAAATTTCGCGGAGAATACTTCGAAAAGCAATAAATACATTTTTAAATAGTAATGTTGTGTCACTTCCTTGATTCCCGAAATTTTCAGTGCCGCCCTCGTATGAGCTTATGAGCCGTTCTCTCTTATTATTACTGAGACAGAAAGAAACAAAACATAAGGAGTGAAGTTAGCTAAACGACACGATCTATCGAGCTTACCTTATCGCCTGCGTTAGACTCCGTAAAACTCATGGTGCAAGCGTTATAGAAATCTATTTCATCCACGTTAATACGTTAGCGAGTTCAACGCTAGCGAGTAATTTTTCGATAACAACTCATGGTAGACGTACAAAATAAAAAGTGTTATGAACGCGACGATCGCCTTTTCGCGCGAATTCGTCGACTTCGCCGTTCGCTTTGGTTGGGACACGAGGTCAGTCAGTAATAAAATGTCGCCTACCGTGCGTATATAAGATAAGCTCATATTATACTCGCAGCAAGCGAAATTTTATGTCGACGAGGAAGCGACTAGCTGTCAACGATTTTTTCACTCATGAAACGAACAAAAGATTTTAGGTCTTGTGCAAGTTAAATAGCTACATAATATATTAATAGTAGATCGCTGACCGTACACATCGCCAGCGAGTACTCGTTTGTCGCAGAGATAAGAGCTATCAAAGAGAGTACTCGCTTAGCGACACTCGCTTGGCGTACAGAACGCTCGCTGAGAGACTCACGCGTATACACGGACGGAACCATTTACTTTATGATCATGCTGACTAGAAATCAAAACGTCTATGCCAAGTATTGCCTAAACCTTAGGAAACACAATGCCTACCTTGCAATATGTCTATCTATATACAGTATTTGAACTAAACCTTATTCTGACTATGAACCAAAATGCCTACCTTGCAATATGTATACAGTATGTAACAAAATCCTTGTTGTTCCTTCTAGGGACGTATACATTTACCTACAAGCACAACATTGGTGGAATTATAATTAAAAAAAAATTAAGTATTGGCTAGTTCAGAAGTCAAAATCAAAGAATGAAAGAGGTTAGAAATCAGTTAAAACATTACAAATATTAATAATTAAATATTAATTATTTTTGTTGAACAGTTTTTATAAATGACTTGCTTTATTACGATTCTTATACGAGTAACGTAGGTAGAAGGAACAACAGGGTTTTTGTTACATAAATAAGTATTGTATACAGTATTTGAACTAAACGTTATTCTGACTATGAAGGTTAATTATTTAAAAAAAAATGTTTAGGTAGGTTATAACTGTGACCACCTACGCACGAGCCGAGCCGAGCACAGCGAGCGGTGCCGCGGCAGCGGCCGGCGAGTGCCAGAAACGACTAGATTATATAGAAAAATTAAATATGCAAAAATAATAATTTGTATATTCTGTATTGCTTTTTAGGAACATTGCTTGGTAGGCATTTTGATCTCCAGGCGATTTACTACTTAGAAATTATTGCATTTTAGGCATTTTGCTTGTTAAACATTTTGATCTCTAGGCGCATTCAGGTTAGGCAATTTGCTGTGTAGACATTAATTTTAGGCATTTTGCTTCGTAGACGAATTGAAAGTTAGACACTCTGATCATAAAGGAACCATTTTATTGTTAAGAGCGTTTACGACGTATGGCATTTCATACAAACTTTTTAGCCCTTGTTTTTCGAAATGACTGAACCGATTTATAATATAAATTTTAAATATTTATAATTATTATATATTTTTATATGTATATTGTTTTTTCATAAAAAATAACTATCTAATATTTTTTTGTTTAGCGCACCCAAGAAGAAGAAAGTTAATTTACAAAACGCCTTACAGTTAGCGGGGACAGATAACATTAAGTTAGCGTCAGTTATTAACTTAAATCAAAGGTATGACAACACTGCCGCCAAATTACGAATGCTTTGAAACAAAATATGAAGTTTAAAAAAAAAATATAAATTTAATTTGTATGTTTTTCTTCTACATTGCATTGAAATAGGTTTTGTTTTATTTACTTTTTTTTTTAATTATATTTTTGTGAAAAAAATACCTACTTTTTTTTTTTTTATTCAGCTTAAGAACTAAAAAGAAAGATAAAAAGCTGAAGAAAGCCAAATTAAAGGCTAAAGACAATGCAGGTGCAAGGTATGTTGTGCTTTTACAACTTTCATTTTCACACTATCATTTAAGATTGCTCAAACTGAGGCAAATCCCTCGTGGGATACGAAACAAATTCCCTCGAACCGGTCGTAACAACTAACTTGTATGGACGAACGGAAATTTCTAATCATTGACTTGATTGGGATTCGCCTCCGTTTGCAAAAGCAATCATACTGCCGTCCGCAGCGGTTGCTGCGGTAATTATTTTTTTAAATTTTACGCTGAGATTGGAGCCTTTTTGGCATCGCACAAGTCTTGATAGTTTTTTTTTTTTTTTTTTGTAAATTGTTAGTTTAAAATGTAATTTTTTGTATTTCTTGTGAATGTCCCAATTTAAATATTTCTCTTTCCTTCTTTCAAAACTTAAGGCTAAAACTTAATAAATTTACACTTCATTGAAACTTTTTCTGTTAAATTTATGCTTACTGCTACTAATTGCTTTAACATATTTGTCAGGTGGAACCAATTGTATTAACTCTGATTTTGCATCACAGTGATCTTTATTGTCGTTGTTATTAAATTGGTAATCATAATTCTATGAATTGCTGTCAGAGGTAAATTAAATGTAAATGTGATAAAACTGTTGTGACACAGAGGGCGCATTCCGAATTGCGCTGTAATCGATTTGAGCGTGCTTACACCCGTTCCGAATTAGCGTGAGCGCGATATCGATGTCCCGTGAATCGTCATAGATGACGTCATGACATGTGCCATCTTGTGATAACGCCGACCATGCCATAAATAAATATCACCGTGAGCGCTGTCAAGATTAAAGTTGTGCTGTTTTATTTGAGTCGCATCGTATCTAATTAGCGTGGTATTTTTGAAATTGTGCTTCTGGCTACAGTCGCCACCTAACCATAGAAGAAGAAAAAAATTGTGGTGCATACACAAAGAAATACTGTAATCCAACCGTGAGCGCGTTCACGAGCGTTCCGAATTGTTGACAGCTCACAGCTGTCTTTATCGCGATATCTAAATCGGAACGCAAATTATTGATGGGAGTGATGTACGCGATTATGATATAATTCGGAATGTGCCCAGAGTGTCACCAAGTGTGAAACTGGACACTTGTGTGAAAAGCCAACCCAGGTGCCTACTGTTTTCGGCCGTTTTATAACTTCCATAGTTTCCTTGTTTGACTTTGAATCCTTACCTAACTTAAAGTCACATTTTTGACTTTGGCTTATCTCATTGACTGTCGTTTTTTTTTATTTTTTCGCCGTAGTCAGCCATAGTTAGCCTATCTACTACTTTTTGCGATACCTCGGATTTATGTTTGGAGTAGAACCCCTGGCTTTTCACAAAAGTGTCAAGAAGAAGACATGCCTTCAAGACATGACACTTGGCCACTTTTTTTTTTCTTTTATGGAATGATCCTTATATTATACAAGTCTATTAGCATTACAAAAACGCCCAGTTTTACTCTATTCTATGGACAACTCGCATTTGACCAAATAATAAGTATGCCAAAATTGTTTCATGACAAAAAATATGATGGTTGCTAGGACAGTTTTCCCCGTATCTCGTATGGACTCGGTAAAACATCCACCCATAAAAATCTCTCATTTAAGGGAAATCCGGTAAGGTAGCCCGCCAAATCCAAATATTATTATGATTTCATGAAAAAGTCATTCACCATGGTACTTTGAACTGATTATAATTCTGTAAACATGTTACGGTCACGAATCATATTTTGAAAAACATATACCTAATTATGTCCTGAAAATTAAAAAAAAAAGAATCCTTAATTGGATTAAAATAAAAATCGCTTTCAATTTGCCCCTCAGTAAGAAAGCATCTGTCAAACAGACGAATCAAGCCAAGACCTGGACTGACGGCTCCAGCAGTACTTGTAGTAGTCGTGGGACCAGCAGAGATAGATCTAAAGCGTCTGCCCGAGCTCAACGTGTGGCCAAGTAAGTTTTATTTATGTGTATACTCCGAGGTACACAATTGGGGTAGTGGTGGTGACAAAGTTTGATAAACTTTGTGTAATAAAAAATAGCCAAGCACAGAAGAGGAAATTCCAGTATTTATATGTTGTTTTGTATTTATTTATGTACTACATACATTCAAGGTCACTCAGCGTGCTATGCTCGGAGTTTATCTAAAGGATAAGATCAGAAATGAAGTTATCCGGAAGAGAACCGGAGTTACCGACACAGCCTGCAGAGTAAGCAAGCTGAAGTGGCAGCGGGCTGGCCATGTTTGTCGAAGGACCGATGGCCGATGGAGCAGACGAGTCCTGGAGTGGAGACCGCGTATCGGCAAGCGTAGTGTGGGACGCCCCCCAGCTAGATGGACCGAAGACCTTAAAAAGGTGGCTGGGACAGACTGGATGCGGAAGGCGGAGGACAGGGTGTGGGCCTATGTCCAGCAGTGGACTGCTATAGGCAGAGTTGATTGATGTACATATTATTTTAATTCTAAATAAAAATATAGTTCCGTACAAAAAACACTTAATTAACCTTTTCAGAAGAGCCTTGAACGAGAACAACCAAAGTGCTAGGAAAGCTTTCCGGGAGAGGTCGCGTAGTCGGCGCGGCGAGGAGACGATCAGGAAAGAACAACTCAAAGAGGCCTTATCTGTGCCTGTACAGAGCGATAAGGCTATGAGGTTAGTATCTTTACAGGGTCTTTATAGGGTTCCGTACCCCAAGGGTAAATCTGGACGCTATTACTAAGACTCCGCTGTCCGTCTGTCACCAGGCTGTATCTCATGAACCGTGATAGTTAGACAGTTGAAATTTTCTGTTGCCGCTATAACCACAAATACTAAAATAGAGAACAAAATAAATATTTAAGGGGGGGCTCCCATACAACAAACATGTTTTTTTGCCGTTTTTATAGATAATGATACGGAACCCTTCGTGCGCAAGTCCGACTCGCACTTGACCGATCTAGTTTATTTTAATAATTATTATTTTATTTAACTTGATTTGATGATATTTATTTTGAGACAACAACTGGAGTTCGGTCAGTTACTTAAAATATCAGTTTAAAAACTGAGTTTTGTTTTGTGTAAACTTCACAGACGTAATGGGCGAGCCTATTATATAGTTTAGATATGGATACCCATATCTAAACTAGATAATAGGCTCACCCCCTATTACATAGGACTTGAACATAACGAAACGTGGGTGTACACCTGTACGGTCTCATCAATCGTACATTTACTTTGCGAACGCAGCAACCTACTTGGATGTCGTGCGTCACAAATATTATGCTATAATTATAGCGTTTTAAGCAATACATATCGAGTCAACCATCTGTGGAACTAACCACTGGTCAAAAGAAAGAATCGCTACCACTTTAACTTGTTAACCTTCTACATGTTAATATAAACTTTAAACTCAACTTGTGGTTCTTTCTGAGTGCTCCATAACTAAACCAACATCAACAAAGTGATAGTGTACGGTGCCTACAACCATTGGCTCCTACAACACCTCTTTACCCTTCGGGGATTAGAGGTGTGATGTTATGTTATGTAACACAAAAAAACGGTTTTTCTCAACTCATACTTCAAGTAACAACACTACCAGCGATAGTTACTTACAGAAATAAAATCATTTATCATAATTAGCCATGTTTTGACGTGCCTTACAGAGGCTGCATTCAGAATTAAGACCATAATCGCTGTAATCGATTTTAGCGCGTTAAAGGGTACAGTAGTACCCAACTGATATGGCTTACCGATGTACCTGCGCAGAAGATGAATTTTCAAAGCGAGCGAAATGCTATTGACAGCCGCCATACTTCTGATCGAGTGCACGCGTCGCAGGCAAAAGTACACGTAGTGGCAACAAAAGTGTTTTCTTTTTTATGATTTAAAATGGAATTTGGAAGAGGCCATCGACGATAGATTGGACAAATTTGTAATAAACACCAACGAAGATACATCATCCTCATCGGATAGTTCGAGTCGTGATAGTGATGGTAATAGTAGCTACGCTCAGAGTGATATTGGGATAGCAGGACTGCGGCCTTTAGATTAAGTTTTTTTATCGTATACTAAATAAATACCTATTTGTTTATTAAATAAATCGTACATTTTAAATAACCTGTATTTTTAATTAAATATATATTTGATGAAAACTGATGGCCCGATAAAATTGGCACGAAATCTATTTGTGCGGAGGGGCGTGACTTGCGAGTGAGACGGAACTAACAGCTGCAGTGTATTATGAACCTTATCGTAGTGACCTAAGGTTTATTTTAAGTTTTAAGCATTCTTTCGTTAATCTTCGGGGCCATACTTTATTTTCTGTGCGAACGAAGATTCACGACGCGCCTTATCAATTGGGTACTACTGTAATAGGGAACGCGTTTAAGCGCGCTAAAATCGATTACAGCGATTATGGTCTTAATTCGGAATGTAGCCAGAGTGTGTATAACTTATCTACCTCTTTTTAGGGTTTCGTACCAAAATGGTAAAAAGGAACCCTTATGGTGAGACTAAGTCTGTCTGTCTGTCACACCTAGATATCTCAAGAACTACTTATGCTATTAACTTGAAATTTAGAATGGTTTTTGAGGTTGTGTATGTGGTTGTAGTAAGGAGATTAAATAAAAGGCACAAGTCCGTAAACCCAGTCTATTCGACATTCACACATATAGTATATAGAGAGTATTACACAAGTTACTGTTTCGGCGCGGCGCAAACGACTGGTCGCTAAACCATATGCGCGGGGCCACATTACATTTTGCAGCGCTATCACTATTGCTGCCTGTAGCCCCTACATACCTTCCCCCTTTAAAACCATAAAAAATAATAATAACTGTTGGTCTTTTATATCCTGCTGTCCTGTCTTGGCATCATTGTGGCCTGTTAACAACAACACCAACTCTGCAGACTGGCCTCCAAACGAACAGCAAAATATAATTGACCCATACATTTATACACTGTATACAGTATGTAACAAAAACCCTGTTGTTCCTTATAGGGACGTATACATTAACCTACAAGCACAACATTTGTGGAATTATAATTTAAAAATATTAATCATTGGCTAGTAGAGAAGTCAAAATCAAAGAACTAAAGAGGTAAGAAATCAGTTAAACATTACAAATATTAATAATTAAATTTTTTTTTTATTTTTTTTGTTGAACAGTTTTTATAAATGACTTGCTTTATTACGTATGTATACCGATTCTTCAAACGAAGGTAGAAGGAACAACAGGGTTTTTGTTACATATTGTATATACATTGTTAATCTTAATTATGTTGGTAAAAATTGTTATCGCTAGCACTGTATGAATACAATAGATTCTTTCAACATGACAAAGCTTTTATTTTACCATGCACTGCTACGTTTATATGCAATACAATGTTCACTTAACTCTAAAAAATATAGTTATTGAATAACCGTTTATTATTCCCTGTAATCTATACATATCTAATCTAATAATCTAAACATTTCAATATAATACTAACTTTATAATCTAAACATTTCAATAGTTCAAATTTCAATTACTTATGGTAGCAAAAATCACACCGGTGACTTTACTCGCCGACCACTGTGTGTGGTGTGACCTATAAGCGGAAGCGATTTATCCTCAACTTTTGCTTTTTCATAGTTGTCTAAACTTTTCTGTACACAATCCGTATCAATATTGTGCTCGTTGTCTTGTATCATATAGGCTGCTTTTAGTCTGTCTATCAATAAATCGCTTTCTCTATTTGGTAACTTTACTTTAAAAACCTTATAATTTCTACTTATAACTCTATATGGGCCGTCATACGTAGGATAAAGCGACTTTTTCATCATCTCAGTTCTTACAAAAACATGTGTACATTTCTTTAAATCATTACTTACAAAAATATTACGCGGATCGCTTCTTGACGCGGGTCGTAGCTTGTTTATCGTTTGCCTAAGCTGTCCTACATATTTATGCATTCGGGTCGTTGGCCTGCTTGTTTTCCGCGTGGAAGAAATCTCCTGACAACCTAATAGTTTCTCCGTATACAGACCAATAACATCTGTTAATTTAAATAAATTTAATAGCACTTTAATTTGTAAGTTAGGTGTTATGGACCTTTCAATGAACAGTGTTAACATTTTGTATAAAGAATTCATTTCGGTAGTCCAAACCGAGTTCAATAATTATTTTAAAAAGAACACTAAAACTATCAGCCCTAGGTTTTTATTTAGTGACTGGGCAACTAAAGGACTCAGAAAAAGTAGGGAAAGACTTTTCGAGCTGTATGGCCATATGCCTTATATAAACACGGAAACTTTTAATAAATATGTTGCTACTTACTCCAGAACTTTTAAAAACACTTGCAAGGCAGCTAAAGCCTTATACATTAGCAACAAGGTTAAGTCAGCAGACAATAAAATTAAAACGGTTTGGAAAATTATCAATAATGAAACGAATAGGAACAAAAAGCATGATTCTGATTACGCACTGGAGACGTCATGTGGTCTCATTTGCGATAGCAAAGAAGTTGCTCAAGAATTTGTAAATTTCTTTACCAGTATCCCACTGAAAACTACAGAAACTTTAAATTCCTCGCCCTCGCTCGCTTTTGACTCTGTAAGGGCGAACGTTTCAGCCTGCTCTATTGAATTTAACTTTAAGCATATTAACCCAATAATAGTATAAAAAGCTTTTAGGCAAATCAAGATCAAATTGTCCGAAGATCTTTGGGGAATGTCCATTAAAGTCTGTACGTCCATAATTGAGACTATTGCGCCTTACTTAGCCTTAATATTTAATTTGTGTGTGGATCAAGGAGTCTTCCCGGATTTAATGAAATACAGTAAAGTAATACCACTTTTCAAATCCGGGGACAGTAAAGACACAAATAATTATAGACCCGTATCCGTGTTGCCGGTTTTCAGCAAGGTGTTTGAAAAGGTAATGCTTAATCAAATGCTCAATCATTTCAACTCGAATAAAATCCTTCACGATCAACAGTATGGTTTCACCAAAGGACGTTGTACGACCGACGCCGGTGTAACCTTATTAAGACACATTTTTAACGCGTGGGAAGAGGCCCAAGATGCCATAGGAATCTTTTGTGACCTTTCCAAGGCATTTGATTGCTATTGAAACCTTGCTATTGAAACTTGAGCATTACGGACTTGGAAAACTTGCGCTTAGTTTAGTAAAATCTTATTTAAACGATAGACAACAGCTAGTTCAAATAAATGGTATCAATTCACTCGGTTTAAAAGTAAAAATGGGTGTTCCTCAAGGCTCGATATTGGGTCCTTTCCTCTTTTTAGTGTATATTAATGATCTACTCCATTTATTAAATAATCAACCACAAATGGTGTTATTTGCTGACGATACTTCTTTGATTTTCAAGGTAGATAGACGTGCTACAAATTTTGACGACGTAAATAACGCCTTACTGCAGGTCCAAAATTGGTTCACTGCCAATAATTTAGTATTAAATGGAAAAAAAACGAAGTGCATACGATTTTCTTTACCAAATGTAAAAAGTAGTGATTATGAGATATTATTGAATCAAGAGAAACTAGAATTCGTCGATAAAACTGTTTTCCTGGGGATCACGCTCGACTCTAGGCTTCAATGGGGTCCTCATTTAACATCTCTTGCAGGACGGCTAAGTTCAGCAGCATATGCTGTCAGAAAAATCCGTCAATTTACTGATGTAGATACCGCGAGGCTAGTCTATTTTAGTTACTTTCATAGTATCATGTCTTACGGTATTTTACTTTGGGGACGGGCTGCACACATCGAGTCTATTTTTATTCTGCAGAAAAGAGCCATCAGAGCCATATATAATCTCCGCAGGCACGATTCTCTTAGGGAACTGTTTAAGGATATTAACATCATGACGGTGCCTTGTCAATATATCTATGAAAACATTGTTAGGGCTATTGTGGGATGGTAATGAAAGGCCGAGAGTCAAATGCCAACTGGCTTGTATTTCTTACTAAGCTTACATATAAAGTGTTAGTGTGTCTGTGTGCGTGTGTGAGTATGTATGTGTGTATATGTGTCCCCACAGTATTCCTCCCCTTTTAAAAAATTGTTATACTATAATTTTTACTTGTTTTCTATCCTAAGTTTACATTTACATTGCAATATTGCTTATAAGTTACATTGTAATTCTCTAGAGTAGGTACGTACACTTATAATTAATGTATTGTGTTTCATTTTACAATAGGAATACAGGATGTTCTTTTTCTTAACCAGATTTACGCTTTGTATTGTTTAGTCTTTTTTATAATAAGTTTTAACAGTTCACTGGAATAAAGATATTTATATTAATTTGCTTGTTTTTTATTATTACACTTTGTTATTTTTACTCACTTTTTTTTTTTTTTTTTTACACACTTGTTATGTTTTTCACATCACTTACACTATATTATGTCGTGGTTGTGCTTGCTGGGCCAATGGTAAACTAGTGGTACTGTGCCATACTGCCATTTCTTTTCGTAGCATTTTTCTAGTACCTTGCTTGCATTTCTTATACACCATGTATAGTATGTACATGCTAAGTACTGCTGCTATCATTATTATTATTATGCCATATTTTTCAAAAGTTTGCTCTAAATGCGAATTGCTCGCACTATTCGCTCCGTTTTGGGCGATAATTACTTCTTCAGTTTTTTTCTCAATACTATATGTTTTTCCCATATTGATGAGTAATGAACACTGATTTATTCACTAATTTAGTTTGCTTCACAGTAATGTTGAATGCTGTCTTGTGTTTTATGCAGTGGCATTCCAATAATATTTTCCGTTGGCTCAACAAAATAATTGACTTGCACACGACTCACATTGTTTCTTACGACGTTAAGCCTAGTCAACACTTTTTACATACTACTTATATTACCCATGTTTGCTTTACATTTTTTTTTTTTTTTTACACTACTTAATGTAATATCTTAACTAATTACGTATTTATAAGAACCTGACAGGAGTTCGTACTATTCTACCACTTTTTGTTTTTCTGACACTTTCTTCATTATTTTGTACAAATTGATTTTCTTTTAATAAATAGGCTGGTTTTAACCTATCTATTGAAACTGATACTACTCTTTCTGGTAATTGAATTTTATATACTTTTTCTGTCCTTTCCAACACTTCGTATGGGCCTTCATACGGACATGTTAAAGATCTCTTTATCTTGTCAGTTCTTAGAAATACGTGAGAACAATCTTTAAGATCGGGATGTACAAAAAATACTTTAGTTTCATTAGATTTCATATCAATTGGCTTATATTGTTTTATGGTATCACTAATATTCTGTACAATGGTATGTGGTTCATAATTCTGATTGCTTATTTCTACAAAAAATTCTCCTGGCAATCGTAAGGCTCGGCCATAAACCATTTGTGCGGCGCTTATACCTCTATCAGATTTGATGGCTGCACGAAGTCCTAACATTGCACTAGGAAGTTCGTGAGTCCAATTTTTATTGCCATTTAACCTGGCCATTAATGATGCCTTTACACTTCTATGCCATCGCTCAATTGCTCCGTTGCTTTGAGGGTGGTATGGGGTTGTCCTTATCTTTTGTACACCTAAGTATGACATTAAAATTGCGAATAATCTACTTTCAAATTGCCTGCCCTGGTCACTCGTAAGTTGAACCGGACAGCCAAATCTACATACCCATTCTGTATATACTATTTTTGCTACCGTTTCTGCCGTTATGTCTTTTAATGGATATGCCTCTGGCCAACCTGTACCTCTATCTATTATCGTTAAACAGTATCTGTATTCCTCTGAGGTTATAGGAAGTGGTCCTATTATATCAATATGAATATGATTAAATCTGTCAACAGGAGGATATTTACCATATGCTGAATTAGTATGTCTATTTACCTTTGATTTTTGACAATTAATACATGTTTTTGCCCATAGGCCAATATCTCGGTTCATACTTGGCCACCAAAATTTTTCTTTAATAATTTGTCGTGATGTGCGTATACCGGGATGACTAAGATTATGTATCGCATAAAATATATCTTTCCTAAAATTTTCTGTTAAATAAGGTCTTGCGTTTTCTTTTGATATTTCACAATATATGTATTGATCGCTATTCGGAACTAGAAACTTTTTAAATTGGTATCTTGAATCTTTTAAAACGTTTTTAATTTCAAGATCTTTCTTTTGTTCTGTTGCTAGTTTTTCATAATCAATTACGCTTGACGTACATTCTATGCTTTCTATGCGCGATAACACGTCTGCAACAATGTTATCTTGCCCACTTATATGGCGTATGTCGGTTGTGAATTCGCTTATAAAAAGTAATTGTCGAATACGTCTCGGACTTTCCTTATTGTTTGTTTTACATAATTTTGAAAAGGCAAACGTTATAGGCTTGTGGTCCGTAAAGATAATTAATTGACGACCTTCAAATAGGCTTCTAAAATGTTCTACAGCTAAAAATATAGCAAGTAACTCTCTGTCATAAGTGCTATAGTTTTTTTGTGTTTCAGTTAACTTTCTTGAGAAATATCCCAATGGGTACCATTTCCCATGAATATACTGTTGCAATACAGCTCCAATGCAATTATTTGACGCGTCTGCAAATAGTGCATGTGGCGCGTTAGTTACTGGAAACGATAACGTGACTGCCTGTGTGAGACTGTTTTTACATTTCAAGAATGCTTGTTCAGCATCCGGTGTCCAATGTATGAGTGTTTTGTCGTTCTTTTTAGCTTTATGAATGTACTTATTTAATGTTTCCAAATATTCAATTGCTTTAGGTAAATGACTACGGTAAAAGTTTACCATGCCTAAAAATTTTCTTAATTCACTGACATTTTGCGGTTTTGGATAATTGACAATTGCCTGTATTTTATCTTCTAAGGGTTTGATGCCTGATGTACTTACTTGGTAGCCTAGGAACTCTATAGTTGTTGCATTAAAAGTGCATTTTTCTAAATTAATTGTAATTCCAAATTCGCATAAACGTTGAAATAC
The DNA here is from genome assembly GCA_948098905.1 of Tiliacea aurago. Lineage (NCBI taxonomy): Eukaryota > Metazoa > Arthropoda > Insecta > Lepidoptera > Noctuidae > Tiliacea > Tiliacea aurago. Next base: position 10,608,247 of record OX402603.1, on the reverse strand, counting down.
CTGCTCTAAATGTTCGCTATGTTGTTCTGAGTTAATTGAACTTATTAAAATATCATCAGAATAGCAATATAGGAAGTCTAAGCCTGACAATACGGTGTTTGTCATAAAACGCTGAAAAGTTTGAGCAGCATTTTTTAAACCAAATGTCATGCGTTCAAATTCATACAACCCAAATGGTGTCGTGATCGCGGTTTTGCAAATATCATCTGGATTAATTAAAATGTTATGATAGGCTTTTTTTATATCTATTTTCGTAAATATTGTTTTATTCGCTAGTAGATATGTAAAATCCTGTACTCTAGGTATTGGATATCTATCAGGTTTAGTTACAGCATTTAAAGCTCGGTAGTCGCCACAAGGACGAACTTGGCCTCCTTTTTTAGGAACTAAATGTAGGGGACTAGCCCACTCCGATTTAGATGGCCTACATATGCCTGCCTCTAACATATTTTTAAACTCTTCTTTGGCAATTTTATGTCTCTCTGGCGCTAAAGGTCTAGGTTTGCAAAATATAGGCGGTCCCGTAGTATCAATGTAATGATAAACTGTGTGTTTGGGTGTCTCTTTGAATGACATAGGTTTAAGAATATCTGGATATTTTTTTATTATATCATACATCGGATGGTTTTTTTGTAACGCAGAAATCGCTGGTTCACATTGACTTGCGATCGTTCCACGTACTGCCAAATTAGTAATCTTATCTTTTAAACATTGACCATTAATATCTACAATTAACATAAAATGATTTAGAAAATCTACGCCTAGTATTGGTTGCTTTACGTCACAAACGACGAAAGTCCATCTAAAAGGTCTCCTTAATTTTAAGTCTAATATTAGTGTCTTTGTTCCATAAGTTTTAATTTCTGTTCCGTTTGCAGCAAATAGTTTAAAATCAGAATTTAAATCTAATTCGCTTTTTTTCTTTACTAACACTTTAGGTAACACAGAAATACATGCTCCTGAATCTATCAAGAATTTAATGTTAAGTTTTCTATCACTTACTATTAGGCGGTGATCCTTAACTGTCAAACTTTCCGCCACCGGTTGCAGTTCTGCTAGTTTTCCGACTTCGGTGGGGAGTTCTTCGTTTTCCAGTTGCACGGGTCGATGCATTTCCTCGCTTTTTGTCCATACCTCCAGTGATACGAACACAGCCAATCTGCATTCTCGGATGTCCTGCGTGGTCTTGACCTTGAGCGGCTACGTGAGAAGTTTCTATGTCCACCTCTGCCTCTGTATCTTCCTCTTCCTCTGTCCATTTCATTTATTTTCAGGTTTATCTTCGCTATTTCCGCCATGATGGTTGCTACGTCGAATGTGGTCGTGGACTTCGCATCACCACGCGCTACTTCATTGACTTGGGCGGTCTGGTTGGATTCCATGATTTTGTCTGCTATTATTGCCATTTCTTCTAGGTCCTTTGTAGGTGTGACGGTGAGTACTGCTCTAACTGCCGACGGTAAGTGACCTTGCCATAATATTTTTAATGTGTCATCCTTTATTTTTTCTCTTGCTAATTCTTTCATTTTTCTCAGTAGGTGACTAGGTTTCTGGTCTCCTAATTCCATTTCTGACACTAATTTTTGCACTTGTCTTGTTTCAGATTCTTCGTATATCTGCAGTAGGCGTTTTTTTAATGTTTCGAATTTGCAGGTTTCCGGGGGATTTGCCAAAATATCTGCTATTTCCTGAACCACATCCTTGCTGAGTTTTCCTACCACCATGTAATATTTGTTCAAGTCGGACATTTTCTGTGGTGCCAAAATTGCTTCCACTTGTAAAAACCACAGACGTGGGTTGTCCGCCCAAAAATTTGGTATTTTATCTGTTACTGATACTGTTGACACTGTCACTGGTTGTTCTTCATATCGTTGAGTTGGCGGGGGGTATTGCGGATTCATTTTATCACGCGATGTAAGTACGTGTAACTCGGATTCGCGCGTGCGCTTGTTTCGAGATCGGGGTCACCACTGTTAGGGCTATTGTGGGATGGTAATGAAAGGCCGAGAGTCAAATGCCAACTGGCTTGTATTTCTTACTAAGCTTACATATAAAGTGTTAGTGTGTCTGTGTGCGTGTGTGAGTATGTATGTGTGTATATGTGTCCCCACAACATCATGTACGTAAGAAAAAATTTACATCTTGTTAGTAAAAGAGGCGAAAGACATAATTATAGTACTAGAAGTAGGGATCTATTAGCTCAACCAGGTTTCAGACTGGCAAAAATAGACTCATCTTTCATGGGGTATTGTTTAAAATGTTATAATAAAATCCCTCCCCTCATACTTCAACTGACTTCTTCTGATGAGACGAAATTCAAATCTTGTATAAAACGCACACTATGCAAGCAGGCATATTATAGGTTAGGGGATTACATCGCTGATAGAAATGCTTGGCTCAATGCTGGTCCAGCTCCACAACCACAACTAATTTATTAACATGTAGCGGCATCAACATCGCCACATACGAACAACGCGCACACTGACGTCACGCGAATCCTGCATCGCGCAATCAGAGTTGACTACGCAACTAGCATATATACAACGTCCCGACATCAACCGTCGGGTCTTAGATCCGGATGACCCCATCACTCTCCTTCAGGAAAGCAATAGGGCCACGAGTACAGTGCACAAATTACACAAACCGACCTTCCGTCCTCGCCGCCGAGGTACCACGCGAACTTCCCGAGTAAATGGTAATAAAAGTCCTCCCCCCCGTCCCTTGAATGTCGATGCGCCAGCCGCCCGGTTAGAGGCTGAGAGCGCCGTAGCAATAAATATAATATCCCCTGATAATAATCATGATCAAAATGTTGATCCAGCCCGTCCCCAAATTGTTAGTAATTTTGTGATCCCCCAACGACGCCCTGAGCCGAGGTCCGTACCCCACAGGGGGTGCCCTTAGTGCGCTGTCGTTTAGTTTTTAATATATATAATTTGCGCCCTGGCTGGAGGCTTTAAGATTAAAAACCTTAGGGCAGCCACAGGAATATCCGGTTAAGTAGCAACGATCTCTCTAGGTCTGCTACGAGATGCCATACAAAAAAAAAAAAAAAAAAAAAAAAATCAACCGTCGGGCAGTTGCCCACCAGACACAACACCCGTCTGGTCGGAGGATCCTCCCTTTTCTATGGTGGATGAGTGAACTTTACACCCTGTTCCTCATGCCACCAAAAACATTTGAAAATACTGTTGGAGCTGATGAAGATTGGAAGACTATTTTTTCATTGTATAAACTCGAATCTCCTTTGTATTATATAATTGCATATCACAGGTGTGAGTACTATGTACTATAGAGCTACCATTTACCGGGTAATTATGTCTTTCATTGACTTAAATGTACCCTGGCGGCTGAGAGTATGTCATGCTCACTCAGATGTCTCGCTGATGGTGGCGTGTGTGTTGGATCATTTAGCTCCCTTCAAAATGGTTGAGCTGAATGGTGCTGATCCATGCGTCATGTTCGTGAACGGGCGCTGTCAGTTGGGACTGGTCATCTCTTAGCTGCCACGGCTTATTTTTAATTATTTTAGTTTTGAATTGTTATCTTTTTATCACGGACGCTTTTGACGTATTGCATCGTTCTCACATGTTTAACTTCAATATGAATGATGTAACCAATATTTTGTACCAATATTTTAATTTAAAAGAGTGTCCGTGGAGTTTCTTGCCCGTTCTTCTCCATAGGAACCTACTATTTGGAATGGGCAACTAGCTTCATATTTGTAACTGACCGACTTCTTGACAATTCAAAAGTGCCTGTCAATGGTTTAATTGAAATAAATGCTTTGAGTTGAGTTTGAGTATGCCATCTCCGCGGCGCTTAAACCTGTGTCACTTCTGCACGCTGCACGAAGCCCTAACATGATGGTCTGCAGTTGGCCTACCCAATCCATGCTACCTGTCAAACGTGCGGTCAATGCGCTTTTCAAGGAACGATGCCACTTTTCTACTAACCCGTTGCTCTGTGGGTGGTAAGGGGATGTCCTAATTCTTTGTACCCCTAAAAATCTCATAAGACTGTTAAAAAGGTCGCTCTCAAATTGCCTGCCCTGATCAGTAGTTATCCTATTTGGACACCCAAACCTGCATATCCAACGCTCGTAGATAACTTTGGAGACCGTGTCAGCTGTAATGTCTGAAACTGGTATTGCTTCAGGCCAACGCGTAAAACGATCTATAATAGTTATACAGTAACGGTATCCGTGCTGTGACGTGGGCAAGGGGCCTGCGATATCTGTGTGTATGTGCTCGAATCTGTTACATGGCGGGAAACTAGTTAGTTTGGAAATTGTGTGTCGATTAACTTTTGCTTTTTGACACTGAATACATGCTTTTGTCCATTCATTAATGTCTCTGTTCATTCCCGGCCATAATACTTTTGTGTTATCATCTTTAGTGTAGTCCGTACCCCTGGGTGACTGATGTTGTGCACGCTTTCAAATGCTAGTTTCCTAAACTTGCCTGTTAGATAAGGTCTGGCGGTACCCGTTGATATTTCTCAATATATTTGCTTATCGCCGTACGGCATAACTACATACTTAAATGCTAACGTCGCGTCCGGTCGTAACATGCGCTAGAGCTAATTCGTTGAAATCCAGCGCCGTTGGACAAACAATGGATTCCACACGCGATAATGCGTCAGCAACAATATTCTCTGGCCCCTTAATGTATTGTATGTCGCTTGTAAATTCGCTAATATACTCGTACAACCTGTTTTTTTTTGATATCCCATAACTCTAGGGTTATATTCTGTAGGTAAAAATAATACTAAAACTCCTAGAATAGGTCCAAAAATGCATCGTTTCGGAGATATCATCAATCATAATTAAATTAGGTCAAAAATTGTCACCAGTATGACGAATCTTTACTTTTGCGAGGTTGCCAAACTTCGCAGTAGTGTAGTAAAATAAATAGTAAAATAAAATATGTAGGTATGTTGGTATCGGGGCTTCCCGGCGGCAGCTAGTGAAGGGAAAGCTACCTTGTCGACGTTGTCATATTTCACGTAAGGGTGTTTTACATTAATAATCGTGACTTTGCCGGATTATTTTGTATGAAAAATGAAAAAAAATAATAATGAAGGATTGGAACATAACTCATATGCTAGTTGATTCTTTGATATGGCCTCAATCATACCCTAGAGTTATGGGATATCAAAAAAAACACGTTGTATAATAGTTGTCTAGCCCTTCTTGGAATTTCCTTATCGTTCCCTACCTTTGTAAACGCGTAAATTAGGGGTTTATGATTTGTAAAAATGGTGACTTGCCGCCCCTCTACCAAATTACGAAAATGAACCATGGCTATGTAAATCGCGGTTAACTCTTTATCGTACGTGCTATATTTCTTCTGAGCCTCTGATAATTGTTTCGAAAAGTATCCGATTGGTTTCTACGTTCCGCTTACCTTTTGTTGCAATACTGCCCCAACACATGTGTCCGACGCGTCTGTCATAATGGATAAGGGCGCGTCCGCACTAGGGTGACTCAGTGTAGCTGCTGTTTGTAGGTTGGCTTTACATTGCTCGAAAGCTGTTATACTTGAGTTATCCCATGGTATTCTTGTTTTATCTTTTTTTTTGCGTTGTGTAAAAACTTATTGAGCTCTGCTTGATGCACCACAGCCTGTGGCAAATGAGACCTGTAGAAATTTACCATACCTAGAAAACGACGGAGTTGCTCTACTGTATCCGGTCGTGGGTAGTCTGCAATTGCCTTAACATGGCTGGTATTGGCTTGACTCCATTCTGCATAACTTCGAACCCTAGGAATTGTACTCGTAAACTGACCAAATTCGCTTTTTCCTAAATTTATGGTTATTCCCACTTCACTAAATCGTTTAAGTAGCTTACGAAGATGCTCCTTATGTATGTTTTCATTGTCTGAAGCTAAAATTACGTCATCGATGTAACAAAAAAGTGCTGACTTACCATTTGTGTTCTCTACGCGCTCTATACCTCTTAGTACGTGTTGGTCCATAAACCTCTGAAATGTTTGAGCTGCGTTCCTCAATCCGAACGTCATGCGTGGAAACTCCCAGAGACCAAAAGGGGTTGCTATGGCCGTTTTTTCAATATCCTCCGCTGAAACTGCTATGTTATGATACGCCCTTTTTAAATCGAGTCGCGAAAACCAAGTTTTACCTGCTAAAATGTATGTGAAATCACTGGCTCGGGGAATGGGATAACGGTCTGGCTTGGTTATCGCGTTTAGCGCTCTATAATCTCCGCACGGGCGTAATTGCCCGTCCTTTTTAGGCACGACATGTTCACATGTAACGGACTACACCACTCGCCTTGCGACGGTCTGCATATCCCTAATTCATGCATTAGGTGCAATTCCTCCTTTACCTTATTATAGCGGTAGCGGCCTTGGACGCGCGTGAACCGGGGAGCCGTTTGTTACTATATGATGTACTACTGCGTGAGCTGGCGATTCTCGGAACGACATTAGTTTAGTAATTTCTGCGAATTCTTCTAACAACTCCCGATAGGGATTATTTTCTTGTATACTTTTAACCGACGCTGCGTCGCACACTCGCACCGTATGACTGACCCATTTGTCCTTAAATTAGTCAAACTATCTATAAACCTCTTACTATGTAAATCTACCACTAATTTATGCGACTCTATAAAATCTGCACATAAGATTGCTTGCTTGACATCGCTTACTATGAACGACCATTTAAAAATTCTGCGTAAGCCTAAATTAAGTTCTAGTACCTTTATCGTACCGTATGTTTTGATCTCCGTGTTATTTGCAGCGTACAGCTTATAACCGCTTTCAGAACGCACACAATTTTTAACACTATGCACTGGTAAAACTGAGACATTCGCGCCTGTGTCCACTATAAAATTGATTCTCGACTTCCGGTCCGTTACGCACAAACGATGGTTCTGTGTTGCAAGCCCGCTGTCTCCCACCGAACAGGACAGCACCGAATTTAGTTTTCTGATGATGAGCCTTCTTTCCAATTGCACGGTTTCGTGCACCTCCTGGCCTGCTTCCCATACATATAGTGGTAGCTGCACAACCAATCTGGACTCTCTGGAGTGCGGCGTGGACCTCTTGATCTTGACTGCGATCTGCGCCAGTTGCCTCGGTTTCTTCGTCTACTGCGTCCACGTATTTCGTTAACTTCTCTTCTTAGCTCCTTCAATTAGGTAGTCATTCCGGTAATTAAAGATGTTACGTCCGTCGCTGACGATGACGTTGTCGCAGATATGGCGGCTACCTCTCCATTATTAAAATTTTCCATGATTTTGTCTGCCATTTCGGCCAGCTTGTCCAATTTTAGGTCTTGACATACCGAAAGAACGGCCTTTAACGATCCTGGTAGGCGCGCAATCCATAAACGTTGTAAGGCGTCTGGAGATATTTCAGTGTTTTGTGCCAGCTCTGACATACGTCGTAACAGGTGTGAAGGGCGTTGAGTGCCTAGGTCCATTTCTCCGACTAATTTTTGAAATTGCTTTTCGGCACTTTCTTCGTAGGTCGTTGTTGACGACCTACGAAGAAAGTGCCGAAAGGCAATTTGATTTGGCAACAAGTCTGTGTTTTAATGCACCATATTTTTTCTCGGTGGGGGGTTTAAAAAATAAATCGCTAACCTGTTGCAACGCATCCCTGGTCAGCCTTGCTATCACCAAATGAAATTTCGCTGCGTCCCCCTGCTTTTGTGGTTCCATGGCGGACTCGAACTGTGCGAACCACATCCGAGGCATGTCGGTCCAAAACATGGGAATCCTGTCAGTGACGTTTATGCTGGCCACTTGGGCTGCTAGTGGCGGTGTCTGCATTGTGGGACCCGCGCTTATTCACACACTAAACTTATAAACTTGCTGCTTACTATTCATTTACTTTAACGCACTGTCCGAATTTATTTTTCACAACCACGTCACTATTAAGATCACGTCAGGGTCACCAATGTTGAGGTTGTGTATGTGGTTGTAGTAAGGAGATTAAATAAAAGGCACAAGTCCGTAAACCCAGTCTGTTCGATATTCACACATATAGTATATAGAATTATAGAGAGTATTACACAAGTTACTGTTTCGGCGCGGCGCAAACAACGCTGACGCCACTGAGGAGGTCGGCGCGCAGCACCCAGTCGTACCCGATGTCCCACAGATGCGGCTCCAGAATTGATCCCTGTGGGACACCGCATGACATCTCTCGCCGGTTCCAAGTGCTCCTTGGTGGCCGGGGTAGATGACGGCCCTGTCCGTCAAATAGGCCTCGACCACGCGACAGGGGAAGGTCGGCATCCGGTGATACCGGAGTGCCTCCCTGATGCAACTCCAGGGCAGGGTATTAAAGGCATTGGCGATGTCAAGACACACCGCCAAAACGACCCCACCCCGGGCCACAGCATCCCCCGTCATGAGGGCTCGAACGCGCATGATTGCATCCACCGTACCAGCCGCCCGACAAGGCGGTCTGCAATAACTCTTTCAAAGAGCTTGCCCACCTCGTCGAGCAGCACGATGGGCCGGTAAGCGGACGGAGAGTCCGCTGGGCGTCCCGGCTTCTTAATGAGGACCAGTTTCCCCGTCTTCCAACGAAGTGGGAACTGGCCCCTCTCCAAGCATACCCTTAGGAGCCCCCTTAGTCGAGGCCCGAGAGCCTCCGAGGTCAGAACCCAGGCTTTTCCAGGCAAGCCGTCGGGTCCTGGAGCGGTATTCTTGGCATTCAGCCTACGTACCGCCACTCTCAGATCTACCTCGGTCACCTCCGAAGCATCGTCGTCGTCGTCGGCGGTGTGGTCCGCATCGGGCACCGCAGGAGGCGGAGCCATGGGCCCCCGAGTATGTTCCCCTCGAGAAGGGAACAGAGCGCTCACCACGTCCTCCACGAGCTGGGGCCGGAGACTCTGCGTCAGCGGGGGAGCCCATGGGCGGAGTTTATCCCGCACCACTTTGTAGGGGCGTCCCCACAGGTCTCCGTACAATGGTTTTAGATGACGTTTGCCTAACTATTTTGCAAACAAGAATTTTTTTTTTTTGCAAAAGGGACTGGAAAATTTTTGGACTGGTAAAAACTTGAAGTAGGGCTACTAGGGCATGTGGGGTATCATATGAAAGAACGCTGTTTGCACATTCTCAAACATTTTTTTTTTAGGCAGCATAGTTTCCGACTTTTGATGAAAAATAAAAAAAAAATACCGACCCCCTTAACTTCGATGTTTGCTAAAAATCTGAAATTATTCTATGTGATATAAGTTTATGTAAAGATTACAGGAAAAATAAAAGTATGTCTCAAAATAGCACAGTTTTTTTGAAATCATCAACATCAAAAATACGTACGGAACCCCCGGTGCGCGAGACCGTCTTTTTATTTATAAGTTCATTGCCAATTTGGTGGTATGACATTTTGGTCTTCTCAAAAGACCAGGCAACTGCCCGACGGTTGATGTCGGGACGTTGTATATATGCTAGTCGCGCGGTAAACTCTACTTGCGCGTTGCAGGACTTTGTGTGACGTCAGTGTGACGCGTAGTTCGTATGTGGCGATGTTGATGCCGCTACATCACTCCCCTCCGGAGACCGGAGGTCGATAGTGGGCTGAGTCGTGTATCTTGCAATGCTTGCCAGTGCCAGTCGAGGGGTTCCAGTGTGTTGGAACCGGGTGCCGCATAGTTCTCGGTGAGTCGGAACTGTCTGCGGTGATTCCCCAGTGAGTCGGGGTGGCGCTGCGTTATGCTCCAGTGCGTCGGATGTAGTACAGCGCCGGGTTGTGGCTGACTGCTGGCGTCGACCAGGAGAGGTATCATGTTCTCTGCTTGTGGACCGGCCGAAAGTGCAGTGTGCTGTGCCAAGGTTGCTGATGAGGCTGTGGGTGATGACCAGGAATGCGCGTCCGCTGCATGCTGGTGGTCAGGATACCCGTTGAAGCCGTGGGTGCTGGCTGGCTGTGTGACTCGCCGCTCGAAAGCTTGAGGAAGTGATGATGATGATGATGACGTCACGCTGAAGTAGTTGCACGAAGGCTGCGCTGACGTTCATACTCGGGGTCACCAGTTTCGTGGTATGAGGAACAGGGTGTAAAGTTCACTCATCCACCATAGAAAAGGGAGGATCGTCCGACCAGACGGGTGTTGTGTCTGGTGGGCAACTGCCCGACGGTTGATGTCGGGACGTTGTATATATGCTAGTCGCGCCGTAAACTCTAATTGCGCGATGCAAGACTTTGCGTGACGTCAGTGTGACGCGTAGTTCGTATGTGGCGATGTTGATGCCGCTACACCAATACCTATGACATCTGTGTGGTTTCGCCAATTGTTTGTTGTGGATGTTCTATCTATGTTTTTGTTTTCTGTTGTGGTCTTTCTGTAATGAACAGATTAAATTCACCGTAGCAGCATGTCTTCGAAACAAATGCGCTTCAATATTAATTTCAATGTAATTTCAGAATGATGCGCGGCATGGGCTGGAGTGGCGGAGCGCTAGGAGCAAGAGGCAACGGCATAACAGAACCTTTGATGCCACCACTTGATCTAGTAAGTATACACTCATTTTACAGCCTTTATCCCAAATTATTTTGGGCATATCTTCCTCGTTCTATGTTCTATGTTAGAAGGGTTGGTTTCCGCACTGAGTCCTTTAGGCGGACCATTCTGTGTGGGCCATGGCGGCCGTCGGTGGTAATTCCAACCAGCCCACCTCCCTTCAGAAGTTGATCACATTTCCTGGTCTGTTTAAAATGTCTGTGAAGGATCTGGGTGACCCGAGGGTTTCTGTTCTAATCTGGGTAACGCCTGTGCATTCAAATTCAAATTGTTTATTTGCAAGAAAATACAAGGTTTACAAGGGAAGATCTTACAGCCTTAAGGTCATTGTATTCGGCCTGCGAGCAAGCGTGCAAATTATTCATGATTTTAAGTCACAATTTATTATCATGCAGATTCTATTAATACCTAGTACATTATTATTACATTACCATTATTATTACATTATTATCACATTGTTATCATGCATTATTACATACAAATGGCCCATAAACTAAAATATATTCAACTAATTATTCTAACATATTTTTATGTTCTAAAAATTATTTTAAACTGTAGAAACACTTTCTATGTAACCACTCTGACAATTTTGTTTTAAAAACACTACCCTGCAGCGATTTAAATTCGTCTGGTAGGGTATTGTAAATTAATATACACATATTGAACACATTTTTCTTATAAATATCTTTATGAACAGCTGGATGATATAAGAGGTTGCATTCACAGAGCACATGCGCAATGGATTCCTCCGCGTCCATGCAAGTCTAGCACAGAGGACTATCCTTTATGCCTATTGTGTGGAAGTGTTTGTTTAGCGAGCATTGTCCCGTGATGGTCCTCGTCATCAGGCGTAATAAACGCCTGGTTAGTCTACTACCTACTCTACTATTACTTAATTCCGTTATTATGTTCAATACTACTTGAAATCCTAATAAAATACCTAAAAACCTACAAGTCGCGAATCGAGCGAGCGCACCGCTGTTTAGATACCTTCGCGCGTTCCGCTACACAGCGCACACGCGCCCGCCGGCAAGTCACCATAAAACCAGTTTCGAAAGTAAACATCTATCGTTAACGATAACTAGATTTTTTGTACTAAGACTTATCCAAATAAAAAATAATTATATGTTTAATAAAACTCGCTTAATTTTAATTGGTCACGAACTGGTAATTTTTTTTCCTGTAGAATAAAATACTTTATTTGTGAAACAAAAGTAATAATTACATACAGCGATCTTAAAAATTTGGTAGTGCATATGTTTTGCCAATATTGACACCAAGTATTTTTGGGTCCCAAAAATAATTCTATTGCAATCGAATTTAGGACCTTTTTTTTGGGTCCCAAAAATACTAAATAAACAAGTACAGATAGTTTCAACTCATCCGTGCGCGCGGTGCTGTGTTATTTAAAAAAGTGTGCATCATTAGAAGCGCAAGCAGATTTTAGAGGTTCATTAATTTTAAAAGGTGTCTGCCATTGGAAGGTCCATAAGTTTTTAGAGGATCAGTTAAATATTTATCGATAATTATTAATATTTTGAACGAAAAACTTAATGGCATATATGACAAAGTTCAAATTCAATTGCAATCGAATTTAGGAGCTTTTTTTATTACTCTGACCAACAACCCAATAAATTTTAACCTTTATTTACAGGCTAGAGGAGCTGGTTTAGGCCACAGTAGGTACCCACATTCTGAAAAAATCGTGAAGAAACCAAGAGAATCCAAAACAGCTCCTTCTTTTGTGTCCGAAAACTCTCACGTAACCACGGAAAATGATATCATAGTACAAAAGACGAAGCAGTTGCTACTCGAAAACTCTTTCTTTGATTCAATAATGAAAGTCATTGAGCCCGAAAAATCAAAAGAATCTAATGTTGAGCTCCCAACACGAACAACATCCAATGTAGAGCTCCTGAAACCTATAAAACCGAATGTTGAGTCCCCAAAACCAACAACATGTAACGCTAAGCAACACCTAAAACTGCTCCCAACACTTACTAAATTTAGTAATGAGCTCCAAAAACCAGATATTTCGGATTTGAAATTCCCTCTTCCATTTCGTCAAAAAGTACTGCATAGCATTTTAGAATTATTAAATTCAGATGCGACATCCAAAATATTAAAATATGAAAATAAATTATGTAAGAAAGCAAAGAAATTCATGAAAAATGTTGAAGAGGCGTTAAAAAGTGGAATGATTAACCACTACATATTCCAAAAAGAGGAGCATGACATTTCTAGACAAATTCAGGATAAGTACAAGAGACTACAAGTTGTCATCGAGATATTAATTTGTAATGATTTCAAGTAAGTTGACATTTTTGTTAAAGTCGATCCGCAGTGGATTTTCTAATGTTTTATGCAATTTGCAGGACAGTTATGAGGACTTAAAGGTGACCAAATGTATGTGTGTATGTGATGAGTGTAAATATGTAAGTGAAGAGTGTGAGTGTATATATGCGTGTCAAGTCTGTTATGGAAGAACGTCGTAAGCGACATAAATTAAAATTTACAGGAGAGGTATTTTATTGATTATTTTATTTTATTATTTAAAAAAAAAGTTAAATACCTACATTATGTCGCTTACGATTTTCTTCCATATCAGGCACGATGTGATGAGTGTCAGTTACATATATGTATGTATTTGATGAGAGTAAGTATGTAAGTTAAGAGTGTAAGTGTGAATGTGATGAGTGTATGTATGCATGTCAAGCCTGATAAGGAAGAACGTCGTAAGCGACATAAATTAAAATTTACAGGAGGTATTTTATTTTGTTTTTTTTTTTTTTTTTTAAGTAAAAAACCTACATTATGTCGCTTACGATTTTTTTCCATATCAGGCTCGATGTGATGAGTGTTAGTGTGATGAATGCTTTAATATTTGAAAGATAAAGGATTTTCCGTTTCAGCATAATTAAGCCCAAGCATCCAATCCAATGTTTCTTGCACCCAAACCTTGTCAATATTTTAAGCTGTTTTGTTAACTTTTTCATACAGGTATGGTGTTCTATGCTTATCTCTTTGAGAATACGGGCGTTATGTTATGCAGGGACCATTTTGGTTACCCATTGAATGGGTTTTCGATAAAACCCATACGGTATGGGCAACCCTTTTGAACGGCTTAATTTAAGCCATTCAAAATTACCCACACCGTATGGGTTTCTGATTAACTGCTTAACCAAAATGGTCCCTGGGTAGAATAGAGATAGAATTGGTCATGCTACGCGTGCTGGGCGGATATCGAAATAACATAATATTATGATTTTTTCATGTTACTGGGTTTTAAGTAGGTATAGAACCCATTCAATGGGTTATCATGTAACCCTTTCAATGGGTTACATCATGATAAAGGTAACCCATTGAATGGGGTACCGCTTCGAAAGGCTTAACTCTCTTAACCGGGGTTGTACGGTCCCTGATTTTATGTAATAATCTTAACCTAAATTTCAGGACAGTAGAATTAATAAAAAAGGAGCTAACTACAAAAAAGGTGTCTACTAAATTTGCGACCAAACCAATACAGCAAGAATTACCGAATGTTACTCAATTACCAGTCAAACCGAACACTGAAGTAATTTTGGAAGAAAAACTATACTCTTACATCATTTCATCAGGCACTCATTTTGAGTCAGAAAAGGCATATGAAGCACTGAAATTCAAAGTACTATTTCTTTTAAACTTACTCAGTTTTATCAAGTCTTTCAATGAAGAAGCAGAGGTCACTTTTAATAAAGTGTTAAATGTAAAACAAAAGACGTACATACAAAATGTAGTCGACGAAGTAAATATGAGGATAAAATTCGGATCGACGCCCGCTGAAACAAAGTTGTGTGCAGAAATTAAGAATCATGTCAAAGATGCGTTCTTGGGCTTCATGTTTAATCATGAGTACACGTAAGTTTTTTTTTTTGTCGATTAGTGAAGTACTTCTAGTCCAATAGAGTAGTGGTGGCCCCGTAAAAACGGCCGCGATTTACGACTTGTAGTCAGGGACCATTTTGGTTACCCATTGAAAGGGTTTTCGATAGGGTGTTTCTAAGCGGTTAAACAAAAACCCATACGATATGGGTGACCGTTATGAACGGCTTAAATTAAATTTTGGCAACCCATTGAAAGGGTTTTCGATAAAAAAACCATACGGTGTGGGGTAACCCTTTTGAACGGCTTAATTTAAGCCATTCAAAATTACCCACACTTTGGGTTTTTCTAAAATGGTAACCAAAATGGTCCCTGGGTAGACTAGAGATAGAATTGGTCATGCTACGCGTGCTGGGTGGATATAGAAATAACATAATATTATGATTTTTTCATGTTACTGGGTTTCAAGTAGGTATAGAACCCATTGAATGGGTTATCATGTAACCCTTTCTCTGGGGTTCAAATATAAAACCCATTCAATGGGTTACATCATGATAAAGGTAACCCATTGAATGGGTTACCCCTTCGAAAGGCTTAACTCTTAACCGGGGTTGTACGGTCCCTGCTTGTAGTTCGAACCCAAGCAGGCACTGAACTTTGCGAAAATTATTCCATCACCACTGCTCTCAAAATGGTGAAGGAAAACGTCGTGAGGAAACCGACATGCCCTAGAACTTAAAAGACATGTGACATCTACCAACCCGAACTGGGCCCGCGTGGTAGATTGGTGGCCTGTGTCCCAGCAGTAGGAACATTATAGGCTGATTGCTGTAATTATGTATTTATTGCCATCCAATAACATAAACAAGGTAATGCCTCCTGCATTATTGACATGTAAAAGTGTTTGTACTAACCTACTTACAGAAATAATAGTAGATTGTTGCACCAAGCCCAAAGTGAGTTATTAATGTTATGTTACACGAGTGTTATGTTAGTGCCCGAGCGCATTAGAGGGCACTAAATTAGCATAAGTGCATTAATTACTCACTTTAGCAAGGTGCGTAATGTACTTTTGTTTCAACTACCAATCTACCTAACGTGTTAAATACCTACTCAAAATAAAAACTCAAGTTAATGAAAACAAAGTTGTTCACCAAGTCGGTTTTATTCAGACGATATTTATTTTCAGCCAGTATCTTTTTCATCTAATGCATACATTTTATATTAAACTTATTGGGATATATTAAACTTCTGTGGTAAATTTATATCTAAATAAAAACAGTACAGAAGTGCTATATGAAATCTGATGAGATTTAATACAACATTTCTGCACTGTTTTGGTTCTAAGCAAAAATACGTGCTTTGTGATCGGTTTTTTAGTGATTAATGATAAAATTACTACTTAGTTGAAAGAAAAATCATTTATCATAAAGTCATGATTAGCGCAGTGGCTAAATGATGGGCTTCTGCGCTACGAGTCGCCGGTTACATGGAACAGAACTGGATCCACCCGTTTTATTTTGATTTCTTTTTTAAACGACCATTTGGATCCGTGCACCTAGCTTCTAACGTTTCATAAGTGAATTTGAACCTACTTTTAACTTAATCATATTTAAAATGAAAGTACCAACAAGAGTTCAACTGTGTAGCTTATGTAATCATTCAAAATAAACGGATTCCAATAAAACTATTTTTTTTTTCAACTTTCAGGGTTGTATCTCTCAACAAATATTTCCGTTTCAAGCGACTCAACAGACCAGATAACGCAGTTAAGCGCAAATGTCAAACTACAGTTAATCTTGACGCTTTCAGCAGCGAGACTTTCAGTGAACCTAGGTTAAACACAAATAAACCAACTGATAAAGAAAATAATAGTGAAGTTGCTGAAAATAATAGTTATGTTGGTAAAAGTAATAAAAAAGTCGCTGAAAATAATAATGCTTACGTTGCTTATGAAAATAATGCAATATCATTACCAGAAGGTAACGAAATTGAATCTTATAACAGTGACAACAGTTGTGTCGAAGAATATAATAGCTGGTCTGTACCTAAGCTACATCCGGGTGAGGACGGCGTTAACACATCTAAATTTCTATATTTATATGATACAGAAAAGCTAAACACAACTGGTATTAAGAACAATAGTAATATCAATAACAGATCCGCCTCTAAAAATAACTCAAATGTGACTGAAAATGGAAATAAGAATAATTTTGGTAACGGGAACTTTGACAATAATGTTGATACAGAAATGGCTGAATATGTCGTGTGTCTTGATTATACAGAAGAGGTTGTAAATACTGGGGACATTACAGTTAATATGAATAAAGAAAAAGAAGTAAATATTTTAGGAAATAAAAAAGATGGTGAAGTAATGGTTAGAGCCAATAATGCCCTTGAAATAGTGAATCAACACAAAGAAATTGGTATTCATAACATTGACAAAATGTTTTATGAAGTCCTTTCTAATACTGAAGATACAATTGATCAAAACGTAATAGTTATAGAAGATTCCGACTCTAATGATTGCACTGAAAATATAGTAAAAGACGAAATACAAAATGGTGACAATCTATCTAAGAATGATAATGATAGCAAAGAAGATACAGATGTAATAATGATAGAAATTGATGATGAACCGACGGACGTTATCAGTATTACAGAAGAATCGATAGATGTAATCGACAAAGAAGAATCAGTGGAATTAATCAACCAAGGTGAATCGATGGAAGAAATTTACAGTGAAGATTTGGTGAAAGTAATCAATAAAGTCGAACCTTCAGAAGATGTACAAGTTGCAAAAATGGAAGAACAAAATAGTAGTAACCAAATTGTGAAGGAAGATCTAGCTATTAAGACAGATAGTGATATACTTTCAAAAGAAAAGTTAGTTATAAGTGAAGACATTTGTGATACTCATTTAGTACGATTTAGTTGTGTAAAAACTGTTGGTACAGTAACAGATGTACCCAATGTCCATATCAATAAAGATACAGAAATCATGAATGTGCGTATAGTACATACTAGTCATCCAATCAGAAATTTAACTAATGAAGAAGTTTCGGATATTCAAAGACATATTTCTAATAGAATAATGTTGACTACACATTTACCTTTACTCAAGTGTCATGGCGTCCAAAATGGCGCACTAATTTACAGTTGCCATAACAAAAAAACTTACGATTGGCTCCAAAATACAACCAGTGTTGCCAGTTATGTAAAAGTGTTGAACGCTAAAGAAATAACAAAAATGGCTTTAAAATTTTACTGCTTTTTCGATTTTGATACTGGGGATTTGTTTAGGATGATTGAATTGTATAATCGGGAGTTATCTACCAAAGATTGGATTGTCGAAAATACAGAAAAAGATGGTGATTATATTATTTTTATCGTAAAGATGGATAAGTTTTCTATTAAGTTTATACTAGAGTCGAACCTCGCGTTATTTGCAGGTATCGATCAAGTTCAGTTCATTCTCGTTTGGGAGTGAATAAACTAATTTGATTTTCAGATTTTATGTTTTATTTTTCCTGTCATCCTATGGACACAAAAAATATATACAGGTTAAAAATTAAATTAGCTATACTCTATTTCAAATTAGATTAGAAATTTAAATAAACTTTTTTACAGTGCGTTCAACCGATTTTGAATTATATTCCGTAGGCATAACGAAGGCATTAAAAGCAAAAATGTAGTTACAATACCGTTTATTACAGCTGCCATTTTGTGTCATGCTACCAACGTAATAAAAGTCAAAATCGGTTGAACGGACTGTAAAAAGTTTTATTTAAATATCTAATCTTATTACAAATGGGGTATACCTAATATTATTTCAGTAATTACGAAACAGAAATAACCTCTTCATTCCTATTCTGTAAACTGTATTATTAACATTAAATAAATTGCTTACAATTACACAATTACCAACCAACCAACCAATACCACAATACCAATTACCGCAATTATACAATTATAAAAAAGGGCTTGTGGCTAAGTGAATAACGCTGCACGAGTCGATCGATCAGGTTAAGTTACGGTTGGTCCGTGGATGGGATCTTTACATGCCAAGAACCCTTCGTGCCTCGGAAAGTAAGCCATTGGTCCCGGCTGTCATTCGTGGATCTTTGACAATCGTTACGGGTCGTCAGAAGCCCAAAAATCTGACAGTCTTACCAAGGGGGGTATTACCCAGTAACTGGGTTGTGGAGGTCAGATACCAGGCGCTCCATGTAAAATACTGGTATTCAGCTGCATCGGGTAAAATCTGATGATATAGATGATACAAATTATTTACAAAGTACAAAATTAAATGGCTAAATAACTATCTAATTAAATTAGAAATTCTGCAGACGTGATGGTTACCGATAACTATACACGATACAATAAAAATTTAAAAAGAAATTGGGGTATTCGACCGCTTGTAGCTTCGTAATTGAATTGAAGTACAAGTTGAGAAAATCAGTTCTTTTTTGTTTTATCTTCATTATTAGATACCCATTGTGTGGTTTAAAAAAAAAACAAGTTACTACACTACCACGGTCATTTTAACAGACTTCCAAAAAAGGAGGGGGTTATAAATGATACGTAATAAATAAATAAAAAAAATGCCGGACGACCTTAAAAGGTGGCTGGGATAGACTGGATGCGGAAGGCGGAGGACAGGGTGTTGTGGCGCAGCCTGGGGGAGGCCTATGTCCAGCAATGGACTGCTATAGGCCGAGTTTATTGAAATAAAAAAAACTTTCATTTCAGACCATTTATGATCAATTTGATTAAAATAGATATCTTGGAATTTTACAGTTAGCGTCATAAAAGTTTGCTACATGGGCGGATTATTACATATACAGCGGTGCACCATGCCGTGCGCATCGGAAAAGCTGGTTTCAGAGCGGCAAACTTATATGTGTAAAGATTGCACATTGTAGCCGCGACGGGCGGCAGCGTGCCGCATTGCAAAATGCGCCAAAGCACATTAAGAGTCGCATCGCAATAATTGTTTCAGACAGATAAATTTTTGAATTTGAACTGTTTCCACGCCAGAAAAAAAATAAAAAAAAAAACAGATTGCGCGGGCCGCGCCGCCTGTAATGTGCAATGGTTACGAAAGTGATCTAGGAGGATTTTTGCAATGCGGCGCGACCAGCTCATATGTGCGCGAGCCTACACTTTCGATGCCAACACCTAGCATATACCTAGGTCGAAAGATAATTCGTTCGGGTGCCCACAACTCGCTCCATTCGTTCGGGTGCCCACAACTCGCTCCATTCGTTCGGGTGCCCACAACTCGCTCCATTCGTTCGGGTGCCCACAACTCGCTCCACGAATCGTCGGTATATATACAATGCTCAACCATTTTTGATAAACGTCACGGTCATGGTCAGTACACCCAAGGTCAATTACAAGAACAAACATCACAAAGGCTATTTTGCCAAGGGGATGACGCATTATTTTTGACCTAGACGTGATATTTGAAAAAAAAGGCTGGATTCGAGGATAATTATCAATTTTAGGACGCATGGTGACATCACGCAACCGGTGTCTAGAATTGAATGCGAATAGGGAAATACGCCTCATAGAACAATTTCGCTCAGTCTTTGAAAGATTTAGTTAGAGAGGAGCACTATTAGCCATCGTATGCACGGACAACTTTTTCGCGCACTGGATTTATAACCGCCGAGAATTGAGAATCCAACAGAGCGCATTCCAGCGCGCCGAAAAAAGCACTTGGAATTTTCAATTGTCGTCGCTAAGCAGTGCGTTGATAATCCTGGGGGCTACTCCGAAGTATCGGCCGGATCCGGCCCTTTCCTGCATGACTACGGCTGCACATGGCTGACTACGGCGAAAGAAAAAAAAGCGAGTCAAGAGATATTAGTCAAAGTCAAAAATGTGACTTGAAGTCCTTATTTGACTTTGGAAGTCAAGAAATGGCCGAACATTCGGCTGATACTTCAGATTATCGCTTCGGAGTACCGTAAAATGGGGGGAATAGACATGCAGGGGTGAATAGAGACGCAACTACAAAATGGATTTTAACCTTGAAATAATATAGTTTGTTGCCAATAAGGACACTTAATCGTTAATTATAGTACAAGTAACACAAATTATAGTCCTTGTTGGCAACAAAAGCTATTATTTCAAAGTTAAAATCCATTTTCAAGTTGCGTCTCTATTCACCCCGTTTTACCCGGTAGGTCCCCTGTACGCAAACCAGAACCAAAAGTCAGTGACCTGCAAACCTGACCCCTCTTTTTATTTGTAAGAGGTAGTAATGGCAATTAATGCTATTTCGAATTAATTTCATTAGCGTGTGAACTCTTGAGTCTTAACGTGTTAATTTCTATTGCTATGCTATTTGCTAATGACGATAATTGATAATAATGAAGTATGTCAATTTTGTTCTAAACGAATTAAAAATCGCGTTCGCGTTTAGTTCTCGCCGATAATTTTAAATATATTTATAGCACACCACGCTACCGCGCTGCACGCGCATGCGCGATTGCTCGACGCTCTGACTATTTAGAAAAGTACATCGCTTCGCATTTCACAGAATTTCGCAACTACATTTAATTTGCTAAATTAATGCTAAATGATCATTCACACGCTAACAATGAATGCGAATGCTAATTAATCCATCACTAGTAAGAGGTAATGCAGGGTACTGACCGTACAAGGGCTGTCTTCCTAAATCCTTATTCTAACTTTAATATTATAAATGTGAAAGTGAGTTTTTTCGCTTTCACACTAAAACGGCTGAGCAGATTTGGATGAGAGATACCGCACATGGGTAAACCATGACCTGGGCCCCAAGTCTGCTATTTTTATAAATTCAGTCATTCCAACACGAACCCATTGTCATTTTGCTAAAAGTTTGTAATCTGTTAGTTCATAATGGTCGGTCAATGTTCTCGTAATAGAATTGTGTTACATAGAATGGCATTGACGTATTGCCATTATTATAAAACCCATTAGTAGAAATGTCATTCATTTGTCATTATGTACGAGATTACCAATCAATGCAATTTCTTTCAATGTAGTATCAGTTGCCGACCATTGGAAAGTCATAATGACGCCATTATAATAGTAGATTACCAAACTTGTCAAAATCAACAATAATTATGAAATCAATGATCGACCATTCTGACACTATTGTAATAGCAGACTTGAGGCCCTGGTGTAGGACAAAAAATACTTTTTATCCCGGCAGTATGTTCCTGTGGAATAATTTCCGACCTCCACACGGGCGAAGCCGCGGGCAAAATTTAGTAAACAATAACAAAAAAACACTTACAATACAACAATCGTTTATTTAAAATACAAGTTATAGAAATTTTACGGAATACTCAGCACTACAGCGAGTGCCTAGGCAGCGGCGTCGGGTGCGGGTCTCAGCCCCCTAATACTGAGATCGTATACCACTTCTTCAATCTTCTTCACGTCGTACTTGAGAACGTCGAACCGTTTGCGCAGGTGGTCGTTCTTGAGGTTCAGTAACCTAGAAATAGGGGAAAAGATACTATTACCAAAACACTTTTCAATAATCTGATTACATAAGATCCCCCACCGATCTGGCCTACTGCCAAAGCTTTTACACCAGCGGTCTATGGACCAGCTACACGCAGCGGGCCTTTTTTCTTTTTCTGGGTGGCAAATTATCAAATAACTTCTCCCGCTCTGGGCGGAGCGGGAGGGCGTGTCAGACTTTTACTGACTTAAACCCACCCGTGTTCCTTCATTTGCCTGTGTGCCAGGACCACGATATCCCTTTCGGACAAACTCGCAAAGGGTTGCGAGTTTGTCATATCGTGGCCAGGGGGCAGGCATGGGCCCTAACGGACTCCGTCAGTTGGTACTGACAACCCTTTGACGATAGCGGGCCTACGACGGTCTTCGCGTACAATATAACAACGCCTTCAGAATTCTGGTGGGGCTCCCACGGTTCTGCAGCGCTTCAGGCATGTTTGCTGACGCAAGGGTTGACGATTTTCATGCCATAATGCGTAAAAAAGCAGCATCTCTGATGTGTAGGATCCGGGGGAGTGCCAACGGAATTCTGAAGATGATATCAGAAAGGCTTCACGTGGCGAGATGATGCAATGTTTTAATTTTTTGGTTTTTGTTTTATGCATTAATTATTATTCGAGAATGCTACAATACTAACATACTTTATAAGACCCTTGTTACTAACATTATAAGGACAATTTGTATGTAAGAATTTATTTTGAAGTAATACTTCTTTAGGCACGCTTGACTTGGGGAAAGCTGGTGAATGCATGACGAGAGCGTTACGGAAGTGAGCCAGTGGAACTTCAGAGGGAGATATAAGTTAGTGAAGATGGAAAGAGGGAGAGTTACGTTTCGTAACGCTCCGTATATTACTGTAGGGGCAAGAGATGGGTGCAAGCACACATTTTCTTTCTCTCATAGCCAGTTGCGTTTCGTATATCTAAGACAGTGCTGGGAGCCTAAAATGGACGCTTTGGCAGAATCATGCGTGCAATTCATACAGCCCGCAATTCATCTGTTTGACAGCTGCTATTTAACATTAGACTTCACTATAATAATTGTTAATTTGTGGACCGTTTTACGAAACTCCTTACACAACTGTCAAACAGATGAATTGCGGGTTATGAATTGTACGCAGATCATATTATGATTCTGCGAAAGCGTCCATTTTAGGCCCCCAGGCCTATTGTTGTAAGTATAATTAGTATTACTAATGGTAAGTTTTACTTCAGTCGTGTGGTCTAAAGCACACTCGTTTTTTGGATATTCGGTTTAGGGCAGATTCTGGTTTCGGCAGATTCTTTTTTCGGCAGTTTCTTGATAAGACAGATATTTTACAGTCATCTACAGAAGTATTATGTAATGATTATATTCAGAAGTGTGCATTGATTGGAAAACTTTCAAATTTTTCTTAAAATTTGTTAAAGAATAGAATGCATTTATTTGTGAGAATATTGTACAAAGTTGTTGTGCATTATGTATTACGATCATATATTCTGCCGTTTCCGGCGTACAAATATTGTTTGTAAAATTATGGGTCATTATTACATTAAAATTAAATTATGAAACATTAGAATTACAAATAATTTAAATAAATTGAACAATAGTTGTAAAACAGATTAATTATATAAGTCAAAGTGCATTAAGCTCAAGTAGATAAAAATGATGATGTAGAGGCAATCATGTCAAATGTTTAGGTACATTTTTCATTCATAAAATCTTCAGTCGAGTAGTAACATTTGCTTAATAGAAAGTTAAATAATTTACATTTAAATGTTCTGAGGCTGAGAGTTTTGTTGCGATTAGAAGGTCCTAAACACGGCCTGAAGGCAAATCAAATTTCAAAAATGTAGGTAAGTATAACATTTTTGAGACTGCGATGAGATCGCGAACGTTGTTAAAAATACGGTAATTGCCCCTCTGATCTGATGCCTTTTTTTTTTTTTTTTTTTGGGTGGGAAATTATCAAATAACTTCTCCCGCTCTGGGCAGAGCGGGAGGGCGTGTCAGACTCTTACTGACTAAAACCCACCCGTGTTCCTTCATTTGCCTGTGTGCCAGGGCCACGATATCCCTTTCGGACAAACTCGCAACCCTGGCAGGCATTGGTACTGACGGACCCCGTCAGTTGGTGCTGACATCTCTTTGAGGCGCGCGTGGAACACAACGCGCCGTCGACCCGGGCCTGGTCCTTATCGGACGGCGAGCTACCCATCGCTCGCCGTCCGCAAGCCCGCGCCTACGGTGGCCGGAAATCGGCTTGCAACTCCCGACGCCCGGGGCGTCTCCTGCGGCGACTAGAGGCGCGAGGGCGCGAACCATGCCTCTCCCTCACGCGTTCCGCCTCCTCCTTCGCGAGCATTACTGCTTCGCAGAAGGAGGTGACGGCCTCCCATGCACTCTCGCTCCGAACCATGGCCTGAACCAGTGCTGGACGCGAGAGATCGTCGCCGCCGATCGCCTCCGTGAGGACACGGCGGTGCTCCGCCCAAGCCGGGCAGATCTCCACCGTATGCTCCACCGTGTCCTCCGGGCGATCCACACAGTGGTGACACCCGGGCGTTTCCTCCCGCTTTATCCTGAACAGGAACCTCCCGAAACAACCGTGTCCGGTGAGGACCTGCGTCAGGCGGAAGGTGAGGACGCCGTGGCGCCTCTCCAGCCACTCCTCAAAGAGGGGACTTATCGCCACAATTGTAGCGTGCCCAGCGCTAGGTTTCGACAATCGCACTCTCCATGCCGCCATGAGATCTCGCCGGAGTTCCGTCCGCTGTACCGTGATTTCTCGCGGCAGCGGAGTTTCACCCCGGCGTTTCGCCTCCTCGCGCCACTCCCAGATGTGCGCGAGGACTTTTGCCTCCAGCTGATCTGATGCCTGAGGTTTTTAGTTTGAAATTGACTTTAAATATACCATTACATAAATTGTACGGTTTATGTTGGTCATGTTACTTCTGCCGTAAAACGAATCTGCCAAAGTCTGCCGTAACAAGAATCTGCCCAAACCAGAATCTGTCCTAAGCCGAATAATCCCGTTTTTTAATCATGCTAAACGCCCATTAAATAATACAAAAGTAAATAGAAAGTTGTATCACTTGTATTACACTCCCGGACTCCCTAAATGGAGCCAACCATGCATTTTTATGTTTATACGCATAAACATCAAAATAATCATAAGTCAGAGAAAAAGTTATTATGCAGTTTTGAAGCTGACATCATTTCATTTCAGCCGAAAGACGTCCACTGCTGGACATAAGCCTCGCCCAAGGGGGGTGTTTGCCATAATCGCCACGCTTGGCAGGCGGGTTAACGATCGCAGTATGGAGGTAAAATGCATAGAGAATGCTGCTGCCCATTCTCAGTAAGTCCCTTAGTCGCCTTTTACGACACCAACGGGAAGAAATGGGGCGGTGCTATTCTTCACGTCCGGCACCACACAGACTACATGCCGTACGTACGTACAAAGCTGACATACTGGCCATCATTTCGGTATTACCATTGTTCCAAACTTGAATTTGAAAAAGAGGAGAAAATCGGAGTTTGGCCGCTCATAAAGAAGCTTTGATATATTAATAAGTCAATAGTTATTTCTTTGTTTTGTTTTGCATAAAAAGAGTATCGAAATTGTTTTTCCTTATGAATCCCCAGTATGTCGAACCCTAAGGATGCTAAACGCCCTCCTGACTGCCGACCCTGAATGTGATGTGTTTGCTGATGAATGGAAGAAAATAATGCGTGCTTGTCTGGTGTTTTGCGAGAGACAATATGCGAGGGTGTCCACTGTTACATGTTAGTTTATGTTAGTTATGAATTATGATGTATTTAACCATTTACTCAAATAATTATAAATAATTTTATCCACGAATTGGATTGATTGATTGTCTTTGAATTTGAATTTAATTTTTGTATTGTATGTTATTTGAATGCTTATTTTATTCAAATTTTTATAATTATATGTTAATTAATGTAATTGGACCTGTGCCGTTTTAATTAACTATAAATAAATTAATAAAATTAATAAGTCAATAGTTATTTCGTTTTGCTTATAAGAGTACCGAAATTGTTTTTCCTTATTTTTTAATCCATTCGACGTTCAAATTATGGATACTACACCTGAAGTAGCCGCGCAAACTGTGTAACTTCTTCACTTAAGTGCACAAATTCATGTAAGCCGTTCTGCCGACTTGTCTGTAGAATTTACCATCGATACCCGGAGACTGGCGGCTTCGTGCGCCGCACAGTATGGTATTTTTATGATCTAGACGGACAATATTATTTAACTCAATATATGTGTATGGAATACCCTAACAATTAATCAAGTACGTATTAAATAAAATTTAAACACATTGGGAAGGTTTTAAATATTATATTTCAACATAATAATACAAAAAAAAAACAAACAATTAAAATAAAATAAAAATAATGATTTATTTCTCTCAAAAAGGTACAGACTTTGGTTCATGTCATATTATGTCAAATCAGACAGAATTACATAAATTAGATAGGTACCTATCAGTCAGAATCTTCATCAAATTCTTCGGAATCTGATAGATATCGTCCTAATTCACCGTGGTCAGATGACAAAAGCTCGCGCACTTCAGAAGTAATTTGACCCCGTTTAGTTTTTGGAGGAGCCCTTAAACTTGCAATGAATGGATCTGATGACACAAGCAATCTATTTAGTAAATCAGTGTTTGTATTAACTCTTGACGACTTTCTCGTAAAGAGTTCTCTAAATTTTCTATTGTGCTTATTTCTAGCCTCTTGTGCTTCTTCCGAAAGTTGTCCTATTGGAAGAACACATGCAGCAATGATATCTTTTCCGTGGAAAAGTATTTTATGTACGCTTACAGGCATTGCGTACCATGAGTACTCTTTAATATATAGCTTCCTTGTTTCCTTAGCGAATTTATGAAATTTATCGACATTTATCGGAAACCCGCAATTTATACATTCTAATATGACACGGAAGCGATTGATAAGCTCAACATTAACACCTGTTATTTCTGCTGACATTTCAGCATTTCTGAAAAACTTGCGAGCCGTGTTCCCGTCATTTGTATTGCCTGTCTGTTGTTTAGGCATATCTACCAATAAGCCCAACTCGCGCCTAAACTTCTCTTGTACGTTTTTCTTTTTTTCAGCTACTTTTTTTTTATTATCTGCTCCCCGAGCCTGCCATGTTTTTATATCAAGACGATAAGATATGTGTAAGATGCATTCAAAAAATCTTATCCATGAATGCAGAGGGGACAGGCCCAATGAGAGAAACTCGCTTTTTACCGTCTTTTTTAACATCAGCCTTTCGTTGTTCATTTCTCTAGGCTTTGCACCACATAAATAACAGGTTTGTGTGGACGCGCACGAAGTTACTGCATTACAAATTTTGCCATCAATCATGCAGAATATCAACGTTGGCTTTACAAAGACTTCTGTGTCATTTACAACAATTTTAGTAGGCGACAAAGTAGTTACCTGCTCCTTAACTTTGTCAACTTCCGTAAGAATTAAGTCCACAGTTTCCTTTCCAAATACAAACTTAATGGGTCTACAATATCTAGTAGACGATGTGGAAGGATTTTGCCACACAATTGTTTTAATGTCTTGGTCACTCACTGCATACATTTGGATAGGCACCATCGAAATACTGAATAAACTGGCATCACTGCAATGTTCGTCCGAAAATTTTTGTTTGTACCTGGTTTGTTCCGCTCCATCACAACCCCATTTCACAATTATATCCAGGTTTCTCAAGTCGGTTATAGTCTTCAAGACCTCTTCTTGTACTTTGCATAGTCGTGTAATCGTGTGATCCATTAAAGATTGTAGTTTAATTTCAGCGTGCGTTTCGGTGACATTAATACCACTAGGATAGCACATTTGTTTTGCCGCTTTAACTTTATAATAAGGTGGATATAGTTTTTTATTCACTTCTTTTATTTGCTGGCGTATAACATTATATTGATGTGATGAGAGATTTGCATCTATAATTAATGAGAGAGCTTGTTCTTCTGAAAGTCCGTAATGGATTTTGCATGCAGAACTCTTCCGCGCTTTTTTAATTTTTGTACCTCTCTGAGGTGAAAAGAGACAAAGTTCTCTTACAATAGCAGCTGAATCTTTTTTTCCAGCTTGTCGAAGGCTTACCTCGGTTGCCATCGATAACTCTTCCTGGCTCGATGTGTCAAGGAGCTGTTGAATTCGTCGCCTTTTTGTTTTATCGCTTGAATGTTCAAAGACTTTTTGTGGTCTTCCGGGTCGGTTACTCGTTCCAGGTAGTGAAATATCCATGGTAGGTTCACTGACAATATTTGGAAGCGAAATATTCTCTTCTAACCACGAAGAGTTCGCTTTAAAGAAGCGTTCTCGGTGCCTTCCCGACTTCGACCATTTTGCATCGATTTTTGTGCAATTATTTCTTATTATTGTTCTAATTCTCTTTAAATTGTCATCACTGAGGGGTGGGTCACCAAGTTCTTGTAGAATATGATGTAATAAGGCATCCATTCTCGTTTGTTTTGCGTTTGCAAACCAAACACCGAAAAACGAACGTCGCGATATTTGCGGAGTCATTCTGAAAATAAGAAATAATTGTATGAGTGTCGCAAACTTTCGCCAAGTAATAAACTTGTTACGTATAGCTTAAAGATGGTTCTTTCATTAGAATATAATACGTGATCGGAATAATGCGGAATAATAAACTAAAACTCAAGTACAAACTAAAAAAACTTTTTTTTTTTACCATAAATACCTTGATCTATTCTTTTGAACCTAACGATAAAATTTATACACGAATTAAAGAAAATATGTATGCAAACTTACCTTGAGATTCACGTGGAAACAATAACAACAAAAAATCACTATTAACGTACACAAACACAGCGTATTCATCGAGCAAACTCAGACGAATGACACGAGCGCGAGGCGTACGTGTCTGTGAAGCGCAGGTAGGCGGCCGTTCCGACCCTTGTATCTATTGTTCGGCACGACTTCTGGGTAAATAAACCTTTGTCCATTGTAGTATAACTTGTCTTCAGTCAATACACACTAGTGTTAAGCCTGTTCAGACAAGTACCAATAATTTATAATGTCCGTCTAGATCATGAAAATACCATACTGTGCGCCGTCCAGAAAGACCACGAAACCGGGTCATTACAGCACAAGTATATCGGTTTATCTATAAAGATAAACCGATATACTTGTGCTGTAATGACCCGGTTTGGGTGATAACACCAGCCTGCGTACTCGTCATCTGACCTCAGTACAGGTCCAAGAACAGCTGCCTCGAAGCTGTCCTTGGACCTGTACTGAGGTTTCATGGCTCATGCACTTTCATTGCGCTCGAACTGTTAGAAGGAAACTCGGAAAACGTAGCCTGAAACCTCATAAGCCAGCCAATGGTCCCAAACACACGAGCTCACAGAATGGCGCGCCTACAGTTTGCACGCGAACATTTGTTATATTTGTCTTTGTTTTAAATATATGCCTGGATAGTATTCATTGTAATTTAAAATTTTAATTATTATTAATAATTATTAAGTGTTGGAAATTAAAATCAAATTATTAGGTGGTTATTATAGACATGTTTTTATTTATTTTCTCGTTGACTTTGTTTTATATTTTGAACTTTTGTGAATGTAAATGAGTTTGTGTGTGTGATTTTAATTCTGTGTTTAACTTGTTATTATTTTAATTATTTGCATAGGTATATTTGTAAACATTCAGACACAATGTAAATTGTTATTAAATAAATGAAATGAAATTATTTGCATTGGACTCAACGTCAATGGAGCCAGATTATTTTTACGGAAGAAACGTTGATGCTGTAAGGCAATGATGGACGTAGGAAAGGCTACAGAAGACAGGGAGAGCGTTTTCAATTTTGCGGTCATAGACAGTCTGGAGCGGAATTTCCACCGAAGGAAAAACTGACCTTGAAGTTGTGACGGGGCCACGGTTGCCACCACTAAATAGCGACTGATACATTCGTCAATGCCTAGAAGCTGATGTGATGCCATATGCTGAGTTTGTGGGCCAGGATTTCATTTTTATGCATGATTATGCAAGGGTGCACACTGCAGGAATTGTTTGAGAATACCTGCATGAGAAGCCCTCATATGAATCCAATAGATCACTTATGGGATGAGCTAAAGAGGCGTTTTCGAACTAACCAACCAACTCCAGAAACTTTGCAGGAGCTAAAAACTGCCATCTTAGAAGCATGGGAGAACATTCCACAGCACATCATAGTGGCATTATTTAATTCCATGCAGTACCTCATGACGGCCGTCGCAAATGCTATTGGAGTTAAACTAAATAAACGTTTTCTATAAGTAAACCATTGTTTTGTTCAAAAAATCCACGCGAATTTTGCCCCTGACGAACGCAAAAAGACGGAAGTGTGTAACAGGAAGTAACGCAGTGGTTAAGCGATTGACTGCTGTGCTGCGTGTCGCGGGTTCGATTCCGGCACGGAACAAATATTTGTATGACCTACAAGTAGTTGTTCCGGGTCTGGCAGTTTGTGTATGTGAGTTTATATGTTTGTAAACGCACCCACAATGCAGGAGAAATCCCTAATGTGGTGCAACATTTAAAAAAAAAAGCCAAAAAATTCCATGCTATTAATAAGTAAGTACTTTTTAATAGCATGGAATTAGCAAGTACTTTTTAATATCATGGAATTAGCAAGTACTTTATAATAGCATGGAATTAGTAAGTACGTTACACACATCATATACTGACTACTACTGTAAGGCTCGCTCGTTTTTTTATTTATTTTTATTAGTCTATAGTTCAATAAGGAAATATTACTTATAAAAAAAATCTAAACAATATGAGCGGTAGTAGTGATATGATTAACTCGGGCGGCGCCGCACTCTCGCTCATTCTAGCTATTAAAAGTCAGTCTTTTCGAACTAGTTCGCGCAGTTCATTTCTGGGAGAACTATTACGACCTAGTTAGTTCACGAACTACACAAGACTATTATGAACATAGTATTTTGAAACCCATACTTATATGAATTAGGTTTTATCTCAAAGTTAAAATCGTAATAGAGACAATATTTGACTGTAAAACAAAAAAAGGTCTTATTTACCTGAACCCTGCATTTAACTCCATGACGAACTTGGATATCTGCAGAGGTTTCTCATAGTCACCTCGTGTCACTGCATTAACTGCCAAACGGGCCTGAGATTTCAGAAATAAGATGTTAAAGATGCTGAAAAACAAGTTGATGTATTGGTTTGTACTGTAAGACACTAATCATAAAGATTATTATGCAATATCATCAGAAAATATTATGTTCTGTGGTCATCTTCTGTCTATGCTGAGCTCCGCATCAATATTAAGTGCTCACATACACGAGCGGCACGTGCTACGCGTACAACCTCCTAGCAGGAATAGTTCGATGAATCAATTCCATGATGGAATATGAAGGTGTATTCATGAATTATAACCTTCCGTACAACCTTCTAGCAGGAATAGGTTGATTAACCAGTAACCCTGTTTATGAAACTCTTCGTCAAAATGTCATATTTCTAAACCCGTTTCAACGTGCATTGTCTGTCATTGAATTTAAGTATTTTTATTAAAACGCTGACAACAGGTAAACCGCTGTAACTGTCAGACTGCAAACAAAAGAAAGAGAAAAGCGATGACACAACGCTTGTAATTTATTGCAAAATATGAAGCAATTATTTATGTACTCAAAAATGAGTTGAGTAATCGAAAATAAAAAAAAACCGGCCAAGTACGTGTCGGACCACGCACAATGAAGGGTTCCGTAGTTAGGATCAATTCATCCCAAAAACAAACTTAACATTGTAGTTGAAAAACATGCTCTCCCATACATCTATATACGCTACGGTCAATTCTTCAACTGCAAATTTAAGTTGGTCGAAGATTACTCGTTAACTTGTAAACCCTACTTAGCTGTGATAGTTTTCCTTTTAATTTCGTTATATATGCTACTGCCTTGAATTTTTTCACATACCCAAAACCAACCATTTAGCTGATAGGGGGGGACGACATTCGACTCTAACAAAAAATAGCACTTTAAAGCTTAATATTACGCAAACGGATCTCAGTTGAAAAATGTTTTGCACAGACCTACAATATTTTTGGACGGCCTATCCAACGATACCCCACACCATGTATTACACGAGAAAAGAAAATATCATCCCCGTTTTACGTGCAAGGGAGGTACCCTAAAAAAATGTTTTTCATGGTTTTATTTTACGACTTTCTCGGCGTGACTAATATGTACGCCCATGCCAAATTACAGCTTTCTAGGACTTAGCGTCTCTGAGCTAAGCCGGGGACAGACGGACGGACGGACGGACGGACAGACAGACAGACAGACAGACGGACATGGCGAAACTATAAGGGTTCCCTGTTTACTACGGAACCCTAACAACCAAGTTCTGCATACAAATAAGACGTTCTTGTTATTAATTAAAAACCAACCGTACGTTCATTTTTAATACAGATATTTTGGATTGAAACTCAAAGTAAAGGGTTAGTTTACCGTTAATTTGTATCGAGATTTTTTTTTCTACACCTTTTTGGTAACAACCAAGTTCTGAGAAATATGTTCAAGAATAACATAATTATATTTTTTCCGCTACCACAAACTATACAGATTTGGCAATTTTTTGGTTTAAGACAAGCCTACTTTTATCATTTGACTGTAGTCAGCGCCTTAAGGCAAATCCGCAGCTGTTGCCCACGAAATTCAAATTTTCTTTTTCCTTTTCTTCAACAGTTTTTACAATTTTCAGCAGGCTTAGCGTGACGCATTCTATTTCTAATCTACTTTAGAATAGAACCCGCTTGTCTACCGAAAAATGTCTACTGTCTACACGGAAACTTCATTTTTGTCTACTCTTCCGTCGACAAAACGCTTCTCTACGGTTCTCGTGGTAACCCTCCTGCAGGCTTAGCGTGACACATTCTATTTCTACTCCACTGTAGAATAGAAACCGCTTGTCTACCGAAAAATTTCTACTGTCTACACGGAAACGTCATTTTTGTCTACTCTTCCGTCGACAAAACGCTTCTCTACGGTTCTCGTGGTAACCCTCCTGCAGGCTTAGCGTGACGCATTCTATTTCTACTCCACTTTAGAATAGAAACCGCTTGGTTACCGAAAAATGTCTACTGTCTACACGGAAACGTCATTTTTGTCTACTCTTCCGTC
Source organism: Tiliacea aurago (assembly GCA_948098905.1). Taxonomy (NCBI): domain Eukaryota; kingdom Metazoa; phylum Arthropoda; class Insecta; order Lepidoptera; family Noctuidae; genus Tiliacea; species Tiliacea aurago. The sequence goes on along the minus strand of OX402603.1, from coordinate 10,575,174 downwards.
GACAAAACGCTTCTCTACGGTTCTCGTGGTAACCCTCCTGCAGGCTTAGCGTGACGCATTCTATTTCTACTCCACTGTAGAATAGAAACCGCTTGTCTACCGAAAAATGTTCTACTGTCTACACGGAAACGTCATTTTTGTCTACTCTTCCGTCGACAAAACGCTTCTCTACGGTTCTCGCGCCAAACCTGCAGGTCAGTGTCAGGTTGTATCTTGATCAGAATCATTAATACATCTCTCAAAGTTAGATTTGTTCTATAGAATGACTTTTTCATGAAATCATGACATTGGGGAAAAAATCTAACTTATACTCCATTGGTTTAGGTAGTTAAATAATGGTAAACAAATGGTAAAAAGGGTTTTTTTAGATGACACTTTCTTGTTTAAAAACAAGTTGTAACTTATAACCAAATTAAATGGATTTTTGATTTTTACGATAGTTTCCTCTTTTATTATTGTATGTTAAACTTTTGTAACAGCTTGAGTACAATTTTTCTTTTAATAATAATAATACTATAATATTTTGTAATCTGTCTATTGTAAACAGCCCAAAAATACATGTTCTCAAAACGTCAACGAATTTTATGGTTGCTAAATTGAAGAGCATAACTGTGAAGTAGCATGAAAACTGAAGTGACAGGTATTACGTTTAGTCGGTTACTTCACAGCTGTCTCGTCACGTGGCTATTTTTGTTTACCTTTATTTAACTACCTAACTAAACCAACGGAATATAGAGAGATGTATTAATGATTCTAATTCTGTCAATAATTATAATAGATCTGTTAAAGTCGCGAATGATATTTTGATCAAGATACAAGCTGACACTGACCTGCAAATTAAAAAAACGCTTTTTTTTTTAAGTCACGGACTACAGCTGCGGATTAATTATTTACGGAGTAAATTACAGTTGTTATAAAAAGTTTACTCACCAGCTCTGAGCACAGCTGCAGCAGTCCATTGAGATAATCCTCTATATCCAGGTGGAAACCAGTCTTCCTCTCAACCACGCTAACTGGAATCCATACAAGAAATGTTTTTAGACAAACAACAATACAGACAATATTAAATCTGAGTATGATATTAATGTGATTTTGTATGGTTCACAGATTTAAAGTAGGTTAGATACAACAAGCCGTCCAACCAAGCGTGCCCCGAAGTTTGTGCTGTGCACTAACTTCGGGCAAGCTGAAGTGGCAGTGGGCTGGCCATGTTTGTCGAAGGACCGATGGCCGGTGGAGCATACGAGTCCTGGAGTGGAGACCACGTATCGGCAAGCGTAGTGTGGGACGCCCCCAAGCTAGATGGACCGACGACCTTAAAATGGTGGCTGGGACTAACTGGATGCGGAAGGCGGAGGACAGGGTGTTGTGGCGTACCCTGCGAGAGGCCTATGTCCAGCAGTGGACTGCTATAGGCTGAGTTGATTGATTGATTGACTAACTTCGGGCATTATTGCGACTTCCTATAGCATGTGAAATTAAAAAATCTCAACGCACGTCCACTCCTGACGAAGTCTAATAGCTCACAGACGCTTAGCTATTGAAATGATTCTGTTTACGTTGCACACATCACTAAATGGCTGGGGTTGATGACATCGTAGGTATTTTTATTTTATTTTATTTGGGAAGACAAACAATCGTACATTGTATATTAAATCTAGATACAGAGTATGCTATAAGTTAATATACAATCCACTACGTTTCCACATGTTACTATTAAAATATACAGTTTTGGAAAATTTAATAAAATCAATATACATATAAAAAAGATGACACGCTCGGTTTTCATACTATCTAATGAACATGCGGTATCTAGCCTACTCTAAATCGGGTGGTCACCGGGGGGGTAAGGTCATTCTTTCAGAATGAAAAACACTTGAGATAGCATGTGGCACAAATTGCCCATCATTGCCCATCAGCCAAAGAGCAATTAACAAGAAGTAATTTGGAAATTCGATCATTATTTTGACAACCTTCTTCGAGATAAAACGAAAATGCTGTATGTCAAATTACATGCGAGCAGGCGGCCGGCAATTTTAGTAGTATGGAAATCCATATCTGTCGTTTTTAGGGGCCGAATAATTTACTATGAAAACTCATAGGTCCTGTCGTGCAATTTCATAAAAATGGAACGAACTTTTAACTTCCATACATGGAAACCAAGGACCTCCTTGGAGCCTTGGCCGCAACCAGACATTGATGGACTCACGTATGAGTGCTCACATTTTCACGTTCGTCCATCAATGTCTCTTTTGCAGGCCGCTGCAGTAATGTACTATTTACTGGATAATATATTAAATGGACTTAGTCTGAAAAAAAAAAGGATTTGTATATAATGTGTAACATCTCGTGAAAAGGGACGGAAGTCTGTAACAGGAAGTGACAGCTTGAGCATGGAATAAGTAAACACTTTTTAATAGCATTGAATTGTTAAGTACTATATACAGGGTCAAATTAAATTAGCTAGCGAAACTCCGCATACGTGATGGGTATCGATACCTAAACAGGCCAAAAAAACAATTGCAGATTTTTTATTCCCCCTTTTTAGATATTGACACCCATCACGTCTGTAAAGTTTGCACAAAACATATTTTTTAAATAGATATTTCCACTTCACTGCGGTTGATGACCTGAAAAAAAATCATCAAATTATTTAATTTTTTATTTATTTGTGGGTAGATATCGATACCCATTACGGCTGCGGAGTTTTGCTAGCTAATTTAATTTGACCCTGTATAGATTGTAAGTAGAGATTTCAACCAGTGGGCGACCACTAGTAATGAAATAATTATTCGAATAAATATTTCAGTATTCAGCCTTTTATTTAAATTTTGAGGTTAATTTCTGTCACTGCTGAGTTGCGTATTACCAAGGTGAGATGTCAGATGTTACACATCTTAAGCGACTACTGTAAGGCTCGCTCGTTTTTTTAATCACTCAAGCAGCACCGTTAAGACGCTGACAACAGGTAAACCACTGTCACTGTCAGATTGCATACAAAATAAAGAGAAGCACGATGACAGAACCCTTGTAATTTATTGCAAAATATGAAGCAATTATTTATTTACTCAAAAATGAGTTGAGTAATAGAAAATAAAAGAAAACCAAGTTCTGCATACAAATAAGACGTTAGAATAGAATGGACGTTCTTGTTATTAATTAAATACCAACCGTACGTGGATATTTAATACAGATATTTTGAATTTAAACTCAAAGTAAAGGGTTAGTTTACTGTTGATTTGTATCGAGATTTTTATTCTAAACGTGTTTTGTTCTGAGAAATATTTTCAAGAATAACATATATTTTTCCGCTACCACAAACTATACAGGGTTTACTATGGGACCAAAACTGAAATCGCGAAAAAAAAAACAGCTGTTCCCTACATTTATGTTTGAATAATTCGTTAAAATGTAGGGAACAGCTGATTTTTTTTCGCGATTTCAGGTTTGGTCCCATAGTAAAAGTTGTTCATAATGATGAGTACAATGACCCCTAAGTGGTTATTGACGTTTTAAAAATAACCCTGTATAGATTTGGCAATTTTTTTGTTTAAAACAAGCCTACTTTTATCATTTGCCTCTTGTCAGCGCCTTAAATGTCAACAAAAGCAATGTCTTTTGAACTGTATATAGTAAAGTATTAATTAATATTTGTAACTTACTGCCCAACACCTGAGCTACGGTTTCATGAGTAGCGAGTATGCCAGTTTCCAGCCATACAGTGAGCGCAACCAGAAAACAGTAACGCTGCGTCATGTTACGCCAATGCTCCTGGTATCTGAAGAAATCAAAATAAATATTAGCTAAACGTATTTGCTCAAACATGGGTATATCCTGTGCGACTTAAATAGACACCTCGCTGCGACTGTTCAGCAGTGCTATTCTGTAACCATCTCACCGTGATAACTTAGGTGCAGTGAGCGTGGAGTGAGCTGTCAGTGTCATCCCACCTGATATTAGGGATGGACCAAGGAATACATTTACAATCATAATCGAGATTGACGACACACCACTTCCAGGAATTACATAGTATACGTACGCGTGAACTTTTTTTTTTCTTTGCGCAAAGTGCAGGCTATAGTCTTTCGACTATACCTCCTCGTCTTACGTGGCAAAAATGTGTTTTTCGTTTTTAAAAGAATTTTCGGGTACGTGAAGTGAACCAAGGGCACTCGCTGTCAGTTGGAATGTTGAATTTTGTAATAGTATTGATGACGATGATTTGATGAATATTCTTTTGTTAATAAAAAAGTAAAAAAAAAAGTAAAAAGTTTATTCATCAAAAAAGTAACAATACAATGTGACATATTCGGTGAGCCACAAACTAAGCATTGCTTGTATCTTGTGGCTCTTAATGGCAACGACTAGTTGGGTACTTATGTATCTATCTATATTTGTACATAATGGACGTGTGTATTGCATTTTCATAATGTTCTTAGCGCTCATACGTGATGCGTTACAGGTTAAATAATATCGTATAGGTAGGTACTGAGTTTTTAAATGTACAAAGACGGTTGGATTTAGACATTGAAATACGTCTAAAAGCATTGAAATAAATAGGTACTAATTATTGTCTGAACACAAATACGAATAAGCGTATGGCCATTGCCGTCAATGATGGAAATTAAAAAAAACTTAATGCGATCTATGTGACCTAGCGCCGAACGCGCGTGACGCGCGGTGTGTTCAGTTCACTTCACCCGATTCTCGTAGTCATGGCAACGCCACTTAGTCTGGGTGAAGTGAACCTAGCCGGTGCGCGTGCTGCGCTAGTGTCAGTTGAGGTGTTGTATTTTGTATAGCATCGATGACGATGATTTGATTAATATTCATTCCGCACGTATTTTTATTTAAATGACATACCTATGTATGTACACACACATCGTTTAGGTAGGTTCCCACTTAATTGTGTGGGGATAAGTTCTATGGTCCATCAACCAGACACTTTTAGCACTCGATCACTTGTGGTTATCTCTTCATAGTGAATACATTTGGTTTAATAACAACGTCGCACAGTCTTTACTCGACTCGATCCACTATCGCTTCTTCAAAACACATCGCGATTGGGTCATGCATTTTCTGTAGTAGCTATGCTCCATTCGAATTAATAAGATCAGACATTTAAATAAACCTTTTATTACAGTCCGTTCAACCGATTTTGACTTGTGGCATGACAAATGGCAGCTGTAATAAACAGTTGGTATTGTAATCACGTTTTTGCCTTTAATGCCATTCTTATGCCTACGGAATAGAAGTAAAAATCGGTTGAACGGACCGTTAAAAAGTTTATGTAAATTTCTAATATTATTCGAAATGGAGTATAGCTTATATTTTATTTATTGTACCTGCGTGACGCGCTCGCGCCTCAGACTATTTAAGGACTAGTCTAGGAAAAAAATTCAACAAAACAAAATTGAGTTTCTCACAGAATTTATGTTTTGCTTTTTTATTTAAAAACCCCTCTTGAAATAATATAAAATGATCAATAGAACTAGCATAAAAATATTATTTTAATCTCGATTATGATTGTAAATGTATTCCTTGGTCCATCCCTAATATCAGGTGGGATGACACTGACAGCTCACTCCACGCTCACTGCACCTAAGTTATCACGGTGAGATGGTTACAGAATAGCACTGCAGTATTGTACAAGTGACGTCACAACGCCGTGTCTCGTTAACTCGCATGGGTTGTAGAAGAACATAAACGTGCATACAGGACAACATACAAATAATAAAGGCTTAAATATCAATTGTAAAAACCGTTATTTCAAATTAGGTTGAAAATAGGGCAGTGGCGAAGGATGATTGATAGTTAAGCCGGAACAAAAAAAAAATCTTTTCTACACAAAATATACTCGACATGACGTCGATTTTGTATAGAAATTGAACTCACTGAGTTATTTTAGAGCAAAATGTTTTGTTGTTGGGATATAAAGACAAAAAATGTAATGTAGGCGTTTTGTGGTGTTTTAATTGTATGGAGTATTAAATACCTACAATGTGATTATTATAATATTAGGCATTATTAAACACTTTTAACTGTGTACCATTTTTAAATAACGATAGAGTTGTTGCGTTCCGAATTTCCGAAGGGAAGCCGGTAGGAATCGTGTTATACGGTGCTTTCGCCACTGAAAAGGGACTTCATTGACATAAAAACATCATAAGACATCCCCTAAAATGCCCGATAAGATGATTCGATTTTTTTTAAACTGAACCATTAGAACAGTTTACGATTTGATTCGTGTTACTCGAATCAAATAACTCGACTCGCACATTACTAAGAACGATACAGATTTGAGTGGACTTGTCCAATCACTGCAGTTTAGGGCATGTCTCTAGCAAAAATCTCTACAGGGACACATCTGTTTGCAAATAAGTATTGAGTAATAAAATTAGACTACAAAATCATGCTTTGCCTGCATATACAACATAAACTCACATCTTTTCTTCATAGCAGTAGAGGGTAACTTACAGACTGCCAAATGTATGGAACATAGATCTACACAAGACAAAAAACACAATGGAAGTTGTATTGTGTCTATGATTATGATTGTTACGTTTACCAACTTATCATTGTTGTAATTATCTCCCTATCATACAGTCAGGCCTGTCTTCTTTGATTATAGAAATATCTAGATAGAATGTCGCGCTGCTAAAGAACTAAAACAAACAGGCAAATTGTGTTGTACGTTCTGATTTATTCCTTGCGAGTGTGTGCGCGACTTCGTATCTATAGATTGCTTTTACTGAACTGCATGTGTAGTTGTGGCGAGTGGTAGGGACAAACTAGAGAGTAGAGACACCGGGTTCCGATACATTTTCAACTACCGGGGCATATCTCCTTCTTTCTTATATCTATGGTAGTTGTAGTTTCAAGATGTGGCGATGGCGGAGGCTACTTCGTATACCATGGACCGCCATGAGAACGAATGAATCCATACTGGACGAACTCAGTATCACCAAGCGAGTTTCTACAATATGCCAGGAGCGTGCCCTCAGCTTTTTCGGACATATTATGCCTTTACCTAAGCATGGTCTGGAAAGGCTTATGATACTGGGCCGGGTAGTAGGAAAACGCGCTCAAGGCAGAGCACCGGCAAGATGGTCAGCCGCGATCAAGAAGGCTGTTGGAGGTAGCAAATACCGAGGGGCCCACACTGCAGAAGACCGCATAACTTGGAGACGCGTCGTATGTGGACACGATCCTCAGCATTGAGGGAACGACGAAGAAGAAGTGTGTGTAATTTTCGGCCTACAGTGGGATGGAATTTTTTTCGACAAGTTCACAGCTTTGGCTGTGGACGCCTTTTTTTTTCAACAAGTTCACAGAATTGACTGTGGATGTCATTATTTTTCGACAAGTTCCCAGCTTTGACTGTGAACGAATTTTTTTTCGACAAGTTCACAGCTTTGACTGTGGACCATTGATGTATTAAATAGGAAGATAATATGGTACGCGCTCCTCGATGTGGACCGCATAAATTAGGGGAAAGGACACAATCGACCTACATTACTCCCGGTTTGCGGGGAATACCCGAATAGTAGTTTGTTTGTGAGTTGTTATGGGTACGTAACAGTGACAATTGTTGCGATCTCGTTCCCGCTATAGCCCGCGTAATATAATATTATGTCTATCTATTTCGGTTGTCGAACACATGACGCACGACATCGGGTCCATTTAATATTTACGTGATGTTAGAGAGTGGACTATCTTCCTATTTAATACATCAATGCTGTGGACGCCATTTTTTTTGACAAGTTCACAGCTTTGACTATATATCTAGACATATTTATCTTTGCCTGTCTGTTCCAAAAGTATCTTTTGAATGTTTAAACAACATACATACATACATAAACTCACGCCTTATTTCCATGGAGGTAGGCAGAAGCTATAGAACCCCATCTGCTACGCTCCATACATACTACTTTTGCTTCGTTTACGTTCATACATCTGGTTGCCGTCGGTTCCTAGCACTATACACGTGACCTTTCTGAAGAACATCACTAATAAGGTCACTGTAATTATGTCCTCCTAGGGCGTCCCCTCCCGGTGTTTCCACTCACATCAGCCTTGTAAATACCTTTTGTTAGTCACCTTTCATTCATCCTCCCAACATAACCAAACCATCTAAGCATACTCTTTTCAATTTTTGTCACTAATCTTCTTTACCTGCGCACCATTGCCTTATCACATAATTTTTCAGCCTATCATAAAATAATAAGTTTACTCAAACCCTTTTCAAATTAAATTCTTATGCAATCACTCAATAAAGGTAATTAACAATACTTCATCTGTATCAACTTTATATCTCATTATACAATACTTTATTGTTGTTAGATTAACACCTTGTAAGGCCCAAACAACCTAATTTAATGACTAGAAATAAGGGGGCAGGGTAGGTTGGGTCTTACGAGGTCTTTAATTTCATCAGATAATTTAAAAGTAAGTAAATAAAACAATATTCATACGAACTTGTAGTAGTCATTGGGGGGCAGAGCCTCCATCAGTCTCTCATATCCTTCCCGTGCTTTATCGAACAAATCCCTGGCTTTGCTACAAGCTGGCATAACTGTAATATAATGTAACATTATAAGTAAAATGGAATACTTGTAGTCCTAGATTTTGTGTAAGTAATTAACGTCAATGCTTACTGGCAGCTTCATTGTGGTGTATAACTTGGAGAATTGTGGTCGCTTCGCGCGATATTTGACCGACATCTTTGCAGATGTTCCGAATAACCTTTAGAGCGTGTTAAAATTAATTAATTCCTGGCTGGAGTTATTTCAGTCACAATAGTGATAAAAACACATAGACAAGAAACATGTTGTTATCCAAAGGTTTTGTTTATTTTGATGGGTTTCACAACAAAACGAAACAGAAAAAACATAAAAGTGCGGCACAGGCAGATAGAAAAGTTTGGTTGCATCAAAAATTTACAACCTACCTCTCGTATTTCTTGATCCAGATCAATATTTCGTTGGAAGTCCGTAAAAATGGTGTTTATTACGTGATTCTCACACATTTTTGCAAATTCTTAGTGTAGTAATAGTACAAAAACAGCGGTAAAAACAATCTTTTTGACAGACCAGAAATCAAAAGAAATCAATTGTTTTTTTTTTCCAATGGTTTTTTCCAACTTCTAATTTTTTTTTTAGCTCAGACACTCGTCTTTTAAAAAGCAAAAAACAAAATAGTAAATCTTTGAGTTGCTATTGATGCTAGTACAGAGTGACCAGTATATTTTTGCAATGGCAAACGACTTTGGGAAAATTAATCATGCATGGATATGTGAGCTACGAGAGGAAATTGAAAATTATTATCATAGATCTTTGGAGAAGATCATTCAAATGTAACCGAGCCTAAAATACAGTTGTTGAATTTGTTTATGAAAATCCAATTTGAAATGAAATTCATAGAGCAAGGTAAAACTTATCCAGTGATGAATATGTCGCTATCGTCGAACCCCGGCTATTATCAGTTTAGTTTATATTTATGTATCAGATTTTTTTCTACCTTTCATAATATTTAATAAAAAAAGTAGTCCTCCAGAGCCCAAAACGAATTTCACAAAATTTCACCTATGGCGGCCAATCTCAGTGAAGACTGCATCTACTCGGGAGATATTATAGTGCACAAATGGTTGCGCAGATACAGGTACACAAACTTTTCTATCTAACTAACCAACTCCTTCTGGTCGCAAGCGCGAAGTGTTATTGGGCTTTTCCATTAGGAATTTCTCAGTAACAGCCCGGAGTTTGGAAATTGGCTGTGTGATACCCTCGTGTCTCGGAAAGCATATTAAGCTGTTGAGTACGCCTGATGTCTCTCCGGTCGCGTCCGATTGTCAGCCCATTTTTTTGTTAGTTACTGGAGTCGCGCCGGAACGTCAACTTCAAAGCGTTCGTCGTGCGTGTTCCGAACTGTTATCTGCCCCTCGTCATGGAAGAAGACTTTTGGCCGCAGGACGTGGTGTTCCGAACCTTCCGCGGACAAGTTCCACAGGACAGCACAATCTAGTGCAAAGTGAAGTGCTACTAACATAGTCTAAGCCTTTTTATTAACACAAGTTTTTGTTTATATACAGTATGTATGTTTAGGTTAAGGTATTTTTCTATGGGCCTGTGTCGCCTGAAATAAATGGTATTATTATTTCCTTTATTTAGTGATTTACATATAAATTATATTTTTAAATATTAGAATATCAAAAAAGTATATAAAAACATTTAAAAATATAAAAAATAGTTGTCCGCCGGTAGCGGGAGCAGGGTCCAAGCTACCGGTGGTTAGGGCTCCAGAGATAGGAACCTCCTCACGATGCGAGCCGTATCGAGGAGTACTGCCTTCTGAATCAGGCCCTTGATCCAACCACCTAACAAGAGCCTCGAGAGATGTTAATCGAGGCTCTCGGCCATCAGGCCATCGGCCGAGACGACAATCGGCACAATGATAGCCGAGCTCACATTCCACATGTCAACAACCTCGTGTGCTAAGTCGAGATATTTAATTTGTTTCTCTTTCTCAGCTTTCACGAGGTTCTCGTCATGTGGAATGGTAACATCGATAATCATTGCGCGGCGCGCTAATCGATCTATCACCACTATATCAGGCTTATTGGCGACAATAGTCCTGTCAGTGATGATAGACCGATCCCAGTACAACGTGACATGGTCTTTTTCGAGAACTGGGTCGGGCACATACTTGTAATACGGTACCTCAGAATCCACCAGTTTATATTTCAAAGCAAGTTGCTGGTGAATAATCCTGGCTACTTGGTTATGCCTGTGCAAGTACTCCCCGTTAGCCAGACGAGAACAACCAGAGATAATATGTCTGATGGACTCACCCGGACGGTGGCATGCCCGACACACGTCAACCGTCCCATCCTTCATAATGTCTCCGGTAGTTATTCGTCAAGATAACTTCGTCCATAATTGCACAGACAAAACCTTCGGTTTCCCCGAAAAGGTCTTCAAAACGTAGCCAGGATACGGACGCTAAGAAATCTACACCGGGCTCATGTAGAGCCCGATAGAAGCGCCCGTGAAGCTCCTTGCCTTGCCATATCTTCTTGCGGTCATCGATAGTAAGTATTACAGGTTTGCGCCAATTCTCTTAAGCCATGGAGAGCGGGGTGAGCCCCTTGTCCACTGCGACCACATCACGATGCATACCCAGTTCGGTTTTAAAAAAATATTCCCTGAAACTGCACACCTCGCGGTTGTGGAGGGTCTTCGCATTTAAAAAGCCTCGACCCCCGCACTTCCGCGGGATATACAGTCTCATCACCGATGATCGTGGGTGATGCATCCGGTTTGCGGTCAGCAGTGTACGGACCCTCCTATCCAGGGCGTCCAGTTCGGTCTGAGTCCATTTGAGTATGCCAAAAGAGTACATCAAAACCGGCATGACCCAACCGTTGAAGGCGCGCACCTTGTTTCCGCCCGAAAGAAGGCTTATAAATACCTTTTTCAGGCGACCAAAGAAGCGCTCCTTCAGCGATTGCTTCATGTCAGCAACGTTGATCCCTAACGCTTCTGACATACCCAAATACTTATAGCTTTCGGATGAGGAGAGGGATCTAAGGTGTATGGAATCCGAGAGTTGCGTTCCCTCGGATTCCACAATCTCCCCTCGTTTTACATGCATGACTGCACATTTATCCACACCAAATTCCATTCTGATGGCGCTACTGAAAGTTTCAGTTACCTTCAGTAGCTCGATCAGTCGCAATTTGTTGGGGGCAAAGAGTTTCAAGTCATCCATGTAGAGGAGGTGAGATATGACCTGACCTCCTCTCCTCAACCGATAGCCTAGACCTGAATCCTCCAGTAGTGTACTTAGAGGATTCAGGGCTAAGCAGAACCAAAGTGGACTCAAACTGTCGCCCTGAAATATTCCCCGCTTAATCCATACAAGCTCATCGTTCCCCTGGATCCGTCGACATCCTGGGTAGCGAAGGACCGTCCTCCATTGCCCCATACATGACATCAGGAAGGTGCGCAGAGTTGCATCTGTCTTATACAACTCCAGCACCCTCATGAGCCATGTATGTGGCACCGAGTCGAAGGCCTTCTTATAGTCTATCCAGCATGTTGACAGATCCTTGCGGGATCGACGAACCTGTTGGCTTATGGCCATGTCGATGAGGAGTAGCTCCTTAGTACCGCGGGACCCATTCCTACATCCATTTTGAGAGGCAGACATAATCGAGTGACTGTCAATGTGCGTGTTAATTTTCACTCTCAAAATGGATGTAAGAAGTTTATAGAACGTTGACAAACACGTGATCGGTCTATAATTCTTGGGTTCCACGGGACTACCTGACTTATGGAGCAGGTGGGTAACGCCTGTTGTTAGAAACTGCGGTAGCGACCCAGACTCTAAGGATGACTGGAACTGAGATGCCAGGCAAGTGTGTGAACTAATTATCCATTTCAACCAGAAGTTGTGCAGTCCATCCGGTCCCGGTGATTTCCAATTCGGTAACGGACGGACCGCTTTGTCTACGTCTAATGGTGTAATCAGTACTGGTTCCATTTCTGATAAAGTCTCACACACTCGCTCGACTTCCCGCATCTAGTCAGCCTCAGCGTGACAGACGGGTTCCGACCAGATGCTGCGCCAGAATGCACTCGTGGCTGCATCATCCGGGCGGCACACGTCTGTCACATTTTGTTCAGGTCGCTCCCAAGCTCTATATACCCACCTTTCATCGCTCTGGAACATGCGATTTTGCATGTACCGATCAACCCGCCGCTTATACCGCCGAATACGGCTCGCCCATGCACAAACTTTCTGCTTCAGGAAGTCGATGCGCTCTGTGACATGGGACATGTATTCTCGAGGGCTGACTCCAGTTCCCGAGAATGTCCGCCTCACAAAGCGCATCGCTCGTGGTCGTGTATTGCCCTCCCTGAAGCAGTATAGTTTGCCAATGAGTACCCTGGCCCCATCGATACGACGCTCGATCCTGCATTGCCAGGCTGGTACGGCTGGTTTTGGTTGAGTAGCTCCGTCCCAGTTTGGAAACTTGACGTTTGCTACACGACATGCCGCAACAGCCGCGCAATACAGGATCGAATGTGTATCAACGAGGTTCTCGCTGCTCTCGAAAAAATGTTTAAGCTGCGAGTCCAAGGCACACACCAGCGCCCTATTTTTTTTGTGCATGGGTAGGCGTGGTAATCGGGGTCTAAGTTCGGTCGGAGTGGACCTATACTCGCGAACCGCATCCTCCAGTGCGATCCTCAATCGGGCGTTGCACTGGCTACTTACTGTGGCAACCCTATCATCCTCCTCTTCAACATCATGATTGGACCGCGGCGGGATTGAATCAATAGTTGACACTTGTGCCGCGGTTTGTGCCGAAGTTGAGACGATATGGTTGCTCAGTACCTCTGAGCGCAGCCTATCAAGTGCGGCATCGTCCAACCTATGATTGCGTTGGATGACCCGCACCTAATCCGAAAGTCGTTGGGCCGAGACGTTGACGGTTGGCTCTAGTTCCTGAAACAGAGACAGCATCCTAACACGGTACGCAGTGAGGTTAGTTCCTCCCTCTGTAGACCCGTAATATGCGCGCATGACGTTCTCGTTCATAGACTGAGTCCATCTCATGCGCTGCACACAACCACCGGCAGAGGGGACCCGGCTCGGGGCCGGTTGGCCCTAAGTCCCAAGCTCCTTGGTGGCCGGCCTCTCCCCTGCCGACGTACAGGTGTTGGCGACGTCGGCGGGGAAAAATACTCGTCGATCGAGCTCGACGCAACTGCCGCGGCCGGTGTCGTTACAGCACTCACGGTGGGGCTGGGTACCAGCGGCGGCGAGGTGGAGCTGAGCGAAGAGTCCGGAGGTGGTGGGCGTGCTCGTCTCGTAGCTGATCTCGTCAACATATTATTTTCTTTATTATGTAGTCTTCATGTTTTTTTTTTTTTTTTTTTTTTTTCTTCTGGCTTCGCACGGTTTGTGCATTTAGCCAATGTCACGTTTTAGTTTTATTAAAAAGGTAGGGAAACATATAAATATAAATTTTGACGGGATTTAGGATAGACGGGATAGGATCAGTATAATTATAAGTAACAAGGAAATCTTATGGATAAATGAGCAAATTACACAAAAAAAAAAAAAATTACAACTTAATATTATTTAGAGTAATGAATGAGACTATACATTTATATACAAGAGAGCTATTTGTACAAAGTAAAGAAAGTATTGAGGTAGGAAAAGGAGTATGGAGGGATAAGAGGTTACTAAGAAAGGAAGAACGGTCATATAAGGGACAGGAGAAAAAAATGTGATCTAAGTCGCCTACATCTGTGCCACACAAGCATAAGGGATCGTCGATGATATGAAGTTTGGCAAGATGAGCTGGAGAACAAACATGACCCAGTCTCATCCGTATTAGAATGGAGGTCTCCATCTTGCCAAACTTAGCCCTGCCAAACCACGGTTTTTCTGGAACGTCGGGTTGAATATGTGAAAAATAACGTCCCTTCGATTTGCTTCCGATATCCCAAGCCACCTTCCAGGTTTCCCGAAGAAAAGTCTTTGGTAACGATACGAGGTCATAAGTAAAATTTGTATAAGGAACTAAGTCCCCACACTGCACCGCATCACCGGCAAGTTTATCAGCCACTTCATTGCCATGGATTCCAGCATGGGCTGGAATCCACACAAATTGTAGTGTATTACCCTCAGAAATGGTCCTGAACGCAAATTCTCTTATTAAATATATTATAGGTAACTGCAATTTGTGTTCGAAAGCGGATTTATTGATGGCTAGAAGAGCACTTTGAGAATCGGTAAAAATTATCGATTTTTTGAGCTTTAAAATACGGATATATTCTATGGCTTTAAAAATGCCGAAACATTCCCCGGTAAAAACAGAAGTCTCCGGAGGCAGTTTTATTTTTTGTTCGATGTTGTATTGAGAATGGTAAGTACCTATCCCAACACAACCCGTCGGAGAAGGCTTGGCAGCATCCGTATAAATATGGTGGTACTCTACGTGTTCAGCCAGAAAATGATTAAAACTTAAATGGCAATCGGGATCTCATAACTATTGCTAAATATGGGAAGTTTATTGGAACGGTGAATAGGAGAAGAAAGTGAAAGGATTTTTTTATAACTTACAACTAAACAAGGAGCACGTCTATGGGACCAGTAATCTGACGATTCAATCTGCAACACTAATGTGTCCATTTTAGGAATAAGAGGATGAGTTGAGAATTGAAGAATCCGGAACAAATATTTGTCAGATAGGAATTGTCTTCTAAGATATAAAGGAGCATCCCCGCATTCAACTTGGAGTGCATTAATGGGACTAGACTTCATTGCACCTGAAATAATGCGTAATGCTTTAGACTGGATGCGATCCAATTTTTTAAAAGCCATGACACTACCTGGCTCTAGAACGAACAATCCATAATCCAGAGTGCTTCTGATGATTGCGTTGTAAATGAGTTTCAAAGAAAAGGGATGTGCACCCCACCACACACCAGAGAGGCATCTAAGCATGTTTAGGTGTTTTTCACATTTGTTAACAATATATTCACAATGAGGGACACTACTTAATTTACAGTCAAGTATTATACCTAGATATCTGAATTTATCTTTAACTGGGATTGGTATTTCCTTATAAAGGAGATTTACTATGGGAATATTTCTCTTCCGGGTGAATAAAACAGCCGCGCTTTTAGACGTGGATAAATCCAAACCGTTTAGATGTAACCATGACGCCAAAATAGATAAAGCAGAATTGATAGCAGAGCTAGCTTGCTCAACAGATGGACTTGAAGAATATAATAATAAATCATCGGCATATTGAAGAACCTTAACATGACTAGTTAAGGATAATTCTAAATCATAAGTGTAGATATTGTATAGAAGGGGACTGAGCACAGAACCCTGTGGGAGACCCCTCCATACAAGATGAGATACCTCATGGTCTTCTATTAACATGTTAACAGAGCGTTCAGTCAAGATATTAATAATGAAATTCAACAAATTCAATGGAACTTGTAAGGCTTCTAATTTATTTTGTAAAACCGATAATACAACATTATCATAAGCTGCATTAAATATCAAGGAAAACTGCAACGGTGGATTGGTTATTAGAGAAGGATAACCGAATATCGGATGTTAATATACTTAAACAGTCAGTTGTACTTTTACCTTTTCTAAAGCCATATTGTGATTCTGCCAAGAGACCCTTACTTTCAACATACCATTCTAGGCGATTTTTAATTAAGTGTTCCGCTAATTTCATCAGAATTGAAGACAAAACTATGGGACGGTATGAAGAAGCATCAGATGGAGTTTTATTTGGTTTAAGGAATGGCAACACCATTTGACGTTTCCATTCAACAGGGATGTTTCCTGTATAAAAAATAGAATTAATAAGTTCTAAATAATAACTGAGGACATCATCATTTAAATTAGCAAAAAAGGAATACGGGATGCCATCAATGCCTGGTGCAGAATCATTAGTTTTATGGATAACAACCTTTAATTCAGTGAGAGTGAATGCAAGATCTAGCGTCGTATGAGTGTCTTGGATATTGGAAACGAGAGACAGGTTATGGTTAGTACTAATAGCCTTAGCCTCAGGAACCCAAGGCGGAGCTAATATATCAAAAAAATCACTGGCTAAAGAATCAGGAATAGGAGAAGGGTTGTTATATATGGACCTAAATCTACGAATATTGCGCCAGACAATCGTAGGGTGAGTATTCGGTGAAATTGATAAGCAAAAGTTACGCCAAGATTCAAATTTTTTCTTTTTAAAAAGTTTATAAGTTTCATTATTTAACTTAGTAATGATATCAAAATTAGTATCAGACATATCAACGTTATAATTATATTCAGCCTCTTTACGTTTTTTAATCAATTCAGTGCACTCAGAGTCCCACCACGGAGGTGAGGGAATTGTACTAATGTTGTTATTTTTTACAGGAAAAACTTCATCTGCCGCTGCAATTAATATGTGTGCTAAAGCTTCAGCACAACTATTTTCATTGCCATCAGAAATTACGGGCAAGGAGCTAAGCTTACTGTCAACAATGTTCCTAAATTTACCCCAGTCAGTATTATTTCTATTAGGAAGTTTATATTTTAAGTTTGATTTCCTTAATTGTGCATTTGGTTTGGAAAGAGGATAAGAAATAACTATTGGAAAATGGTCACTACCATAAGTAGAGGTCAAAGTATGCCAAGTTAATGAAGAGGCTAAGTTTGGAGAACAGATAGAAAGGTCAATTGCACTTTGGTTCTGATTAGGATCTGAACGACGTGTGGCAGCTCCTGAATTTAAAATACATAAGTTGTGTAAGTCTATTATATCTATTAACTCATCACCATAACAGTTCGAAGTTGAACAACCCCATGATTGGTGATGGCAATTAAAATCCCCCAGTATTAATAATGGCTTTGGAAGAAAAGAAACGAGATTATTCATCTCTTGAAGAACAGAAAAAGAAGGGTGAGGAATGTAAATAGAAACAAGACAAGTATGATGCACTTTAATAGCTACAATTGAAATTTCCTCACTATGAGGAGGTAATGTAATGGTAGAGAAAGGGATAGAATTCTTGATAAGTATAGCTACTCCACCATACCCATCAGATCTATCCTCTCTAATGGTTATATAACCATTAATTTTAAAAATATGATTAGGTTTGAGCCAAGTCTCTGCTAAAGCAAAGGCAAATGGCTCATATTTGTTTAAAAGATGTATAACATCACTCTTTTTGTTTACTAGACTGCGGCAGTTCCACTGGATTATTTTGGATGTGTTGTCCATTAAGGATGGATTGTGATACATTGAAAGATGGGGCAACGTTGGACGGTGAAATGTTGAACTGAGACAGAAGATTGTGTAATGCAGAAAGAAAATCGTTTATGGAAAAACTGGCATCAATTTGTCCATTGTTATGATTAGAAAAAGCACAACCATTTGCTGGTTGAGGAATGTCGTAATCTTTAATAATGGCGTTGTGAGCCTCTTTATTATATCCTTGTACAGATTTGGGAGGCGAGCGTGGTTTAAGGAAAACAGTTTTTTTATAGCTACTTGAAACAGGCATTCTATTAGAAGAAGGGAAAGATGGAGTATCTGCAAAGTTTTTGGAAGGAGAAGACAAAAGTGTATCGGCATACGATTTAGTAACTGGGGGATACATTTTTGCCGCTTCAGCATAAGATACTGAACTTTGTGCCATGTATGTTTTAATTAATTTTTGTCTAGACATTTCTGGGCAAGATTTATTAGTAGCATAGTGAAAACCGGAGCAAAGGCAGCAAGATGCACTTTCTTGTTCTCTTTTACAACTGTCCCCAGTATGGTCTTGGCCACATTTATAACAACGAGGTTTGGACCTGCACTGAATTTTTGTGTGACCAAAACGACAGCAATTGAAACACTGTACAGTAGGGAAAATATATAAATCCACAGGTAATGCATTATAGCACATAAAAATTCTTTTAGGCAGAATCTGCCCATCAAAAGTAATAACTATCGATTGGGATGGTTTCCAAATGGTTGTACCATCAACAACAGTTTTAAAATTGAGGCGTCTGACTTTTAAAATTGGACCGCAACCAATTGGTACTGTTATATTATCAATAACTTCCTCTGGAGACCATTCCGCAGGAACACCACGTACTAAACCCATTCTAGTAACATTAAAAGTAGGTATAAAAGCTTTATAATTATATGTTTCTAGGCTATTATGTGAAATAAAAGAATTTGCGTCCAGGAAATTGGAAAAGCAAAGAGATATTTTATTGCGCCCGATTTTTTTGACGCTACCGTTAATAATATTTAGGAAGGCGTTGTGTTTTAAGAACTTGCCAAATGTAATTGGGTGCAATGACGTTCCATCATCTGGTGATAATAATATTTTTTGCACATGAACAACGTACGGCGAGCTGTCAGTTTTGTCATACGTTTTTCGACCAATCTGAGTGGGAATAACTGAAGGCGGAGCTGGAACATCAGGAATATCGTTAGATACGATTATTTCAGAGCATTTAGGCTCCGATGGAGTTAGCGAGAGAGGTGTAGACTCCATGCAACCACAACCCGAAGACTCGGAACCGTGGTTTTTTCTGATACGACGGCGTTTGTTGCAGTTTTTGCACACATGCACGCGGCTTCTTTTTAAGTGACGAGCCGACGACGACCCATCGGTATCCATGCCTGATTCATTGGATTGGATAGTTACAAAATTGCCTGCCGGGGGAACAAAGTCCCCCGGGTCAGGCGGGTCTTTCATTTTCCCGCTTTAAGAAATAATAATAAAAAACTTACCCTACAGAAGAAAATGTACAAAACTACAATTAAATTACAAGTGATAGAATAAAAAACACTAAAACTACCACTACTGATCCTATATTATAATTAATTAATTATTTTCAATTTTAACAAAAAAGGACACGTCCACCAAGTTAAGTTTCCCGCGCTTTTTTTTTCAGTCTTCATGTTTTATCGGAGGTGACATGACAGATGTCACCTCCGATTCGGCAGTTTTTGATGCAACTCTTGGTTTTTATGGTTCATTTTGTTATATTTATAAATAGGTTGTAATTATTTTAGTTTCAGGCTTATTTTAATCTCAGAGAATAAAAGAAACTGCGTATAAAATGAATTTTACTGAAAATAAATTAAGAAAACGTATTCCGTGACGTGATGGTGTTGCCATAATTTAATTGTTTTTTTTTATTATTTTTATTCCTTTATTTCATTATTTCATTAAATATACATATAAATTATATTTTTAAATATTAGAATATAAACAAAATATAAAAACATTTAAAAATATAAAAAATAGTAGCCCACCGGTATCGGGAACAAGGTCCAAGCTACCGGCGGTCAGGGCTCCAGAGAGAGGAACCTCCTAACAATGCGAGCCGTGTCCAGAAGTACCGCTCTCTGAATCAGGCCCTTAATCCAGCTGCCCAACGAGAGCCTCTTTAGGTGTTTGTCGAGGCTCTTGGCAATTAAGCCATTGGCTGATACAACTATCGGCACAATAATTGCTGAGTCCACATCCCACATGTCGACAACCTCGCGAGCCAAGTCAAGATACTTGATTTCTTTATCTTTCTCGGCTTTCACGAGGTTCCCGTCATGAGGGACCGTTATGTCAATAATCATTGTGCGCCGCTCCACCACCACTATATCAGGCTTATTGGCAACAATAGTCCTGTCAGTGATGATGGATCGGTCCCAGTACAATGTGATATTTCCACTCTCGAGAACTGGGTCGGGCACATACCTGAAGTACGACACCTCCGATTCCACAAGATTGTATTTCAGAGCAAGTTGCTGATGGATAATCCTGGCTACAAGGTTGTGTCTATGCAAGTACTCTTCGTTAGCTAGACGACAACACCCGGAGATAATGTGTCGGATTGATTCTCCCGGACGGTGGCATGCCCGACACACGTCAACCGTGCCGTCCTTCACAATAAATCTCCGATAATTCTTAGTCATGATAACTTCGTCCATAATTGCACAGACAAAGCCTTCGGTTTCCCCAAAGAGATCACCGAAACGCAGCCAGGCTACGGACGCTAAAAAGTCTACTTCGGGTTCATGTAGGGCCCGGAAAAAGCGTCCGTGAAGCTCCTTACTTTGCCATACCTCCCTGCGATCATTAGTGTCAAGCACTACAGGTTTGCGCCAGTTCTCTGTAGCCAAGGAGAGCGGGGTGAGGCCCTTGTCCACCACGACCACATCTCGATGCATCCCCACGTCGGCTTCTAGGAAATATTCCCTGAGACTGCATATCTCGCGATTGTGGAGTGTCTTAGCGTTTAAAAAGCCACGACCTCCACACTTTCGCGGGATATACAGTCTCATTACCGAGGACCGTGGGTGATGCATTCGATATGCAGTCAGCAGCGTACGAACCCTCCTATCCAGGGCGTCAAGTTCGGTCTGAGTCCATTTGAGTATGCCAAAAGAGTACATCAAAACCGGCATGACCCAACCGTTGAAGGCGCGCACTTTGTTCCCGCCTGATAGAAGACTATTAAATACTTTCTTCAGGCGGGCAAAGAAGCGCTCCTTCAACGATTGCTTCATGTCAGTAACATTGATGCCCAACGCTTCCGACATACCCAAATACTTATAGGTTTCGGATGCGGAGAGGGCTCTAAGGTTTATGGAATCCGAAAGTTGGGTTCCCACGGATTCCACAATCTTCCCTCGCTTTACATGCATGAACGCACATTTGTCCACACCAAATTCCATCCTGATGGCACTACTGAAAGTTCCAGTTACTTTCAGTAGCTCCATCAGATGCAAATTGTTGGGGGCAAAGAGTTTTAGGTCATCCATGTAGAGGAGGTGAGATATAACCTGACCACCTCTCCTCAACCGATAGCCTAGACCTGAATCCTCCAGCAGTGTGCTTAGAGGATTCAAGGCTAAGCAGAACCAAAGCGGACTCAAACTATCGCCCTGAAATATGCCTCGCTCGATCCTTATCGGTTCGCTATTCCTCTGGATATTTCGACATCCTGGATAGCGAAGGACTGTCCTCCATTGCCTCATACATGACATCAGGAAGGTGCGCAGAGTTGGATCTACTTTATACAGCTCCAGCACCCTCATGAGCCATGTATGTGGCACCGAGTCATAGGCCTTCTTATAATCTATCCAACATGTCAACAGATCCTTTCGGGAACGTCGAACCTGTTGGCTAATGGCCATATCAATGAGGAGTAACTCCTTAGTACCGCGAGACCCGTTCCTACATCCATTTTGAGAGGCAGACATGATGGAGTTAGTGTCTATATGTTTGTTAATTTTAGCTCTCAAAATGGATGTAAGAACTTTATAGACCGTCGGTAAACACGTGATCGGTCTATAATTTTTGGGTTCCGCGGTGCTACCTGATTTATGGAGCAGGTGGGTTATTCCTGTCGTTAGGAACGGGGGTAGCGAACCAGACTCCAAAGAAGTCTGGTACTGAGCCGCCAAGCGAGCGTGCGACCCAACAAACCATTTGATCCAGAAGTTGTGCAGTCCGTCCGGTCCTGGAGACTTCCAGTTAGGCAACGGACGGACCGCACGAGCTACATCTTGGGGGCAGATGGTAATAGCCCCCATTTCTAGTATTGGATCGCAGGCTCGCTCAACTTTTCGAGTCCAATCACCTTCAGTGTGACCGACAGGCACCGACCAGATACTGTGCCAGAAAGAAGACATGGCATCATTATCCGGCAGGTGCGTGTCAGTCACACCTTGATTCGGTCGCTCCCAAGCCCTATAAACCCACCTTTAATTGCTCTGATTGCTCTGGAAGGTGCGATTCTGAGTGTATCGGTCCACACGCCGCTTATACCTACGAATACGGTTTGCCCAAGCATACACTTTCTGCTTCAGGAAGTCTATGCGCTCTGTGACACGAGATAAATAGTCCTCAGGGCTGGTATCAGTCCCTGAGAACGCCCGCCTCACAAAGCGCACAACTCTTGGGCGAGTATTGCCCTCCCTGAAGCAGATTAGTTTACCGATGAGCGCTCTGGCCCCACCAATACGACGCTCAATTCTGCACTGCCAGGCTGGTACGGCTCGTTTCGGTCGTGTAGCTATAAAGTCATTTTGAAATTTTACGTGAGCTACACGACATGCCGCTACAGCCGCGCAGTACAGAATCGAATGAGTATCAGTGAGGTCTTCGCAGTCATCAAAATAGTTTGACAACTGCGAATCCAGAGCTGCCACCAGCGCCCTATTTTTGTTATGCATGGGCAAACGAGGTAAGCGTGGTCTAAGTTCGGGTGACATAAACCGATATTCCCGAATCGCACCCTCCAAAGCACTCCTCAATTTCTCATTGCACTGGGTACTTACGTTTGTAGCCCTGTCATCATTCCCCTCGTCAGCTTGGACTGTGTGGGACTGCGGTGGTACCACAACAGACTGCGACAGGGGGGCGATGACATGTCTATTCCGCATTTCAGTTCGCAGGCGATCAAGTACAGTGTCATCCAACATATGATTACGTTGGATAACCCGCACCTGATCCGATAGTCGTTGTGCCGAAACGTTGACAGCTGGTTCAAGCACCTGAAAAAGAGAGAGCATCCGAACACGGTACGCGGTCAGATTGTTTCCCCCCTCTGTAGCCCCATAGTATGAGCGCATGACGTTCTCATTGATGGTTCGTGTCCATCTCATGCGCTGCACACTTCCGCCAGGAGCTGGGACCCTATCAGAGGCCGGTGGGCCTCGAGGTCCTAAACCATCCGGCGGCCGGCGTCCTCCCCGTCGACGATCAGGTGGTGGCGTCGTGGGCGGGGAGAAATACTCGTCGCTCGAGCTCGACGCAACTACCGCGGCCGGTTTCGTCACAGTGGGGCTGGGTACCGGCGGCGGCGAGGCGGAGCTGAGCGAAGAGTCCGGAGGTGGTGGGCGTGCACTTCTTACGGCTGATCTCGTCAACATCTCGATAAAATTTTCATTATTATTTTCTGTTTTTCAGTGGCATGGTATGACAGATGTCATCTCTTAATCGGCAGTTTTTTATTCATGTCTTAAATAAAATATGGTGTTTTTTTGGGATAAATTGGTTTCAGACTTCTTTCGGGTTTTTTTTTAAAGCACATATAAACTATAATATTGAGTCGAAAATTATTAAAACTGCTAAAAAATATGAAAATTATAAGATCCAGTTTGGAGACGTTTGTTGACGTTGGTGTTGCCAGCTTTGCTTGTTGCTATTATTATTATTATTAATAAAACAGTTTCAATTCGGTAGTACCGACAGGCCCATAGGAACTGAAAAAAAATAATTTCCATTTTCAATGTATGGAAACGGACCTTTCGGGTAGTTTTTTTTAAATCTTCATAGCTATTCACAACCGAACGATACGCTTTCGTGCCGAATCGCAATCAATGTTAGGTATCAAAAGAGTCCTAGGTGGTTCACAAATCCAAAACCTGAAAATGTTCTCAATTTAAATCAAATAGACAACCGTCATTCTTCCGACAGCTATTTGATGTCGGGGCCAAGGCAAATTAGTAATTGAAAATATGTCATTTTCGATACGACAAGTTGTCGTATGGTTGTGAATAGCTTTGTTGGTCAGAAATGTAGAGCTGAAACGTAATAGGTATTAGTACTGGGTCTACCAATATAACAGTCTCGACATAGATATCGTGTATCGATCGCTTTACGACCGAAGTTCTAATGGGATCTCTAGACGGTCAAAACTGCTTGATAAGCACGAAAAAATCAGAATCTTGTCAAGCATTTTTGACCGTCTAGCTAGGGACTTTGCGACCGAATTCGATCGTAAAGCGATCGCTATAGATTTCGAGATTGCAGGCCCTGAGGTACGGTCTACCAATATTATGACCACGGGGACTACCCCGTTCAGGAGATATGGAACCTTGAAAAAATAAAAAAAGATCATGCAAGTAATTTAAATTAACTTTATAGATAGGTGATTAATAATGCCAAAATATTACACTTTTTAGAGGTAGGCCCATTTCTTGTCGCAGGGAGTATTTTTAAACCCTAACAATGTCCACTTGTGTCGATATTGGCCCCATTGTGCGATGCGGCGACGTCAGTAAGTATTAACGTCATCAGGTGGAGCACGGGACCATAAAGGTCTCCGTCCTTCACCCAGGTGAAGCACAGGTCCGGATCCGGACCCGTAAAAATAGGCCGTAATGAATGAAAGTCCGACCAAAAATGTTTTTCTTCTTTCAGCCGAAAACAAAAATGAAATTAAATTGATTTGCATTTTCCACCGAAAACTAATTTTTTTCGGTGTGTAACATCTTTTCCCTCGCTTTCTGAAGGGGTGATTTCGTAAAAAGGGACGGAAGTGTGTAACAGGAAATAACAGCTCTAGCATGAAATAAGTACTTTTTACTCATGGTATTTATTAATAAAGTAAGTAATGAATAATTAATAATTATTCGAAAAAATATTTTATTATTTAGCATTTTTTAAATTTTTGATTTTTATTTCTGTCGCTGCTCAGTTGCTTATTACAAAAAAAGGTAACTGTACCTAGCTAAGATATCAGATACATGATGACAATAGCACATGGCTAATTTAATTTTTTAATAATATTTATTCATGACCATAGATTCAAGTCTTTCAGTCGAATGCATAAAAATGCTTAAAGTCCATTTCACGAAAGAAGTCCCGCGGAAATAAGTGGAACTAATTATGATTATACGCTAAGTTAGCAACATTCCTAAAATAACCCATGCCTGCAGCGCCACGTCTGCGGGACTTCTTTCGTGAAATGGACTTTAGATTTAAAACAATAGTGAGAGATACAAATAATGTTCTTACATCAATTTTTGTTCATGTTATCCACACCCTTTCGGGTTCAGTGAATACATCTCAGTGATAATTGTTATCAACTTCATACTAATTTAAATTACAACTACCTACCTAAATAATTTATATATACATTACAAAATGAATTAAATTTTTTCTACCGTATTACAAATATATTTATACAACACATTAAAATATTTCTTATTTTGTAATAAATGCTGGACACTGCGGGGAACACAATAAAACAATGATGAATGCATAGAGGAAAGTAATATATTGGGTAGATGAATGACAACAATTAAATGACATTGAAAGTGAACGTCAAAATGAAAATTTTGACGTTCACTTTCAATGTCCTTAATTCACTCAATTCACTGACCAAAATCAAACGTTGAATGTTAAAACTTGAACACTTTAAGATAACATGATCCAAATCAGCATCCTCAGCTCTACAATGATGACATCGGCTATTGTTAATTATGCGAATTCTATTCAGGTGAGCTGGTGTTAAGCAATGTCCCAATCTCATGCGTGATATAATAGTTATAAATCTTCTTGTGAAGTTATTGTACCAAGGTTTAATCGGTAATTCATTTTGTATTCCAGCATACCATCTGCCATTCGTTTCCAGGGTTATGTCCCAATATTCCTTCCATATCTGTCTATTAAGTTCTTCAAAAAGGCTGTAGTAATCAGTGAATGGAACCTTGAGCAACTCTGATCGATCCTCGTCATGGTCTGAACGGGCCGCAGTGTCAGCTACTTCGTTTCCACGAATGCCACTGTGTGAAGGTACCCATACTAATTCTACTTTAGTATACTGATCATGTAGTTTTTGGATTATAAGTCTAATATTATAAATAATATAATTTAACTTAAAAGAAATATTTACATTATGTAGAACAGACAAAACACTTCTGGAGTCTGTAACTATCAAAATATTATGTACTTTATTTACAAGACTATTTACATGCTGCAGTGCACAATAAATTGCATAGCATTCTGCAGTGAAAATGCTACACACCCTGTTTAATTTAATACATTTAGTATAGTCTAGCTGTGGATCATAGAATGCTGCATTTACATTATGGTGTGTTTTAGATCCATCTGTATAAATAACATAATGTTCTGGTCTATTGTCTTTAAACTGTAAAAAATCAAATTGATTGTGCACTGTGTCTAAATGGATTGCAAAGCTGTTAATAATACCATTATAAGGAATTTTATATGCAGGCCAAATATCATTTTTAACAATATCTTTTGAATTATTATTTACATGTTCAAATATTGTTGGTATTTCAGGTAGAGTTCCACCAACCAAAGAAGAACAGATATGGCATTGGAAGCAATTGACTGTGAGATTTCAGGATGTATTGTTAGTTTCTTAATAAAGGATTATCATTTGATGCCATGACTTTTAATAAAAATCTCTCAGCCAACAACAACCTTCGTAATGTCAAGGGAGGTATACATGTCTCAACTTCTAACGAATTAATAGGTGTGGAGCGCATAGCACCACAAATAAGTCTCAGTCCCATATTTTGAATTACATCTAATTTTCGTAACAAGGTGCAATTGGCATTCATGTAAGCTAAACTGCTGTAATCAAAATGGCTTCTCACTATACTTTTGTACAGCATACTCATAACTTTGGGGTCAGATCCCCAAAAACTTCCTGCCAAATGTCTCAATAGATTAATACCATTCAGTGCTTTGTTACATATATGTTTAATATGTTCATCAAACTTTAATTTATCATCAATAATGACGCCTAGGAATTTATGTTGTTTAACAGCAGGAATTTCTACATTATTGTATGAAATTTTAACATTGCTATGAGTATTTACATTTTTATTGATAATTAAAACTGAACTCTTTTCTGGACTTATTTCTAATTTAAGTTTACTACGGTAATAGCTGTATAATTGAGACAAAGCCTTATTGATATTAGCCATTGCTATATCAATGTTTTGATTTATACTGTACAAAAGCAAGTCATCCGCAAATTGCAGGATATTTACATCTGGTACATCTACATATTTTAATATTTCAGAAGTATATAAATTATAAAGTAAAGGAGACAAAGTTGCCCCTTGCATTGTGCCTTTGTTGACAGTCCTAGGTCCATGCAATTTATTATTATATTTAACAAAAACAGTTCTATTGTTTAAAAAAGAATAAAGCCATTTTAGAATATGACTGACTGACTACCAATATCGTGAGATACTTGAATGAGTTCTTCTATATTTACATTGTCAAAAGCACCTTTTACATCTAAAAACACGCAGATTGCATTTGAGTGACTTAATTTAACCTGTCTTACATCTGATAATAAAGATAGGCTTTCAGAGCAACTTTTACCTTTTCTGAAGCCAAACTGAATAGAAGGAATTAATCTTTGTGATTCAACAAAATAGTCTAATCTTAACTTCAACATATTTTCTAAGAGTTTACCCAAGCAAGATGATAAGGAAATAGGTCTATAAGAAGAAGCATTATTTACAGGTTTATTAGGTTTTAAAATTGGAATGACACACTGTGTTTTCCAAGACTCCGGTATTACTAAATCATCCCATAGTTTATTATAAATACTAAGTAATGTTAGTTGTGCATTTAAATGTAATTTTTTGATTAACATGTAAGGTATGTCATCTAATCCCGGTGTAGTATCTTTGCTACTCTTTAAAGATGTTTTCAACTCTTGTATAGTGAAACTGTTCTTGAGAAATACATTTACATCATTTTCTGTAGCATTTTCGAACAAATACTCAAGCCTATTGTCATCTATTTCAGTAGAATCTGATAAGTTATCTAAAAAACTTGGAATCCATTCATCATTATGTTTTTGTTTCGATTTGTTTTTTTTAAATTTTTGAATGTATCCCCATATCCTAGAAACTGGAGTTAACCTATTGAAGCTACTACATAAATTTTGCCAAGAAGAACTTTCTTCCTTCAAAATTCTTTTCTTTTTTGCATCTTATCCATTATATATTATCCAGTTATCAATATTGGGTTGAGAAAAATAGTACTTTAATGCATCTTTTGATTTTGCGACAGCATCACTACATTTTGTATTCCACCATGGTACTGGCTTTTTAATAGCTGTGTTTGCAACTAATTTTCGTTTTGGAATTGTTTTATTCCTTAAATCATTTAATGTTTCTATAAAATGGTTATAGCACATGGCTAATAAACCTTTGGTATTGCCATACATTCCGTATATAGTTACTCTACTCTTTGCCATACATACAAAATTAGCGTGAATACCTACAAAAATATGGCACTTCAAATGGCCGCCTTTCGTAGGGTTGTACTTGTACTTGTAACTGCGAGTGGCAGAAAGAGAGCAAGCAACCGTTTGACAGTTCATTGCCGAGTTTTGTACCACAAAACATAAACATGGCGACCGGTCACGCATTTTGCTTTTCCAAACATGATTTTGACGTAACACAAGTGTTGCCAAGTTTAGTCCTTGACAAACATTTCTCTTTTCAGCAGCTCTTGATTAATTAAAAAGAAACAAAACGCTCTATGACATGTCTCTGTGTAGTCTGTCGTTAAGATATTTGTATTACTATTCTTCCTATAATAGAATTTGCCATCTCCATAGTTTTCCTAACTCAATATTGCATTGATGAACATGCGACTACTTTATGGCTGATGTTCCGTGTGGTGCCGGTGCCGGACGTAAAGAATAGCACCGATAGCACTATCCTATTTTTTCCCGTGGGTATCGTCTATGGCGACCAAGGGACTCACTAGTATACAATGTACTCTGTGCTCACTAGAGTAATACCTAGAGAATGGGCAGCAGTGTTCTCTATGAATTAGCTTCACCAAACTGCAATCGCCAATCCGCCTACCAAGCGTGGTGATTATGGCAACCTCGGAATAAGGAAAAGATGGCAACCCCCCCCCCCCCAAATGACAAGCAAAAAAAAAGGTAGGTCTAAGGTAATTATTATTAATGCACTAAAGAAAAGGGGGATGCGCTAAGGTAGCCCGCGAAATTAAAATTTTGTTAAGTTTTGTAATTTGCATTTCAGTAAGAGGTTGAATGTTGATCTATAACTCTAAGTCATCAATTCAGAAAATGTATGTAAACAAAGGTGATAACAGATCAAAAAAATATCGTCATAATGGTAATTCACATAAAATGGCGGAAAACAAGGCTATATTGGCTTTTATGTACTGATTTTAGTAATAATAATTAAACAATTATCATACCGTGTTAATTTTTATAAGTTTTCGGCTTTAAACAAAGTTATTAAAAAAAGAAAATTTTGTGGTATAAAAAATATTATGATACTGGTAACAATACAGGAGTTCCCAACATTCTCAAATTTCATTTGACATAATTTGCAAACTCGCGTCTTTTCAATACGTTCGTTTTCTTTTCTCCGATCATATTATTCGCTGCGTGTTTGTTAATTGTGCTTTGTTATCATCGTGTTAAGTGTTTCATTTTGTTGTTAGTTGTTATATTTCCTTGTTTCTGTTAAGTTTGATATATGATAAATTGTTTTGCAGCACTGTCCTGTCATTTTGACAGTGACATTTCTTTGTTTACTAAAATTATCTGAATTGATGACTTAGGGTTATAAATAATTATGATTCGTGGACGTACGAACGTAAAAAATATGGCTTTACAGCATTAATCATTAGAATCAGCAATATAACTCTTTAAGTTCGCAGAATCCTAATGAATGACTATTTCTGAAATTCTCATTCGATAGGATTCTATGAAGAGAGTTCGTTATATGTCTAAGGTATCAATGCAAAAAAAAAAACAATTTAAAAAAAAGCTAATTTTATTCATAGACAATATGAATAATGCTGGTAAAGTCCATTTCACGAAAGAAGTCCCGCGGAAATAAGTGGAACTAATTATTATTATACGCTAAGTTAGCAACATTCCTAAAATAACCCATGCCTGCAGCGCCACGTCTGCGGGACTTCTTTCGTGAAATGGACTTTAGCCTGCCCTTAGCCTGGAGGCCAGTGCATCTGGCGGCCTCCTAGAATATGAATATGAAGGTGGTAGACACTCTGTGCTCCATTCTTGCCATCGTTGATGACCAGGCGGAAGCCAGCCTCGTCCAGACCCTCTGAGTGGGCAACTTTGCGGGCAGCAATCAGCAAGTGCCCTGAAAAAAGTAATATATATAAATACTGACAGAAAGGAGGCCTGACCTGGTCTGAGGCCCTGCAGAGATTGTTTTAAAAAGTCTATAGCACTGCAATGTATTATGAATTGAGTTTTAAAAATAAATTGTTGTTTATTTAATATTTGGCATAGTCAGTGGCGAAAATAAATTGTAGAGGCAACATAAAGCATATTTTTGTCTTTTTAAGTTTGTCTGTTTAAGTTGAGTTTAAAAAAGGTTGGATTAAAATTACCAAGGAGTTGTTCATCATTATCTTCAGCCTTCGACAGCTGGGAGATGGGCTTCCTCGGTATCACCAAGATATGAGTCGGGGCTTGTGGGTTCACATCGTGGAACGCCACACACTAGAAAGAAAACAATATTTTTGGATCTTAGTACCTAACCTAACAAAATACTTTTTTTGATAAGGCTAATCATGATAATCATGGATGTTTTTGGAATTTATCAGGTTAGTGTATGTTTCGAATGAAAACTCGTAAAAATGTCAGCCGGCCGGTTTTGTAAAATCGGAGCCTATGAAAAACTTACCTGTTCGTCTTCGTAGACCAACTTGGCTGGTATTTCCTTCCTCAATATCTTTCCAAATATCGTATCGGTGGCCGGAGCGGCCGTTTGCGCTTTTTCAACCTCACCGCCAGCCATAGTTCAATTGGTTCAATTTGTGGTGATTTGTGGAAATTAACACAAGTGTATAATTGTTAAAAAATTTGCTGCAAACGTCAACGTCATAACGTCTTACTTCATTCCTTTTTGACGTATGTGTTTATTCTATGTTTTTGACGTTTATTTAGTCGTCGGTTGATCGATTCTTTTTACGGAAGTTTATTGGAATAAAACAACATGAAAATTAACTTATCTTACTTTTTTAATTAACACTAACATATTTTTTTGACTTAATTAAAAACTATTGTAGCACTACACTACACATAACAGCTGCATTCTAAATAAGAGCATCTTTTCCCAAGCTGTCTTTTGAAGGTCTTAAACTGCCTACAGTCTACATCCTGGCCCAACAGGCCACAACATATGATGCAGGGCCCTTCCGAAGACATGAAAAGACTTGATACTTTTGGTTTGATGCTCTTCATCAACCATCACATGATAACCAGTTCTATATAGACCCCTTTCTAAAGCAATCTGTTTTGCTACCAACAGCATGTGGCCTGCAACAAATAAAATGAAATCCTGATAAAATTAAACATAGAACACCTACTCTCTAGAGTCTAGAGAGAGCGAGAGGTTTCAACCTTTTCTTTCTCTCCAGTGGAACTGTATTGCCATGGCCATAGGCAAGCAAAAATGAAACACGAATGACAAGCAATGAACTTCTGCCTTCCATCCGCTAAGAATTTGAATTTAAAATAGTTTTACAGCCTGACAAGAATGAGGATCTATATTCATTACAGCCGTTACTCTGTAACAAAACAATCTGTAGCCCGCGAAATTCAAATTTTCATACGTTTTTTTTGTAATTTGCAGGTCAGTGCCAGGTCGTATTTTTATCAAATTAAGATAAGCTACTTTAAAATATATGCATTTACAGAATTATAATCATTAGAATCATTAATACAACTCTATAATACTAAGTTAGATTTGATCCATTGAATTAAGTACCTACTTTTTCATGAAATCCTGACAATGGGGAACAAATCTAACTTAAAGAGATGTGTTATTGATTCTAATTCTGTAAAGTCATCAAAGAAAAGAAGGATTCGCGACATATATTCGGGAATCTTATTTTGATCAAGATACAACCTGATACAAACCTGCAAAAAGCAAAAAACTTAAATTTCGAAAATTTGAATTTCGCGGGCAATCTCTTTCGCCTTATTTCATCCAATTTATTGTCAAATTGTTTGGAGTGTATAACTTATCCGTTTGAAAAACAGACACACAAAGACAGCCGAAAAGTGTGCCGCGCAGCAGCGGCAGCACACCCCCACTTTTCATACATTTTACATTTCACTACAAGTAAAATACGTCCCAATTAGGACGTTTTCGAGTCTTCACGATTGCGCGCTCACTCACACTCATTAATTATTATAATATCACTGGTCATCACCTAATTTCTTTTAGATAAAGTTCTGACCCTGAATAAGATTCTACGAGCGTTATAACTTTTAACTAGCCGACCTTGCAGATTTCGTCCTGTCCATAAGCATAGCATAATCAGCCTATAATATTCCCACTGCTGGGGCACAGGCCTCCTCACTTCGAGAGGGACTGGGCTGTAATCTACCACGCGGGCCCAGTGCGGGTTGGTAGATGTCACATGTCTTTGAATTGTTGTTTCTAGGACATGCCGGTTTCCTCACGATGTTTTCCTTCACCGTTTTGAGAGCAGTGGTGATGAAATTATTTACACATTTAAAGCGCCTGCCTGGGTTCGAACCCACGACCTATGACTCGTCAGTCGGGGCCGTTACCACTGGGCCACCACTGCTCCTCGTCCTGTCCAATTTAAAATAATTCCTACAATTCCTTTGAAAAGTACGTTCAGGTTTTCACGAATTTGAACATTATCGCAAACTTTTCCGATTTTTTTTTCCTCACCAAAAACTAATTTGTACCTACCTACTGTTACAAAAATTTTGAAACAAAAAAGAGGCAAATGGGTCTAGCCATTCTCAAGTTATGTGCATGCTAACGAACAGCATTTAATTTTTTTAAAGACCTAAAGACATATATCACAATATCTTTGCTAAAATACTTTAGTGACGTCAACTAAACCGTCACGCACGACGCGTCGACTGTAATGGAATATCGCGTAACATTGAAACACAAGGCTATGACCGTGCTCAAGACCTCATACAAGGCCGAGGTCAGAACCATGAGGACGACCTCGACCTTGTGCGAGTACAAAACGATTCACCTCGACTTTGCACTTTACGAGGCCACCGCGTTACCTTGTGAATTCGCGCGTCCTTTGTTATCGGAAATAAATTTTTATGTTTTTATCTTTTGAACAAAATAATAGTCATTATGATTAGTATTTTTTTACGAAGATGTTTATTATAATTTCATTAACCTTAACTTTGATAGCGTTATTGCAACGAATTTATGACTCAGTTTCTGTTGATTTTTAATCGACTTCAATTAAATAACAGGACGGGGTTATGCATTAGGCAATTTTTTGATACAAAATATTCCGCCCACTTAAAGATGACGGAACCCCGTTATTTGGTAGTTGGATTTCAGGAGCGCTTCATATTAAAACACTCGTGTGATACTTTACACTCGTTTTATAATAACAGGTGATAAGTAGTTAATAGTTTTATATGCTACTATTTTGCTGACCCTACATGAAATTAAATTTATCATTAATTTACTTTTGAATTAGATAGCTTACTATCAGCCAGTTGATGCAACTTTAGGACACAGGCGGTCGGTGCGTTACCTGAAACTCACAATTTGATGGAACTCACGCGTAGGTACCTAAATTGTTCTCCAATAAGTTTATTATTCAAAAATACAATTATGTACTTATCGCATCTAAACAAACGCATTAATCCCTGTAAGTACATTGAAAATGCTTTAATTTGGCGTGCGACTTTCCCTTGTAAATATTAAGGATAAAAAGGGCCCCCCGCTGGATAGAAAAAAACCTACGAATGTAATTTCTGCTGTAATATCCAAAGATTATGAAAATAAATGAATAATTTGAAAGGTACATTGGAAGGAGTATCTACAATAGCATTTTCAAGTCTTTAAGCAATAGAATAACGGAGGGCCCCGCTGGATAGAAACCGAAATGAAACGCCATTTCTGTCTTACTGGCGGAGGTACATTGAATATTTTCGTTTGATTAGACAGGTGCATTGAATAAGCTAACAGTCTACATCGGTTTCGTTGATGTGGCTCAGGTGGGCCAGCTAGATAGAAACACGTCGTTTGATGTGCGTTTTGAATTTGCCATCACTAAGTTCTGTAACCGATTTTGGCAACTTGTTATAAAAGCGGATACTGTTTATAAGTAATGACTTGAGGCTTCTTGGCGGGAAAGTGAAGCGTCATGTTCAGCAGTTTGTTTTATTTTCCAAAATTTGTGTTTAGCCGAATATTAATGTGTAATAATGGTGGATTATTAACCATTAAGTGTTTGTGAACGTGCATTAGTGTAGGCAAATGAAACAAAACAGTGCAACTTCGCTTCAAGTTCACTCAAGAAGTCCACGTGAGGTCTCAGTAAAGTGCCACATCTTTACTGAAACTCAAGGGGAGTGGGCGGGGATATCATCATCATGCATTTATAATTAATTTCATCAATATTAAACAAGAACTAAAACTTGACATTGGCTAAATGCACAAACCGTGCGAAGCCAGAAGGAAAAAAAAAAAAAAAAAAAAAGTAATGACTTGCTTGTTTTAGTTAATCTAAATTTGGGTATCACAATTTCATGTTTACTACGTGTATTTATATTATGGAAATCGCTTATTTTTTTTGAAAAGTCCTCTAAGTTCTTTCTAAGATATAAAGAGAAGGCAGAGCTAGTACAACAATTTCTTTGAATTTGTTTCTAAGGGACTCACGAGGACCCATTCCATAAATCACTATAATATGTGCTGTCAAACGATTGCTTGCAGTCGCAGTTACAATACTTACAACCCTACGAAAGGCGAAAGTGCCCGATTTTTGTGTTCTTATGCACGCTAATTTTGTAGGTATGACAAGAAAAACAAGATGGTGGCGTTAGTTCAGATTTTGGCCACGCACCAAAATAAAATGTAGCGCTAGTCTTAATAAAATAGATTCTACTGACCTAATAATAATTCATCTGGCACCGACGTTTCTATTAAAGAAGGAATAGTTTTCTTGGGTACTACTAAAAAATGTACCGGCGCCTGCTTATTTATTGTTTCATCGAATACAACGCACTGAAACAAAACAAAGGAAACAAACATGGAAAAAGAAATAAGTAGTAAGGGCGTTGATGTATTAAATAGGAAAATAGGCCACTCTCTAACATCACGTAAATATTAACCCGATGTCGTGCGTCATGTGCTCGACAACCGCAATAGAGAGACATAATACTTATGTCTCTCTATTTCGGTTGTCGAGCACGAGAGTAATGTAGGTCGATTGTGTGCTTTCCCCTAAATTATGCGGTCCACGTCGAGGAGCGCGTACCATATCTTCCTATTTAATACATCAATGAGTAAGGGTGATGAAGGAGATATTTTAGAGTAAGTAAAAAAAATATGATGTTTCCTAAAAAAAAAAACAAACTTTGTAAGGACGAAACGAATGAAGGTATTGAAAGCTAGAAATAGTACTAGTTCGGAATAAGGAAAAACTGCTTTTGCAATATCACAAGTATGGTGGAAAAAAAATAACTAATTTTATACCATATCCATCTAAAAAAGTAGTTTTGATTTTGAGTCTCATTTCTTACGAAATGTATGGGAAAAGTTTTTTGCGATTTCTGTCTTTTCTAGTACTCTAAAGTCTTGCCCCCTTATTCCAAAACAAGGTTTATCTTCAGACCCAGGTTTAAAACATGGAGCCATTATTGAATTTCGAACTTTATTCCAACTATGGTAAAGTTCCTAAACAAAAAACTGACAACTTAGTACCGAACAAAGTTTTTGGTTTTGTATAAAGAACGGTATTTTAATCACTGTTACGTTCTTATTACAAAAACTGGCTCCATGGTTTAAGCTATGTCAAAAAATAAATCTTGTTTTGTAATAAGGCGGAGTTAGTCCTATATCCCCTTATTACAAAACAAGATTTATATTTTGACATGGCTTAAATCATGGAGCCAGTTTTTGTAATAAGAACGTAACAGTGATTGAAATACCGTTCTTTATACAAAACTGAAAACTTAGTTCGGTACTAAGTTGTCAGTTTTGTGTTTAACCAAACTGACAACTTAGTACCGAACTAAGTTGTCAGTTTTGTGTTTAGGAACTTTACCATAGTCGGAATAAAGTTCGAAATTCAATAATGGCTCCATGTTTTAAACCTGGGTCTGAAGATAACCCTTGTTTTGTAATAAGGGGGATAGAGTTTTTTGATCCTCATAAGAAAGGGAATCGATTGGCATAAAAAAAAGTTTTTGTGAAAATTGCTAATTTTCCTGCAAACAGATTTTTTTTTCAAAATCTGTGAATGCAGATCAAAATTTCTCAAAACGGACAGTCTCGTATGACCGTTTTTCTGTAGCTACAACGGTTAAGGTAACTGCTTTTACTACCCCATCTCAAAAATCCAACCTGTAGGTATATAAAACAGTATGAGAACACATACATCATCAATATTGTTAATGATGATGTGCCCTGTGGTGCTGGTGCCGGACGTAAAGAATAGCACCATCCTCTATCTTCCCGTGGGTGTTGTAAAAGGCGAATATGGGACTTACTAGAGAATGGGCAGCAGCGTTCTCTATGCATTTTGACACCATACTGCGATCGCCAACCCACCTGCCAAGCGTGGCGATTATGGCAAACAGCCCCCTTGGGGTAGCCCTATGTCCAGTAGTGGACGTCTTTCTGCTGAACGGAATGATGATGAATCTTACAACAAAAATTGAATTTTATGCTAGGTATTATCACAACTAATTTACTTTACAATAAATAAAATACCTGCTCATCTTCAAATATAAACTGTTTAGGTTCCTTCCCGCCGTTAAAATCAGCAAAACTTGGTCTCTTTGGTGTCGTCGTGGTAGCCATTTTTTTATTTTGAATGAATATAAAAACAATACGTTTCACAACTGATAAATTGATTTATATCAATTTAGTAATATCCGATAAGTGTACGTCTCCGACTTTGTTTGTTTATAGGCACGTCGAAAAGATAAAAACTAAATTAATAGATTGGATTATAAACTGTATCAAAATAATCAGCTATCTCTTTCTGGCACTTACATAATTAGCCAGATAAAAATAACAAAGACAGTCATTGGACGAGGAAAAATGACGAAACTGATCGAAATTAGAAGGAAATGCTAAAATGTGTCCATTTAGGCTCAATTTACACCGCCGCGGAATGGAATGGAAGCAAGTTTTTGCAACGAAATTGTACATAGCATAATTAACTTTATATGTCAATTGTATATCATACTAACTAAATAGGAGCCAAAAAAAGGTAGCGCGTCTTCCGGGGAATCCTCTCGCATTCCCCTAGCTACTGTCGGCGCCGCTCCGTCTGTGGAATCCGCAGGAAGTGGCGCGAACGGGGAGTCGGTTGGGTCAACTTGGGTCGGTCACAGGCAGCAGTGCGGTGCAAGGCGCAGTCGCGCGAATTCGCTGGAATGCGCGAGAATACTCGAGAATTCCAGCGAATTCGCGCGCCTTTTTTTGGCTCCTATTTAGTTTGTATGTTATACAATTGACATATAGTTCATTATGCTATGTACAATTTCGTTGCAAAAAGTCGCTTCATTCCATTCCGCGGCGGTGTAAATTGAGCCTTCCGTTCCATTTCACGAAAACAGTATCTTCGACTTTTCTTACACTCAGTTGCAGAAAGCTCACCATTAACACTTCATTACATAAAGCAACATTATCGCTAATGAATTCATTACTTTAATGAAGTTGCACAAACAAATTTTAGATAGCATTAGACATTTTTAATGCCACTTTAGTTAAAGAAGACTTTAAACAATATTGCCAGGAACAAATTACCATATTGAACGAAAAGAGTGAACATTTGCGTTCTGTTATTATCCGTACGTACAATTACACCACAATTTTAGCATAAAATAAAGTAAATGTAGTTGATTTATGTGTATTCAGTGTACTCTGTGGTTTAATGTAGTTTAAATAATCTGGTTTAAGGGGGATGCACTAAGGTAGCCCGCGAAATTCAAATTTACCAACGTTTTTTGCAATTTTTATACTTCTGATTCATATTCTAATGATTATAATTCTGTAAAGCCATATTGGTTATGGCCGCGAATCATAGTTAGATCGTGATACTTGACCTGCAAATTGCAAAAACCGTAATAAAATTTGAATTTTGCGGGCTACCTTAGCGCATCCCCCTTAATCTAATAATTTTAACATGTGTGCAGTCTAGAGCTCCTGCCACACGTGGAAATCCATCAATTTCATAAAAACCTTCTGCAACTCTACGTAGTTCCGTCCGGTATGGCATTTTAATATAGAGGTGGCTTAATTTTGCTAGCTCACGGGATACTTTTTGTATAAACAAACTGACAAACAACCCGACCCAACCTGTTTCCGACAAACTTTTGATTTATTTATGTTTATTAAATCACCCAATACCTACTTGCTGGAAAGATCCAGTGGCGAAAAATCTCAAACATATAAGCTGTGTCAGGCCATTAATGGATTTATTTCTTTGCGTCACTGGTTCTAAATCTTAATCAAATACGTTACAAATTTGAAGAACTGCCTCCTTGGAAATTCTATACCTTACACGAAACTCTTTTCCATCATGTTTTAAAAATGAATTCACTCGGTCTGGGATTCGACGGCGAGGTAAATCTACTAAATAAGAATCAGATAATGATGAAAGACTGGTTAAACACATCTTTCAATTACAGAAATGCATTCAAGTACCGTAGAAAACACTAATGTTGCTCTTAATGGATGCTTTTCGGCCCATTAAAATTAAAAAATCTGAAATGTCAAACTTAAAGTTCACCACTTGCTAATGGGCGCTAATGAAGTTACGTGCAACGTAAAAGTGTTTAAAATGGCCGGTTTCATTAGGTTTGACATTTCATTAGTTAAATTTAATGGAGCATTAAAATAAAATAAAAAATGGTTTTGTGCAATGATTTAATGCTACATTAGTGTTTAATGTAGTCTTTAAAATTTAAAGATCGTTTCTGCAACTGAGTGTTAGTCTTTTCAACCTATTTTATTGTAAGGGTATATAAAAACGCAGAATAAACAAAACCATTTAATATATTAAGTTATAAATACATAACTTGGGCTATATACATGCACAATAATATAATACAATGCAGATCACAGTCTTATATTCAGTATGTTAACATGTTGGTTGATGAGAAATACATGGCGAACTGGATAAAAATCATTTAAATTTATGTCAAAATTAATAATAAGGCCCCGTACACACGGTGATGACCTATACGGCATTTTACGGTAAAAATTCAAACTCAAACCCCCTTATTACAAAACAAGGTTCATCTTCAGACCCAGGTTTAAAACATGGAGCCATTATTGAATTTCGAACTTTATTCCGACTATGGTAAAGTTCCTAAACACAAAATTGACAACTTAGTACCGAACTAAGTTTTCAGTTTTGTATAAAGAACGGTATTTCAATCACAGTTACGTTCTTATTACAAAAACTGGCTGCATGGTTTATGACATGTCAAAATTTAAATCTTGTTTTGTAATAAGGCGGAAAGCATTATTTCAAATAAACCAATTACAGGCACTTTCGAATAAGTGTCAAGGGGTCGCTCAGTCAGAAAGATGACACTAGTTGCCCATTCCAAAGCGTAGTAGGTACCTATGGAGAAGAACAGACAAGAAACTCCACGGACAGTCTTTTAAATTAAAATATTGTTAATTACAAAATATTGGTCATTTAAAGTTGGGAACAGTGGGCTGTTCATTCGGTTAAAAACAAATGCAGTATCAAACAGACATTGTAATCCCAAAATTATTTGTACACACGGCTACACATCAAGCTATACATTTCCAGTTTATGCTGACCTCTCATTGTACGGAAATCCTATACAATGCAAGATCAGCTTATACTGTAAATGCTGTGTGTGAATGTATAGCTTGATGTGTAGCCGTCTGTACATATTAAACTTTCGTACCTATTGTACTGATCCTCGCCGTATAACGGGGCCTTAACATACAATCATTCATTATTATTAAATGGAATGGAAATATTATAATAATTATGGAGAAGATATACTTAATTATTGCTGATATTTTTTTTTTACCAAATAAACATTTATTCTTGTAAAAATCTGCACCCTAATTGTGTAACACAGTATTAATTACAATCTGAATGATTTTGAAGTATATTGATAATCCATTGCTTCTTATGTTCGAACAATTTATCCGCTCAACAACGTAGATACCGCAATTAATGTTGTTGAGCGGTCAAAATTAAACCCATTGTTACTGATAACTGTGTGTGACGCATTTACTCCGCTGATCAAGTGATCATATTAGATACCGGTAAAGTCTGGTCGCCAAGCAGAAAGAATTTCGTACAATGACCCCCTCATTACTTATCTCTATCGCTGGCGCACAATTGTATTGCCGTCGCACTCGCACATTAGAAGGACCTTAAAAATAAGTAATGAAGGGTCATTGTACAAAATTCTTTCTGTTTCGCGACCGCACTTTAGTCGTCTTTAGCCAGAAAGTCTATCAAACCGAAAAAAATTGTATGTACAGACGGCTACACATCAAGCTATACATTTCCACTATAAGCTGGCCTCTCATTGTACGAAAATCCTATACAATGCGAGATCAGCCTAAACTGGATATGTATAGCTTGATGTGTAGCCGTGTGTACTGTTCATTTTACGGTATTTGATATGACACGTACTCATCAACTGTCTAGCCTTTCCCCAAATATGTTGGGTCCAGTCTATATAATCGGATGCAGCTGAATACCAGTATTTTACATGGAGCGACTGCCTATCAGGACCTCCACAACCCAGTTACTGGGTAACGAAACCCTTTGGCAACGCTAGTTGCCAGACTTTCGGGCTCCTGACCTCCATAATCCAGTAATGTAGTAACTATAGAATAAGCTCTAAGCATGTGTCATATTAGTCATTATACAACGATACAGGGCGTGTACAGTAGACCGCACGCAGAGGGTAACACTTTGACCTTGAGCTGGCATAACGTAGTATGCAGTTACGAGGGGTTATTTAGCCATCTATTGTGTAACTTTAACTTCGTGATGGTCCAGTGGTTAAGGCCTCGCCTGTTATGAACGAGGTTGTGGGTTCACATCCGGGCAAGTACCAATGTGTCTTTTTCAATTCAACATTCGACAATAATTAATTCTCTTTACACAAAGCTGATTTAAAAAAGTTAATGTGTACAACAAAAATGTCTTGTATTCGTCCTTTGTGTGCCTGATATAGGTTATTGGGAAAAACTTGTGTTACAGGTCACCAGACCAAGGTCAAGGTCAAGGTCTTTTTCAATTCATATCTACACACGGCTGTGTAGCCGTGGGTAGATATATATATGAATTGAAAAAGATATGCAGCTGGATTTAGGTATCAAGGTATACATTTCCAGTATAAGCTGATCTCGCATTGTATAGGATTTCCATACAATGAGAGGTCAGCTTATACTGGACATGTATAGCTTGATATGAAGCCGTGTGTTCTTACTGAGTTTACCTTGTAAATTACTGACATCGGTGAAGGAAAAAACATCGTGAGGAAGCCTGGACTTATAGTTAAATATAAGTCTGAAATCGTCAACGCGTCTTGGCTCAAGACGGCCTTTGTACTGTATAATCAGCCTATAATGTTCCCACAGCTGGGACACAGGCCTCCTCTCTGTGAGAGGGAGTGGGCTGTAATCCACCACGAGGGCCCAGTGCGGGTTGGTAGATGACACATGTCTTAGAATTTTTGGTTTAGGACATACCAGTTTCCTCACGATGTTTTCCTTCACCGTTTTGAGAGCAGTGGTGATGTTGAGCTCTCAAAATGAAAGGCAATAACTGTTGTGTGTTTCCTATTACCCCGCTGGTTTTATTACTAATGACGTGCGGTCTAATGTACACTTGGCGTGTTGGTCTGACGAGCAGCGGGGCGAGAACGGCCAACTATGACATGACTTGAGTCATACATTTTATCACAGTTTGAGCGATAAAACTATTAAAATGCTAGCACAAATTGACAAGACATAATTTATCATATCTTGTCACAAACGTCTTGGGCTCGCCCGTGCTCGGCCCGCTGGCTTAGCACGAGAACCGTAAAAAATCGTTTTGTCGACGGAAGAGTAGACAAAAATGACGTTTCCGTGTAGACAGTAGAACATTTTCGGTAGATAAGCGATTTATATTCTAAAGTAAATTAGAAATAGAATGCGTCACGCTATGCCTGCAGGAGGGTTACCGCGAGAACCGTAGAGTAGGATTTTCTCGACGGAAGAGTAGACAAAAATGACGTTTCCGTGTAGACAGTTAGAATATTTTCGGTAGACAAGCGCTTTCTATTCTAAAGTAGAGTAGAAATAGAACGCGTCATGCTAAAGCCTGTTGGAGGTTATCACGAGAACCACAGAGAAGAATTTTGTCGACGGAAGAGTAGACAAAAATTACGTTTCCGTGAAAACTAGACAGTTGACAGTTTTCTACTGAGAAGGGTAGACCAGCGATTTCTATTCTACAGTAGAGTAGAAATAGAAAGCGTCCTGCTAAGCCTGCAGATAATTACTTTTAAGATAAATAAAAGTTATTCGAGTTTATGACTAAATGCACATTATTAACTTTTAACAAAAAAACTTATTTATATTGCACAGTGGCGAGTCAAAAAATAAAAGATGAGCGAGAAATTCTTTCGCACTATAAATAATAGTTATAACTAAATTCCGACCTAAAATATAACAATTATGGTAGTTTAATGATAAAGAAATGTGATCATAACAGAACGATATCACGCCTGGATTCCGGTCAGGCAGAGGTGTACGCACGGCTACATCCATCCATTAGAAGATTTGTAGTACCTACTTTCACTTAAGAGGGCGTACAACGGTCCACTAGCGCCACTCCTTTAAAAAAATATTATCTCGTGACTGAGAAGGAGTTATGAATAACGGCTAGTAGGGACCCTCGGTAAGTGTGTCTCAACCAGACAAGTGTGAGTTGAACTCCCGTGGCCTTACCACGGGAGTTCAACTCACACTTGTCTGGTTTTGTTGTTTGAAGGCGCTATCTCTGGAACTACCTGCAGTCGGATTTGAAACATTCTTCCTGCATTTGATAGCCCTGGGGCCTAAAATGGACGCTTTGGCAGAATCATAATATGATCTGCGTACAATTCTTACCCCGCAATTCATCTGTTTGACAGTTTTGTATGGATTTTCGTAAAATGGTTCACAAACTATGAATTGCTTTAATGAAGTCTAATGTCAAATAGCAGTTGTCAAACAGATGAATCGCGGGATGTATGAATTGTACGCAGATCATATTATGATTCTGCCAAAGCGTCCATTTTAGGCCCCTGTTCTTAAGGTAGATTATAGGCTATTAACATCACGCTGCGACTCTTTGGAGCCGAGCAAAAATAAAAAAAATCAGAAAGAACGCTAAGCGACGTAAACGAGCGCGGGCGGGCGATGCGATGCGATGCGACACCGTGGGTCGGGGGAACAAGAAAATTCATGCGGAAAGTCGCGGGCAGAATTTACTAATGAATATACGAATGAATGATCACATTCCTTTAACTTATCTAACTAAAAAAACATAAAGCACATAAAATTAATGGAAGATCTTTCGTTCAATTGAAAAGGAACTTAGCCTAAGTTTATGACGTCATATGTCAGTAAATATTAATTATACAACACGGCTGGATGATCACGGCCGGTCTGAATATAGCATTGACCTATAAACCTATGGACTTTCCATACCTACAAATTTAACGTGACTACCTACAAAAATCGAGTACTTAAAATGGCTGCCTTGTATAGGGTTGTTACTGCGAGAGCGAGAGAGAAAGCAAGCAACCGTTTGACAGCACATGCCGAGTTTTGTACCACAAAACTTGGCATTAAACACGGCGACCGGTCACGCATAGACAGATTTTGACGTCACACAAGTCTTGCCAAATTTAGTCCTTGACAAAGATTCAGATATACCTTTTTTATATGTAGCTCTTGATGAGTTAGAAAGAAACAAAATGCTTTTTACATGACTGTGTCGATATGATAGATATTTGTATAACTATTCTTCATAGAGTAGAATATGCCCTCTCCATAGTATTCCTACCTCAATGGAATATAGTCTCTCGGATCTTTCGCGCATGTTGTCTCACTCACACGCGCCTCAGGTCACTATTTAATTCCTAAAAAAAATTACTGCGCATGGTTCGGACCGGCCATGATTAATCGGACGTATTGTTCTTTCTTTGGTAATGCACTATAGTAATATTAGACAGAGCAGCCAAATGCTTGAGCATTTTTTCATTGATAAAAGGATATTGAACCAAATTATAACTTAAATTTGTGAGGTACAGGTATACCTCTTCCTAACCCTTCGGGGAATACACACTGGGATGCCATGGCGACGTTGCCAGGTCGCACTGCCAACTAAATAATAATAATAATATTTTTTATTTCTCAACACATTGTCCAGCGATGGGCTTAAAGAAAAATATTGTGGGAGTCTGGTGCCTAAGCTAAGCCGAAGCCTGTATTTCAGGCCACTAGGCCTCCGCCCCAAGTACATAATTATGGTTTCCCGTAAACTAAAACTAGACAATAGTTTCCATTTTACTTAAAGGAAAGAATGTT
Source organism: Tiliacea aurago (assembly GCA_948098905.1). Taxonomy (NCBI): domain Eukaryota; kingdom Metazoa; phylum Arthropoda; class Insecta; order Lepidoptera; family Noctuidae; genus Tiliacea; species Tiliacea aurago. Next base: position 10,530,227 of record OX402603.1, on the reverse strand, counting down.
CGTGTGGACTGCGTGGGTGTTGTGTGTGGGTGTGTGAGGGGGTGGGTGTGTGAGTGTGTGTGTGTGTGTGAGGGTGGATGTGTGAGTGAAGAAGAAGTTGGTGCGTGTTAAACTATTTTCTGAATGCCATAGTAGTATGCTAGAGGGTAACATAGACGGAATTTAAAGTTTAAAATTAAAAGTTTAAAGTTAAAGTTAAATCTAATCTTTGTTCAAAGGCATACTATTATATCAACGACTACTTAAACGATAAGAATAGTTGGTCGCTGTGATTAACTCAAGACAATGTTCATGTTCTGTCTCCAGATATAGATTACCTACTGACAGGTTATATGAGTTCCTATATTTGTTTATTTTATTTGACTGTCTAAGTCAATTTATTTTAATTTATTAGTGACAAAATCTACTCATTACGTGTTCTTTTATGAGTTGCATTGCAATAAGTGGTTAGCTAGCGACCTCAACAAATTGATCACTTTATTCTTGCCTGAGCAACCAGCAGCAAGTTCGTCATGCTCCCTTAGATGTCACTGCTTGCGGTAGCGTCGGGGGTCGGGTTGCCTCCTTCCCTCAAATATGGCGAGGGGGGTGATGGCTGATCTTTGCGTTATGCTCGTGAACGGGTGCTGCTTGTGGTCACTGGTCGTCTTGCTGACCATGGTTTTGTTATTGTTATTAATAATTAACTTTTTTTTTATTTTACTTCGATGGTGCTAGTTTATCATTTGTGACTTCGAGTTATAGATATAGCTTTATTTAAGCGGGCACGCCCATTATGCCTGGAGGATTTTATTTAGATACGTTTTGTTTACGTTATTTGTGCTTGAGTATAATTTTAGACAGTTATTATATAAATTATATTTTTTTTTGTATAGTGGTGTGTGCTGCTGCTAGCTAACATAAGGCAAATAATTTAGTTTAATGTTTTGTGTTGCATTTTACATTTTATTGTATAGATTCAAGTTTTTAAAGGAACAGACAGCTGTGCTGCTGGGGAGTTTGTTGCGCCACTTCTTCTTCCCAGCTAAAGCACTAGGAAGTGGTGAAGGGTGGGCGTTTTTGAGGGACTGTCTCATGTAATTTTGACGTTCGAAAAGTGCTGATTCTCAGCCTAGTTTGAATAAATGACTTTTGATTTTGATAATGCGGGGACTATTTTGGGATAGAATGCCGATTTTCGGTGAAATGTATACAGCTTTATGGTGGGTGGCTCACCTGGCGTCCGCTTGGTTACTGACGGAGACTGCTCATCTCTTAACTGCCAGGGCTTATCTTTTATTGATCTTATATTTTGAATGTTTTTTTTTTACCTTTTTGTCAATTAAAGAAGCTATGTACCCAGCATTTTGGAATAAATTGACCAAAAATGAAAAAAAACATTAAGGCCCCAATAAATCGATGTAGCTTCCTTGTGAATTTGGCTGTACTTCACTTCACTGTTCCACAAATATCTTGATCCAAAAGCAATCTCTCGGTCAGTCTGGACGTCTATGCGATAAATCGGTCCCGAGTCCTGTTTAAAAGAGTGTCCTTGGAGTTTCATGCCTGTTCTTCTCCATAGAGATCTACGTTTTGGAATGGGCAAATAACTTCAGCTTTCTGACTATCTGACCGACTCTTTGACGATTCAAAAGTGCCTGTAATTGGTTTAATAGAAATAAATGCTTTGGGTTTGAGTTACGCAGCCAATCATACATTTTGTTGGCGACGAGACCTGGCTGCGCCGCCATGGCGTCCCGGAGTAGCGCTCTTAATTGAATTTGTGACCCTAAATGCGTAACACAGTTTGAATCACAATCCGAGAGTTTTGTAGTATATTAAAAATACATTGCTTCATATGTTTGAAAAATTCGTCTGCTCAACAACGTAAATAACGCAATGGATGTGGGTGAACTTTCAAAATGATACTCATTGCGATCAATATTGTCATTTTATGTGTGTTGCAGTCCGCGGGGCCTAAGCTGAGCTTTGCATTTGTGTGAGTAATTAACTAAAGTAAAACCGGTTTAAATCAAGCAAAGGACGCGTCGTGCTCTAAGCCGACGTCACACCTACATTATCTATGTGCACTCACACAAATGCAAAGCTCAGCTTAAGCCTCGCGGACGGTACGCAATTACCCCGCTGAGTTTTATTACGGTGTTTTTTCCCATAGTAATCCGATAAGAAATACTGTCCATAACTAGTTTTAAAATATAGTTTATTTTAGACGTGTAATAATATTTTTTAAAGCCAATTTACAGAAATAAATATAATTTTTCAATATTAAAATATGTATAGTGCATCACCTAAGAATCTTAAAACTAAATTACATAATATTTACAAAATTACCTAGAATCACTTGAATTAGTAACTGTCATAGTTTAGTTACTAAAATTACTTACTAAATACCTTAGTTTAGTCGACTCGAATTATTTTAATGTTGGCATTATCATATCGTTTTAATAGCATTCTCTGAAGCCGCTATTTTGGTAGAATACTTTAAAATAAAAATTAATAAAACATTGCCATTATGAAAAAGAAAGACTATGCTGAATTTTTGCGAGCACCTTTTTATATTGATGATTATTTTTAGTGGGTAAAATGAAGCGAATTGTAGTACTAATTTCACAAAAAAATAATCTTGTATCTGCCAGCACCGTAAGTCCATTAAATTTAATTCCCCATAAAAAGTAATGTATTTATTTATATCGGGAATTAAATGTAATGGACTTACGTGCAATTAGGGGTATATAATTCAAATGAAGTTCAGCGTTTAGATGTTACTCAGCGGAGTACAATAATTCCGCTACCCTTATAGCCATATTGAAGCGGGTCTGTATACCCATCAGAAATAATATTCTATTCTCCCATACCTATTTAAACAGAAAATGTGGCTTCAGTGAAATGCTAATTAGAATGAGCAGAAAGCTTAATTTTCTTCTACGAGCTAGATTTTTCAAACCCATTCAGTTAATTTCTAACATTTAGTGCCAATTTCACCCAACAAACTGAACGGAATCCACACATTTAAACCGAGTTCAACGAGATGTCAGTGCCTAGTGCTGCAATATTCGACAAGAAATGATCAAATCAAATATTTAATAAATAAAGGTACATTGTATTATAACCTAATGAGGTGTGCAAATTAATATATTAGGTACTAATCGCAACATATATAAAGAATACATTTTAAATTGATTACTTTAAAAAAATTAAATGTCAAAATAAAAATTATGACAATGACAGCTCTTGAACTCGGTTTACATTAATTGTTGATCACGTTCAGTTTCATTGGTGAAATTTGCCCTTAGTCAATTTAGCAATAACAAACCGCTCGTACAACGAAAGTTTACCTTTTAGAACTGAACTAACTTTTAGTACAGTCCGCTCGTCAATTAAATCTAATATAGTGTAAATATTCGAAAAGACTCGAGGGTAAACTCGAATTTATTTACAATAATTATTAAATCTAGCACTACAGTGACAAGACAGCCATTCAAACCATGTTTTAATTTAAATAATTTCGATTCTCGACATCTGAAAGCCCTTACAATTCTTCTTATCTCAAATTAGCACGAGCTTTATGAGAATAGCTCATACCCTGCTATAGTATTTTTATCTCACGAAGGGACGCGCGCTTTAGTTGTGGTAACCAAGTGTACAAACACGCTGTGAATGTGTGCGTGAAGATGAGTAGCGTCAGCACACGACACACACACTTCCGACTTCACCATTGTCTCGGACGGTACCGAGTAGACATGGGTAGCTCGTGAGCGATTAATAGCAAAGAGCTAGCTCTTTTCGATTGACGTCGCTCTCACTCACTCACTCGCTCGCTAAATAACTCACTAGCTCAGTTAGCTCATTCAGAATTTGACTATTGAGCGAGCCGAGCCGTCTCCTTCGACGCGCGTGCGGCTTGAGTCAAATTCTCGGCGTCCGAGTTACTGAGCTATAGAAGAGCTAGTGAGCTAGAAGAGTGATATAGCTCTTTAGAGTGAAAGGGTTAATCGCTCTTTTTCTTTTCAGTGAGCTATTTCGCCAATGGCTAGTACCGAGATCTGCCAGCCTGCACACACATTCACACCATGTTTGTACACTTGGTTACCACAACTAAAGCGCGCGTCACTTTGTGAGATAGAAATACTGTAAATACAGAGTGTGAGGGGTATGGAACAGCAGATATTTTTTGACAGCCAGGACGAACAGCTTAACGTGCTTTCCGAGGCACGGAGAGGTCTTGGGCTGATGGGTCTAGGATCATATGTATGTTATTGCTTGTTGTTATTTCGGTAAACATTTGTTAAAACTGCGCTTCTGACACCAAACGAGGCACAACTACACTGATTCGCGGATCTGTTGGCACTCAAATGAAGTTGACAGAGACGCTATTGGGAAACATTTGTGGACGTCCAAGCTAAAGGGTCCAGTAGTAGGGTATTAAATTAGGACTAGATTCGGTATCTAGAATAGTCAATTGATGATAAATATAAAAAAAATATTCAAAAACGAACACATTTTTTTTATCAGACATTTGAAGTTGAAACTCAGAAAAAGCTTGATTTGAGAAAAATCTTTTTTAAATTTGACACCTTTTTACTAAACTTTTCTCTTAAAATGTCTGGTACTTAGAAACAACAAGCGCAACGTAGCGCATCAACATCGCAACATGCGAACTACACGTCACACTGACGTCACGCAAAATCCTGCATGGCGCAGAGTTTACCGCGCGACTAGCATATATAACGTCCCGACATCAACCGTCGGGCAGTTGCCCACCAGACACAACACCCGTCTGGTCGGAGGTTCCTCCCTTTTCAATAGAGGATGAGTGAACTTTACACCCTGTTCCTCATGCCTCTAAAAAGTCATTTACTATATGAACTTGTAGATAATAGAGCATTCATTAATAATTATAATCAATTAAAATTGCGATACATGCAATTTTTTTTACCAAATTTTACAAAACTGCGTAATGTATATCTCGGAAACTAAATGCCGAGAACTGGACCCTTTTTGCTTAAACGCCCACATTTGTGCAATTGTTTTGGGGAAATGTCACTTGAAATGTCAAGATGGCGGCATTAGTTCAAATTTTGGCCGCGCGCTTCATGAACTAAATAACACACACACAAACTTCTATGTGTGTTTAGTGTCCCTTAAAATTTTAACAGCGATTATGAGGTTTGTCAGAAAATTTATTGATACAACTTGATTGGGCTTTCAGAAGCCGAGAGTTATTTTTTAATTAATTCGTTACCGAGATAATTTTCGCGTTTTTTTTTTTCATCTAGAAAATGTTCAGGGTCAAAATAACTGACTTTTAAAGTCGGTTTCATGAACTCCTATCTGTGGGTGGGGTCTTGACAAAGTGACAAAATTCTAGAATTTTCTAACGTGGGGTCCTGCTAGACCCCATGCGGAGTAATACACGGACTTGGCTTTGACTCGTGGGATAAATGCGGTTATTTTTATTGGAACTTGAATATGAAATGCTAATACTTGTACTGTGGGGTACTTGCAAACACCCAAGGTAGGTCATTACGATACCTCAGGAGGGGTAATGAGTCACTATAATTACTCTGTTGACTACAAATCAGCACTCTTATTACGTAACACCCTTTCAAACACAATCCGAAAGATTTTTTTATCATATGTTTGGAAAATTCTTCTCAACAACGTGAATATCGCAATCAAAGTTGTTAAACTGTCAAAATGTAAGGCATTACCATTGAAGTGTGTTACGCAATTACCCTGTTGGACTCCTCTATGGGGTCCTACCGTACCCCAAGTGTCACTATAATTATTCAATTGGCTACAAATCTGGAATTAAATATAAAATGCTAGTACTCATACTGTGGGGTTCTGTGTCACCTCAGATGGGGTCAGACAGTACCCCAAGTGTCACTATAAATACTCTGTTGACTACAAATCTGGACTTCAATATAAAATGCTAGTACTCATACGGTGGGGTTCTGTATCACCCCAGATGGGGTCCGACAGTACCCCAAGTGTCACTATAATTACTTTGTAGACTACAAATCTGTACTTCAATATAAAATGCTAGTACTCATACGGTGGGTTCTGTGTCACCCCAGATGGGGTCCGACAGTACCCCAAGTGTCACTATAGTTAGTCTATTGGCTAGATATTTGGACTGGTGTACAAAAGGCCGGTACTTCGCTAGCCCCACGTGGGGTAGTACTTGGTCCAGTTAAAGTCGGGCGCGAGGTACACCCTGCGGCCGTGCACGTAGCATGTGACTATGCCGCGGTATGCTGTGCGGGGCACGCCGCTCTGTGGAAGGAAAAATAACAATAATCAGAATAAATTCGTCGCAGTATCTCTCAAATCAGCACTTTCATTGTTCAAGAATCCTAACTTAATTATAAATGCGAAAGCGAGTTTGATTGTTTGCTTTCACGCTAAAAAAAACCGGTCAAGAGCGAGTCGGACTCGCGCACCGAGGGTTCCGTACGTATATAGGGTACCCTTACCCTAAAGTCGTCCATGAGTCCAAGTTTCTTGGCGGCGCGCTGGTAGCTCTTGGCGTTGCCGTACATGACGCGGACGGCTGTCTTGTCTTCGCTACTGAACACCTGTTCCGCTGTCATCTCTGGAAGGCTTTCCACTGTTTGAATTAGGTTGTCGTCGTAATGGTCCTAGAGTGGGAGAAAGATTTGTGTTAGAGCCATATTAGACTATCATAGAAATATGATCAGTTAAACAGTATGTAACAAAAACCCTGTTGTTCCTTTAAGGACGTATACATTTACCTACAAGCTCAACATTGGTGGAATTATAATTTAAAAAAATTAAGCATTGGCTAGTAGAGATGTCAACATCAAAGAATTGTGAGGTAAGAAATCAGTTAAACATTACAAATATTAATAATTAAATATTCATTTTAATTATTTTCGTTGAACAGATTTTATAAATGACATGCTTTATTAGTATTACATATGTATACAGATTCTTAAAACGTAGGTAGAAGGAACAACAGGGTTTTTATTACATATTATATACAACATTATTTTTAGTATAAGCGAAACCTGAATATAGTTTGTTCAGAATAAGGAACTGAAACGATTTCAATACTTTTTACACCATGTTATATGTTGTCCCAAAAATATTTAAGTGTGATGGAAAATGTTACCACCATTTAATTACTTACAATACAATCGCCGTACGGTTAGATACCTACTGCCAAATTATTATCAATGAGCGCAAGACGACCCTGGAGGCGCGGGGGCGGCGTTAGCATGTTTTATTTTATTGATTAAGGGATAATAAACAATTACAACATAAATAATACATTAAGTTAACAATACTTTTAGTAGCAATGTTGCAGTCCACTGCATTATCCGCAGGTAACACATATTTAAAGATCAGTGGTTGCCACTAGACGAGCATTACCACAATTAACAAATATTTTGAAATAGCTAAATAAATTACTATAATGCTAGCTATAGCTACAAAACCAAATCAGTTCAGAAACAGTTTCATTAATTTAAATTAAGCAATAAATGGGTAATAATAGATATTATTATAATTAAGCTACAATTAAGATAGAATTTTTATAATATTAGATTTAAATTTATTTTTCGAGCATGCAAATATATCAATATCAATGAAATTTGAATTATAGGATTCCAACATTCTATGAATAGGGCAGCGTAAGCCAGAGTTCGTACGACAAGAATTTAGCGCAAACAGAGTACGTGCACGAACTTGCCACGCATGAACTGACAACCCGCGGCGGCGGTGGCGGTGTTTTTGTACGGACAACCCGGTAACATAACAACCTTATAACTTTGTGTTTTTCATGATACAGTTTTGAAATTTTGAACATAGATTCTTTACATAAAAATACCAGACACGTGTTTCGCATTTCGCTTAAACTAAAACTAATATTGTATAAGTAATTTTAATGAAGAACCTAGGACGGTATAATATCTACATATGATTCAAATTGTCTATGATCATAGTTAAGGGATCCTATTTGACAGCAAGCGTACAAATATGATCATATCCTTCTAACCTCAAAAATGGTGAGAAAATGCAAGAATTTCTGGAATATCGAGACAACAAAAATATTAATAAATCTTTATGCACAATTTTTTTTTACATATGTTTAACCGTTTTTATCTTCTTTTTTAATGCAATTAATAAAATTTCACTACTAGCAACGGAAAACACGGCTAAATCGCTATCCATCTTGATTAAGTATGACGTATTTATGATCAAGTGTATTATGTAAAAGTGAAGACCAGCATCATTTTACTATGATCATAGAATTTGACAGATATGAAATTATATTTGTATGATAATATTTTTGATAGTGTAATTTTGGCCTTAGAATATAAAATTAGCAGATTGGAGTTTGCTGAAAAGTATATTGTCATAGTGTCAAGGAAATATTTTTTTTTACCATTTTATTGGCGCGGTTCAACTCAAATCAAAGCATTTATTTCAAATAAACCAATTACAGGCACTTTTGATTTGTCAAGGGGTCGGTCAGTCAGAAAGATGAAGCTAGTTGCCCATTCCAAAGCGTAGTAGGTTCCTATGGAGAAGAACGGGCAAGAAACTCCACGAACACTGTTTTAAATTAAAATATTGTTACTTACAAAATATTGCTTACGTTATTTTAAGTTGGGACACTCTTTTAAATTAACATAAGGTTGCATAATATATTGGTTGTAGTGACGCGGATGAATTCGCGGGGAGAAACTAATCGGGCGGCACGGTTGGCGCAGTTAGTTAAGCGATTGACTGCTGCGCTGCGTGTCGCGGGTTCGATTCCCGCAAGGAACAAATATTTGTATGACCTACAAGTAGTTGTTTCGGGTCTGGCTGTTTGTGTATGTGAATTTAAATGTTTGTAAACGCACCCACAATACAGGAGAAATTCCTAGTGTGGGGCAAAGTTTAAAAAAAAAAAAAAAAATGACTGCCCTCTGCCAACTTAGCGAACATGCTAAAATAACACAATAACTGACCTTGAGTAAATACGTGTGGTTCAACTTTGTAAACTCCACATACTCCATGTTTAGCTGTATGTTGCGTAGATGCATGTCGAAGAACAGCCCTTTACTGACGCCGACCTGTTGAGGAAAATTATTATAATATTTAGTAATAGACATAATATAAGATAACATCACGGCTGTATTCTCCGAAGGGTTATGCAGAAGAGCACCCATAGTACAGCCACACTTCACCAGTCATGTTTAAGGTCCACGTAATAGGGGGCGACCCTATTGCCATTAACCGGGCAAATAGACTCATCAAATTTATTTATTTTTGTTTTATCATGTGTACGTTTAAGTTTATCTCTCCCCCCCCCCCAAATTTTGGGGGAGGCCTATGTCCAGCAGTGGACGTCTTTCTGCTGAAATGATGATGACGTTTAAGTTTTGCTAGATAATGTAATTTAATTTAATTTAGAGTTAGGAACACAGATCTCCGGTCCAAGACAAAACTGACCGATGTTCTAACAAGAATAGACCAACAAAAATGGACAGGCCACATGATGCGAGACGCTAAAGGCAAGTGGAGCAAGATAGTGACAGAATGGTATCCAAGGGACTGCAAAAGAAATCGGGTAAGGCAGCCTACCCGCTGGGTGGAAGAAATAAAGCTGACAGCAGGTCCAAACTGGAGGAGAATGCCTCACGACCTTACAACCCCGGATAAGGGTTAAGCCTTTCGAAGGGGTAACCCATTCAATCGGTTACCTTTATCATGATGTAACCCATTAAAAGGGTTTTATACTAGAAACCCATTGAAAGGGTTACATGATAACCCATTGAATGGGTTTTATACTTGAAACCCAGTGAAAGGGTTACATGATAACCCTTTCAATGGGTTTTATACCTAATTGAAACCCTGTAAACAGTAAGTAACATGAAAAAATCATAATATTATGTTAATTCGATGGGCGGAGCACGCGTAGCATGTCCAAATCTATCTCTATTCTACCCAAGGACCATTTTGGTAACCATTTTAGAACAATTTGTTAATCAAAAACCCATACGGCGTTGGTAATTTTGAATGGCTTAAATTAAGCCGTTCAAAAGAGTTACCCACACCGTATAGGTTTTTATCGAAAACCCTTTCAATGGGTTACCAAAATTTAATTTAAGCCGTTCATAAGGGTTACCCATATCGTATGGGTTTTTGTTTAACCGCTAAAGCTGGGTACTGACCGACGTTACGAGGTGTAATGTAACATGTTACACGGCGAGCATTCATGCAGTCAGTACGTAGTGTTACGGGGCAACCAGTGAGCAACGAGCCGCATGATGCTCGCTTTGAGTGCTCCACCCGGCTGTCGGTTTTTTGGCGAATCCTTTGAGTGTACGCGCTTACGCGGATCAGTCAGTACGTTGCAACAAATCGTCACGAGCGCTCGCACACACGTCGTTCCTTTTATTCCGTATATAGGTATATCCGTACATTTATTTCTTGAAGTATGGAGTGGGACTGTGGGACAAAGAGAAAAAAAATAGAGAAGAACCATTGTTATGGAACCCGGCTCATCCAGAACATTAAGTATACCAAATTGTAGAAAGAAGGCGCTTGGGTTAGATTGGCGATTGTAAAGATCCCAACACAACCTCGTCGTCGGACATCTTGACTGAGACTAGCTGGCGAATATGGAGCACAATAGTTCAATCGAGCATGTTACACCGATTTAAGAACACGGCGTAACATGCTCGATACGTAACATGCTCGATACGAATGTTACATTACACCCCGTAACTTTGGTCAGTACCCAGCTTTAGAAAAACCCTATCGAAAACCCTTTCAATGGGTAACCAAAATGGTCCCTGCTCACGACAGACATCAATGGAAATTGTTAGGAGGCCTATGCCACGAGGCACACCGAAATTAGAGACATCTTTGATTTTTATTTTAACCATTATTTTAAGTGTTTAAATGGTCTGGTTTCGGAATAAAAGGCTTTATTATTATTATTCCTTTGAAAAATACACGTGTGATGGTAAATTTATAAAATATATCCAAGCATCATCATCTCGTATATCCAGATGCAGCTGAATACCTTTTAAACGAGAGCGACAAAATATGTCAAAGAAAAAAATAAAAAAGCGGCCAAGTGCGAGTCGGACTCGCCCATGAAGGGTTCCGTAGCAGCAAGTAACATAATATAAAAGTTCTTGTAGATCGCTGTAACTTTGATCATCATTACAGCAGTTTTCTTAAGTTACAAAAAAACTACTTACTAGATCTCGTTCAAACCAATTTTCGGTGGAAGTTTACATGGTAATGTACATAATATACTTTATTTTAGTTTTATCATTCTCTTATTTTAGAAGTTACAGGGGGGGGGGGACACATTTTACCACTTTGCAAGTGTCTCTCGCGCAAACTATTTAGTTTAGAAAAAAATGATATTAGAAAGAAAGAAAATACGTTTATTTGCGGTAAACATGACGCAAAAATGAACATAAACACAAAAATAAGAAAAGGTTGGCGTCACATCCACGCAAAACGGCTATCGCTCAGCATTATACTGCGACCCCATGCAAGACAGAGCTCCAGCGCTGGTTTTCAGCGACAGCCGGCGCTGACGTAATGACGTCGTACGGTGCAGCAAACAATTAATAGGGAGCTGTGCCGGTACATCATAAATAAAGAAAAATAATATAATTTATATAAGTGGTAGAATAAACTAAACAGAAATAGAAACCTCAATATCATTTTTGAAGACCTATCCATAGATACGCATGGGTTTGATGAAAAAAAAAATTGAGTTTCAGTTCTAAGTATGGCGAACCCCCAAAATGTATTGTTTTTTTTCTATTCAAACTCAAACTCAAAGCATTTATTTCAATTAAACCATTGACAGGCACTTTTGAATTGTCAAGAAGTCGGTCAGTTACAAATATGAAGCTAGTTGCCCATTCCAAATAGTAGGTTCCTATGGAGAAGAACGGGTAAGAAACTCCACGGACACTCTTTTAAATTAAAATATTGATACAAAATATTGGTTACATCATTCATATTGAAGTTAAACATGTGAGAACGATGCAATACGTCAAAAGCGTCCGTGATAAAAAGATAACAATTCAAAACTAAAATAATTAAAAATAAGCCGTGGCAGCTAAGAGATGACCAGTCCCAACTGACAGCGCCCGTTCACGAACATGACGCATGGATCAGCACCATTCAGCTCAACCATTTTGAAGGGAGCTAAATGATCCAACACACACGCCACCATCAGCGAGACATCTGAGTGAGCATGACATACTCTCAGCCGCCAGGGCACATATAAGTCAATGAAAGACATAGTTACCCGGTAAATGGTAGCTCTATTGTACATAGTACTCACACCTGTGATATGCAATTATATAATACAAAGGAGATTCGAGTTTATACAATGAAAAGATAGTCTTCCAATCTTCATCAGCTCCAACAGTATTTTCAAATGTTAATAAATTAGTTGTGGTTGCGGAGCTGGACCAGCATTGAGCCAAGCATTTCTATCAGCGATGTAATCCCCCAACCTATAATATGCCTGCTTGCATAGTGTGCGTTTTATACAAGATTTGAATTTCGTCTCATTCAGTTGAAGTATGACGGGAGGGATTTTATTATAACATTTTAAACAATACCCCATGAAAGATGAGTCTCTTTTTGCCAGTCTGAAACCTGGTTGAGCTAATAGATCCCTACTTCTAGTACTATAATTATGTCTTTCGCCTCTTTTACTAACAAGATGTAAATTTTTTCTTACGTACATGATGTTTTCATAGATATATTGACAAGGCACCGTCATGATGTTAATATCCTTAAACAGTTCCCTAAGAGAATCGTGCCTGCGGAGATTATATATGGCTCTGATGGCTCTTTTCTGCAGAATAAAAATAGACTCGATGTCTGCAGCCCGTCCCCAAAGTAAAACTACCGTAAGACATGATACTATGAAAGTAACTAAAATAGACTAGCCTCGCGGTATCTACATCAGTAAATTGACGGATTTTTCTGACAGCATATGCTGCTGAACTTAGCCGTCCTGCAAGAGATGTTAAATGAGGACCCCATTGAAGCCTAGAGTCGAGCGTGATCCCCAGAAAAACAGTTTTATCGACGAATTCTAGTTTCTCTTGATTCAATACTATCTCATAATCACTACTTTTTACATTTGGTAAAGAAAATCGTATGCACTTAGTTTTTTTTCCATTTAATACTAAATTATTGGCAGTGAACCAATTTTGGACCTGCAGTAAGGCGTTATTTACGTCGTCAAAATTTGTAGCACGTCTATTTACCTTAAAAATCAAGGAAGTATCGTCAGCAAATAACACCATTTGTGGTTGATTATTTAATAAATGGAGTAGATCATTAATATACACTAAAAAGAGGAAAGGACCCAATACCGAGCCTTGAGGAACACCCATTTTTACTTTTAAACCGAGTGAATTGATACCATTTATTTGAACTAGCTGTTGTCTATCGTTTAAATAAGATTTTACTAAACTAAGCGCAAGTTTTCCATGTCCATAATGCTCAAGTTTCGATTGCAAGGTTTCGTGATCGACGCAATCAAATGCCTTGGAAAGGTCACAAAAGATTCCTATGGCATCTTGGGCCTCTTCCCACGCGTTAAAAATGTGTCTTACTAAGGTTACACCGGCGTCGGTCGTACAACGTCCTTTGGTGAAACTATACTGTTGATCGTAAAGGATTTTATTCGAGTTGAAATGATTGAGCATTTGATTAAGCATTACCTTTTCAAACACCTTGCTGAAAACCGGCAACACGGATACGGGTCTATAATTATTTGTGTCTTTACTGTCCCCAGATTTGAAAAGTGGTATTATCTTACTGTATTTCATTTCATCCGGGAAGACTCCTTGATCCACACACAAATTAAATATTAAGGCTAAGTAAGGCGCAATAGTCTCAATTATGGAGGTACAGACTTTAATGGACATTCCCCAAAGATCTTCGGACAATTTGATCTTGATTTGCTTAAAAGCTTTTAATACTATTATTGAGTTAATATGCTTAAAGTTAAATTCAATAGAGCAGGCTGAAACCTTCGCCCTTACAGAGTCAAAAGCGAGCGAGGGCGAGGAATTTAAAGTTTCTGTAGTTTTAAGTGGAATTTTTCTATTATATGTTAAATTAGAGCATTTTATCAATAATTTAATATGTGAATATTTTACATTATGTTTATATTACATAGTGAAATTAATTTGTAAAGTTATGTCTAACGCGGATAAAAAACTGAGAATGGCGCAAAATCTACCAAGCGTATTTTTCTGAAACCTTCACCAATTTAAAAATAATTTAATTATTGATCTTTTAGTATACGCGTTTTATTAAAATACCTTTTGTTTTGTGTATAATAAATTAATAATGCGTCAAATTGAGGACAGCGCTCCTTGATGGGCGACTCCTATTCCTGGCTGAACGCACGACGCGTTGCGTGAGCTCAGTACAGAACACGAAAGCTAACCACTCAAGGTCACTCGCATACATCTGAGTCTTAAGTAAGAACCACTATTCATACGACATAGCTAGATTGAAGGCGAATAAAAAATTTAAAAATACCTTTCCAAACGAGTATGTCCTAGATATTTCAGGTCGTATGCACGCCCTGCCATCAATATTGACTGGGTTCCGAAGCCAGTCGTCGAAGAAGCTGTAACAGAGAATGACGTTCATAAGTTACAGGAAGCAAAGCAACTATACTCCATTTGAAATAAGATTAGACATTTTAATAAACCTTTTTTACAGTCCGTTCAACCGATTTTGACTTCTATTGCGTTGGTGGCATGACAAATGGATGCTGTAATAAACAGTTGGTATTGTAACCACGTTTTTGCTTTTAATGCCATCCTTATGCCTACGAAATAGAAGTCAAAATCGGTTGAAAGGACTGTAAACAAGTTTATTTAAATGTCTAATCTTATTTCAAATGGAGTATACGTACAGTATAGTGTTTGTGAGAAACTGGCCCGGCGAAGTACATAATTATAGGTATAAGTTATCTGTGGCAATTTTTATTCCCGCACACGTGTTGGAAAATAAAAAATCGAACGCGTGTGAAATACATTGCATTGTCAACCTAATCGTAGTGCGATATGAACCAGTTTTCGAGGAAGTGTATTGAAATAGTACATTTTGATACAAGTGGAGAATGTTTGTTATTGCATTCGAGGCGGAATTAACACCCGAGCCGTAGGCGAGGTTGTTATTGAGCCGAAAACTGCAATAACAAATGTCCACGTGTATCAAACGACGTTTTGCAATACACTTTAAAAGAAATAAAATAAAATTACGAAAAATATTTTGTCATGAATTGTTAGGAAACTATGATTTAATTTTCTTCTTTTTTTTCCGCGCTTTGCTTTCGCCAGGTTGAAGGAGAAGCAAAGGTCTATAGCCCATAACAGCCTAATATGAAAATTCAAATATTTTTGAGTTTAGAACACAAATAAATGTTAATTTGTTCATACACTTTTTTTTTAATTAATAATCTTGGTATTCTATAGAACATTATTTAAATATTCCAAAAATATTAACGCCGTAAAGACGCATCTTTGCTGAGATAAAAAAAAACACCTTCGAATAGAGAGACCGTCTCTGGCGCGAGACGGTGTGAACATAGGCATTGAACCATTTTGGACTAAGTATAGGTATAAGTTATCTGTGGCAATTTTTATTACCGCACACGTGTTGGAAAATAAAAAATCGCACGCGTGTGAAATACATAGCAGTGTAAACCTAATCGTAGTGCGATATGAACCAGTTTTCGAGGAAGTGTATTGAAAATGCTTTTCTCCCATCGCAACTATGTAAGTTTGCGAAGTTCTTATTTTTTGTTCGCAACCAAGTTGCGGTTAAGGAAAAAGTTTTCTTGATTCGCAACTGGTTGTGAACAAAGAATAAAAATTCTTAATTCGCAACTGGTTACGAATCCCAGTTGTGAAAACGGCCGGAGGGATAATATCGATGTCGGGTCCGATCGTAGAAATGGCCATATCGAGATCTGTCTGGCCATTTCTGCGACCAATTTGGATGTAGCGCTCGCTCGCGTTTGGTCACAGTTCTAACCTTTTTTTTTGTTCCGGTGTAAAAATCTTCAGGGATGTCCTCCGCCTTGGGGCGGAAGGAGGGGTTTTGTCAGACTCTTACTGACTAAAAACCACCCCGGTGTTCCCTTCCCACACTTGCACCGAGAATCACGGGATCTCAATATCTCAAGGCCTGGGGGGGTGAGGTGTTTGATCCCCCCCCGTAGCGTCTAAGAGGTGCGCGCGTGGAATACTACGAGCCGCCACCTCGGGTATTGCTGTGTGAGGGGCGACGGACGTCCCCGAGTCCGTCACCCCTGGACTCTGGTTCTAACCTAACCCATTTAGTCGCCCAGTGATGTGATGTAGGCAGATCACGATATGGCCATTTCTACGAACGGACCACGATATCGACATATTTTGCCGTGAATCAACCTTGCTTTGTCCCTTGAAGGGCGTGGATGGCCGGTGTAGTGTAATTACAGCTATCAAGAAATACAGGTTCCAACAAGGAGTTCTACCACAGATTACCAGATAAATAATTCCATGTACCACCGCGAACGTTCCCGGTCGACCACTTTTCGCCCTTATGCCCATAGTAATAAGGTTGAAAAGTGGTCGACCGGGAACTTTCACGATGGTACTTTCGTGCACTAACTACCTATTGGCCGCCGCCGGGTCGCACGCGACCCATTTCTCAGTGGGTTGCCGACAGCCGCGAGGCGCGTACGTACGCATAAATTTACGCGTCGGCGCGCATCTACAAAGCAAAACTCACTTTCCGCTTGTAAGGTTAGGTACATTTTCGTTCACAGCGTCTAGCGACTCGGAAGGTGTAGGCTATTATAGCAATAGGTATTGAAAATGTTGAATGGAGTGATTTATCTGGTAATCTGTGGTTCTACGACTTAAGGTTGCCACAAATAAAGTCAGTTCTATAGATCTGTGTGATGTGATCAAAATCTGTATCTTGTGGGGCTGTAACGGCCTCAAGATCAATGGCTCACGGCGCCGGCGCAGCGACGACCGGAACAAATATTTATGAAAGACGAAAATCTTCGAAAAGCATACATGCTGTTATATACATGTATGCTAAAGTATGACATGCACAAAACAATCACACTTAAGGGGCCGGCGTAGCATGCGTAGTTCTTACAAACGTAATACCAAAATAATTTGTAAATCTAACATATTCTTAAGGTAGTGTGTATTTATTTCGATTGGATTACAGAATATCTATGTTCCCAAATATATCTTTTTAAAGGACAGTGTTATAAAGACGAGATATGAAGAGTTTAAAATTTCTTTATGAGTTAGTCTTAACGCAGGGGTGGCGTTTCGTGATCATATAGTCAAGTGCTGTAAGAAGGCCTACAGAAATTTGGGGTTTATGTTGCGTACTGTTCGTGGTTTCGTAAATATTAAGGCGATTATCGCTTTATACAACATTTTGGTGAGAAGCCAATTAGAATGCAACGCAGTCATCTGGGCCCCACATGAGACTAAATAAGTCTCATGTTGGAGCGAATACAAAATAAATTTGTAAGATTTTTATATTTGAGACTATATGGAGTATATCCTTTTTACCCGCTTATGTATCCAACCTTGTTTATATTAGGCATGGTTGGATACAATGAGCTGAGAGTTAGGCGTGAGTTTGCACTTGTCTCATATTTATTTAAATTAATTAGAGGCAAGATACATAACGCCAACATATTACAGTTGGTGTGTTTGCGCGTGCCCGACAGATATGTGTGGCGGCGGCGGCCTCAGCTGTTGGCTGTACCTTGTGGCTGCACTAATCTGGTAAATGAGGCGCCCCTGACGCGGGCGCTTCGCACTCTTAACCTTGTAGCAGAGGATATCGATATTTTTGCTTGTACACGGAGAGAATTCACAAGGATAACATTGTATGTAATAAGTTTTAGAAAATAAGTGTTATTATTAAGTGGGCTATAAAAATAGTTGTAAGTGATTATATAAATAAATAAATAAGTACAAAACTTATTTTTCTCATAACTCTTGTCCATTCAAAATATATATTTGGGATCTTAGATATTCTGTATTCCAATCAGAATAAAGACACCTACACCTTAAGAATATGTTTGTTTTACAAATTATTACGGTATTACGTTTGTATGAACTACGCATCCATCACCGGCCTCTTAAGGTGAATCCACAGCTGTTCATGATAAGATTCGCGAAAGTTAGATTTGTTCCTCAATGTAATAATTTCATGAAAAAGTTATTCAATGAAACAAATCTAAAATAGTTGGATCTGTGGTACTCACGCGACTGGCCACTTGGGCGCCAGTTTGGTCCAGGTGTCCTTTCTCAGAAGCCAGCCTAGTCCTGGGAAGAAGTCAGTTCGATGTAGCAACTCTGGTCGGGACATGTCTATGACGGCCATCTTGCCGTTGTCGTTCCATGCTGATATGCACCTGGAAAGCATTCAACACGTAGGTATATCTATACTAATATTATAAACAGGTCAAATTAGATTGTTTGTAAGTTTGTATGTAGTGCTAGGGGTAATCTCTGGAATTATCAAAATTTTATTTATTCAATAACTCAGTAATAAAATATTTACATCATATAAAAACTAACCGACTTAAAATAATAATATATAATATAAACGCTAACAGACTTAACATAATACTAAAGAAAAATAAAAGTATTCTATTCTATTTCGATTTAATCCGCCCATACTTTTGTACATGTAAAAAAAAAAAAAAAAAAGAGGTGGGGGATAGAATCATAGGGCATCAAAAAATTCGTCCGCATCGCTGTCAACAGGAAAGGTGCCCAGAAGGCTGGCAGCATTGCCACGTTGTATGGCGATGCTGATTCTTTGTCCGAAAAATAGACCAGCCCTCTGGTCACGTGAAGAGTCGACCAACCGCTTGGCGATATCTTGAAAAACCAAGCGGGCACTCGGACCCCATGGCCCTAGTGTTTCAACCCCAAATTTTATTTTAATGTGCCAAATAAATCATTTAGTATTCTCCGTGTGTTCACTGATCGGTGGGATACCCCGATGTTGCGGAGGTGGATGCAGCTCCACGCTGATTTTTAATTGTTTTTTTAATCTTTGTCTGTACTAACACTAGATGATAAGAAAAATTGTTACTAACTATGGACATTTGTCTGAAAATAAAAGTATTCTATTCTATTTCGATTTAATCCGCCCTTATTTGTACCGGGTAAAACGGGGTGTATAGAAATTCAGGGGTGAATCGAGACGCAACTTTTAAATGGATTTTAACGTTAAAATAATATCTTTTGTTGCCATAAAGGACTATAATATGTTACCTGTACTATAATATAATAACGATTAAGTGTCCTTGTTGGCAACAAACTACAATAATTCAAGATTAAAATCCATTTTAAAGTTGCGTCTCGATTCACCCCGTTTTACTTAAACCTCTACAAATAACAGGCAGAATAGCTATATTGTGCGTGCAAGCAAAAAATTCAATGAATATTTATGTAAGCGGCCCGACTTGGATCTCTTTGCGACTAGTGTGACGTCAGCTAGAAGGTGCTTAAGCCTTGATTTTTTTAAATAGCCACTTAACCGTAAGTTTCTATTATTACCTCCTTAATTATTATTTTTTAATTACATTATTCTCCTTATATGTACAGACACCAGCAGGTCAAGCTACCCGAAACTGTCAAATTTTCCCAATCAACTTTGAACCTAAAGATAAAGTTGAAAATCTTTTATAGAAATTTGACAGATTGTAGTAGCTTGATGTGCTGGTCTGTACTTAAACCAGTTTTAGACAAATAACTTCTTAAACAACAATATTTATGACGTATTGCTGTTGTATGCTCATATACAATCTGGCTCTGGATGTACGACATTAAATTAAAAGGAGCAGAGTACTAGTCCATCGAAACATTTTAAAACACGAGGATTAGTAGTTTATGGTAAATTAAAAATTGCAATTTTCAAACAAAATAAATAGCAGAATCAACTGCATAAAAACTATAAAAAGTAAACACTCTATATACGAAAAGTTACTGACCTTGCGCGGCGCGTTAGGCGCGCCTTACAATGTTTACCTATTATTACGGACTCAGATCTACATCATGTTGAAAAATAACAAAATGGAAAATAATTTCCTGTGGCTAAAGTATTCATTGGATTTGATTTATTTTTTGTATACGGATAAAAAACAAGATACTCTTTACGTGGTTTATAGGAATGTCAATCGTCTGGTAACACCTTGTATAAATTTCTAATCTAATTCTACACGCGAAAACTTGTAATTGGCTTCCTGTTGACTATTGTTTCCTTTTTATTAGGTTTTTAAGCTGTAAGTCTTCCATGTTTTAATAAATAAATAAATTACCAGTCGGATTTGAAAAATATTTTTTCTTTTGATAGTCCAATTCTTGAGGGAGGTTCTATTTTACATCACACTAGGACCATTAGTAGCCGAGCAAAAAGAAAAAAAAAATCCAAATCTATACAGGGTGTTAAAGTAACTGCGTGCCATAGCTTAAGGGTAGGTTCAGTATCGATAAAGGAACCTGACGTGGAAATGTGTAATTTTTTGACAAATACGTCGTGTTATCAGTTAAACTAGTGCCCTAAGCCACAGATTACCAGATAAATCAATCCACACAACATTTTCAATACCTACTGCTATAATGGCGTACCCCTTCGCGTCGCTAGACGCTGCAAACGAAAATGTACCTAACCTTACAAGCGGAAAGTGAGTTTTGGTTTGTAGCTGCGCCGCACCGCGCGCGCCTAGCGGCTATCGGCAACCCACTGAGAAATGGGTCGCGCGCGACCCGGCGGCCGGTAGGTAGTTAGCGCGCGTAAGTACATGCAGTGATTTAATAATAAAATAATAATGCTTTATTAACAGGCAACTAAGGCCCATAGATAAAATACACAATTTTTTTTTTTATTTATCTGTTAATCTGTGCCTTAGCCACAGACTAGATAGGTTGCCTTAGCTCTGTTTTTCTTGCAAACTGTAACAATGATGGCTCAAATAAGTCATTATAAGTGTTGTAAAAAACCGAAAAATCTTTTATAAGCTTACCACAGCGTGCTATCCTTGAGTAGCAACGGATATGTGCCGAGGAAGTACTCGAAGAAATCCGGGGAGATGTCGAGGTCATCTGGAAATAATTAAATAAAACTTTACAAAATACATAAGAGATGATCATCGGTGCTTTTATACGAACAATCTTTAAGTCAACTACATCAAGAGTTACTACGCTACGTCCACGGCTGGACATAGGCCTCCCCAAAGGAGGGGTTTTCCATAATCGCCACGCATGGCAGGCGGGTTGGCGATCGCAGTATGGTGTTAAAATGCATAGAGAACGCTGCTGCTCATTCTCTAGTAAGTTCCTTAGTCGCCTTTTACGACACCCACGGGAAGAAATAGGGGAGTGCTATTCTTTACGTTCGGCACCACACAGACCGATGGATGCCTACAGTATAATAATGCATTCGGGATGTTGTTGCGACTACCTCGATTCTGTAGCGGTTCGAAAATGTTTGCTGAGACCCACATAGATGGCTTTCATGCCATAATTCGCAAAAAAAAAAAACAACTAAGAGCTGTGGCAGAGAGCTATACTTCAAATATTTGACATTTCATGCGGAGGTAGCTCAGGTAGGAAACATGATTTCTTGTCTGGTCGTCCTCTGCGAGGAGTGTGCATTATTTTATTTTATACTTACCTAATAATAACACTAGTAATAGAATATGGATAACACTAGTAATGTAATATATTATGGATCACTGTTGTCTGTAATAAAAGAATTTAAATTTAATTAAAAAAATGTGGACTCTGTCGGGCACAGCAAATGAAAGTTTCCGAGAGGCAAATCATATCAATGTAATTCTTATTTTTACCAAAGTCGCTTTATACATAATTAGCTGCTGCCTGGCTTCGCTCGCGTGGCTTTATCTAAAATAAATGTGAAGTAAGTTACTCTTTATAAGATCAGCTATCTGGCAAGGAAAGTCGGCCTATCCAACGATACCCCACACCATGGGATAGACGAGAAAAATAAATATCATCCCCACTTTACGTGCACGGGAGGTGCCTTAAAAAAAACTTTAATATTTATGTCCATACCAACTTACAGCTTCCTAGTACTAAGCGTATCTGAGCTAAGCCGGAACAGACAGACAGACGGACATAGCGAAACTATATGGGTTCCTTGTTGATGTTGACTACCGAACCCTAAAAAACAGTTATTTTGACAGACACTTCATTTTTATTTATCTGTAACAGTATACATAGATTGTAGTTTTTCTAGTTTGTTTAATAGGTCCGCTATATTCTGATGGAACAGTGCAATCAAATTCTTTGGTATTATAGAAAAAACGTATTCAGCTTAATTTATTTTTTGCGTATAAGTAATCAAATTCGATTTTATGGTAGTACATAAAGTTCCCTATATGTGGTTGTTATTATTAATGCATATGTTATCTGTTTCATGTTTAATCTCCCTATTCGGTGTATTTTAAAATTTCATGGATAGATAATGTATTTTTTTAGTGAAAGCATTTTGGTTTAGTTGAAATCTTGTTTTTGACATTTATGTAATTTTTATTTGATGAAATATATTTTATGCATATTGAAGTACTTAATCTACATATACTTATATTATAACGCTGAAGAGTTTGTTTGGTTGAACGCGCTAATCTCAGGAACCCCTGGTTCGAATTGAAAAATTATTTTTGTGTTGAATAGTCCATTCATCGAGGAAGGATTGAGGCTTTACAATATAACATCACGCTACGACCAAGAGGAGCGGAGCATCAATGAAAAATGTTGCAAAAACGGGGAAAAATCCTTTTGAGAGCTTCCGTTGCGTATGCTGCTTAAACGATTAAAGTTATGCGAAAATCATAATGACGGAATTGTTCCCCTTAAAAGTAAAAAAAAAAAATCTGCGACAGTATGTCTATCTTAAAAGGCTTCTACATACCGGGGCGACTTGTCGCGACACAAAGGCACCGCTGGTCCCGACATGCGGGGCCTTTGTGCCGTGTCGCGTCGCGCGACAAGTCGCGCTGGTATGTAGAAGCCTTTAAGGTTGACTCACTATAACCTTTTTATGGCAATGACGTATTATAAATAGACGCGTCATACACGAACATTAGTGCACTCAAAAACAACGTAAGCCATGATTACTAGCTACGTACTTGCATACAATCATACAGCGCGTGAAGATAAGGAAAGACCTATACCGTTAGCTGTTGTTAGAAAGAGATGAACATACATATTTAGTTACGTCACTAGCTGCTGCATGTTCATTGGCGCGTACGTAATAATAATAATTATTATTGTAAATGTCAGGCAATTGCCTGGCATTTACTTGCCCGGCCATTATTGAGCGCAGCAAACGCATCTAAAGGTACATCATTGTTTTATGGTAATCAAATTTGTTCTAAAATAATGCATTATTTGCGAAGGTGTTTTTATAAACATGATATTAATCCTTATCCAAATAAATACGTTATTCATCACTAGTATTTAATTTGGAACAAAATTGCCCTTGACATCTTATGATTTCAATGAATATCTTAAGAGATATCGTCGCTGTCATTTCAAAAAGTCATATGTTAATTTTTATTAAAAAAAAAACCGGTCAAGAGCGAGTCGGACTCGCGCACCGAGGGTTCCCGTACGTATATATGATGTTGATGATTTCTGAAAAACTGTGCTATTTAGAGACATCGTTTTATTTTTCCTGTAATCTTCACATACACTTCTATCACATAGAATAATTTCAGATTTTTATCTATGCAAACTTCGGAGATAAGGGGGGGAATGGTATTTTTTTTTTAATTTTTCATCAAAATTCAGAAACTAAGTTGCCCAAAACACCAAAAAAGAAAATTGAGAATGTGAAAACAGCGTTCTTTCATATGATACCCCACATGCTCTAGTAGCCCCACTTAAAATTTTTTAGACCCCAGTCAGTCCTTTTTGCAAAAAACATATTTTTTAAAATTTATTTCTTGTTTGCAAAATAGTTGGGCAAACGTCATCTAAAACTATTCTAAATTTCAAGTTGATAGCATTAGTAGTTCTTGAGATATCCAGGTGTGACAGACAGATATACTTAGTCTCACCATAAGGGTTCCTTTTTACCATTTTAAGTACGGAACCTTAAAAAATACAAAAGGACAGATTCTTACAAATATCAATGTTCTAGCTTCATTTTGTTTACTGAGATATTGATATTACATTTGGATAGACACAATAAAAATATACCTTTTCACCATTGAGATATAAGTACTAACGTACTAGAGAAGCTACGTCAAATAACTGAATTGTCCTATTCTTCGTATCGAATCTTTAGTTCGCTGCAGCGCTAAAATAATAACAATTCGTCTAAACCGTTAACTAATTTACCACAGCGCTAGATTAGCTGCGGAAGTGTATTTATTCTATATAATTTATTATTGTCGGAAGTACTAGGCGCGAAAGAGCTAGAGAGCGACTGAGTGAGGTGCGGCGCGATCGCCGCAGTTGAACGAGACAAAGTAGGAATTTACGGTGTCTTCTCTGGTACGTTAGTACTTATATCTCGATGCTTTTCACATAAATATTTTTTTAAACTATTTAAGTAGTTTTTTGTGTTTTTTTAAACAGTCTTTTTTCCTACATACGACTTTTTGGAATGATTGCGACGTTATTTATCATAGTTTAAAATAATCATATTATAAATTCGAAAGATTGTGAGGATGTATGGATGTTCGTTACTTACGCTTTCACGCAAAAATTACTGAACTGATTTAGATGAAATTTGGCACACAGGTATAGTTTATATAACCAGGATTAACAGATAGGATAGTTTTTATCTCCATTTTCCCACGGGATCGAAAGCGAAACTTATGCGAGTGAAACCGTGGGGCGCTGCTAGTTATTTTATAAAACATTTTAATCATAATAGGTAAGACACTAGAGTAAGCACTTTCCCATATGAGATTAATTTGTTCTTATGCATTGATGTATTAAATAGGAAGATATGGTACGCGCTCCTCGATGTGGCTCGCATAAATTAGGGGAAAGGACACAATCGACCTACATTACTCCCGGTTTGCGGGGAATACCCGAATCGTAGTTTGTTTGCGAGTTATTATGGGTACGTAACAGTGACAATTATTGCTATCTCGTTCCCGCTATAGCCCGCGTAATATGTCTATCTATTCGGTTGTCGAGCACATGACGCACGACATCGGGTCCATTTAATATTTACGTGACGTTAGAGAGTGGCCTATCTTCCTATTTAATACATCAATGTTCTTATGGAACAAATCTAACTAAAATTTTAATGTAAATTTTTAATTGTACCTAATAATTTTATTGACTACGTATTGCCAAAATGTTGGATTATAATGAGAGTTAGAAAAGGTGACATGCGCCCGCCATGTTGGAAAGGAATATTTTTGAAAGTGGCATAACACTTTACCTCCTTGGCCGTTCAAATAAGTTTTACCCTGCAAGGCTAGTTTTATTTTCCTTATGACTAGTATTAACTATGAGCAATTTCTAGTAGGTATGCATGTAACCGATGAATTATTTACATTAAACATGCAGCTTGTAATTTTCTTCTTATCTTTTTACTGTTTTTTAGGGTTCCGTAGCCAAATGGCATAAAACGAAACCCATATGGATTCGTCATGTCTGTCTGTCTGTCCGTCCGTATGTCACAGCCACTTTTTTCCGAAACTATAAGTACTATACTGTTGAAACTTGGTAAGTACCTAGATGTGTTCTGTGAACCGCATTAAGATTTTCACACAAATATAGAAAAAAAACCAATACATTTTGGGGGTTCCCCATACTTAAAATTGAAACTCAATTTTTTTTTTTCATCAACGTGTGGGGTATAGATACCCCACACGTTGATGAAAAAAAAAAATTGAGTTAGATAGGTCTTCAAAAATGATATTGAGGTTTCTCATTTAATTTTTTTCTAAAGGTAGAGGTAAAATGTGTCCCCCCCCCCTGTAACTTTTAAAATAAGAGAATAATAAAACTAAAAAAAATATAATAATATGATGTAAGTACAGACGCCAGCAGGTCAAGCTACCCGAAACTGTCAAATTTCCTCAATCAACCTTGAATCTTATACAAAATCTATTAAAGAAATTTGACAGATTGTAGTAGGTTGATGTGCTGGCGTCTGTACATTAACATGTAAACTTTCACCGAAAATTGGTTTGAACGAGATCTAGTAAGTAGTTTTTGTAACTTAAGAAAACTGCTGTAATGATGATCAAAGTTACAACGAACTACAAGAACTCTTATATTATGTTACTTGCTGCTACGGAACTCTTCATGGGAAATAATAAACATTTTTATAGTGCTCCATAGGACAATCGAGAGTCTAGACAAAATTAAACTGGTTGCCATTTTAATTGTATAATTATAATAATATCATTAGGGGACCCCATACAAAATATTTTTTAAACATTTTAAAAGTGTAGCGGTGGAGTTTCTTTCCCTTTCTTCTCCCTACGAAACTAACTTTTGGAAGGGGCGACTAGAATCAATTCTATTTGTTTGTAAATTTTGACGTTCAAAAGTGCCTTTTAATTTGAAATAAATATATTGACTTTGTCATAAACAGCGTGCCGCTTTAATGGCGACATTAATTTAAGACACTTACACTCAGTTGCAGAAACGATCTTTAAATTTTAAAGACTACATTAAACACTAATGTAGCATTAAATCATTGCACAAAACCATTTTTTATTTTATTTTAATGCTCCATTAAATTTAACTAATGAAATGTCAAACCTAATGAAACCGGCCATTTTAAACACTTTTACGTTGCACGTAACTTCATTAGCGCCCATTAGCAGGTGGTGAACTTTAAGTATGACATTTCAGATTTTTTAATTTTAATGGGCCGAAAAGCATCCATTAAAGAGCAACATTAGTGTTTCTACGGTACTTGAATGCATTTCTGTAATTGAAAGATGTCTTTAACCAGTCTTTCGTCATTTTCTGATTCTTATTTAGTAGATTTACCTCGCCGTCGAATCCCAGACCGAGTGAATTTATTTTTAAAACATGATGGAGAAGAGTTTCGTGTAAGGTATAGATTTTCCAAGGAGGCAGTTCTTCAAATTTGTAACCTACTTGATTAAGATTTTGAACCAGTGACGCAAAGAAATAAATCCATTAATGGCCTGACACAGCTTTAATATGTTTGAGATTTTTCGCCACTGGATATTTCCAGCAAGTATTGGGTGATTTATTAAACATAAATAAATCAACAGTTTGTCGGAAACAGGTTGGGTCGGGTTGTTTGTCAGTTTGTTTATACAAAAAGTATCCCGTGAACTAGTAAAATTAAGCCACCTCTATATTAAAATGCCAGACCGGACGGAACTACGTAGAGTTGCAGAAGGTTTTTATGAAATTGATGTATTTCCACGTATGGCAGGAGCTCTAGACTGCACACATGTTAAAATTATTAGAATAAGGGGGATGCGCTAAGGTAGCCCACGAAATTCAAACTTTATTACGTTTTTTGTAATTTGCAGGTCAGTAAAGGCTTCTACATACCAGCGCGCGACACGGCACAAAGGCCCCGCGTGTCGCGGGACGAGCGGTGCCTTTGTGTCGCGTCGCGTCGCGCGACTAGTCGCCCCGGTATGTAGAAACCTTAACACGTTGTATGTTGATCTAATTATGATTCGCGGCCATAACCAATATGGCTTTACAGAATTATAATCATTAGAATATGAATCAGAAGTATAAAATTTGCAAAAAACGTTGGTAATTTTGAATTTCGCGGGCTACCTTAGCGCATCCACCTTAAACCAGATTATTTAAACTAGATTAAACCACAGAGTACACTGAATACACATAAATCAACTACATTTACTTTATTTTATGCTAAAATTGTGGTGTACTTGTACGTACGGATAATAACAGAACGCAAATGTTCACTCTTTTCGTTCAATATGGTAATTTGTTCCTGGCAATATTGTTTAAAGTCTTCTTTAACTAAAGTGGCATTAAAAATGTCTAATGCCATCTAAAATTTGTTTGTGCAACTTCATTAAAGTAATGAATTTATTAGCGATAATGCTGCTTTATGTAATGAAGTGTTAATGGTGAGCTTTCTGCAACTGAGTGTTACACTCAGTTGCAGAAACGATCTTTAAATTTTAAAGACTACATTAAACACTAATGTAGCATTAAATCATTGCACAAAACCATTTTTTATTTTATTTTAATGCTCCATTAAATTTAACTAATGAAATGTCAAACCTAATGAAACCGGCCATTTTAAACACTTTTACGTTGCACGTAACTTCATTAGCGCCCATTAGCAGGTGGTGAACTTTAAGTTTGACATTTCAGATTTTTTAATTTTAATGGGCCGAAAAGCATCCATTAAAGAGCAACATTAGTGTTTTGTACAGTACTTGAATGCATTTCTGTAATTGAAAGATGTCTTTAACCAGTCTTTCGTCATTATCCGATTCTTATTTAATAGATTTAGGTACCTCGCCGTCGAATCCCAGACCGAGTGAATTTATTTTTAAAACATGATGGAGAAGAGTTTCGTGTAAGGTATAGAATTTCCAAGGAGGCATTTCTTCAAATTTGTAACCTACTTGATTAAGATTTAGAACCAGTGACGCAAAGAAATAAATCCATTAATGACCTTACACAGCTTTTAATATTTTTGAGATTTTTCGCCACTGGATCTTTCCAGAAAGTATTGGGTGATTTAATAAACATAAATAAATCAACAGTTTGTCGAAAACAGGTTGGGTCGGGTTATTTGTCAGTTTGTTTATCCAAAAAGTATCCCGTGAACTAGCAAAATTAAGCCACCTCTATATTAAAATGCCAGACCGGACGGAACTACGTAGAAATTGATGGATATCCACGTGTGGCAGGAGCTCTAGACTGCATACATGTTAAAATTAATATAACATAATAAGGGGGATGCGCTAAGGTAGCCCACGAAATTCAAATCTTATTACCTTTTTTGTAATTTGCAGGTCAGTAACACATTGTATGTTGATCTAATTATGATTCGCGACCATAACCAATATGGCTTTACAGAATTATAATCATTAGAATATGAATCAGAAGTACAAAATTTGCAAAAAACGTTGGTAAATTTGAATTTCGCGGGCTACCTTAGCGTATACACCTTAAACCAGATTATTTAAACTAGACTAAACCACAGAGTACACTGAATACACATAAATCAACTACATTTACTATATTTTATGCTAAAATTGTGGTGTAAGTACTTGTACGTACGGATAATATCAGAACGCAAATGTTCACTCTTTTCGTTCAATATGGTAATTTGTTCCTGGCAATATTGTTTAAAGTCTTCTTTAACTAAAGTGACATTAAAAATGTCGAATGCCATCTAAAATTTGTTTGTGCAACTTCATTAAAGTAATGAATTCATTAGCGATAATGCTGCTTTATGTAATGAAGTGTTAATGGTGAGCTTTCTGCAACTGACACTCAGTTGCAGAAAGCAAACTAATTTTAGATAGCATTAGACATTTTTAATGCCACTTTAGTTAAAGAAGACTTTAAACAATATTGCCAGGAACAAATTACCATATTGAACGAAAAGAGTGAACATTTGCGTTCTGTTATTATCCGTACGTACGTACGTAGTACACCACAATTTTAGAATAAAATAAAGTAAATGTAGTTGATTTATGTGTATTCAGTGTACTCTGTGGTTTAATGTAGTTTAAATAATCTGGTTTAAGGGGGATGCGCTAAGGTAGCCCGCGAAATTCAAATTTACCAACGTTTTTTGCAATTTTTATACTTCTGATTCATATTCTAATGATTATAATTCTGTAAAGCCATATTGGTTATGGCCGCGAATCATAATTAGATCAACATACGTGTTACTGACCTGCAAATTGCAAAAAACGTAATAAAATTTGAATTTTGCGGGCTACTTTAGCGCATCCCCCTTAATCTAATAATTTTAACATGTGTGCAGTCTAGAGCTCCGGCCACACGTGGAAATCCATCAATTTCATAAAAACCTTCTGCAACTCTACGTAGTTCCGTCCGGTCTGGCATTTTAATATAGAGGTGGCTTAATTTTGCTAGCTCACGGGATACTTTTTGTATAAACAAACTGACAAACAACCCGACCCAACCTGTTTCCGACAAACTGTTGATTTATTTATGTTTATTAAATCACCCAATACCTACTTGCTGGAAAGATCCAGTGGTGAAAAATCTCAAACATATTAAAAGCTGTGTCAGGCCATTAATGGATTTATTTCTTTGCGTCACTGGTTCTAAATCTTAATCAAATAGGTTACAAATTTGAAGAACTGCCTCCTTGGAAATTCTATACTTTACACGAAACTCTTTTCCATCATGTTTTAAAAATGAATTCACTCGGTCTGGGATTCGACGGCGAGGTAAATCTACTAAATAAGAATCAGATAATGACGAATATGGTTAAAGACATCTTTCAATTACAGAAATGCATTCAAGTACCGTAGAAAACACTAATGTTGCTCTTAATGGATGCTTTTCGGCCCATTAAAATTAAAAAATCTGAAATGTCAAACTTAAAGTTCACCACCTGCTAATGGGCGCTAATGAAGTTACGTGCAACGTAAAAGTGTTTAAAATGGCCGGTTTCATTAGGTTTGACATTTCATTAGTTAAATTTAATGGAGCATTAAAATAAAATAAAAAATGGTTTTGTGCAATGATTTAATGCTACATTAGTGTTTAATGTAGTCTTTAAAATTTAAAGATCGTTTCTGCAACTGAGTGTGAGTGTTATAAGTACGGTTTCGCGTTTTCTTTGTATGAAGACATTTTTAACTTCATTAGAGGTTATTATTTATTATCAATTTTATGAAATAGCATTTTAGAGCAATTTGTGCTTAAATAACTGTAGCGCAGATGTCATTTGCCCCGGTCACGGATCATAACATCGCATCAATGAAATTAAAACGAATAACGTGCAAAGAGTAGGCAAATTGAAAGACAGAGAGAGCTTTATTATTTAGTTTGTTTGAAAATTTAAATTTTTCTATGAACTCACGACTACCTTTGCCAGCTAGCTTTGCCAGGGTTGCGAGTTTGTCCGAAAGGGATATCGTGGCCCTGGCACACAGGCAACGGAAGGAACACGGATGGGTTTTAGTCAGTAAAAGTCTGACACGCCCTCCCGCTCAGCCCAGAGCGGGAGAAGTTATTTGATAATTTCCCACCCATCAAAAAAAAAACACATCAAGTATGCATTTAAGTATAAGCTGATCTCGCATTGTGAAGGATTTCCGTACAATGAGAGGTCAGCACCACTATATCATGATTATCCTTGAGGTAAGACAAGTCATCAATATAAATAATAAACAAGAAAGGACCAAGAATTGAGCCCTATGGGACTCCCATTGTTAAATAGATCCGGGATATCTTTTCCCATTGACGTCAACGCTCTGAATCGTATTACTCAAGTATGAAGTAAGAAGATCCAGAGTGGTGTTCCGGATCCCGTAGTGGCGGAGTTTCCTGATTAACTTTTTATGAAAAACGCAATCAAAACCCTTGGACAAATCACAAAAAATGCCCAAGGCATCGCATTTATCTTCCCATGCATTATAAATATTGTAATGACCTTTGGTCGAATGCGACACCCAATTAATTTTGAATATAAAATAAATGGTACTAAAATAACTAGGTCTACCAACATGAAGGACTTGGGTGTCACATTTGACCAGAAGCTCACTTTTCATGAACACATTTGCCAAGGAATCTTAAAAGGCTAGGGTTTGTTCTCCGGAATGCCCGTGATTTTCGCAACGAGCATGTAATAAGGCTCTTATACAGCACAATTGTCCGAACCAAGTTAGAAGCTAGTTCTTCTGTATGGAATCCGCACGAAGCAAAGTATGCACTTCTTCTAGAAAAAGTGCAAAAAGCATTCCTGCGTTTTCTTTACAGAAGAACTCTCGGGTTCTATCCCTACCTCTATCCTACCAAGTTCCTCTTAGGATGTCTGGGATATCATATGCTGGAGACCAGAAGGGCATGTGGCCAGGTAGGCGTTATGCTCAAAGTGTGGAAGGGTATGACGGATGCGCCTGACATCCATAATGAGCTGATTCGACTCTATACATCGAATAATTATCTCCGTGGCAGAAAACATCGACTGCTAGGCGTGCCTTCGTGTCGGACAGCAGCCCGTGTTGCGTCTCCCGTACCGCGCGTGCTGACCGCACTAAATAAGCTCGTGGAAGCCAACCCGGACTGCGATCTGTTCGCCAATAAATTTGCCAATTTAATGGTTATGTGCCAATTTTTTTTTTTTAACAATTGTACTTAATTGGTGTTATTAGTGTATGTGTTATGTTTGTATGTACTTTGATTTATGTAATTGGTTTTTTTTTAAGCCGTGTAAATTATATAAATAAATAAATAAAATATGTCCTAGGAGGTCAACACCATGGTACCTACTTGTTAGCTACGTTTTTTGTACTGACTGTATATATAGTTAATAGTAATTGATTAATTTGAAGTAACGACTCTGAGTACAGGAATTTGACTTTTAAAAAGATTTGTCTGTCCATTCTGTTGTGTGTGCTAACAATACTTCATGATTGGTCAACGAGGTCGTTTCGAAGCGTACGATCGAGTCTACCATTGTATGTTGACATTCAAACGAAGCCATTGAAATGGACTAAATTCTATTTGGTACATGA
The DNA here is from genome assembly GCA_948098905.1 of Tiliacea aurago. Classification (NCBI taxonomy): domain Eukaryota; kingdom Metazoa; phylum Arthropoda; class Insecta; order Lepidoptera; family Noctuidae; genus Tiliacea; species Tiliacea aurago. The sequence continues at coordinate 10,497,457 of OX402603.1, read as the reverse complement.
CCGTGTAATTTTGTCAGTCAGTAATAGGATTATTAAGGCGCTGACAAGAGGCAAATAATAAAAGTATGCTTGTCTTAAACTTGGTAGCGGAAAAAGGATATGTTATTCTTGAACATATTTCTCAGAACTTGGTTGTTACCCAAACAAGTTTAGAAAAAAAATCTCGATACAAATTAACGGTAAACTAACCCTTTACTTTGAGTTTCAATCCAAAATATCTGTATTAAATATCAACGTAGGTACGGTTGGTATTTAATTAATAACAAGAACGTCTTATTTGTATGCAGAACGTGGTTCTTTTTTATTTTCGATTACTCAACTCATTTTTGAGTAAATAAATAATTGCTTCATATTTTGCAATAAATTAAAAGCGTTGTGTCATCGCGCTTCTCTTTCTTTTCTATGCAGTCTGACAGTGACAGCGGTTTACCTGTTGTCAGCGTCTTAAGGGGGGCTTCACACGGTGCGTAATATTGCGGATGGACGCGGACCACGCGGTTTATGTATGTTTGCCTAAGGCCCGGCGCCCATTGGCGGCACGGCATGGCAAGGTATGTTTAGACGACGAATAAAAATATAACTTAATAGTATGGAAATAAAGTTGAAATTTCAATGTTAACGGTCGTAAGTACAAAAACAATACCGCGGTATGCTTAGGCATGCCGAACATTGAAATTTCAAAAGTAACTTAATAGTATGGAAATAAAGTTGAATTTCAATGTTAACGGTAGTAAGTACAAAAATAATAACGCGGTATGCTTAGGCATGTCGAACATTGAAATTTCAACTTTATGTCCATACTATTAAGTTATATTTTTATGCGTCACTTAAAAATACCTAGCCATGCCGTGCCGCCAATGGGCGCCGGGCCTTACTCGCCTACCTCTACGAAGATAAGCAGAGGTAACACGTTCCCGCTAATCAACGTAAGCGCAGGTTTCAGTACCTACTGTAAGATTGTTATGTAAATAGGTTGGCTTCGCTATTCGTTTCGGTCTACTTGTTTATTACTAGTAATTATAGGAAAATGTTTATGGGTTTTTTACTTTTGAGCGTCGAAGTTTCCGATAAGGTACGTGCCAGACTGTTTGCAAAGAACTCGGCAACAAAACGCGACATGAAGCAACCTATTGAGTGCAGCCGATCTCTTCTGCAAAAATATCAGTTACAGATCACTTTATATTTTAAAGATAGATAGATTCATTTATTTGTCTGAAATATCGTATTTTACAGATTTTATAACACACACAAATAGTTCTTCATATTCCGCCTACTAAATTCGCCATGCATTTCGCGTTTGTGGCGTTCTATAGTTTCTGCCTACCCCCATGGGAAGAGGGCGTGAGTTTATGTATGTATGTGTAAATTCGCCATGCAAATTTTGTGGCAATAATAATGATTCTAATTTAATCAATTATAACAAAATAATAGTTTCCAATGTCAAATAAAAAGTACTAAATCACGAAAGATGTTTTTTTTTAATAAGCTGGTTCCCAGTTCTCTAAACCTTCGGTATATTATTCTTAGTTTAGTTAGTTATCACGGTGAGATTTTTACCGAATATATTTACAGAAGTTACTATACTGCATTTGAAATAAGATTAGACATCTAAATAAACCTTTTTTACAGTCCGTACAACTGATTTTGACTTCTATTGGGTTGGTGGCATGACAAATGGCAGCTGTAATATACAGTTGGTATTGTAACCACGTTTTTGTTTTTAATTCCATCCTTATGCCTACAGAATAGAAGTCGAAATCGGTTGAACAGACTGTAAACAAGTTTCATGCTTGATGACATGCTCAGTATTTTTTACGGTAAGTATACGCTATTTTCCTTTTTTAGGGTTCCGTAGTAAACAAGGAACCCTTATAGTTTCGCCATGTCCGTCTGTCTCTCTGTCTGTCCGTCCGTCCGTCTGTCCCCAGCTTAGCTCAGAGACGCTAAGTCCTAGAAAGCTGTAATTTGGCATGGGTGTACATATTAATCACGCCGAGAAATTTGTAAAATAAAACCATGAAAAACATTTTTTTTTAGGGTACCTCCCTTGCACGTAAAACGGGGATGATATTTTTTTTTCTCGTCTAATACATGGTGTGGGGTGTCGTTGGATAGGCCGTTCAAAAATATTGTGGGTCTGTGAAAAACATTTTTCAATTCTGAGATCCATTTGCGTAATATTAAGCTTTAAAGTGCTATTTTTTGTTAGAGTCAAGTGTCCCCCCCCCCTGCCAGCTAAATGGTTGGTTTTGGATATGTGAAAAAATTCATGGCAGTAGTATATATAACGAAATTATAAGGAAAACTATCACAGCTAAGTAGGGTTTACTAGTTAACGAGCAATTGTCCACCAACTTAAATTTGCAGTTGAAGAATTGACCGTAACGTATAAAGATGTATGGGAGAGCATGTTTTTCAACTACAATGTTAAGTTTGTTTTTGGGATGAATTCATCCTAACTACGGAACCCTTCATTGTGCGTGGTCCGACACGTACTTGGCCGGTTTTTTTTTCTTCATGTCACAGCGTCTCAAACACATGGTTCAGTACAAACTTGTACTATACTCTGAACTTCACGCATTATTAAAATAACCTACCATAAGGTAATTATACAATAATGACGGCTTTATGTCTGAGCATCTCGAACACCTGGTTGAGCGCGAACTTGTAGGGCCCTCTGAACTCAACAGTTAAGTAGTTATAATGACCTTGACTTGAAATTTTAACTGACCTTCAACAATAATGACGCCTTCATGTCCCAGCGTCTCAAACACATGGTTGAGCGCGAACTTGTAGTGCCTGGCGATCTTGTAGTACCCTCTGAACTTGACCTTGACCCGGGGTAGCACTATTTCAGTCAGGTCTGGTTGTCGGACAACGGATATGGTGGGGTCCGAGACCGTGTACGATCTTATGACTTCGTATGTGGCGTTGTGGCCGCAATCCTGGTGGGAAAAATGAAATAAATAATTTCCAAATTATGTTATTATTTTCTTTTAAATAAGTAGTAATGTTATCATTTATCACTACAAAACCGATCATAAAGGACGTATTTTTTGCTTAGAACCAAAACAGTGCAGAAATGATACACGAATTCTCATGGTTGCACCGTTTTTCATATTCATATTAAGCAATAGGATTGCAAATCCTTGTCCACTTGCAATCCTATTGGTTAATATTTCTCCGTTTCTCCACTCCGCAGCCTCGCTCTGCTCCGATAGACAGGCAGAATTATGCACTGTTTTTTATTTTTTAAATTTACCAAGTAAAAGTGCAAACACATTTGATAATTGTAAGTTTTAAATGTTTGAGGAGAAGATGCATTAAACTTTGTTTTAACTTGAGTTTTTATTTTGAGTAGGTATATTTTATCGCGGTACGTAGATTGTCGATTGGTAGTTGAAAGAAAAGTAGATTACGCACCTTGCTAAAGTGAATTTATCTTAAATACTAACAAGACAACTAGCCAAGTCATTGAGCGCAACGTTTAACCAGCTGGTTAAATAAATAATTTGACTTTGACTTTGACATTCAGCCATCTGGTTGAATGTCAAAGTCAAAGTCAAATTATTTATTTTAAATAGGCACTTATGGAGACTATGCACCTAGAATAAAATTACTATACAACAATAAGTAAAAATAATTAAAAATGAAGCAATGACAGATAAATTAATTATGTGATAGATACATGATGCTCACATATTTACAAACATTGTAAAAAATATACGTTTTCCTAAAAAAATATAATGTCAATGTGTGAGTTAAGAGTATCCTATAGATTGTTACAAAGCTGTGCTTGTTTACAAAGTGTACTTTTAATATGAGTTTTAAATTTTCTTTCATTAATTGCAATATATCACAAGGTATTTTGATGTAACATTTAACACAGTACCCCATAAAAGATATATGTAGGTACTTTAGATACCGTAATCTGAAACATGGTTGATTTATTTTATCTTTATTTCTAGTATTGTTTATTTTATTAAAAAGATGTAGATTTTTCTTACATACCTACCTAATATTTTCATACGTGAATTGGCAAGGTACCGTCATAATATTAATTCTTTTAAATAGTTCCCTATGAGATTCTCGGCGACGTAGATTTTAAATGGCTCTGACAGCTCTCTTTTGCAAAATAAAGATGGAATCAATGTCAGAAGCCCTACCCCACAGTAAAATGCAATGTATTCTAACAGGGACCGTACAAACCCGATTAAGGGTTAAGCCTTTCGAAGGGGTACCCCATTCAATGGGTTACCTTTATCATGGTGTAACCCATTGAAAGGGTTTCATACTAGAAACCCATTGAAAGGGTTACATGATAACCTAGGGATGCAAGAAGTGCCGAAAACTATTGATATATATATCGAATATCGATATATCGAAAAAATATATTTTCGATATATCGATATAGAGGCCTGTGTCGCCTGAAATAAATGGTATTATTATTATTAAAACCGGAGGCATCCCAGGGACAGAGTTAAAATGTTTCATGTACCCCTAATTACGCCGGCACCCATACCGTTCAGTCCGCAAAACAGCAAAGCTGCTTGGCGGATAATGTTGGAGGACTTGTAGGTAATAATACCAACAAAAAATACTAGGATGGAAGACTTATGAAAGCAGTGAAAATCCTCACAAATAAGATTTTACTAAAGTGATTTGTGTTGTCACGTCAACTGTCGAAGTCATTTTGGTGAGAGGTAACTCTGTACATATTAATGGCTAATTTTCATTCGATAACTCGGGCGATATACAGCATGCGCGGACTCCCCGCAGGCGACGTAATGACTAATGAAAGTCGTAAGTCGATAACGTGGTCGGTACACACACCGTATGCGGGGAAACTCCGTAGCGGGCGTAGCGATCAATGAAATTCATAGTACGGTAAAACGCTGGCGGAGACTCACCCAATGAATATGACCAATAAAAATTAGCCTTCATAGCAACTGCCAGACGTCTCCGTATAACGATTACGGTACACGGAGAACCTGTACCGCAAGTACAGGTTCTCCGTATACCGTAATCGTTCCCTATCGACTACTGAAAACGGTTCCCCGAATACGGGCTGATAATAATGTGGCAATAGGTACCTAACCGTACGGTGATTGTATTGTAATTGTAAGTCATTAAATGGTGATAACTTTTTCCATCACACTTAAATATTTTTGGGACAAAATATAACATGGTGTAAAAATTATTGAAATCGATTCAGTTCCTTATTCTGAACAAACTATATTCTGGTTTCGCATATACTAGAAGCAAGTCAGCAAGATGGTAGGTACTCGGAATGACCAATTTTTTCCATAGGTACGGATAGTTTAAGGGACGGAGAATGACATTGGCTACTTTTTTCATCCCAAAATAGAACGGTTCCTGTGAAACTCTCCATTGGAATGAAACCCGGGGTGCAGCTAGAGGCATACAAAAACAACAGTCCTGACTCACTAATCGACGCCCAGCAAGCCCTTGAACCTAGAATGCTGAAATTTTGCTCAGACGTTCCCATTATAAGAGCAGTGGTGGCCCAGTGGTAACGGCCCCGACTTACGAGTTGTATGTCGTGGGTTGAACCCAGACAGGCGCTTTTGTGTACATAATTTCATCACCACTGCTCTCAAAACGGTGAAGGAAACAACGTGAGGAAACCAGCATTTTCTATAACCAAAAATTCGAAGACATGTGACATCTACCAACCCGCACTGGGCCCGCGTGGAAGATTTACTGCCCACTCCCTCTCTAAGAGAGGAGGCCTGTGTCCCAGCAGTGGGAACAGTAAACGCGGATTATGTGTTCCCTTTATAATGTAATAACATTGATGTATTAAATAGGAAGATAGGCCACTCTCTAACATCACGTAAATATTAAATGGACCCGAATCCGATGTCGTGCGTCATGTGCTCGACAACCGAAATAGATAGACATATTATGCGAGCTATAGCGGGAACGAGATCGCAATAATTGTCACTTTTACTTACCCATAACAACTCGCGAACAAACTACAATTCAGGTATTCCCCGCAAACCCGTAAAGTAGGTCGATTGTGTCCTTTCCCCTAATTTATGCGGTCCACATCGAGGAGCGCGTACCATATCTTCCTATTTAATACATCAATGTGTAATAAGGTCAGCTTTTTTGGAGTTCTTACAGGATAGGGGATTGGTTAGCTAGCGACCTCAACTAATTGATCACTTTATTCTTGCCTGAGCAACATCACTAGATGTCACTGCTTGCGGTAGCGTCGGGGGTCGGGTTGCCTCCTTCCCTCAAATATGGCGAGGGGGGTGATGGCTGATCTTTGCGTTATGCTCGTGAACGGGTGCTGCTTGTGGTGACTGGTCGTCTTGCTGACCATGGTTTTGTTATTGTTATTAAAATTAACTGTTTATATTTTACTTCGATGGTGCTAGTTTATCATTTGTGACTTCGAGTTAAAGGTGTAACTTTATTTAAGCGGCCACGCCCATTATGCCTGAAGGCTTTTATTTACATGCGTTTTGTTTACGTTATTTCTGCTTAGTATAGTTTTCGACGATTATTATATATATATATTTTTGTATAATGGTGTGTGCTAGCTAACATAAGGCAAATAATTTAATTTAACGTTTTGTGTTGCGTAATGCAAATTATTTTACATTGTATTTTATAGCAGACAGCTGTGCTGCAGGGGAGTTTGTTGCGCCACTTCTTCTTCCCAGCTATACACTAGGAAGTGGTGAAGGGTTGTCGTTTTGGGGGACTGTCTTATGTAATTTTTGACGTTCGAAAAGTGCTGATTCTCAGCCTAGTTTGAATAAATGACTTTTGATTTGATTTGGAATACAGGTCGAACGAAGTTGCTGACAAAGTGCTGTTATCATAGAGGAAAGACACTCACCTGACTAACTATAATTGGGAAGATCTCCTTGCTAGGTCTAAACTTGACTAAGTTGTCCAGACAACGCTTGACTGTGACCCTGTCGCATGCTATCACTAATACAGGCAGGATCGTTTGAGCGGCATCTGCAAGAACAAGATAATGTTTTTAGTAATGTTTTACTTTTGTGCCACCTGCATTTTAAGGTGATTTCTTCAATGTACTCAATACTCAATATGTGGTTGTCCAAGCAAAAAGGGTCCAGTTCTCGGCATTTATACTCCATTTGAAATAGGATTAGAAATTTAAATCAACTTTTTACAGTCCGTTCAACCGATCTTGACTTCTATCCCTCAGGAATAAGGATGGAATTAAAAGCAAAACGTGGTTACAATACCAACTGATTATTACGGCTGCCATTCTTCATGCCACCAACGCAATAGAAGTTAAAATCGGTTGAACAGACTGTAGAAAATGTTTATTTGAATGTCTATATCTTATTTCAAATGGAGTATAGTTTCCGAGATATAAGTAGTTTTGTAAAGTTGGGTGAGAAAAATGTACTTCGCGATTTTAATTGATTATTAATAAATGCTCAATTATCTACAACTTCATATCATAGTAAATGACTTTATATGATGTTTCTACGTACCAGAAATTTTAAGAGAAAAGTTTTGTGAAAACGTACCAGTGGTCGACATGTCAAATATGAAAACGCTTTTTCTCAAAATTAGTCAGTTTTAACTTCTAATGTCTGATGAAAAAAAATGTGCCAGTTTATGAATATTTTTTTTAATCCTTATTATCAATTGACTATTCCAGATACCGAATCTAGTCTTAACTCAATGCCCCAGTACTGGACCCTTTTTGCTTGGTCGCCCACATACATTAATTTATTGTATTCCACAATGTGAATTTAGGTTTTACCAAGACATGATCATTGTGGATGTCGGGCACAGTAAAATAGGATGGATAGAGGAAGACAAAACCGCGCAATAAAAAAATTCTTACGTTTGTTTGCAAACTGCAATTACGTTTTTTGCCCCTCTCCCTTGAGGTTCAGTTATTAAATGAAATGAAATGAAATCGTTTATTCTGTAAACAGGATATTAGAATCACTTTTACACGTCATATAAAAAATTAAAAAAATAATCTAGATGTAGCCGACATTTCCTATCTGACTACCCCTGAGAAAAAATGGCGAAACAAACTCAGGGGTCAAAGTCAGGGGTAAAAATGTCTGCATCATGAGAAACGCAAAAAGTTTTTAGAGATTCATTCATTTGAAAAATTGACCAACATCAGAAGTTCAATAAGTTTTTCAGGGACGAGGTAAATATTTCCCTTATTATTCATTTGAATGTTCTACATAACATTATTATGTATGGTCACTGATGGAAAAATTGAAATTGTACCGACATTATGTGATTAGTCGATTCGAAGCGTCACAAATCGAGAATAATGTCCAACGGTTTCCAGTCAAAACAATTGTTTTTTCAAGGACTGCTGTAATTCACTGATTTTGTAGAGAAGATAATATTATGAGTCTGATTATTTATGTCTATAATCCGTTTGAAATAAGATTAGACATTTAAATAGTAAAAGAGGCGAAAGACATAATTATAGTACTAGAAGTAGGGATCTATTAGCTCAACCAGGTTTCAGACTGGCAAAAGTAGACTCATCTTTCATGGGGTACTGTTTAAAATGTTATAATAAAATCCCTCCCCACATACTTCAACTGAATGAGACGAAATTCAAATCTTGTATAAAACGCACACTATGCAAGCAGGCATATTATAGGTTGGGGGATTACATCGCTGATAGAAATGCTTGGCTCAATGCTGGTCCAGCTCCACAACCACAACTAATTTATTAACATTTGAAAATACTGTTGGAGCTGATGAAGATTGGAAGACTATCTTTTCATTGTATAAACTCGAATCCCTTTGTATTATATAATTGCATATCACAGGTGTGAGTACTATGTACAATAGAGCTACCATTTACCGGGTAATTATGTCTTTCATTGACTTATATGTGCCCTGGCGGCTGAGAGTATGTCATGCTCACTCAGATGTCTAAGTCATAAGTCATTTATTCATGAACAATAAATTGTATCTGAAATTACATGGTATATAAAAAAAAAATTAAATTACATACGGAAAACACGTTAAATATCACAACAATCACAACATGCCTCAACAACAACAACATGTAAAGGAATATCGTTATAGATCTTCAACAGCATAAAGACACTTATTCAACAGGAAATGTTTAAGTTGATTTTTAAAAGAGCTTGAGTAGATAGCGCTTTTTATATCTAAAGGTAACTTATTAAATAATATAACCGATTGATATCTGGGACTGTGCTTCACAATATTCAAATTAGGCTGTACCTTGTAACGTTTAATGTCTTGTCTACGTGTGCCTTCTCTAATCTGTCGTTCTTCTGTTGTCTCATATTCATGCATATACTTGGCCATGTTACTTAGAAGTACAAATACATAAATGCTTGGCACTGTAAGTATATTCAGATTTACAAAATGTTCTCGGCAACTCTCTCTTTGCGGAATACGGACCAAGGTGCGAATTGCTCGTTTTTGTAACACAAAAGCTCCTTTGATATTATAGTCATAACTTTTTCCCCAAAACATTATGCTATATCTAATTTTTGATTCTACCAACGCGAAATATACCATCTTCAATTGCTCAATGCTAAATTCTGTTCTAAGTGGTCTTAAAGCATAACATGCGGAACATACTGATGCATTTATAGCATTTAATTCTGTTTTCCAGTTTAGCAGGTCGTCTATATGTATTCCTAAGAATGTAAGTTCGTTGACAAGGACAATTTTGTCGTCATTCAAAACAACCTCTAAATCGTCCCTATTACGGGCTGTCGTTCTAAATAATAGTATATTGGGCTTTGCAGTGTTGATTAATAATTTGTTCCTAGTGAACCATACGTGAAATGCTTGTAATGCTGCATTTACAGTCTCTGTTAATTTATCTATGTCATTTGCTGCTACTATGGCATTTGTGTCATCTGCGAAAATTACTATATTAACGTCAGGTAAAATTGTATTCATGTAATTAATTAAGTCATTAATAAATAAGATAAATAAAACAGGTCCTAATATAGATCCTTGCGGGACGCCCGTAGTCATCATTATTGTTGCTGATTTGTAAACCTTTTTGTAGCCATTTTGTATTTTGTCAATTTCTACGAACATTTTTCTGTTTTTTAGATATGAAGAGAATAATTTCAAGGCCTTACCTCTTATACCATAATGCGCCATTTTTGTAAGAAGTAATTCGTGGTCTATAGTGTCAAACGCGGAACTTAAGTCAAGAAAAATTCCGGCTACTCTCATTTTATTATTTATTTTTCCTATTACGTCATCAAGTAAAGTATAAATGGCGTCGGAAGTGCCAACACCTTTTTGATAACCGAACTGTCTTTGGTTTAACACTCTATTTACACGCAAATGAGCTAAAAGTCGTTTTTTTATAATCTTTTCAAATATTTTTGACAGGACTGGTAGCAAGGAGATAGGCCTGTAGTTTTTAGGATCAGTTCTGCTGCCTTTTTTGTAGACAGGTATTACTTTGGCTACTTTAAACTGGTCCGGGAAGATAGATTCTTCAATACATTTATTATCAAAATCACACATAGGCTCAGCTAGTATAGAGATATGTTCCTTAATTACGGATATTGGGATCTCATCATAACCACAAGAATACTTGTTCTCCATACTTTTGACTATGCTTGAAACCTCATTTGGAGTAACAGAAGCAAATGTCAATTCACTATTTTTTTCGATTGTACTATACTCTTGTAAAAATGCTGTATTTTGGTCTCTATCTACTGCCTTAGAGATACATTTGTAGTCGAACTGTTTTGCTAAAATGTCAGATATAGCTTCTGGATCCACTACAATTTGTTCATTGACTTTGAGACGAATTTCCGGTTGTATCGTTTTCTCCTTATTAGAAAATTTATCACTACTTTCCACACTTCTTTACTTATATTTTTGGAACTATTAATTTGCACCATTATTGCATGTTTTTTAGCCTTTACCACAACCTGTCTATAGAGTCTCACATACTTATTCTTATACATTAAGACACTTGAATCAAGATTATTACCATTACGTGTACATAAGAAACGTTTCATTTTACTTGATGTTCGAATTCCTTTAGTGATCCACTTTAATTGTCTAGTTTTCTTGAGGCTTATTTTATAATCTTTTTTTCTATAGCTATTTTGGAATACTTTATTTAATGTTTTGAGAAATGTATTTATACCCATGCAACTCCAATCTTTTTCAAGAATACCCTGTACAAATTGGGCACTATTTTGACTATTAAATACTCTTTTATTTGTGACAACAATTGGATACTTATTTCGCGTTAAGTTGCTTATATTATCCAGGCAAGTATCTGCAAAAATACCTCCATGGCCATCAGCCAAACCATTATGATCTACTGCACATCCCAGAATACACGATTCGGGCAAGTTGGTAATTATATTGTCAATACACGAATTACAACTGTTACGAATGAAAGTAGCAGAATCGATTTGGTGCCTGAAATTATAACACCTTAGCAAACTAAGAAATTCCATGCGCTTTTTACTGTCCACTAGTAGGTCTACATTAAAATCTCCACATATTATAGATTTCCTATTGAATAAGTAATCGAGTAACTTCTCCAATCTTTCCAAAAACATATCAAAATTTTTGTCAACAGGATTTCGATAACAACAACAAATGTACAATCCAGTGAAAACATCTTTAACACCACATATTTCAAAACATTCTACTTTATATAACTTATTTATTGCGTCGATAACTTCTGTTTGCATATCCACATGTCCTAAAATCAAACTACCTCCTCTCTTTTTTATTTTTCTGGTATTGTATGAGACTAGCTTGTAGTTATTTATATTAAAACAAATTGCTGTGTTTTCATTCAAGAAATGCTCGCTTAAACATATATAGTGTAGTTTTTTATCTAGGGTTTGTACATAAACTTCTAGTTCAGTCTTCTTGTTACTAATTCCACAAACATTCTGATGAAATATGTTTAAATTTGTATGGTCATTTGATACATTATTATTCACGAAAAAAATGCGATGTTGGTACAGACTCCACAACCTGTGCTACTGAAGAAAGCGATAAATTTGGTTGAGTCTCATCACTGCATTTATTTGTCTTAGCTTTATTAACAATTTTTTTAAAGTAATAAGGTATAGTACCAGCTTTTAAGTGACTTAATTCACTACGCTTATGACTGTATCTCATTTAAATCATTACAGTGGTTATCTGCATATTGAAACAGCTTTATGTAATTATTTAAGTCTTGGAGAAACTCGTCTCGCTCCCTTCAAAATGGTTGGGCTGAATGGTGCTGATCCATGCGTCATGTTCGTGAACGGGCGCTGTCAGTTGGGACTGGTCATCTCTTAGCTGCCACGGCTTATTTTCAATTATTTTAATTTTGAATTGTTATATTTTTATCACGGACGCTTTTGACGATGATGTTTAACTTCAATATGAATGATGTAACCAATATTTTGTATCAATATTTTAATTTAAAAGTGTCCGTGGAGTTTCTTGCCTGTTCTTCCCCATAGGAACCTACTATTTGGAATGGGCAACTAGCTTCATATTTGTAACTGACCGACTTCTTGACAATTCAAAAGTGCCTGTCAATGGTTTAATTGAAATAAATGCTTTCCGCCTTATTACAAAACAAGATTTATATTTTGACATGGCTTAAACCATGCAGCCAGTTTTTGTAGTAAGAACGTAACAGTGATTGAAATACCGTTCTTTATACAAAACTGAAAACTTAGTTCGGTACTAAGTTGTCAGTTTTGTGTTTGGGAACTTTACCATAGTCGGAATAAAGTTCGAAATTCAATAATGGCTCCATGTTTTAAACCTGGGTCTGAAGATAAACCTTGTTTTGTAATAAGGGGGTTTGAGTTTGAGTTTGAATAAACCTTTTTTGCAGTCCGTTCAATCGGTTTTGACTTCTATTGCGTTCCTGGCATGACCAATGAGTGCTGTAATAAATAGTTGGTATTTTAATTGTAACCACGTTTTAGCTTTTAATGCCATCCTTATGCCTACGGAATAGAAGTCAAAATCGGTTGAACGGACTGTAAAGAAGTTTATTTAAATGTCTAATCTTATTTCAAATGGAGTATAGATATAGTGGCGCGCTGCTAAAGAACTAAAACAAACAGGCGAACTTTGTTACGCTGGTGTGCGTGACAGCTACGTTTTACACTCGCGTCACGTCATTGCGCAATTTTTTTTCGACGAGTTCACGGGTTAGCATACGGATATCTATGGCTTTGACTGTCTCTTTAGACATATCTTAAGGTTGATGAATTACCTGACGGTATCGACAAATTAAATAGGGATCTGATAGCCATAAAAACCTGGGCTGGTAGATGCGGTGTAGCTGTAAACCCTACGAAGTGTCAGGCGATCATCATTGGCAGTCCTCGTGACATTAGCAAGTTGGATGGTACAACCTTGCCTCCGGTTCTTTTCAATGGTACGATCGTTCCTTTTGGCGCGGACGTGAAGGATCTGGGCTTGCACATTGATAGTACCCTGAACTGGCGTACTTAAGTAGCTAGGGTAAGCCAGAAGGTTACTGGAACTCTGTACCGGTTGAAGACAAAGACGCTAAAGGCTTGATCATCGACTATGGTGATGAGTGCTACTATGACCTGAATGCAGATCTCCTCGACAAACTTGACCGTCTTCTAAATAACTGCATTCGATTCGTTTTTAATCTGCTTAAATATGATCATATCTCTGTGCATTGATCGCTTCTAAAGTGGTTGCCCATACGCCAGCGCAGAGAGCAAAGGGCGCTAACCACCTTGTTTTAATTTCTTGACTCTCCCTCTTCCCCTAGTTATCTAGCCCCCCACTTTCAGTACATTTGCACCAACTATTCGTCTTCTTCAATGTCCCACTCACCGCACAGACTTCATTCACTCTGCCTTCTTCGTTCAGTCTATCTCTCTGTGGAATGCGTTTCCCCAGGAAATCAGGATGGCAACCAACCGATTATCATTTAAAGTTAAAGTTCGCGAGCACATTCGCAAGAAGCTAGCAGTATCATCACAACGGTAATGTTTTCCCATTCTTTGTCTTAATTGTTTTAATATATTTATGTATATTTATTTGTGCATAGATTTATATATATATAATTAGGTTTATATATTATATTTATAGTTTTAATAGGTATATTTATATCTTTATATAATATTTATTCCTCAATTCTCGCTATTGCACCTACCACTGTTTGTCTCTGCATCGCCCAAAGGTTGACTGGTAGAAAATGCCTATGGCATTAAGTCCGCCTCTGTACATTTCTGTACTTAAAGTATTGAATAAATAAATATCTTTGGTGTAATAGTACAGCCATTTGTGAAGGAGCACATCCAAAGAACAATACAGATTACTGACAAATGTTTGCAATGATGACTCAAAAGACCATTTCAGATACGGATCTACTTTTATATTACATATAACCAAGATTATATGGACTTTAAAAGAGACTTTGACCCCTGAGTTTGTTTCGCCATTTCTTCTCTGGGGTAGTCAATAGGAAATGCCGACTCCATCTAGCTTATTTTTTTAATATGACGTGTAATAGTGATTCCGATATCATAATTACAGAATAAACGATTTCATTTCATTTCAATAATAATAATTTGACGATAATAACATAAGTTCCTAACTAATATTATAAAGGCGAAAGTTTGTGAGTGTGTTTGTTACTTCTTCACGCTCAAACGGCTGGACCAAATTGATAAAATTTTGGATGGATGTAGCTGACACCCTGGATTAACGTATAGGCTACTTTTTATCCCGATATTCCCACGGGATCGAGACTTACGCGGGTGAAACCGCGAGGCGCAGCTAGTATAATATAAATGCGTGAGTATGTTTGTTTGTTACGTTTTCACGCTAAAACGGCTGAACGGATTTGGATGAAATTTGGCACATGGATAGACCTTGACCTGGAGAAGGACATCAGCTACTTTTCATCCTGGACCACAAACGAAGTCGCGGGAAACAACTAGTAAATAATATATTCAAGCAGAATTCAGTCGAGACTGAAAAATATGCAGATACAACAAAATATGACATATCTACAAATGATAGTACCTAGGTAATAACCATCACCTAATTTTCGTAATTAAAAACTATACTTAACAAAAAGAAACGCTATTCCATGCACATAAGGTTGAAACTCCCTTAACCAACGATTACACTGTAGGCCAACAAAACGCAGGTCATACTAGAATAATGATAAAACCGTGATATTGAGATAAAAACCTCATCTGTCCACATCTGGCAGGCATGTGGGAGATAACATATGAATTGAAACTTTTACTGATAAAAATGTTGGAAGTGTAATTGTTTTATGTAAAAACTTCTACTTCTGTAAGGACCAACGGCGGCAAGCGTAGCTTAAGACGGAGATATATGCCAGTGACCTTGAGTAGTTAGCTTGCGTGTTCTGTACTGAGCTCACACAATGCGCCGTACGTTCAGCCAGTAACAGGACTCGCCCATCAAGGAGCGCTGTCCCCAATTTGACGCATTATTAATTTATTATATACAAACTAAAAGGTATTTTAATAAAACCCGTATACTAAAAACTCAATAATTCAATTATCTTTAAGTTGGTGAAGGTTTCAGAAAAATACGCTTCGTAGATTTTGCGCCATTCTCAGTTTTTTATCCGCGTTAGACAGAACTTTAAAAATTTATTTTACTATGGATAAAAACATAATTTAAAATATTCACATATTAAGTTATTGAGAAAATGCTATAATTTATCATATATATTTTTTTCAAATCATTAACACTACTCGTTTAGACGTGATCTTCAGTATAAAAAAAAAAAAAGTCGGTTATCGTCGCCTTAACCTGTGGCCTAATTGCGTAACACACTATAAGTAGCAATCGGTTTCAGACAGTTGAACAACATTAATTGCGTTATTTACGTTGTTGAGCAGACGAATTTTTCTAACATATGAAGCAATGGATTAGCTATATACTTCAAAATCATTCCGATTCCGATTCAAACTGTGGTAAGCAATTAGGGTGCTGGTCGATCGACTCGTGCAGCAGTTATTACTTAGCCACAAGCCCCACTAACAAACAATCAATAGCATGGACTTGGAAATCCCAATTTCAATATGACAAACCAATTTACAGTCACACACACAAGTGTCAAAGCGGTGAAGGAAAACATCGTGAGGAAACCGGCATGTTGTAGAACGAAAAATTCGAAGACATTTGACATCTACCAACCCGCGCTGGGCCCGCGTGGTGGATTAGGTACGGCCCACTCCCTCTCACAGACAGGCAGCCTGCGTCCCAGCAGTGGGAACATTATAGGCTGATTATGTGATATTAAACATAACTGGAGAAATGTGGGTGTACTATATTATTTATTTTTCACTAGCTGCGCCCCGCGGTTTGACCCGCGTAAGGCTCGATCCCGTGGGAATATCGGGATTAAAAGTAGCCTATATGTTAATCCAGGGTGTCAGCTACCTCCATACAAAATTTTATCAAAATCGGTCCGGCCGTTTGAGCGTGAAGAAGTAACAAACATCCATCCATCCGTACTCACCAACTTTCGGGTTTATAATATTAGTAGGGTATAGTATTGTGCTAGTGTTAGCTAACATAATTATGGCAAATAATTTAATTTAATGTTTTGTGTTGCGTAATGCAAATTATTTTAAATTCTATTGTATAGAATCAAGGTTTCTAACTGAACAGACAGCTGTGCTGCTGGGGAGTTTCTTGTGCCACTTCTTCTTCCCAGGAAATGGTGAAGGGTGGGCGTTTTTGGGGGACTTTCATAGGTAATGTTTGACTTTCGAAAAGTGCGTATCGAAAGTTTTTTTTACATTGTTCTCACATATACAACAAGAATAATGTACCCAGGATTTTGTAATATGCCTGTTCTTCTCCATAGAGAATCTATGTTTTGGAATGGGCAAATAGCTTCAACTTTCTGACTAATTGACCGATTCTTTGACAATTCAAAAGTGCCTTTAATAGCTTTAATTGAAATAAACGATTATCTTATCTTATAAATGTTTTGTTTTTTTTTTTTTCAGTTTGAGTAATTCTTTTTTTTTTCTGCTTGATATTTTTATTTTAAGAAGCAAATAAAAAGGTTTAATTTGTGTTCCTTGTGTAGCAGGGTACTTCTTCAGTCTTCTTCTAGTAGTGTCTTCTGTTATAGTTTCGAGACTATATTTATTTTAATAATTAAGTATAATAAAAATCAAATATCTTGACTTAGCACATGAGGTTGTTGACATGTGGGACGTGAGTCTGCAATCATTAATGTCCTAATAGCAGAGAGCCTCGAATAACACCTCAAGAGGCTCTCTTATTGCGTAGCTTGGTCAAGGGCTTGATTCAGAAAGCAGTACTCCTGGACACCGCACATATGTGATGAGGTTCCTCTCTCTAGAGCCCTGAACACTGGCTTGGCTTGGACCCTGTCCCTGATGCCGATGGGCTGTTATTTCTTATATTTTTTTTAAAGTTTTTTTTAATTTTTATTATTACAAATATTTCAAAATGTAAACAATATTATGTATATTATAAAGGAAGTATAATATGAGTGTGAAAAAAAACCTGTAGAATTTACAGTAAGATGTGATTGAATATCATCATTGTATACATGAGTAGGTAAATAAAGTACTTACTTTTTGCATTTCATGATGTATTACAATAAATGATGGGTCTGTATTACACAAACTTACTCAAGACTTGCATTACGTAAAACAACACTCCTGGACTCCTAAATCAAACAACCTTGCAATTCCATGTGCGGTTTAAAGGCTTGAAACATCAAAATAATGATGAGTCAAAGAAAAAGTTTTAAGTAGCAAAACTACTTGCCACCGTACTGGCCATTGTTTCGAATTTGAATTCAGAACTATTTAAACAGTTCAACTTCTATTTAAAAAGTTCATAAGAGTCCGGGAGTGTAGTTTAAAGCCATTTGGTTGGATGAAAATAATTTAGGTTTTTAAGTACTTAATACTTGAGTCTTGAGTGAGGTTCTGCAATATCATAAGACTTACTACAATGAAGGAGGTTAAGGCTATAAAAAGAGCTGAAGATCAGCATCCTATTGTATTATTTCATGATGGAGTTCTATAATATTATTTGTTTGGACAATCTAAGAGCTACGTAGCTGTTGCATACTGTGTTTCAAATAGCTTAGAGATATTTAATCTGTATAGTTGATTCTTGAAGCAGTTCAGTGTGGGAGCAGGGGTTTTGTTTGTTTTATAATTCTAATCAAAAGCTCTTCTAAACATTCAGTTAGAGGGATTTCTTGTGAACATTCTCTTTAATTTGCTAAATTTAATAGAAAAATATTAAACTTACTCTGCAAGACCTCCAAGTCTTTAGCACTTTCTTCTTCTTCTCCCTGAATTTTTACTACTGTCCTCTTCAGTTGCTTCTTTACTCTCTCTAGAAGTTTATTGCTGTCAGCAATCTGTTCATTCATTCTTTTTTGGAGTTTTGTTATCCTATTTTCTATTTCTACGGCGGCATTGCTCGTACTAGCAGACCTTGGCACTTCTATTACAAACCCGTAAGTTATCATAAGCCATAAAAACAACACGAAACCGACCGCAATTGTTACTTTTTTAACATTGAAACGCATTTTCGATCACAATGTTTTACGAACGTATATGTGAGTAATTGAGTGTCATGAACCATTCATCGCGTCCATAGTCCCGTAAGGTATTCTCCCGCTATCCGCTGGACGCGAAAGTAAACAAGAAACATCACTAATAATAATAATCCAATCCGAAATATTCGAGTTCAAAATAGTTGCACTACGTTCACACAGCTAATCACGTCTCAAACATTGTTATAACGAAAGAAACTTTATTATACCTGTTAATTAACACTTCTACTGTAGATAAAGCGTATGAGTTGCAATTTGTTAATTGAAAAATTACGACTTTTTCCTTTTAAAAACCACAACAAACACCGTTCGGACGTGTGTACACGTCAAAAAACAAATGAAAATGACGGATTGACGGCTGACAGCTCGGTGTAACCAATGCTGGAAAGATTTTCGTACCACAAGCATAACACACGGTAGAAACTTTGGTAGAAATAAATAAATCTCATAACTAAGTAGGATTAAAAACTACACAATATTCCTATTATGTTATTATTACACAACTAGCAGTGCCAGCGACATCACTCACGTGACTGTGGAATCTAATGCCATTAAAAGTTAATCGGAACGTGAAGTCCTATCCCAACGTCGCGGTTGATGTAGAAACTAAAACTTGTTAGTAACATGTTTAGTACCTATATTTAGAGGAACGAAACAAAATATGTTGAATTCATGATCACAGTAAAAAGCGATATAGAAAAAAAATATGTTTCTTTCACTTATTTGATAACTTTCCGATTGAAGAACAAAATGTGAAACTATGCAAAACTGCGCGTTGCTGAAAAATACTGTAATCGCTTGAATATAATGTAAATATGTAATACAGTCAGTTATGGTATGGTGAATCCGTAGCTGCAGTCCGCGAAATTCAAATGTTCTTACGTTTTTTGGTATCCGCAGTTGTATTGCGATTAAAATATGATTCGCGACTTTATCAAATATGTATAAATTACATAATATATTAATCACAAATCTAACTTAGAGAGATGTATTAATGATTATAATAGTCTGTTTTTTATATTTCTATGACTACTCCGGTTATCCGGTAGCACTCGCACCACGTCATTTCTCACATAAAAGTTTGAAAGGTTTTTTGAATCGCATAGAGTTGTAAATCTATAATTTTCTAACCATGGCAATACCAAATAGGTAAGTAAGTACGTTACTAAGGTAGAACAGGGGGCCTAAAATGGACGCTTTGGCAGAATCATAATATTATGATCTGCGTACAATTCGTATCCCGCAATTCACCTGTTTGACAGCTGCTATTTGACATTAGACTTCACTAGAGCAATTTTTAATTTGTGGACCATTTTACGAAACTCCATACAAAACTGTCAAACAGATGAATTGCGGGATACGAATTGTACGCAGATCATATTATGATTCTGCCAAAGCGTCCATTATAGGCCCCCAGCTGTATTAGATCCAAACATTTTCTGAGATTAGATCTCATCATCTCGCGATCATATTTCCGAAGGTAAATGATGATTGCCGAACCGCATATTATGTTGGTAGGTATTTAGAAAGGTTGCCAGCGATTGCTGCAAAAGTACAATACTGAAAATGTTTTTTTATTTCCATATGAAACTCAGTAGATTGCAAAGACTTGCATACGTTGATTCGTGAAATTTGCCCTTAATCGTGTGTAAAAATCTGGTTCAATTGACCAAGCGATACCAACAATCCGCATTTTTTTCACTCATCTCGCAGTTTTGTTTACCGCGCGGCCATTGAAGTTTTGATGCATCTTAATTAATCGAATTTTAATACAAACAGTGAATAGATTTCAACAAAACTTATACATAAATAGTGAGTTGACCTTGAACTTTGTGCTGCAATTTAAATTATTAGTTAGGAACAGATAGTTTCGACACACGAGCTGACACGACACGGCACGGCGACACGATTGGCGCAGTGGTTAAGCGATTGACTGCTGCACTGCGTGTCGCGGGTTCGATTCCCGCACGGAACAAATATTTGTATGACCTACAAGTAGTTGTTCCGCGTCTGGCTGTTTGTGTATGTGAGTTTTAATGTTTGTAAACGCACCCACAATACAGGAGAAATTCCTAGTGTGAGGCAACGTTAAAAAAAAAATTGAAATAGTTCCTTATTTTATTCACTCGAAAAGTTAACGATTTTACAAGTTTTGAATATAAGACGGTCACGGAATTACCCAAGGTAATTTTAAAGGTGTGATACTGTTTTTAATTATTAGTAGCAAAAGCATGGAGATTTATGCATGTTTAGATTTACGAAGTTTAGCAGTTACAGATAACTTTTCTTTTTTTTTATCACGGAATTAAGTGAGCTAAGTATATTTAATTTGGGCAGATATTATGTTTTTTGTTGAAGATTATGAAGGTAGACAATCAAAACAAAAAAAAAACGAAAATACAATGTATGCATTAGCCAAGCAATTTTTATGTATGATATCTGCAGTATGAACTGACGATTAAAAATTGACTTTTATTTTAGTATTAGGTATTATGCTTTATTTTCTTATTCAATGATATAAAAATAATTACGTCTGACGCAATTTTTTTTTTTCGGGTGACCACTGAAAATCAGCGCTGTGCTGTGGGTCCCCCATAGCATAGCATCATGCTGAGTGCAAGCCTTCTTGTCACAGTCATGACGTGCAGCTTCTGGCTATTTGTTTGTTTGTGATAGTACTTAGATCTGTTTTGTGTAACCTTCGGGTATTATTACATATTATGTTTTCGTACGCACGTTTTTTCTGTGACAATTAAAATTATTTTTCTTTATTTCTTTCTTTCTTTTCTTTCAATTTCGTGACAACGTAATCAGAAAGAGGAAAGTATCATGGGCTGTCACATAATTACCAAAGAGAAATCCTACTAATCCTACTAATATTATAAACGCGAAATCCTACTAATATTATAAACGCGAAAGTTTGTAAGTATGGATGGATGGATATTTGTTACTCTTTCACGTAAAAACGGCTGGACCAATTTTTTCTTCTTTTCTACATCTTGGGCTATAAGTATGGCTTGGCCGTTTACCACTTTGTCGGTGTGGTCAATATGTATACTCATGTCAAATTACAGCTTTCTAGTACAGACGGCTACACATCAAGCTATACATTTCCAGTATAAGCTGATCTTGCATTGTTTATGATTTCCGTACAGTGCGAGATTAGCGTAAACTGGAATTGTATAGCTTGATGTGGAGCCGTGTGTACCTACTAAGAGTCTCTGAGACCGACAGACTGACGGACATGGCGAAACTATACAGAGTGTTAAAGTAACTGCGTACCATAGCTTAGGGGTAGGTTCAGTATCGATAAAGGGAACCAGGAAAAAAAAAAAAAATAAGTCTTCGTACTTTAAACGGGCTTAGGACCGTCAAATAAAATGATTTTAATTCTAAACAATTTCTATTTTAAGTTATTAGGTACTAAATTAGGTTTGGGCACGCCACAATTGTGGCGATAAGTCCCCTCTTTGAGGAGTGGCTAGAGAGGCGCCACGGCGTCCTCACCTTCCGCCTGACGCAGGTCCTCACCGGACATGGTTGTTTCGGGAGGTTCCTGTTCAGGATAAAGCGGGAGGAAACGCCCGGGTGTCACCACTGTGTGGATCGCCCGGAGGACACGGTGGAGCATACGGTGGAGGTCTGCCCGGCTTGGGTGGAGCACCGCCGTGTCCTCACGGAGGCGATCGGCGGCGGCGATCTCTCGCGTCCGGCCCTGGTTCGGGCCATGGTTCGGAGCGAGAGTGCATGGGAGGCCGTCACCTCCTTCTGCGAAGCAGTAATGCTTGCGAAGGAGGAGGCGGAACGCGTGAGGGAGAGGCAAGGTTCGCGCCCTCGCGCCCCTATTCGCCGCAGGAGACGCCCCGGGCGTCGGGAGTCGCATGCCGATTTCCGGCCACCGTAGGCGCGGGCTTGCGGACGGTGAGCGATGGGTAGTTCACCGTCCGATAAGGACCAGGCCCGGGTCGACGGCGCGTTGTATTCCACGCGCGCCTCAAAGAGTTGTCAGCAGCAACTGACGGGGTCCGTTAGGGCCAATGCCTGCCAGGGTTGCGAGTTTGTCCGAAAGGGATATCGTGGCCCTGGCACACAGGCAAATGAAGGAATACGGGTGGGTTTTAGTCAGTAAAAGTCTGACACGCCCTCCCGCTCCGCCCAGAGCGGGAGAAGTTATTTGATAATTTCCCACCCAAAAAAAAAAAAAAAAAGGTAGGTACTAAATTAGGTTGATCTTGCAATCTTTTCTTTGTTTTCATTTTTTTTTTGTTTTTTTCCTGGGTTCCTTTATCGATACTGAACCTACCCTTAAGCTATGGCACGCAGTTACCAACCTGTATAAGGGTTCTTTAAAGAATGAAATTACGGTTCTTAAAAAACTATTTGGCGTTGATTTATTGTAATAATATATATATATATGTAATATGTAATTTATGATACTCACCGTTTTTTGCATGTTGTGCGTGTGTCTGATATTATATTGTACCAAGAAGTACTTAAAAAAAAAGAAATCTGACTGACAGATAAAAAAAACACAGATAATCCAATAATTGCTGATATGTTGACTACGGAACCCTAAAATGTAATTTTATCTGTGAAATATATTAGAAAATCAACTTATTCATACTTACGAGGCATCTTATTATTTCCTGCAGCTTTTGAAGTCACTTCGAAGGTGATCACTTCGATATCATTATAATAATTTCTATCACTTTTCTTTCCGTCATTTGAATCTATTAGCAGTAGATATAATGAAAGTATACAGAACATCGCACATGATACTCGAAGTGAGCAGAAGCCGCCAGTCCATCGTTTGCAAGTATTATACCACCTCATTGGTTTTATTGAAGTGAAGACTTCCTTAGGCGCACTTTGTGCTATTTCTGAACAGTGGACGAAACTGAACCGTCACCTCGGGTTGGTGACGCTGACTCGGGTATACTCGGCTCCAGTCGGTCGTTGACGCTGAATCGGGTATACTCGGCTCCAGTCGGTCGTTGACGCTGAATAGGATATACTCGGCTCCAGTCGGTCGGTGACGCTGAATCAGGTATAGGTACTCGGCTCCAGTCGGTCGTTGACGCTGAATCGGGTATATTCGGCACCAGTCGGTCGTTGACGCTGAATCGGGTATACTCGGCTCAAGTCGGTCGGTTACGCTGAATCGGTCGGATAAACTCGGCTCCAGTCGTAAATTTGCACTTCTATCGTGTGGTTATTTAGGAGCACAAACCTTTTTTTTAACACAAGTTTTTTATACACAATGGTTCTTGCATTATCTTTTCACTCCCTATATTATGAGCACTAGAATAATAGATAAAAAATCTTTATGTAAGTAGTATTAGGCACTAGAATTCGGTTTAAAAAAAACACATTAAATTGAATAGAATTTTAAAATGAGAATAGAAAACATTTATTCTTGGTTCGAACGCCCCTTCGCTAGTTTCAATTTTCAAATTAACTATAGTTTCTTTTTCAACTCGTTTTTAAACAGTGTTTCGAGTCTGAGTCTGGGCACTTGAATGTCCCAGTCCATATCTGAAGTAGGTATGTATTATATCTGTGGTTTACGAGCTCAGTGGCGGTTGTTATCACGGTATAAGCAATAAACAAAGCAATCGAAGTGTACCTACTGCACTTCGTAACATTCTTATCGTGAACTTATTGAAGTAAGTACAGACGCCAGCACATCAACCTACTGCAATCTGTCAAATTTATTTAATATATTTTCAACTTTATCCCTACAGTATAAGGTTCAAGGTTGATTGAGGAAATTTGACAGTTTCGGGTAGCTTGACCTGCTGGCGTCTGTACATTCAACAAGAAAAATCAAAAAATCAATATAAGTAGGTCAATGATATTATATTCAACAGGATATTTTATGACATGAAATGAAATGAAATCGCTTATTCTGTAAATAGATTACATATTATATATTCTGTAAATAGAATCACTTTTACACGTCACATAATTTTTTTTTTAAATAATCTAGATGTATCCGACATTTCCATAACTGACTACCCCTGAGAAGAAATTGATCCGCCATGAACTTCTGTCACTTTCCCTGCTTAGGTACCTATTAATCCCCAAGCCATAAAAATACATATCAGGCGGTAATACTAAATTTAAAATAACTAAGCTAAATATTTCTCGCTACGGTATGTTGCCATTGCCAAATGTTTATTGATCAATGAAGATCGATTACGCGTGCCAAATTGCCAATGCGATTGTCATGAGCCCGCGTGTTGACAAAACACGCGTATTTGCTTAGTCGTAATAGATCGTCGACAGACTTATGTGATTAATTTAAATATTACGGGTTTTGTAGCTGCAATGCCTGTTGTAACTCCCACGGTTACGAGCCTGTCCGAAAGGGATATCATGGCCAGTGTTGTGTTGTCACAGGTGGTGTTTAGAAAATCGGTAGATGACATGCCAAAATAGGTAGAAATAGGTAGATTTGAAATGAAAAATTGGTAGATTTTCAGAATTTATAATTCGAGTAAATAAAAAGGTTTTCTGTTCTAAAGAGGTTTTATTCTTTTATTGGTGATGTTTGTACATATTTTTATTAATTAATTAAGTGTTCTGAACTTGGGTCTTCATTTTTGCAATAAACCTTCTACTATGCAGCAAACCCTCTAGTGTTTCAGTGCACAGTGGGTTTCTCTGCCATGTCTTCATTTTATTAAC
Source organism: Tiliacea aurago (assembly GCA_948098905.1). NCBI lineage: Eukaryota > Metazoa > Arthropoda > Insecta > Lepidoptera > Noctuidae > Tiliacea > Tiliacea aurago. The sequence continues at coordinate 10,472,127 of OX402603.1, read as the reverse complement.
AGAGGAGAACAGTCTTTCAACATTAGCACTCACAAGTGGAAATGCAAGTAAATGTCTCACAAATCCACAAAGCACATCCGAACATTTGAGACTGATCTCCTTTTTTAATAGATGCGACATGCTTCCAGAAGATTTCTGGCGCGGGGTCCGCGTCTTCTGAGAATGGGAGTGTCGTTCCTAAAATTTTTTGTCAATCGTAATATTTTGAAAAATAGTTAGATTTGAGGCCGAAGTTGGTAGATGGGTAGGTGGGAGGTGAAATAGGTAGATCTACCACAAAGTTGGTAGATGTGACAACGCTGATCGTGGCCCTGGCACACAGGCATTTGAAGGAACACGGGTGGGTTTTAGTCAGTGAAAGTCTCACACGCCCTCCCGCTCCGCCCAGAGCGGGAGAAGTTATTTGATAATTTCCCACCAAAAAAAAAAATAGTGCCTGTAGTACAGCCGGGCGAGCACGGCCTACTGTGACATGAGTTGAGTCACACATTTTATCACAGTTTGAGCGATAAAACTGTTTTGTCATAAAATGCTAGTACAAATTGACATGACATAATTTACCATGTCTTGTCACAAACGTCTTGGGCAGAGCCCGTGCTCGGCCCGCTGAGGGAGCAGTGATGGTAGTGGCCCAGTGGGAACGGCCGCGACTTACGAATTGTAGATCGTAGGTTCGAACCCTGACAGGCGTTTTACTTTGGGTAAATTATTTCATCACCACTGCTCTCAAAAACGGTGAAGGAAAACATCGTGAGGAAACCGGCATGTCCTAGAACCAAAATTTCGTAAACATGTGACATCTACAAACCCGTACCCTATTGCGTAACACAGTTTGAATCGGAATCGGAATGATTTTGAAGTTAAGTGAAGAAGCTTATCCATTGCTTCTTAAGGCGACGATAACCGACTTTAAATGATTTGATACTGAAGATCACGTCCAAACGAGTAGTGTTAATGATTTGAAAAAATATATGTTAAATTAGAGCATTTTCTCAATAATTTAATATGTGAATATTTTAGACTAAGTTTATATTACATAGTGAAATTAATTTGTAAAGTTATGTCTAACGCGGATAAAAAACTGAGAATGGCGCAAAATCTACCAAGCTTATTTTTCTCAAACCTTCACCAATTTAAAGATAGTATAATTATTGATCTTTTAGTATACGCGTTTTATTAAAATGCTTTTTGTTTTGTGTATAATAAATTAATAATGCGTCAAATTGGGGACAGCGCTCCTTGATGGGTGAGTCCTATTACTGGCTGAACGTACGACGCGTTGCGTGAGCTCAGTACAGAACACGCAAGTAAACCACTCAAGCTCACTGGCATATATCTGCGTCTTAAGATAACTACTTTTATCCCGGTATTACCTAGGTTCGCGTGGGATAATTTCCGACATCCACGCGGCCGACACCGCGCGTAAAAGCTAGCATTTAATATTTTGGTAAAAATTCGTTTTCCTTTCTTCACAATGTTTAGACATTTGCTACAGCTATTTTACGAAAGCTTGCATTCCATAGTGTGAAGTCGTTTGTCTTTTTGTGTTAAATATTTTGTGTGCCGTTAAGAGATTCCCCATAAATTCTTCGTTTCAAACAAAAACAGTATTTACGTTCCGCACAGTTCCGCGCGCGTCATAAATATTTGACAGTTAGATTTTTTCTGAAGGAAGTTAATTGCTGTTACCATAAACAAAAATTTGGATGATTTAAGTAGAATTATGCCACGCTTTTTATCGTCACAGGATGTGTGCAGCTCCATTTCAAGTAATACCTAATATATCTAATAACTTTAGAATTTGAGGAGTAACGGTGTCAACTGAATCATTCAAATGACACCACCTCACTTCCAAACAAAAAAAATCTTATGGAAAAAAGTAACTTTCCCTACGTTATGTTTTTTGTCTGCTATTCAATTTCCCTACACATTCAACTAACCTGGGGCAATTACTTTTTAGAGGCATGAGGAACAGGGTGTAAAGTTCACTCATCCTCTATAGAAAAGGGAGGATCCTCCGACCAGACGGGTGTTGTGTCTGGTGGGCAACTGCCCGACGGTTGATGTCGGGATGTTGTATATTGCTAGTCGCGCGGTAAACTCTACTTGCGCGATGCATTATTTTGCGTGACGTCAGTGTGACGCGTCGTTCGCATGTGGCGATGTTGATGCTGCTACAACTTATTCTGTGCCTGGGGGCGTAAAATGGACGCTTTCGCAGAATCATAAAGATCTGCGTACAATTCATATCCCGCAATTCATCGCTTTGTCAGTTTATGAGTTTAGTACATAACGAGTTCGTAAAATGGCCCACAAATTATGAATTGTACGCAGATCATAATATGATTCTGCCAAAGCGTCCATTTCAGGCCCACTTCTCGTGTGGTTTTGAAATGCATTAGAATTCAGATTTTGGCTACATCAGCTCTAGCCAGGGTCGAAAGCCGCACTTGTGCTCTAGCAGGTTATAGGGGGTTAGGTGGGTGTTAGTGCCACAGGACAGCACTAGGACAAGCTAATGAAGTGAAGTGCCACTAACATAGTTTTAAGCTATATTTATTAACACGAGTTTTTGTTTTATACTTTATATATGTTAGTTTGTAAGGTATATGTCTATGGGCCATTGTAGCCTGCAATAAGTGTTTTATTATTATTATTATTATAAGAGGTAAATAGATTTTTCCAGAAATCTTAAACAAACTCAAAAGGCGAAAGAAAGAAGGAGGGAGATAAGAACGTAAACAGAACAGGGAACGCTTAAACTTAAAAAGAAAGAATCGCTTGTCTATCGACAATGTTCTACTGTCTACACGGAAACGTCATTTTTGTCTACTCTTTCGTCCACAAAACGCTTCTCTACGGTTCTCGTGCTAACCCTGCTGGGTTCGATGTTTCGAACCCACGACCTACAAGGCGTAAGTCGGGGACGCCGTTACCACAGGGCAGGGCCACCACTGCTCCTAAAGAATTATTTAATTTCTCCAGATTTTAAATGTAGGTAATTGGCCTAATTCAAGGTCGCTCACTATGGAACGGGCTATGCTTGGAGTCTTTCTGAGGGATCGAATCCTGAACGAGGTGATCCGGCAGAGAACCAAAGTTGTCGACATAGCCCACAGAATAAGCAAGCTGAAGTGGCAATGGGCCGGCCTTCTTAGCCGTAGAACCGATGACCGTGGGGGTAGACGTTTTCTTGAGTGGAGACCGCGAATCGGCAAACGTAAGGTACGACGCCCTTAGGCTAGGTGGAGCGATGATCTTCGCAGGGTGGCTGGTGGCAGCTGGATGAGAGTTGCCGAGGATCGAGCTGAATGGCGTGCAATTGGAGAGGCCTATGTCCAGCAGTGGATTGCTATGTGCTGATGATGATGATGAATTGGCCTAAGTAAGACTTATTTGATTATTTGTAAAGGTATGTAGGTACACTATCGTCAGATTGCAACATAATTACAATTTCTAATCACAATTCCAAAATACCTATACTCGTATTAACTATACATACAAGTGGCAGAAGAAGTTCTCCTCCACCGTTAAACTGTGACCAAATCCAGATCAATTAAAAACAATACCCTTACCAATTACTCTAAACATTTTAGAAATAAACTAATTAAGCGGTAAGCGGTAACCACGCTCATCCGTACACGTGTTTATTGATGGACGACGTCGGCTCCCGCGCATCGTAGGAAAAATATGGTTCAGAAGTCCCAATCCTAAAGGAACTTACACTCTGGCAGATTAAAATCGAACAATCGAAGACTAGCGCGCTACTTATTGATTTTGTAGATTAAAAGAAAGGACAAAGAAAAAAAAGTATTCATTGGAAGTTTGGGACTTGCACAGGAAGATCTCAAAATCAAAAATCAAAAGTCTTTTATTCAAACTAGGCTGAGAATCAGCACTTTTCGAACGTCCAAAATTACATGAGACAGTACCCAAACGCCCACCCTTCACCACTTCCTAGTACTTTAGCTGGGAAGAAGAAGTGGCGCAGCAAACTCCCCAGCAGCACAGCTGTCTGTTCACATATAAAACTTGAATAAAATGTAAAATTATTTTCATTACGCAACACAAAACATTAAATTAAATTATTTGCCTTATGTTAGCTAGCACACAGCACACAAATATACAAACATAAAAAAAAACAAAAGTACATTTAAAAAAAGTCCTGTACCAGGCCAAACGGCTCATATATCAGTAAGATGCTACGACATTTAAAAATAAGTGTCGCCATTACTTAAACATACTAATATTTCGTGAAGCGTTAAGCCGCGTCTGCTGCGCCATGTTTACGTGTTTTTATCAGTATAGAAACATGTTGTACTACACGATTTGGGGGCGTGGCCTAAATCAAAATCATAAACATAGCCTAAACATGTTTGCCGCGATGAACGGATAACATCACCCGCGTTCGCCTGCGGGGGTTTTCGTGTTTAGTGCTCTCCAGACGACGACGCTTCGTAACATTTTTAGGGTTCCGTAGTAAACAAGGAACCCTTATAGTTTCGCCATGTCCGTCTGTCTGTCTGTCTGTCTGTCTGTCTATCTGTCTGTCTGTCTGTCTGTCTGTCCGTCCGTCCGTCTGTCCCCAGCTTAGCTCAGAGACGCTTAGTCCTAGAAAGCTGTAATTTGGCATGGGTATACATATTAATCATGCCAAAAAAATGGTAAAATGAAATTATGAAAAACATTTTTTTTTAGGGTACCTCCCTTACACGTGAAATGGGGATGATATTTTTTTTTCTCGTCTATTTCATAGTGTGGGGTATCGTTGGATAGGCCGTTCAAAAATATTGAGGGTTTGTCAAAACCATTTTTCAATTAAGGGATCCGTTTGCGTAATATTAAGCTTTAAAGTGCTATTTTTTGTTAGAGTCAAGTGTCCCCCCCCCCTGCCGGCTAAATGGTTGGTTTTGGATATGTGAAAAAATTCATGGCAATAGTATATATAACGAAATTAAAAGGAAAACTATCACAGCTAAGTAGGCTTCACAAGTTAACGAGTAATAGTCGACCAACTTAAATTTACAGTTGGAGAATTGACCGTAACGTATATCGATGTATGGGAGAGCATGTTTTTCAACTACAATGTTAAGTTTGTTTTTGGGATAAATTCATCCCAACTACGGAACCCTTCATTGTGCGTGGTCCGACATGCACTTGGCCGGTTTTTTTAAAGTTTGTGTAATTAATGACGGAGTGGAATAATGAAAATACTTTGTTTTTTATACAACTTATTTATGAAAGACCAGTGTTAAGGGATGCTACATTTTTTTTTTATTTTAAACGTTGCCCCACACTAGGAATTTCTCTTGTATCGTGGGTGCGTTTACAAACATTTAAACTCACATACACAAACAGCCAGACCCGGAACCACTACTTGTAGGTCATACAAATATTTGTTCCGTGCGGGAGTCGAACCCACGACACGTAACGCAGCAGTCAATCGCTTAACCACTGCGCCAACCGTGCCGTCGGTTACATCAATAGACTAAAATAAATATAAAAGGGAAGATGCCTTTTTGGAGATATCAAAAACGATTGGAATTACAAAAACCGGCCAACTGCGTATCGAACCACGCACAATGAAGGGTTCCGTAGTTAGGATGAATATATCCCAAAATGAAACTTAAAGTTGTAGTTGCAAAACATCCTATATCAATATAAGTACGTCACGGTCAATTCTCCAACCGCAAATGTAAGTTGGTCGACTATTAATCGTTAACTTGTAACGCCTACTTAGCTGTGATAGTTTTCTTTTTAGTTTCGTTATAAACTACTACCGTGATTTTATTTTACCGCTTTGTCAGCGTGATTAATTTGTACACACGGCTACATATCAAGCTATACATTTTCAGTATAAGCTGATCTTGAAATGTATAGCTTGATATGTAGCCGTGTGTATACATACCATGCCGAATTATAGCTTTCTAGTACTAAGAGCCTCTGAGCTAAGCTGGAGACAGACAGACGGACATGGCGCAACTATAAGTATTCATTTTTTTTTAGGGAATTTGTGTTCAATTTTCAACTCTTGATAAATTTTATATTGAACGAACGTGGTCGCAGGTACGGCAGAACACGGAATCTATAATTTATATTATTTATTTGTAAAGCTAAGTTTACTATTGCTAGAACAGCAGACGTCTTCCTCGTCGGAACTCATTGTTGAAAAGAGATTTTCGTACAAAAACATAACTTCAAACAAAAAACACTCAAAAGTCGCAGCGGACAGGCTGGACAAAGCTGAGATGCATAGAACATGTTCCGAAACATGTACGCATACACGCAAATATGGCGCAGCAGACCCGGCTTTATTACAATGACATAACCCATAACATCATGCCTTGTTTTCCCGATGGGTTAGGCAGAGGTATTGACGTATTAAATAGGAAGATAGGCCACTCTCTAACATCACGTAAATATTAAATGGACCCGATGTCGTGCGTCATGTGCTCGACAACCGAAATAGAGAGACATATTACGCGGGCTTTAGCGGGAACGAGACAGCAATAATTGTCACTGTTACGTACCCATAACAACTCGGAAACAAACTACGATTCGGGTATTCCCCGCAAACCGAGAGTAGATTACCGGTAGAGGTCGATTGTGTTCTTTCCCCTAATTTATGCGGTCCACGTCGAGGAGTGCGTACCATATCTTCCTATTTAATACATCAATGGGCAGAGGTGTACCCTTAGTATCTACACCCATATTTATGAAGTCCCATGTAATAGGGGTCGAGCCTATTGCCATCAACCGTGCACAAATTCCAGACTCAGGGCTGCTACCGAGAAATTCCAGATGGAAAAGCCCCATATCTCTTTGCCTGGCCACATAATTACGACGAATAAAACTTCTGTCACTTTTTTGTTGTGCATCAGCTATCCTGCGCGAGCGCATACTGTAGCAATTTAGATCATTTAGATGTAGGGATCGCATACCACAGTCAAATATGCGGAAACGCAACAGTGTGGAGTTGTTGAAAATTAATTCACGGTTTAGAGTGCTGTAAGCGGGATAGGAAAACCGTCCCGCATAAAAATATAATATTTCGTACATTAATTCGACATAGGTACAGAAAATTTAAGAACTACCTAAGTGCTCATCTGCAGCAGCAGTTCCGTTGGACTTAAAGAATAGCACCATCGTACTTCTTCCCGTGGGTGTCGTAAAAGACGACTAAGGGACTTACTAGAGAATGGGCAGAATAGAATAGAATACACTTTATTATGTACACACACCTTAAAAGTCAGCAGCAGCGTTCGCTATGCATTTTAACACCATACTGCGATCGCCGATCGCCAACCCGCCTGCCAAGCGTGGCGATTATGGCAACCCCCCCCCCCCCGTTTAGGGGATGCCTATGTCCAGCAGTAATGTCTTTTGGCTGAAATGTTGATGATGATGAGGTGCTCAGCAGCCATTCTATGACCACAACTATGTGTATGGACAAACACTAACATATAAATATGTCTAGATACAGTTAAATTAAAGCAGTGAACTCGTCGAAAAAAATTTCGTCCAACTGTTGGGCGCAAAATGCACGCACATGATGAGAATAACAAAATGACGTGTCGCGAGTGTAAGACGTAGCTGTCACGCAGACCAGCATAACAAAGTTAGCCGATTTATTTTAGTTCTTTTGCAGCGAGACACTGTCTAGATAGGTACCTATATAAATATATAATCAAAGAACAAACATTTATCTAGGTATCAGATACGATCAAACGAAGAAAAAGGAATTACCATTTTTTTTTAATATAGAAAGTGTAAGAGTAAGTAACTTTATAGGTACTCATAGAAAAAATTGCATATTTACCTTTATAAATCACTATAATAAAAATTAACCAACCTAAAGCAGTAAATTATCAAAGTGGTATAAACGAATTCCTACACAAAATCTACGGAACCCTCCAGCGGCAAACTATCATTTTTAAGCGGTAACACCATACTTTGGTAGAAAAAATTAAGAAAAAAATGCGAAGCGCCACCGAGCTCCACATTCAGCCTAATTATGACAATCTATGTCGGAGGTTTGAAAAGACGACACGAACGATTTTTTCTTTCTTATTTATTGCTTATAATAGGGTTTGCATTTGTTTTACGAATTGTTTTTTTTTTCTTTGGAACTTTCGAACGAATAGAACTTTGAACGTAATCAAAAATTTTAATAGTTCGATCGAGTCGGACTTTTATCTAAGATTGCGGTTTGAGTGCTATTATTTTAGAATAAAATGTATGGAATTAGTACACAATCTTAAAAAAAAATCATTAGCCACATTTAGTATTCAGTTGAGTACCTGAAAGTTATCTGAAGATTGTAAAATCGGCCCTAAAGCTCTGGTTTCCTAGGAACGGACGCCCGTTCCGTCATGAAAGTCTGTCATTTTCACCTTAGTTTTCACCAGTACCTATTTGACATTGAGGTGTCAACAAACGCTGTTTATTTGGACATCCGGACAGCCGTTTTATTGTGTGACCGTAACGTTGTCTGGAAAGAAAATCAACAAAACAATTTGTTAACAAATTGTCAAGCGCGTGGAAACTATTGTCATTTCCGACTATTTGTTTGTGATCGTGATCATGTTGTGTTGAATGTTCTTAGATCAGCACCCTAATTGCGTAACACAGTTAGAATCGGAATCGGAATGATTTTGAAGTATATTGCTAATCCATTACTTCATATGGTAGAAAAAAATGTCTGCTCAACAACGTAAATAGCGCAATGAATGTTGTTGAACTGTCAAATTGAAACAGAGAGACCTTTGAGTTTATTACATAATGTTTTCGTATGCACGTTTTTCTGTGACAAAAAGAAATATTATCATCTTTTCTTTTTTCCTTTCTTATTTGTTCAAAGAATTAAGTATCAACAGCTCCAATGGCATCACTTGACCTACCTACTTTTTATATTGACGCATCGTTAACCGGGCGTAAGTCTCCTCATTAATAAGTTAATAAAAACAAGTCCTAAATCTTTACACAAAAATCAACCGAGGGGGCATCTAAGAGCCGCAATGTACCGGCTCCCAGCATTTTGTCCCCAGCCTCTAAAAAAGGGCAGCCAGACAAGGAGGGCTTCGTGACAGTGGAGTCGAAGCGAAGGAAGTCCACTTGCCGGAATCGATGTGGTACTGCTCTGGCGGGACCAAATATGTTGCTGCGTCCTGCAACACCGTCGACGCAGCTGTACGTATCCCGTCTGCATCACTCCACGATGACTGAAGACATCGTGGAATACATCAGATTGAAGACCAAGTGGACCTTGAAAGTTGAGAAGTTGGAGTCGCGCCATAACATAAACTTCACGTCGTTTGTGGTGCGGGTTCCAACTCAGTTCCTAGAAACCTTCATGAAAGAAGAGTTTTGGCCGAAAGGTGTGGCGTACCGACGTTTTCGTGGAAGGTTACGCGACACCACGCAGCGCAACACGACGCGGACACAGTCATCACTTCGTGTACAATAATTTAATGTTACTATAATAAAAATATGTATGTTTAGGTTAAGGTATTTATCTATGGGCCTGCGTAGCCTGAAATAAATGGATTATTATTATATTATTTTACACAGTAATAGGTACTTGTGCACACTCCTGATATCTGGACAGGAGCACCAGGATCTCTATTGGCCAGACACGGGATTCGAACCTGGGACCTCATAATCCGCAGCCTTGGTTAGGTATAAGTTTGCCAATAGCCAGACTTATGAGGCAGTTATGGTAGTTACCTACCAAGGGTTTGATGCTTCTATTCGAATGACGTTTAATCGACGGTCGTTCGTTACCTTATTCTACTTCGAAGGCATGTTCGAAAGATGTCCACTGCTGGACTTAGGCCTCCCCCAAGCACCGTCACTTCGACCTGTGGGGTAATTGTGTAACACACTAGCAGTAGGTAGCAATGAGTTACAGCTCAACAACATTCCGCACCGAGGGTTCCGTACGTATATATATGATGTTGATGATTTCTGAAAAACTGTGCTATTTAGAGACATAGTTTTATTTTTCCTGTCATCTTTACATAAACTTCTATCACAGAATAATTTCAGATTTTTATTTAAGCAAACTTCGGAGATAACGGCAACGGTATTTTTTTTTATATTTTTCATCAAGTCGGAAACTACCCAGTAAAAAAAAAAAAAATTGTGAATGTGCAAATAGCTCTCTTTTATATGATACCCCACATGCCCTAGAAGCCCACTTCGAATTTTTAAGACCCCTATAAGTCCCTTCTGCAATTTTTTTTATTTCTTTCTTGTTTGCAAAATAGTTGGGCAAACGTCATCTAAAACTATTATAAATTTCAAGTTGATAGCATTTGTAGTTCTTGAGATACATAAACAGGTGTGACAGACAGACAGACTTAGTCTCACCATAAGGGTTCCCAGTGGCGAAGGGTGATTTTTTGAGAAAGGTAAGCTGGAGCAAAAAATCAAACTGTCTATACAAAGTAAACTCATCATGACGTCGAAGAAATTGAACTTAGTAGGTACGGCAAGCCGGACACGCGTACGAGTTATTTTAGAGCAAAACTGGGTTATAAAGACAAAAAATGTAATGTATTCGTTTTGTAATATTTAAATTTTACGGTGTATTAAATACCTATAGTGTGATGATATTATTTGGCATTATTAAACCATCAAAATTTCGACTATGCCATTTTTCAATGACGATAGAGTGGTTGTGTTCCGAATTTCCGAAGGGAAGCCGGTAGGAATCGTGTTATACGGTGCTTTCGCCCCTGAGGGTTCCTTTTTACCATTTTTGAACGGAACCCTATTTGGTACGGAAACCTAAAAATAAAAAGTTTTTATTGTTTCTCATACAATTTGATCCACGGCACGGATGCAATGGATTAGCAATGATATTTGGAAGCTGCCTCCCTGTTGCAGAGGAGCTGTGACAATGGTAACAGCATTCTGAAGGCAATTTATGAAAGTATTGATAGTCCAATGCGGAAGCACTGGGGGTCTTTGCATGTAATCAGCGCTGTGCTGTGGGTCCCCCATAGCACAGCATCATGCTGAGTGCAAGCAGTGCGGCCCTATCGGCCATCTGTTCTGCGAGCAATTTGCCATGTATTGTTGTTGTGCCCTGAAATTTTTCGAGTTAGGTATGTCGGTTACCTTGGTATTCCTGCGGATCTTTTCATTTCACATCTGGTTCGATCACTTAGGGAAACTCCAAGCATAGCCCTATATTAGCCCTCCACTGTCCTTGGGGGTTTAATCTATGACTTGTTTAAATTCAGTAAAGAACATCGTAAAACGGTCCCTAATGGTCAGAAATCGGCAGCTCGCAAAGAGAAAACGTCGAAGCAATTCCGTTTCTCTGTCAGTAGAATATATTGCCGAATTTTATAAGCTTACCTACCTACATTAACAAGGGAAATCCCAGCCCCAACCATTATCAAATACATATTTAAAATGGCCAATTATCCAAAACATTCATTCACCAATTTCAAAACTCAAAAACAATTAACGTAAAAATTAAGAAGTTTTAATCAAACCCGAGTCGACAGCCATAACGGACGCAAATACAATAAATCAATGGAGTCGCCACTCCGTTCTATATGCGACCATCTGACTACTCCAATTAAATTAACTAACTAAATAATTATCAGAATTAATGACTCCACACATTTATCAGCAGACTCCTTCAATAAATCTCCCGTTTGATGTACAAGGAGTGCGCGTGAGCACGCTTGAGACGCCGGCCACGCCCCTTCACAGTGATTGGTCCAACTCTAATTATAACTTTGTGGATCTTCATGAGCTATTTGCATCGTTTAAGTGTCTACAACTTATTACATACTCTGTTGGGATATTATAAAGTTGAGATTTGAATGTGTTTCGATAAGGAATACTGTCATCCAGAAAGACGCCCATTAGTAAAGACTCTCAATCTTCATTCGGATCAGTCGCACCACTGCCAGATATAACTAATTTGATAATTAAACAATTTTCAACCTTAGGGCTCTTAAAATAAGGGAGATAGAAGCCAAGTTATGTTGAGATACGATTATGTTTTTCAAAAGAGGTAGTTAACATTCCGTCCCCAGACGTTTCAGCGGACGAATTGACAAAAACGCATAGTGGAGCTTTCTTATTAGTTTAAATTATGGCCCTGTGTGAGATACTACACTTTGAATACTTCAGTGCTTAAATTGTGATTCAAAATGTCCCTTAAGCTGCGACAGTGCACACGTTTATTAAATTAATCAAATAAATTAAGCAAATTTACAAAATGGATCCGTCAGAATCCACAATGGACGTTGAAGAAATAAAAACAGAAAAAAATGAAACAAAACTTCCGTTTTCCATAGAGAATTTATTGGCTGATAAATTCGAAAAACAAAGTTCTTATGATTTTACAAATGATGCGAACGCGTCTACTAGTGGTGTGCCTTGTGATTTAAAAAGTAATTTCGTTAGTGATGTGACTGATACCATCGATTCGGACGACGATGAAAGAGCCAGTACAAACAGTTCGGAAAATGTCGACGTTGAGAGTTCCACCGTCGGCGATGCGCAAGAGTTCCTTGATTTAAAATCTACTGATTATGGACAATCAGGTAATTTTAAAATATTTTATTTTGTACCAGACGATGAAATAATGTTACAAATCTGAGCTCATGATGAAACGATATATTCCCAATTTTTTTAAATTACCTTTCTTAGTTCTTATAAGATTTTATTTGGATAGGTAGATTAGATTACCTTTAAGTATCTTGCTGCTCTTTTTATTTCTATTGCGCCTCCTAGGTATACAATCATATTAAATTATGAAGTAGGTGAGTTCCGTTTTTAACCGACTTCCAAAAAGGAGGAGGTTCTCAATTCGGCTGTATGTTTTTTTTTTTTTTGTATGTTTGTTACGCGATTACTCCATCAATTATGAACCGATTTTGAAAATTATTTTTTTGTTTAAAAGGGTATACTCCCGAGGTGGTCCCATTGCCACCAAATCAGAATGTGATGAGGGGATCCCATGGAAATCGAGGGAAACCCTCAAATTTTATATGCAAACCTATAGCGATTTGGGTATTTTTTATAGTAACTCGTGCATTTGCTTTCCGAAAGCACCATTTGGTGAAGTGGAACTGATGATTGAGACCACAGATGGCCACCGGAATAATAATGAGTACCTATTTAACGTGTTGCGATTAAGCAATTTATGCTCGTCACTATGCATAATGGTGAGTGGCAGTTCTCCTGGTTCTTACCAGGAGAACTCTTCAACAATCAACGTCCCAGCATCGGGAAATGCAATATTTTGGAAAAGGTGATGGTCAGTTAACATTAGGCTATTGTAACTTAGATAAATTCAAAACTGACCCACTAAAAAGTGAAAAATAAAAAACTTTTTACAAAAAAATAATAACCGACTACCAAACATATCACTACAAAGTGAAAAATAACTTTAATTCCGGAAGTCGGTGGCCAAAAACTCAAATACAGATCCAAAGACACCGACTTCCGAAATTAAAGTTATTTTTCACTTTGTAGTGATATGTTTGGTAGTCGGTTATTATTTTTTTGTAAAAAGTTTTTTTCAGTAAAATAAAATGGCTAACATTTAACCTACACCAACTGACCACCCTAACCCACATTGGATTAGTTTAATTAATTTTGTTATAAATCCGACAAAGTGCGAGTACCTCATACGCAATCAATAATTTTGTCGAAAAAATAATTTGACAGCCAATTCGGTGTAAATTAGATACCTACCTACTTACTTTGTTTTGGAAATAAATGTTAGCGAGGGACGGTTTATCATAAGCACCACAATATTAAGTACCTAATTAGTAAACACGGAAGGGAACTTACGTTACGTTTCTCTACTCCGTGGTAATGAATAATTATGTATACTTACCTAGGTTCGAATTTGCAGTCAAAATGCTTCCCATGACTAAGATGCAGGTATAAATAAATACACAATTTATAAACAATTTAAAAAATAATGAAGAAACTGCAAGTAGGTATACTGAAAATGATAGAGCAACTAAGGCTCGTGTTCCGTACTCTTTTCAATTATTTTAAAGCCTTGGTGAAGGGCCGTGCATACAGGGTTTATTTAATAAAAGTAAATAATCAAAAATAGCCTATAATATTTCCTCTGACCCTTTTTAAATTTATACAAGTCCTTATAAACTACTAACTTAAGGCGACGATAACCGACTTTTAATGATTTTATACTGAAGATCACGTCTAAACGAGAAGTGTTAATAATTTGAAAAAAATTAATGATATGTTAAATTAGAGCATTTTCCCAATAACTTAATATGTGAATATTTTAGATTATGTTTATATTACATAATGAAATTAATTTGTAAAGTTATGTCTAACGCGGATAAAAAACTAAAAATGGCGCAAAATCTACCAAGCGTATTTTTCTGAAACCTTCACCAATTTAAAGATAATGTAATTATTAATCTTTTAGTATACGCGTTTTATTAAAATACCTTTTGGTTTGTGTATAATAAATTATTAATACGTCACATTGGGGACAGCGCTCCTTAATGGGCGAGTCCTATTATACTGGCTGAACTTACAACGCGTTGCGTGTACGTTCAGCAGAACACGGAAGCTAACCACTCAAGGTCACTGGCATATATCTCCGTCTTAATAACATGTTTATAGGTATATTATAATTTATGCTTGTTAACCCTTTAGTTGAAAATGAAGTGGTATCAGCTACCTGTCAAGCTGTCTTGCGACACAGGCCTCCCTCTACCTACCTCCACTTATTCATGTCCAGAGCTGCCAACCTGCGTCGCCAACCTTTTGGCAGATCATCCTTCCAACTTTCACCTGTCTTCCTCTACCTACGTCATTTTCCTATTCCGTACCGTCATCGGCGTTGTCTTAATTTAATAGTAGGTAGGTACCTACATAATCGGCCAACTTGGCGTCGGCGGGCGGATCCCTGGTCGCAGGGAGGATCCGCCGCCTAGGTTTAGCGGTGGCGCTGCACAAGACCGAGGCCGTGTTCTTCCACGGGCCTCGGCAGCGCCCCCCACCTGACGCCCACATCTTCGTGGAGGGCGTCAGAGTTGAGGTGAAGGCCCAGATGAAATATCTGGGCCTTGTGCTCGACAGCAGGTCGCGCTTCGGCCCGCATTTTAGCGGGCTGTCTTCGCGCCTGCTGAAGGCCGCGGGCGCGCTCTCCTGGCTGCTTCCCAACTTAGGGGGGCCCAGCGCGCGATGCCGGCAACTCTACGCCGGCATCTTGAGGAGTATGGCGCTCTACGGTGCTCCCATCTGGGAAGACTCCCTCCATAGGAGGGAGAACGCCGCGGCCTTGCGGGCGCCTCAAAGGGCAATAGCCCAGCGGGTGGCGCGAGCCCACCACACGGTGGGCTTCGCAGCAGCATGTGCTCTGGCGAGCACCCCTGCTTGGGAACTCGAGGCGTGGGTGCTCGCCAGAGTGTATGAATGGACGGCGGGGCGGAGGGCGAGAGGAGAACGCCCTGCCCCGGAAGAGCGGGCCGCCGTCCGGCAGGAGGCGAGGGACGCCATCGTCGTCCATTGGACGGGCGACCTCGCCACAGCAGCCTTCGGCCGCCGAGCCCTCGACGCGATCGGGCCAGTCCTGCGAGACTGGCTCGACCGGTCGCATGGGTTCCTGTCGTTCCGTCTGGTGCAGGTGCTGTCCGGACACGGTTGTTTCGGAGCGTACCTGCACCGAATCGAACGAGAGGAGACGCCGTCGTGCCACCACTGTGGCGCGGTGGAAGACACGGCGCAGCACACCCTCGAGGTGTGCCCGTCGTGGTCCAAGCCGTGCCACAGTCTGAACGCGGTGATCGGACCGGACCTCTCACTCCCCGGCTTGGTTAACGCCATGCTGAGGGATGAGGGGTCCTGGGCGGCAGTCGCCTCCTTCTGCGAACACGTCATGTCGCAGAAGGAGGACGCGGAGCGCGTGCGGGAGGATGACCCTGCCGCTGCGCCGCTCCGAAGGCGGAGGAGGGGTCGAAGAAGACGTCACTTTGAACGTCATATCCGACTCCTCCCAGGTGGAGGCCAGCAGGCAACGGGTGCGGGGGCACCCTTGCCAGTGTCGGACGGGAATGGCCAGGTGTTCCCGGCCATTCCCGTAGCCCCCCCAGTAATGGGGGGGCATGCGGGGCCCGCCAGCTAGGCGGGCATGCGCCGGGAGGGTCGTGGAAGAAAAGGTTCAACCGTTATCCCATGGCCCTCCCAACACGGCGATGCGGAAAAAAAAAAAAAATAAAGGTACCTACACATGCATATTACAACCACGGGTACCGCACTAAAAATAAAAGTGTTCAGTTCTCTTTAACAACACGCATCTTGGACTCCATACATACGAGCCTAATAAGATCTTGACTTTTGAAGCTAGGAGAACTTTGTTAAATTATCATAGTTCCGTCAACTAAGTAATTAATTAGTTTAATTACGGGTAGTTATTTAATTTAACTCAAATGTTGGTCAGTTTAAGAATGATACCTATAATGCTAACAAGTTGTTTGTTACCAGCAACTAAAATTATTATTTGATTTAAAAAGTGCAGAAGTAAAATCAAACAAAGCATGTAGGTACATAAGATGTAACAAAGACCGGTGATTATTCTATAGGTATTTATGTCACATTGTCGATATAAATAAAATGAATTTGTTCCGGCAAATATGCTGTCTTGTTTATAGTAAATAAATAAATAATGATTCCAAACATTTTAATGCCAACAGAAAATGTATCTTAGTTAGCTCGCATTTTTTTCAGTGCGTGGTTGTAATTAGGTTGAACTCAAAACTTTTTGTAGTATCTACTGTAAATGACTCTTATGAGTTTGCTAAAACTGTCAACTTCACTAAAATCCTGCTGGCTGCAGGCTAATCTGTAGGTAGGTACATCAACATAGGACACGGTGGAGCATACGGTGGAGGTCTGCCCAGCTTGGGCGGAGCACCGCCGTGTCCTCACGGAGGTGATCGGCGGCGGCGATCTCTCGCGTCCGGCCCTGGTTCAGGCCATGGTTCGGAGCGAGAGTGCATGGGAGGCCGTCACCTCCATCTGCGAATTAGTAATGCTTGCGAAGGAGGAGGCGGAACGCGTGAGGGAGAGGCAAGGTTCGCGCCCTCGCGCCCCTAGTCGCCGCAGGAGACGCCCCGGGCGTGGGGAGTCGCAAGCCAATTTCCGGCCTCCGTAGGCGAGTTTGTCCGAAAGGTATATCGTGGCCCTGGCACACAGGCAAATGAAGGAATACGGGTGGGTTTTAGTCAGTAAAAGTCTGACACGCCCTCCCGCTCCGCCCAGAGCGGGAGAAGTTATTTGATAATTTCCCACCCAAAAAAAAAAAAAAAAGTTACGTCAACATCACAGCATGAGCGATTTCCATTTTTACGAAATAAAGTGACACAAGAAGAAAAAAGCCAAAAAATTGTTTGTGGGGTTGTGATTGTGCCCTTGTGCTGCTGTCCGTGTGTGGTGCCGGACATAAAGAATAGCACCACTCTATTTCTTCACGTGGGTGTCGTAAAAGGCGACTAGGATTTACTACAGAATGGGCAGCAGCGTTCTCTATGCACTTTAATACAATACTGTGATCGCCAACCTGCCTGCCAAGCGTGGGGATTATGGCAAACCTTTGGAGCCAGCAGTCCAGCACTGGACGTCATTCGGCTGAAATGAATGGCGATGATGATTGTGATTTGTGACCCTACCCAAAACATCTGTTGCTTTATTGAACTCACCGTAAAAGTGGTTAAAAGAATTTAAAATGATATCAAGTTAGTGATGTTATCAATAATATTATATTAGTTGCATGCAAATCATGGGCTGCAGTCGGTACCTACTCGTACTGTCGCTAGGTACATTTTCCATGCCTGAAGCAAAATCGGGCATTCACAACTTCCAAGACTGGAAAATTGGCGAGTGAAATTGTAAAATCAATAAATAATGTAGGTACTCACCTATGTTTGAGAATAATAAAAATAACAGCTAGATTTATTTTTAAAGGCAGTTTAAACACGAGGGTTTTTATCTGTGAAAAAGTTTCAGCAGCCCGATGGCGTGTGGCACCAGGTGGTTAGTTATCAGGTAAGCTTGCATCAGTTGTGGTGGCTAGACAGCTAGAGAGTATTGAGCACCACGAGCAGCATCTACGAGGCGCGTCTGCTGGATACCGCCGGTCTAGATAAAACGGATAAAGGCACCGCCGGTCCCGCGACACGCGGGGCCTTTGTGCCGTGTCGCGCTGGTATGTAGAAGCCTTAATAGTAACCCCAGATAATAATCATGATTTAAACTTTGATCCAGCCTGTCCCCAACTTGCTGTTCCCCCCAACGACGACCTAAGCTGAGGTCCGTACCCCACAGGGGGTGCCCTTAGCGCGCAGTCGTTTAGTTTATAATTTATTTATTTGCCCCGGCTGGAGGCTTTAAGCTCATACCTTAAGGCAGCCACAGGAAAGCTCGGTAGTCACGTGATGCTATACACAAAAAAAAAAAAGTCAGTGACGCTGAATCCCGTATACACGGCGCTGAATCGCGTAAACTAGGCTCATATAGATTTCACTTCTATCGTGTGGTCATAAGCACACACTCACTTTTTGTGATTGAACTTTGATTTCTAGAACCATCTACACGGCTTCTTCCATCAAGGTTTCTTTTTTCGACATCTATCTATTGTATTCCATATTTCTTACCGTTCTTGTCCTCGTGTAAAACAAAGTATTGGGAGGAAAACATCTCTACCTTTAAGATCAACATTGCATCACCATTAATTGATGTTCCAAGAACCACCTTCTCAGGTTTTGATTTTTCAAGAACCTTACATTCCCAGGTATGCCGTCGGCTCTTAACTTTTTTTTTTTTTTTTTGTGAATGGTATCTCTCAGGTCAACTTGGGACTGGAGGTTGTCGGTTGCTTAACCGGACTATCCTGAGAATGCCTTAATAAATTAAGGCCTCCAGTCAAGGCATAAAACTTATGAACTAAGCCTCACACGCACGCTAAGGGCAACCCTTGTGAGGTACTGACCTCGGCTTAGGACCTCCCTGGGGACGGCAGCAAGGGAACAAACAGGCTGAATCGTCATTAGAATTTGTATTTTGTTTTTATTTAAATCTTCTATAAGTTCGAACCCGGGTCGGCTCAGAAGAAAATAAAAAGCTCTGAAAACAACTGGCTAGGCTAAACTCCTTTACGGTTTCTGGTACACCGTCCCTTTTCCCTAGCAATTCGTTCCTTTGCAAAGAGTTATTATAACATAAACCAATGCATGGAATTAATAATATCAAAAACCGTAGATGTAGCGAAATCTTTGATCTTTTTTATGTAGCAAAATATCATAATGCTGTCGATCAGACAAAGATAGCTCAATAATGCGTATATTTGTCACAAAATGATAGGTCCGTTTTAACGTTTAACTTGAATCGATTTATCGTGAGTATCGAGTATCGACTAGTTACAACTTACGTCGCGATAGTCAATCGCGACTTAACTAGTGAAGTAACCACACGACTCGGTACTCGCATCGATTTATCGTGAGTATCGGGACGTCAAAACGGGCCTTTAATTTTGTGGCAAATATAGGTAACACAAATTTGGTAATGCATTAAATGTGCGCTTTTATAATTTCTAACGTTTCTAACTTCGTTCATAAAATGTATTGAAAATTTGAAATACGTGCACGATAGAACGTTATCGTGGAAGGAAATTTAAAAACATTTGCATATATTTCCTTACATTTTACTTCCGGTGTGGTATTGTGTTGCCGCAGACGTCCACGATAATATCGTCACTTTATAAATTATAAAAGCGCACATGGAATTCATTAAGTTTTCAGTATCTATTTACCTACTTAATGCTAACGGGATAAAAAATCGTGAACGTTGTTTCATAAAAATGTACTATGAGTAAGTAGATAGGTACCATTTAGGCAAAGCTTACAAAAAATGTCTCAACTTCAAAACTTCAACACAAATAATTACTCCTTCCGGCCACAGAATAAATCAAAAATATAGAATTCAAAATGGATACCTATTTGAAACAAACAAATAAATCACAGAAACGCGAGCTTGTAATTTGAAACAACATAATTAATGAAAAGAGATAAAAAGTAAAGCAATTGACGCCTTCCCGCGCCATTTGACTTCACGCAACGCTCCCGCGCTTCGTGTATTTTTGGCGCCAATTAATCTGTTGGTTCGTTCGGATATCTTCACTTTTTTAATGACACCACTGAAATTGAGAGGACACGAAATTAATCATTAGAAAAGTTAATTGATTGGGTAAACATTAAACGTTTTATATGTAAGTACGGAAAGTTTCTGAAATGTAAAGTCTACCTAGTTTTAAATTACAACGGGATCGACTGGAAAAAACTTGAGTGTATTTTTAACAACATGAATATAATTATAAGTGATTGAAATAAAATAGAAAAGGAATAAAAAACAGTTTATCCGGGATTCTAGCTTTTTGTGATTAAAACTATATGATAGTGCTACCTATGTATTCAAAGCATTTGAGTTGAAGAAAAATGATTTCTGCATCACAAATGTTATTTTTCATGAACTCATTAAAAAAGTGCAAATAATTTTTTTCGTATTTCAACCTGGAAAATTCTGGATGGATTTGCTCTAATTTTTTTGTTGTCAATATTTTACAGTAGGTACAACATAGCTCGTTTCTTTTATTAAACTGTTACAAACGCAAGAAGACAGCTGACACCACCCGTTTTTCATCGATTCCGAACACACTCAGAATATTTTGATTAATGGTTTTCGTGTTTACAGAACACATTCGTTAGTACTTTCTTCCCGTGTGGTCCTGTCCATGACCACCAAATGTTTCCAGTATTCTTTGTACGTTTCAGGCAATTTCGGGTTGAATGCGCACTGAGCACTATAAACCCTTGTACAGACGCCAGCACATCAAGCTACTACAATCTGTCAAATTTATTTAATAGATTTTCAACTTTATCCCTACAGCATAAGATTCAAGGTTGATTGCGAAAATTTGACATTTTGGGGTAACTTGACCTGCTGGCGTCTGTACCTACACAATACATAAACTCAGGCTTTCTAATAACAAAATCTTTCTTTATTACAACTTTATAAGCGACAAAAATCTAACTCTCTTTCGTTCAATACTCAATTGTTTATTGCATTAGTCGTTTGTTTTATGTCGTTAATTGTTTGTTTATTTCGTTTATCAATTAGTCTATCATTTGGACAAACCGTTTCAAATCTTATGTCTCTGCATAACTGCAGCATGTCTATCTATTGCATCTTTAACGAGGTCTCTTAGCATAACTGCTTGATATATTTTTATTAATTTGTTTAGTTATATCTCAGTAGCAGCCCGGAGTCTGAATTTGTGTCCGGTTGATTGCAATAGGTTCGCCTGACGCCCCCTATTACATGGGACTTAAAAATTAATGATGAAATGTGGATGTACAATAGGGTACACCTCGCTTAACTCTTCGGGGATTACAGCCGTGATATTATACTGTTATGGTTAGTTTCTAAAGTTTTGTCTTTACGAACATCTCTAAATTCATCCTCTTGGGAAATGCCTTCTTTAGGGTCATCCATTGAGCTGATCGCGAGCCACTGTTATGTAGTTGCCCACTGCCAGTTTATTTATTTTTTATTTGGTCTTCCCCTTTTTCGTGCACCGTAGGGTACCACTAAACCAGTCTCTCACAGTATCTTGTTGGTTCATTGTGAGACCACTATTATGTTAATAAAATGGTTCATGTCGAATAGTTCGGATACATATTCAATATTGCGTTGCGCTATGCGTGCGCTGCATCGGAAGGCTTTTTGTGCAGAAGTTAAGGCAACTGAGGTCTATCATACTCTGTCGGTATGATGAAACAGATTTCGGGCCGATGATCATATTACCGTTTTTCCAGATTATTCCTTAGGTACATAGGTACACCTATTCTGTATAATATAGGGACACTCCAGTCCAACCTAATTATCGGCACTGATGTTATAAAATAGTGCTGAGCCACGATGAGGTGTGCTTTTCCTTGCATAGCTTCGAATTATGGAGTTGGCTCTTGTTTTGGATTAAGATCTAAGTAATCATCAATGACGTAGTTTTATACATCATTGGTAATCATTCATTGTTTTTTTTGTGCGAGCTTTAAATAGTTACTTAAATGTTTATTTCCTTGAAATATTTTTCTTTCTTCAAGTCTGCTTTAAAAATAAAAATATGCATATCATACATTATATCGGGCAATAAAATACAAAAACATAAATCGTACTTTATAGTAAAAACATAAAAAAAAATATATCACAGGTTTTTTTCAGTTACAATTATTGCCAATAACTCGTTATAACGAGTTTTACGCGAAAAAAACATAATAAAACGCTAATTTATTTACGATCTGCCAACTATAAAGCGCCTCCGGACATTTTTGTTCGAGCAATTGCGGCTCGAATTAGCCGTTTGAATTGGTTTCCCGCGTTCCACTCACACTTGCAAATGGAACGATTTAAATGAACCCACACATGTTCCAATAGGGACGACTCTCTCGTATTTGTCGGATATAATAGAAAAATTCGCGAGTTTTGCATAATTTATAAATTAGCTGCCATGTCATCGGATTTTCTACAGAAATTGATGACAACATTATTGCCTCTTCAATAGAGGATTTCAAGTTCTCAACAAGATCTTTACATGTCTGTTTTGATGTGAAACATCTTTTGCGGCGGCCGGCGGGTGAGACCGGCTGGAATCAAGACCCTTTTTCTCAGGAATGCGTGGTGGTATCAAGTTGAAACTTATATAATTGCAGTTGAAAAATTGACTGTGGCGTATATCGATGTATGGGAGAATATGTTTTTCAACTACAATGTAAAGTTTGTTTTATGGATAAATTCATCCCAACTACGGAACCCTTCGTTTTGCGTGGTCTGACAAGCACTTGGCCGGTTTATTTTATATTTTTAATATGTTTTCATTAAATTTGAAATAAGTAATATTCTTCTAAGCCTCAGATATGTGTAGACTTTTTGAATGATATATCACAGAACAAATTAACTTCAAGTCAGCCAGTTTATCACTAAGTTCATAAAATGTCAAATATTTCCACAAAACTGACAGCCCTACACTTAGACACCCGTTAACCGCGCAGTGATGTCTCATTTTCTAAATTTGTTACGAAAAGATAAATCTCCGCGCGTCCCGGCTCTCGTTAGCTAAATCTTTCTCCCCCGTAATTATTCACCCGTTAGAAAAAAAGGGAATAAACATGAAAAGAAACGTCACACAACTGAAATTTAGTAAGTGGCCTGAGCTCATTAAAAAGCTGTAAAATTCTATTACCAGACAACGGATGGGTGGGTATCCGAACGAGCCAAACGTCATACGGTACCAGCAACTTTATTTTATCGTTTGACAGCTAAACGTCATTTGAATATAGACTCTATTTCGACGCAGTATGAGTGTCAATTATATAAATGATTTGTCTGAAAATAAAATAGTGTAGGGTTCACAATGGCGGGAAACAAAGACGTGAAGCGTTGACAAGCGAGGATAAATTGACATTAATTGCCTTACCACTGTCGGAGTGGTTTGCAAGCATGTTACGTGGTCGTTTTTGACGTCAATAGGATTATTTTAGGCGCTAATTAATTTACTTTCTACATTATTGCGAGCGATTTGATGTATTGCGTCTGGAAGCCTGTTTGGTGTTAGAAATGTTTGATGTTAGACGTTTAGATTCGTTCGGATACTACGTTTATTTTGTAAACAAAGGATTTAACAACACATTTATTCTGATCAAGCTTGAATGTACTTGAGATTCTCCATGCTAGGCTTTCGTTACATTGTAGCGGCATCAGCATCGCCACATGCGAACTACGCGTCACACTGACGTCACGCAAAATCCTGCATCGCGCAAGCAGAGTTTACCGCGCGACTAGCATATACAACATCCCGAGTTCCCGACATCAATCGTTGGGAAGTTGCCCACCAGACACATCACCCGTCTGGTCAAAGGATCGTCCCTTTTCTATAGAGGGTGAGTGAACTTTACACCCTGTGCAGCGTATATTTTAGGCTACTAGTACTTACTGATAATTAATTTCATCATTCTGCTGCCCTTATCCCAATTTATTTGGGTTCGGCGCACCGGCGCCACAAGTATTTGCTTCCATACTTTATTAGGAACAAAATAAATTAAGTTATCATAATTTGAAGTTATCAAACAATAAAATATGAAATTAACAGTTCTCGGGGCGACATAAGTACGCCCGTCTAGCTGCGCGTCTATGCGATTTGATCATTGCATAATGAAAGCTAGTAATATTTTAGAGGATAATCTTCGGAACTACTGATCCGATTCTGAATATTCTTTCACTAATGGGAAACTACAGTATTGCCGAGTGTCATAGGCAGAAGCTATATTAACTATAAAATGTGCAGTGGAATCGTACTCATCCAATGAAAAAAAAACATGGTATTTTTACTTTTAGAAAGCTGATACGATAAAGAATAATTTAATGTAATAAAAAAGGGTAGGTAATCGGGACTTTTATTGAGATATTTTACAATTATTGTAAAAATTTATGAAAAAATATCAGATTTTTGCTGTAAAATCACCCTAATTCTCAATTGAGGGCGAGTGTTTTCTTTTATGTTTTTATTTTATGAAGACGCCCTATTATTTCCAGTCATTACTGAGTTTGTTCCATCGTGATAGATCGTTTAGTTTAAAAGTTATACCGATTTGTTTACACAGGGGTCACAGCAGCGATAAAGAATTTATAAAATGCTACTTATAAAAAATGTAATTGATTTTTTGAGATTTTTTTAAATATTTTTTCCGTCGATAAAATTAAGGTAAGTTTCCTTAATTTCGATATGTGCACATTATCACGCACACAGACACACTCACACACACACACACGAGTGCGCGCGCTCACTTAAATTACTTACTCTCTTTTCATTTTGCTTTTTGTTTTGTTTATTAGACTCCTTTGATATTGAGGATTTTTCTTCATCTTTTAATTAAGTTCTATAATTCAATAACCTAAATACAATTAAAACTGTAACCATTGGAAGGGCGGAATATCCTAACACAAGCATCTATTTTGCTTAAAAGGCCATTCTTAAAAGTATTAATGTAACTAATTGTAAGTTATTGAAATAAACATTTTTATTATTTATTTATTTATCAAGACACACTATATTGTAAGTTTAACATCACCACCAAGATCACTTGTTCGATTCGATTGCTCAGTAGCTGACCGGCTGGCATCTGGATGAGTACGATTCCACTGCACATTTTATAGTTAATATAGCTTCTGCCTGTCTAGTATATAAAATATATAGAAAGAAAGAAAATACGTTTATTTGCGGTAAACATGACGTAACAAAGAACATAAACACAAAAATAAGAAAAGGTTGACACCCGGCAATGCTAGAGCTTCCCATTAGTGAAAGAATTTTCAGAATCAGATCAGTAGTTCCGAAGATTACCCTCTATACCAAGGTTGGATTTAGGTAAGTATGTTGACCATACTGCGACCGCCAACCCGTCTGCCAAGCGTGGCGATTATGCAATTCTCCCCCCCCCTTTTTTGGAGGGGGCCTATGTCCAGCAGTGGACGTCTTTCGGCTGAGATGATGATGATGAAGCATGTTGAAAGATATCACAAAAAAATGAATAGGATAGTATTTATAACAAATTATAGTAGGTACTCTTTCATTATTTTTAATTTAACATAATTATATTATACTAGCTTTCGCCCACGGCTTCAGCCGCGTGGATGTCGAAAAAAAACAGCTTCTCTATCAAATCAAATCAAATCAAAAATATTTTTATTTCACATAAGCCTACATGGGCACTTATGAAACGTCAGAAGCTAGGTGCACGGTTCCAATTGGTCGTTTCCTATGGAGAAGAGCCGGCGAGAAACTCCACGGTCACTCTTTTAAAAAAATAAAATTGGCTTTTACAATGTTTTCAAATTACAGTGTTAATAGGTATGAGAGGACAGCGTAGGCCCATCAAAAGTACCAGGTACTTAACAAAATAGAAAATGGTCTACAGACCTACAGTCTAATAAGCCTACAACGTCCTCGCATTGACATAAAAAAAACAATATAAAATAGGATTAAAATAATAAAAGTTAGAACCTTGTGGAAATTTAAATTGTAGGTATAATAATGTCAAATAAGAAAAACATTATGTCAGTGAAGTTTGTAAAAAAAGATAAAATTAAATTGAAAAATAACTTCGTATCAGCAGCATTCCCCCAAAACATTATACCATATCTTAGTTGGAACCAACGTAAGCGTGGTAAGCAGATAAGAGTGCAGTTTGATTTACAACTTTACGGAGGATATAACATTCAATTTATCAACGTGTCCTCCTCCATTTCATGTCTAAGTTTATTTGTAAGAAATTTTGTTTTGTTTATTTTTTCTACGTTTTTTTTCTTTTAAATAATAATTGATGTAAGTATACCAACTTTTGAGTTTTTCAAGGTACGCAGTAAAATTCTCCCGAAAAGTATGTACCTACCCCCTTTTCCGATTCTCGAAAACTAATTTTTTTTTCTGACAAAAGTATGAGCTCTGAGTCGCGAGTTAATAGGACCGCGCGTTAAGATTCTTAAATACAAACTATAACACTCCTTTAGGGAGTGTTATAGTTTGCATCCTTTTGAGGGGTAGTTTTGAAAAACACAAAAGTTATGGCAAACTTTATTTAAGTAATGACTGCCTCGTAGTCTAGTGGTCACAGGCGCGACTGCTGAGCATGAGGGGTGGGTTTGATTCCCAGGTCGGGCAAAGTGTTATTGGATTTTCTATTAGGATATTTCTCAGTAGCAGCCCGAAGTCTGGAGTTATGCCCGGTTGATGGCAATAGGCTCGCCCCCATTACATGGGACTTAAACAAAACTGTCGTAATGTGGGTGTACTAAAGGTACACCTCTACCTAACCCTTTGGGGATTGCAGGCGTGATGTTATGTAAATAAGTACTCGGGCCAAATTTCAAGTTTATACGAGTTTTTTTTTGATATCCCATAACTCTAGGGTATGATTGAGGCCATATCAAAGAATCAACTGGCATATGAGTTATGTTCCAATCCTTCGTAATTTTTTTTTTTCATTTTTCATACAAAATAATTCGGCAAAGTCACGATTATTAATGTAAAACACCCTTACGTGAAATATGACAACGTCGACAAGGTAGCTTTCCCTTCACTAGCTGCCGCCGGGAAGCCCCGATACCAACATACCTACATATTTTATTTTACTATTTATTTTACTACACTACTGCGAAGTTTGGCAACCTCGCAAAAGTAAAGATTCGTCATACTGGTGACAATTTTTGACCTAATTTAATTATGATTGATGATATCTCCGAAACGATGCATTTTTGGACCACCTATTCTAGGAGTTTTAGGATTAATTTTACCTACAGAATATAACCCTAGAGTTATGGGATATCAAAAAAAACAGGTTGTATATCAAAAGAAATAAGATTCTGTTCATACAAACTATATCGCCCCTTTTTACGCACTCAAAGGGGTAAATTGTTGAAACATCGTTTTTGACGTTTCTATTATTGGATTAATAGGTTATTTATACCAATTTTCAAGTTCATCAAGCCAAGCAGTAAAATCCTCCCTTGTAAATTTACTATCCCTTTTCACCCCATTATTAAGGGCAGATTTTCAAAAAAACCTGATACCAAGTTATTCTTTATTTTTTGTTTTCAGTATAAATCCTGAGTTTAAAATTAATCGGACCGCGCGTTAAAATTATTCCATAAAAACTTTGATATCCCCCAATCCAAGGGGGATTGGGGGATATCAAAGTTTTTATGGATTTATTTTTTATTTGGGGGTAGTTTCAAAAAAAAAATGACAAACTTTATGTTTTACTTAGGTTAGTATTCGTGCCAAGTTTCAGGTTTATTAACTCAAGGAATAAGATTTTTCATACAAACAAAATCCCGCTTTTCACCCCCTTAAAGGTTGAATTTCCAAAAGCCCCTTCTTAGCTGATGCCCACGTCATAATTTGGGATTAATCAAGCCACACAGTAGAATCCTCCCTTGTAAAATTGACTACCCCTTTTCACCCAGTTTTGTAATATCCTTAGGGGTCATTACCGCACGGTCTCCCGTGAGGCGGCGAGCCTCCTTGCCGGACTGCCACCGTGGGATCTGGAGGCAGAAGTCCTCGCGCACATCACACAGTGGCGCGAGGAAGCGAAACGCTGGGGTGAACTCCGCTGCCGCGAGAAATCACGGCACAGCGGACAGAGCTCCGGCGGGATCTCATGGTGGCATGGAGAGTGCGATTGTCGCAACCCAGCGCTGGGCACGCCACAATTGTGGTGATAAGTCCCCTCTTTGAGGAGTGGCTAGAGAGGAGCCACAGCGTCCTCACCTTCCGCCTGACGCAGGTCCTCACTGGACACGGTTGTTTCGAGAGGTTCCTGTTCAGGATAAAGCGGGAGGAAACCCCGGGTGTCACCACTGTGTGGATCGCCCGGAGGACACGGTGGAGCATACGGTGGAGGTCTGCCCGGTTTGGGCGGAGCACCGCCGTGTCCTCACGGAGGCTATCGGCGGCGGCGATCTCTCGCCTTCGGCCCTGGTTCAGGCTATGGTTCGGAGCGAGAGTGCATGGCAGGCCGTCACCTCCTTCTGTGAAGCAGTAATGCTCGCGAAGGAGGAGGCGGAACGCGTGAAGGAGAGGCAAGGTTCGCGCCCTTGCGCCCCTAGTCGCCGCAGGAGACGCCCCGGGCGTCAGGAGTCGCAAGCCGTCTTCCGGCCACCGTAGGCGCGGGCTTACGGACGGTGAGCGATGGGTAGCTCGCCGTCCGATAAGGACCAGGCCCGGGTCGACGGCGCGTTGTGTTCCACGCGCGCCTCAAAGAGATGTCAGCACTAACTGACGGGGTCCGTTAGGACCAACGCCTGCCAGGGTTGCGAGTTAATATTCGTGCCAAGTTTCAGGTTTATTAACTCAAGGAATAAGATTTATCCCCCTTTTTCACCCCTTAAAGGTTGAATTTCGAAAAATCCCTTCTTAGCGGATGCCTATAGTTTCCAACAATAAGCCGAAATATTTGTGATTTTAATTTAAAAAGAACTTTCATTCAAAAGAAAATTTTATCCCCTTTTTCACCCCTTAAGGGTTCAAATTCTATCAACACCGTTGCGTTAGCTTACAACCATAAGCCTAGATAATAAATTTAGTGATTTTACTTCAAAAATTAAGGACTTTCCATACACAACATCATCTCTCTTTTTAACCCTTCGGGGGTGGAATTATCAAAAACGCTGAGACACGTATAAAATTATTTTCAATTGTCAGCCTATACACCAAATTTGAAGATCCTAACTTCAAAACTGACGGACTTTCATATAAACTTCCATCCCCTATTTCACTCTCTTAGGGGTAGAATTTCGAAAAACCCTTTCTTAGTGGATACCTACTTTTTACAAAGAAGACACATTCCAAATTTCATGGCTCTAGGACCAGCGGTTTAGGCTGTGCGTTGATATATCAGTCAGTCAGTCAGGACTTTGAATTTTATATTATATAGATTAGTCAAAATCAATACCGTTAAAGCAAAATTTACTCCTCTTTTATGTTTTCTTTTCTTGAATATTACTATTAGTCACTAAAATGGCGTCTATGGATTGTGTTGCCAGTTTGTTTCGTATCTTCACACAAAAATTCGCAAGCGATTGTTATAACATTAAGCAAACTTTGATTGAATTTCGAATGGAATGGAAGGAACGAGATTAGTGGAAAGAGAGAAGTGTACTGCCAACGATAATCGAGGAATCCCCGGCCATCAACACAGAAAACATCGCAAGATCAGAATTCGGTCGGATACACGCACGGTCGAAATATTCATAATATTACGTAAAACTAAGCATTCGGGAGCAAACTTTAAATTATAATATTTTAGCGTACTATCCTTAGATGTGGATAGTATATAGTACATTTCATTATACAGGGTGTTTGGTGCATCGTGTGCCAAATTAAAATGGTCGACTGAAGGTGTCATCCGCTAGCCTTTCAGACCCCTTAACACCCCTCATGCTCTGTGGATTTTTTTTTATCGACTTTTTATTGTTTTCCAATAAAAAGACCCAAATTTTACATTCAAATACAGATTTAAAAAAAAATATAAGGCGTAGACTCTGAATTTTAATTTTATTTCGATGTGTATTGTTTAAGAATACTTTTAAATACAAAATTAGTGATATTAGTCACCTAGTTTTTTTTTTTATTCACTCGCAAAGGTAAAACTTAAATTAAAGCTGTACATGTTACAGCTATTTATAAGGCTACAAAAAAAAAACCAAAAGCGACCGGGATCTTCCAACTCCCTCATTAATTCTCCAGTCTATCCTCTTTCTAATGATGTGCCACATGCCATAAAAGTATTTTAACAACTTTGTGAATTCGCAAGAATTGTGAATCAAGTCACATAAAACTACATTCCAAATTCTAATGAAAAAATATTTATTGCGGAACTGTTACTTGAGAAAGAGGTAAAATTTGTTTTCTCACTCTTTCACAGTAAAATCTATCTTCTATCTCTTTCTTGCATACCTTAAGTCGGTTTGAACAAATCGCGCCGCCCGACCCGCCATTTTTTTAGTCGAGACATGACTGCCTCTGCTACCTAACGTGTGTGCTAGTTCACCATACTCCGCGATTCTTTTATTACTTTGTTATCGTTAAGTTTTGCTGGTTCTTGTTACATTTGTTTAATTTTTGTTGTTATTGTTAAACTTTGAGTTTTTTGTTATTGCAATGGCGACATTCTCTAACGAAGAATATGCGGACATCATGATGGCTTACGGAGCCGCTAATGGCGTCGCTCGTGCAGCGCAACGACTTTACCAGGAACGCTTTCCTGGTAGACGATTACCTGGCCGCAGAGTCTTCCAAGACACATACCGACGCATACGCGAGACTGGCAGTGTTACTTTTAATGAACCAAGGGGCCATATTGTGCGACATAATGTTGAAGTAGACGAGAGAATACTGGCACTTTTTGAGGAAGACCCTACAAGAAGCATTAGAAATGTGGCATCACATCTTGATATTTCAATATGGAAAGTGTGGAAAGTACTTCGTCAAAACAAAAAGCATCCATTCCACTACACTCCGGTGCAAGGTACGTAATTTTAAACTAACTTTAAACCCGTGCAAGCTTTGTTTGACCTTGCCTTTGTTTAGCAGGTAATGGGTATGGTATGGCGTCACTTCCAGGTAGTGAATCTATTAGCACGAACAGCGGGTCCTTTCTTGTGCAATTACTTATTGCCCAAGAGAAATTTAAAAGAGTTTTTTGTTTGTTGCAGGTCTTGAGGGTGGCGACTTTGAGAGACGAGTGGCTTTTTGTCGGTTTCTTTTACACACGGATGTGGATGATCCTGATTTTTTAAAAAGAATACTGTGGACGGATGAATCCAAATTTACCAAGGATGGGATCCTCAATTTACACAATTTGCACCACTGGACAACGAAAACGCAAAACCCACGTGTTAAAAGACAGAAATCTTCTCAAAGAAGGTTTAGTGTGTAAACGTTTGGGCAGGAGTGATTGGGAATCAGGTAATTGGACCGCATTACCTGCCCGATAATCTCAATGGCGAAGACTACCTGGAATTCCTACAAAATGACCTGCCCGAATTAGTGACCGATGTGCCCGTATTTAATGAACGTGTGCCCATTGTATTTCAAAATGACGGCTGTCCCGCGCATTGGCGATTGACTGTGAGGGAATATCTCGACAATGTGTTCCCCAATGCATGGATTGGACGCGATGGCCCTATTCCATGGCCGCCACGTTCCCCAGATCTAACTCCGTTAGACTTTTATGTTTGGGGACGTGCCAAAGAGTTGGTATATGCCACGGAGGTTCCAACTAGGGAGGTATTAGTCCAACGCATAGAAGCGGCATGCAATACTATTAAGGAGGAAATACGACTTCGTACAACAACTGTTGAAATACGAAACAGGTGTCGGGCCTGCATTCGCAACAGAGGCCAACAATTTGAGCAAGATTTGTAACAATGATTAAATAAATGTTAAAAATGCAATTTTGTTTTTTTATTTCAAGTAAATCCCACGAAAGATACAGATATGAGACACGAATTTACCTAACCATAAGAATGAGATAGCAGATTTATAGGTTTGACAGGTATCATTTAAGAGATTTTTTTTTAAATCATAATTTTGAATATTAGCCTTAGGTGACTCGATTCACAATTCTAGCGAATTCACAAAGTTGTTAAAATACTTTTATGGCATGTGGCACATCATTAGAAAGAGGATAGACTGGAGAATTAATGAGGGAGTTGGAAGATCCCGGTCGCTTTTGATTTTTTTTTTTGTAGCCTTATAAACAGCTGTAACATGTACAGCTTTAATTTAAGTTTTACCTTTGCGAGTGAATTAAAAAAGAACTAGGTGACTAATATCACAAATTTTTTATTTAAAAGTATTCTTAAACAATACACATCGAAATAAAAATAAAATTATATTTTTTTTTAAATCTGTATTTGAATGTAAAATTTGGGTCTTTTTTTTGGAAAACAATAAAAAGTCGATAAAAAAAAATCCACAGAGCATGAGGGGTGTTAAAGGGTCTAAAAGGCTAGCGGATGACTCCTTCAGTCGACCATTTCAATTTGGCACACGATGCACCAAACACCCTGTATAGTACATTCAGTCACATTTTGGAATCCTGGGAGAAATCCCAGGATGCCATTGGCATTTTCTGTGACCTCTCAAAAGCGTTTCACTGCGTTGACCACAATACACTGATCTGTAAATTACACCACTACGGAATTCGTGGACAAGCTGCTGATCTTGTTCTTTCTTATCTATCAAACAGGCAGCAAAAAGTAAACGTTAACGGGGTGACGTCATCGGGATCTCTAGTAAGGATGGGCCTCAAGGTTCAATTCTTGGCCCTTTCTTATTTCTAGTTTATATAAATGATCTTCCTTACATGATGGCTAACTTATCGGATACAATTCTATTCGCTGATGAACTTCTCTTATTTTTAAAATAGATAGAAAAGATACGGATGTCTTACACGTCAACGATAGTCTGGCTGTTCTTTCGAAATGGTTCGCAGCTAATAATCTCTTACTTAATGCGAACAAAACAAAATGTCTTAAATTCTCATTACCAAATGTACCCCAAGTAGGTCTTAGTTTAAAACTTGATGGTAAGAAGCTAGATGTTATTACGGAAACTGTATTTCTAGGAATTACTCTATACTCGGAATTTTAATTCGATTCCAGATTTGACAATTTCAGTGTTGCAACGTTATGACAACTACTAAATAGTGACGTTGCGAAATTATTCGATATGGAAATGGAATATTTCCAGATCGATTCTTCTCGTTTATAATTTTACTCTCGTAAACTAAGTATATCAGGAAATTAAATATTTCTGAACCGATAATTTAGTTTTGACGATTAATTAACGATCTGAGACTTTTCTTTTATAATTGTGTGTGAAATAAATAAAAAAATGTGATCATGAAGGAACATGACAAATAAAACAGATAGATGTATTATGGTAATATTTTATTTTATAAATTGTCGCCGTCATCGCTATCGCTGTCACTTTCTGTAACATTTATTATAAATGTGTCTGTGATATTGTCAATTAACCTATCTAGCCTACTCATTTTTTTAAATAAAAATCAATAATTTAGTCTTTAATTGGCACACTGATGGCACACACACTGATTGTTTATCGATTTTTGTGTTCATCACTACACTATTATATGTGGTATCATTATTTCACAAAATGACAGTAGCTAATGTCAAATCTGGAATCGAATTAAAATTCCGAGTATAGATTCCAAATTGCAGTGGGGTGCCCACATTAGAGCTCTTTCAGGTAGATTAAGTTCAGCTGCATATGCAGTAAGAAAAACAAGGAAGTTGACAGATATAGCCACAGCTAGGTTAGTGTACTTTGCTTACTTCCACAGTATTATGTCTTATGGCGTTCTGCTGTGGAGATCGGCAGCCGAAGTAGATTCAATTTTCATTTTACAAAAGAGGGCAATCCACGCGATCTATGGAATGGGTCCTCGTGAGTCCCTTAGAAACAAATTCAAAGAATTTGATGTACTAACTCTGCCTTCTCTTTATATCTTAGAAAGTATTTTATATGTTCGCAAAACTTAGGACTTTTCAAAATAAGAAGTGATTTCCATAATATAAATATACGTAGTAAACATGAAATTGTGTTACCCAAATTTAGATCCGCTTTTATAACAAGTTGCCACAATCGGTTACAGAACTTAGTGATGGAAAATTCAAAACGCACATTAAACGTGCCCTTATCAAAAAAGCATATTATAAGATTAAGGACTACGTTGAAGACAAGGAAGTTTGGCATTAATTCCTTCTGTACATGTGGCCTCCCTGGTACCTCTTTAACGGCAAAACTATGTACATGTCTATTAACAGCTCCCAAATTACGAAGTTATTTTTTCATTTTATTTTATCTTTTTTTAACAAACTTCACTGACATAATGTTTTTCTTATTTGACATTATTATACCTACAATTTAAATTTCAACAAGGTTCTAACTTTTATTATTTTAATCATATTTTACATTGTTTTGTTTTGTCAATGTGAGAACGTTGTAGGCTTATTAGACTGTAGATCTGTAGACCATTTTCTATTTTGTTCAGTACCTGGTACTTTTGATGGGCCTACGCTGTCCTCTCATACCTATTAACACTGTAATTTGAAAACATTGTAAAAGCCAATTTTTTTTTTTTTAAAGAGTGACCGTGGAGATTCTTGCCGGCTCTTCTCCATAGGAAACGACCAATTGGAACCGTGCACCTAGCTTCTGACGTTTCATAAGTGCCCATGTAGGCTTATGTGAAATAAAAATATTTTTGATTTGATTTGATTTGATTTTGAGTACAAAGGGCGAAATTATAGTATAAATACTATAATTATAGTACAAAATCCAACCCTGCTCTATACACTCACAAATTTCACCTCTTTATAATATTATAAGTACTTATGACACGATGATACGGTACTTGGATAGACATCTTGTTAGGTACCTACATAATTAATTGCACCAGGCTAAGAATGTTGAAAAATTGTTGATTAAGTAAATAAATATGATTTAAAAATGTAAATGTTCGAAATATTTTCAGGAAAAACATTTTTAAACATGATATAATTTAAAAGATTACGACTCGGCGACGCCACTCATCAAATCATTCCAGAGATTTATTTAATCATCACTGATCATATCGGACTCGTTATTTCTGCGATAAAATTGAATTAAATATTTTTATTTCTGTAAATTGGTTGATGATTTAGGTGGTATCAAGACAAGAACGATTTATTTGATTCTAATTATGAAGTCGTCTACGTTCGGCGCTCCATTACAATTTGAAAACCAGCCCAACCAGTATAATGGCGTAATACAATGGCAATCGATTGCAAATCCCTTTTATTTTGACAGTAGTTCAGCCACGTTGATTGCGTTATTAACGTTTTTGAGCAGACGAATTTTTCAAACCTAAAGCTATGGATTACGAATTAACTTCAAAACTCTCGGTTTGTGGTTAAAAGTGTGTTACGCAGAGTTCTGAGACCAAACTTTTTGAACCTACCTAATTATTATTCGAAACTGTAGTCTCCTACAGAACGAGAGAATTTAGCCAGGTACCTACCCGAGTAGCCTAAACTCAGCTGAGTCTGGAGTTCTGGACTGCAATACTTAATTTGGGATTTTGGGCCTTTTCCAGATTTTTCATAAACGTTTTTTGTATTTATTCATAACTCTAGCTTATGCCCGCAACTTTGACCGCGTGCTGGTTTACAAGACCCACCACATCGCATCGCATCGCCCGCGCGCGCTATTGCTTCTTTTTTGCTTGCGTTCTTTCGGACTATTTTTTATTTTTGCTCGGCTCCTAAGGGTCGTAGCGTAATGTTAATTTTTTCAAATCCGCGCTCTTGTTCCAGCGATAAGCGCGTTCAGACAAACTAACAAACAAACTCTTCAGCTTTATTATATTAGTAAGTATAGATATCCGCGTAATTGGCTGCGCAGTTTATGAAGTAACAACTACCAAATAAAATAAAAAAATTACATTTATTTTGGCGCGCTAATTACCGCGTTCGGATAGTCGAGTGTGGCGCTCAGCTCAGAGTCAGTTCCAAGATGGCGGCCCGACTGGCTTGACATGTTGATATATTACCACTAATTACTCAAAGAAGGGAGGTGTTTATTGAAAATAGCTGTAAGGTGACGACGAGTCGTGTCTGCTACGATTTCTATGTCCGTTCAGAATGACTTCCGTAATAAATTAAGTGTAGCTACCATCGTTTTACGAAACTAATTATAAAATCAATGAAGTAGACTAATAATGACCGTCATTATTGACGATGGACGCTAGATTTTAAATGGCGAAATTAGTCGAGCTCACAGAAGTCGTAAAACAGCCTGCTGTCTTGCCAAAAGAGCGAATATTTGGCTTGTACCAGCAATCGTAATCGATCAACGCTTAAAAGATAACAATTCGCAGGTGTCAGTCCTCTTTCGTTACGAGTTACGACTGCCTACGTATTTAGATCGTTACTAATCTGATGGATGAGTGACAAGCCATTCATGAGAGAGCTAGTTGGTTGAAGGGCTGAAAAGCTGTTGATTTCTTTGATCAACTTTTGCCAACCTCGTACTCGTTGTCATCTTGTTTTCGGTGGACTGGTAGAAAGCCAGACTAACAATAGAGTTGCACCGTTAGGTTAATTTACATTTTTTGGTTTCATTGTTACGGGTTGGAAAATTCTCATGGATGTCCGCCCTGGGGCGGAGGGTCGGGTCTGTCAGACTCTTGGTGACTAAAAACTACTCCGGTGTTCCCTTCCCACACTTGCACCGGGGATCATGGGATCTTGTGCGATTTCCGCGATCCCCGGCCGGTGCCGGCGCTCGCCTTTGCAGGCCACCTTAAGTCGGGGGGGGGGGGGGTGGGGGTGAATGACCCCCCCCCGACCAAACCTGAAATCGCGAAAAAAAATCAGCTGTTCCCTCCATTTTAACGAATTATTCGAACATAAATGTAGGAAACAGCTGGTTTTTTTTCTCGCGATTTCAGGTTTGGTCCCATAGTAAAAGTTGTTCATAATGATGAGTAAAATGACCCCTTAAGAGGTTTTTGACGTTTTAAAAATAACCCTGTATATCCAGGGTGGTTGCTATGGATACTAAAGAATCCATGCAAATCATATTCTCATTCTAAATCAACCAACTTTCTTCACAGGATCCTGCTCATCTCGGGGCAAGCGAGCTCGCACCGCGTTCAGCGCGCAACAGATCAAGAGCTTAGAGGCTGAGTTTGAAAAGAACCGCTACTTGTCGGTGGCGGCACGAGGTAGACTTGCCAGGCAACTTAGACTTACAGAGACACAGGTTAGTTGATAAAGAAGACATATTTCATTTGTTGGACGCAATAAAAGAACCACTCTACAAGCAATAGTGATAAATGTTCGTTTGACGCATCCTAGGCAAGTCAATAGCGCCGCCAACCTGCTGACTAAGCTAATATTTTTATGCAGACGAGTGAAAATGTGGCGGAAAGCGCGGCAAAACTAAATTGATGTTCCCTATTCATCAAAAAGACCTTAGTACCTTAGGTGAAAATAAACTTAAGTGCATTTGTTCAGTCAGTCTCTAAATTATTTTGTTTCTTCCAGATAAAGATATGGTTCCAGAACCGTCGAACGAAATGGAAACGAAAATACACAAACGACATCGAACTTCTGGCACAGCAGTATTACAGCAGCCTTGGCATCGTCAGTCCTCGGCCAATGTTCGTCGGAGACCGCCTATGGATCTTCAACTACCCCAACAGAGTCCCACCCACACAACAACAGCAATGGATGAAGTCCCTAAACACAATGAACGCACAAAACCAAATTATAGACAGAACCAACATGTTTCGAAATCTACCAAAACCTGACGTTCCATTTTTAAACCCTACTGTGTATCCGAACGAAAGAGCTTTCATGGACCGCGGTTTAAACATGGCGGGTAATGTCAATGTCAAAATTCCCACCCAAAATCGCATTTTGCCAAGAGAAGTTTACAATAATATGGCTCAAAGAAGTATGGATGTGTATAAAAATAATATTTTAAGCCACAGTAGCCCACCGCAAGAATCTAATGTTGATCATTTGAGGAGATTGGAGGAGAATTTCAGTATTTAAGACGTTTGTATTTGTCAGTGGGAGCAGCAGGGCGAGCACGGCCTACTGTGACATGACTTGAGTCACACATTTTATCACGTTTTGAGCGATAAAACTATTTTGTCATAAAATGCTAGTATAAATTGACATGACTTAATTTATCAGTCTTGTCACAAACGTCTTGACACGCCCGTGCTCGGCCCGCAGTGGTGGCTGCGACATTATATAGGTTGCAGGTTTGAAGTTTCGGACCCAGATAGGCGCTTTACTTTGTGTAAATTATTTCATCATCACTGCTGTCAAAATGGTGAAGGAAAACATCGCAAGGAAACCGGCAAGTCTTAGAACCAAAAATTCGAAGATGTGACATCTACCAATCCGCACTGGGCTCGCGTAGCGTAGTGGATTACGGCCCCCTACCTCGCACCGAGCGGAGGCCTGTGTCCCAGCAGTGGGAACATTATAGGCTGATTATGCTATTTGTCAGTAGGTTAATATTATTAATTTGTAAATAAAGTTTTAGTCATGATTAATTTGGATGTATTATTTGTGGTCATCGTCCATAGGTAGCTAATACGTTTTGGAATGGGCAACTAGCTTCATATATCTGACTGACCGACTCCATTGACAATTCACAAGTGCCTGTTGAAATAAATGGTTTTAGTTTGAATCGTGTAAGTGTTGCCGAAACCTGCACCCTAATTGCGCAATACGGTTTGAATCGGAATCGGAATGATTTTGAAGTATATTGCTAATTCATTGCTTCATATGTTAGAAAAATGTGTCTGCTCAACAACGTAAATAACGCAATGAATGTTGTTGAACTGTCGAATTGATTGAACCGATTCCTACTGATAGTGTGTTACGCAATTAGCCAACAGGCCGCGAGAAAAAGCTGGGTGAGACTTTTGGCTCCGCGAACCGCACGGCAAATACCGCTGGCGTTCCCGCTACGTGCGGCGCTTCGTGCGTGGCGTGCATCATACATTTTTATACGACTACCCAAAAGTGTTTTAAGGGTTCATGTATGTGCCTATATGAGTTTCTTTGTTCCACTAAATGGATGTACGGGGTATATTTAGAACTCTTAATCATCCCGAGTGACACCGACTATACAATATGTAACAAAAACCCTGTTGTTCCTTCTACCTACGTTATAAGAATCGGTATACATACGTAATAAAGCAAGTCATTTATAAAAACTGTTCAACAAAAATAATTAAAATAAATATTTAATTATTAATATTTGTAATGTTTATTTAACTGATTTCTTACCTCTTTAGTTCTTTGATTTTGACTTCTCGACTAGCTAATTCTTATTTTTTTTAAATTATAATTCCAACAATGTTGTGCTTGTAGGTTAATAATGTATACGTCCCTAAAAGGAACAACAGGGTTTTTTTTACATACCTACTGTTTAAAACAAAAAAAAAAAATGGCGGCAGTATAGCTCCATTTTCACATGCCAAAACTATAATAAATAATTTATTGGCATACTTTTTCAAATGTAGGGAGTAAGTACACAAAAACAAACATTTCATCTGTCTGCAAAAATGTCTAAATGAGTGAATGGTTTCGTATAGGATTGAGTTATCATTAGAATTATTTCATCATCTGTTCACAGGACTACAGGAGTAACATAGGCAAGACTAAAAAAAAATTGGTAAAAATTAACACAAGGCCATATATTGAGACAAAGGAAAAATAAAACTTGTCACTAAAGTATATATATATATAAAATAATAAAAAAAACACGTCTGCACTGCCAAAAAACGAACTAAAAAGTAAAAAGACGTTGTACACACGGCTACACATCAAGCTATACATTTCCAGTATAGGCTGATCTCGCATTGTATAGGATTTCCGTACAGTGCGATGTATAGCTTGATGTGTAGCCGTGTGAACCTATAAGTTAATCTGTACCTATTTAAACAAAACGAAAGGTCGTTCATTTACTCCGCTGTCCGCTAACTAAACATTTAAAACATACATACATAGATACAGGTCAAATACATAACCCTTCTTTTTTGGCTTCGCCGCAGTCGGGTAATGCTCGTTTTTTATAACGGCAACAGGTAATGCTTGAAATATTCACAGAATCTTTAGTTATATAAGTATTAACTTTGGTTCGATTCCCGCACGGAACAAATATTTGTATGAACTACAAGTAGTTGTTCCGAGTCTGGCTTTTTATGTGAATTTAAATGTTTGTAAACGCACCCACAATACAGGAGAAATTCCTAGTGTGGGGCAACGTTTTTTTTAAAAAAAAAAAAACTTTAAAAATGAATAATTAAATTAAAATAAAACAAACATTTAAGGGGGGCCATCCCATACAACAAACGTGACTTTTTTTGCCGTTTTTAGGGTTCCGCACCCAAAGGGCAAAACGGAAACCCTATTACTAAGGCTCCGCCGCCGCGCCCTCTGTCTGTCTGTCCGTCTGTCACCAGGCTGTATCTCATGAACGGTGTTAACTAGACAGTTGAAATTTTCACAGATGATGTATTTCTGTTGCCGCTATAACAACAAATACGAAAAAATTGAATAAAATAAATATTTAAAGGGGCTCCCATACAACAAACGTGATTTTTTTTCTAGTTTTTGCTCTATATTGTTAACGGCAACAGGTAGACGCTTGAAATATTCACAGAATATGTAGATATAAATATTGACTTTAAAAATAAATAATTAAATTATAATAAAACAAATATTTTATGCCATTTTTATAGATAATGGTACGGAAGCTTTCGTGCGCGAGTCCGACTCGTACGTGGCCGGTTTTTTGTGTTTGTTCTTACCGCTCGCTGCGGCCGATCTTCAAAACTGAAACTTCCGCTGATAACGTCAAGGTCGTGCCCAGCAAGCTTAGAATTACGTTTTCGTTTTTTTTTTAGTTTTTTTTTTTTTTTTTCTATCTCTACTCTTCTTCTAGTTCTAATAGCAATCGCTTGTCTACGTTTCTCTCGGACACTAAATAGAAAACTGTCAACTGTTTATACGGAAACGTCATTTTTGTCTAACTATTCTTCCATCGACAAAATGCTTCTCTACGGTCGTGCTATAAGCCTGAAGACATGATAAATTATGTCATGTCAATTTGTACTAAATTAAAGTCCGTCGCAAAACCAAAACTCATCCGTATTGTTTACTATACCTTGTGCCAGTCAATATTAAGCTACTGTGTATCAGTCTGGGGAGCAGCAAACAAAACCAATCTGCTTGCGCTGGAACGAGCTCAACGAGCTATTCTAAAAATAGCCTACAAAAAACCCTGGCGATATTCTACTGACGCCCTGTACTCTGAATATAGCCTCCTCCGTGTGAGGCAGTTGTTCATTGTGTCGACCCTGCTACGATTCCATATGCATGCTAAAGAACTGGCCCGCCATTCATCCAGAACTTTAAAGTGGGATCGGCCAAGACTACATTCTTCTTTTGCACGCAGATCTTTTGCATTTCTTGGGTCATATCTCTACTCAAAATTCTACTCCCACAATAGAACTATACCCACCTTAACGTACAACAGCTGTAAAAATGCTATATTTAAATGGCTGCATCTCAAAAATTATGACCAAACGGAAGACCTGCACATACAGTCGTAATATCTGACATATCAATGAAAATCATATAATTATGAAGCCGGAAAAAAAAAAACTTATCGTGCGCGCACCAACCCACACATTCTCACTACATCCGCCCCACACATCACACACCCCCACACTTCACACACACCACACACACTCACACCCAAAAGCACCTAAATATTTTGTCATCAAAACCATCTCTCTACAACATAATAATTATTGTTAGTCAACTTTTTTATACATTTACACTGTACTTATTGTTTGAAC
Source organism: Tiliacea aurago (assembly GCA_948098905.1). NCBI lineage: Eukaryota > Metazoa > Arthropoda > Insecta > Lepidoptera > Noctuidae > Tiliacea > Tiliacea aurago. The sequence goes on along the minus strand of OX402603.1, from coordinate 10,430,038 downwards.
TATTATTTTTGCCTTGTTTTTATTTTATTTTATCTTTTAAATTATTACTGCGAAATCTAGCATTTATGGCTCTTATGTAACCTATTACTATATTTTTTTTATGATGTACCGTGTTTTTTTTTTTGAACTGAATAAAGTTTTTTTAATTTTTTTTTATTTACTAGCATTTTATGACAAAACAGTTTTATCGCTCAAACTGTGATAAAATTTGTGACTCAAGTCATGTCACATTAGCTCGCTTTCTTTTGCTTTTCTTCGATTTGTTTGCTGAGGCAAGAACTGATGATTTCCACGGTATAATTAGAAAAAGGAGTGCGTCACTTCTGCGCCGAGGCCGTGGCAGCTCGAACGGGCTCCTGAGTGTGTTGTCCGAGCGGTGGGACTCAAGTGGGACTCGCCTTTTTTGCGGAGGTGGCTGCAACTGCATGTCAGTTTTGTTTTTAAAGTTTTGTTTTTTTATATTTTATTTCTAATCTTAATTTTGCTTTTAATTTTGACCTTAATTCTGATTTTATTTTTGTTTTTAATTATGATTTTAATTCTATAAGTGTTGCGATTTTATTTTATTTTGTATTATGACATGAATATGGATAATTATCTGAAATAAATGATTTGATTTGATTAGGCCGTGCTCGGCCCGCGCTGGCTGTAAAGAAGTGAAAAGTTTGAAGCGAAGCCGTCTTGAATAGTGATAAAGCCATTGACATGAAATCATTGGATAAAGCAGCAGGCTAATTGCGTAACACACTATCAGTAGCAATCGGTTTCAATTTGACAGTTCAACAACATTCATTGCGTTATTTACGTTGTTGAGCAGACAACATTTTCTAATATATGAAGCAATGGATTAGCAATATACTTCAAAATCATTCCGATTCCGATTCAAACTAAAATGTTACGCAATTAGGCTGACCCCACATTAGGCTTGCGCGTTCCTCGGGAGTGGAGCGTCGCGTTTTGCTGCCCTGCGGCGTGTGGGGAGTGCACGCGGCGCGCACGCGGCGTTCGCGAGTTTCACGGGTTGCTCACACGCCCGAGGAACGCGCACGCCTAATGTGGGAGACGCCTTAGGGTGCAATATTAAAAGCACTAAGCGTGTAATCGAGTTAAATTTACTTACCCATAAAAAGTTATAGGTTCGATTCCCAGGTCAGAGATTACTTTGTATTGAAGTTAATCCTATACGAAAAAACTTTAGTGCATGCTAGGTAAGGGATAACACCGCCATTGACATTAGCAAGAAGTGCACATGCAAAAGCGTAAAGGGTAGCGAAATCGCGGGCGCGACAGGCAGCGCGACACTTTCCATTAAATTTTCATAGAAATTGTGCTTCTAGTGAGTGTCGCGTCGCGCCTGTCTGCGGGCGCCTTTACTCGTAAGGTACGGTCAACCAAAGTCCAAACGACGGTAAAAAATTATGACAAAACCAACACGAAAAGTAAGAATAACGTTTAAATTGTACACAGCTCAACATTCTTGAACTACGAAAATCGAAATCGACCCATAGACAAGGTAAGCGCTGCCAGTCACATTGGACGTGCAGAACGTTGACCCACACTAGGAATTTCTCCTGTAATGTGGGTGCGTTTACAAACATTTAAACTCACATACACAAACAGCCAGACCCGGAACAACTACTTGTAGGTCATACAAATATTTGTTCCGTGCGGGAATCGAACCCGCGACACGCAGCGCAACAGTCAATCGCTTAACCACTGCGCCAACCGTGTCTAGCCGTGACTAGTATTAACATGAAACTAATTAAATTATACCTGTGAGAGGTGTTTAAAACTGTGTACTCACCACGAAGTAAATATACCAGCATTGCTATTCTGTAGAAATCTCACCGTGAAAACTTATTTTAGATGAAGTGAGCGTGGAGTGAACTGTCAGTGTCATCCCACCTGATGCTAGGGATGGACCAAGGATTACATTAACAATCATAATCGAGATTTTGAACAGAAACTCAATTTTGTTTTTTTTACATTAAATTGAGGTTGACAAAATTTCTGTTTTGCTATTTTATTTCAAAACCCCTTAAATAGTACACATAAATACTAGCTTTGAAATAATATAAAATGATCAATAGAATTAGCATAAAAAATTGTTGAAATCTCGATTAAGATTGTAAATGATGCTAGGATCAGTGGAATGACACTGACAGCTCACTCCACGCAAGAATTCACGGTGAGATTTTTACAGAATCGACATGCAGGGTATTCACTTATTTGGATTTGGGGCCTGCAGTAAGTATCCAGTTGCTGATAGAGGCACAGGAGCGGACTGCGGAGATTGGCACAGCGAAGAGAAGCCTATGCTCAAACGTCAACTGTACAGTAGGTAGTGGGTGAAGTCGGGCTGTCGATGATGTTATTTATGACTTCAGTACCCCACAGTGGCGAAAGCACCGTATAACACGATTCCTACCGGCTTCCCTTCGGAAATTTGGAACACAACCACTCTATCGTTATTTAAAAATATCGTTATTACAACTTAGTACGCTCACTGCGCGCATAGCTTTATGTAATAAACTCGCGATCCTAGCTTCACCGCGCTGACTAATAACTCTTGAGACCTAGTATTTATGTTAACTGCTTATCTGTGCTTTTCTCTGCTATCTACATTTCTATCACTCCTTCATAACTAAGTGTAACTCTTGTGTGTGTGAACTGAAACCTGTGTCGGTGTACCTAATAAACTTTCATTCTTCTTCTTGTGTACTTTGGACTTATTACTTCGCTTCCTATTTCTACCTACCACACATACTCACTACACTACACAGTCAGTAGTGTTTAATAATGCCAAATAATATAATAATTTGTATACACCATACTATTAAAACATTAAAAAACGTCTACATTACATTTTTACCCGACTGCTAGAGAAGGAGGGTTATTTGACTTTACATCCCAACAACAAAACATTTTGCTCTAAAATAACTCAGTGAGTTCAATTTCTATACAAAATCAACGTCATGACGAGTTCATTCATTCATTTCATTTATTCATGAACAATTTACTTCGTGTTGAATATACCTACATGCAATTTACATAAAAATTATATTTAAATAATAAGAGTTCATTTTGTATGGAAAACATTTTTTTTGCTCCGGCTTAACTCTCTTATAAAATCACCCTTCGCCACTGGTACCCCAAGTGTAAGTTTGCAAGAGAGTAAAACTATTTCGTTTGCGTAAAATTTGACCGATAGATCACAATGCTAAGAGTATAAGAGTGAGAATAAAAATCTTAACGCAAACGCGCTAGTTACGTTTACTCGCTTGCAAACTTACACTCGGGGTACTGAAATGTATAACGAAAAACATTTAATGCAGTTTACAATACTTCAGGGGGCCTAAAATGTACGCTTTGGCAGAATCATAGTAATAGTATGATCTGCGTACAATTTATACATGGGACTTCTTGGCGGGAAAGTGAAGCGTCATGTTCAGCAGTTTGTTTAATTTTCCAAAATTTGTGTTTATCCGAATATTAATGTGTAATAATGGTGGATTATTAACCATTAAGTGTTTGTGAACGTGCATTAGTGTAGGCAAATGAAACAAAACAGTGCAACTTCGCTTCAAGTTCTCTCAAGAAGTCCGCGTGAGGTCTCAGTAAAGTGCCACATCTTTACTGAAACTCAAGGGGAGCGGGCGGGGATATCATCATCATGCATTCATTTCATCAATAATAACAAGTTTTGTAACTAAATAAAGACGGCCAAAAGGTCCCAGCAACCAGGCCATTAAAACATAAAAAAAAAAAATTACATCCCGCAATTCATCTGTTTGACAGCTGCTATTTGACATTAGACTTTAAAGCAATTCATATTTTTGTGGACCATTTTACGAAGCTCCTTAAAAAACTGTCAAACCGATGAATTGCGGGTTATGAATTGTACGCAGATCATAATATAATTCTGCCAAAGCGTCCATTTTAGGCCCCCAGCACTACTACAGCACATGTAAACCTTTTTGAGATGTATAAACAAACCTTACATAATTAGGTACCAAGTCATACCCAAAATAGTCAACAAATGTGATACATACTTCGATTATAAAATAAAAAAATTGTATTGAGCGCATGTAAACCCTTTTGAGATGTTTAATCAAACCTTACTTAATTGCCAAGTCATACTCAAAATAGTCAACAAATGTGTTAATTCGATATTAAAATAAAAAAATCGTTTTGAGCGCATGTAAACCCTTTTGAGATGTTTACAAACCTTACACATTTACCAAGTAATACACAAAACAGTCAACAAATGTGATAGGTACTTCGATATTAAAATAAAAAAATCGTTTTGAGTGCATGTAAACCCTTTTGAGATGTATCAACAAACCTTACGTATTTACCAAGTCATACCCAAAATAGTCAAAAAATGTGATACATCGATAAGAAAATAAAAAAATCGTTTTAAGCGCATGTAAACCCTTTTGAGATGTATAAACAAACCTCATAAAATTTATCAAGTCATACACAAGTTCGTCAAAAAATGTGGAACGCTTCACGATTTTGCGTGTCATCCTTGCGCAGGGGCCATGCTAATCTTCTCTGTATCGTTCCAATTTTAGTATATGTACTGCCGAAGCAAGTACACTAGTTACGCACGAAATCTTGTATATTAGCTGAAGAGAACAGTAAACTTCGATAGCACCATCTAGGACGTATTGAAATATTTTCAAGAACATTAACAATATTCGGACAAAACTAACTTTTAGTCACAAGGCTTAATAATCGAATCATATAAATGATAAAAAATTACAAAATAAGCAACTATATCATTCATTATTTTGCAAAAATCCATCTTTTTAGCTGATTTTGCTACGTCAGCGCCATCTATGTTTTAAACTGGAAACACATGCGACACGTCAGAACTTGTTTGACACTTATATTGAGTATTTATAGATGGCGCTGATCACAATTTCGTTTTGACGTTTGACTACAGATGTCTCTAGCCAACCTTCACACAGTGGGCGGAAACATGAATGAGTCGCAGAAAGTGAGGGATTCAACGACCATCTACGTCTGCGTCGTCGTCGTACATAGTTATTGCATGTCCAGATTTCAAGGTACGGCATTTTATACGCTTACTGGATGCAACTAAGCGGATAGTTTTAGATATTGTTCCCAGCGAATCCAGCGGTTATTCCGCGTACATGTGGTTAGTATCTCGCACTCAGATTATAGAAAAGACGAACTCGCACGGGTTTGTCTGGACATGCACAGCTACAGTTTTCAACTAGAAGAGCTGTGGCCGCCAACAACGCAGCAGTGACGGCTGTCATAAAATAATAATGGCAGCGGATTTTTGACACTGTAAGGAAAACACATTCAACTTACTTTCTTTCTTATCGTTTCAGTGACGTCATTCCGTTCGCCGGTAAATTAATGCAGACGCTATGTGGTGGCCACCGCTCTGTTAAGAAACAGGCCTTCTTCAACACCAGACGCGACGACATGACACGGAGCGATCGGTGACCCGGCGAAGTTTGCCTAAACTGCAATACTGTTAACTATTTGCACCGGCTATTCATAGTGAACTACACTATACTTGTCAAAAAATAATAGGCCCCTTTTGACATTTAACGTCGCGATGGTAAATCGCGACGTAACTAGCAGCCCCGAATCTAGGGGGGGGGGCAAGCCAGGGCCTATGCCCCGGGCGGCAAGTTCAGAGGGCGGCCAAATTCACACTTTACACACGAATGGACAACTCATCATTTACTTAACTTTGACCACAGAATAACACAGAAAGAACAGCGATGGATGCATTATTTCCGGGAGGCCTATGTCCAAATGTCAATCAATGGACATCTGATATAAGTGGGCGGGGGCGGCATTTTGCAGATTTTGCCCCGCCTAAAAGAAATTGAAGATCCGACGCTGGTAACTAGTGAAGTAACCATACCACTCGGTACTCAATACTCACGATAAATCGATTCAAGTTAAATGTCGAAACGGGTCTATTATTTTTTGACAACTTTACTATTATTATTTACCACTAGATTACGCTCGATTGCTCTCAATTTGCTGCTTTCTCTTTATCTTGGTTATACTTAAACATACGCTCATGCAATTACGCCATACTGCTAGTGCTGAGGCCTTAGCATGAACGCACGAAGTAAACGTCATGTAAATTTAAACGATTTTTGAATCGAAAATACAACTATCTTACAGCATTTTGGCAAGCACAGTAAATTTAAGGTGTGAAAAGAATACTTACAATTTAAAAAGAAATTAAGACGTAGCCTTATCCGTGCATGACATGTACCTAATGCATTTTTTTAATTGTAAAGTAATGATTATCATCTGAGGGTGATAGGACGAATTTTCACAATCGTATAAATGAATAAATGACCTTAAAACGCCATAATGCAATATTAAAAATATTGGACGTACTGTGATAGGATTACCAATAGGGTATTTGACCTTCTTTTTATTTATATTTTTCGAAACCAACAAAAAAAATTAGGCCATAATAAAACAATATGTTTTAATTTTAAAAAAAATGCCGAAGTTGTATGTTTTAAACTAGTCTATTGCCGACAGAGACAGCCCTGCTGCGATCTGATGTCACAACACAGAACGCCAAAGTAAATTAGTAAAGTCCATTTCACGAAAGAAGTCCCGCAGACGTGGCGCTGCTGGCATGGGTTATTTTAGGAATGTTGCTAACTTAGCGTATAATAATAATTAGTTCCACTTATTTCCGCGGGACTTCTTTCGTGAAATGGACTTTAGGTAACTAATTCGCGCCATTCAATAAACAATGATCGTTTTGCGTCACAAGGATAGTAGAATAATTTCAAGAAAAGCGTGTAACTTCTTCATTTTTCCACCGATTTTATCATTTTGTTTTCAGTCATTTTTAGTACTTAAGGTGGAAGCATAGATGATCTCACTGCCATTTTGTCGCTAGATGGCGACACATCCACAATTTCGAACATTTTCAATTTTTACACTTAACATAGACATTTTTAATAAACAACTTTATTCTTAGCGAAACCTAGGGCATTAACTTGATTTTTTTAGATCATCACTGTGCTTGTTAACTGGTATCATACAAAGATTAGAACATAATAATGATTTAGCCGCATGAATTTACTCTTTACACACACATGCAAAGTAAATAGTAGTAACTTCCGACTCCACTAGATGTCGTTTTATTCAAACATGGTTGGAAATTAAAATGTCCAGATGGTGTTAATTTTAAAGAAAGAGGACCAAATTATTTATATGATGAATATCCTTACAGTATAGCAAAAACTGAAAACAAATATTAATTTACTAATTAAGCATACTTTAAATTACTAGAGGATTGTTATGTTCCAATCTATTTCTTAATAATATAATTATTGGGTTACCTATGCATACTTTTGTTTCTAGGCTCGATATCAGATACCTTTTCACCTTATCAAATTATTCAGATAAATTATTTTGGGTAATAAAGGTATATTGTACATAAATAGGTTGTTGTAATGTGACTGAACCTAAATAGTACCTAACGTGTAAATAAATTGTGACCTGTACTAAATAAATAAAAGATTATGTATTCAATTGTAAAGCGTTTTATTGTATCTTACTATAAATTAATAATCTTTATATATGGTTAATATTTTCATACAAATATCGTTTTATTTACTCTCACTGCATTTACCTAAATATTTTCTGGTTTGATTCGAACCATCGACTCGTACCACCACACAAAGATAACATCCTTTTTATAATATTTTGATATTTACAATTATGATTCTGAATTTAGTATTAGAAAGAATTATGTACGTAGATAACAATTTATGTAACATCACACGTAAGTGTAAGTATCTTACACAACACAAAAGTGGTTGCTAGCTAACCATAACATTTATGTTTCAAGAATACCCACTTATTATACAACTTTGAACAATAAATATTCTTTTACAATTGAATTGTTTGGCTGGTACCTAAATACATGAGTGAAACATATGTACACAGAAAAATCTTATAAACTAACAAATAACATAAACTATACATCGCTACGTAAAAAAATAGCATAATAATTAGTCTATAATGTTCCCACTGCTGAGACTCAGGCCTCCTCTGAACAGTGGTGATGAAATAATTTACACAAAGCAAAGTGTCTGCTTGGATTCGAACCATCGACTCGTACCACCATACAAAGATACATAAAAAATACTATAATAAAATATCTTCTCTTCTACACGCTACTTTTTGCTGCGCCGCCGTCGCCGCGCAGTATCAATCTTCTGCTTGTCACTTTTTACTTCCATTTATATCATTTCCGTGCGATCTGAATCAATTGCTGGGAGACATAGTTTTCGCTGCAACAAATGAATTTACACAGTTTTGTTAGACTATTCTTACTGAACCCACACCTCAGAAACCTGAGGATTAAGTTACGAAATGAGTAAGACTTATATTTTCATACCTTTTAATTCCTTGATGTCTAGACATTAGCATTTTTCTCAACTCGTCTCAAAATAATTTCCGGCAGTACACATGTTTTGAAAAATGTTACCAACTTTGGCATCATAGCGTTGATAAATTCCTCATCCCGGTTAACTTCTATGACAGTCAATGGTTGGGTGACAGATATAAAGCAAATGAAGTAACATTTACTCATTTTGGTAATTTGCAATTGACCCTGGACCTAGAATCAAAATAATAATAGCTGAGAAACAATCCAAGAAATACATTATATTTATACATACATGAACCAAGAAATAATGATCTTTGTTACTTACTTGATAATAATAATTATGCTTTTTGTTCATAACTAAAACATCGTTTTCCAAATGAATAGGAAAATTTCTATTTTCTGATGCTTCTCTAATATTTTGAGATTTCCTTTTCAAGGAGAGAAAACATTTTATTTCTACAATAGTATTTTCTGCTTCTATAATACCTGTAAAAAAGAACAGTTTTTAGGCCTACGCCACTGAACCAAATTAAAAAATCCACGCGACACACAAGATCCATGGGGGAGGAACCACAGGCAAAAGCTAGTTATTTGTATATTTTTATTATTGAATAATCTTACCATCAGGGCTAGCTGCTAAGAATCCAAAGTCTTCATCAATAAATAGACCTGATGGCTGATGACTCACTAAAAATCATTAGAAGAATTTCCATGATATCTTTTCAATGTTGCTTGCACTTTTTTCCGTGATTTTCGCGGCCCTGAATACATATGTCGTATATAGGCAAGTTTATTAGTCGGATTCATCTTAGGCAGAGTTGCAATTCAATCTGTAATCAAAAATAATAATTAAACACAACAGCAAAAGTATCGTAATTATGAAATGCTTCAAGAAATTTGTATTAGTCAGAAATAACACCACCATTTGTCACCATCAATCAAGCTGTCAAGCTGTGTGTGAAAATTTGCAAAACAACTGACAGAACATGAGAACAGACCAAATAGAGATGTCAATCTGAGATCGATTGAGCAAAGAATCGATTTTTTGGAACAAATAAAAACGTTTTTTCAAATCGATATCTAGTACTGAATCGATACAGGGAATCGATATTTCACCCTAGAACATCAGTATTTTGTTTTTTTGAATTGTTAAGAATTGTGGTGGCGGGAAAATTACGAACCATATCCAGTGCAAATCCTTTTGCGTAAAAATACGGTTTTTTTCCAATATGAGACTAGTTAAATTCTTTTCGCTCATCGATCGTTTTTTCGCCCTCGTAAACGTGTACGTTACCCTAGCAGGAATCGATTTTTCGTTTTTTTTTTCAAAACGACAAGGGGCACCAATTTTTTATGTAGGGGCACATTTACAGCAGATTAGGCACCAACTATACGTTCCACTCATATAACTATAGGAGACACTTTCTTGCTAGGGTAACGTACACCCCGTAAACCCCTACATTGCGAATTTCATCGAAAACAAATGATTGATTTTTGGAAAATTATTTCTTTATTTGTGAATCGATTTTTCATATTTCTTTCGAATCAATTCAGTAACGGATCTTTTTCGGAGAGTTTTTTTTTGGTTCCTTTCGTCCCTCTGGGACAGGCAAAGTGAGCTGAGACCATACAGCCATTTTTTAGAGAGAATTGACGTCCCTATTAGGGGGAAATATTTGAAATTTAGAGTAGGTAGGTATGTGATGTGATGACAATCAACGAGTGTTGCTAACGTTTGATTTTGTATTTCCTCTTCTAAATCTTACACTTTTTTAAGTTTTAAGGGTTATTACTATTATAATATAACTCTGTATCACCTTCAAGCAGAAAAGCATCCTTTGTACATAAAAATAACACTTACCGTCAATAAAACACAAAAACACTTCACTTTTAAATAAAAACTCTTTCACGGATGGCACTCGTATGAATGGTTCTCAGTAGTAGCCCCAGTCACCAATTCTAAACCTGAATGGTGCTTACTACTTACTTAGCTACAACCATAAATGAATGATGTACAGCAGTGGTGGCTCTGACTTGTAAGTCAGAGCCACCACTGGTGTACCTATATCATTCATCGTTTTAAATATCAGAACATCCTACAACTTACTACTAAAATACTGCCCTATGTTTTATTTCCCCTTTTTCTTGGTAAACTTCTTAGATGGCAAGACCAATTTATCTCGACGCACTTTGACGTGTGCTAATAATAATAAAATGTGCAATTGTTATGAAAAATCAATGTGGTTTGTCTGTGTATTCACTTATCTTGATGGTTTCACATAAATTAAATATGATTCAATCAATAGATGTAAGTAGTACCTACGTGTCACCATTGCGTAGGTAGGTAATTAGAAAAAAAATTGGTAAAATTGCCTACGCTGATCGCCTGATTTAGGTATACCCTAAGTTTACATGAACTTCTATTCTCTGATTTTATTCAACCCAAACCAATGAATTAGTACCTAACCGTGTCAGAAAATGTATTATCAGTACCTACTTACATTCAGTAGAAAGATTTTTAAATCTTTAGGTACTTTATATTTAAAGTAGATAATACAATAATTACATTAGTATTGTATCTGTGTGAACCAAATGCAGATCGCAGATATTTTTTTTCACTTTCTAGCATTCTTTCTCATTCCCTAATAAAAAACATTTTATCAATCATAAAATGTAAAACCCGCGGGCAAACCCGCGCGCCGGCGCTAACTTTCTAGAAACACAATTTTGGAAACGATTCGCAAGTTGTCAAGACAATCACGCATGGACTGACTGGAGCAATTTGGCAACAACGCGGGGTGCGTCTGAATGGCAACGTCGCATCGCCGGTCACTCGACGTGTAACCTTGGCGCTTGTTCCAATTTTCGAACGAAATTTCGAAGCGCCATCTATTATAAATGTTTACCGAACGTAAACTCGTAACACAACAGCAAATAACTCTTTCTTGGTGGTTCTTCAAATTTCTGTTAGATGGCGCGATTCAGGTCACTCACACATGTAAAGATTTTTCGTTTTTTATTGGGTCTAATTCTCCTAGAAATACTGTTTTTTTAATAAAATTTTGGCGTTAGGCGAACATAATACATTATAAAGTCTCATTATACTTGCTTTTATTCTGCAGAAACCGTTTATTTACGGAGATTACAACCCCTGAAAAATGTATGGCGAGGCCTGTCTAGGCATCCGCCTTAACACCTTTAAAAATAAAAACCGGTCAAGAGCGAGTCGGACTCGCGTATTGAGGCTTCCGTACATATTTAAATGATGTTGATGATTTCTGAAGAATGGTGCTATTTAGAGACATCGTTTTATTTTTCCTGTAAATTTTACATAAACTTCTATCACATAGAATAATTTCAGATTTTTATTTATGCAAACTTTTTTTTACATTTTTCGTCAAAAGTCGGAAACTATGCTGCCTAAAAAATAATAATGAATGTTTGAGAATGTGCAAACAGCGCTCTTTCATATGATGCCCCACATGCCCTAGTAGCCCCACTTCAAATTTTTAAGGCCCTTTCAGTCTCTTTTCCAAAAAAGTATTTTTTTTGTAAATTTCTATCTTGTTTGCAAAATAGTTGAGCAAACGTCATCTAAAACTATTCTAAATTTCAAGTTGCTAGCATTAGCAGTTCATGAGATATCCAGGTGTGACAGACAGACTTAGTCTCACCATAAGGGTTCCTTTTTACCATTTTCGTACGGAATCCTAAAAAGGTATTAAATTCTTGTATATTTTTGATAGCAGTCAAATACCCATCACCATGCGACAGTGAGTGTTAAAATCGTTCAAATTTACGTTACTTTTAGCCTACGTACGCACGAGCGCTCTTTTTAACGCGACGCTTCTTGCCGTGCACTGGATTTTCAATGCTCGGCCAGCTCGGCTTAGCGGCGTAAGTGACTTCGCGTTAAACAAAGCGCCCGTGCGATGTGGGCTTACTCCGCGCGTTCGTAATCGTGCTAGGCCGTGTATCTGTTTTAAGAAGTTGTTTTCTACGAAAGACGTCCTTTGTGTGGAGCTGCAATGATGCCAGTATCTCCAGCTGCCAATGTCAGGATCCATCTGAGTTTTCTAAATGAAAAGGCACACGACACGACAAATACTTCGGAATATTTTTCAAACAGTGGTTGTTTTGTTACATCCAACCTGTTTGTCTAAGAAAATATATAAAAGATTTATTTATTTAGCCTTAGAAATACTGTTATGATTAGAGATCGGATATTCGGATGCATATTCACCTAAAGTTTGAGAATTGACTAGTATGGAGTGCGCTTCGGTACGGGAAAACGTGTCGGTTTCCAGGACTGACAAGTTTTGAAGAACTACTCTTTTGTACTGTGTATCCCCGAATAAATATATTTCATTTTAGAATAAAAGGTTTTGAAGAAATAGTAATAGTGTTTTTTAAATGTTTTATATTTTCCACAAAATTCTTGCCTAGTTATAAATAGATAAGAAATATTTTTTATACTAAAGAATACAAAATTGTATACCTACACACTGTTATTAATGACCCCGCGATCCCGGAATAAAAAAATATTTTAAGAAGCCGTTTCCATTCTTTGTATCCTTTGCCGGGAAAAAAACGTAGTTTAGGTAAATATGCATCCGAATATCCGATCTCCAGATAAGATAAATAAAATAAAAAATAAATATAATAATAAATAAAATAAACGTTAGTTTTAAATACATAATTTATTTCTATGGTACAAGATATTTCCAATGATTTGCCGTTACAGAATTTATAATTGCAATATCAAAACAAAATGTACAAGGTTGTTAACCGGAGCGCTTTGCTTTTACCCAATGGTTCTCAATTTTTATAACAATTTCGTTTAAATATAAAAATCTATACTCCACGCTTGGTTTATTGATTATTAACACTTTTAAATCATCGGTTATGTATATAAATAATTCCAACAATTTTTTTTCCCTAAATGTCCATTTCTACGCATACGAGACACATTTTTTTAATATTTATTTATCAATATAAACATAAAAAATAACAAGTCGCACATTCATTTCTTGCTTTTACACTTTTTTTAAGACAGTTGCCATGATGTGTTGTAAAATATATTCCTAAAATGTGTGTTTCTTACATTAGTTATACCAAAATCACTTTAGGCATTAATTTATTGTCTACAATTCCTACGAAACGGACGTCGAAACGAATCGATTACGGGCAAATCGATTAAAATTACTGGCTTAACAAATAACAGCACTGAAGAAAAAAAAAAGAAATTCAAACATGGAACAGTGTTGATGCAGCAACTGTCTGGCCACCATATTGTGGGTCTGGTACGGGGCTACATATGAAATGCATGTTGTTCTTTCTGTTTGAGTGTGTTGTATAGGTAATATATTGTATATGCTATGCGCCAGGCTTCGCTTACAAGTCCATATTGACACTTCACTTTACTGCAGCGTATCACGTTGTGGGTTTGTGTTACCTGGAAACAAAATATAGATTGTGAGATGTGTATTACTTAAATGCTTCGATCAAAAATACCAACTAGATATCGGGTCGGCGCAAAAATACGTCTCGATAAATAACAGCGCACTTGAGACGTGAGCTCTTATTTTGTTTAGTTCGCTTGAAACACAGCCAATGTAAACACGTTTCACAATGCCACAATGTGAAATCAAAAGTAGCAAAAATAATGCGCGAAAAAGCTATTCGACGGCCGGAGTGTCATTCGGTAAATACATGTAGAATAAGTTATATTTTAACCTTTAAAATACCAAATAGTATCATTTTTTTACAAATTTACCGATTTTAAACCACCGTTACAAATGTTTGGCCAAGGTTGGGCAATACACGCGCAAACTTTTGTGTAACACAACAGTAGATGCATAGAGTAGATTAGTTTAGACTTTATTACAAGGTGCCATTGTTGTAATTAGATTGAACTTAAAACTTTTGTCTCAGTTCGTTATTAAACAAATGTAGCTGTATAAGTATAGTATTCGCGCGGACAGTTTTAGCTTTGATTTTGTACGTAACCCGTTATCTAGTTGGTATTGTTGATCGAAGCTTAAATGATTAAAAAAATATAATTATAAAAAATATTGCGAATAATATAAGTATATTGAAAATAATGTGGATGCGGCCAACGAGAGTTGCCCCGGTGGCATTGATGTATTAAATAGGAAGATAGGCCACTCTCTAACATCACGTAAATATTAAATGGACCCGATGTCGTGAGTCATGTGCTCGACAACCGAAATAGAGAGACATATTACGCGGGCTATAGCGGGAACGAGATAGCAATAATTGTCCCTGTTACATACCCATAACAACTCGGAAACAAACTACGATTCGGGTATTCCCCGCAAACCGAGAATAATGTAGGTCAATTGTGTCCTTTCCCCTAATTTATGCGGTCCACATCGAGGAGCGCGTACCTTATCATCCTATTTTAATACATCAATGCCCGGTGGTCATCTGATTTAGTTCAAACTTCTTTGAAGTTCGTAAAAAAAAAAACTATATACATTTTTATGATGATAGAGAAACTACACAGATGAAAATCGATTGATAAATAAAATCGATAAGCATCTGAGAAGTTACTCCTACAAATTATTATTTTTTCTGGTTATCATATAATATACATCATAGTCTTAAAATATGATTGTAATTGGCTACTTTGTATTAGTGTGTATTTTGACAATTTTTATTTTATTTTTGTCAAGTGTGTCTTATTTGTGCAGAATAAACAATTTTTTTTCTTTCTTACGTAGTTTATAACTGCCGATCATTTGCCGTCGGGCAGTGGTCAGCCAGACAGGCTAGGCTCTTGGTATGGTAATGATTTTCATTGGCAGACTATGCAGTAAATATCTTTTGGCCTCTTTTGATGCAGCTTAGAGGAACAGGGTGTAAAGTTCACTCATCCTCTATAGAAAAGGGAGGATCCTCCGACCAGACGGGTGTTATCAGAATGTTGTATCTATGCTAGCCGCGCGGTAAACTCTGCTTGCGCGATGCAGAATTTTTTGTGACGTCAGGTATTTGATGCGTAGTGCGCATGTGGCGCTATAGATGCCGCTACATGCTGATGTACCTAAAGTCTATTCAAATCCTTGTTTCCAATTGACGTTATTTACATTTTAAGTTGGTGTAAATTAATTTGTATTCAGAATGACTACTACTATTTTGATAGTCAAAAAAAATTTTCATGTTGTAGCGCCAACTGAACTTTATGTGTGTTTTATTTTAAAGTTGTTTTTCCAAAAATACTTCCAGGGTATAACAATACCATTCACATAGTCGTCAATTACGCAATAAGTACATCAAACTAAGTGACATTGCACTAAATAATTGCTGGGAAGCAAAAAGACAATTTTCTATTTTTGGGGTTAAAAAATCGTTGTTTACGGTAGAGCTCAAAGAAACGCACGCAAAACAACGTGCTTATGGATGTCTGCATCAATAAAGGGGTCGTGGGGGTATTTTAAGGTTATAACATCTAAAACTTCTTTTTAGTAAAAAACTTACCTTTTGAAAAAGTAGGAACTTTGAGCTACAATCAGGGACCATTTTGGTTACCCATTGAAAGGGTTTTCGATAGGGTTTTTCTAAGCGGTTAATCAAAAACCCATACAGTTTCTAAAATGATAACCAAAATGGTCCCTGGGTAGAATAGAGATAGAATTGGTCAAGCTACGCGTGCTGGGCGGATATCGAAATAACATAATATTATGATTTTTTTCATGTCACTGGGCTGCAAGTAGGTATAGAACCCATTGAATGGGTTATCATGTAATCCTTTCACTGGGTTTTCAACTATAAAACCCATTCAATGGGTTACCTTTATTGAATGGGTTACCCCTTCGAAATGCTTAACTCTTTTAGCCGCGGTTGTACGGTCCCTGGCTACAATATCTTCATAATTAGAATGTAAGGACCAGTACAAAAAAAATATCAAAATGACGGAAGGAACAAGTGACTTGGCTTCATTAAGCGTCTTTTTATTACACCCGTTATATGTTTACATGTTCGGAAACTAAATTGCGAACGCAGTATACCTGGCTAGCTGTCGTCCTGCAGCGAGGTGAAGCGGTTCCCCAGCGCGAGCGGCTGGCGGGCCGCGGTGGGCTCGCGCGCGGCTCCAGCGCCAGCAGTACTCCAGCCTCCGCCGCCGCGCTTGGCGCTCGCGCCTAACACCGGGAAGTAATCGTCGTTGTGGATGTCGGGCGCGTGTTTCTAGAAATAAAAAAAAAAGATCTTGGTCAAAATGTCCCACTGAGCTGCAGTAGTAGCAAATGTCAGGATGCCACCAAACCGTGATCGAGCGACGACATACATACATACATAAACTCACGCCTTCTTCCCATGGGGGAAGGCAGAAATTATAGAACGCCACTGGCTACGCTCCTTACATACTCCTTTTGCTTCGCCTACGGTCATACATCTGGTCATACACGCACGCCGGTTGCGAGTACTACGCACCTGACCTTTCTGAAGAACATCACCAATTTGGTCACTATATGTCCTTCTAGGGCGTCCCCTCCCTGCGTTTCCACTCACCTCTGCTTTATAAAGCCCTTTTGTTAGTCGCCTTTCACTCATCCTCTCCACATGACCAAACCATCTACTACTCGACATCGTGACGATATTATGATTATGAGATGATATATTTTGAGGCGATAAACGAAATCGAACGACAGTGGTTTGTTAAGACCTCAAATGGAAGGGGTTCAGCAAAAGTAGTAGTCCATACTCAATCATTTATTGCCTGATATTTCCTATATTTTATGCTGTTGCGTGTTTTATTGCGATATTAAGAAAATAGCTGGTGTTACTTGGATGAGGATGACCCATAATAGGAAAGGGTGGCAAGTTTTAGGGGAGGCCTTTGCGGAAACGCAAGACAATCGCGATACCGGTGTCAAATAATTATTATTTTTAAGTTTAATTAGTTACTGTAGTTTTAGTTTACTGTCATTCATGTTTTATAAGATTGTCAAATAAAGGCTATTATTATTATAATCATTTATTGCATTCCACAATGTGCACCATAATAAGATCACCACAAAAAAAAAAAAAAATACTTATCATGTACCTATTTGTATAATTGTAACTTTTAATGGTGAGAAATAAACATATTTTTTCTTACAATTTAATGAGATCATTATTGACCCTGTTGGGCACAGCAAAATACTTGGGGAGAGAAAGCTTCAAAAACGTCACTAACCAGATATTCAATAGTAGTATAGAATCAAGTTTTTCTAACTGAACAGACAGCTGTGCTGCTGGGGAGTTTGTTGCGCCACTTCTTCTTCCCAGCTAAAGCACTAGGAAGTGGTGAAGGGCGGGCGTTTTTGAGGGACTATAGCATGTAATTTTTTCAAGTTAGTTTAAATAAATGACTTCTGATTTGATTTGAGTAGCAGTTTCTATGGCTCCAAATGTGTAACTCATAGAAATAATAAGTTACGACGAAAAAACATCGAAGATTTCAATTCTTCGAGAATTTGTGACTGACATCTTGGATTACGATTTGGTCCTAAATCGTAATCCAAGATGTCAGTCACAAATTCACGAATGTATCGTCATGGGTATGGCAGACATGATTTATGGCGATGAAATCTAAAAAATAATTAGTAAAAAAACGGTTTATAAACTGATAATTGATAAACTGGATGCGCAGAGAATTGTAAGCCCTTTGGGTATAGCTGAACCACAGGCTCACACTCACTCGCTGCTCGCAAAGTTCGAACTCGCCCGCCTCGATTTCATATTATCAATTTTTGAGGAAGCGTGAACGAGTGAGGAGTGAGGTGGTTCAATGTTGAAAGTCGAGTAACTCTTTCAATTTGCGATCACGAGTACCTCAAACAAGGGAACTCATGAGTGAGGGACACATCACTAGTCGGAGAGATGACGCTAGTTGCCCATTCCAAAGCGTAGTAGGTTCCTATGGAGAAGAACGGGCAAGAAACTCCACGGACACTCTTTTAAATTAAAATATTGTTACAAAGTATTGGTTACTTACATCATTCATGTCGAAATTGTACATGTGAGAACAATGTAGAAAGACGTGCACATTAAATAATAAAAATATTAGAAATACTTCATAAAACACCACATCACTTACCGAACTCCTGCGCACAGTCTCAACAGGCCGCTGACGCACCGATGGTGGCACGTACGTCGCCGGCTTGCTTTCGCGCGGTTTTGGCTCTTCAACCGGTGGCGGTGCTGGGGTTTCCGCTTCCGATTGGTGCTGCAATCAAACATGGCATTATTAAAATTGTTGATGTATTCAAATGGAAATACACTGAGAATTTTTGAGGTATTTATAAAACTCCGTGCAGGATGATTTAAAATAGCCATTACATAATATGGCGATTATTGATGTGCAACGTAGTAGGTACCTATGGAGAAGAACGGACAAGCAAGAAACTCCATGGACACTCTTTTAAATTAACTTAGGGTTACAAAATATTGGTTACATCATTCATGTTGAAATTATACATTTTTTTTTTGTTTACACTCAACCCGAAAAGGGGTCATTGTACTCATCATTTTGATTTTTTTTTCTAGGGATTTCAAGGTTGGTCACCTTGAAATCGTGAAAAAAAAATCAGCGGTTCCCTACATTTGTGTTCACTTAAATCGACAAAATGCATGGAACAGCTAAAAAAAAAATGTAAATTATATTCTTATGAATTACGTGCCTGAACAAGGTAATCCTGTGTTTCAGGCGAAAAGTAAGTGGAATCTAAAAGTTGACATGGACAAATAAAATAAAGCTATGCTGAGTAGCTTAAATCTTATTGTTGTCTTGTTGTTTGTATTGTTCTTAGCTGATTTTTATTTCGCGATTTCAAGGTTGGTCCCATAGTTTTTTTTTTTTTAATATGATGCAGACCCCTTTTCGGGTTTAGGTTAAACAAAAACTAATGTTGTATAGGAAATTGGGAATCTTCCTGTGTGCTGTTACAGTCTTATCATTTTATAATGACACGTTATGCCAAATGTTTATTTTAAAGCTATAGCTTTGGAGTTGTTTTTTGGTTAATGATATTCTAACATCTTTCCTCTCGCCATTTCTTCCTCATCTATGGGAGAGATTTCGTGAGAAGGGACGGCAGGTGTGTAACAGGAAGAGACATCTTGAGCATGGAATAAGTAAGTACTTTTTAATAGCATGGAATTAGTAAGTACTATAAAACAGCATGGAATTACTAAGTACTATTTAGTAAGTACAATAAAATCGCCTGGAATTAGTAAGTACTATAAAATAGCATGGAATTAGAGTACTCATGGAATTAGTAAGTACTATTCCTGCTTGTAACGCTTACTTATGCTCATCAACCAATAAGATTGCTGTAACAGATTTTTGTTTTTGTAAATTAAAAAAAGAGGTGGTCAAACATCTGTGATCATTGTAACGGAGCCTGAGAAATGTATTTAGAGACAAAATAAATTATTTTTTATTGGTCGACGCAAAAAGGGGCAGTAAACAGATGAGGTCATCGTGAGGATTTTGTTTTAAAAGTGTAGTAAAGTACAAGAAAATTAAGTTCTCTGTTTTTACATACATACATAAACACGCCTTCTTCCCATGGGGGTAGACAGAAACTATAGAACACCACTTGCTACGCTCCTTAATTCCTTACATACTCCTTTTGCTTCGTTTACGTTCATACATCTGGTCATACACTCACGCCGGTTGCGAGTACTACGCACCTGACCTTTCTGAAGAACATCACCAATTAGGTCACTATATGTCCTTCTAGGGCGTCCCCTCTTCCACCCCGTCCACACTTATCTGTTTTTGGGATAAACCCCTACACTATTCCCAACAAATACAACTCTGTAAGCCACCGCAACCAGCAATAACGACCAACCAGTAAATTACTGAGACAATGAAGCTCAGCAGGGCTTTTCGTCCATATAACACAGCCTATAATTAGTCACAATAAAAGTTACCTAAGTGACACAGGAACTCGGCACTTTTAAGGACGCTATCACATTTTGAACTCGCTCTAGTTTAGGTATCTGAATCGCAACACAACAACATTACGCGCACGCACACATTGAAACCGCTGACCGCTCGATTTTATACGTAACTTAACTAATCTTGGTACTTGAAGGTATATTTTTTTTAATTTTACTACTATTGATTGAGTAAAGTTAGTTGTAAGTTTGCAATCGAATTTTAGTAACTGTGACTAAGTACTTTCTGCGTGATAATTATGTTTTTAGTATATTTAAATTCATCAGCCATTACGTAGCGTAGGTAGGTACCCAAAAATTTGAAGCGCTGGCCATATGGATTAAATACCATATTTTTACATAAACTAACAACCCAAACTAACAACCTATTTACAGAACACCTACGATTATCCAACAGGCTACTATTAGTTAGAAAAGATGTAAGTACTCGTAGGTACTTGTAAATATTATTTTTGCTGGCAAATGTTTGAGCATTACATAATCAAATACTAGCCTGGGAGTTTATCGTAGACTTTCGTTGTGGTATTTAAAAATAATCATTCCGTTATGAAAATAGTAAATATTTTATTTACAGAGACTGGGGCGCGATTTCAGTACTTTTGATAAAAATCAAACCAAAGTAGGTAGTAAAAAGTATATTTTCATTTCAAGTTTCAAAGAAGTTCAAATTTAGAATGCAGGCCAGCTCTTTCTAGGGTTAAGTACCCAAAGGGTCCAAACGGAGCACTATTGCTGTCACTCACGTGTCCGTCTATCACACAGGTTTTACAGCCAAACGGTTAAAGCTACGCTAGCTAAGTCTTTAAATGTTCACTGTATAAGCATCTTTTTAACCCTTGTTTTTTCTTTATTCATGATGAGATACTTCACGCCGCGATCAAAAAGAGAAGTGTGGCTACCTACAAGGATTAGCTGCTCAAAAACGAAATCAAGCTCGATTATTTTTGTGCCTTTTGGCTTTTATTCTCATATTGCGCATTCTTGCTCCTGAAAATAAAAAAAAACCGCCCAAGTGCGAGTCGGACTCGCGCCTAAGGGTTCCGTACCATTATCTATAAAAATGGCAAAAAAAAAACCTTTGTTGTATGGGAGCCCCCCTTAAATATTTGTTTTATTTTAATTTAATTATTTATTATTAAAGTCCCCGTTCCCGTTTTACCCTTTGGGTACGGAACCCTAAAAACGGTCAAGACCGAGTCGGACTCGCGCACCGAGGGTTCCGTACGTATATATGATGTTGATGATTTCTGAAAAACTGTGCTATTTAGAGACATCGTATTATTTTTCCTGTAATGTTTACATAAACTTTTATCACATGGAATAATTTCAGATTTTTATCTATGCAAACTTCGTAGATAAGAACTAGAACTAGAACTCCTTATCTCCGAAGTTTGCATAGATAAAAATCTGTTTTTATAAAAACGTTTTTTTTTTTACATTTTGCATCAAGTCGGAACCTATGCTGCTTAAAGTTTTTTTTGAGAAGGTGCAAACAGCGCTCTTTCATATGATACCCCACATGCCCTAGTAGCCCCATTTAAATTTTTTAAGACCCCCTTTCAGTCCCTTTTGCAAAAAAGGTATATTTTTTTTAATTTATTTCTTGTATGCAAAATAGTTGGGCAAACGTCATCTAAAACTATTCTAAATTTCAAGTTGATAGCATTAGTAGTTCTTGAGATATCCAGGTGAGACAGACAGACAGATAGACAAACAGACGTTTATGAAATGACAACTAAGTCGATTTATCACCAAAATGTACATCCACCATCATGAATCAAAATTTGTATGGTATATTCGTAAACACCACCTTCAACACCTCTACAATTGATAACAATGTCGAATTTTTATAAAAAAAATACACCCGCCATCTCGGATTTAAAAAATTATGACATACGTAATCACCACCCCTAAAAACCCCAAAATTGACTATGTATCGATTATCTCGAAAAAAAAAAAATATTTCCGCCATTTCAATTTGATTAAAGATAATATAATTATTTACACAATGTTTATCCGTAATCTACAACCTTTATTTAAAAAAAAAATTACAACTATGTATTTATTTTTAAACAAATTCCAATAATCATACTTTTATTTCGGTCCGAAAAAGTATCAACTTCGTCCACCCACAGTATACAATACAGCACACAGTTCTGTACGTAAATATTTTTTTGGAAAAATCGATACACCGGTGCTTTCACGAGCGCGTCTGAGCGCGGAATGACGAACCGCGAGTAGAAAATGTATGGAGAAATTTGAGAGCGCTTCTTATTTTAATCATAAATAAAAAAGTTATTTATTTACATACAAAATATTTAGTAGGCCGTATAGAGGACTATATAAGTAACAATTTTTTATTATTTGTATGTTTAACTATGCAGTGGATTTAGCTTTAATGGTTCCTTTTCAGACCCCATTTTTTTTTCATTTGTTGGTTTTATTGTGATTGTTGAAACGTATTTGTGTGAAAATTTTGTATGGGGCTATACAATTTTTATGGGCGTTTTTTGGAGATGAATATATTACCTTGAATTTGAGACAATGATATCCTTGCTGTTGTGACTCCTAATTCATTAAAATGGTACCTGAAAAGCACTGATATTTGAGGAAAAATGTGATAGCGTCCTTAATTTAAGAACAACCCCGCCACACTTTTTCCAGCCACTGCAAGTCTTGTACACAGTGGCGTCGTTAGCATGGGTGACACTAGGTGTGCATAATTATTGTGGTGTCACACCCAAGAATAAAAACCGGATTCCGTAGTTGGGATGAATTTATCCCAAGAACAAACTTAACATTGTAGTTGAAAAACATGTTCTCCCATACATTCCAACTGCAAAACGTTGGTCGACTATTACTCGTTAACCTCTAAAGCCTAGTTTTCCTTTTAATTTCGTTATCTATAAGTACTACTGCGTGATCGTGATCTTTTCCTTCCCTTTTTTGCTTTATTTAAAGTGCATATTTAGTTTGGATAACTTGGTTAAAATGGCTTCAAGCTTAAGTGGTTTATCATTGAACAAAGTTGTTGGTTTGTGTAATTTTTTTTTTCACGGTCGGGTGTCATCCCTAATTAGGTGGCAGCCGGTGCGGACCGCCTCCGACGCCCCCCTAGCTACGCCACTGCTTGTAAACCAGAATGTGCAATGGCAAATAACTAGATAAGGTGATGCTTAATCTGCTTGTCTCAAACTCACAGGCTTATTCCAGGGTCCCTTGACCTTCCCGCCCTCAGGACCCGCAGTATCCTCGGAAGCGGAGTCGCGACCAGAGTCCGACTGTTGGTTGCCTCCTTGCAGCACCTGGATCTTGAGGCCCGTGTAGTCCTTCACCGTCTCCTCATACTCCTTCCATTCTTCTTCTTCCTGGAAAGATTGGAAAAGATGTGTTTAGTAACATGATTCATAAAAGAGGCATTCTGAGGATACATTTTTATCGTAGGTGATTATGTACTTAGATTGAGAGTTCAATATGGAAAAATTGATATAATATATACCGACTAGGAAGGCAGATTAGTGATTGCAGTCTCTTATGATAATACTCTTATTAAAGTAGACTACTACGATCTTTGATGTATTAAATAGGAATATATGGTACGCGCTCCTCGAGGTGGACCGCATAAATTAGGGGAACGTCCACAATCGACTTACAATAATCTCGGTTTGCGGGGAATACCCGAATCGTAGTTTGTTTCCGAGTTGTTATGGGTACGTAACAGTGACAATTATTGCTATCTCGTTCCCGCTATAGCCCGCGTAATGTCTCTCTATTTCAGTTGTCGAGCACATGACGCACGACATCCGAGTCCTTTTAATATTTACGTGATGTTAGAGAGTGGCCTTTTTTCCTATTTAATACATCAATGACTACGATAGTCTACCTTTTGGAAAGGCAGCCAGCAAAAGCGACTGAGGGATACCTTCAAGAGGATCGCCCTATCGACCTGTTCACGACACATGGATGAAAAGTCATATTTTGTTGAAGGTTTTTCCTCTTGACGACTTAAAAAGAGAGGTTATATTTTTGTTCGTCTGTATGTTTATTTTTTTATTTATTTTCACCGATGTCTCCATCAATTCTGGACCGATAATGATAATAATTCTTTGTTTATTTGAAAGGGTATGCTCTCGAGGTGGTTTTTTTTTTCTTTCGCCGTAGTCAGCCATAGTCAGCCGTAGTCAGGAAATGGCCGAACATTCGGCCGATACTTCGGATTTATTTTCGAAATAGACCCCAAGGTCGCTATCTAGTTTATCAGTACTAGTTGGATTTAGATAATATTAAACTATCTAAAATATAATAAAACCATTATAAAAAAGCAAACAATGCCCTGCGAATACAATATAATAATACCTTTAGGGTGCTGGTGAGGCTTCCATCCTATTGTAGTGCATTAGGTATGTTCGCTGATGCGCACACTGATGCCTATTTTGCAATAATGCGTAAGAAGGTGGCGTCGGTGACTCGCAGAGTGGGAGGAAGCAACAACAGTATCTTGAGGATGTTTGCTGAAAGGCTGGATGGGCCTACCATGGGTAGGTCTATCAAGCTTCATGTATTACATGGGGCTTGGTGAAACTATCTGTGGTCGATAATTATCAACTTATCACCTTTGTTATACGTATATACTAACATTGTTTATAAGATTAGACACGTAACACAATGTGGGCCTATGTAGTCTGTGAATAAAAGATTTTTATTTATTTTTTATTTATTATTCTAGTTTATTTAGAAACTTTACATGCATTTTATTAAATACTAACTGCTGGCCGCGGTTTCGACCGCGCGCCATTTTATAAAATAAAAGTAAACTTAAGTTACTCCATAAAACATCAGCTATCTGCCAGTGAAAGCGCCGTCAAAACCAGTCCAGCCGTTTTGGAGATTAGCCGGAACCGACAGAGGCAAAAATTTAAAAATTGATATTTTTTTTTTACAAGTAGGTACTGTATAAACTTGCATAATTCTGCATTTAGTTAAAAGGTGTTATTTTGAAATTAAAAACATACACTTCAATTTTATTTATTTGTATAAATAGATTTGTCTGGGTTTTTTAAATGATGTCATAGAGTATCAGTAGCTTAATTCTATTTAAATTATTATTTAATTAGTTTTCTAATGGAGGCAGTACAACAGCAGATGATGAGTCAGATGGTGATTAGGATATCGAACCGGATTAGCAAATTACCAACCAGACCCAATCTTCTGGTAAATGAAGGGGGCAAGGGGAGAAAGAGGGACCGGATGCGCGAGGAAAACTACTGGATGTATTGATGTTACTAGTATGATTAATTCCAACAAGACTTCTCATAATTATCAACAACAAAAAACCAAGTTAGAAAAAACACTGTGAAAAACAAGGATGATGTCATGACATTTTGCAAGAAATGATAAATAAAATATTTGCCAAAAACAATCATCTAACAAATATTTTTGTTAGTCTCATTATCATAGAAATTTTCTTCTTGGTAAATATTTTCTCCTTACTGTGCAAAATTATGCTAGGTTTTATCAGCAGAATAACAACCTAATCAAATCAAAAATATTTTTATGTCACTTAAGCCTACATGGGCACTTATGAAATGTCAGAAGCTAGGTGCACGGTTCCAATTGGTTGTTACCTATGGAGAAGAGCCGACAAGAAACTCTACTAATGAGCTAGAGTATACATGTTTTCTTAGAAAACCTATCTCCTACTTTGCTGTGCCCCACAGGGTCCACAATGATCATGTCTGTAAAACGTACCACCCTAAGTTCACATTGTGAAATGCAATAAATATATTGAGTATTGAAAACAGAATTTTTAGCTTTCCTACTCCATAAACGATCCTGTATTGTGGCTTTCACAGTGTCTTAACGCGACGATAACCGACTTTTAATGATTTTTTATTGAAGATCACGTCTAAACGAGTAGTGTTAATGATTTGAAAAAAATATAATGTTAAATTAGAGCATTTTTTCAATAATTTAATATGTGAACATTTTAGATTATGTTTATATTACTTAGTGAAATTAATTTGTAAAGTTATGTCTAACGCGAATAAAAAACTGACATTGGCGCAAAATCTACCAAGCGTATTTTTCAGAAACCTTCACCAATTTAAAGATAATTTAACTATTGATCTTTTAGTATACGCGTTTTATTAAAATACCTTTTGTTTTGTGTATAATAAATTAATAATGCGTCAAATTGGGGACAGCGCTCCTTGATGGGCGACTCCTATTACTGGCTGAACGTACGACGCGTTGCGTGAGCTCAGTACAGAACACGCAAGTTAACTACTCAAGGTCACTGGCATATATCTCCGTCTTAAGGTGAATCCGCAGCTGAAGCCCGCGAAATTCAAATTTTCTTACGTTTTTTTTTTAATTTGCTGGTCAGTGTCAGGTTGTATCTTGTTCAAAATATGATTTGCAACTTTCACAGATATTTGTATTTACAAAATTAGAATCATAAAGTTGTCAAAAAATAATAGGCCCGTTTTGACATTTAACTTGAATTGATTTATCGTGAGTTTCGAGTCGAATGGATACTTCCGCGACGTAACTAGTGGAGTAGGCCTATAATTTTTTAACAGGTATATTAGGTACATTTAAGTTAGATTAATTTGTTCCCCAATGTCATGATTTCATGAAAAAGTGATTCAATGGAACAAATCTAACCTAGAGAGCTGTATAATTAATTATAATGATTATAATTCCGTAAATATATATGTTATGGTCGCGAATAATATTTTGGTCAAGATACTGACCTGCAAATTTAAAAAAACGTACGAAAATTTGAATTTCGCGGGCTATAGCTGCATATCAGTATTGCCAGAACAACTTCCACAAGACTACCACAACTGTTTCCATATCTGAAGGTTCCATATCTGCAATATGCTGTAGATTACCAATGCTTTCTATCCTACTTCATCCATGAAAGCCAATAAGTATAGCTATTGACAATAAGTTAATAAGATGAGCAGTGGTGGCCCAGTGGTAACGGCCCCGACTTACGAGTCATAGGTCGTGGGTTCGAACCCAGGTAGGTTTTACTTTGTGTAAATAATTTCATCACCACTGCTCTCAAAACAGTGAATGAAAACATAGTGAGAAAACCGGCATGTCCTAGAACCAACAATTCAAAGACATGTGACATCTACCAACACGCACTGGGCCCGCGTGGTAGATTACAGCTCAATCCCTCTCTAAGAGAGGCTTGTGTCCCAGCAGTGGGAACATTATAGGCTGATTATGCTAATAAGATGAAATTTTGAATGGTGATTTCAGTCAGATTGTGTCAGTCATTCAAGTCAGTTGGTAAGAAACCTGTCTGACCCAAACCTCCCAGTTTCTTAAGAACTACCAGCATGTGACAAGAATAGTGTTAACTGAACAGCGGGGCAAGCACGGCCTACTGTGACATGACTTGAGTCACACATTTTATCACAGTTTGAGCGATAATACTGTTTTGTCATAAAATGCTAGTACAAATTGACTTCTAAGATGTTGAACAAGGGTTATGTTTCGAAGAAAAAGATCTGCTAGCTGCGCAAACCGCAAAAACTGATGGTCAGAAACCTGCCTTCACGCTTTGTTGATAGATATTTAATTTAGCGCACAAAATTGTAATTCTTATAATTTTGTGTAACATTTCAATACAATGTTAATATTGTTACAGAAATAAATAAATAAAAGAAATATTAAAGATGTCTTTAAACAAAATGACCACACCCTATATGATGAAACCTAAATGCCTAAACCTAAATAAAACTAAATAAATTATTTGACATGTTTAACACTTGAGATTTTTACAATGATATTAGTCTAATAAAATATAGAATAAAATTAGGTAAATAAACCCAACACTATGAAAGTAACAGTTGGCACAAAAAAATAATTACTTTTTAGTGTTATCAATCCATTTCAGCATGTAGGTATGTTATAGAACACAAAATATGAATATTCAAGTCCAAGTAACATGTTATTATCAGACGTTAATGTTTTCCTTGAATGCTACATAAATAAGTCTGTCGGAATTGTTACAATTGTAAATATATACATAAATTATAATTGTTTAAGTTGTTTACATTTACTTGTTTATTATTGTACCAAAGATTATGAGAATTTGTGAAAACAAAGTATGAAGGTTCAAAAACATAATTGGCTGTATTCAGTTTCCCTTGACATTCACAGAAATTAGTGTATTCAAAGTTTATGATTAGTGTCTATGGATGGCCCATGAATAATTTCAAGGGGATTGTTCATATCTGTCTTAGATTTTTTGTTTGAAGAATGATGACAATTTTGTGGGTACAACAAATTGCAAATCTGAGTAATTTTATTTGGAATAAATTACAATGAATAAGTAGAAATCTTCAGTAAAACACACCTTTCTTTAATGAAATGTTAAACCTAACCTATCATGTTTCTTACCATGAATGACATTGCATTACAAGTATCATCTGTGGAGACACGTTTGCCGCTAGAGATACGTATTACATGGAAAGTTCCCTTGACAATCATTTTGATTGCTCGAAATTAGGCTAAAACACTGACCTACTAAAAAAAAAATTGCTAGATTTTCATATTAAACCAGGTCAAACGCTATACAGCCGCGAGAATTGATCATTAGTCACCGTGAAATAAAACAGGGCTTCACTAATCGTCAAGAGTGACCACGAATCGCCCTGACACAATGATTGTCATGATGTTGTGTTAAAATTTTAATGTTTAGTATCAGAACTCACCCCTGCTCGACGTCCTTCCTCTCCTTCCTGAACCGGCCGCTCCTTCTTCGGCCTTACATCTGATTTCTGTTTAGGGTCGTCCAATTTTTTGGTCAACTCATCGGCTGTAGCGAACTTTTTCACTGCCTTCGACTTTTTGCGATCTTTTTTCGCGAAGAAATCGTCCAAGTCGGCCATATCTAATTTTGACTTACGATTTAAAGTTTTGCTCTGGTAATGAAGTAATTACAGCAATATTGGAACTAAACGTAAAGGGGGAAAATAGGCCCCCGAAAAGTGAAATGATTTCTGTAGCAAGCGTGGCCGACTGTTTCTTTTTTTTAAAATGGCAGATCCTATGTTGCCATTTTCCGACGCAAAAACGTCATTGGCAAATTGCCATTGCATCAAAGGAAAAAGCTACTATTTTCTTGACTGGTGTTTCGTTTGATTTGGATGAGTAAAGCTTGAGATGATTTATAACTAAAACCAAGACTATAACCTTCATAATAATTATTAATGTATTGATGAATGATGATCGACCTTTGATTATTTGGGAATATCGCAAAATCTGTTTAAAAAAATAAGTACCAATTTTTTTATTTTATAAGTACCTATGTTTTCGGTGAAGATCACTCAGGTCGTAAACTTGCAATATTCAAACACAAAAAGCTAATACGATACCTAGCAAAAACAAGGAAAAGTTTCCAAAAAATAAGTCTCAGATAATTAACACAACTTTATGCATATTTCATACAGTTTAACCTTCCTCAAATGAGTAACAGGGTATGTTGCTGAACATATTTATTTTAGAGTGTTTGATAAAAAGCTGACAAGAAAATAAAACACTAGGAAATAAACTATAGTAAATAAGCAACAACTTTGCTCGTCGACAAGATAACGTTAAGGAGATAGGTTTCATTCTCTGGATCACTTTTAGCTAAAACAAAGAAAATTGTTTTATTGTCACAGAAACAAAAGTAGAATATAAAACCGGCCAAGTGCGTGTCGGACCATGCACAATGAAAGGTTCCGTACTTGGGATATTAACATTTTAGTCTGAGTAGTTTCGGAGATAAGGGGGAAAATAACTTCAAAAGTATTTATTTTAAAAGTATAAAAAAATATATATGAAATCCTTAAAACAAGCCCTTTTATTTGATTTGTCACACCTTTTATTTTTCTTCTAATTTGCCCCCCAAAAGTCACCTCCTTATTCAAAATTAATTTATTTACGTAACACATCCGTGTTTGGGTCACAGAAGTTCATGGTTGACATTAGGCTATGGAAACTTAGATAAATTAAAAACTGACCCACTAAAACGTGAAAAATAAAACTCTTTTTAAGTACAGACGCCAGCACATCAAGCTACTACAATCTGTCAAATTTCTTTAATAGATTTTCAACTTTATCCCTACACCATAAGGTTCAATGTTGATTGGGAAAATTTGACAGTTTCGGGTAGCTTGACCTGCTGGCGTCTGTACAAAAAATAACAACCGACTTCCAAAAAAACACTACAATGTGAAAAATTACTTTAATTTCGGAAGTCGGTGTCTTTGGATCTGTATTTTAGTTTTTGCCACCGACTTTAATAACATTATTTTCACTTTGTAGTGTTTTTTTGGAAGTCGTTTGTTATTTTTTGTACTTAAAATGTTTTTTTTTTCACTTTTTAGTGGGTCAGTTTTTAATTTATCTAAGTTTCAATAGCCGCTTAATCCACCGCTTATTACCTTTTACAAAATGTTGCTTTTCCCGATGCAGGGCCGTTAATTGTTGAGGAGTTCTCCTGGTAAGAACCAGGAAAAGTGGAACTGATGGTAACTTCACCATATGCATTGTGACGAGCTTAAATTGCTTAGCAACCTTATTGAAGTGCCTAATCGAATCGAAACCGTGAAATACTTATTATTAAGTAGCACCATAGGTACTGCGATCGCCAACCCGCCTGCCAAACGTGGCGATTATGGCAGACACCCCGTTTGGGGGAGGCCTATGTCCAGCAGTGGACTTCTTTCTGCTGAAATGATGATAATGATGAAGTAGTTCCGGTGGCCGCCTGTGGTTTTTTCTCATTAGTTCCACTTCACCAAATTGTGCTTTCCGAGTGCAACTGCACGAGTTACTATAAAAAACACCCAAATCGCTATAGGTGTGCCTATAAAATTTGAGGATTTCCCTCGATTTCCATAGGATCCCCTCATCAGATTCTGATTTGGTGGCAATAGAACAACTTCGGGAGCATGCTCATTCAAACAAAAAAATAATTTTCAAAATCGGACCACAATTGACGGAGAAATCGGTGACAAACATTTAAAAAAAACACAGCTGAACATATAATCTCCTCCTTTTTGGAAGTCGGTTAAAAATACAGTCACTTCATAATGTGCCCGTTTTCCTCAACACCCACAACATTACAACCCAAACACTTTTAAAAGGTCTTCATTCACACTCCAATGCTATACACATACTACCAATAACATACCGACGGGTTATACCAACGTATCCGTTTGCTTAGAACACTTCAGTTCAAGCTTATCAGCCCATCGCCCGGTCAGTTTTCACCGATAACCAATACGATTATCTTATCTACTTTTATACCTGCCATACCTGGCCATTTTGTTAACTCAGTAAAGAAAAAAAGGCAAAATGTTGGGTCCGCTAGCCAGGATTTCAAACCAGTCTGGAAGAAATTTGATGAAAAGTTTCATTAGGAATGGATCAAATGGAGGTGTCCCTGGAGAGGTGAGTCCAAGTTTTATTATTTTGTTTATTACGTAATTAGGTACTTATTTTTTCGAATCGAAGCACGTTTTTGGCTCTTTTCAGTCCCGTATTGTAACAATACATAAAAGTATTGTTAATGCGTGCTTACTCGGTAGGCCTAAAATATGGGTCCTTGTTTGCGAATTTAAGTATTATTACACAAAACTCGTAAACTCGATACTCGTTACAGATTCATGAGTGCATAACTTGAACGGAGTAAGTTCAGCTCGGTTCAGCTGGAAGAAAAATCACTTTCTTTCTTTTGTTGGTCTCATAAACAGAGAATATTCTCTGTGTAAGGTTGTTCCCCAAACCCCAGTAGGTAATCCCCAGTTTGACTGTTTCTTTTAATAGTGCAGCGGCTTCTAGAAAGGCTTGATGTGAAAAAATGACAAGTTAAGGGGAACTACGTTTTAATTAATGAAGAGTGGAAGCCTTTTTAACCCCCGACGCAAAAACGACGGGGTGTTATAAGTTTGACGTCTGTCTGTCTGTGTGTGTGTGTGTGTGTCTGTCTGTGGCATCGTAGCTGCCGAACGCATAAACCGATTTTTATTTTTTTTGTTTGAAAGGTGAATTAAGGCTCTTACAGACTCACGCGATATCGCGGGCGCGACAGGCACCGACAAAGAAATTGTCCTGCTAGTGTCGCATCGTGCCCAAGATATCGCGTGAGTCTGTAAACCCTTAAAGGCTTCTACATACCGGGGCGACTTGTCGCGCGACGCGACGTGACACAAAGGTACCGCTCGTCCCGCGACACGCGGGGCCTTTGTACCGTGTCGCGTCGCGCGACAAGTCGCGCTGGTATGTAGAAGCCTTTAGGCGGGTGATGTTTGATGGAAATCGGTCCAAGATGGCCGCCGCCACAAAATTACGGATTACATATTTTTTCACCACTCCCTCAATAAAGGTATCAAAAAACCGGCCAAGGACTCGCGCACGAAGGTTTCCGTATCCATTATCTATAAAAACGGCAAAAAAATCACGTTTGTTGTATGGGAGCCCCCCTTAAATATTTGTTTTATTTTAATTTAATTATTTATTTTTAAAGTGAATATTATACTTAACTAAAGATTTGTGAATATTTCAACCGTCCACCTGTTGCCGTTATCAATATTGAGCAAAAACTATAAAAAAAAATCACGTCTGTTGTATGGAAGCCCCTTAAATATTTATTTAATTCTGTTTTTTAGTATTTGTTGTTATAGCGGCAACAGAAATACATCATCTGTGATCAACTGTCTACCTATCACGGTTCATGAGATACAGCCTGGTGATAGACGGACAGACAGACGGCAGAGCCTTAGTAATAGGGTTCCCGTTTTACCCTTTGGGTACGGAACCCTAAAGACGGAACCCATAAAGGATCACTTCGTTTTCCGTCTGTCTGTCCGTCAATCAGTCAGTCTTTCAAGACCCTTTTTCTCAGGAATACGTGGAGGTATCAAGATGAAATTAATATCAATTACGTAGGTCTACGCGGTCCCTTGGAGCTCTAAAAAAATCAAGCTTCTAAGTCAACGTAAGTAGGTAATAAAAAAATATGGCGATTTATGCGACATATTTTAATATTCGCAAATATATCAAAACATATAGGGTACCTACTCCCCGTTCACAGACAAGCATATTGACAGCACAAGTAAAGGAAAAAGTTGTAGTTTTTTTCACATACTTAATTTATTTATGTTTTGTGATTATGAACTTGACCGTGGCATATCGATTTAAGGGAGAACATGCTTTTCAACTACAATGTTAAGTTTGTTTTTGGGATAAATTCATCCCAATTACGGAACCGTCATTGTGCGTGGTCCGACACGCACTTGGCCGGTTTTATAATAAAGGTTAACGAAGTCCAGTCTACCTTCACAACCTTGCAGAAAGGGTCGCGTAGAAGTTGAAAAAAAAGTAGAGAACAATACTAACAGGGGGCCTAAAATAGACGCTTTGGCAGAATCATAATATGATCTGTGTACAATTCATACATCCCGCAATTCATCTGTTTGACAGCTGCTATTTGACATTAGACTTCATTAAAACAATAATTCATAGTTTGTGGACCATTTTACGAAACTCCCAAAACTGTCAAACAGATTAATTGCGGGATGTATGAATTGTACGCAGATCATATTATGATTCAGCCAAAGCGTCCATTTTAAGCCCGCAGAACAAATTAACTGTGAACGAATGGTGCTGTCCTCTTTATATCATTGTTAGATTGTTTTTTACTATTCAGTTACATCATCAAAAAACTGGCCAATTATCTATAATAAAAACCGGCCAAGTGCGAGTGAGACTCGTGCACGAAGGGTTCCGTATCCATTATCTATAAAAACGGCAAAAAAAATCACGTTTGTTGTATGGGAGCCCCCCTTAAATATTTCTTTTATTTTAATTGAATTATTTATTTTTAAAGTGATTATATAGGTACTTAACTAAAAAATTGTGAATATTTCAACCGTCCACCTGTTGCCGTTATCAATATAGAGCAAAAACGAGCAAAAAAAATCACGTTTGTTGTATGCGAGCCCCCTTAAATATTTATTTAAATCTGTTTTTTAGTATTTGTTGTTATAGCCGCAACAGAAATACATCATCTGTGAAAATTTCAACTGTCTAACTATCACGGTTCATGAGATACAACCTGGTGACAGACGGACAGACAGACTGTCCTTAGTAATAGGGTTCCCGTTTTACCCTTTGGGTACGGAACCCTAAAAACTGGACCAGAAAAGCTCCGTTAAGCACTACAAACTTAATATTATAAATGCGAAAGTAACTTCATGTGTCTGTTTGTCGGTCTGTCTGTGTTACAGGTTAGTTACAGGTACATAGGTTACCGGCATGACCTCGGTTAGGATTTATAATTATTATAATACTTTGAAAGCGGTGTTCCTGTGGGACAATTTCCGACCTCCACGCGGGAGAAGCCGCGGGCAAATGCTAGTGTGTAATAAGATGCCATGAGCATTATGAGTACCTTAATATTTTTTAATACTAAATTACTCTTATGTCCCTCGAGAAGCTGCAGTAAGAAGATCTAATATGTACTTACTTTTGCATTTTATGTGATGAGCACAACCGGTCTTAATGTCTACTTAGGTATCGACGCCGGCGGCTGAGCGCTGAATGCATGTTTACAAAAGCCTTGATTGTTTGTAAAACCACACAAACTCGCGAAATATATATAAGTAGGTAGGTAGAGGTACTACTAGCGTAAAATCGTACCTATATATTTTTTAAAATTTTTGTAAATATGTGAGCACCATGTATCTATCACATAATTAATTTATCTGTCATTGCTTCAAGGCTTCTACATACCAGCGCGACTTGTCGCGCGACGCGACACGGCACAAAGGCCCCGCGTGTCGCGGGACGAGCGGTGCCTTTGTGTCGCGTCACGTCGCGCGACAAGTCGCCCCGGTATGTAGAAGCCTTCATTCTTAACTCTTTTTATTACCTATTGTGGTATAGTAATTTTATTCTAGGTGCATCGTCTTCACATTTAATTTATATAATTAATGTACCTATAAAAATATTGTACTAGATTTTAAAAGAGTACCGGTGGAGTTTCTTGCCCATTCTTCTCCATACGAAACTACCTTTTGGAAGGGGCGACTAGAATCAATTCTATTTTTTTGTAAATATTGACGTTCAAAAGTGCCTTTTATTTGCCTATTTGAAATAAACAATTTGACTTTGACTTAGCGACCCGCCCCTGCTTCACACGGTCTGTATGACTTTTCAAAATATCAAGATTTCTTTAATGAAATATGACATGTAAGTTAAAAAACCAACCTACATAGTTCGTAAACCTTCCGAAAGAAAATTATGATGAAAACATCATCAAAATTCGTTGCGTGAATATAAAAAAACTTTTTACAAAAAATACAATCGCCTATTAAAAAAAAACACTACAATGTGCAAAAATTAATTTAATTTTGGAAGTCGATGGAAAAAAACTAAACAACGGATCCAAAGACACCGACTTCCAAAATTAAAGTTATTTTTCACATTTTTTGGGAAAACTTATTTAATTTTCACTATTTAGTGTGTCACTTTGTAATTTATCTAAGTTACAATAGCGTAATGTCAACTGCTCATCATGTTTTACATAATATGGCTTTTCCCGACGCAGGGACGTTAATTGTTGAGGAGTTCTCCTGGTAAGAACCAGGAGAACTGCCACTCACCATATGCATTGTGACGAGCATAAATTGCTTAGCAATCATATTAAAGTACCTAATCGAATCGCAACCCGTGAAATACTTAGTATTAAGTAGTTCCGGTGGCCATCTGTGGTCTCCATCATCAGTTCCACTTCACCACATGGTAATTTCCGGGAGTAAATGCACGAGTTACTATAAAAAACACCCATATCGCTATAGGTTTGCCTATAACATTTGAGGGTTTCCCTAGATTTCCATGGGATCCCCTCGTCAGATTCTGTTTTGGTGGCAATGGGCAAAACCACCTCGGGAACATAAACTTACAAAAAAAAAAATATTGACAAAATCGGTCCTAATTCGACGGAGATTTCTTTGTGTAAAAAGAACAACGCGGTCACCTAAACAGACACGCTAAGCGACTTGAATTTATATAATTATTTATATAAATTCAACTACTAACACACAATTTCACACAACACACCTTCAATTACTTTGCGAAAAGCGAATAATTATGTCTTGTTGAAATAGTCATAAAAATCTAATCCACTCGGGTTTCGAATTACAGTGGTTTTCACTATGCTGGGATAAGGAAAACACACCTATTTAATTCAATCTCGCTAATAAAAGCTGCGAAACATGTTTTTGAATGCCAAATTAGGTAAAACAGTGTTTTTTTGGAGGTACCTTTGAATCAAAAATCACAATACACACAAGTGTAACCCTCTTCTGGCACATCCACATAGTGCGGATTTTCAAGCAATTCTTCAATGAGCAATACATACATTTTTAATCCTAAAACCACAATATAATCAAAGTGCCCACCCTCTGATTACACCACCCACTGCTCATCCAATTCAATCAAGTACATATTATTGTGGTTTCATCATGTATCGGCATTGGCGGGGCTGACTGCCCAGGGTCTGCACATTTATAATTTTTATCCACTTGTAGAACGACCGACCTCATCTAGTTTTTTTTTTATATGATTGACGTGTAAAAGTGTTTCTACAAACCTACTTACAGAAATAGATCATTTATTAAAAAAAAAAAAAAAATCATTTAGAAGCTGGGTAACACGATACCCCTTGGTAAGATTGGTTGTCAGACTTATAATTATGATCCTCCACTACTCCATGTCTACCGACGATAGGAATTAAAACAAAATGGCTTCTAATTCCAGAACCTTCCATTTAACATCCACAACCGTACGCGTGTGACTCTCAACTTCTTCTGGTTCGTCGGCACCGGACTCGCGGCGCCCTTCGTCGTGCTGTGGCACCAGATGAACAAGAATTAAACTTGGTAAGTTTTGTGACTGTTTTTTTGTTTTTTTTTTTTTGTTTTTTTTTTTTGTTTTCTGACCTTTATTATTCGTTTATTTAATTTTTATTTATTTTACATTAACATAAAACGGCCAAAGGCCATTTACATTAGTCAAAGACACAACACATTATATTAGTATGTACAAAACAAAAGAATACAGCTACTCAACATTCATATGCTCATCTCACAATACTCCAGACATGTTGACAAGATCTTCTTCCATTCATCCGCGAACACATCACAGTGAGGCTTAGCGTCCAAGAGAGCGTTGAGCGCAGAGAGTGTGCGAGGGACAGGAGACTGGGCTCGAGCGACGGTTCGACTACAAGGCACGGCGAACAATCTGTGCCTCCTGCTGCGGTTATAGTTCATCGGAGCAAAAAGATGGGACAGTTCGTCATGCAATTCAGGAGCATCTGTTTTTCCGTGAAGGATCTTACACATATTAATAATTTGGTCTTTCTTTCTTCTAACCTCGAGAGAATTATAACCTAAACAGCCTGAAAGAAAGTTCGAAGGATACGTATACGGATAATATCCATTCAAACGTTTATACAGATACCTAAGATAAGCCTTTTGTACCTTTTCTAAGAGTAAAGTGTACTTCTTTTCGTGCGGGTTCCAGACGCATGCACTGGACTCCAGTTGGTACGAACCAGTACATTCAAAATAGATTTAATAGCGCTGGTGTTGCTAAAATCTTTAGTAATTAATTGCGCAGAATGAAACCTAATCGCCTAAATGAATCTTTTGCTTCCGTTGCCATGTGATCACGAAACCTGAAACGTAAGCTTATTGTTGTCAAATGTGACACCGAGATCCTTCATTTCAGATGTTCTAGTAATAGCGCTACCATTCATTTTATAAGTAAAGGTGATAGGGTTTCGTGCTCGAGTAAAACTCATGACGAAGCATTTGGAAGAATACCATTTTGATTTTCACACCCCACTCCAATATTCTTATGATTTTAATAGGTTACCCTGTGGAAGTAGAGCCTCCTCTAAGAAGCTTCATCATCATCGTTATCAGCCCATAGTAGTCCACTGCTGGACATAGGCCTCTCCAATTGCACGTCATTCAGCTCGATTCTCGGCACCTCTCATCCAGCTGCCACCAGCCACCCTGCGAAGATCGTCGCTCCACCTAGCCTGAGGGCGTCCTACGTCCTTACGTTTGCCGATTCACGGTCTCCACTCAAGAACACGTCTACCCCAACGGTCATCAGTTCTACGGCTAATATGGCCGGCCCATTGCCACTTCAGCTTGTCATCTCGATCGATCTCTCTCGCTCGATCTCGATCGCGAATCGGCAAACGTAAGGTAGGACGCCCTTAGGCTATTGTCGTCGCTCCACCTAGCCTAAGGGCGTCCTACCTTACGTTTGCCGATTCGCGGTCTCCACTCAAGAACACGTCTACCCCAAAGGTCATCAGTTCTACGGCTAATATGGTCGGCCCATTGCCACTTCAGCTTGCTTATTCGGTGGGCTATGTCGGCAACTTTGGTTCTCTGCTGGTCTAAGGAGCTTAACCGTCTATAAAAGCGGCTTCTTGCTAAAACAGTCTCGGATTTGATTTTGAAGGTTTTTTTAAAGTAAAACATTGTGGTTGGTATAAGACCTACAGTGCCACCAGCGCCGCTATGGAGTGAAAGTAATCGGTGTACTAGCAGTAGATGGGTATTACATTGAATAGAATTTCGCTTTCATTTGTGTTTAAAATTACAAACTAAATGAACAATTATTGTTTTTCAAAACACCCGCATCATCCACTCTTCGTGAAGGCTTTCTCCTGTTTCTATTAGTTGTCTAATATTGAGATTTCTAACGAGCAAATTGCACGACAACCTACTTTGTTTAATTATTAGCACTTAGAACGAAACCCAATTAGAGCGTCATTCTGTCATTCTATTATCAGAAATACAATTAGTGCTAATTGACGCTCCTGACGTGTCGTGCAAGTCTGATTAAAATTAAGAGTTATTGTCCCTAAAAGTAACATAAAAAACCGGCCAAGTGCGTGTTGGTCCACTCACAATGAAGGGTTCCGTAGTTAGGATGAATTTATCCCAAAAACAAACTTAACATTGTAGTTGAAAAACATGCTGTCC
This sequence comes from Tiliacea aurago, assembly GCA_948098905.1. Taxonomy (NCBI): domain Eukaryota; kingdom Metazoa; phylum Arthropoda; class Insecta; order Lepidoptera; family Noctuidae; genus Tiliacea; species Tiliacea aurago. Next base: position 10,390,555 of record OX402603.1, on the reverse strand, counting down.
CATACATCGATATACGTTACGGTCAATTCTTCAACTGCAAATTTAAGTTGGTCGACTCGTTAACTTGTGAACCCTGCTTAGCTGTGATAGTTTTCCTTTTAATTTCGTTATATTATATACTACTGCCGTGAAGTTTTTCACAGATCCAAAACCAACCATTTAGCTGGCAGGGACGGACACTTTACTCTAACAAAAAATAGCATTTTAAAGCTTAATATTACGCAAACTGATCTCAGAATTGAAAAGTGTCTTTCACAGACCCACAATATTTTTAAACGGCCTATCCAAAGATACCCCACACCATGTATTAGATGAGAAAAAAAAATCATCCCCGTTTTACGTGCAAGGGTACCTCCCTTGCCCGTAAAACGGGGATGATTAAAAAAAAATGGTTTTCATGGTTTTATTTTACGACTTTCTCGGCGTGATTAATATGTACACGCATGCCAAATTACAGCTTTCTAGGACTAAGCGTCTCCGTGCTAAGCTGGGGACAGACGGACGGACGGACAGACAGACAGACACACGGACATGGCGAAACTATAAGGGTTCCTTGTTTACTACGGAACCCTAAAAACCAATCCAATTTATTTGACTTCATCAATGGAACGAGGTTATTAGCGAAATTGGTAGGTGTGCCACAAACAAAGTTGTCTATCTATTGGGTGTGCTCAGTATACTTTACAGTTTACACACTCAGGTTAAAAGGGGACGATAACCGACTTTTAATGATTTTATACTGAAGATCACGTCTAAACGAGTAGTGTCAATGATTTAAAAAAAATATATGTTAAATTAGAGCATTTTTTCAATAACTTATTATGTGCATATTTTAGATTATGTTTATATTACATAGTGAAATTAATTTGTAAAATTATGTCTAACGCGGATAAAAAACTGAGAATGGCGCAAAATCTACCAAGCGTATTTTTCTGAAATCTTCACCAATTTAAAGATAATTTAATTATTGATTTTTAAATATATGAGTTTTATTAAAATACCTTTTGTTTTGTGTATAATAAATAATTAATGCGTTAAATTGGGAAAAGCGCTCCTTGATGGGCGAGTCCTATTACTGGCTGAACGTACGGCGCGTTGCTCAGTACAGAACACGCAAGCTAACCACTCAAGGTCACTGGCATATATCTGCGTCTAAGGACCGTTTAAACTTTTAATATAAAAAAACTAGCTGACCCGTGCCCACTCCGTTGGGCGGTAAACATTTTTACTCTATGACACACAAATAACGTGGCTTCTATGGGTAAAAGAATACCTGCCTACCCTACCTACCTACCTACCTACCCTACCTACCCTACCTACCTACCTAAAAAAATAAAAAAACTTCACATAAACCATCTACTAAATAGTCCGAACAAAGCCTAAACATTTGGTTTGGATATGTGAGCCCGTTGTTGAGTTATAAAATTACAAGGAAAAGTGGCATTGATTTTTATAGATATAGTTAATGTACAGACGCCAGCACGTCAAGCTACCCGAAACTGTCAAATTTTCCCAATCAACATTGAACTGATAGATCTGTAGCGATAAAGTTGAAAATATAGAAATTTGACAGATTGTTAGTAGCTTGATGTGCTGGCGTCTGTACAGACGCCAGCAGGTCAAGCTACTAAACTAAACTTAAACCTTATACTGTAAGAATAAAGTTGAAAATCTATTAAAGAAATTTGACAGATTGTAGTAGCTTGATGTGCTGGCGTCTGTACATTCATCGTTCTGAACAACACAATGGTGTTTGGGCGCCATCGCCAGTTTGTAGGGTGAATGAAATTAAATAAAGTTTTGCGGCATAAAAAACACAATACATATAATCTGTCACACAATACAAAAAAAACAGAGATATTTATCATTTGAGTGGACACCGAGACTGTGCAAATAATCGTGCTGTCTGGCTCGCATCATAGATAGTCATCGTGTTAAACTTGCCATTCTTTAAATATAGCAGTAATATCATCTCATGATATAATTGTTTGAACATATGCTTGTGCATGTATTTGTTTATCTTATTTGCACGTCTGTGCAAATACCTTCTCAAGTTTCAAGGCTTCTACAGACCGGCGCGACTTGCGACGCGACACTAAAGGCACCGCTAGTCGCGCGACACGCGGGGCCTTTGTGTCTCGTCGCGTGTCGCGCCACTCTATAGAAGCCTTTAAAGACATCATAACAATTTCAATAAACATCTGATGCGTCGCATATTTTTGAGACAGACCACCATTTAAACTTGACTCCACATTGCTCTTAAAATAATGACTCGACCACAAACACGATAGTATTATAAGTAGGTCTTGTATTTATGTTTATAAGTCGTATTACTCATTGTCCTGTGATAGTATTGTGTCTTAGCTAAACCTTGTCGTGAGTTTAATTTAAGTATATTCCCTTCCACGGTCATCATTCATAATTTTAGCCGAAACACGTCCTCCATAGGCCTCCCCTAAGCACCGCCACTTCGACCGGTTCTGTGCTTCCTGCATCCAGCGGATTCCTACGGCCTTCACAAGATCATCGGTCCACCTTGTGGCCTTCCAACGCTACGTCTTCCGGTACGCGGTCGCCACTCCAACCTTTCGGCCCCATCGGCCATCTGTTCTGCGAGCAATGTGCCAGTGAAATGTGCCCATTGCCATTTAAGTTTGGCAATTCTTCGGGCTATGTCGGTTGCCTTGATCCTCCTGCGGATCTCTTCATTTCTGATTCCATCACGTAGGGAAGTTTCAAGCATATTCCTCTACATTGACCTTTGGGTGATTATCATAACCTTCTATTTATGGGCCATTGTGAGCGACCATGTTTCAGTGCCATAGGTCATCACTGGCAACACACTGGTCAAAGACTTTCGTCAGGGGGATGCGCTAAGGTAGCAGAAATTAAAATTTTATTGCATTTATTGTAATTTGCAGTTCAGATAAGAATCGGCATTACAAGTACAACTCTCTAAGTTCAAAAAATCCTACTGTTTGATTATTTCCGAAAAAATTATTCAGTAGAATTTTTTGAAAAAAAACGTAAGAAAATTTGAATTTCGCGGGCTACCTTAGCGCATCCCCATTGACATTGCGGTATGTGGGACTAGAATATATTGCGTAGCTTCCCGACCGCAGCCGTGCCGAATTCGACGATTGACCTCTTTCTCGTTGTTGGACCTACCTAACTGGACAGTTTGTCCTAGGTAAACATACTCGTCCAGAACTCCGAGTGTAATAGTGCCTCCGATCTTCATGAGAGTGGGTTTTACATGGGCATTTGACATGACCTTTGTCTTGTCCAATCATTTTAAGACCCACACTTTTGGAAGCTCTACAGAGGTCATCGAAAGAGGTCCTCCACTATAGGGCTGAGAAGCATGACAACTATATCGTTGGCAAACCGAAAGTAAACATCCATCTAAATCTATTTACCAGTCCCTTATTATAATCGGTAATGAGCCCTGAGAGGCTAGATAGACTACATCTACATAGTAGTTGACGGCCTACGCAGTTTTCTTGCAAAGCCCCAGGCCATACAGTGTTATGGTATCTTGAATTGTTACATCACAGGCGAATGCTCGCGGTGGGGGACCGCCTTTACACAACCCCTAGCTTCATACTCGGACCTCGGTAGGTAGACCCTATCTACTACTATCTAGTCTGTGCTCGGTAGGTAGACCAAGGTAGACTAGCCAAAGTCACAAAGTGTGCACTGCTGCATAGGATGGGTCATGAATTATTCTTTAATATCGTATATAATTTTGTTACAGGTACTTTCCAGCGGATGAAAGATAAACTTAATTATTTATGAAATAATTTTGTAACTAACTATGTAGATAAATCTCAAATATAACATAGAAAATACAATAATAAGCAGTTTCATTTTTTTCCTAAATTATTTTTCAAAGTTACAGATGCGTTCATTTCAGAAACTACCATGAATTAAGAACAATGGGAACGCAGTGGTAGTTTGCTCAAAAACTTCACTTCTTTTCGTGAAGGAAATCGAAGTTTCTGTTTTTCGCGAGATTTGTCGAGAAAATCTTGAAATAACACAATGTTTGCTCCCTTAGCTCGTGTTTCTAACAAACTGGGCAGGAATGTGATGACCACCATGGTGAGGAACCACTCACATGGAGGTGTCCCTGGCGAGGTGAGTTCTTCATTCAAAATTTTACGTCATTACATAATCTAATGCAGTCAATTGTTTTTATTGCAGCAAAATTAACATTTAATTTTAATCTCGCTTCTGTTATTCCAGTTTTAATAACTGTAGAGAATCCTGGTAAAGATTTACCAAACAATTTTGCCTTACCAAAACGTCTTAGGTTAAGTTCCGTCTGAGACCAATACTATTGATTTGTATTTTTTTGGTGTACATACTGCACTTAGATAACTAAATATAAATATGTTTCTGTGTAAATTGTATAGACATGATTTGTCATAATGCACATTTTATTCAAAGTAAACAGAAAAAAACATTAATTCTTCTGATTTTATGTAGCTTCAATAATTCCACAGCATTCTAATTAAACTGTTTCAGAACCTGCCCTTTGACATCAACAACCGCTACAAGCTCACAGTCTACTTCATCGGATTCTTTGGCTCTGGTCTGGCTGCCCCTTACCTTATCTGCCGTCACCAACTCCTCAAGAAGTAAATATTTTGTTTTATTTACTCTATGGTTTATTGAAGGAGGTTATGCAGATATTCACCTTCTTAGAGATTTTTTTGTGTCAAAATTAATGAAATCTGGTGAATAAGTACTATAATCCAGTCCCCTAAACTTCTGTTACACTCCAGTGAACATTTTCACTCTAGATATTTTCCGTGATAATCTAATCTATTGACTAGCAGAGGATATCACATTGTATAAAACCCACCTTATGTGTTTGTAAATGCATTAATAAATCTAAACTGCCATAATTTCATATGTTTTATGCAAAATCTTACAGTGTAGATAAAATAATGCATAACTTATTAATGTTTTAGTAAACATTTAACTATTAAACCGTTGAAGTGACAAGTAACTCATTCAACTGTGAATAATAAATACTATTGTAATTCAAAGAAGTCGTCATTTTAACGTCATCATTGCCGTGCCCCTTTTTAATGTTATCAGATAAGGGATCGGCAGAACACGTTTCCTTCATTATTTCTTCTTCCAATCTTCCATTCTCTGCTGTCAACTGTCATGCTATCATTCACTCTCTTTTCTTTCATACAACCCATCCATCTTTTCAATCAAGTAATCAATTTAACTTGATGAAGTGTAAATCAATGACCACAAGAACTATCTGTGCCAATCTCTGTGGTGGTAAGACTTCTGAATGCTTCTGAATAACATATTCATTGCATGTCCTTAATAAAATTGATGAGTGATTGTGCCTAGGCTTGTAGAAAAAATATCTATGTATCGATATTTTTTGTTCGATATATCGGTATTTTTCGACGATATCAGAATATATTATTTCGATATAACGATATAAAGTATCATCGAAAATGGTATCAAATCCGATATATTTCCAATAGCAACACCGTTGTCCCCACTGACTAAAACCGCTAGAATTCAGAGCCATAAAAATGTGATCTTATTTTATTAATTTTTTTAGTTGAAGATTTTACATCAGAAATTATGTTTCTGGTTTGGTATTTCTATGAATAAAAAACAGACAGTACAAGTTCATAATGTACATAAATAATTATAATTTTTACAACATTTCACCGGTATATCGATATATTTTTTAAATATCTATACGATATACTTTTTGGCATTTCTTTCATTCTAGGGATGAGATATATTTGCAAAATTCAATACCAGGGCTTGCAAGTACGGGTATGTAAAAATACCAGGGTCGAAAACCAGGTATAAAAATACTTGAAAGTATTTGGTGGCATTCGGTCTAGTTCGTACGTAAACATGTACCTACTAAAAATACATTCGGTCACGCAAAAATGTGTCTTTTGTGTTTTAGATGTAAGGATGAATGGCGCGAACTAGTCAAAAAAAAATATAAAGTTACCTACACAGATTTCGGTTCATGCGCTCGGACAACTTCGGAATATTTATATCACGGCCACCGAAGCCCCGAACTTGCTTCGCCTTCGGCGCCCAGAGCAAAAAATACTTGCATAGGAAATCGGTCTATGCCACTATATAAATAAGAAGCAGAATATTGTATTTGCAAATAAAAATATCTTTGAGTATTTTTTTGTTGATACGATTTTGCTCGTCTGTAAGGTAACACGAATCAATTTCCTATGCAAGTATTTTCAACTCGGACGCTAAAGGCGCGACTGCGGGCAGCGAGTGTCTCGCGGCGTTGGCATAGCCGCCAAAATACTAAAATACTTGCATAGGAAATTGATTCCTATTTCCTTATAAATAAGGAGCATAATTGTATCAGCGAAAAAAATACTTTGAAGTACAAAGTTTTTTGATTTGTAAATACAATTATTGTGCTCCTTATATAGATAACTAGCTGTTGCCCACGGCTTCGCCCGCGTGACTTTTTCTAAACATAAAACCTTCCTCTTGAATCACTCTTATCTATTAAAAAAAAACGCATCAAAATCTGTTGCGTAGTTTTAAAGATCTAAGCATACATAGGGACAGACAGGAAGCGGGAAGCGACTTTGTTTTATACTATATAGTGATGTGTTCGATATGGGGAACAAACTTTAAAAGAAACTAGAACTTTGTTGACTAGGGCTTAATTGCGTTTTACAACAGGCAACGACTTAAGGTTACAATATTATTAAGATTAAAAATAGGGAGCACAAACTATGCAACACTATAGGTGGCGGTTGAGCAAGTGGCGCGCGGTGTCCGTTTTCCAGCGGGCGCGAGTATGGCGTGATGTAGCGGTCATCTCATTGGCCAATGCATAACATCACGTCATGGCGAAGGTCCACTATTGGCAGTGGCTGCAGAATACCGTTATAGGTATAGCCAGCTACACGTTGACACATACGGCGTCATGGGTCGATTTCTTATGAAAGTATTTTCCAGCACTGCCTGCGCCCGATAGCATAGCAATTACTTTCATACTTGCTAGTATTTCACGGCCGCACCAGGGCGCCCTACTTCGAAGCGAAACCCTGGTTTTAAACCTGGTAGCGTAAATACGTAACGCATTCCTAAGTGTCCTAGTGTGAGGACTAGTGAGCGTTTTAGACATACTTAGCACAAGTACCAACCACAAGCAGCACCCTAATTGCGTAACACAGTTTGAATCACAATCGGAATGATTTTGAAGTATATTGCTAATCCATTGCGGAATTAAAAATAATAATATATATATATATATTATTTTTTTCTATTTTCCATGTAATATCATATTATAGTAACATGCATTGTATTTCTTCTTTTTGCTAAATAAAAATTATTCTTATTCTTATTGCTTCATGTTCAATTCAATTAAATTTTTTGAAGTTTTTTGGTCCATCGATAACGTTCGATGATTTTGCCAATGTCAAGGTATGAGAAAGTAAACTATAAAAACTATTGATCAGTGTTTGTAGTGGTGACATCCATGGATCCCTTTGATTAGAGTTAAATACTCAAAGATGGATCCCCATGCTATGTCCAAAAAATGTGTCTGCTCAGCACCGTAAAAAACGCAATTAATGTTTTTGAACTGTGTGTAAAACTACGTTATCATTGCGCTCCCCTCCAAAATTCAAAATGTTTGAAAGTATTTATGACAGTATTTACAAAGCGCCACCAAGACTCACATGTGTGCGAACTGAGAGTCTGAGACGGTCTTCAAACAAAAATAAATCCAATTATTTATTTATTCGTAAGGATTTGACTACATACATGGAGGGGCGCGCCATGATAACGTAGTTTATCTCTACACGATTCCCCGCTGGTTGCACAGAAAAAGACAGAACCTACTGTGTAAAAAAAATCACTTTCCTCAAACCCATGACCACCCCATAGCCATCATCTGCTTGGCCTTTCGGCCGGTCGACGTCATCCCGTCAACGCCGGCTATCGCTGAAAACCAGCTCTGGGGCTCTGTCTCGAATAGGGTCGCAGCATTATGCTGAGCGGTGGCCGTTTTGCGTGGATGTGACGCATATTTTCCCCCTACTTGTTCTTTTTGTATCTATGTTCTTTCTTTGCGTCATGTTTACCGCAAATAAACGTATTTTCTTTCTTTCTTTTCCTTTCGTTAGCTTTCAGTCTTACAAAATGCACCTGAATACTAGAGTTTAAAAAAAATATTCCATCAAATGTTCATCATAATCATCATTTCAGCCGAAAGACGTTCACTGCTGGACATAGGCCTCCCCCAAAGGGGTTTGCCATAATCGCCACGCTTGGCAGGCGGGTTGGCGATCGCAGTATGGTTTTAAAATGTATAGAGAACGCTGCTGCCTATTCTCTAGTACCTAAGTCCCTTAGACGCCTTTTACGACACCCACGGGAAGGAATAATATGGTGCTATTAAGAGTATTTACGTCCGGCACCACACGGTGTCAAATTAATGTTCTTAATGGATCCCTAATTATTAACTTTGTTGTTAATACCTGTTCTAATTATTTATTCCTTATTTTACAGGTAAACTTCAAGCATCGTGTTACCTCATGAAAATGTTTTAGGTATAAGCTAGCAAACTGTACATTTTTATCATAACTTATGATTTAATAAATTCCGATTAGAGTTATGTGCTAGTTTGTTTTTGTTCAATACAGCAAAAAAACTTAAGTAGGGGGACCTACTTAAGTTTTTTTGCTGTGAACTTGTGGTGTATCCTTCAAATAACTGCGACAGTCTGAAGGAATGTGACAAATTGTAACATGCTTCAAGCCAGCTTGGCGACCCGAAGTGCAAACAGCCGGTCTATTGTAAGGTCCGTAACGATGTTAGATGTTTTTAGTATATAACACGAAAACATGGCCAAGCTGGGGAGATGCGCCCCAGATCGGCCAAACCCTTATAACTTGAACCAGTGACAGACAAATTCTGATATTTGGCGTCAAATGTTGACAAATTAGCGACAATTTTTTTGTGTTATGTTAAAATCCCTGATAGTGGCCATGCCAGTGTCAGTCACACAGCGGATCCTAAGTAAGTAGAGCCAGATAGTAAGGCTTTTTTTTTTTTTGATGGGAAATTATCAAATAACTTCTCCCGCTCCGGTGGCCGGAAATCGGCTTGCGACTCCCGACGCCAGGGGCGTCTGCTGCGGCAACTAGGGGCGCGAGGGCGCGAACCTTGCATCTCCCTCACGCGTTCCGCCTCCTCCTTCGCAAGCATTACTGCTTCGCAGAAGGAGGTGACGGCCTCCCATGCACTCTCGCTCCGAACCATGGCCCGAACTAGGGCCGGACGCGAGAGATCGCCGCCGCCGATTGCCTCCGTGAGGACACGGCGGTGCTCCACCCAAGCCGGGCAGACCTCCACCGTGTCCTCCGGGCGATCCACACAGTGGTGACACCCGGGCGTTTCCTCCCGCTTTATCCTGAACAGGAACCGAAACAACGTCCGGTGAGGACCTGCGTCAGGACGCCGTGGCGCCTCTAGGTGCGGTCACAGGATGCGGTTCAGTTCTTACTGGCCAATACCGAATTATTAAAATAAAACGAGCTACCTACTTAAAGATACAACGAATAAGAGGTACCTAAATAAAGTACAAAATACATAATCATCATTTCAGCCGAGAGACGTCCACTGCTGGACATAGGCCTCCCCCAAAAGGAGGGGGGGTTGCCATAAGCCCATATTTGCCACTCTTGGCAGGCAGGTTGGCGATCGCAGTATGCTGTAAAAATGCATAGAGAACGCTGCTGCCCATTCTCTAGAGTTACGACACCCACGAGAAGAAATGGAATGATGCTATTCTTTACGTCCGGCACCAAACGGATTACAAAATACGCCCAATCAAAATGTGTGAATTTATGTAGTTTCGTGGTTAGAGGTTTGATCACCAATGTCTGGTACACACGCCGCGACTTGCCGTCGCTGGCGATTTCAAAATCTTATGTCCACACACATTTGATTATAGGCCACAGTGCCACACACAGATTTTGAAAACACTGGCAGCAGATCAGTCAGCAGTTGCTGCGTGTGTATTATAGAATATACTACTCTCTACCGAGAGTAATATATTCTATGTTCTTTAAAAACGTTTATTGTTTGTTTTTGTCAAATGCTAGTGAAAGAGAATAGCTATTCTTTATCTTCTTCTTTATTCTAGTTCTTTGATGCGAGTCATATCATCTTAGGCGAGTCTATAATATATTTTAGCATGGCGGGATCGCGGGATCCATGTGCAGTATATTGTAATGTAAGAAATATTAAGTTACTGGCAACACCATTTTGAAAATGTAGGGCTAGCAACCCACACACTCCAATTTTCTCCGGTCTGCTTCGCCTCACTTAGAATGTACTCTGTGGCTTCACTGTTAAAGTATTAAAACTTATTTTGCTATCCAAGTATTTTATTTCGACAAGATTGTTATACAAGGCGTATACAGTCCATTTCACGAAAGAAGTCCCGCGGAAATAAGTGGAACTAATTATTATTATACGCTTAGTTAGCAACATTCCTAAAATAACCCATGCCTGCAGCGCCACGTCTGCGGGACTTCTTTCATGAAATGGACTTTACACATCACCATGGATGTCACCACTATAAACACTGATCAATAGTTGTAGTGACAGTTTACGATCATTACTTTCTCCTAACTTGACATTGGCAAAATCATCAAACGTTATCCATGGAGCCAGAACCTTTAAAAATAGAATATAATATTTTCAATTACAGTAATTTGCCTTTACACGAACACTTGTGAAAAAGATCTTTGTCTCTTCAGCTCATTGAGATATAGGTTTATATGTCAATGCTTCAGCTTCATACAATATTTATTGCCAGTGTAAAATTCACCTAACTGAAAGATTGAGATTAGTTTAGATTCAGACTTAAAAAAAAACAAGGAAAACGTCAAATTGACATTTGTTTTGTTTTGAATGAAGCGTACGTAGGTTTGTGCCTAAGTTCTAGGCTCTGGTGTAGATTTTTCCAAAGAGTTATTCGTGTAAATTGAATTCAGTCAACAAAAATGAGTACAACTAAGTATTTCTCAACGTAACAGCACTTTTGCTTTAGGCACTTCCCACCGGTAACCTTAAACTGAACAACAAATATGAGCGAAACATCATGCTATATCCTGGACAATGGGGGCTATTCAGCCAAAGTGGGCTTCTCCAACATGGAGCCGAAAGTGGTCCCCAACTGCATCATGAAAGCGAAATCAGAAAGACGACGTGCATTCATCGGTTCACAGATCGATGATTGTCGAGACGCGTCAGGACTGTTCTACATCCTACCTTTCCAAAAAGGTTTTCTTATTAACTGGGATACACAAAAAACTGTTTGGGACTACATGTTCAGTAAAGAATGCTGTCCTGTCAACTTTAATGACACTCCTCTGATTATAACTGAGCCATTATTTAATTTTGCTTCCATCCAAGAAGCGATAACAGAAATATTCTTTGAAGAATACGAATGTACTTCTTTACTGCGTATAAACGCTACAGATTTAGCTGATTACAAGTACCGTAAAGACCATAAGAATAAATGTACGCTTGTGGTTGATACCGGTTATAGTTTTACTAACATAGTGCCCTATATTAATGGTAAGAAGTACCGGGATGCGATAAGAAGAATAGATGTGGGTGGTAAAGTGCTGACTAATCATTTGAAGGAAGTATTGTCATACAGACAGCTAAATGTTATGGATGAGACATATGTTATTAATCAAGCGAAGGAGGATTCATGTTTTGTGTCGCAAAACTTCTTGGGGGATATGGAGATCACTAGGAAGAAAGGTGAGACTTTATTATTTTTAATTAGGTTGCTTTATTCATAGATTTAGTACAAAATTATTAAGTATTAATATTTTTACGAAGAAAACCTTATTTATTATTCCTGGGTCCACACAGAAAATCTCTTCTACTTGAAAACATTCTTAAAAATCAAAATTAAATTATTTTATTTCACATAAACCTGCATAGGCACTTTTAAAACTTCAGAAGCTAGGTGCACGGTTCCAATTGGTCGTTTCCTATGTAGAAGAGCCGGCAAGAAACTCCACGGTTACTCTTTTAAAAATAATGGGCTTTTACAATGTTTTTAAGTTATAGTGTTAATAGGAATGGGAGGACAGTGTAGGCCCATCAACAAATACCAAGTACTTAACGAAATAGAAAATGGTTTACAAAGCTACAGTCTAAACAAAACATTACAAAAAATGATATAAAATAATTAAAGTTAGAACCTTGTTTAAATTAAAATTTCAGGTATACATATAATGTCAAAATAAAAAAGATTATGTCAAGGATGTAAAAAAAAAAACATCGTAATTTGGGAGCAGTTAATAGACATTTACATATTTTTGCCATTAATGAGGTACCAGGAAAGCCACATGAGCAGAAGGAATTAATGCCAAACTTCCTTGTCTTCAACATAGTCTTTAATCTTATAAAAACTATGAAAGTGGTCATGCAGAGAACTGGTGAACACCTCACACTAATCTACAATCCACATCATCATCAATCTGCTTGCCAAGTCTAGTGATAATGAATATACTGTCTAAGACACAAGCCCCAGTATTAAAGGTCTATGGCTGTTGAAAATAATTTATTCGTTAAATTACCCTATGCAGTTATGGTGTTTGTACCAGGGACCATACAACCTCGGTTAAGAGTTAAGCCTTTCGAACGGCCTTTATTATAATGTAACCCATTGAAAGGGTTTTATACTAGAAACCCATTGAAAGGGTTACATCATAACCCATTCCTGTATCCCCATAAAAATCTACCTTTTAATTTTTTTTTACTATTCAATTGAAGAATTTTTACACCAAAAATAAACCAGTAACCATTACACACACATTACACACATTTACACTACTACCTACCGACTTCATATTCTAAATAAATTCATAAGGCGATCTAATTATTAAAAAATGTATTTATATTATTAAGTATTGAATTATAAAAAATGTGTAATTATTATTTAAATGAGAGAAAAGAAGAAGAAAAAAAGTATAAGTATATGTAAGTAGTATAATAAGTAGATTTGAATAATGATTGTTTGATTTTAATGTTAACCCTCAAATTTGCGATGCCTGGAAAAGGCTGCTAAGTTGTAAGCACCTATAATATAAAATAACACCAAAATGTACACTTAGTTTTGCAAATAAATCTTTGACTTTGATTCAATGGGTTCTATACCTACTTGAAACCCAGTAACATGAAAAAATATAAAATTATGTTATTTTGATATTCGCCCAGCATGCGTTGCATGACCAATTCTATCTCTATTCTACCCAGGGACCATTTTGGTTACCATTTTAGAAACACTCTATGGAAAACCCTTTTAATGCAAAGGGTTTTCGATAGGGTTTTTCTAAGCAGTTAAACAAAAACCCATACGGTGTGGGTAATTTTGAATGGCTTAAATTAAGCCGTTCAAAAGGGTTACCCACACTGAATGGGTTTTATCGAAAACCCTTTCAGTGGGTTACCAAAATTTAATTTAAGCTGTTCATAAGGGTTACCCATATCGTATGGGTTTTTATTTAACCGCTTAGAAAAACCCTATCGAAAACCCTTTCAATGGGTAACCAAAATGGTATGGTTTGTACATACACATAATATGATGCATAATTCCGACATTCGCACAGGGTAATATGCATTGGCATCATGTAACCGAACGCGTAAAAAAGTACGCAACTGGCTCCCGCGCGTCGTAGCTTTCAGAATTCGGAAGTAGCCCATACGCACTATTAAATCTGAAGTTACTTGTACCGTGTACAAGCGCCTTTACCGGCGCTCATCGGCGGCTCATGCGTTCTCTCCTCTCAGAGATGCAAACTGTAATATGAGAGCATCCAGCAAGTTAGTCTGTGGACCCGAACCTATCATACCCATCCCCTTCAACCAACTACGCAGGTGGCTACAGGAGTTCACCCATACACAATCAGAGAACTGGTGGACCTCGACACCGGGTCGCAGGCAGTCCAGGGAAACTATGCCATCCATAGAAATACCTATAAAAAATCTATGATGCCATCCTTAGATGGCTGGCTAACCAGGCGCAGGCCATTCTAGTCCAGGAGTAACAGACGCCTGGACTGGAATGGCCTGCGCCTGGTGACGGGGACCATCATGGGACCCTGCTCACTAAACCAACACTTCCACACAATATATATTATGTTAAAAAGTATAAAGAAGAGATATGAGGAATTAAAAAAATCTATAGAAAACTTATTTATCTCATATCTCTTGTTTAGATCAGTGTCCATTATACATATTCTATAAGAAAAAAAAAAATTGCAAACTGTACCGTGGTTTCAAAGAAATATTTTTTGTAATTTTAAAATAAATAGTTTTAAAGTAATTTAAGAAAATAGATAAATATTGCCCATTCCCCACTAATCTCTGAAAAAAAATACAGAAAATAGTACTTATAAATTACAGGAACGCCTATAAGACATCTAAGGTGTCAAATAACATGGTACATTTCTCAATATTGTGCGTAAAAAGTAAAAACGTACATTGCAGTTGGAAATGTTACATTTCTTATGGGAGAACATGTTTTTCAACTACAATGTTAAAGTTTGTTCTTGGGATAAATTATCGTGGGATATAAAACATGGAAGATAACATATTCATTGTACGGTACATGTACATTCCTTCACCACGCGAGTTCAACTCGCATTTATCCGGTTTCCATTCATTCTCGTTTATTAAAATATTCCGTTCTAATTCCAGGTTCAGAAAATTCGATAGTCAAAGACTACGTTCTACCAGACTACACGTCACTTCGTCGCGGTTTCCTTCGAGACATCGTCAAACCCGACGAAGACTTGGAACAGCAAACTCTCCGGCTTAACAACGAAAGATTCGCTATTCCAGAACTGTTATTCCATCCATCAGACGTCGGAATACCACAGATGGGTATACCAGAAGCCATAATGCATTCAATCAGCTGTTGTCCTGAAGAAAATACGGAAAGTTTGTTAGAAAATATCGTTCTGTACGGTGGAAATGCCATGTTCCCTGGTTTTTGGGACAGAGTGTACAACGAAGTTCGTTCTTTGGCTCTAGATCATTTCGATGTCAACGTCACTAAACCAGACAATCCTTTAACATACGCTTGGAAAGGCGGGAAAGAAATCTTCAGGGACCCGGACTTCTATTCCTTCTGTGTAACGAAGGAAGAATATGAAGAAGAAGGGAAGTCTTTAGCGTTCGAAAGATTCGAAATTTAACGGCGAAAACGAGCGCGGAAGTCTTCAGAATAAGGCTCCTCGCTCGTTAAAAGTTGCGCATTGATGGGACAGTGTGGACATTAAGGATAGTGAATTGTGAAGGATAGCACATATAAGTTCCATGTATCATTAATAATAATGATAGCAATATAATCATTTATATTTGTGTTTCGCAGTTTTTATTTACGTTTTTTAGGGTTCCGTACCTCAAAAGGAAAAAACGGAGTCCTTATAGGATCACTCGTGTGTCTTTCTGTCTGTCACAGCCAATTTGCTCCGAATCTACTAGTTCGATTAAGTTGAAATTTGGTACACAAGTGAACTTCTGTGACCCAAACACGGACGAGTAACGTAAATAAATGAACTTTGAAAATGGGGGTCACTTTTGGGGGATAATAATGGGAAAAAAAGGTTTTGCAAACTGTACCGTGTGACATCAAATGAAAGGGCTTGTTAAGGATTTCAGATATATTTTTTATATAATTTTAACATAAATACTGTTAAAATTTAAAGCACAACATTAAGAGGCGTGGATGGATGTGTAGTTCATACAAACGTCATACTTACCAAAATAATTTGTTAATCAAACATATTCTTAGGGTAGTCTGTCTTTATTCCGATTGGAATACAGAATATCTAGGTTCCCAAATATAATTATGTATTTTGAATGGACACTGATTCAAACAAGAGTTATGAGAAAAATAAGTTTTCTATAGAAAAAAATTCTCATATCTCGTCTTTATATCATTGTCTTTTCAAAATATATATTTGGGAACATAGATAATGTGTAATCCAATCGAAATAAATACATACTACCTTTGATTTACAAATTATTTTGGTATTATGTTTGTATGAACTACGCAAGCTACGCCGGCCCCTTAAGCGGTCCAGTACATTCGGAGCAAATCAGCTGTGATAGACAGACAGACACATGAGTGATCCTGGGTTCCGTTTTTCTTTTTGAGGCATGGTAACCTTAAAAAGGTTGTAGTAAAAAGCAACAGGCCACTCAGAAAATAAAGTGTTCCAAAAAAAACAACCGTTAAAAATTCTAATGTCTATCAAAGTCAATCAATTCAACAAACTGATTCCGAACGGATCAAAATATTATTATGTTACTCAGAATTATTGCAAAATATCTACGACGGGGCCGAGCCATTTCTACAACGCCGGCTTTGTTTCAACAGAGAAGCTTAATCAAATTGAAGAAATTACAAGCTGATTTTCAATGCAAAGATGGGCGCCCTGTGTTTCTGAAAGGAGGATTTTGTGATAGAGTTTTGTATGTTATTACTCTTGCAATGTGTGTGGGTGGTTTATTATTAGTTTTTGGTACTATCTATGAACATGCTAAACCACCTTCATGGAGAACCGTATGTCACTAAATATTCAAACCTGAAATTTATGCTGATGATTAAATGCTAATTTATAAATATTTTGTTTCAATTAAGCCCTCAGCCTTACGCCGAACTATAGTCTGATGGTCTGTCCAAAACATACGATACGACGTCGCCTATTGGCACGTTGCGACGATGTAGATTAGTCACGTCTCACGATTCTATGTCAACTCGTGGAAGTGGTATGTGTCAGTATATTAGAATGTACTCTGTGGTGGTATGTAACATCGTGGTACGATGCACGGCATGTTCGACGTACGGCCTTTTTTGCGTTTCCGTCCCTCTACGCGTGTTCTAACTATAAGCAAGAGAACGCGTCTATTGCGGTTCATAGAAATTAATTTAATTAATAATAATTTATTTAGTAAAAACGTTTACAAAAGGTGTACGCCAATAGTAGTATAATATTCTATGCAATAATAGTGCCTAATAATAAACTAAAGCTAATATATTTTTAAATACAGGTGCAAGTAATGATCGTTTGGAAAAAGGTTAAACTCTGGGCGGTTTTTCTTCTTTCAATTACATCCTATGTGGAAAAAGTCGTGCTGTGCATCGTACCACGACGTGACGTCGTGTCACGATTTTATACGATGCACGTTGTAGATTTCCACGACACGCACCTTGACGCGACTTCACAACGTGCCACGATGCGTTGTCGCCGCGTCGTATAGTGTGTATGTGTTTTGGCCGTAATGGCTCAAATGGTCAGTCTACAATCTTTCTGTCAGGCTACTATAGCAGTGTGATCTCGTTGGGGGCCTTTGATTATTTACATTTGGGGGCCATGGAATGGAAAGCGATGGCCTCCAACTTGTTAAAGGCAAGAAGCTTAAACTTACTAATTCCATGTGTGGGGGCCTCATACAGGCCCAGGTATACGCAAAGGCCCGGGTGCATCTGCAACCCGTGAGACCGCAGCCGTCTTCCAGCAGCTGGGGATCAAGAGTCGGGACCCTCCGTTAGAGGGGCATAGATTCCCTCGGGCAAAGAATCTTATTCCAACCATACTGTATGGGCGTCCAAGTCCTGAATCACAGGAAGGAGAAACTGTTCTATCCTGAGTTTTTTGCGATAGATTACAAAAATTGAGTGATGTGTCTTACCAAAAGTTTTATTAGATTTGATTTCTGCCTGAAACAGAATATTGTTCCGCAATAGTCGGACTGTACTGTACTCTGTGGTCTCGGGGTGAAATGTCAAATTCAATATAGAGAACTGTCATTTGGTTTTTGTTTCGATTTTGGTGGAATCTATGAAACTAAATCTGCTTTCATCTTGAGTTTGTGAAGTGATAATATAATAAAAAATGGCTCTGTTCCCTGGAGCGGTAGCCTTCGACGAGTATGGTCGTCCATTTATCATTTTAAGGGACCAAGATAGGCAGAAACGGCTTACCGGTATCGATGCCTTGAAGGTATATTTTGCTTTTTCTACTTTTCCTGATACAATAACAACTTACAAAGTTTAATCTACAGCATCGCTGACTTCCCCTAGCATTATCATAACAGCATTACAGCAGCTTTATAAAATTACTCCAGAAATAATGACTAATAAATGCATAACCTAAACTTGTCAACACAGTTTCGAATAATCGAGAATAATTCTTTAAAAACGCGATTTTGTAAATAAAACTTGTATTAGAATTGTAATTTATCCCTGAATAAACCATATTAGGCCCTTAAGTTTAAGATATAATGCAGTTTTATGAAGTTACATGCATTCTTAGAATCAGGTGTTGTGAATCACATGATCCGAAATTAGGCAACCTGTACGATTTTTATCAAGATATCATCTCCGTATCATCTTCAAATCCCTCTTGGTCCCAATATTAACTACTATTACAATAAAAATCTGAAGTTTTAAGTTAGTTTCCCTAAAAATAGTAACATAATTATGTAGATTATTTCATTGTTATAAATTAAGATAACCTGTCACCATCTTTGTTTGAAAGTTATTTGATCATCTTCTAAGTCAATGGAGTTTTATAGAAACATAAGCTGTTGCCCTATGGCTTTTTCTAAAATAAAAGTAGCCTAAGTTACTTCTTATAACATCAGCTATCTACCAGTGAAAGTCCCATCAAAATCAACCCAGCCGTTTCGGAGATTCGCCGAAACTAACAGACAGACATGCACCAAAAAATGTTTTTTGTTCTATGTACCATAATACTTTCATAGGCATTTATTGTTGCAGTTATTTTGGCATTACAAACAGACACTTCAATTTTATTTATTTTTATAGATAAATTTCATCTTTAATATTGAAATATGTCTTGGAAGTAGTTTAAAAGTGATAACTTAAACAAATTATTGTCTGCGTATTTAGTTATTTAAATCTTTCAGTTATTATAATAGAAATTTGTTTGTTTATTCTTTACTAGCTGCGCCCCGCGGTTTCACCCTCGTAAGTCTCGATCCTGTGGGAATATAGGGATAAAAAAAAGTAGCCTATATGTTAATCCTGGGTGTCAGCTACCTCGATACAAAATTTTATCAAAATTAGTCCAGCCGTTTTTACGTGAAAGAGTAACAAACATCCATCCATACTTACAAACTTTCGCATTTATAATATTAGTAGGATGATAACCTGATGATAACTAAGGAGGCAAAAGTAGTACTATATTGAAAAACAAAACATTCCTATTTAAACATAGTTTTGTTTGCATGATTAGCATAATGTTCTTAGAATAAATATCATAATGTTCCTACTGCTGGAAAGGCGGCCTCCACTCATATAAATAATCTGTAATATATTAAGATGGTGTTTAGCTTGTAATAATCTGAATCAAAACTATGAAAACTACATGTTTAAAATTCATCATGTTCAAATAACACACTAGCAACACACAAACATTATCATTATCTGATATTGGCTATAATCATTACACTCACATAATGTAGTACAAAATTATGTATATGTGTGCGTGTTTGTGTGTGAGTGTGTGTGTTTGTGTGTGTGTGTTGTGTGTATGTATATGTATCCATTCTTAGAAATGTGAAAGTGAGTTTGTTTGTTACGCTTTACGCTAAAACTGTTGAACAGATTTGGATGAAATTTGGCACATGCTTAGACCATGACCTGGAGAAGGACAAAGGCTACTTATCATCCTGGATTGCAGACAAATCGCGGGCAACAGCTAGTATAGCATAAATATAATCAGCCTATAATGTTCTGACTGCTGGGATAAAGGCCTCCTCTCTGCTCTGACAGAGAGAACCACACCTTACTCTAGCTATTCTGACCAGAATATTACCAATGCCTACTATGTCATGAAAAACATATAATGACTCATTAGTGTCTTTAAAAATACAGGGTGTTAAAGTAACTGTTGCCATTGCTTAGGGGTAGGTTCAGTATCTATAAAGGAACCCAGGAATAATAAAAAAAAACATAAACAAAAAATGTAAGTAATTAAACAAAAAATAAGTCTCTTCGTACTTTAAAGGGCTTAGGACCGTAAAATAATTTTAATTCTAAACTATTGCTATTTTAAGTTAATAGGTACTAAATTAGGTTGATCTTGCAATACTTTTTTTTTGTTTTTATTTTTATTTATTTTTTCTATAATATGTTACTAATAAAACTAATAATAATACTAATAATATGTTACTGCCATAGAAATATAAAAAACAGATAACTGCTTACAAGAAATGACAATTAAGCCCCCGTATTCATGGCAAAAAATTTATTAATAAACAAAATTTAATCAACATGTTGCTGAGTTGCTGTCAACATGTTGCTGGCAATACTGCATGTTGCAGAGCTGTGGATATCATGTTCAGAAGTTATTGCTAGGAGCAACAACATTGTTGACATATAATTATGTGGACGTGTTTGCAACCAGTTTATAATAATTGTATGCATTATATATAATTAATGTACCTATATAAAATATTGTACAAGATTTTAAAAGAGTAACGGTGGAGTTACTTCCCCATTCTTCTCCATACGAAACTACTTTTTGGAAGGGGTGTCTAGAATCTATTCAATATTTTGTAAATATTGATGTTCAAAAGTGCCAAAAAAACAATTTGACTTTGACATTAGATACAGAGAACACAACAACAGTACTTCCTCAGACAATATTTTGACGCAGACTGGCATGTGGACAAGACATATTGATATAAAATTTGTTTCCAGCAACTTTTTGTTGTTGCTCATCAACGATGTTGATCAACTGTTGATCAAAAAAGTATACCATGAACGGGGCTTTATTCTCAATTTTTCAAAAAACTCGCATAACCTAAACTATTTATCATAAACATTATCTCTCCTCAGTCACACATCTCTGCCGCCCGCCAAATCGCAGGGATCCTCCGCACCTCACTCGGTCCCCGTGGGCTGGATAAGCTCATGGTCTCCCCTGACGGAGATGTGACAGTCACCAATGATGGAGCCACTATCCTGAAGCTGATGGATGTGGATCATGAGATCGGCAAGCTGTTGGTGCAGTTGGCACAGAGTCAGGATGATGAGATTGGTGATGGAACTACAGGAGTTGTGGTGTTGGCTGGTAAGTTGATTTTTTATTTAACTCGGTTTTTAGGGTTCCGTACCTCAAGAGGAAAAAACGGAACCCTTATAGGATCACTTTGTTGTCTGGCTGTCAGTCTGTCAAGACCCTTTTCTCAGGAACGCGTGTATGTATCAAGTTGAAATTAATATCAAATACGTAAGTCCATGATCCCTTAGAGCTCTAAAAAAATCAAGCTTCTAAGTCAACGCAATAAAAAAATACGGCGATTTATGCGACATTATTGCGACATATTTCGATACTCGCAAATAAATCAAAACCTACAGGATGCTTCCCGTTGACCTAGAATCATGAAATTTGGCAAGAAGCAAGGTCATACAGTACAAGTATAGGAAAAAGTCCTAAAATTGTAAAAAATGGAATGTTTTTCCACATAAAAAAATTGTTTTTTGCGAGTACAAATTTATATTTGCAGTTGAGGAATTTACTGTGACGTATATCGATGTATGGTAGAACATGTTTTTTCAACTACAATGTTAAGTTTGTTTTTAGGATAAATTCATCCTAATTACGGAACCCTTCATTGTGCGTGGTCCGACACGCAATTGGCCGGTTTTTTTTTTAAATCTTAGTTGCATGGATTATACAATTGTAATAGATTGGTCTTTCTGACAAAATCTTTCCAAATTGTTAGTTTTCGAGATATATCTTTGCTGCTTGGGAGAGTTCTAAAACCTAACTAATAAATGTGGCAAGAAGATTGGAAGTATGTAGTTTATAGTGTAGCATTGTAATGTTTCTGGCAATTTCTTACCTCATTTCCACTAATAACATCAAACTAAAATGAAAATTGTAAATCACCATGTTGATAGATGGATTTGCGATTATACCAATCCATCTGGGAACATGGTGATTTGCATTATTAATTTTACCAAAATACCAATCATTGAACCCACTGCTTCAGCTGTAATTCTACGCAACCTAAAATAATCATCCAAGCACCAAATCACTATGTTATTGTCCTCCACAGGTGCCCTCTTGGAACAGGCCTCCATCCTCCTGGACAAGGGTATCCATCCCATCCGAGTGGCTGACGGCTTCGAGATGGCCTCTGCCGCCGCACTCGCTCACTTGGACAGCATCAGTGAAGCGTTCCCAGTAAACAAAGATACCAGGGAGCATCTGATCAAGGTTGCCATGACAACGCTGGGTAGTAAGGTGGTCGTGAAATGCCATCGGTTGATGGCTGAGATTGCTGTTGATGTAAGTATTAGTTTATTTTTTTTAAACTTAAGAGGCCGGTGATGAATGCAAAGTTCATAGTATACAAACGTATTACCAAAATAATTTGTAAATCAAAAATATTCTTAAGGTAATGTGTCATTCCGATTGGAATACAGAATATCTAGGTTCCCAAATATATATTTTGAATGGACACTGATTTAAACAAGAGTTATGAGAAAAAGAAGTTTTCTATACTTAGAAATTTTAAATTCCTCGTATTTCGTCTTTATATCATCGTCCTTTCAAGATTTGAAAGATTTGGGAACATAGATATTCTGTAATCCAATCGAAATAAATACACACTGCCTTAAGAAACTTCCAAGTCGTTTGTGGTGCGGGTTCCAACTCAGTACCAAGAAACCTTCATGAAAGAAGAGTTTTGGCCGAAAGGTGTGGCGTACCGACGTTTTCGTGGAAGGTTACGCGACACCACGCAGCGCAACACGACGCGGACACAGTCATCACTTCGTGTACAATAATTTAATGTTACTATAATAAAAATATGTATGTTTAGGTTAAGGTATTTATCTATGGGCCTGCGTAGCCTGAAATAAATGGATTATTATTATTAAGAATATGTTTCATTTACAAATTATTTTGGTATTACGTTTGTATGAACTACACATGGCCCCTTAAGGTGAATCTGCAGCTGTAGCCTGAAGAATTAAAAATTTGTTTTTTTGCAATTTGCAGGTCAGTGCTATATTGTATCTTGATTAAAATATGATTCGCGACTATAACAGATATGTATTTACATAATTAATTAGAATCATTAATCCCTCTAAGTTAGAATCATTAATCCCTCTAAGTTAGAATCATTAATCCCTCTAAGTTAGATTTGTGCCCCAATGTCACCAACCCCTTTAGAAAAATCCTATCGAAAACCTTTTCAATGGGTAACCAAAATGGTCCCTGCTTTTGTAGCGGCATCAACATCGCCACATGCGAACTACGCCTCACACTGACGTCACGCTAAATCCTGCATCGCGCAAACAGAGTTTACCGCGCGACTAGCATATTATATACAACATCCCGACATCAACCGTGGGGCAGTCTGTTGTCCACCAGACACAACACCCGTCTGGTCGGAGGACCCTTTTCTATAGAGGATGAGTGAACTTTACACCGTTCCTCGTGCCTCTAAACTTTAATCCATCCAAAGGTTGTCTATAAAAGATAGCTTTTAGCGATGCGATAAGACCGCCCATTCTGTCATCCTATGTAAAATTTCAAAATTTATTTCTGTAATTTTATGGTGTACATAAAAAAGATTATTCTATTTTTTTGATCCCCAGGCCGTCCTCTCAGTGGCAGACTTAGAGAAACGCGACGTGAACTTTGAGCTGATCAAAGTAGAAGGCAAGGTCGGAGGCCGCATGGAAGACTCCATGCTTGTCAAGGGAGTCGTTGTCGACAAGACCATGAGCCACCCACAGATGCCCAAGACGCTGAGGGTAAGTTTTGAAGAATTACTTATAAGATTTATATCAAAGGCGACATAAAATCAGAAAGAGTAGTCTCCATAGAAATCAATATTATATTTTTTTTTGAGTATTTTTTTTTTTTTAATGTTGCCCCGCACTAGGAATTTCTCCTGTATTGTGGGTGCGTTTACAAACATTTAAATTCACATACACAAACAACCAGACCCGGAACAACTAGGTCTTACAAATATTTGTTCCGTGCGGGAATCGAACCCGCGACACGCAGCGCAGCAGTCAATCGCTTAACCACTGCGCCAACCAAACAAAAAAATAAGTTATTTTTTAATTTAATTTTATCTTTTTTTTACAAACTTCACTGACATAATGTTTTTCTTATTTGACATTATTATACCTACAATTTAAATTTCAACAAGGTTCTAACTTTTATTATTTTAATCATATTTTATATTGTTTTTTTTTTGTCAAGTTGAGGACGTTGTAGGCTTATTAGACTGTAGATCTTTAAACCATTTTCTATTTTGTTAAGTTCCTGGTACTTTTTATGGGCCTACGCTGTCCTCTCATACCTATTAACACTGTAATTTGAAAACATTGTAAAAGCTAATTTTATTTTTTTTAAAGAGTGACCGTGGAGTTTCTTGCCGGCTCTTTTCCATAGGAAACGACCAATTGGAACCGTGCACCTAGCTTCTGACGTTTCATAAGTGCCCATGTAGGCTTATGTGAAATAAAAATAATTATGATTTTGAACCGTGCCGTCAGATTGTGGCAAGCATATCTTATCTGTGCAAGAACTTATTGTGTTCTCTCTCACACAGAACGTGAAGCTCGCCATCCTCACCTGCCCGTTTGAGCCGCCGAAGCCCAAGACCAAGCATAAGCTCCACGTTGGCTCAGCCGACGAGTACCGCGAACTGCGCGCCTACGAACACGACAAGTTCTTGGAGATGGTGCGCAGAGTCAAGGTAGGAAATATTTAAAAAAAAAAACCCGACAAGTGCGAGTTGAACTCGCGTGGTGAGGGGTCCTTACAATTCATATTTTATATACTTACCATGTTTTTTATCCCAAGAACAAACTTAAAATTTTAGTTGAAAAACGTGTTCGCCCATAAATTCCAACTGCGAATGTCAGTTTGTACGCAATATTGGGAGATTTACCATGTTATTTTAAAACCATAGACTTCTTATTGGTTTTCTTGTCATCTATAAGTAAAGAAAAGAAAGAAAAATAGATTCATTTGTCACAGAAACATGTAAAACTAAAGAACAACTTGCTGTATTTTTTCAAAATTTTTGGGCTCCATTAGTTCAGATAAGGGGTTCATGGTCAATGGAAATGGAAATTGGGGTATTCGACCGCTTGTAGCTTCGTAATTGAATTGAAGTACAATTGAGAAAATCAGTTCTTTTTTGTTTTATCTTCTTTATTAGATACCCATTGTGGTTTAAAAAAAAACAAGTTACTACACTACCATGGTCGTTTTTTAACAGACTTTCAAAAAAAAAGGAGGAGGTTATAAATGATACGTAATAAATAAATAAAAAAAATGCCGGACGACCTTAAAAGGTGGCTGGGATAGACTGGACGCGGAAGGCGGAGGACAGGGTGTTGTGGCGCAGCATGGTCAATTTTCATAGATTTTCTTAAATAACTTTAAAAGTATTTATTTTTAAAATTATTAAAATGTATATCTGAAATCATTACAACAAGCCCTTTCATTTGATATGACATGGTACAGTTTGCTAAACTTTATTTTTTATTTTCTCTTTTGTCCCCAAAAGTGACTCATTTTCAAAATTCATTAATTACGTTACACGTCCGTGTTTGGGTTACAGAAATTTATATGTGTACCATACAACTTAATCGGTTTAGTAGATTCGGAGCAAATTGGCTGTGACAGACAGACTGACACACGAGTAGGGTTCCATTTTTTTCTTTTGAGGTACAGAACCCTAAAAACACAAAAATAAAGAAATAACCTTTATTCTCTTGTCCCTAGGACGCCGGTGCAACTCTGGCCATCTGCCAATGGGGCTTCGACGACGAGGCGAACCACCTTCTCCTCTCCCAGGGTCTGCCAGCCGTCCGGTGGGTGGGAGGTCCCGAGATGGAGCTGATTGCCATCGCCACCGGGGGCCGCATCGTGCCTCGGTTTGAGGAGCTCACCCCGGACAAGTTGGGGTCTTGTGGACTTGTGAGGGAGCTTAGTAAGTTGTTTTGTACTTTTAATAAACACATTACCCACCTTTGCGTTACGCAGTCGGGTAAAATAACTATGAGTGTTTTTTTTAGTAATTATATAAAATACTTATTCCGAAAATACCCCTATTTTTGGAATGAGTATTTTAAAATAACATTCATGTTTCTAGGTGCCTTTTTTATTTAGATGAATGTTTGCCAAGATTCGGGCTCTAAAATTCATAATTTTTTTTCTTCTTTGCTTTTTTGCCAAAAAGTTTACAAATGAAATAGAATGAACCTAAGTTTTTGGTTACCAGCTTTTCAGCTAATCGCAGGAATAATTGTCTATGTATTTTACTGTGTTGTTATGTTGAGCTCGTTAAAGTTCTGATTAGAGCTGCACGCATTTGCATTGTTCAGTAAAGTTAATGTTGAAAACATACATAATCAGCCTATAATGTTCCCACTGCTGGGACACAGGCCTCCTCTCTGTGAGAGGGAGTGGGCTGTAATCCACCAAGTGAGCCATAATCCACCAAGTGAGCCCAGTGCGAGTTTTTGGTTTTAGGACATGAAATAATTTATACAAAGTAAAGCGCCTGTCCCATTTCCTCCCGTGGGTGTCGTAAAAGGCGATTAAGGGAGTTACTAGAGAATGGGCAGCAGCATTCTCTATGCATTTTAACCAGGGACCATACAACCCCGGTTAAGAGTTGAACCTTTCAAGTTACCTTTATCATGGTGTTAACCCATTGAAAGGGTTTTATTCTTGAAACCCAGTGAAAGGGTTACTTGATAACCCATTTCAATGGGTTCTATACCTACTTGAAACCCAGTAACATGAAAAAATCATAATATTCTGTCATTTCGATATCCGCCCAGCACGCGTAGCAAGACCAATTCTATCTCTATTCTACCCAGGGACCATTTTGGTTACCATTTTAATGGCTTAAATTAAGCCGTTCAAAAGGGTTACCCACACCTTTCAATGGGTAACCAAAATGGTCCCTGATTTTAATACCATACTGCGATCGCCAACCCGCCTGCAAAGGGTGGCGATTATGGCAACCCCCCCCCCCCCACTTTGGGGAAGGCCTATGTCCAGCAGTGACGTATTTCGGCTGAAATTATGATGATGAAAGCGCCTGTCTCGGATCCCACTGGGCTACCACTGCTCTGCAATTGAACCTTGCTGATCATTTATGAATAATTCCTATATTATACCGTATATTATTATCTCCCCTCCAGCATTCGGCACATCCAAAGAAGAGATGTTGGTGATCGAGGAGTGCTCCAACAGCCGCGCGGTGACCGTGCTCATGCGCGGCGGGAACCGCATGATCGTGGACGAGGCCAAGCGCTCCGTGCACGACGCGCTGTGCATCGTGCGCAGTCTTGTGCAGGTGGCGATCTTATCCATAAATATTCTTTTAGCCGTCTTTATTCTTTTAATATAATTTAACTGTTCTTATTCTAGACAATGTTATGTTTTTTTTTTTTAATTGTTGCCTCACTAGGAATTTCTCCTGTATCGTGGGTGCGGTTACAAACATTTAAACTCATATACACAAACAGCCAGACCCAGAACAACTACTTGTAGGTCATACAAATATTTGTTCCGTGCGGGAATCGAACCCGCGACACGCAGCGCAGTAGTCAATCGCTTAACCACTGCGCCAACCGTGTCGTCAGAATTGCTATAAAATAAAAAGAAAGAAAAATTGTTTATTTCGCCCAAACAATACGCTTGCTAAGCTATTTTGATGTGAAACATTTAAAGGCGCACGTAAAACCAATTGCTGGCGGGGCGACGCATGCCGCGTGGCGATTCACCGCTCATTCCGCGCGCGCGGTCCGTTGTTGTTGGTTGGATTTCGATGTTTCACAATCTGCCAGGCTTTCCGTGATGGCTCACATTTTTTTTTTTAATACAAGTATTCAAACAATAACCCCCTTATTACAAAACAAGGTTTATCTTCAGACCCAGGTTTAAAACATGGAGCCATTATTGAATTTTGAACTTTATTCAGAGTATGGTAAAGTTCCTAAACATAAAACTGACAAATTAGTACCGAACTACGTTTTCAGTTTTGTATAAAGAACGGTATTTCAATCACTGTTACGTTCTTATTACAAAAACTGGCTCCATGGTTTAAGAGGCCGGCGATGGATTTTTTCAGACACACGGACGTGTGTGTCTGAAAGATCAGCTTCCTGATGCTATCAAGACGAGATATGAGGAATTTAAAATTTCTATAGAAAACTTATTTTTCTCATAGCTCTTCTTTAAGACAGTGCCCATTCAAAATATATATTTGGGAACCTAGACATTCTTTATTCCAATCGGAATAAAGACACACTACCTTAAGAATATGTTTGATTTACAAATTATTTTGGTATTACGTTTGTATGAACTACGCATCCATCGCAGGCCCCTTAAGCCATGTCAAAATATAAATCTTGTTTTGTAATAAGGCGGTAACAGTTAGACAATCTTGTCTATTACTTGATGTCAGGGCCAGTGACCAAAGACAATATACATTGCGTAATTATTAGTAGTATAATGATTAAAATTGATCTTTTCCTCCACAGGACTCCCGCGTAGTGTACGGCGGCGGCGCGGCCGAGATCTCGTGCTCCGTGGCCGTGGCGCGCGCGGGCGACAAGGTGTCGTCCCTGGACCAGTACGCCTACCGCGCCTTCTCCGACGCGCTCGAAGCTATCCCCCTAGCACTGTCTGAGAACAGGTACAGCCCGATTCTAACTATACAGGGTGGAAGGGACATCGACGCGATTCCGTTTACAATGGATTCAGTACATCATTCTTGACCCCCCTGCGTTAAAATTTCTCGTCGGTAATTTAAAAAAAAAAACAGCTGTTTCCTACAGAAGTGCAATACCTACTCGGTCAAAATGTATGGAACAGCGAATTTTTTTTTTTATAACCTACGAAAAATTTTAACGCCGTGGGGTAAAGAATAATGTACTGAAGCCATGGTAAACGGATTCGCGACGATGATTCCACCCTGTATGGCGGCTCGGAACATGAGGCGAGTCGCTGCGCAGAATTTATGTGACAACAGGGGCCTGCGAGTAGCACACTTCAGAGCTGCTGTTAATTTGAGTGTACTATAATAAGCGTGATTCGCTTAAATATTGTCTATCGCCAAGACCGTAACATATTTCGGGCCTATCCATGTGTTATGAGGCGAATCTATTGGTAATCAACCGCAATGCTGACTCCCAATTACTACTAAGAATTTCCTCCTGGATTTGATGACGCCGACCTGAGGCTCGAACTCAGGACTCCACACTTAACTGTCTCGCTTTTGACTGCTAGACCGATGAGGCAGTCTTTTTATTTGTAAAGTATGATAACGAAAGAAAGAAAGAAAATACGTTTATTTGTTGTAAACATGACGCAAAGAAAGAACATAGATACAAAAAGAACAAGTAGGAGGCAAATATGCTATTCGAGACAGAGCCCCAGCGCTGGTTTTCAGCGATAGCCGGCGTTGACGTGATGACGTCGACCGGTGCAGCATACAGTGAGATTATAAATAAGAAACAAAATAAATACAAACTACTTAGATAAAGTTTATAATATATATTATTTACAATGGCAACATTTCGTTTCGTCGGTAACGACGTACGCAATGTAGCTTTATTTTCATGGTGTCGATTTTGAAGGCGCTTCGTTGGCATATAAAAGGCTTTAGCAAAACGCTACATCTTTTTTACCCGACGGTTGGTAGGGTTATTCTAAAAATAAAATAAAATAAATTTATTGACACACACAAGTTAGGAAACATTTGTAAATAGGAACAATTTGTATATTGTAGCGGCATCAACATCGCCACATACGAACTACTCGTCACACTGACGTCACGCGAATCCTGCATCGCGCAAGCAGAGTTTACCACGCAACTAGCATATATACAACGTCCCGACATCAACCGTTGGGCAGTTGCCCACCAGACACGACACCCGTCTGGTCGGAGGATCCTCCCTTTTCTATGGTGGATGAGTGAACTTTACACCCTGTTCCTCATACCACCAAAATATAAAGGAGCGGCGCCTCCTGGCACAGGCATCTCTACGCTTAAAAGGGGATGCCACCAACTGTATAATGTATCTTATGTACATCGTGTAATATTGAAATAAACATTTTTGTATTTGTATTTTTGTAATTCTAATTGAAGGAGTGCTTATGTAGATATAGCCGTGGGCCCCAAACTAGGCACAGCCTGTATCTTGGTGGCCCAAAAGTAGAAGCTTGAAAAGCAGTGTTGATATAATTACTCACCATAAAATAATCATCTTTTATTTCCACAGTGGTCTGTCCCCCATCGATACTCTATCTGAAGTAAAGTCGCGGCAGGTGGCCGAGAACAACTACAACCTGGGCATTGACTGCATGGGCAATGGTAAATATATTTTCAATACACTTCCTCGAAAACTGGTTCATAACGCACTACGATTAGGTTCACAATGCAATGTATTTCACACGCGTGCGATTTTTCATTTTCTAACACGTGTGCGGGAATAAAAATAGCCATAAATAACTTATACCTACCTTCTACCTCTATTCCCACCGTCTCGCGCCAGAGCCGCGTCTCTCTATTCGGAGGTGATTTTTTTTAAATCTCGGCAAAGATGCGTCTTTACGGCGTTAATATTTTTGTAATATTTAAATAATGTTTATAAATAGAATACCATGATTAATAAAATAAAAAAAAACGATTATTTGTGTTCTAAACTCAAAAATATTAGAATTTTCTATTTTTCGTTTATGGCTGTTTATCGGCTTTATAGCTTTGCTTCTCCTTCAACCTGGCGAAAGCAAAACGCGGAAAAAAAAAGAAAATTAAGTCATAGTTTCCAAATAATTCATGACAAAAATTATTTTCGTTATTTTATTTTATTTCTTCAAAAGTGTATTGAGTAACGTCGTTTGATACACGTGGACATTTGTTATTGCAGTTCTCGGCTCAAAAACAACCTCGCCTACGGCTCGGGTGTTAATTCCGCCTCGAATGCAATAACAAACATTCTCCACTTGTATCAAATTGTACTATTGTATTACCAGCTAAGTAATTGTGGCGGTGCCTTGTCTGATCTTGCGTTAGTTGACGTCCCGTCACATACAACCAGGGACCGTACAACCCCGGTTAAGGGTTAAGCCTTTCGAAGGGGTAACCCATTCAATGGGTTACCTTTATCATGATGTAACCCATTGAAAGAATTTTATACTAGAAACCCATTAAAAGGGTTACATGATAACCCATTGAATGGGTTTTTATACTAGAAACCCAGTGCATCATAACCCATTTCAATGGGTTCTATACCTACTTGAAACCCAGCATGCGTTGCATGACAATTCTATCTCTATTTACCATTTTAGAAAAACCCTATTGAAAACCCTTTCAATGGAAAGGGTTTTTTTTTCTAAGCAGTTAATCAAAAACCCATACGGTGTGGGTAATTTTGAATGGCTTAAATTAAGCCGTTCAAAAGGGTTACCCACACCGTATGGGTTTTTATCCAAAACCCTTTCAATGGGTTACCAAAATTTAATTTAAGCCGTTCATAAGGGTTACCCTTATCATATGGGTTTTTTTTAACCACTTATCGAAAACCCTTTCAATGGGTAACCAAAATGGTCCCTGCATACAACATGTCCCACAACAATACATATCTAACATGTCCCAGAATTCACGCACAACCTCTTAAGGGGTCACCTTAAGAGGTTGTGCGTTAATTCTGGGACATGTTGTATAATTTCAATAAATTCTAATACTGTTTTCTCCGGACAGGTTCTAACGACATGAAGGTCATGAACGTCATCGAATCCCTTCACTCCAAGAAGCAGCAGATATCGCTCGCCACACAACTCGTGAAGATGATACTCAAGATCGATGACGTGCGCTCCCCAGCCGACTCTATGGAGTAAAAGTATTAATTGTAACTCTTGTACTGTTATATCTATGATCTTTAATAATAAAACACGCCTAACTGATGTCCTTTGGCATATGCACAACGAAAAACTATAGTATAAGCCAATGTTTGTGTCAGACGCGGTCATGAAACGTGGGAGCGAGATGACATGACACTGTCCTTCTCACTCTGTTTACGACCGTAATTGTCACGTGTCTTGGATTTTAGCATAGTTGAGGAATACATTTGCAAATAATTGTGCATAATTTGGCAATTGTTGCAAATCTTTGTGCATATGTTAGGGGCTAGTAAAATAGATACTATTTAAATGTGGAGTTTAAAAGTTTTGCTGGGTTTTGATTGATAAAAATAACAATCCAGTACACTAGCAGATTCAAACTTATTGAATTAAAATCACAACTGTACATATTTTATAATATGAAGTACAGAACCACATTATTAGAATTTACTCGTTATTTTAACCTTTCAATGTTAGACGGATTCGCTAGATATCCTGAGAAGAGCTTACTTTAAAATCTGTCTCAAAAAATGTCAAAAATCAACCCATTTTTGTGAACAATGTGAACATGCGTCTTTACTTTTGTTATGGGTCAGATTGTTGAAATTTTGAATGCTAACAACGATATTTTTTAATTACTAGTATTTACAAAGCAACGCTGGACCCCCCCGGGAGTCTTGCAACAAAAGTCGGACAACCAGTTTTACCAAGGGGTATAATGTTACCCAGTTATACTGGGTTTTGGAGGTCAGATAGGCAGTCACTCCATGTAAAATACTGTTATTCAGCTACATTGGTGAGACTAGAAGCTGACCCAAACGTCCAGGCAGATGATTTGCCTTTTACACCAAAAATACCATTATTAGCATTTAAAGTAAAAATATTTGTATTTTGTCACACGCTTAGCTGCGCTAGGCCTCTCGGACTTGGCAGAAATAATAATGTTATTATTTTAATTACATATTAAGTCATTGCATTTCACTGTATGCGAGCGGTTATACCAAACGTACGGATGCCTTATTGCACTAATAAAATAATAAGCTAATTTACTTGTTGGAGTTTTATTTCTTTGTACTTACCTATTGATGAGAAACATCTTTCTTCTTTATTTTCTTTAAAAACGTTGCCCCACACTAGGAATTTCTCCTGTATTGTGGCACCCACAATACAGGAGAAGTTTACAAACTTATAACTCACATACACAAACAACCAGACCCGGAACAACTACTTGTAGGTATACAAATATTTGTTCCGTGCGGGAATCGAACCCGCGACACGCAGCGCAGCAGTCAATTGCTTAACTAACTGCGCCAACCGTGTCGTCAAACCGATCTATAGGCGCACGTAAAATCGGTTGTTGGCGGGGCGACGCATGCCGCGTGGCGATTCACCGCTCACACGCGTCGCTACTATACATTCTACATTATGTAGTAGTGTGTAAATAATTTCGATGTTTCACATCTGCTAGGCGTCTCGTGACTGCTCAATTTTTTTTAATACAGGGATCGCGAACCAATGGCACCGGTGACCCGTTGGTTGCTACACGTAGTGTGTTATGCCGGATTTACATTAATGTGTTGTGTCGTGTCGTGACGCTATCTGACGCAGTGTTAGCCAATCAAGACTCGTTGTGATTTGACGTAGTCTTGAATAAATTCGTTTGATTGGTTCTCCCACGACACGACACAGTAATGTGCCGGTGGCTTTACGCCATTACCCCGCAGGATAGCGATACATTTTAAATATTTGTTTTGGGATTTGAAGGTCAGGCTTCTTCAATGATGTCCGTGGGACCACCAACGCCAATCGCTTCCATATTTGGTAAATAATTAGTACTCAATTGGTGCTAATTAGTACTCGAACAACAAAATTGATACCTTAGTACAGGGTTTCCAAAACTATGGGTCACGAGCGAATATAGAGTGCTGGTAACTATCCATGCCTGTTTGATGAAGCCATGAAAGTCCTCCTTCCTTTTACTACCTCATACATACCTATGTGTGGCCGTATTTTCTAATACGGTGAAAATATTAAAACTAAATACCTTAATAAATTGGACTTACTCACTGCGATTAAAAGTAACTCTAGTTGAAATTGATGTCAAAACTGTAATGGCGAAACACAGGACACAATTTCATTCTTCCCATTGAAATAACTTTTTTGATGTAATAGGACGCTATCACATTTTGAACTCGCTCGAGTTTAGGTATCTGAATCGCAACACAACAACATTACGCGCACGCACACATTGAAAACGCTGATCGCTCGATTTTATACGTAACTAATCTTGGTACTTGAAGGTATATTTTTTTTTATTTTACTGGTATTGATTGAGTAAAGTTAGTTGCAAGTTTGAAATCGAATTTTAGTAACTGTGACTAAGTGTAGTGACCTACACACTTAAGTCTAAATAAATTATTAAATTAAAAGTAAAACTAAATTAAATATAAATTATGTATTTCTTAAATAAAATTAATTATAATTTATATGTACATATTTACAAAAGAACTTACAACTAGACTTATATAAAATCAACATTCAAAATAAAACTATTTATACTAATTAACTTCAATGAACAAACAGACAAATACAAACATTGTGTTAGTAGCTAATTACTTATCAGCTGGCCGGCGGTAGCTATGACGCGTCTATTGTTCTAGCGCCGCGGCCGACCGGGCGCTCGCGTTACGTCACGCGAGCCGTGTGCGTGAGCGAGACAGCATCACCGTGCGTTGCTCTCGCGCACCCGTTCGTCAGGTGGCGCGCGAGCGCCGCCGTGTCTTACAACTTAGTACGCTCACTGCGCGCATAGCTTTATGTATTAAACTCGCGATCCTAGCTTCACCGCGCTGACTAATAACCCTTGAGATCTAGTATTTATGTTAACTGCTTATCTGTGCTTTTCTCTGCTATCTACATTTCTATCACTCCTTCATAACTAAGTGTAACTCTTGTGTGTGTGAACTGAAACCTGTGTCTGTGTACCTAATAAACTTTCATTCTTCTTCTTGTGTACTTTGGACTTATTACTTCGCTTCCTATTTCTACCTACCACACATACTCACTACACTACATTGGTGACCCCGTTCAAGAGCACGAAGATGGCTGAGGACAAAGCGTGCACGAGTCAAGATGCGTCAGCAGCGGAAACATTTCGTGTGGGTGTGCGCATACCGCCGTTCTACCCAGAAAAACCGGGTCTCTGGTTTAACCAGATGGAGGCGCAGTTCATCCTGGCGAATATCAAGTCGGACGACACAAAATTTTATTACATAACCGGCAACCTAGATCCGCAGTATGCTGCCGAAGTGGAGGATATTATTGGCAACCCTCCACCCACCGGAAAATACGAAAAGCGTAAAGGTGAGCTCTTAAGCGGCTATCGGCATCGCGTGAGAAAAAGGTGAAGCAGCTTCTTATGCATGAGGAACTGGGCGACCGAAAGCCGTCACAGTTTTACCGCCACCTCCTCAACCTCGCTGGCCCAGGTGTACCGGAGGAATTCCTGCGGAGCATATGGACGAGCCGCCTACCCGCAAACACACAGGCCATCGTAGCGTCACAGTCGAGGATGGACCTGGCTGAACTGGCAGAGCTGGCGGACCGGATCCACGACGTCGTCGGTACCCAGTTGGCATCAACAGCTGCTATAACCACTGCTGCATCGGCGAGTACTGCAAGTACCAATGTATGCTCCGAGGTCGCCGCTCTGACCAAGCAGATGGAGAAGCTGGCGGAGAAGGTGGAGCGACTGTCTCGCTCCAGAGATCGCCCCCGTAGTCACACGCGGTATCGTTCAGGCTCATCCCGATCAGAGTCCAGCAGCAGAAAGTTCCCGCAGTGCTGGTACCACCATACATTCGGAGACCGAGCCAAAAAGTGTGTGAAGCCGTGCGAATACCCTACATCGGGAAATGCGCGGGGCAATCAGTAATGGCGGCCGATGATTGTCCGAGTGCTGGTCGCTTATTTGTTACCGACCAAAGGTCAAAAATGCAATTTTTGGTCGATACCGGCAGCGACCTCTGTGTCTACCCCCGATCGGCATTATTAAATCGGCGAGAGAAGACTAACTACCAATTGTGCGCGGCCAACGGAACACCGATAAACACATACGGGTTCATAAATGTTACTTTGAACCTACGATTGCGCCGCGACTTTGCTTGGAGATTTATCGTTGCCGATGTTACAAAGGCGATAATAGGCGTGGATTTTTTATCTTATTATAATTTGGTTGTTGATTGCAGAAATCAACGCCTCATCGATAATCATACTACGCTCTCCACCCCGGCGTCGCCTGTCCGTCTTTCTGATGATGTCTCCTCGGTGAGGGTAAGTTTGGGTGATTCCGCGTATACACACATACTACGGGAATTTCCCGACATCACTCGCCCACATGGTATACACCGCACTCCCAAACACAATACAGCACACCACATCCGTACTACACCAGGGCCACCAGTATCCTGTACACCTCGCAGATTGGCCCCGGAGAAACTGCAAATTGCTAAGGCCGAATTTGAGGCCATGTTGCAATGTGGAACCTGTCGCCAGTCCGAGTCACCGTGGTCGTCGCCCCTCCACCTAGCACCGAAGAAAGATGACGGATGGCGCCCCTGCGGCGACTACAGGATGCTGAACGCACGTACCATACCGGACCAGTACCCCATCCGACACATTCAAGACTTTGCTCATAGTCTGTCTGGCTGTACCGTCTTCTCTCAAATAGACCTGGTGAAAGCGTATAATCAGATTCCTTTGAATCGAGATGACATCCCGAAGACTGCGATCACGACGCCGTTCGGTCTATTCGAATTCCCGTTCATGACGTTCGGTCTTCGAAATGCCGGACAGACGTTTCAGCGCTTCGTGGATGAAATGCTCAGGGGGTCTGGATTTTACGTACGCATATTTGGATGACTTCTTGGTCTACTCAAAAGACCAGAAGACCCACGAGCACCACCTGCGTCAACTTTTCACCAGACTCAGAGACTACGGTATGGTCAACAACAGTTCCAAGTGCGTCTTCGGAGTGTCGGAGGTAAACTTCTTGGGTTACACCATCTCAGCCAAGGGCACAAAACCATTACCATCCAAAGTCGAGGCTATTCAAAATTTTCCCGCTCCCAAAACCGTAAGAGAGCTACGGAGATTTCTTGGGATGCTCAATTTTTACCGCAGGTTCATCCCAGGCGCAGCAAGGTTCCAGGCACCTTTGAACACTCTGCTTACCGGCTCAGTCAAGGGTTCACACCCAGTCAATTTTTCAGCCGAGGAGCATCAGGCATTCCAGAACTGCAAGGACAGCCTTTGTCAAGCAGCACTGTTGGTGCATCCAGACTGCAGCGCTAAGTTGGCGTTGGTCACAGATGCTTCCGACAAGGCCATTGGCGCAGTCTTGCAACAGCTGAATGCAGGCGCATGGGAGCCGCTAGCTTTCTTTTCACGCAAGTTGAGTCCAGCACAGGTTAAGTACTCTCCTTACGACCGCGAATTACTCGCCATTTACGAGAGCATCAAATATTTCCGGCACATGCTGGAGGCTCGTGACTTTGTGATTTACACAGACCACAAGCCTCTAACGTTCGCCGTTCGCCTTCCACTCTCGTAAGGAGAATTGTTCCCCACGGCAATTCCGTCACCTGGATCTAATAGCCCAGTTTACAACGGACATCCGGCATATTTCTGGGAAGAACAATGTCGTGGCAGACACCCTTTCGCGCGTCGAGGAGATTACACAACCAGTGCCCGTGGAAAAGATCGCTGCAGGTCAACTTGACGACCCCGAGCTGAAGCAACTGCTAGATGGCGTTACCGCATTGCGCCTGCAACAGGTCAGGTTACCAGGTTCACAAGAGCAACTATATTGCGACGTCAGCACCCCTACGCCAAGACCATTTGTGCCCAAGGAATTGCGCAGACTAATTTTCACAAGCCTGCACTCCTTGAGTCACCCAGGTACCAAGGCATCCGCAAGGTTGGTCGCTGACCGATATGTTTGGCCTGGCGTTAGGAAAGACTGCCGTGATTGGGTACGTTCCTGCCTGGCTTACCAGCGCTCAAAAACCACACGGCACGTCTTTGCTCCAGTAGGAACTTTCGAATTACCAAAATCAAGATTCGCATTCATTCACATTGACCTCGTGGGACCTTTGCCACCGTGTGAAGGGTTCCGTTATTGTCTCACTGCCGTCGATCGCTTTACGCGATGGCCAGAGGCAATACCGCTCACAAACATAACTGCTGAAACAGTGGCAAAGGCCTTACTGAGCGGCTGGATTGCTCGTTTCGGCTGCCCATCCGACATAGTAACCGATAGAGGTGGCCAGTTCGAATCTGCGCTCTTCAAATGCCTGTCTGCAATCGCTGGGTTCCGACATCGCAGGACAACAGCATACCATCCTGCCTGCAACGGAATGGTGGAAAGATTCCACCGTCAACTTAAAGCAGCTATCACTTGCCACGCTAATGACAGTTGGGTGGAATCTCTGCCACTAGTCCTGTTAGGCGTACGCAGCGCTTATAAAGAAGACGCCCAGGCTACTGCTGCCGAACTTGTTTACGGTCAACCAATACGTCTGCCAGGCGAATTCTTCGACCCTCAGGCTGATGAAACGGTCGACATGACCGACCACTTGTCAAGGCTCCGGAGTATTGTCAGGAGTCTGCAACCATCACCAGCAGCCAGACACAACAGCCATTTAAAAACATTTGTTTACAAGGAATTAGCTTCCTCAACCCATGTTTTCCTTAGGGACTGCACTGCTGGTGGTGGTCTGAAACCGGCATATTCTGGTCCTCATAAGGTCATTCAACGAGTTGACAAAGTGTTTCAATTAATGGTTAATGGAAAACATGTTAACGTATCGATAGACCGCATTAAGCCGGCCTTCATACTGCGTGATCCGCAAACATCATCCTCACCACCAACCACTAACATTCATCACAACACATCACAGTCACCACTCAACACTAACACTCATCAATACACACCCGACGCGGATAACCGAAACTTACCTTCCGCTGACGATGGCGTCATTAGAACGACGCGGTCAGGACGTCGCGTTAAATTTCCCGAGTATTATCGCCCTTGACGGTCTCTGGAAGGGGGTGATGTAGTGACCTACACACTTAAGTCTAAATAAATTATTAAATTAAAAGTAAAACTAAATTAAATATAAATTATGTATTTCTTAAATAAAATTAATTATAATTTATATGTACATATTTACAAAAGAACTTACAACTAGACTTATATAAAATCAACATTCAAAATAAAACTATTTATAATAATTAACTTCAATGAACAAACAGACAAATACAAACATTGTGTTAGTAGCTAATTACTTATCAGCTAGCCGGCGGTAGCTATGACGCGTCTATTGTTCTAGCGCCGCGGCCGACCGGGCGCTCGCGTTACGTCACGCGAGCCGTGTGCGTGAGCGAGACAGCATCATCGTGCGTTGCTCTCACGCACCCGTTCGTCAGGTGGCGCGCGAGCGCCGCCGCGGCCGTGTCTTACAACTTAGTACGCTCACTGCGCGCATAGCTTTATGTATTAAACTCGCGATCCTAGCTTCACCGCGCTGACTAATAACCCTTGAGATCTAGTATTTATGTTAACTGCTTATCTGTGCTTTTCTCTGCTATCTACATTTCTATCACTCCTTCATAACTAAGTGTAACTCTTGTGTGTGTGAACTGAAACCTGTGTCTGTGTACCTAATAAACTTTCATTCTTCTTCTTGTGTAATTTGGACTTATTACTTCGCTTCCTATTTCTACCTACCACACATAGTCACTACACTACACAAGTACTATCTGCGTGATAATTATGTTTTTAGTATTTTTAAAATTCATCAGCTATTACGTAGCGTAGGTAGGTACCCAAAAATTTCAAGCGCTGGCCATATGGATTAAATACCATATTTTTACATAAACTAACAACCTAAACATTTTACTATTACAAGGAACACCTACGATTATCCCCCAGGCTACTATTAGTCAGAAAAGATGTAAGTAGGTGCTTGTAAATATTATTTTTGCTGGCAAATGTATGGCATTTCATAATCAAATACTAGCCT
The DNA here is from genome assembly GCA_948098905.1 of Tiliacea aurago. Taxonomy (NCBI): domain Eukaryota; kingdom Metazoa; phylum Arthropoda; class Insecta; order Lepidoptera; family Noctuidae; genus Tiliacea; species Tiliacea aurago. The sequence continues at coordinate 10,350,450 of OX402603.1, read as the reverse complement.
GGGAGTTTATCGTAGACTTTCTTTGTGATATTTAAAAAATATCATTCCCTTATGAACAGTAAGTATTTTATTTACAGAGACCGGGGCGCGATTTCAGTACTTTTGATAAAAATTAAAACCAAAGTAGGTAGTAAAAAGTATATTTTCATTTCATGTTTCAAAGTAGTTCAAATTTAGAATGAAGGCCAGCTCTTTCTAGGGTTCCGTACCTGAAAAGTCCAAGCGGAGCACTATTGCTGTCACTCACTGAAAATAAAAAACTGGTCAAGAGCGAGTCGGACTCGCGCACCGAGGGTTCCGTACGTATATATGATGTTGATGATTTCTGAAAGACTGTGCTATTTAGAGACATCGTTTTATTTTTCCTGTAATCTTTACATAAACTTCGGAGATAAGGGGGGACAGTATTTTTTTTACATTTTGCATCAAAAGTCGGAAATTGCTGCCTAAAGAAATTCTTGAGATATCCAGGTGTGACAGACAGATAGACAGACAGATTTAGGCTCACCATAAGGGTGCCTTTTTACCATTTTGGTACGGAACTCTACAAAGACAACATTAGCTAGTACGTAAGGTAAATCAAATAAAACAAATTACCAACAGACGTATATCAACGTCTGTTGGTAATTTGTTTTATTTGATTTACCTTAGGTACTTACTAATGTTACAAGTGAAATTAAAAAAAAACTTACAATTGAAATTTCATTTTGCTCATTGCCATCTACGGAGACATTGCTCTGGAAGCTGTTAAATAAATAAACCTACTATATTTTCTAATACAAGACATAACAAAACTCCAGAGTAGATTTGTGATTTCTGAATGAAAATACAGTCTCATTACTTTTGTTTATTGCTACGTGTACGGGTTTTTTGTCCTTTATCCAAATTTTCCGAATTCGTGGCATCTTAACAGCATCATAACAAATGTAAATATTTTAGCAATGCACACCACAATCAAAAACCATACCCACCCACCATACCATACCATGTCGAAAGTTATAACCATATACTATTCTGGATTTGTGAATTGACAACTAAGTTTAATAGATCTAAGATTTATCACCAAAATTTACATCCACCATCATCAATCAAAAATTGGATGGTATATTCGTAAACACCACCTTCAACACCTCCAAAATTGATAACAATGTCGAATTTTTATTTTAAAAAATACACCCGCCATCTTGGATTAAAAAAATTATGACTTATACGTAATCACCACCCCCAAAAACCCCAAAATTGACTATGTATCGAATATCTCAAAAAAAAAAAAAATCCGCCATTTCAATTTGATTAAAGAAAAAAGCTTTTTATTTTTCACTTTTTAGTGGGTCAGTTTTTAATTTATCTAAGTTACAATAGCCTAAATTCAACCTTTTACAAAATATTGCTTTTCCCGATGCTGGGACGTTAATTGTTGAGGAGTTCTGGTATGAACCAGGAGAACTGCCACTCACCATATGCATTTTGACGAGCATAAATTGCTTAGCAACCATATTAAAGTACCTAATCGAATCGCAACCCGTTAAATACTTATTATTATGTTGTTCCGGTGGCCATCTGTGGTCTCCATCATCAGTTCCACTTCACCAAATGGTGATTTTCGGGAGCAAATGCACGAGTTACTATAAAAAATACAAAAATCGCTATATAGGTTTGCCTATAAAATTCGTGAGTTTCCCCTCGATTTCCATGAGATCCCTTCATCAGATTCTGATTTGGTGGCCATTGCCACCATCTAGGGAGCCTACCCTTTTAAACAAAAAATAATTTTCAAAATCGATCTATAACTGACGGAGATATCGGTGAACAAACATAAAAAAGCACATATACGGTCGAATTGAGTAACCTCCTTTTTTAGAAGTCGGTTAAACAATGTTTATTCGTAACCTACAACCATTATTTATACAAAAAAATTACAACTATGTATTTATTTTTAAAAGAAATTCCAATAATCATAGGTACTTTTATTTCGGCCCGAAAAAGTATCAACTTCGTCCACCCACAGTATACAATACAGCACACATTTCTGTACGTAAATATTTTTTTGCGAAAAATCGATACACCAGTGCTTCCACGAGCGCGTCTGAGCGCGGAATGACGAACCGCGAGTAGAAAATGTATGGAGAAGTTGCAGGGCGCTTCTTATTTTAATCATAAATAAAAAAGTTTTTTATTTACTTACAAAATATATATATGGCCGTATAGAGGACTATATAAGCAACAATTTGTTATTATTTTTATGTTTAACTATGCAGTGGATTTAGCTATATTGGTCCCTATTCAAACCCCATTTTTTTTCATTTGTCGGTTTTATTGTGATTGTTAAAACGTATTTGTGTGAAATTTTTTCATGGGGCTATACAATTTTTATGGGCGTTTTATGGAGATGAATATATTATCTTTAATTTGAGACAATGATATCCTTGCAGTTGTGACTCCTAATTCATTAAAATGGTACCTGAAAAGCACTGATATTTGAGGAAAAATGTGATAGCGTCCTTAAGTACTTTGTTATTTGAATAGTATGAGGAGGAGATAACTCAGGGAAACCACCTTTTCAGAAATAAAGTATATTTGGGTGTAAGACACTTGTACAGAAACACTTGTAAACAGTTTAACACAGTCTTGTAAATATTGGGAACGAAAACCCTAAATAATAATAACTTCGCGTAACAATGGCGGCACGAGGCAGACACGTGGCGACTTGCGCGGTGCATTAAATACGCGTCTACGCAGTATGCGTGTGGGCAGCGGACTGGCGCGCAACGCGAGCACATTACTCGCAACGGCCAGGCGAGAGAGAGACAGATCATTCTGCATATCGTGACGGAACGCGACCGCGGGACGCTCGCACTGGACGAAGTTGTTTATGGGTTGCTACATACTCCCCCTCCAGTCCTGGAGAACGCCCTCGGTCCTGGACTGGTACCCTAACAGCAGCATTAGCTGGACGTCCGCGATTTCTTTTGGGAATAACGGGTTTTGGTAAGGAGTCGTCGCTACCTCGGTAACGTGTAAGGTCTTCAGAATGATATTTCCCTATATCTACATTTGGTTGTTCTGTGCTCGCAAGTGTGTAGGTTGTTGGACTTACCTTTTTAGTGATCTGATAAGGACCGTCTCGGCGAGGGTAGAACTTAGAAGTAAGGTCTTTTGATCCTTTGCTTAATAAGTGAGATTTAAGCAAGACTAAATCACCTACTTCGAAGGCGTCAGAAGGTCGGCGCGAAGCGTCAGCGTACTGCTTTGTCTTATCCTGCTGGATCTCGACGCGTTCCCGAACAGCTGACAGTGAATGCAGAAAGTTTTCGAGGTAAGGGGTCAATTGTGGGACAAAGTTTTCTTTGGCCCTGATGGCACGAAGATCGTGAACGACCTCTGTGGGTGACCGCATCTCTCTGCCAAAAGTCAAGTAAGCCGGTGTCTTGCCAGTTGTGCGACATTTTGCGCTATTCAGGGCAAAGCGAATCACTGGCAACTTCTTTGGCCATGAGGTGTGGTCATCTGCCACGAGGTGGGCCAGCATAGCTTTAAGGTCGCGGTTTTTTCGCTCTGCAGGATTAGCTTGTGGGTGATACTGCGGGACGACATTTTGTTTGATGTCTAGGACTGACATACATTGTCGCATCACTGCGGAAACGAACTGAACACCGTTGTCCGAAATTATCCTGCGAGGCAGACCGAAGCGCAAGAAATATTCCTCGATGAGGACATGAGTGCAAGCTTCTGCTGTTGCTTCTTTTAGAGCAAATAGCTCCGTCCATCGGGTAGCAGTGTCTTCAACGAGAAGGATCCACCGCTCCCCCTGGTCACTCTCCGGAAGTGGGCCGAACAGGTCCATGGCCAACACCTCGTTACGCTGGCTCATGACCGGTGTCTGGAGTAAGCCTGGGGGTTTGGTATTGTTGGCCTTGTACCGCTGGCAGTGGATGCAGGCTGAAACATAATCGGTGATTATTCTCCGCATCCCTGTGAAATAATACAGCTGTGCTACCTTCTGGTAGGTTCTATCGATACCTGGGTGGCCAGCTGTATCAGAGTCATGTAACTCCTTTAAAATAGCTGCAACTTGACCGGCAGGTACAACTAACTGAGGGGATTCACTCTCGGAGTCCGGATTGAAACGGTACAGGACGCCTTGATCCATGAGGTAACCCCTTTCTAACCATCTTTTAGATGCAACATCATCAGGTCTTTCTAGCTCTTTAATAATCTTTTCCACTTCAGGGTCCGAAGTCTGTTCTAGGCGAAGCTGACTAGGTGTCTTTGCGGGAAGATCGCAGATGACTGTACAAATCCCGCAACTGTCACTTGAGTCGCTGGAACAATTAGGTCTACTCAGCGTGTCTGCCACAACATTCGCCTTCCCTGGGGTGTATTCGAATTTAATGTCAAAAGATTGGAGCTTTAGAGCCCAACGGACTAATCTGCCTGCTGGTGATTTAAGTGATAGCAACCAGCGTAGAGGCTGATGATCACTGCCAATCACTACTGGTTGACCGTCAAGGTAAGGCCGAAAACGCTCCACCGCCCACACTACAGCGAGTGCTTCACGCTCCGTGGTGGAGTAGTTCCGTTCAGCTGCGTTGAGGAGTCGTCTGGCATATTCAATTGGCCTTTCCTGATTGCCGTCGCCCTGCAATAAAACTGCACCCAAGGCGTAGTTACTTGCGTCAGTACGCAGAATGAAGGGACGACTGAAATCGGCTTGCACCAGTATTGGAGCTGTGGTCAATAGACTCTTCAGCTCATTAAATGCTTGGGTCTGTTTTGAGCCCCAAGACCATACTTGACTTTTCCTAGTCAAGCGTGTCAAAGGTTCGGCAACTTTTGAGAAATTAGGTATGAATTTTCTGAACCATGAACAAGTTTGTAAAAAGGTTCTCAGGTGCTTTAGGTTTCCTGGTACCTTCATCTCGAGTACAGCACTCACCTTCCCTGGGTCGGTGGAAACACCTTTTTGTGTAATAACGTGGCCGAGATATTTAACGCTTTCCCGAGCAAAAGCGCACTTCTCCCGATTCACATGTAGGTTAAACTCGACCAGACGTTTAAAGACTACCTCGAGGTCTTGCAGATGCTGTTGGTATCCCTGAGATATTACCAACAGATCGTCTAAATACGCTAATAAAGTTACATCTTGTAAAGCAGAGCAGGATCGGAGACGGTCGATGAGACGCTGAAAGGTAGCTGGCGCGTTGCGGAGACCAAACGGCATTCTTTTAAAACGGTAAGTACCTAGAGCACAAACAAAAGCCGTTTTGTCTTTATCAGCTTCCCTTACCCTAACCTGCCAATATGAAGATCGAAGGTCTAGCGTACTCATGTAGCAGTCTCGTTTGGTGCTCTGAAGTAACTCATCGATGCGTGGCATCGGATATGTGTCAGCTTTGGTGACTGCATTCAAACGCCTGTAGTCGACGCAGAAGCGGATACCACCGTTGGACTTCGGCACCATCAGTGCCGGTGAACACCAAGCTGATTCACACTCTTCTATTATGTCATCCTGTAACATCTTACCTATTTCAGCTTTCATCAGCTCTTTCTTCGAAGGGTTTAGGCGGTAAGGAGGCACAGCAATTGGAGAATGCTCACCTGTATCAATGCGATGTTCCGCATACGGTGTTGGACCTCCCCCTGCTCTAAAGATGCGTGCGTGCCTGGTGAGGACATCAGCGAGCGCTTGCCGCTCAGCTGGCGTAAGGTGAGTACCTTCATCATCCCTAAGTATATCTGTAGAAGCGCAGGACACGTCACGTGAGGTAGGTTCGAAGCACAAGTTATATTTTGCCTTATCATATTTACTGAAATACCAAACTTCTTTGCAAAAATCAATAACTACTCCCGCGGCGGTTATAAAATCGATACCCAATAACGTCTCATTATTTGTAGAGTCCGGTAAAATCAAGAATGGAATCGTAATTACTGCCGTTTCTATGCACACCTCTAACGTGGTGGTAAGTACATCCATCGTACGGATTACCCCGTCGGCAAGCTTAACTTCGCGTATAGAAGGGCTGAGGGGATGACCATGACGTAGAAGGAGAGCATATAGCGTGTGACCCGCAATGCAATGTTTGGCGGCCGTATCAATCAACGCGGTGCCGGAAAAACCCAAAATTTTTATATTAAAAATAGGTCGTAACTCGCGGCCAATAGAGGGTCCCGTACGGTCGTTACACAAACATATCTCGGTTACACATAAATGGGCATAATCCTTTTGATTATTGAAATCACTACATAAAATATCTGTATGACATGAATGGGCATTGTCCTTTTGATTACTTAAATCACTACATAAAATATCTGTATGACATGAATGGGCATTGTCCTTTTGATTACTTAAATCACTACATAAAATATCTGTATGACATGAATGGGCATTGTCCTTTTGATTACTTAAATCACTATACAAAACATAATTATGACCTACATGGCCATTGTCTGATTCCGATTGATTTTTTAAATTGCTACACAAAATATCGTTTTGTCGTGGATGGACATTACCCTTTATATCAAAATTGTTACACACATTTTCCGTTTGTGAGTTATTAACATTGTCTATAATAGAATTACACATATTATTAGTTACACGTTGTGGGATAATATCCCTTTGTTCATTACAATAGCTACGCACATTTTCTTGTCGAATAAAATCGTTTTTATCACAAATATAGTCTGACGAGTCTGACGCGTAGTTTTTACTAACTAAATGAGATTGCACGGAATAAAAACTTTGACCACTACTTTTACTTTGTTCACTCTCACCTTGATTCTGCAACTTACGACAATGTTCTATGGTGTGGCCAAACCGTCTGCAGTATGTGCAGGAGGGCCGTGGCCTCTTTGCCGTGTCCTGCTTCGGTGGAACCAGAGCGGGCGGCGCGGCTGAATCACGCACAGGGGGCGCGGGCGGAGGGGGCGCTGGATGCGCGGGTGGAGCAGGCGGGTGATGCGCCGCGGCAGCGGGCGCGCCGCGGCCGCCGGCGCCGATGTGGGCCTGCGCCCGTGCGGGGGCGAGATCACGTGCGGAGGCGCGGGCGCTATCTCGAGCGGCGGATTGTGTGAGTGGCGGTAATGTTGCCGGCGTTTGTGTTCGACGCTCACTCGCCGTCGGCGTCATTTTATTTACCTCGTCGAATGAATCCTCGATATTCCGTGCGAGGCGGAGTAATTGGTAGAAATTGCAGCACTCCTCTCTTCGTAGCCTTTTTCTTATCCTGCTGTGGAGGAGGCCGTAGGTCATATCTATTTGAGCCGACTCGGTTATATCATCTTTAGGCAAGCGTGCCAATAGGGCGCGGATGCGCGCTACGAAAATATCTGTGTTTTCATTGCCCTGCGGCGTCGCAAACATTTCCAAGTAGATCCGATGTGGTGGCCGGCGGTCACCATAAGCACTTATCAAGTTTTCTTTGGCTTCAAGCCATGACGACACAGAGTATTTTATTCCTTGCCACCACGTGGCCGCTTCATCCTTGAATAGGTAGGCTAAACCGCGCAGTATATTTGAGTCCGCTACCTGCGCGCAATCGCTATAGGCCTCTATAGCGTCGATAAATGCTTCAATAGACTCTTTCGGTCGGCCGGAGAACGTGGCTTTGCAGCGGGCTAGGGTACTTTGCCCTAGCAGCGCGAATGATTCCGGAGTCGATGCACTCGCCCGCGGCATCGAGTTGAGCAACTCCCTAAATGCTTCTGTTTGAGAGCGTTGGAGAGAGGCAATAATCGTCGCCACATTTTCGTTAGAGAACGTAGCGTTAGCATCGATGCGCGGCGAGGAAGATAACCCGGCGTCACCGTCGCCATCTTGGTCGGGGGACGCCGTGGTCGGCGTGTTTGGTCGTGAGGGGACGGGTAATGCGTCGTTTGCATCTTCCCTCCGAGTCAAACTAGCCGGTCTACTCCGTGTCACTGGCATTTTAGTTCGTCACTGCAAAACTATCACAACTATGCACTATTTTGTCACACGAAAAATACGTTGGAGCGCCACATATGAGGAGGAGATAACTCAGGGAAACCACCTTTTCAGAAATAAAGTATATTTGGGTGTAAGACACTTGTACAGAAACACTTGTAAACAGTTTAACACAGTCTTGTAAATATTGGGAACGAAAACCCTAAATAATAATAACTTCGCGTAACAATGGCGGCACGAGGCAGACACGTGGCGACTTGCGCGGTGCATTAAATACGCGTCTACGCAGTATGCGTGTGGGCAGCGGACTGGCGCGCAACGCGAGCACATTACTCGCAACGGCCAGGCGAGAGAGAGACAGATCATTCTGCATATCGTGACGGAACGCGACCGCGGGACGCTCGCACTGGACGAAGTTGTTTATGGGTTGCTACAATAGTACATTATTGCAAAGGCCGTGAAATAGGCAATTGCAGGTCGAGTATGAGTTTGAAGGCCGAGCCATAGGCGAGGACTTCACTAATACGAGACAGGCAATTGCCATTTCCGCCGAGGCATGTATAGTGCTTTTCTCAAAAGAATGCAGGGAACTCAGATTATAGAAAGAAGGCAGGGAAAGTAAATTATTTATAAATTCAAGATTCAATGACGAACAACGATATTTTTGCACGCGCCAATATAATTTTCATTTGTTTTTTTTTTCCATTATACCTACAGCTTTCTATTTGCAAGCCTGTTCGAAATTTAAATAAAACCTTTGATAAGTTATTTCCTTGGCTGCCATGTTTCGGAGTAAGAGTATTTAATAACCCCAGCACGCCGTTTCATACAACATTTCTGGAGCGTTGTAATGATCCTTAATCAAAAAACGCTCCTGCAATGGATTTGATTTTCTTTGACCGTAAATTCGAAACCTTTTTTTTTTTTCGAAAATAATGATAATATTTCCTTGCATGTTTGAGAAAAAGTCCTTTATTCATAAAGCGGTTACGGTAACGGTTTAAATTTCTTAGAGGTGGGTCACGAGTTGGTAAACTTGGATGGGCGGGAATACACGGGGCTACGACCCATCCAAGTTTACCAACTCGTGACCCACCTCATAAGAAATTTAAACCGTTACCGGAAATCGTAATTTTTTTTCCCGATCGTCCCCTTCATTTTGTTAGTGGTGATGAACGGGAATAATATATGATTTTTTTTTGAGTCCCATTGGTACCCCCAAATAAGCCCAGACAACTTTGGAAACCACTGCCTTAGCAGTTTTCGAAAAAATTTACTGAAGGTTGACGGTCCGGCGGTAGTAGAATCGGTCAATACAAATGTTTCAGTTCTGTTTTTTTTTACAAAATGAATAAGGGTACTAATTATTTGTATACTTAGAATAGCTGTAGCATGCCCTTCATGCCCCACTTTTTCGGCGCTCATGGTGGTCCTGCTGAAGGGAGCGTCACTACCGCCGCACCACCTTCAAAGTCGATTTACTCGAAAACTACTAATTACTTGTATACTTAGAATAGCTGTAGCATGCCCTTCATGCCCCACTTTTTCGACGCTCATGGTGGTCCTGCTGAAGGGAGCGTCACTACCGCCGAACCACCTTCAAAGTCGATTTACTCGAAAAATACTAATTAGCACCAACTGAGTACTAATTATTTACTAAATATAAAAGCGATTGGCGTTGGTGGTCCGGTGGTAGTCACGCACGTCTTCAATGAATATCCTTTATTCTTATGGTTTTTAGGCGTTTATTTTAATAGAATTTACATAGGTTAAAAAGATGCGATGGTGAACCGACTAACGGTCCCGAAGCAGAAAGAATTTCGTACAATGACCCCTGTTTACTTATTATCTCTATCGCTCGTGCACAATTGTATTGCTGGCGCATTTTAAGGTCCTTCTAATGTGCGAGTTTTCAAATAGGCACTTTTGAACGTCAAAATTAATAGAATTGATTCTAGTCGCCCCTTCCAAAAGGTAATTTCGAATGTATGGAGAAGAATGGGCAAGAAACTCCACCGTTACGCAGATAAATTGTTAGATCATTTTTATAAATAGCTACGTCACTATTCTTAACTGGATGACAGAATAAATAAAAGACAAAAAAAGTATTACCATAATTTTATTGTTGTGTAGTAAGCCTATATACATTCCAGTACCGTACAAAACAAGTCTATCGTCGACTTCGACCTTTGGATTCTTCAGTTTGTGAGTGCGAGCGAAAGGCGACTATATGTATCTCACTCCTGCTCGCATCGAGAGTGTTATCGGAGGCTTAAAGCTAGGAACAGTTAACATATTCTTGACTGAGCTCACGATCTTTACATTGTCAGCTCCTGCAAAAGAGAGAAAAAGGAATTAGTATTAGATTAAAACATTACCACCCTTTTCGGCTTCGCTACAGTCGGGTAAAAAGGTAAAAAAAATGATGTTTGTTATAATGGAATTTTTCGTGTTCGAACCACGTACAATGGAACCCTTCATTGTACGTGGTTCGAAACGCACTTAGACGGTTTTTATTCTTGGGTGACACCACAATGTATGCGGTCCGGGTGTCACCCATGCCATGCTAGCTACGCCACACTAGTCCAGGTTTCCTCAGGATGTAAGTCCTTCACCATTGTCAGTTACGTCCAACGTAAGATAACCTCAGATAATACACTAGCCTTAAATAATAAATATAATGTGTACATACCATAATAGCATTCACGATATCTGATTGATTGTTCCGGAGCGCGCGCACAGCCCGCGCTCGGGACACGTTGGCTTGGGACATGACTATCTCCACGTCTTTCTCGTCCACTCCGGTCTCGTCGACGCCTTCCTCATCTTCTTCCTCCGCTATGGGAGCTACCGTCTGGAGAATGTGGAGAAAATTGGGATTAGTATTGTCTGGATTGTTTGTGAATAATGGCTATTGAAAAGGTTTATGGAATTTTAATGGAGCTGTTATTTTTGGTACATTCAAGTTGTTGGAAACGTTTTACTATGAGTATAAAAGATTTACGTGATGTCAGCAACACAGCGGGCCGAGCATGGGAGTGTCAAGACGTTTGTGACAAGACATGATAAATTATGTCATGTCAATTTGTACTAGCATTTTATGACAAAACAGTTTTATCGCTCAAACTGTGATAAAATGTGTGACTCAAGTCATGTCACAGTAGGCCGTGCTCGCCCCGCTGTTGCAGCATTTTTTTTTTTTTCTTTTCCTTCTGGCTTCGCACGGTATGTGCATTTAGCCAATGTCAAGTTTTAGTTCTTGTCTAATATTGATGAAATGAATTATAAATGCATGATGATGATATCCCCGCCCACTCCCCTTGAGTTTCAGTAAAGATGTGGCACTTTACTGAGTCCTCACGCGGACTTCTTGAGAGAACTTGAAGCGAAGTTGCACTGTTTTGTTTCATTTGCCTACACTAATGCACGTTCACAAACACTTAATGGTTAATAATCCACCATTATTACACATTAGTATTCGGCTAAACACACATTTTGGAAAATAAAACAAACTGCTGAACATGACGCTTCACTTTCCCGCCAAGAAGTCTTGCAGCATTTTATTTGTCCCGCCACTAGAAACAAGTTGCTAAAAACAGGGCCGGATTATCCATAAGGCAGTGTAGGCAACTGCATACAGGAGCCCCGCGCAACGAGAACTTTTTTTTTTGTTTCGTTGACTGAAAATTTAATTAAGACTATTGCCTTGTTTTTTTTTATATTACATTGTCATATTTCAAATTATTATAATAGAATGATATAACGTTTATTCGCGGCGGTTTTAACGCTAACTAATCAGATGACTGATCATTTTAAGTAGTTAGAAAAGGGTAGAGGGACCCAAGAGTTGCATTGCCTGGGGGCCCCAACATGGTTAATGCGGCCCAGCTGAAAAGATATTGGACAATTTTGTTTCCCCAATGAATGCAAGGCTGTATTGTGTTGGTGAGATTTACGTTTGTAAACGCACTCAAGATACTGGAGAAATTCATGGTACAACAACTATCGATATAATCAAAATAATTTGCATTTTGCACACTTCAGACACAGCCAAGGTAGATTTCATTATAAATCAAAAGTATTGTGTTGTATCATCATTAGTGTCTATACAACGAAATGTATTAATTACATTACACAATTTCTTTGAAAAATTCAGAAAAGACTAAGTTTAAATGGTTTTTTATGTATTTTATACAATTTTTTATAATTTATACTTTCGATAATTATCATTCAAGACGAGCATTTTGTCTAAATCATGTCAATCATTATTAAAATGGATAGATAGATAATCATACCTTTTCGTTGAACAGACTATCCATTCGTATCAAAAATAGTCTTTTCTAGCATCATGACAAAAATTTTTTTTTTGAGGCTTCAGTGCACTTTGTGACTTGGGTTACTTAAAAATATTTATAAAAATAAAAAAAAATGTCATCTAAAACATACCGTGCCCGCAGCAGCAGCATCATTGCCAGCGGCAGCGCTCTCAGGTGCCTTGAACCTCTCAGCAGCGGCCATCGTAGCCTGTTGGGACAGGTCTTCAATCTTAGCCTCTCCGAACACAATGTAAGTGTCTGAGTGAGGGTTTTTGTATACATCTGGAGAGTTAATCACGAAGAGGATGTTCTTTGATTTCCTGATTGTGACTCTGTTTACGCCTTGGACCTGAAAAAGTGATTGTAAAATATAAATAAAATACGTTCGTTTCGTACGTAAAATACGTGCTCAAACTTGCGAGTTGTGGACACCAGCTCTGGGGGCCTAAAATGGACGCTTTGGCAGAATCATAATATGATTTGCGTACAATTCATATCCCGCAATTCATCTGTTTGTTCCGTTTGGTGCCAGACGTAAAGCACCATCCCATTTCTTCCCGTGGGTGTCGTAAAAGGCGACTAAGGGACTTACTAGAGAATGGGCAGCAGCGTTCACTATGCATTTTTAAAACCATACTGCGTTCGCCAACGCGCCTGCCAAGCGTGGCGATTATGGCAAATCCTCCCTCCCCTTTTTGGGGGAGGCCTCAGTCCAGCAGTGGACGTCTTTCGGCTGAAATGATGATGATGATCTGTTTAACAGTTTTAAATGGAGTTTCGTAAAATGGTCCACAAATTATGAATTGATAAAGTGAAATGTTAAATAGCAGCTGTCAAATTTCGGGATGTATGAATTGTACGCAGATCATATTACGATTCTCACTTCTTAGGCCCCCTGATGAAATAATTTACACAAAGTAAAGAACCTGTCTGGGTTCAAACTTACGACCTACAATTAGTAAGTCGCGGCCGTTACAACCGGGCCACCACTGCTCTGTATCCAGAGAACAGAAAAAACAGTAGAAATCGCATAGCGCTTCATTAGTATCGGAACCAGCGTACCCAAACTCACACATATAAACAGGTTAATTGTATTTGGTAATACTAAGAGAAGTCCTTGGTGTGATTGGTTATTTAATATTGAACGAAAGTAGGAAATATGTCAGTCGTTATTTATTTGAAAATGAACCACAGTTATATGACGATAGAGTTGTTTATCATCTACTCTTTTTATGTACTCATTACCTTTTCCGTTTATAGCGGACAGGGAATAGTTTAATGAGCAAGTTACGCTACCCGCCGCTAGATGTTACTATAGTAAATGCATTCAATTTAGATCTGTATTTCGTTACTTGTAAGATTCATATTTCGGTAACGTATCCGCAACGTTCCGTAAAATATTGTTTTTCTAATTTTAATCGAAATAAAATAAATTAGTACCCACCGAGGGTATGATATACCACCATTTGATACATTTTTGGTTCTGCTATCGTGTTGAGTTACTAAACCAGCACAATAGCCCATTTTTGTATTATTTTTCAAGTTGTCATCACCGTGACGGTTGTAACAAGACTGATGTGCGTGGTATGTGCGCGGAGTAGACATATGCGGAACTCCGCAAAACTCGGGGTACGCAGGCCCCGCCTACTTGCGACTTCTACTGTTTTTTCTGTTCTGTGTCTGTACCAGTACAAATCTCTCCTATTAAAAACGGACAATTTTAGTTACCCATTGAAAGGTAGGGTTTTTCTAAGCGGTTGAACAAAAACCCATACAATATGGGTAACCCTTATGAACGGCTTAAATTAAATTTTGGTAACCCATTGAAATGGATTTCGATAAAAACCCATATGGTGTGGGTAACCCTTTTGAATGGCTTAGTTTAAGCCATTCAAAATTACCCACATTGAAAGGGTTTTCGATAGGGTTTTACTAAAATGGTCCCTGGGTAGAATAGAGATTGAATTGGTCATGCTACGCGTGCTGGGCGGATATCGAAATAACATAATATTATGATTTTTTCATGTTACTGGGTTTCAAGTAGGTATAGAACCCATTGAATGGGTTATCATGTAACCCTTTCACTGGGTTTCAATTATAAAACCCATTGAATGAGTTACATCATGATGAAGGTAACCCATTGAATGGGTTACCCCTTCGAAAGGCTTAAGTCTTAACCGGGGTTGTACGGTCCCTGATTAAAAGCCATAGTAAAACTATTTTTAAAAGTAAAATTGTACTTACAGGCTTAAGCCCAAGTTTGCTCATGATCTTGCGCGCCTTTTTCTCACCACGCGACTGTTTGGCCTTCGACACGATGTCGATGCCCGCAATAGGGTTGGAGATGCCTCCAGTGCCTGGTGCACCTGTCAAATACACATATTTTTTAAATTAAATCCAGAATCTTAGATGATTTGAAAGATGTTTCGGAACTGACCGAGAGATAATTAAGTTCACATTTTTATGTAACAAATAAAAACTCAACAATACATTTCAACTTCACCAAAGGAGATTGTGAACTCAAGTTAAGATGATACTCATATTGTGTTCTAGTTCATAGGATGTTGACTACTATAAAAGATAGAGTAATTTAGCATCCATAGCCTTAGAATTTGGTATCAATACTCAATACTTTATTGCATTCCACAATGTTTAAGCTTAGGTGGATGAAGACTGGTTTATCTAATTAACATAATTATAATAAAAAAAAAAACATATATTTTATACATAGTTTTAGGGATTTATCATTTTAATATTAGATAGAGATGAGGACGTATTGTTTATCTTATATTAACATAGAAAAAAAAAACATTTATTTTATATAAGTTTTAGGGTTTTTTTTTTTAAACGTTGCCCTGCACTAGGAATTCCTCCTGTATCGTGGGTGCGTTTACAAACATTTAAACTCAAATACACAAACAGCCAGACCCGGAACAACTACTTGTAGGTCATACAAATATTTGTTCCGTGCGGGAATCGAACCCGCGACACGCAGCGCAGCAGTCAATCGCTTAATCACTGCGCCAACCATGTCGTCGAACGATTTATCATTTAAATATTTGTTTAAACTGTAATAACACTCTTATTAATAGCTTTTTTAAATTTATTCGTGAATAGATGGGAGTTTTATTTATTTTCTTATTGATTTGGGTAAGTTATTAACACTTTCACTGTCCACAGAGCCACCTATGGTTCAGGAAACGTGCGCTTGAAAGGCACTAATACGCTCCTGAGCTATATGTGCGTCAGGAGACATACACAACTTCTAAGGCGAATAATTCCACTGGACGTGCTGGAACTGTACTGTTTCTGCATTGGACGTGCTGGTACGATTATAAAGTAAAGAAAAACGCCGGAACAATTAAATAAATCCAGGAAATTCGGGGAAATTATTAAAAAAATCCTATTGGACTTGTCGGTCAATTTTGCATTTTTGTATTGGGACAGGAAACGTGTTAAGGCGGAACTAGTCGATACTTTTTCCATACAAATTTCGGGGGGGTTTTACTCCACTGTTACACATTTTACATCTAAAGTAAAACATGATATCGTTTTGTCTTATTATTAATTTTGTCTGTGCAGAAGCAGAATAGTAAAAAACAAAGGCATTAAAAAGTTATGAGCCAACAAAGATTCGTTTTTCCTGCTAATTTTAACGCAACTTTGGGCGTAAATAAGTAATAAAAGATGTATAAAATCTCAAAAACAAAGCTCGTTCCGACAAAGCTCAATTGTCGAAGATTATAATAAACTTTATTCGTAATTGATTTATGCAGTAGTTTTTTCATAAAACCCCACCTTCCAAAGGAGTTTTCGTATATTTTTACGCGCGCGGTTTAGTATGAATCGTCGTGCACTGTGTTTGTGTGCGTGAGACTAGACGTTATGCGTGTAGACTAGCTTCTAACTGCTCATCACTGGTGCTATCTCTGTCGGACACGATGCTAGGTGAGACAGCGTGCTTTTTAGCCGCGCCCGCCAGTGAGTTCGAGCCCGCGACTAGTTGGCTCTTAAACAAGGCAGAGTTAAAATGCTGAAATGGAATTCATGAAACAAAGTGGCCATTATTGTTTATTCTTTAAAATCTAGATCATTATGAAATACTATAATTTCATAATGATCTCTTGGATTCTAATCCAACAAACGATCTGTTTGCGGATGAATGGATTTTATTGGCATGCCTGAGATACTGTGAGAGGGATTCATGAAAGTATTGTTTTTTTGTTTGTTGTTTTTTAATTAAGTACTTTTTGTTTTTTATGTTAAGTATGTTGTTTTTGTTTTTAACAGAAGTTTAAAATTTTATATTTTCGTTTCTATGTGTTTGTGCCTTTAATTAACGTAATTGGTTTAACTGTGTCAATTAAAGTTAAAATAAATAAATAAATATTTTGGACACTTCAGACCAAGGTAGATTTCATTAAATATCAAAAGTATCATTCAATTTATCATTAGTGTCCAAGATTGCAGTAAAATTGGATATGCGTTTAGTTCATTATTCAAAAAAGTTTGACGAAAATAACTTTTCTTTCAGCGAGAGTGTTTATCATGTTCAGAATTCAATCAGACGCTATTATAATGTTCATTAAAAACATTAATTTGACCCGAAATTAAACTATAGTAACACAACGCAATTTATAGTTAGACAAGCTATTGATAAGTTAATTCCAGCAGAACATTGATCCAAAACTAGTAATGTTCCCTCATCAAAAACACATCGGGAATCACGTAGAAGGATATCTTACCAGCATCTTCCAATTCTGGGATAGTGTCATCGGAGTCGCTGTCCGAGGAGGCGGTCTCCTCCTTGCGCTTCTCGGTCATGGAGGCAGTGGCCTTGTCCAGCTCGGTCAGTTCTGGCATTTTGGTGTCTGTGCTAGATGTTATCTTGCGCTAAGGGGGCAATTCCTGTTGAGGAAGATGAAAACCATGGTTTAGATAAATTAATTTGCAATATTATTCTTGTCTTGTTACACCTTGGGTTAGATTAACAGTTGCTCCATGTAACATGCTGGTATTCAGCAGCATCTATTTAGACATAAAGCCGTCCAGGGTTGGGAATAGGCCAGGCAGATGATTCTTGTGTCACCTTCTCATCTATTTAATTTCTAATATTATGGCAACTTTTATGATTGGTTATTAAAATTTGAGTCAATCAAAATACCTAGAAAGATCAATGGCATCTTTAATATTTAACTTGATTAGGTTTCCTGAAAATCTGGGGGAAAAAACTTAAGCATTACATTTTGGAAATATGGTCAGGGGGTCGGTCATCTTGGGGTGGAGTTTTTCAAATTGCTTCCTGTTCACTTGACCATTTGACTATTGCCACTCTAGGGTCTCCAATAATATAGGTAGAGATTATTTAATTTAAAACTGCATGCCCCTTCACTCTTTACAAACAGTTTAAAATGTGTATGAACCATGCAGTGGAGGGGCGTGCAGTTTTAAATTAAGACAATCTATACCAATTATTGTATTCTACTAATTACACAGAATCTAAACGAAAACCAGCAGATTACTCACTGATATCACACACAAAACGTTACCTTGCAATTTTTTATACTGAATGGCAAAGTTCAAATAAATGAGACAAGGTTTCAAGTTACACATTCCAGAATAGTTGTCTATGCACTAGAAAATCAATATCTCCATAGAGCAAAACAATATTCAAATAAGAAAGTAAGACTAATGCTACCTACATTTTAGACTTCAGAAGACCAATAAATATCAGTACCTTAGTATCATCAATTTAGCATGATACTTAATGAAATTTAGGTTCCAAAGAATGTCATACAGTCCACAACAATAGACTTTCCAAGTAGCTAGATCATAAAATGTCAAAGGTAGGTCTCCAGTGCGCAAATGCATCTACATAAAACCTTATTTTTTGTACTATCTGTAGAATACTGCGCTTCCATTCATCAATATTGGTGGTAAATTGACCCTAATAACGCATAGCAGTGATAAAACTACTCTAGAAGCTATATTAGCGAAGATTCATGCAATCGCCGGACTAAATAACCAATGAAATGGACTAAATGGTATGAATACATGACCGTGAGCTGCATTAGTACAATGACTTAGCAAAAAGCTCCGATTTACAGCGTTCACACATATATTGTACTTTAATGTGTAACACAAGTCGTTTAACAACGTATTATTACTAGAAACAATGAAGATTTGAACACTTGTGCGATTCTATTACGGGCGCGGGTTTCGATATCACACCGAACAAAAATATTGAAATAACAACGCAAATATGTCGCGATTACACCTCAATACACTATAGCATTTAAATTTTACACTTAAACATAAAGATTTCTTAAAAAACTATGGATTTATTACCTTTATTTAGGAATAATCGGTATCAAAGGAGTAAACCGAGAATCGCTTCAATTTGACAAGAGCGGAAAAATAAATTTAGGCAACAGATAAAATATGTCGAAAATATTGTTGATATTCTCGTCAATTTCTGTGTGTATCCGATCACAATGAAGGCTTCTACATACCGGCACGACTTGTCGCGCGACGCGACATGACACAAAGGCACCGCTCGTCCCGCGACACGCGGGGCCTTTGTGCCGTGTCGCGTTGCGCGACAAGTAGCGCTGGTATGTAGAAGCCTTGATGGGCCACAAACTACAAAATGGATTGAGATAGGAATGCTATGAGGGAGGAGAAGAAAGATGTATGTGTGGTAGTTAAGGCTTCTACATACCGGCGCGACTCGCGACGCGACACAAAGGCACCGCTCGTCGCGGGACACGCGGGGCCTTTGTGTCGCGTGGCGACTTTGCGTGTCGCGCCAGTATGTAGAAGCCTTTACGCGAATTGATAGAGTAAGAAATGAGTAGGTATAATGGAGGAAACTGTCCGAAACTGCATAGCTATTCACAATCGTTTGATACGTTTCCGTGCCGAATCGAGCATCAAGCAATGTTATCAAAGGAATCCTATACAGGGTGTTGACAAATCCAAAACACTTAAATATTGTCAGTTTAAATGAATTAGATGACCGCCATTCTTCCGACAATTGTCGGGCTGCTGTCGGGGGCAAGGTAAATCAGAATTGAAAATGTATCATTTTCGATACGACAACAGACTAGTCGAATCGTTTTGAATCGCTATGCTGGTCACTGAAAAGTTGTGTGCAGTTGTGAGGAAATCAGTTATCATGATATGGGCAAGTGAATAAAGTAATGCGGAGCAATGAGGAAAATGTCACGAGGAATTTTTAAGAATGTGCCTCAACGTTCATAGGGACAATCTGTCCAATTTCTTTAATAGATTTTCAACTTTGTCCCTACAGCATAAGGTTCAAGGTTGATTGGGAAAATTTGACAGTTTCGGGTAGCTTGACCTGCTGGCGTCTGTACATACCTACTCAAAGTTTTATGGTTTTAAGAGTAGAGGAAGACCAAAGAAACGATGGATGGGTAAAACACGATGTGGCTAGAAAGGGAGAATTGAGATGATGACTAATAGATAAGTAAGGAAGTTAAAGACATGTTACGCCGATGCGTTTGCACCTGAAAACATTCAACATGTAGATGTTTCTAATCTTAGGACATGAAACGACAGATCTCAAGATTTGTTTTCAGACAATATATTTGTGTAGATTGTTTGTGTCCCGAAACTTGTCTATAGCCTGTGTTTAGCGCAAGGTTTTCCAAATAAGACGGTAAACATCGAAACATGTAGTGGACTCTTTAGTAGACACCATGGTGCAAGATTTATATTGAAAGGCTGAAACATTTTGTCATGTTAAGAGATATGAATCGTCAATCAAGTTTCGGATCAACAATGTTATGTGACAATGCAAACGCAGATCGATACTTTGATGGAAAAAAGGAGTTTTCACCATATTTGTATGTGAATATTTCGCCAGTGCAAAATAATGACGATGATTCAGTGTGTATCCGAATGTTTACATCTTAAAATAATTTTTACTTTTGGCAACAAGTGTGATGTTATGTCAACCATCAGTAGTGGTGCCATAATAAAATTGTATCGATGTCGATAAATTATCATCACTCAGAATGGTTAGCGTTTGACAACTTTGCAATTGGGCCAAGTTTCCAAAATCGTGTTCACAATAACCAACTCAACGCAATGGATGTTGTTGAACTGTCTTGTCTTATTTAACTAGTAGTAATGTGGTATGCTGCAGTTCAGCAGAAGTTGAAATGGGAAAAGCCGGTTTCTCTGTTTTTATAACATGAAAACATGGCGCAGTGGAACCGACTTAACTGAATAAGTTTTCTCGGCATTTTATCAATTTTCCATAAAATTTACCGATATCGATGGTTGTACAAGTAGTATTCAAACATCCCTTATTCATAAATGTCAATATTGTCAAATCACTCGCTGACTCGCGTTCATTCTGTCAAGTCTGCATTTATTTATTTCATTCCGCTCGAAGGCACGAAGGTGGTACTATTAGCACAGTTTTGTTCGTTTTCATCAAAAATAGTGGTGCTGTCACGACGAGTAGATTACAAATACATAAATATTTATTGAGAGTGATTGTGTTGAAAACATGTCGTTAATCGTGCAGTGATTCGGTGTTTTTATAAAGTCACCAATTATCAGGTCCAAAGTGCATGTTGTTTTAAATTAATATTTTGTGTTTGTGATCTTATTTGATACGTGCCAAAGCCCAAATATGTCTTTGGAACAGAAATTCAACGCTGCGGTAAATGTGATCCGGAGTTTGCCGAAGAGCGGTGAGTTATTTTTTTTTTTCATCATTGTTTTTTATCGATTACTCCATTACGTCTGCAGTAAGTTATTACATAAATTTAGCGCGGCTAATCTCTTTCTAATGATACCAGAAACGAGATGTGTTGCAAACGGCTATTATGATGCGTGTCGTACATTGTCTGGTAATGTAAACATGGTGGGCTAACTAGTAGTTGCTATGGACATCGTCATACTTATTAAGCCTTGTTTTCAAGCTTATCTCTGGCAGATAATACCTACAACGTGTGTTGCATTTTAGCACTGGAGAGGAGTGTAACAGACGAGTAAAATAATAGTTATGAGATTATCTGGGCATTATAGTTATGAGATTATATTTTTCAGGTGGAAATTAAATTTGAACCTCTGACAAAAAAAAATAAAGCAGACTCAAAATGCAAATATTAAATACATGATATTATAGCCACCATGTCTCTCAGTTCTGTGCAACAGCTGTTGCCTTCTTTGTTTGTTTTCTTCAATATCTTTGACCTTAGCTTATCAACAAAAGTTATTTCTTATCTGTCTTCTGATAAGAAATTCCGATAGATAATAAAATTAAGTATTTAAATTGAATAACATACCTACTTGCTTGATTATTTAAAACATACCTACATAACGTAACATCACACCCCCGAAGGGTTAGTCAGAGGTTTACCTTGGTACGCCCACATTTCGCCAGTTATGTTTAAGTTCCATGTAATCCTCATTTACCACTAAGGCTGCATTCCGATTTAAGACCATAATCGCTGTAATAGGTAATGGGGAACTAAACGGTAATAGGGAATGCGTTTAAGCGCGCTAAAATCGATTACAGCAATTATGGTCTTAATTCGGAATGCAGCCTAAGTACTGTTTGTTTGTTAGAGCACATTTTGAAGTGGCACAATAAATCTTACATTTACACATGTCATGTAGCATTCTTGGCTATACAGAGACCTATGCGTTCAATTATATTAAGGCACGGAGCGGCTGCTGTCGCGTTATAGTGCATCAGGGATATTTGCAGATAAAAACATTGATGGTTTTGCCACCATTATTAGTAAAAGATGTGCATCCCTGATTTTGCGTGTTTGCAGCAGCACCAACAGTATTCTCAATGTGTTCGCAGATCGGTGGGTTTCCCCGATGTTGCGGAGGTGGATGTAGCTCCGCGCTGAATTTGAATTGTTTGTTAATCTGTCTGTACTAACACTAAAGTATAAGTCAAATTGTAACTCACTCTGTGGACTTTGTCTGTAATAAAAGTATTCTATTCTATAAGTGTAATTTATAGACCTACTAGCTTCTGCCCGCGGCTTTGCCCGCGTGGAGGTCGAGACATTAATAAGACCTATAAACCTGTAGTACATTATTTTGTTCTATCATTAATAGTTTTTGCAGCGCACGCCATAAACAATTTTTGGATTTCTACCTTGGGTTACAATATTGCAATTTTCTTACGGATCTCTAATTTTTTTGAACATAAATTATAGCCTTTGATATTCCGTAATATTGTTGCTATCTACTGGTGAAAGATTTTTTTTTATTGTAATTTTTTTATTTGTATTTTTTGAAGTGTTCTTTAGGTATTTTCCATAAGGCCAAACAAACAATTCCAACCCTTGTATCTATTTGCTTGCAAAATCGAAGTACTCACTAAGTACACACTTACTCTACTTCATATTACGTATTTATGCTGAACTAACACAGGGACATGTCTCTATGTTAGTTCACCACTTTGATTATTTATAAATATGTCTAAACCTCAGATTATAGAAAGAAGGTCTAGACAGTGTCGCGCTCAAAAGAATTAAAAGTACTAAAACAGGCCAACTTTGCTAGGCTGGTGCAGTGTTGCCAACTTTATTTTTCAGAGGATTGTACCATGGATCAGAAAAGATCGTATTTTGCCAAGAATTCAAGAAAAAAAATAGTATGCAATGAAATTTCAATAAAACAGTAAAACTACAGTAAATGATTTCAAAACGTAATGTAATTATAAGTTTGAATCATTATTTAACATTTAGGGTACAAAAATTAACATCTGTCATTAAGATATAATCAAATTATTGTTTACTATTAAATGAGATTGAATGAAATCAAGGTGTGATTCTTGAACCTTGATTTAATTAACTCTTAGATTATACCTGATGTTTTTAACTTATAATCCCATGATTTGTGATGTTCCCCAACTAGTTGTGCTAAAGCAGTGATTGTTCTGTTGTATGTATCTTTCTGTAGGGTTAACTTGAGTCACCTATTTACGTGAAAAACCTACAAATGGGACCATACATTATTATTTTATCTAAAAATTCATTTGCTTGAAATTGGGATCCGTTATCCATTATAATAAATATGTTCATATTAATTTACTACTAATAATTATTATTTTTAATTGACACACAACACTAATAACAGCCTTTTCGAAAGATTTTTGAAATGGATCATATTATGTTGACGGGTTAATAACTTTAAACAATACTATACCTACATTGTAGACTTTTGTATTGCCTGGTATTGCCTCTTAATTACATCCCGGAGTTTACTTCAAGTGCGAGTGGGATAGAATAATTCAAAATGTATGGATGCATTCATAAAAATACAAAAAATAAGTTTAAGACTCGTTCAAGTCTGTTTGTTGTGTTTTTTTTATAGCCACCAAATGATATTAATTTTTTTTTTAAATGTTGTTGTGACATTTTAAAATTTGAAAATATCGTATGTTTTGAGTACGATTTCGAGTACTCGATCGTACATCGTACAAGAGTCAAAAAGATCGTGTAAATACGATTTAAATCGTACGGTTGGCAACACTCGGCTGGTGTGGATGACAGCTACGTCTTACGGCCGAACCCAATAACCCTCTAATAATATATCACCAGTTTCGGCCTATTGGAGATATAAAAATATATCTATCGATGGTTTTAACGTCCCAATAATCTCTTAATCTACCGGCCCACGCTATCTACTGATGGGAGGGTGTATCGCCTACAACAGATATCTATTTATGAAAATGCCAAAGTATGCGTCCCAATATACGATTTGTTTCACGGCCGAAACCAATAACCTATATATCACCAGTTTCGGCCTACTGGAGATATAAAAATATATTTATCGATGGTTTTAACATCCCACTAATCTCTTCTACCGGCCCACGCTATCTACTGATGGGAGGGTGTATCGCCTACAACAGATATCTATTTGTATGAAAATGCCAAAGTATGCTTCCCAATATACGATTTGTTTGACAGGCAGATGGCAGATTTGGCTATTCCCCGAATTGCAGGGATAAACGTAAAGTAGCCAAGCTAAAATTAACTCTTTAGTACTTGCAATAATGGTCATAGATGTTTTTTATAATAATAAAAAATTGAAATTCAAATATCTTGAAAATGGTGCGCCCTAGGAAAAAAATAACAGAAATTTAACCCCCCCCCCCTTACTAACACCCCCCGTGCAAGCACCACTCCTGAATTTAAGTAAAAGAAAAAAACAACACCTCTCAGACCCTGGCCTGTTAAACCGGATATAGTCTGATAGAGTGCTCCTCCATAACGTCAGCCCCGTTGACAGGTGAAAGTTGACAGTTGTTTTGAAATTTATACATGCTGTCCTGTCGTATCAATAAAACAATGTTATCGATAAAACGATGTTTCAATATCAAAATAAAAAATTTGTACCAAGATTCCTCGAAAAAAACACAAAAACACTTTTTGGGGGTTTCATAAAGGGCTTTCCCTAATCAAGACACATCGATCGAGAGGTTCGCAAACCTGAAAAACCTATTTCATATTTTTAAATCACATCATCGATAACATCTATCGATACGAGTGGACAGCATTTAATTACGTCAAGTCAACTGCCAACTGTCAGTATCGTCATCTGACAGCTGTCAACGGCACTTTCCGTTAAGGGTGAGCGTTTTTTCGGGAAACTACTTCCGGCACCTTTTAGGTGCCAGTAGGGTCTGACCGGTTAATCCAGTAACTTATTTAGAAGTAAGAAGCAAAGAAGTTTTAAAACCCTAATTAGTAATTACACATGTTGTTTTTTAAAGTGATGTTGGTTGTAATGGAAAGTAGAGAAACCTACTTATTGTTTTCGTTAGATAGATAGCATTTATCAATGATTGTGAGACGCCATCCGAGGATAGATATAACTATACTGTCTATCATCAATAGCGATATGTCGGCCGACCGTAATGGCCGAACCCAATAACTTATTTTCAGTTAAACTGAAAATAAGTTATTGGGTTCGGCCGTTAGGCTGCATTCCGAATTAAGACCATAATCGCTGTAATCGATTTTAGCGCGCTTATACGAGTTCCCTATTACCGTTTAGCGCGCTAAAATCGATTACAGCGATTATGGTCTTAATTCGGAATGCAGCCTTACACTCGCGCCACGTCATTGTGCTGTCATTGTGATATTCTAGTGAGCGTGCATTTTGCGGCCAACGTTTGGGCGCAATATTTTTCGACGGATTTCACAGCTTTGACTATTTATCTCTCTCTCTCTCTTGTATTAAATTAAATAGGAAGATATGGTACGCGCTCCTCGACATAGACCGCATAAATTAGGGGAAAGAACACAATCGACCTACATTACTCTCGGTTTGCGGGGAATATTCGAATCGTATTTTGTTTCCGAGTTGTTATGGGTGCGTAACAGTGACAATTATTGCTATCTCGTTCCCGCTATAGCCCGCGTAATATGTCTCTCTATTTTGGTTGTCGAGCACATGACGCACGACAACGGGTCCATTTAATATTTACGTGATGTTAGAGAGTGGCCTATCTTCCTATTTAATACATCAATGGTTCAACAACATTCATTGCGTTATTTACGTTGTTGAACAGACAGATTTTTCGAACTTATGAAGCAATGGATTAGCAATATCCTTCAAACTCATTCAGATCGTGATTAATAGGCTACATTCCGAATTATGCCATAATCGCTCACAGCGCTCACATCAATAATTTGCGTTCCAATTTAGATTTATCACGTTTATGTTCCGAATTGTTGACAGCTGAGACCTGTCAACAATTCGGAACGCTCGTGAACACGCTCACAGAGCTCGCTCAACGTCAAACGTAGAACATGACCCTAAACCATGCACAAGAAAGACCGATAATTATATTTTTTTTGGAAAATAGAAGTTCAACGCATCGGCATGCATGGCGGCAGTCCTGTTTTGTTGGTTGACTCTATCGAATCTGTTAGTTTATAGACATGATGCGACTCAAAACAAAACAGCACAACTGTAATTTTTGACAGCGCTCACGGTGGTATTTACATGGTCGGCGTTATCGCAAGATGACGTATGTCACGATTTCATCTATGATGATTCACGGGACATCGTTATCGCGCTCACGCTAATTCGGAACGGGTTAAGCACGCTCAAATCGATTACAGCGCAATTGGGAATGCAGCCATAGGGCGCATTCCGAATTGCGCTGTAATAGATTTCAGCGAGCATCGATGACCCTTGACTACTCGTAACGACAGCCAAAGATCTACGAATGACAGCTGGGACCAACGGCTTAACGTGCTTTCCGAGGGGTCTCGATATGTAATGGATGGGCCACCCATCCACGAACTGACCGGCCGCCGCGCCGTCAACCTGCCGGCGCGCGGAGATGCCCCCGACGATATCAACGAATAAAGTTTTTTCATCAATTATTAAATTCCAACATACTATTTAAAACTCCTTCGTAAGGATATCTACAAGATTACCAACAACAAACGATCGTTAAAACCTTGAACACAAATGTCTGTTTCACAATACTTCATTATCATGAGCCATGCGGTATTGAGTATTGACGGTGACGATTTCTTTAATTATGTCTTATTAATTGGGTCCAAATATTGATCCTATATATATGAGGAACGGTGTAAAGTTCACACATCCTCTATAATTTATTGAATCATTTAATTCAAGCAACAAGACTCAGGCCCGTATTTATAGAGTGTTACTCAGTACTCAAGCATTACTTAAGACTACATTCAAGCCATTGGATTGGTTGAAACTAGTCTTAAGTAATGCTTGAGTACTGAGTAACGCTCTATGTCTATAAATACGGGCCTCAGTGTTAGTAACAAACTATGTTAGTAAAACATTAAGACGGAAACATTTTGTGACATCACTGCTGCAAGGTGGCAGGCCCAGCCGATACCTAGCAGCAGTGGCTCACAAACACACAATCTAGCCTGCTTGCTACCATAGACAGGATGCTGTTGGTGCTGCTCCGCACCCTACTAACCAGGGTTGAATAGCGTTATTGTATTGAACGCGAAGGGCGCCGTATATATTTCTGAGTATAATGAGCCCACAGACTGCAAGAGTCGAAAAAACGTGCAGTAAGCACTAAATATTTTTCGCCTGGCCTCCTTAGAGGCACGCCTGAATCTGCCGGCAATCATGTTACCTCTTACACACACACCACCCTGCGCTCCCTGTCAATATCCTCATCATCTTTAAGGAGAGGGAGGACAGGGAGCGGAGGGCGCTATAGAAAAGGGAACCCTCCGACCAGACGGGTGTTGTGTCTGGTGGGCAACGGCCCGACGATTGATGTCGGGACGTTGTATATTTACTAGTCGCGCGGTAAACTCTGCTTGCGCGATGCAGGATTTTGCGTGACGTCAGTGTGATGCGTAGTTTGCATGTGGTGATGTAAATGCCGCCACAATCCTATAGAAGTGATGATACTTAAGCTTCTCGCACATGTGCGTACTGAATGTATCAAAAAACTTTTTACAAAAAAAAAATCTTTGGATCTGTATTTTAGATTTTTGCCACCTACTTCCGAAATTAAAGTTATTTTTCACTTTGTAGTATTTTTTTGGAAGTCGGTAATTTTTTTTTGTAAAAAGTTTTTTATGTTTCACTTTTTAGTGGGTCAGTTTTTAATTTAAGTATCTAAGTTACAATAGCCTAATGTTAACTGCTCATCACCTTGTACAAAATATTGCTTTTCCCGATGCTGAGACGTTGATTGTTAAGGAGTTCTCCTGGTAAGTACCAGGAGAACTGCCACTCACTATATGCATAGTGACGAGCATAAATTGCTTAGCAACCACATTAAAGTACCTAATCGAATCGCAACCCGTTAAATACTTATTATTATATTGTTCCGGTGGCCATCTGTGGTCTCCATCATCAGTTCCACTTCACCAAATGGTGCTTTCCGAGAGCAAATGCACGAGTTACTATAAAAAATACCCAAATCGCTATATCTGTGCCTATAAAGTTTGAGGATTTCCCTCGATTTCTATGGGATCCCTTCATCAGATTCTGATTTTGTGGCAATGGGACCACCTCTGGAGCATACCCTTTCAAACAAAAAAAGAATTTTCAAAATCGGTCCACGATTGACGGAGCAATCGGTGACAGCCGAACATATAACCTCCTCCTTTTTGGAAGTCATTTAAAAAGTGGGTTTTGGAGACTGTAAAGTGGCAATTGGAAGAGATCAGTGTGGGGATAGCCCCACCCTGATCGCTTCTAACCCCGACTGCCCGTCTCCACCGATCATAACATACTTGAATGTAGATTTAAGTATGTATGCTTGCGGTGGACACAGGCGCGCTAACGCCTTGTAGACTGGCTAATCTTTGTAACACTGTCGCGATATGAGCCATTTATGCAGTAGGTGATTTAGTTGACCGTCCCGGTGAATGCGCGAGCAAATCTCAAACCCAAGGCCGTAGGCAGACAGAGGAACCCCGTCGTCGATTCCCCAATTTGGAGGTTATTGTCGAGAATTTCCGAACGAATAAAAATCCAAGTCTCGTTCCTTGATCTACAATGGTGACTAACCAAGCTTAAAAACATCTAGGAAAGTCGTTAAAAAACTACAAAAACCGTGACTACATAGCCATCATTCACATAGCACCTTTCTTTTACCATAACATTTCTCCAGAAAACAACGCATCAAAAACAATTAATTCTAATTATCCGGCGGTACGTAAAAGCAAGTTAATAATTACCTCCACGGCGTCCATTAGACAGGAAAGGAAAGTGTTTACGTAATAACTTTTCCCTATATTCATGACCATACAAAATGTATGGCTTTAGCGAGTATGGAAAACGTTAGAGCGTTTTGTTTAGTCGAATGTAACGGCACTGTTTTTCGTGCTAAGAATTGATAATTTCTTCTGCTGTGAGAGTCGCTAAAGAAGATTTAGGGGATTGTGTGAAGGGTATGGACTATGCTGGCCACACTATTCCCAAACATAGTGGCCTTCAACCATAAAAAGCGCCGAGACAATAAATCTGCGCTAACCTAGGGAATACTTCATTTGTCTTGAAAGTGGCCACGAAATTCAATCAGAAAAGAAAATTTGAGGATTTCCGTCTTAATGGAGCAGCAGTTTCCTTTTCTCTGCTAATTTAATGTTATTTGGGATTTAAAAACCATAATTACTCGTCCAAGGCACGCACCTCTGACTTTTCGTATAATTATCACTTGCTCAAAACATTTTGAAGGAAAACATCGTGAGGAAACCGGCATGCCTTTTTTTTGTTGGGTTGGATATTATCAAATAACTTCTCTCGCTCTTGGCGGAGCGGGAGGGCGTGTCAGACTTTTACTGACTAAAACCCACCCGTATTCCTTTCGTTGCCTGTGTGCCAGGGCCACGATATCCCTTTCGGACAAACTCGCAACCCTGGCAGGCATTGGCCCTATTGGACCGAATTGGACGCCGTCAGTTGGTGCTGACATCTCTTTGAGGCGCGCGTGGAACACAACGCGGCATCGACCCGGGCCTGGTCCTTATCGGACGGCGAGCTACCCATCGCTCACCGTCCGCAAGCCCACGCCTACGGTGGCCGCAAATCGGCCCGCGACTCCCGACGCCCGGGGCGTCTCCTGCGGTGACTAGGGGCGCGAGGGCGTGAACCCTGCCTCTCCCTCACGCGTTTTGACTCCTCTTTCGCTAGCATTATTGCTTCGCAGAAGGAGGTGACGGCCTCCCATGCACTCTCGCTCCGAACCATGGCCTGAACCAGGGCCGCTAGGATGCGCCATTCTTTACGTCCGGCACCACACGGTACCATTCCGTGTCTAAACATATTAAAACCTATCTAATGTAAAGAAGTCAATCAGATGAACAGAACATGCCAGATTACGCATCCAAGTATGAAAAGTTACATCAGCGCTCGAGTTAAAGACTAATTGTGATAGAATGTTACACTAAGCGGCTAACGATGGAGATAATTTCTTATCATAGATAGATAATTCTTTGGTATCTGTTACTGCTGGACTCTTGTTTACGTGGATCGAGTGTGTACTTTAATTGTGGTTTGAAGGTAGTCTTAATAGGTCATTTACCTGCATTCGGTTATTTAAGCGTGACAACCAATCATTCAGCCTATCAACTCAGCCTATAGCAGTCCACTGCTGGACATAGGCCTCTCCCAGGCTGCGCCACAACACCCTGTCCTCCGCCTTTCGCATCCAGTCTGTCCCAGCCACCTTTTTAAGGTCGTCGGTCCATCTAGCTGGGGGGCGTCCCACACTACGCTTGCCGATACGCGGTCTCCACTTCACTCGTCTGCTCCACCGGCCATCGGTCCTTCGACAAACATGGCCAGCCCGCTGCCACTTCAGCTTGCTTACTCTGCAGGCTATGTCGGTAACTCCGGTTCTCTTTCGGATAACTTCATTTCTGATCTTATCCTTCAGAGAAACTCCGAGCATAGCCCGCTCCATAGCACGCTGAGTGACCTTTAATTTGTGGTCCAGCCCGACTGTCAGTGTCCACGTTTCGGCACCGTATGTCATAACGGGCAGGACGAAGACCTTAGTCTTCAAACACTGCGGAATTAACGACGAGAAGACTTGACGAAGTTTTCCAAACGCTGCCCAACCCAACCGGATCCTTCTGTCGGCTTCTTTCTCAAAGTTGTGCCTACCAAGCTGGATAACTTGCCCTAGGTACTCCTTCACAACTTTGAGAAGCGACCCTTCGATGTGGATTGGACTCGGCAAGCCGTGCGAATTGTACATGACTTTCGACTTTCTTCTTCTTCTTACATTCATGCCGAGGCCAACCCGCCGATAGGCTCCATTTAGGCTGTGCAGCATCTGGTCTAACTGTTCCAGCGTCTCTGCCATTATGACGATGTCATCGGCAAAACGAAGGTGTGAGATGTACTCGCCGTTTACGTTGCAATAAGCCCAGCCTTTTCCCAACTATGTTGAGGTCAACTTCCAGTCTTACCGAACGCAGTTCAATACAGAGCATTTTAAATGGAGCGACTGCCCACCTGACCTCCACAACCCAGTAACTGGGTAACAGGATACCCCTTGGTAAGATTGGTTGTCAGACTTTAGCTTCTGACTACTCGTAAAGAATAGCACTCCCGTATTTATTTCTTCCTGTGGGTGTCGTAAAAGGCGACTAAGGGACTTACTAGAGAATGGGCAGCAGCGTTATCTATGCATTTTAACACCATACTGCGATCGCCAACCCGCCTGCCAAGCGTGGCGATTATGGCAAACCCCCCTTTGTGGGAGGCCTATGTCCAGCAGTGGACGTCTTTCGGCTGAAATGAAAATGATGATGACTCGTAACAACAGTTATAGATTTACGAATGACAGCCGGGACCAACGTCTTAAGACTGAGATAGATGCCAGTGACCTTGAGTGGTTAGCTTGCGTGTTCTGTACTGAGTTCACGCAACGCGTCGTACGTTCAGCCAGTAATAGGACTCGCCCATCAAGGAGCGCTGTCCACAATTTGAAGCATTATTAATTTATTATACACAAAACAAAAGGTATTTTAATAAAACGCGTATACTAATAGTTCAATAATTAAATTATCTTTACATTGGTGAAGGTTTCAGAAAAATACGCTTGGTAGATTTTGCGCCATTCTCAGTTTTTTATCCGCGTTAGACATAACTTTACAAATGAATTTCACTATGTAATATAAACATAATCTAAAATATTCACATTGAAAAAATGCTCTATTATATCATATATTTTTTTCAAATATTAAAACAACTCGTTTAGACGTGATCTTCAGTATAAAATCATTAAAAGTCGGTTATCGTTCTCTTAACGTGCTTTCCGAGGCACGGAGGGGCCACGAGCCCCTCACCATCTATACTCCGGTGGTTTAGGTAGTTAAATAAACGTAAACAAAAAAAATCACGTGGCGAGAGAGCTGTCAAGTAACCGACTAAACTTAATACCTGTCACTTCAGGTGTCATGCTACGTCACAGTTGTACTCTTCAATTTAGCAACGTTATAATTCGTTGACGTTTAGGGAACCTGTCTTTTTGGGCTCTTTACAATAGACAGATTACAAAATATTATAGTATTAGTATAAATCGAAGTAAAAAATTGTGCTCAAGCAGTTACATCTACGAAGAGGCGCCACCAAAAAAATTGGGGACTTTTACGTAACCATTTATTTCACTATTACAGCATTATGGATTTAATTATTGGATATATATTTACTGACTATTTGATTAATACTCTGACTGAAGGGAAACGCAATTGGTTCAATTTCCTCGATAATACATATATATTATATATTGATGAGATTGAGATAATAATATATTGGAAATAATCTTAGTGTTCTTCTGAACCCATGCCCATGCCTGTATACCCGCCAAATTACAGATTTCTAGTACTAAGAGTCTCTGTGCTAAGCCGCGGACAGACAGACAGACATGGCGAAACTATAAGGGCCTTATTACAAAACAAGGTTTATTTTCAGACCCAAGTTTAAATCATGGAGCCATTATTGAATTTGGAACTTTATTCCGTCTACGGTAAAGTTCGTAATACAAAACTGACAACTTAGTACCGAACTAAGTAATCAGTTTTGTTTATAGAACGGTATTTCAATCATAGTTACGTTCTCATTAAAAAAACTAGCTTCATGGTTTAAGCGATGTCAAAATATAAATCTTGTTTTGTAATAAGACTGATAGGGTACTTCCCGTTGACCTCGAATCTTGAAATTTGGCAAGAAGCAAGGTCTCACAGCACAAGTGAAAGAAAAAGTCCGAAAATCGTTAAGTTGTAGTTTTATCATATAAAAATATGTTATTGCGATTATAAACTTACATTTGCAGTTGGAAAATTGACCGTGTATTTTATCGATGTATCGGAGAACATGTTTTTCAACTACAATGTTAAGTTAGTTATTGGGATAAATTCATCCCAACTACGGAACCCTTCATTATGCGTGGTCTGACTCGCACTTGGCCGGTTTTTAAGTTAGGCCCGGGCTAGAGGCTTTAATTTATTGAGGTACCCACAGGTTGTCTGTGTGGTGCCGGACGTAAAGAATAGCACTAACCCATTTCATCCCGTGGGTGTCGTAAATGGCGACTAAGGGACTTACTGGAGAATGGGCAGCAGCGTTCTCTATGCATTTTTAAAACCATACTGCGATCGCCAACCCGCCTGCCAAGCGTGGCGATTATGGCAACCCCCCCCCCCTTTGGGAGAGGCCTATGTCCAGCAGTGGACGTCTTTCGGCTGAAATGATGATGATGAGTCTTATTTCAAATGGAGTATAGGTCCCTTGAGATCCCACTTATCCAGCACCTTATTTGCGAATCTAACACAGTTTGAATCACAATCTGAATGATTTTGAAGTATATTGCTATAATCCCTTGCTTCTTATGTTAGAAAAATTTGTCTGCCCAATTCTTTATATAACGCAATGAATGTTGACGAACTGTCAAAATGAAACCGATTCCTACTGATAGTGTGTTACGCAATTAGCCCTCAGATTACATTGTAATTCGTGCGTTATCTCTTAAAATGATGAAGCGCCGGCAATTTAGAATTATGTAATTTATTGCAGCGGATCTTCGTTTTTTGTTCGATTCACAATGTTGGCGTGTTTGCGTAATAAATAATAATATACAAGGTGTAACATAAATAACGCACAACCTCTTAAGCGGTCATTGTACTCATCATTATGAACAACTTTTACTATGGGATCAAATCTGAAAACGCAAAAAATCTGCTGTTCCCATCCCAATATTTTGACGAGATAAGAGAACATAAATGTAGGGAACAGCTTATTTTTGATGTGAAACATCTATAGCCGCACGTAAAACCGATTGCTGGCGGGGCGACGCATGCCGTGGCGACACGCTATTTGATAGTATATTATACAGTCTATAAATGTAGTAGTGTGTATATAATTTCGATGTTTCACATCTGCCAGGCGTTATTTTTCGTGATTTCAGGTTTGGTCCCATAGTAAAAGTTGTTCATAATGATGAGTACAATGACACCTTAAAAGGTTGTGCGTTAATTCTGGGACATGTTGTATACAGCTACTTAATTTGCTTCGACGTAGAAGGAGTAACGGTTTTTATTTCACGCCGCTCTAAGCATATCTTGGGCCATTAAATGTAGAATTGCACTTTTAAATTACATTATTTGAACGTATGTCGTAGATCTTTTGTACGTTTTTTGTTACAAAATATAATTTTAGAGTGTTAAATTGTACACGCGATGACGCGATGTGTGCAATGGTAAGGTACATTCTCGGTCCTAAGTCCTGGCAATGTAACTCTTATCACGGTAAGACAAGGTATAACTTAGAATAATTGGTGAAGTTTTATCGAATTTATGGCAATCATTCTAATTTATACTTTATCACAACCTGATAAGAGTTACATTGCAATGATTTACTAATGGTTTTAAGTCATTAAAATTTGACATAGACATTATACATGATTCTATTTAATATATTATAATAAAATAGTAACGAAGTCAAAACTACATTGAATACTTATAAAAAAAACCGTCCAAGTGAGTCGGACTCGCGCACGAAGGGGTCCGCATCATTATCTATAAAAATGGCAAAGAAATCACGTTTGTTGTATGGGAGCCCCCCCTATATTGTTTTTATTTTAATTTAATTATTTATTTTTAAAGTTCATATATAAATAAAGATTCTGTGAATATTTCAAGCGTCTACATGTCGCCGTTATCAATATCGAGCAAAAAAATCACGTTTGTTGTATGGAAGCCCCCTTAAATATTTATTTTATTCTGTTTTTTAGTATTTGTTGTTATAGCGGCAACGGAAATACATCATCTGTGAAAATTTCAACTGTCTAACTATCATGGTTCATGAGAGACAGCCTGGTGACAGACGGACAGACAGACAGACAGACGGCGGAGCCTTAGTAATAGGGTTCCCGTTTTACCCTTTGGGTACGGAACCCTAAAAAAGTAATTGCCGCCGCTGTGCGGTGTAGGAACGAGTCTGATGCCGAAAATACAGTTAGTTTTTTTAGAATTTTTGTCCGTCTATCTGGATGTATGTTCCGGTTTGGCGCAAAAACGGCTGAACGGATTGGGATATAGAGAAACAACAAAGAGTACTTTTAATTCTAGTAGTACGTTCCTGTGAGATATTTCCCGACATAGACGCGGCCGAAGGCCCGTGCAAAAGCTAGTTTACGAATAAAGAATGAAAGGAACTGTTAAATGCTTTCATCGCGTCCACGAGCAATGAAATATTTAACTTGAGTGCTTACCACGTATATCCGTACGAAGCAAAAAGATCAGACTAGAATGTGCGCTTCTATGTAATATGTCTTTCTGTGCCCTGGCGGCTGAGAGTATGTCATGCTCACTCAGATGTCTCGCTGATGGTGGCGTGTGTGTGTTGGATCATTTAGCTCCCTTCAAAATGGTTGAGCTGAATGGTGCTGATCCATGCGTCATGTTCGTGAACGGGCGCTGTCAGTTGGGACTGGTGATCTCTTAGCTGCCACGGCTTATTTTTAATTATTTTAGTTTTGAATTGTTATCTTTTTATCACGGACGCTTTTGACGTGTTGCATCGTTCTCACATGTTTAACTTCAATATGAATGATGTAACCAATATTTTGTATCAATATTTTAATTTAAAAGAGTGTCCGTGGAGTTTCTTGCCCGTTCTTCTCCATAGGAACTTACTATTTGGAATGGGCAACTAGCTTCATATTTGTAACTGACCGACTTCTTGACAATTCAAAAGTGCCTGTCAATGGTTTAATTGAAATAAATGCTTTGAGTTGGAGTTTATGTGTATTTTGTAACGTGACGATGTTATCGTGAAGCTGTCATAGGCGCCGTCATACAGTAGGGTAGACATGCGCAAAATGTGTCAGTGAAAAGAAATGAATGAAGTATATCTTTTCGCTTAACGAAGTAGTCTACTCATTTAGTCCTGTACTTCATTTCAGCAAAACAAGGAATTCATAACCATAAGATAACGACAGAGTGATTGATATGTTACCACGAATGATGCACTTCACTAGTTCCGATTTATACCTGTCTTCTATCTCAATTTTCCTTCATACTTTATACAGACTTAGTTCTGCAATCATGAAATATGAATCTAAGCAAAACTATTTTTATTAAGTACTATGTTTTCTGTTGTATTTGTATAGTTTGACATTTTTGTCTAGGTTGACGTATTTGAAAATCGAAATCACAGTTGCTGCGAGCGAAAAGAAAAACTGAACTAAATGAAGTAGAGACACATTTGAATGACTACTGCTATAATGATAAGTTTATTTTGCGAAATGAAGTAGTTCATTTCCTTCAATCGTTCGCGAACTACCCATGGCTAGTGGGGTTCACACTCCCTATTGGAAACCAAAGGACCACAGAATGAAAATGATTCATCCGGAAGATGAAATTATGTGTCCATATTTGGCCAGAAATACCAAAAAAAAGCATGTATCAAGTTTTCATTGAGGTCAAGGCAAGCATGCAGCTAATTTATGATGACTGAATCCAAGGTAAACCCAGCACATCGTTAAAGAACTGCAAAATGTTTTTGTAGATTATTATTAATTTAATTCTCAATCATATAACGCATTCTGAATTAGGTGGTAAGAAAAAAAAAAAAAATGATGTAATTTAGACCCCGTCGGAAACGCAGCACTTAATTTAATTCTCAATACTTAATCTTATAATGCATTCTTAATACTTTTCATTTAATAGAAACCTTAATTAAAAAAAACATGGTAACACTAAAATATGTACAACATTAGTTTTAGTATATTATGCGAAACCCGAAACACGTGTCTAGTATTTTTTGTAAAGAATCTATAATATGTACAAAATTTCAAAACTGTATCATGAAAAATCACAAAGTTATAAGGTTGTTATGTTACCGAGTTGTCCGTACAAAAACATGCTAACGGCGCCTCCAGGGTCGTCTTGCGCTCATTGATAATAATTTGGCAGTAGGTATCTACCTAACCGTACGGCGATTGTATTCCAAGTAATTAAATGGTGATAACATTTTCCATTACACTTAAATATTTTTGGGACCAAATATAACATGGTGTAAAAATGATTGAAATCGACTCAGTTCCTTATTCCGAACAAACTATATTCAGTTTACGCATATACTAAAAATAATGTTGTAGAGTATGTACAAGTTTAAAATAAAACTAAAAAAGGGGGGGGGGGGAGAAGAGCTCATTGGGCATCAAAAAATTCGTCCGCATCGCTTTCAATGGGAAAAGTGCCCAAAAGGCTGGCAGCATTGCCACGTTGGATGGCAATAATGCTGATTCTTTGGGCTAAAAATAGGCCAGCCCTTAGCAGGCTTAGCATGGCGTTTTCTATCTCTACTCTCCTGTAGAATAGAAATAGCTTGTCTACATTTCTCGAAATCTCTTCTTCCCGAGCACGAGGTCACACCTTTTTTTTTTTTTTTTTTTGGGTGGGAAATTATCAAATAACTTCTCCCGCTCTGGGCTGAGCGGGAGGGCGTGTCAGACTTTTGCTGACTAAAACCCACCCGTGTTCCTTCCGTTGCCTTGTGTGCCGGGGCCACGATATCCCTTTCGGACAAACTCGCAACCCCGGCAGGCATTGGCCCTAACGGACCCCGTCAGTTGGTGCTGACATCTCTTTGAGGCGCGCGTGAAACACAACGCGCCGTCGACCCGGGCCTGGTCCTTATCGGACCGCGAGCTACCCATCGCTCACCGTCCGCAGGCCCGCGCCTACGGTGGCTGGAAATCGGCTTGTGACTCCCGACGCCCGGGGCGTCTCCTGCGGTGACTAGGGGCGCGAGGGCGCGAACCTTGCCTCTCCCTCACGCGTTCCGCCTCCTCCTTCGCAAGCATTACTGCTTCGCAGGAGGTGACGGCCTCCCATGCACTCTCGCTCCGAACCATGGCCTGAACCAAGGCCGGACGCGAGAGATCGCTGCCGCCGATCGCCTCCGTGAGGACACGGTGGTGCTCCGCCCAAGCCGGGCAGACCTCCACCGTATGCTCCACCGTGTCCTCCGGGCGATCTACACAGTGGTGACACCCGGGCGTTTCCTCCCGCTTTATC
This sequence comes from Tiliacea aurago, assembly GCA_948098905.1. Lineage (NCBI taxonomy): Eukaryota > Metazoa > Arthropoda > Insecta > Lepidoptera > Noctuidae > Tiliacea > Tiliacea aurago. Next base: position 10,312,144 of record OX402603.1, on the reverse strand, counting down.
CTGAACAGGAACCTCCCGAAACAACCGTGTCCGGTGAGGACCTGCGTCAGGCGGAAGGTGAGGACGCCGTGGCGCCTCTCTAGCCACTCCTCAAAGAGGGGACTTATCGCCACAATTGTGGCGTGCCCTGCGCTGGGTTGCGACAATCGCACTCTCCATGCCGCCATGAGATCCCGCCGGAGCTCCGTCCGCTGTGCCGCGATTAATCGCGGCAGCGGAGTTTCACCCCGGCCTTTCGCCTCCTCGCGCCACTCCCAGATGTGCGCGAGGACTTTTGCCTCCAGATCCCACGGCGGCAGTCCGGCAAGGAGGCTCGCCGCCTCACGGGAGACCGTGCGGTAACCCCGTACCAGCCTGACGGCCATGACCCTTTGGGACGCGTTCAACCGCTGGGCTGGTCGCAGCCTCAGAGAACGCGCCCACACCGGTGCCCCGTAAAACTCCCGTAAAACTTGGTATTAGAGGATTTTTTATAGAGGTTATCGTCCTCGCGATCCGGGCAATCAAGCCAAGATCCTCGTCCCGTTCCGAGTCACAAAACATGAACGTGATCTCTTTCCGGATTACGATATCGACGGGTGCAGTCAGGAGAGTCACGTTCTCCCGCTGCCAGCTCGTTGGCATGGTGAGTGCACAACTAGCGCCGCCCCTGCTTCTCCACAAAGTAGAGAAACGCCCTCCTTCGGCCCATATTGGGCCCTTCCTCCACGGACCTTCAGGTCCTAACCTGCGCCCACTCGACCTTCCCTCTGTAAGCAGAGGGGGGAGTAGGCCACCATCCACCCAGGAGGAGAATTACGCTCTCCCCCTCGCAGAAATTCGCCATAAACAATACCCTCTCCGAAAAACTCCAGTACCTTTTTCGAAAAGAGTATTGTCCATGCCCAGGGTGCACCGGCCCGACGACTGCTTTTCCCCTCGAACGTATCCATAAGGGACCAGCAGGCATCAGGCATACGTGGAGGTTTTCTGCACGCACCCCACGAGGTCACACCTAGACTCGGGTTTCTTCGTAGACAGTAACTTGTCCATAGCAACGGGGTATTTGCTAGAGTTACAGAGTTAAAACAATGCATTATGCAAAACCTACTCGATGAAGGGCTTAAAACAACATAATTATTATTATCTTATTCATGACGTCAGAGCAAAGCAGTTCAATGCTACTAAGAGTGGAATTTTACTCGTATAAGTCGATAACCTACAAAACATGTTCGTGTATTTAGGTGAATGCTTGGCGCCTTCATTTTGTATCATAAAATTTTCATGCATCTGCTTGATATATGCCAGTGTCCTTGAGTAGTTAGCTTGCGTGTTCTGTACTGAGCTCACGCAACGCGTCGTACGTTCAGCCAGTAATAGGACTCGCCCATCAAGGAGCGCTGTCCCCAATTTGACGCATCATTAATTTATTATGTCACAAAACAAAACGTATTTTAATAAAACGCGTATACTAAAAGATCAATAATTAAATTACTTTAAATTGGTGAAGGTTTCAGAAAAATACGCTTGGTAGATTTTGCGCCATTCTCAGTTTTTTATCCGCGTTAGACATAACTTTACAAATTAATTTCACTATGTAATATCAACATAATCTAAAATATTCACATATTAAGTTATTGAGAAAATGCTCTAATTTAACGTATATTTTTTTCAAATCATTAACACTACTCGTTTAGACGTGATCTTCAGTATAAAATCATTAAAAGTCAGTTATCGTCGCCTTAAGTAGGGGCGACTAAGGGAAAGGAATAATGACCAAAGAAAAGATGGTATAAGTAAATGAAAAGGGAGTGAATGGTCACGTGAAAACGAAAGTAGAGAATGTAAGATTTTGGAGGTATTCCACTCAGAGCACTGATTTCAACAGCACTTGTCCGAACTGCACCTGAGTACTTCCACTAACCGCACTTTGCGCCGACGCCGACCCTAAGTAACATTAATTGTGATGAGCAGCCAGAAGAAAAGCTGCGATCGACTAAATAATCGATGGATGTGAAGCGGCATCCGCATCGCCACCTGACGTCACGCAAAATCCTGCATCGCGCAAGCAGAGTTTACCGCGCGACTAGCATATAAACAACATCCCGACATGAACCGTCGGGCAGTTGCCCACCAGACACAACACCCGTCTGGTCGGAGGATCCTCCCTTTTCTGTAGATGATGTGTGAACTTTACACCCTGTTCTTCATGCCTCTAAAACCTATATAAATCTGAATATTGATTGAGTATACCTATCTAGACAACTGCAGGACGTTAACCTCTGGAGACACAGTCCTTAATATATAAGTATAACATAGTTTATAAGTAGCAAATTTACTCGACAAGGTAATCTAATTACTAGTTTCAAAGTATTGTATGCAAATAGCAATACAGTACAATGACTTGCAGTCTTAGTATAAAAATAAATACATACAGCTTGTATCAGAAAATTTAAGCGAAATTAAAGGTGTCGTTAAGAGCGTTTACACCTTACGGCATTTCATACAAACTTTCGAGCCCTTGTTTTTCGAAATGACTAAACAGATTTTAATGAAACTTCAAGTCAGTCAGAAAGATGAAGCTACTTGCCCATTCCAATGCGTAGTAGATTCCTATGGAGAAGAACGGGCAAGAAACTCCACGGATACTCTTTTTAACCGACTTCCAAAACGGAGGAGGTTTTTTTTTTTTTTTTTTACCGATTGGTCTGTCAATTGTGGACCGATTTTGAAAATTATTTTTTTGTTTGAAAGGGTATGCTCCCGAGGTGGTCCCATTGTCACCAAGTCAGAATCTGATGAGGGGATCCCATGGAAATCAAAGGCAATCCTCAAATTTTATAGGCACACCTATATCGATTTCAGTATTTTTTATAGTAACTCATGCATTTGCACTCGGAAAGCACCATTTGGTGAAGTGGAACTGATGATGAAGAGCACAGATGGCCACCGGAACTATTTAAGAATAAGTATTTCACTGTTGCGATTCGATTAGACACTTAAATATGGTTGCAATTTATGCTCGTCACAATGCATATGGTGAAGTCACCATCAGTTCCAGTTCTCCTGCTTACCACGAGAACTCCTCTCAACTATTAACGCCCCTGCATCGGGAAAAGCAATATTTTGTAAAATGTGATGAGCAGTTGACATTAGGCTGTAACTTAGATAAATAAATTGCAAACTTACCCACTAAAAAGTGAAAAATAAAAAAAACTTTTTACAAAAAAAATAACCGACTTCCAAAAAAGAAAACACTACAAAGTGAAAAATAACCTTAATTTCGGAAGTCGGTGGCAAAATACTAAATTAGATCCAAAGACACCGACTTCCGAAATTAAGGTTATTTTTCACTTTGTAGTGTTTTCTTTTTTGGAAGTCGGTTATGTTTTTTTGTAACAAGTTTTTAAATTAAAATATTGTTACAAAGTATTGGTTACATCATTCATGTTGAAATTATACATGTGAGAACAATGTAGAAAGACGTGCATGTTAAAAGCGTCCTTAATAAAAAGATAAAATAAGCCGTGGCACAAAAGAAATGACCAGTCCCTACTAACGGCGCCCGTTCACGAACATGATGTATGGATCAGCACCATTCAGCTCAACCATTTTGAAGGGAATTTAATGATCCAACACACACGCCGTCAACGAGACATTTAAGGCCCGTATTAATAGAGCGTTACTCAGTACTCAAGCATTACTTAAGACTAGATTCAAGCCATTTGATTGGTTGAAGCTAGTCCTAAGTAGTGCTTGAGTACTGAGTAACGCTCTATTAATACGGGCCTAAGTGAGCCTGACACACTCAGCCGCCAGGGCACATTCAAGTCAATGAAAGACGTACTCAGTAAATGGTAGCTCACACATCGCGCCTTCGCTCAAATATCAGTCATAAATCAGTCAGTCAAAAATCAGTCATAAGTATGGCACTATCTGAGATAAGATTTTGATGTTTTCTGAAACTAATGGTACAATAAAAAAGTTATTCCAATTTTTGAGTTGTGACACTATTTGAGCAAAGGTACGACATGTGCCCCATGTTGCTATCCTAAGATTATTATTAAACACTCAAACCTAAAAAACAACCTAAAAACACTGTTGACGATCGGAAAAAAAAAGTTTCATTCTTTCACTGTGTTGACGAACGGGACTATTTTTCGACTATTCCCGATCAGTAATACTGGGAGCCTAAAATGGACGCTTTGGCAGAATCATGCGTGCAATTCATACAGCCCGCAATTCATCTGTTTGACAGCTGCTATTTAACATTAGACTTCACTATATTAATTCTTAATTTGTGGACCATTTTACGAAACTCCATACACAACTGTCAAACAGATGAATTGCGGGATATGAATTGTACGCAGATCATAATATGATTCTGCGAAAGCGTCCATTTTAGGCCCCCTGTTGGCAATCGGGAAAAAAAGTACCGTTCGTTCACAGTGTTAACAAACGAACTTTTTTTTCCCGATCGTACATATTATGCTTCGTTCAAGAGTCAAGGTGTAGAAAACTGTAAGTAGTTCAATTAATGATGACGCGGATTTTTATAATGCTTTAATTACGACTTTTAAAGCAAAAAATTAACAACAAAATAAAAATAAATACTTCTTTTTTACTTTATAATCAGTATTAGATATACTGATTGTAACTATAATCGCCACGCTTGGCAGGCGGGTTGGCGATCGCGGTATGGTGTTAAAATGCATAGAGAACGCTGCTGCCCACTCTCTAGTAAGTCCCTTATTCGCCTTTTACGACACCCACAGGAAGAAATGGGGTGGTGCTCTTCTTTACGTCCGGCACCAAACGGCACCACACAGTAATTACAATAATAATATTTTTATACTTAAAATTCATTAAGAAAATGCCTGCATGCGATGATATGACTAGAAAGGGAATGACTACCGATGAAGACGATATACAGGGTTATTTTTAAAACGTCAATAACCTCTTAAGGGGTCATTGTCCTCATCATTATGATCAACTTTTACTATGGGACCAAACCTGAAATCGCGAAAAAAAAATCAGCTGTTCCCTACATTTTAATGAATTATTGGAACATAAATGTAGGAAACAACTGGTTTTTTTTTTCGCGATTTCAATTTTGGTCCCATAGTAAAAGTTGTTCATAATGATGAGTACAATGACCCCTTAAGAGGTTATTGACGTTTTAAAAATGTATAAGAAGAGAATTATTAGAAGAAAAAGACAATTTTGCGCCGACCCCAAATAAATTGTGATAACGGTCAGGAGATGATAATGAATAGAAACCAGCTTTTTTGTGATTTAAAACATTCAAATTAAATTAACAAAACTAGAATTAGTCTGGTCCATTACATAATCAAAATAACTTACGTTCTAAAAATAAATCTACCTACATTAAAATATAGCCTCCAGTCAAACATTGCACAAATACATTTAGTTACAAACTACCTAACAATGCCGCAATCAACGCATTGAGTGCCACAGAATAAATATTCTGTGAGCAAGATGTACGGTCATTGTGTAAGTGTATTAAGCTACAAGTAGCTCTTGTTTGTTGTTTTAAAACCATTTGCGATGTGTTCAGAGGGCCCAGACAAAGTAACATTCGATTAGCGATAACGCTAGTAGAAAAGCGACAAAATGTATGGGGTTGACATAAGCTATCGAAATCTCACGTGATCATAGGTCAACGAATATAAATTAGCTACACAATGTTATCATCATTCGATTCCATGAAAGGAATTGACAGCGTCGAACGATAACTTCCATAGAGATGCGTAGCCAAGTGGCACTTTTTGACAAGCGTGATCGCTAGTTTTTTTTTTTTTTTTAATTAGCATGAATTTGCTCTTGACCTTAGTCTAGGGCAGAGGTGACAGAGACAAAGCCGACGATGGAGTGAGCTTACCCAGAAGATGCCTGTTTACTCTAACTTTGAAGAGATTAGGGTTGTATGCGTTCGGAAACACAGACGCAGGTAGAGAGTTCCACTCTTTCCACTCTCAGTTTTCGATTCGTATGAAGTAATGCGAATCGAAAACTAGCGATAACGCTTGTCAAAAAGTGAAATAACAATAGCGATTGTAGAAATAGAATCGCTCCGAAGCGAATGCCATTTGTCTAGGCCCTCAATCCGAAGTATCAGCCGTTTGGTGACTTCTAAAGTTTCCTTTTGTGACTGAGTCCTTACCCGGCTTCAAGGCACATTTTTGACTATGATTTATCTTTTTGATTGTCGTATTTTTAGGGTTCCGAACCAAGAGGGTAAAACGGGAACCCTATTACTAAGGCTCCGCCGTCTGTCTGTCTATCTGTCTGTCTGTCCGTCTGACTGTCTGTCTGTCTGTCTGTCTGTCCGTCTGTATGTCACCAGGCTGTATCTCATGAACCGTATCACGGTTCATCATGTCCGATATCATTTTTCATTAATAATTGCCAAACCTTACTCTTTCTATTACAATATTTTTTTTAATCATTTTCATCTAAACTCTTTGTTTTATTTTGTTTTTAAAAAAAAAGTTCTTGTTGAAAACCCCGTTATCTAGGCCACTAATATAGCAGGATACTATAATTATTATATAGTAGGGTCGGCAACCCTAGTTCCAGATGATATACCTACGGTAGTTAATTCGGTTATTCAATGAGTTGGAAATGAAATCTAGGCTTGGGATATCAGTATTTCCAAATCATTGGGTTGCAGAAAATAAAATGGCTTTCCTGGAAATGATGGTTCCAACTAATGCCCGGGCTACACGAGGCGAGTTCTTGAAGTTAGGATAGCAAGCAAGTAATATCCTGGCTTATTATCCTGGCTTTCCTGGAAATGATGGTTCCAACTAATGCCCGGGCTACACGAGGCGAGTTCTTGAAGTTAGGATAGCAAGCAAGTAATATCCTGGCTTAGCACATGCTAAAGCTGTTTACACGACGTTAAGAAATTTTGAGAATTACACTGATTTAGTGCGTAGAGGAAAATTATGCGATTGGATAACTAGTTTTGCTGGTCACATGAGCCTAGTACAAAAGCCAGTTTAATAAAATCAGTAGTGGGGGCGTTACTAGCTCAAAAATAAAGACCTATCAAACTAGCTTACTGTCTTTCTCACAAGCCTATTGGCATAAATATGTAGATAGTTCTGTATGCACGAGGCCAAAGTGAAAAGCTTGCTAGCTTATTAGCTCAATCTTGATATCCTAGCCTGAAATACTAGCATCGTGTAGCCCAGGCTTTAGAGCAGTGTTTTTATGCCATTCAAGCTGTTCCTGGAACCATGAAGCTACATCAGGAAATATTTTACAGACAACTGAGTTGCTTGTGCGGCCACCGAAGAGGTCTTGTAAACTACCATTCTCCTAAATCCCATATTTTGTTTAATGACCAACCCCAAGAATGTTTAGTTTTAGAAGACCTCGACGAAATCGTAGTGTTAAGGGATGTCTCTCATGCTTCCAGCTTCCAAACGACTAATGTTGCTATTAACTGTCGTTTAGTCAGCAGTGAACCTGATCAGAATCTATATAGTGTTATTTGAAATAGATCCGGTGCTACACTACAGTCAAATTACTCCCATCTTGACAGCGTAGATGGTTGTTGCAAGAATCAGATCAGGAACAACAAGGAGTTCAACACGAGCCCTAGTCATCGTCAATCTGGAGGTCAACAAGACACTTGCCCAAAGGTTGCACTAGAGAATTCCCGAATCCTCTGAGCGTTGGTAAATTAGCATCCGTCTTCCAATCGGTATTAATGTCTACGACTTCCAAGACTTTAATGAGAGTTGCTGAACTACTAAAATCTATAAAACGTGTGTAGGAAAGTGCAGCCTGCAGAAATAACAGATACAGACGTAAGAACTTGCATGCATGCATTGTAATGGAAGTTTGCTTTGCGTAAACTGCGTAAATACGAGCTCGACCCATTGCTTGAAGCTATACGGGCTTTGGCAATAGGCCAGTAAAGATTAGGAAAATCTTCTGTAAACTGTGCGACAATATGTTGCTAGTAAACTAATTTCTTTGAAAATAAAATACAAAATTCTCTTCTGATGTCTTCAGCTCTACTGTAGATTTTATATGTATCTAACTATAATTTTGACATAATAATGTTATATAGACAAACTAGCTGACCCGTCCCCACTCCGTTGGGCGGTAAACATTTTTACTCTATGACACTCACAAATAACGTGGCTTTCTATGGGTATGCCTACCCTACCTACCTACGTACCCTACCAACCTAAAAAAAAAAAACTTCATGTAAATCTACTAAAATACTAAATAGTCCGAACAAAGCCTAAACTTTTTTTTTTTGATAGGTGAGTCCGTTCTTGAGTTATAAAATTACAACGAAAAGTGGCATTGATTTTTATAGATATAGATAAATAAAATTGAAGTGTCTGTTTGTAATGTCAAAATCAAAAGCTTTTTAATAAATGCATATGAAAGTATATACGGTACATAAAACACAAAAATAATAAAAAAAAACTTTGTCTGTTTGTTTCCGGCTACGGCTGGACCAATTTTGACGAGACTCACTGGCAGATACCTGAAGTTATAAACTAACTAGGTAGTAGGCTACTTTTATTAAAAAAAAACCACGCGGTGCAGCACCTAGTCAAATTCATATCAAATCAAAATATTTTATGTCGTTTCCTATGGAGAAGAGCCGGCAAGAAACTCCACGGTTGGTAGTGTTTAATGAAATAATTACATAGTTCCCAATTACCTAGGAATAATCATTCCCTTCGGATACCTTCGGAAGATTTCGGGGGCTCTCGGAAATCACATCCAAGTTGCTTATTTCATTAGTAAGTGCTGCACGGTCATCTGATTCGGTTCGAGTTAAAGATAATGTAAAATCGAAAGTGGGCGCAACTAGTTTGGGTATATTTCGTTCAAGTCAGACTGGTTTTGGCTTAAGAAGCAAGATTTGTATTTAAATATAATTTGGGCTTCAATTATTGTGTTTATTTTGTTGGACAAATTACAATGCTCACGAGCAACGATTCATTTGAAGACTGTCGTTCAATTAGTGAAGACTTCGTACTTTGTCATTTATTTAAATCTAGCCTTTGCAATGCTAAAATTTGTCTATTTTACTACGACAGTAAATCGATATCGACTTAGTTTGTTATCAAACGTACCTTAGAAAATCTACATCTTGGTTGCAAAAATGCATAAAGGTTTCAACTTCACAAGATATACCTTTAAACTTTAAAATAACCTTTTTGTGGAATTCTGGATGGTCTTGACATTAAGATCCAATCTTTGTTCAAAGGCATACTATTCTATCAACGACTACTTAAACGATAAGCACAGTTGGTCGCTGTGATTAACTCAAGACAATGTTCATGTTCTTTCTCCTGATAGATTCCCTACTGACAGGTTATATGAGTTCCTATATTTGTTTATTTTATTTGACTGTCTAAGTCAATTTATTTTAATTTATTAGTGACAAAATCTACTCATTACAATGTTCTTTTATGAGTTGTATTGCAATAAGTGGTTAGCTAGCGACCTTAACAAATTGATCACTTTATTCTTGCCTGAGCAACCGGCAGCAAGTTCGTCATGCTCCCTTAGATGTCACTGCTTGCGGTAGCGTCGGGGGTCGGGTTGCCTCCTTCCCTCAAATATGGCGAGGGGTGTGATGGCTGATCTTTGCGTTATGCTCGTGAACGGGTGCTGCTTGTGGTGACTGGTCGTCTTGCTGACCATGGTTTTGTTATTGTTATTAATAATTAACTGTTTTTATTTTACTTCGATGGTGCTAGTTTATCATTTGTGACTTTGAGTTATAGCTGTAGCTTTATTTAAGCGGGCACGCCCATTATGCCTGGAGGCTTTTATTTAGATACGTTTTGTTTACGTTATTTCTGCTTGAGTATAGTTTTCGACGATTATTATATATATATATATTTGTATAATGATGTGTGCTAGCTAACATAAGGCAAATAATTTAATTTAACGTTTTGTGTTGCGTAATGCAAATTATTTTATATTGTATTGTATAGCTTCAAGTTTTTTATGCGAACAGACAGCTGTGCTGCTGGGGAGTTTGTTGCGCCACTTCCTCTTCCCAGCTAAAGCACTAGGAAGTGGTGAAGGGTGGGCGTTTTTGGGGGACTGTCTCATGTAATTTTTGATGTTCGAAAAGTGCTGATTCTCAGCCTAGTTTGAATAAATGACTTTTGATTTTGATTTTGAAGAGAGTCCTTCCCGGTCCGTCTATCGTCAACGCGAGCATGGTCGACAAGTTTTTTGTTTCATCCAGCGCAAGTGAGAACTTCTAACTAGCAAGTGAGAACGCGATAACATTGAACGAAAAATAGTGTGCGGAAATTTCAAAAAACTTGTTTCAGGAAATACGTATATTTTAGTGCCTTTCAAGTTTGTGAAATAAATGTTTATCATTTAGAATCTGCATTACATGCGCGAGGTTTTTATCAAGATTTTTTCTTTATTTTTATAATTATGAGAACATTATACGGCCAAAATTCAGGTAAAATTGTGCAAAAAAGAAGATTTGTGCAGGCTTACACTGAATTTGTTTCTCCAAATTTTTATTTTTTGCTTGCATAGAAACCTAGAGACAGCGCACAAGATATCTATTAGTTCAACAAATTCAAAGAAATATGTGTTACAACGCCATAATCACGTACGAACGTTTGTATGAAAAGTATGACGGGTTGGCCGCTCTTAAGTAACGTATTTTTTTTTTGCTAAGTTTCGTTTGTATATCCATAGTAATCAATCATTCTTGGTTTGCAATTTGATGAAATCCAGATCGTATATCTAGATATTTTGATGATGTGCTCTTTCTTCTGCCCGAGTACGTAAGCGCGTGGCGTTATGAAGTAGGTAGGTATCTGTCTTGCAAAAAGGTGTTATGACTTAACATCATGATTCGAAGAAAAAGCTTCAATTACTTAGTTGGTTCTTAAAATAGCTAGGATGACTCAAGATAGAAGTTTAATAATACAAGTTTCATTAGCGTTGATGCGTATGTAGTACTATTTATTTAATACTTACATTGTTTTTTTCCTCGGTAGCTAAATATTCTGACCTAACGAACTGGTTGATCTACTGTACAGGTTTTTTGAATTTTTTGGAATTTTTATTCTTAGTCTCTCACAAAAGTTGTCACGTACGTCCCAAGCTTGTTTTAAATATTTGTCATGTCATTGTTTGTGAAGAGAAAATAAATTATTTGAATTTGAATGATGACTAATGGTTTTTATGTCGCTTGTATTTGTTTTTTTTTTTTGTATTTTATTTCTTTTCTTTAATTAAACTTCAAGTCACTACCTGACCTTTACTTGGTTTGACCGCCTTTGCTTGGGTACCTGTTGTCAGTAATAGACTGTTGAATTATTATTGAACACAACCAGTCGTGTTTATCTTGTGCCCACATTTTAAGGTACTTAAGATACAAAGGGTATCATGTTACCCAGTGGTTGGGAAGATTCGATAGGTAGTTGCTCCATGTAAAATACTGGTATTATCCGGTTAGACTGGGAGCTGACCCCAACATATGTAGTTGGGAAAAGGCTAGGGAGGCAGACTTCTTATACTTTTTAATTTCGGATGAAAAGCACTAGCCGTGCAATTCCAAACCTAGTCTTATAAATTTTAAGATTCTTCTCTCATATTGAAACGATAAAATATAACTATTTAAGAGCGTTTACACCTTACAGCATTCTCAACTTGCAAGCTTTTTTTTTCGAAATGACTGAACCGATTTTAATGAAACTTCATACGGATAAGCAGGATACAAAGGTCTAAAAAGTTAATAAAGAACATTTTCTAAAAATATTGTTACAGACAAATTAGGCCGATTTTAAACTTTCCATAGCAACAGAGATTTCCAGTTATCTGTTATTAAATAAGACATTTCGAAAATGTTCTTTACTAACTTTTTAGACCGTTGTATCCTGCTTAAGCGTATGAAGTTTCATTAAAATCGGTTCATTCATTTCGAATAACAAGGGCTTGAAAGTTTGTATGAAATGCCGTAAGGTGTAAACGCTCTTAAGTTGATGCCGAAGAAAAATCTTAAGATGCTTGTGGGGCTAACTGCCCACAGTGCGCCGGGCGTACATTTACGTATCGCCAATCGTGGTGGCTATTATAATCAGGGACCGTACAACCCCAGTTAAGAGGTAAGCATTTCCAAGGGGTAACCCATTCAATGGGTTACCTTTATCATAAAATCCAGTGAAAGGGTTACATGATAACCAATTGAATGGGTTTTATACTTGAAACCCAGTGAAAGGGTTACATGATAACCCATTCAATGGGTTCTATACCTACTTGCTGCGAAGCATGACCAATTCTATCTCTATTCTACCCAGGGACCATTTTGGTTACCATTTTAGAAAAACCCTATCGAAAGGGTTTTCGATAGGGTTTGTTTTTCTAAGCAGTTAAACAAAAACCTTTTTTAATCGATTCAAAATTACCCACACCGTATGGGTGTGGGTAATTTTTAATGGATTAAATTAAGCCGTTCAAAAGCGTTACCCACACCGCATGGGTTTTTATAGAAAACCCTTTCAACGGGTAATCAAAATTTAATTTAAGCCGCTTAAAAGGGTTACCCATATCGTATGGGTTTTAGATTAACCGCTTAGAAGAACCCTATCGAAAACTCTTTCAATGGGTAACCAAAATGGTCCCTGATTCTAATGCACCCAAAGCTATGATGCTTTAAAACCGAACTCACCAAGCATAAAATATGGTCAACCAAGTAAAATAGATCCCCTATAACATGTGATTTACTTAACTGGCAAAATGTGGGTATTCTATAGATACACTTCTGCCTATACCTTCGGGAATTACTGCCGTGATGTTATGTTGTGTCAGTAAAATAGATGATCAACCAACAGTATAACAGAAAGGGCGTCACTTCCACTCAGATGCTTGTCCTTGGGACTAAGCTATAATCTACTGCGGTTTGTATTGCCGAAATTATTGTAATTTGTGGTTTTGCAGAGCACTACCCTGCAAACGATGTAATTACCGACATGCTTTGGACTTTACAAAGATGAAAGATGGATTGTGTGAGGAATTATATGAAAGCAGAGAAGGAAGTGAATGTCTGGTCTCCGGAGGGGAGTGATATGGCGGTATTTACATCGCCACATGCGAACTATGCATCACACTGACGTCACGCAAACATCGTACAAGCAGAGTTTACCGCGCCACTAGCATAAACAGGGTCAAATTAAATTAGCTAGCGAAACTCCGCAGACGTGTTGAGTATCGATATCTAAATACGATAAAACGAAAAAAAAATAAAAATAAAATATTGTATTTTTTTTGGGGTCAACGACTAGTTACTTGAAATATGACTTCCAAAATCAGTTTTGTTTTCTTTGTAAACTTCACAGATGTGAGGGGTATCGATAACTAAACAGGATAAAACCAAAACTTTACTACTTCAAGTAACTTCACTGCAGTGGTCATTGACACCAGAAAAAAAAACATTAAATCCTTATTTTTTTCGTTTTATCGTATTTAGATATCGCTACCCAACACGTCCACGGAGTTTCGCTAGCTAATTAAATTTGACCCTGTATACAACGTCCCGACTTCAATCGTCGGGCAGTTACCCACCAGACACAACACCCGTCTGGTCGAAGGATCCTCCATTTTCTATGGAAGATGAGTGAACTTTACACCCTGTTCCCCATACCTCTATAGAATGATAGCGTGAAGGTTGATAGGGGAGAATGGAAGATGAAAACTTGTTTCTTTGGAATTCACAACGTGTAATTTTGGTTATAACACTGATCTTCTTTCCAAAAGTGATTGATTGGAGAACAATTAGTGGAAAATTGGGACACTTTGGTTTAAATACGATATTCTCCCGTTTGTCTACTATCTGATGTTAAGCGATGATGCGTTCTAAGATGGTGAAAAGAGAATGCAAGATGAATTGGGAACTCGCATAGGAAGATAATAACAACTTAATATTGTGTCCCAAACTGAATTATCAAAACAATAGTACTTATAAAATAATATAGTAAAAAATAATCCTGTACGAGGCCAAAAGGCGTTTCAACATGGTACTGCTATATTTAAAAATGAATATCACAGCGCTGGCATCCTGTTGGGGCTTGCTTGCTGTGATGCTACGGGCGGATACGGAAGTAAATAACTAATGATGAATAATATAAACTCAACACATAAAAATAAAATATTAATAGTAATGAAATTAAATGTAGTGGACATGTCAACGTAGTAACCTCATTATTTGTCTATGGCAGGGGTTCTTAACTTTTAAGGTAATGTAACACTCACCAAAACACTTTTATATTTTATGGAACTCCACATCAACTGATTACAAATCGAAATCAATTTAAATAAGAACTAAAAATTTTGTAAGAATTTTTTTGAAAGTATAACTATAAAAAAAAAACATTCTTTACTACTTTAAATTTTAATGTGAAGAATGACATTCTTTCACTGTTTTGTTAATAATTGCTTTATAGCTCGGTATTATGTCCAACAGTTGTAGCCCACTTCTGGGGTAGCATCCAATCTCGACCTGAATTTGTTTTCAGGGTTCCGTACCTCAAAAGAAAAAAAAAACGGAGCCATTAAAGGATCTCTCGTATGTCTGTCTGAACTTACATTTGCAGTTGGAATATATGAGGGAACATGTTTTTCAACTACAATGTTAAGTTTGTTCTTGGGATAAATCCATCCCAACTATGGAACATTGTGCGTGGTCCGACACGCACTAGGCCGGTTTTTTTTGTATAAGTGTAAGCTGAAAAACCTGTTTCACAACGATACGTTGTGAATTTGTGACAAAAGAGAGCAAAGGCTATCGTAATAGCCATTTTGACTACTTCAGGGCACTCCTGATACCAAACTTGATCAGAGATACGGACCAAGATTATTAAATTAAATTAATCTAATTCAGACTAATTGATTTGTCCATAATTAATAGTAACAATGGTCTTAAAACTATGTTAGCCATCATTCATAAAATAAAAATCCTCTCATCAGATTATGTCTGGACTGTAAAAGAGATTGTGACCTCTGAGTTTGTTTCGGCATTTCTTCTCAGAGTAGTCAGATAGGAATCGCCGACCTCGTCTAGTTTTTATTTTTAAAATATGATTGACGTGAATGATGTGTAAAAGTGTTCCTATAAACCTACTTAAAGAAATAAAATCATTTATCAATGTGGATGAACTCTGAAGATCTATTAACATGTCGTAATCCAGGTCAGTTAGCATCTCAGGTAGACTTCTGATGATAAATGTATTTTGTACCCATTCGATATCAATGTCACTTTCAAATTCATTTATTAACCTTACACATAGTACACAAACATACAATTATGCATGAAATTTTAACCAACAGATAACTTAGACAGATTTAACAGCGGTCCCAAATTAGGCACAGCCTGTATCTTGGTGACCCAAACACCAGACAAAGTAAATAATTTAATGAGTTCCGTTAACGCAAGATTTTTATTGATAATTTAATTTAAAAAAAAAATTAATACAATTTACAAAAATGTGAGTAATAAAAATAAACAATAAAACAAAATATATCTGAAATCCTTACAACAAGCCCTTTCATTAGATGTGTCGCACGGTACAGTTTGAAAAACTTTCTTTTTAATTTTCTGATTTGCCCGCCAAAAGTGACCCCCCATATTTAAAATTCATGTATTTTCGTTATACGTCTGTGTTTGGGTCACAGAAGTCTATATGTGTACCAAATTTCAACTTAATCGTCCAGTAGATTCGGAGCAAATCGGCTGTGACAGACGTACAGACAGACTGACAGCCAGACACACATACGAGTCATCCTATAAGGGTTCCGTTTTTTTTTCTTTTGAGGTACGGAACCCTACAAAAACAATATACATGCTATTTATTATAAAAGATTTACATGCTAATAAAAAAAGTTTGAATTTATATTAATACAATGCAGTAATGCTTGGTGCATTAACTTGATTTTCATTATTATGTCAGAATGAATAAAAAACAAAAAAATGGGGAATAAAAATAAAAGTTTAAAATAGAAATATAAAGTGAATTGAGTTTAATATAATAAAAAAATAAAAGTGTTAAATTATTTAATTATTGGAATGATTAGTCAAATCTCCTCTAACCGAAAGTGCTTATAAATATATTTTTTTTGTGTAGTTTTAAATTATATTTTCATTTAATTTAATGTATTCCAAGGTGTGAATATTTCAAGTGTATCCATATATACATTGTATGTAAATATGTATTATGACACGTCTTCAGTTGCGTAGAGACTTATTTATAAGAAAAATATATATGAAAATCTTTTTGAATGACGTTTGCACTGGACTAACACAGACTATTAAATGTTTAAATATAATAATATATGTTAGTTTATCGGTGCCATCATCTATACAGGAAAATCTTGAAACAAAAATAAAACACTACACCACAATGAGTATCATAATCAGCCTATAACGTTGAGGAGAGTGGGCCGTAATCCACCACGCAGGCCCAGTGCGGGTTGGTAGATGTCACAAGTCTTCGAATTTTTGGTTGTAGGACATGCCAGTTTCCTCACGATGTTTTCCTTCGCCGTTTTGAGAGCAGGGGTGATTAAATAATTTACACAATTAGTATTATCATCATTATTTCAGCCGAAAGACGTCCACTGCTGGACATAAAGCCTTCCCCATAGGGGGTTGTCATAAATCGACACGCTTGGCAGGCGGGTTGGCGATCGCAGCATAGAGAACGCTGCTGCCCATTCTCTAGTAAGTCCCTTAGTCGCCTTTACGACACCCACGGGAAGAAATAGGGTGGTGCTTTACGTCCGGCACCACACAGACAACTTAGCTATGTTGCTGCCTTGCATTTATGAGGATTTATGCCTTATCTCTGCATATGTTGCTAACGTTATTGTACCTGTAAGGTCTTGTCTTTGACTTCTCTGTTTACCAAATGACCCAAAGATTCGGATACTTTTTTTGGACTAGCTTCTGCCCGCGACTTCGTCCGCGTGAAATCTCTTGTTCCCCCGACCCACTGAGTCGCTTTGCATCGCCCGTCCGCGCTGTTACTTCCTTTTCGCTTAGCGTTTGCTTGGCTCTTAAAGGTCATAGCGTGAGGTTAAATAGCCTCAAAAATTGGGCATCAAAATGCATAAAGAATTTATGAAATTCTAACGGCAGTTCCAGAGATTATCACCTACATAGAAACTTACAAACGTAAAGACGAAACGTATAGAAAACGAAAATAAACTGGTTTTCGTAGAGCTATCGTAGGATTTGCTGCCACGTGCGCCCTATGCGTCAGTTATACAAAAAACTCGTACGGTGCTCTGCGAGTCCAATATAACAATGCCTTCAGTGTGATGTTGGGACTACCGCGCTTTTGCAGTGCGTCGGGGATGTTCGCGAAAACCGGCGTGCCGGATTTTTACGCGATGATGCGTCTGCGTATAGCGCCCCTGATGCGGCGAGTGCGCGATAGCCCCAACAGTCTTTTGGCTACTGTGGTCAGCAGGATGGACAGCCCCATAATGTGGCATTGGATGACGACTCACATAGCGTCATTCCAGTGCCTTAAATAATTTTATGTTATTTTATTTGATGTGTTTTGTGTTTTTTTATTGTAATGTTTTGTAACTTATGGACTATGTGTCTGAAAACAAAGTTTCTTTTCTATTCTATTCTATAGTCTTGTCTGTATTCCAAGTAATCCTTTAAAAAAACTCTTAAATTATAATAAACTTATCTAAGTCTAGTCACTAAATTAAATCGGTCCGCCATTACTTCCGACAAACCGAGGGAACAAGTTACTGCAAACGTGAAAGTTACGTAAGAAAGCAATCTTAAGATAATTTACGTAATCGTTTCTAGGTCACGGGTGCACCGAGTCGTTGCGAGTGATTGTATCCATGCTTTGTTTTTTTTTTTGTTTAGAAGAATTTTGGTTGGTTTAGTAGAAAAGATCTCAATGTGATACGCAATGTTCATTTCTTATAATTTGGCTTTAACCAAAACATGGTTATATTTAATAGCTTTGTGACCAGATCTATTACTTATTAAAACGAGTTTGACTTTTAAGATAGATGGTGTGATTCTTTCACCAAAGTCGAGGCAAAATTTGTTCGAAAAACGAGCTAATTTACTCTCAACTCTCGACCTCGTTCAGGGTTTTTATCAGATGCAAATAGCTGCTTTCTTTGCCTATCTGTCTTTCAATTAAATATCCTTGTCATGTCTGAAATAAATCTAATCGAATGTTTAAGTTAACTAATAAGAAATTCTTGTCCAACACATGCTAACTTTTCTTCTATACCCAGGTACGTCCTGGCACATCACATCGTCCAAATATATTACCCATCAAATCATTTTAATAACATTAATTTTACTTTCATTTTAATAACAGCTAAATGACATGATGACATGAACGTTGTCTTACAAATCGACCCGTGCCCTATTTGTGATAATGGGTCGGCGACGGAATGAAATGCTATCAACAATAATTGTACTTTCGTATGTACTCGGACCGCAATTCGGACTGCTATCATCATAAATTCATTACCTTTGTGACTTTTCGGGCTAAATATGGTTTCAATTAGTGCTTAGTGGTTCAAAGCACGTTTCAGTATGGTGTATAATGTAAGTAAGTGAGTCGGTCGTGTAGATTTTGACATCTTAGATCTTGCCTAATTTTTTTTCTAGTCACTGCTAGGTTCTACATTTAATGTATCAGGCTTCCTTGTAAAAAACAAGAACTGAAGAAGCCTCGCACTGAAAGAAAAGGAGGTTAATCATGTTACCAGTCAGTAGCCATTCACTTCAAATGGCTTTCTTCATACACAACTTTAATTTCGTCGAGAAAGATAGCCGTAATCACCTTGTTTGACACACAATTACTATGCTAACATTTGGATTGTCGATAGTAATAAGTTGTTAGCGTTACTTGTTGGTTTTTTTTAAAGGATCTTCTTTGTAGTTTGTTGCCGGATTTTCCATAGCACCTATTGTGTGTTGGTCCATCCAGGTTTCCACAAGATATTTTTTCTTCATCGTAAGGCGTTTTTAATATATTTTTCTTTCTTTTTCCTTGCTGTTTCCTTAATGGATGTGCAAGCCTACATTACTCAAGACCTATTTGAAATTCACTACGTATTCTTTAATCACTTATTAACCACTCGTGGTAAGCATGGCAATGGGTAATACAAGGTCTTCATCGATCCGTTGATAAGTACGCTAGGTACTGCTGATTTCTATTTCTGGTACTTTAAATCGATCAGCTTTAAAGTTTTATTGTGTTTCGTTTAAAACTTGAGGTTTCTACGTCATCAGTTTGTTATGAATTTTCTGTATCCATTTTAAGATCTCTCGAGGTCTCTGATCTTTTTCGTTCTCTTATATCTTTATTCCATTAGTTGCGTGTGGTGCCGGACGTAAAGCATAGCATTACCCTATTTCTTCCCGTGGGTATCGCGACTAAGGGGCTTACTAGAGAATGGGCAGCAGCGTTCATGTATTTTAACACCATACTGCGATCGCCAACCCGCCTGCTAAGCGTGGCGATTATGGCAACCCCCCCAAATTTTGGAGGAGGCCTATGTCCAGCAGTGGACGTCTTTCGGCTGAAATGATGATATCTTTATTGCGGACTTAGCAAGAGTCTGGTCAGCTGTGACTGTGGGTTAAGGTTTATTGGAAAGATCAAACTCCGTCCATGGTCTAGCAACGGGGTTGCCACCGAAAGATGTGAATTGGCTTCCGTATTGGCAACAGATGATTTCGTAGAAGCGAAATTCTACCAAAGTTGATTTCGACGAATCTTTGTATCGGGGCAATTAATTACGTCGTGGAATGAATGATGGCTGAAAGAGTGTAATATGCAAACCTCCTATTTATCACATGGGACTTAAGCATAACTGGCGTGTTGTTATGTATGTTTATATTTTTAAAAGCCAATATCATCTACAATAGTTGCTTGTTTGGGAGCCTCATCAATGCCAATAGTGTTGAATCATACTTTTACATGCTCAATATCCTATAGTCTCAAAGACCACAATATTAAGTAACTGTTAAGAGCGTTTATGACGTACGGTATTTCATACAAACTTTCAAGCCCTTGTTTTTCGAAATGACTGAACCGATTTTAATGAAACTTTATACGCATAAGCAGGATACAAAGGTCTAAAAAGTTAGTTAGAACATTTTCGAAATGTCTTATTTAAAATCAGATAACTGGAAATCTCTGTTTCTATGGAAAATTTTAAATCGGTCTAATTTGGCTGTAACACTATTTTTCGAAAATGTTCTTAACTAACTTTTTAGACCTTTGTATCCTGCTTATGCGTATGAAGTTTCATTAAAATCGGTTCAGTCATTTCGAAAAACAAGGGCTTGAAAGTTTGTATGAAATGCCGAAGTCGTAAACGCTCGTAACTCCAATCGCGGCCTGGCCAATCAATAATGAACGGTTAGTTCAAGGTCCATTACACATAAGTGCAAGACCGGTGTAGTTGGAGAACTGGTTTCTGTCGGTATACAAAATGAATGTTTCTAGTGTCTTTATTAATTACTGTTGATTTAAAATTATTTAAAAAGTATTGGTGTGACGATCTGGGGCCAGCATGGCCAGAGGTTGCGCAAGAAAGAATGTTTTGGAAATAAAAAGGGCAGGTCTTTGCCCAGCAGAGGGATACAACATTGCCTAACAAAAAAAAAAACATGCGGGGCAGGCTTTGGGGACTGCCGATAGAAGTGAAAACTAACCTGGAAAGCGTTCGGTATCCCGAATATATGAAGGGAGTTCAAGTTCAAGTTATTTATTTCATAACAAAAATACATTTGTGTCGAAATATTCGCACAAAAGGTACACAAAAGAAGCAACATAAACAATTATAATTTATGTAACCTCGTCCCTCACCGTTCATCGAAGTTAGAACGTCTATCCAAATTCAAAATACTAACTTTACAAACATTAATATTCCTGTCTATACAGAACAAAGTCCCTAGCAAAATACTACAAAATACATTTAATGTCAAAGTATTAAGAATAAAAAAACAACATTTATAAAGTCAAAGAGCAATGAGTACACATTTAATTTAAGTTTAATTTAATACTAGTTTTAAGATTTTTACTATCATAAATATAATATAACTCTTTGTCAAGGGATTTTTAAGTGCATAAAAATGTTATGACTGCAATATTATAGTTTTTGCTATCAAAAACGGTATGGTGGCATTCCTTGCTGATACTTAATGTAATAGTAGATTGTATCTTAGGGAAGCAAAATAATATTTTTACGGCGAGGGCGCTTTTTTGAATCCAGAGCGAAGTGAGGGATTCTACAGTAGAATCCTGAACGCAGCGAGGGATTCAAAGTACGTCGCCCGAGTCTAAAATATATTTTGCGCCCGAGTGAAACACTACTTTTCATCACCCACTATGAGAAAATAAAAGGCGCCTCATATTTTATTGTAATATTCATCATCATCATCTGCATCTGCTGGACATAGGCCTTTCTTTGGCGCTGAACACTAAGATGTTCGAAATACAAAAAGTGCGCGGCAAAGATAATTGCGGCGCACTTATAAAGATGATTAAAAACTCATTACTGCCCGCTAAAAGTTTCTTATAGAAAACAGCACCTTTGGGTGCATTTAAAGGCAAACCAAGTCGTCCTTTTCGAATACATGGGATGAAAAAGTGTCTTTCTCTTTGGTATGCTTTCAAGGCCCAGCTTTGGAACTAATTTTCCTCATCATCATTCTCCTGCCCTTATCCCAATTTATTTCTCGGCGCAACATGTCTGTTTCTTCCATACTTATCTATTTCTCGTCATCTCGATCATTATCATCATCAGCCCATAGCAGTCCACTGCTGGACATAGGCCTCTCCAATTGCACGCCATTCAGCTCGATTCTCGGCAACTCTCATCCAGCTGCCACCAGCCACTCTGAGAAGATCGTCGCTCCACCTAGTCTGAGGGCGTCCTACCTTTCGTTTGCTGATTCGCGGTGTCCACTTAAGAACACGTCTACCCCAACGGTCATCGGTTCTACGGCTAATATGGCCGGCCCATTGCCACTTCAGCTTGTCATCTCGATAGTCACTCCCTTTCTAGCCATAATATCTTTGATTCAGTCACTCATTAGAACCAATTTGATATGGTATATATGGTATATACCACTCAGTTACATGGTGTTAGTGGTGGGTGTGTACATTTAAAGTGAAGGCACGGGAATATATACGTAAGAAGTTGTCAGAATCATCCCAGCGCTGATTCGTTTTCTCCTCCACCAATCGTTATTTCTCCTGACACTTTTTATTTTGTTTATAAGTATGTATACAACATTAGTTTTTGTTTATACTAAACCTCTTAAGGGGCCATTGTACTCATCATTATGAACCACTTTTACTATGGGACCAACCTTAAAATCGCGAAAAAAAATCAGCTGTTCCCTACATTTAAGTTCGCTGAACTCGTCAAAATGTAGGGAACAGCTGAAATTTTTTTCGCAATTTCAACTTTGGTCCCATAGTAAAAGTTGTTCATAATGATGAATACAATGACCCCTTAAGAGGTTTAGTATAAACAAAAACTAATGTATAATATGTATTAGTATACAACATTATAGTATATGCGAAGCCCGATACACATGTCTAGTATTTTTATGTAAAGAATCTATGTACAAAATTTCAAAACTGTATCATGAAAAATCACAAAGTTATAAGGTTGTTAATGTTGTTATGTTACCAGGTTGTCCATACAAAAACATGCTAACGGCGCCCCCGCGCCTCCAGGGTCGTCTTGCGCTCATTGATAATAATTTGGCAGTAGGTATCTAACCGTACGGCGATTGATAATGTAAATAATTAAATGGTGATAACATTTTCGACTAAAAGTATAACATGGTGTAAAAACTATTGAAATCGATTCAGTGCCTTATGTATGGAGTGTACAAAAATGTGACGAATTTACTTTGTGGCGAACGTACAATAACCCTTCTGAACAAACTATATTCAGGTTTCGCATATACTAAAAATAATGTTGTATACATTTTTAATTTTCGAGTTACCTATCTATCCCCTATGTTGCACCTGCCATGTTTTGTCTCTGCATCACCCTAAGGTTGACTGGTAGAAAATGCCTCAGGCATTAATTAAGTCTGCCTTTGTACAGTGTATTTTTTTACTTGTGCATAAAGTTTTAATAAATAAATATATTTTAGCCAGTCTACGAGGTGATGGCAGGGCTGACTGCTCCGTCGAAAGTTCATTACGTATCGCCAGTCGCCACACGTGGAGGCTATTTTGAGTGTAGAGTAGTAGTGGAAAATTTGAAACATTCTACATATCCCATAACCTGATAAATTTATTAAATGAAAATAATTTGCAACGTTCCTTTTATTTTGAAAGATTACCACAGACAATTGATAAAGAACAAAAAGGTCTTCAATTTATAACTACAACAGTAGAAAATTTGAAACATTCTACTGACGCTCAAAAATGTTGTGTACCAACTATTAATAAAGTAAGTTCTCGTCTATCAAAACGTCTACGATGTATCACAAACTTTCTCTTTTCAACGACGGACACTGTCCAAATTATAGAATGCAATTGTTGTTATTTTTATGTTCACGTGATAATCTACGCTTGCCGCGGTTGGTCCGTGGATGGGTGACCATCTGTACATAACACATCAACACACAAACATAATATAGAACGAAGTATTGTATTTATTTTATTTCTTATTTTGTTTATTTTTACCTCATTTAATACGAGAAGTATTGTATTTGTTTTATTTCTTATTTTGTTTATTTTTACCTCATTTAATACGAGAAGTATTGTATTTATTTTATTTCTTATTTTGTTTATGTTTACCTCATTTCATACGAGAAGTATTGTATTTATTTTATTTCTTATTTTGTTTATTTTTACCTCATTTAATGCTGCACCGGTTTGACGTCATCACGTCAAAGCCGGCTGTCGCTGAAAACCAGCGCTGGGGCTGTCTCGCATAGGGTCGCAGCATTATGCTGAGCGATGGCCGTTTTGCGTGAATGTGACGCATATTTTCCCTCAACTTGTTCTTTCGTGTTTGTGTTTTTTTTTCTTTGCGTTATGTTTACCGCAAATAAACGTATTTTTTTCTTCTTTTTTCTTTTTACATACCGAGACTTCTCCCGTGTCCCGGAAACGCACGTTAACCCGTTGGTCCAGGCTGGCATTCGTAGTTCTTTGATAGTAGTTACGGGTCGTCAGAAGCCCGAAAGTCTGACAACGAGTCTCAGCAAGGGGTATTATGTTATCCAGTAACTGGGATGTGAAGATCGGATAGGTAGTCGCTCCATGTAAAATAACTGGTATTCTGCTACATCCGGTTAATCTGGAAGCCGGACACCAACATATAAAGGCTAGGCAAATGATGATGTTTACGTGGTAAGCAAGTCGTTATCACTGGTCTGGAAACCAGTATGAAAGACTATGTTATATGTTGATAAGCGGACAGAGCCAGTTCGAATGTCTCTCCGTCATAAGCTGGAGCCAGAAACCTATCATATAATCTTTATAATCATCAAATCAAATCCATTTGTTTTCCGGAATGTAGGTTTGAGCTCCTTCTGTTCTGAGCTGCACGATTACTGACAAATGCGTGCACTGACTCGGCAGGTCCACTCAATCTGTGTGGTTCTTTCCTCAAAAGACCATTTCAGACACCAATCTACATGGCCTTCACGTGATCTGACCAAGATTATGTCTGGACTTTAAAAGAGACTGTGACGTCGTGAGTTTGTTTCGGCCTTTCTTTTCAGAGTAGTCAGATAGGAAACGCCGACTTCATCTAGTTTTTAAAATATGATTGACGTTTAAAGTGTTTGTACAAACCTACTTACAGAAATAAAATCATTTATCATTTAAAACTATAATGGTCCCTTTACATTCTACGATATGTATATGGTGTGCAAATATTTAATTTTATGCAGTACAATGTTAATATTTTGATTAAATAAAAAGAGAGCAACAACAAATAAGAGCTCATGCATTAAGATTTTTATGGAACAAATTAATTAATTGATGTCAAAGTCATCGTCTTTGCTTTAAATATCTTTTGTCGTCTCCCTAATAGTAAAGAGTGAAATTCAAAGACAAAGTTTAGAAAATAACAATTCAATAACATATAGAAATTAACAATCAAATAACAAACATAATTTTACGTAATTTGTGTGAACTTATAAATTACATATTATTAATAAATATAGTTACTTATTTAGATAATAAAATTAAAAGTAAATAGAAAGATAAAGTTAAAAATTAGAATGATATAAGTAAGAATAATGTTAAAATCAAAGTCAGTCATGATCAGTAAGCGAAGACCTTTTAAATGAGATATGTCTCAAGTGTCAAGTTTTGGGGACACTAGCGCCCATCGTCCTTTGCTCGCACCCATGTCCTTTAAAGCAGGAATACGGCAAGTCTGCTTGGAGGTAGAAATGGTTTCGGGTTTTCTGCAAGGAGCTGTACTACTACGAACTATATTTCCCTTTATTCCTTTGTATTCTTGGTCAAATATCAGAGGCTCTTTAAAATACGTTTTGTTTGAGTAACCTGCTGGCTACCGGTCGTGTTATTGTACCAATTAATATTTTCACAGCTCATTTTTGAACGTCAGCTTCTACAAAAATTTGGGGCTGCACAATTTAGTTTTTTATTGTTTGATATTTATTTATTTACTATTGGACGATCAACGCAAGAGACACGCATTGAATCTTGGCTCGGTTGGTTTCCTAAAAATATTTTCGATGTTTTTAGCTACAGTCTGCTTTCATCTTCCAAACATTTTTTATTCGTTTTTTCATCCAAGTAAAAATCATAAAATAAGAAGTTTTTCGTACAATAACAATAGCCAGCGCAGTAGCTTGTGGTTTACAAAAAACACTGACATGAA
Organism: Tiliacea aurago; assembly: GCA_948098905.1. Lineage (NCBI taxonomy): Eukaryota > Metazoa > Arthropoda > Insecta > Lepidoptera > Noctuidae > Tiliacea > Tiliacea aurago. Next base: position 10,286,233 of record OX402603.1, on the reverse strand, counting down.
TCATACTTTCTCTTCTCTATGGTCGTTGTCTAAAATGGAACGTAGTTTTTTTGGCGTTCCGTAGATTTAATTGATAAATGGAAGTTTAAATAAAACCAAGATTAATTAATCATGGTAATAAGCAGCGAATTTAATTAGTTTACTGTTTTAATAACTTTAATATTAAATGTACTTAAGTGATGTCCCGAAACTTTGAACAAATATTCCAAAAAAAAAAAAATGTCACAAAGAAGTGTCCATTTTTTTCGACTTAGTTCTTAGAACTTTAGGTAAGTAAGTATATTAGCTCTACTATTCCCATTTTGCGATCACGGGTAATAAGTTTCTCGCGGAAGATTTTATTCACTGTCCGAATCAGCTAAGCTCAATTTCAATTCATTTATTTGCATACCATAATGTGCTTATAAGATGTTACATAAGGGTTAAGAGTCAGATATATGCCAGTGACCTTGAGTGGTTAGCTTGCGTGTTCTGTACTGAGCTCACGCAACGCGTCGTACGTTCAGCCAGTAATAGGACTTGCCCATCATGGAGCGCTGTCCCCATTTTGACGCATGATTAAATAAGTAGATATTATTAATGTCAGTGTTAATAATATTATTAAAAAAATAACTAAAAATAAAAGTAAATAGGAAAGATAAAGTTAAAAATTAGAGTGGTAAAAGTAAGACCCCTTAAGAGGTTATTGACATTTTAAAAATAACCCTGTATATATATATTTCATGCACTGGCTATGAGAGGAAGAGAGAAGGAAAATCTGCGCGCGCACCTCTCTCTCTTGCCCCTACAGTAATATACGAAACGTAACTCTCTCTTTCTATCATCACTAACTTATATATCCCCCTCAACTTCCGTTCGCCTCGCCCGATCACAGTTTTCGTCACGCATTCACCAGCTGACGCCTCAAGGCAAGCGTGCGTAAAGAAGTTTTACTTCAAAAACAGGTTTTTCATGATTCTAAATGTCGTAACTCAAAAATAATAATTAAATCATTTTAATATTCCATTCATTTTAAATATTTTAGCGCCGCCCGCACCATTGACCATGTAATACCTACATGTTAGTCAAGTTATTCGAAGACTGTAAATTGTAATAACTTTTGACCCAGTGAACCGATTTTAATGTAATAAAGGCTAAATGTTACCTTATGACACGGACTATGACCATATTTCCGTTGCTACTATGCATATTAACACCATGCTGCGATCGCCAACCCGCCTGCCAAGCGTGGCGATTATGGCAACCCCTCCCCCTTTTGGGGGAGGCCTATGTCCAGCAGTGGACGTCTTTCGGCTGGAATGATGATGATGTGAATCCAAGTCACGAAGTGACGACACGGTTGGCGCAGTGGTTAAGCAATTGACTGCTGCGCTGCGTGTCGCGGGTTCGATTCCCGCACGGAAAAAATATTTGTATGACCTACAAGTAGTTGTTCCGGGTCTGGCTGTTTTGTATGTGAGTTTAAATGTTTGTAAACGCACCCACAATACAGGAGCAATTCCTAGTGTGGGGCAACGTTTTTTAAAAAAGAAAAAGGAGGTCAGAGGCCCATGGGTGGCATAAAAACTATGACACCAGGTTAGCCACTAACCACACGAACGACGAAATACAGAAGGAATTTGTTGTTGTAAATGTTATTAAAGCTGTACTAAGAACGCTGCTGCCCATTCTCTAGTAAGTCCCTTAGTCGCCTTATATGACACCCACGGGAAGAAATGGGATGATGCTATTCTTTACGTCCGGCACCACACGGAGCACGGCTTCACATGCCGTCGAGAAATAATATCTCAGACATGCCAGTTTCCTCACGATGTAGTCCTTCACCGTTTTGAGAGCAGAGTAGAATAGAATACTCTTTATTATGTACACCATAAAAGTGCAGCAGTGGTGATGAAATAATTTACACAAAGTAAAGGCTTCTACATACCAGGGCGACTTGTCGCGCGACGCGACGCGACACAAAGGCACCGCTCGTCCCGCGACACGCGGGGCCTTTGTGCCGTGACGCGTCGCGCGACAAGTCGCGCTGGTATGTAGAAGCCTTAAAGCGCCTGCCTGGGTTTCTGCCGATTTGAATTTTCAGCCAGTATCTTTTTGATCGAATGCATACATTTTATATTAAACTTAATGGGAGACATTAAACCTCTGTGGTAAATTTATATCTAAATAAAATAAAAAACTGCATTAATGAAAAACTGTGCAATCATGAGATTTCATATAACATTTCTGCACTGTTTTGGTTCTAAGCAAAAAATACGTGCTTTGTGATCGGTTTTGTAGTGATAACATTACTACGTAGTTGAAAGAAAAAAGAAAATTGTTTTCTTTTAACTACAAAATAAGAAAATTATTTTTCCTCCAACTACAAAATAAGAAAATTATTTTTCTTTCAACTACAAAATAAGAAAATTATTTTTCTTTCCACTACAAAATAAGAAAATTATTTTTCTTTCAACTACAATATAAGAAAATTATTTTTTACAGCGTGTTTATTACAGCTGCCATTTGTCATGCCACCAACGCAATAGAAGTCAAAATCGGTTGAACGGACTGTAAAAAAGGTTTACTTAAATGTCTAATCGTATTTCAATTTTCAAATGGAGTACAGGTATAAAATTTTTCGTAATGTCAATTATCATAATACTTTGTGTATATGATAAACGGGGTACTTTGCGCAAATCGTCATACTGTCCACATACATAAAACCAACGGTTATAAAATCAACCTAATGTTCAAGAGAGTAAAGAATATTTTACTTTGTAGTTAGTATTCGTTGTTACAACAGAGTTGAACTCTTGACCCCAACCAGTCTGTTTATGTTTAAAATTTGATTTAATGTACAGACGCCAGCACATCAAGCTACTACAATCTGTCAAATTACTTCAATAGATTTTCAACTTTATCCCTACAGTATAAGGTACAAGGTTGATTGAAAAAAATTAACCTGTCGATATAGAATAGCGATGTAGAATAGCACATATTATATTATTTCTAGCTTTCATCATCATCTGTCTACCCTTTTCCCAACTATGTTGGGGTCAGCTTCCAGTCTAACCGGATGCAGTTGAATAACAGTATTTTACATGGAGCGACTGCCTATCTGCCCTCCACAACTTAGTCACTGGGTAACACGATACTCCATGAGTAATTAAATGATAAAAAAAATCTAGATTATTCCCAAAAAAAACTTTAAAAAATTGCAACGCGCAGAGATCAGTTAAAACCTTGACACACGAATATAATTTTAAGGAACTGAATAATTATTTATGTTTAATAATTAGGTATGTATACCGTTATGTATCTAACCTTGTACATATTATTACAGTCAGTTATGCGTGGATAAGTGCTAAAACTCGGTTAAAATATGCATTGATTAGCTGATTTGGCAATTATTATCGAATTGTTCATGCCCTTTTAGGCCCTTAGGGCGATTTGCGAGCATGTTTCCAGCAAGGGGATTGTTCGACGAGCTCGACACGAGTGCGCAACGTGTTCGCCACGAGTCCGCAACGTATTCGCTGCGATTGCGGAACCAGAGCGGTTGACGTGAGTGTACAAGAGCGAGCCAGCCAAATCGTTCGTTTGGATGAACAGGGTAGTAACTCAAAATTATGTTTTCCTAAAAATACAGTCCTACTAAAAATCATGTGATATTTCTAATGAACGTGGTTGCATAACGATATGACATGAATTTGGGGGATTTTCTTTTTGCATTTTTTTCTCTGCCCGTTCGAACAACACAGTCGTATTCAGTCTTAATCGCGAAGTTGTAGTGAAAGGACATCGTTCGTTGTGTAGACAGTTTGAACCTTGAAAAACACTGTATTGTATATAGTAGGTATATGTAAAATATTGTGAAAACGTGGCGAACACGTTGCGAACTCGTCTTGCTGGAAACACGCTCGCAAATCGCTAGTGTGATTAGGCCCTTAGTTTCAAACGTGACTGCTGAGCATGGAGAGTCAATCTGCCTAGTCTTATCCCAACTTTATTGTGGTTGGCTTCCAGCCTAACCGGATGTAGCTGAATACCAGTATTTTACATGGAGCGACTGCCTATCTGACCTCCGGAACCCAGTTACGATACGATACCCCTTGGTAAGACTGGTTGTAGAGTTTTTAATTTTTAGTTTTTTTTAGAAAGAATAGTTAGTTTAGAATGACAGCCGGGACCAACGGCTTCAAGTGCTTTCCGAGGCACCGAGGAGTCTCGATATGTAGTGGATGGTCAGGGTCACCTATCCACGAACCGACTGCAGCAAGCAATTATTTAATGCTATGGCGACGATAACCGACTTAATGATTTTATACTGAAGATCAACAAACCCAAACCAATAACTCAATAACTTAATATGTGAATATTTTAGATTATGTTTTTATTACATAGTGAAATTAATTTGTAAAGTTATGTCTAACGCGTATAAAAAACTGAGAATGGCGCAAAATCTACCAAGCGTATTTTCCTGAAACCTTCACCAATTTAAAGATAATTTAATTATTGATCTTTTAGTATACCCGTTTTATTAAAATATTTTTGTGTTGTGTATAATAAATTAATAATGCGTCAAATTGGGGACAGCGCTCCTTGATGGGCGAGTCCTATTACTGGCTGAACGTACGACGCGTTGTGTGAGCTCAGTACAGAACATGCAAGCTATAACCACTCAAGGTCACTGGCATATATCTGCGTCTTAAGCAATATGATTTCCAATCACAACGAAAACGAAATTAACCACATGATATGTCCTTGACTTGCAAACTAATGACGTTTAAACGGGTTCTTGGTTTGCCTCAGCTGCTGTAACATGTGATTATGAACCCTTTATGGAGATTATCACGCTCTCCGCCGCGTAGCGCGGGGCGGCTATTAGCAAACAATCTGCGCACGGGAGCGCAACTCGCGCGCAGATTGTGTTGTATAAACAAACTGATACAATGTTAAATCTGCCGCCGCGCGCTACGCTACGGAGGGTTGAGAGTGTGATAATCGCTTTTGTGCTGAACTGCTGACGTATGAACAAAAAAATACAGCGTGCCGCTACAGTGGCGACATTAATTTGACAAACTGCACTGGTAGCCAGTAATCGTATTTTTTTTTCATATTAAATAAAAATAAACTTTTTTTTAAAGATAGTTAATTATAATAGAAAAATAAAAAAAAAACAAACAAACTAAATAATAAAGCTCTCTCCTTCAATTCGCCCACTCATAACACAACATCACGCGAGTAGGTATTCCCCGAAGGGTTAGGCAGAGGTGTACCTATCTATAGTACACCCACATTTCGCCTGTAATGTTTGAACGTGTGCGTTACGCCAGTACAGATATTATGGCTGGAAAGGGGTGAATATTGGGACGACTGCTAATAGAGATGTCTGGAAAGAGATAACATGTTGTGCCTATAGGCAGCAGAAGGCTAAGGGTGGGCCCACGAGCGATTTATTCGGCGACTTTTGTCAGAAAGAAATAATAGGTTGGGGAGAAAGTTTCTACGCATTTTTTAAGAAAATTCAATTCACCTTGTTGCGAGTTAACCCGGGTTTCGCCACAGTCTGTGAAGCCTGACCGGCCTTTGACCACGACCTTTTTCGCACTTTCTTGTCGTACGTGATCCACTTTTTATCACCAGTTATCAGCTTCTTCAAAAATGGTTCGGTTTTATTACGTCGTAATAAAGAATCACAAATGGGTACACGGTTCAATAGGTTTCTTTCAGTGAGCTCGTGAGGTACCCAAATATCGAGCTTTTTTGTGTACCCAGTTTTTTTCAAATGTGCCAAAACTGTTTTGTGGTCAATTCCCAGTTCTTCAGCTACGTCGTAACTACTGATATGCCGATCTTGCTCCACTTTTTCAAAAATGGCATCCATTTTATCCGTAATAGGGCGACCAGAGCGACGTGCATCTTTGATATCAAAATTTCCGGATTGAAAACGCTTAAACCAAATTTGTGCTACTCTCACAGACACTGCACTAGGTCCATAAACATCGCAAATTTTTTTCGCGGCTTGCGTTGCATTTTTACCTTTTTTGTAGTAAAATTTTAAAATGTATCGAATTTCTTCATTAGATTCACTCGTCTTGACAGTACGAAAAACAAATGAAAATCACACATTTTCCTAATTTGAATTTGGAATTATGTACTTTAAAATTTAAATTTTCAATGATACCAAAACCAGCCAGATACAAATAGTACAGCCAAAGAGATTTTATTACAAGTTCATACATACTATAATGCGAAAAGACTTTTTCCCCAACCTAATACATTCACACAAAAATCGCCAAAAAATCGCTCGTGGGCGAGCACCCTTATGATGATACTGTTTGAATAAAAAGTCTTAGGCTGACCCCACATTAGGCGTGCGCGTTCCTCGGGCGTGGAGCGTTGCGTTTTGCTGCCCTGCGGCGTGTGTGGAGCGCGCACGCGGCGCTCGAGTCGCTCACACGCCCGAGGAACGCGCACGCCTTATGTGGGGGACGCCTTATGGGGATGCGCTAAGGTTATAGCCCGTGAAATTCAAATTTTCTTACCTTTTTTGCAGTTTGCAGTTCAGTAACAGGTTGTATGTTGATTTAAATATGATTCGCGGCCGTAAAAGAATATGGCTTTACAGAATTATAATCATTATAATCAGCAATACAACTCTCTAAGTTCGTAGAATCCTATTGAATGAGTATTTCATGAAATAGTATTGAATTCATTATTTGATTGTTATATACAGGGTGTTAAAGCAACTGCATACCATAGCTTAGGGGTGGTTCATTATCGATAAAGGAACCAAGGAAAAAAAAAGTTTAATTAAACTTGAAAAATAATAATAATAAGTCTCTTCGTATACATTAACGGACTTAGGACCGTCAAATAAAATAATTTTAATTCTAAACGATTGCTATTTTAAGTCAGTAGGTACTAAATTAGGTTGATCTTGCAATATTTTTTTTGTTATCATTTTTTTTTATTGTTATTATTTTTTTTCCTGGGTTCCTTTATTGATACTGAACCCACCCCTAAGCTATGGCACGCATGTACGAACAATTTTTTTCGTTTTAACAAATAAATTATCTTATATTACGTCTTTTATCTTTTACTACCCCGGTATTATCTTTACATTAGTTTATAGCATTATGCTTACTATAAATTAATATTAATAAAGTGATTTTCGTTCTTCCTCAGGATCATACCAGCCGAGCAATGAGTTGATGCTACGTTTCTACAGCTACTTTAAGCAAGCGTTAGAGGGGCCCTGCGATAAGCCAAAGCCTGGATTCTGGGATGTAGTTAACAGGTGAGCAAAGCAGCTGACACGCCCTCAATAGGGTATTTGACTGCTATCAAAAATATATATGAATTACGATGACGATTTGTGAAAAATGTATTAAAATCGGTGGAAAAATGGAGAAGTTACACGCTTTTAAATTATTCTACTATCCTTGTCACGCAAAACGATTATTGTACTGAATGGCGTTCCTGTGTTGGGACTGACGTCACAACACAGGAACGCCATTCAGATCGCAGTAGTGCTGTCTCTGTCTACAATAGACTTTAAAACGCATACAACTTCGGCATGTTTTGAGATATTAAAACAATTTTATTTTATTGCGGCTGAAGGCGACGATAACTGACTTTTAATGATTTTATACTGAAGATCACGTCTAAACGAGTATTGTTAATGATTTGAAAAAAAAAAAAAAAATTAGAGCATTTTCTCAATAATTTAATATGTGAATATTTTAGATTATGTTTATAATACATAGTGAAATTAATTTGTAAAGTTATGTCTAACGCGGATAAAAAAATGAGAATGGCGCAAAACCTACCAATCGTATTTTTCTGAAACCTTCACCAATTTAAAGATAGTGTAATTATTGATATTTTAGTATGTACGCGTATTAAAATACCTTTTGTTTCGTGTATAATAAATGAATAATTCGTCAAATTGGGGACAGCGCTCCTTGATGGGCGAGTCCTATTACTGGCTGAACGTACGACACGTTGCGTGAGCTCAGTACAGAACACGCAAGCTAACCACTCAAGGTTACTGGCATATATCTGCGTCTTAATTTTATTGTTGGTTTCGTAAACCCTAGATAAAAAAAATAAAAAAGTCAAATAGGGTATTTGACTTTTTTTTTTGCGTTACCGAAGTTGTAGGAAATTGACACCAAGAAATGTCCCTTACGTCACACGCTTTAAAACTATCTAATCTAATTTCAGAGCAAAATGGGAATCCTGGAACAAACTGGGCAACATGACAAAGGATGAAGCAATGCAGGCATACGTCTCCGAATTACACAAGGTAAACTAAACGATAACCTTCTAATTGTTCGGGTTATCGGCGGTGTAACATTCTGGCGTGTGGCACTGCTCAGCAAACCCGCTCGTAAATCCCTTTTTTTATTAGTGGACTGTATTTTATGTTGGTTTGATTGCCAGGAGAAGAGGGTCGGGAAGAACACCAATGAATACGCACTTTTACCTTGAATGCATGTGGTCCAAGACCTTTTATTTCACTCCATCGGTGAACACGTTAAACACAGACACATCGGTCGAATGACAGTAGTAACAAAGTTACCATGTGTAAATGTTGCAACTTCCAATACCAATGAATTGAGGCGAACGCCTTTGATGGGTGCCTCTAGAATTGGGGAAAAAATACAATGTCGAGAGAAAGGAATGAACGGAATGAAGAAATAATGTTGTATGGCCTTTGCGTAAGAGTAGGATTGTACAGGTTATTTAAAAAATCCTCACAACAAGCCCTTTTATTTGATGTGTCGCAACGGTACAGTTTGCAAAAATTTTTTGTTTAATTTTCTGATTTGCCCCCCAAAAGTGACCCCATATTCAAAATCCATTTATTTACGTTACTCGTACATGTTCGGGTCACAAAAGTCTATATGTGTACCAAATTTCAACTTAATCGGTCCAGTAGATTCGGAGAAAATCGGCTGTGACAGACGGACAGACAGACAGACAGACACACGAGTGATCCTATAAGGGTTCCGTTTTTTTCTTTTGAGGTACGGAACGCTAAAAATAAAAACACAATACAATACACAACTACTATAGGAACTGTTGAAAAAAAATATATTCTAAGAACAAACAACATTGTAGTTGAAAAACATGTTCCCTCATACATTCCAACTGCAAGTGTAAGTTTATACGCACAACAATATTGAGAGATTTACCATGTTATTTTAACACCATAGACTTAATAAAGGTTTTCATGTTATCTATAGGTAAAGAACTATTTTCTGTATTTTTTTCAAAATTTTAGGCTTAGCTGTTAGCGGAGATAAGGAGGGAAATGGTATATTTTCATCTATTTTCTTAGATATCTTTAAAACTATTTATTTTAAAATTATAAAAGAGAAATATTTGAGACTCTCACAGCAAGCCTTTTCATTTGATATGTCACACAAACTGACACGGTACAGCTTTCAAAACTTGAAACAAAAAAATATAATTTGCCCCCCAAAAGTGACCCACATAATCAAATTCATTTATTTGCGTTACTCGTCCGTGTTTGGGTCTCAGAAATTCATATGTGTACCAAATTTCAACTTAATCGGTCCAGTAGATTTGGAACAAAATAACTGTGACAGACGGACAGACAGACACACGAGTGATCATAAGGGTTCCGTTTTTTCGTTTTGTACGGAACCCTATAAAAGGTGCAGCGACAAAGGCAAGGCAAGGGATGGGATAGTCCTGAAAATAAATTATGCAAATATTCATCAACTTCATTTATAAGAAGATCATAAATTCATAATTTTTGTTGGAACGAAGTTCCATAACGCTCGTTATATAACATTATTTTTAGTATATGCGAAACCCGAAACACGTGTCTAGTATTTTTATGTAAAGAATCTATGTACAAAATTTCAAAACTGTGTCATGAAAAATCACAAAGTTATAAGGTTGTTATGTTACCGGGTTGTCCGTACAAAAACATGGTAACGGCACCCCTCCAGGGTCGTCTTGCGCTCATTGATAATAATTTGGCAGTAGGTACCTAACCGTAAGGCGATTGTATTGTAAGTAATTAAATGGTGATAACATTTTCCATCACACTCTAATATTTTTTGGACAAAATATAAGATGGTGTAAAAATTATTGAAATCGATTCAGTTCCTTATTCTGAACAAATTTCACATATACTAAAAATAATGTTGTATAGGTACTCTGCACACTCGGCCAATGAGAGCTAGACCGTAAAAAGTGTTAAATTTTGACCGTCACGGTACTTTCCTACAGTATTTTTGGGTTCTTGTGAAATAAAAGATCATCGCTTAAATAATGTAGTCGTTTATGTGCGTGTTATTTAAGGTAAATCCCCAGCTGTACCCCGCGAAATTAAATTGTTGTCATTTTGCCAGTGTCAGGTTGTATCTTGATCGAAATATGATTGGCGACTATATCAGATGTGTATTTACCATTGATGTATTAAATAGGAAGATAGGGCACTCTCTAACATCACGTAAATATTAAATGGACCCGATGTCGTGTGTCATGTGCTCGACAACCGAAATAGAGAGACATATTACGCGGGCTATAGCGGGACCGAGATAGCAATAATTGTCACTGTTACCTACCCCTACCAACTCGGAAACAAACTACGATTCGGGTATTCCCCGCAAACCGAGAGTAATGTAGGTCGATTGTGTCCTTTCTCCTAATTTATGCGGTCCACGTCGAGGAGCGCGTATTATCTTCCTATTTAATACATCAATGGTATTTACAGAATTATAATAATGAGAATCCTTCCTACTAATATTATAACCGCGAAAGTTTGTAAGTATGGATGGATGGATGTTTGTTACTCTTTCACGTAAAAATGGCTGGACCAATTTTGATAAAATTTTGTATCGAGGTAGCTGACACCCTGGATTAACATATAGGCTACTTTTTATCCCTATATTCACACGGGATCGAGACTTACGCGGGTGACACCGCGGGGCGCAGCTAGTCATTAATATATCTCTCAGTTAGATATTTTGTTCCATTGAATGACATTTTCATGCAATCATGACATTGGGGAACAAATCTAACTATAAAATAAGTTATAAGTGAATGAATACAATCAATTATGACCATTGCTACACAACTTCAATTAGAGTTATTAGCACTTACAGACGAAGTAGGTAAGTCGTCCTAGGTTGTGGATGCGCTAATTTGAGAAGTGTTGTGGTAAATATTTTTTTTAATGGTGTGATGTATTTTATATAATGCTTATGACATTCTGATACCAAAAACAATCTCTCAGGGGCAGGTCCTTCAACAAATTCGATCGAAGTCCAGATACCACAAAATAACTTCCTCTATGTGTAACTTTTTTCTATTTTGTGAATCATACACTATGACGTCATGAAGTATAGTAATTAGATAAGTATAGGAATTAGATTGTAGCGGCATCAACATCGCCACATGCGTACTACGCGTCATACTGACGTCACGCAAAATCCTGCATCGCGCAAGCAGAGTTTACCGCGCAACTAACATTTATATACAACACCCCGACATCAACCGTCGGGCTGTGGCCCACCAGACACAACACCCGTCTGGTCGGAGGATCCTCCCTTTTCTATGGAGGATGAGTAAACTTTACACCCTGTTCCTCATACCTTTAAACTGGTGACCCCGAGTATGAACGTCAGCGCAGCCTTCGTCCAACTCAAGCTTTCGAGCGGCGAGTCACACAGCCAGCCAGCACCCAAGGCTTCAATGGGTATCCTGAACACCAGCATGCAGCGGACGCGCATTCTTGGTCATCACCCGCAGCCTCATCAGCAACCTTGGCACAGCACACTGCACTTTCGGCCGGACCACAAGCAGACGCCAGCAGTCAGTCGACGCGTCACATTGGCGTCACGCAAAATCCTGCATTGCGCAAGCAGAGTTTACCGCGCGACTAGCTTATATACAACGTCCCGACATCAATCGTCAAGTAGTGGCCCACCAGACACAACAACCGTCTGGTCGGAAGATCCTCCCTTTTCTATGGAGGATGAGTGAACGTTACACCCTGTTCCTCATACCTCTAAAAGATCACCATTAACCTTCTGCCCTTATCCCAATTTATTTGGGGTCGGCGCAACCCGCGCAACATATATTTTTCTTCCATAGTTCTCTATTAATCATCATCTCGGCAGTCACCCCATTTATAGCCATATCATCTTTCACACAGCCCATCCATCCTTTCTTTGGTCTTCCCCTACTCTTATCATTTCAGCTGAAAGACGTCCCCTTTACTTTCATCTTGCCAGGAGTTCCCAGAGAAAACGATAGCGGTATCATCGGCGTAAGAGAAAACTTTTGCATTATTGATATGCACGTTGCAGAGAATAGTGTAGGACCCAGAACGCTACCCTGGGGAACGCCGTATGTGACCTCAGCGTCACTCCTGGTCAGTTCACCCACTTTAGCCCTTTACTTCCTAGACGTGAGATAGTTTTTGAGCAACTTCAGCGGGGTTACTCTTATTCCAGCTTTTTCCAGTTTACTCACAATCACAAGGCCAGGGACAGAGATGGTGTCAAAAGCTTTTTTAAGGTCCAGGAAAACAGTCAGGCATTAATTAATTTATTAGGCCAATGTCAAGTTGTTCAATTACGAGAGAACTCAGTGCTGTAACTGTATCCTCAGTGGATAAACCATGTCGTGTATAAAGCCAAATTGGGAGAGGGATAGTTAATTAAATTTAGAATATTTTATTAGTCTATTATTAATTATTTCTTCCAGTATTCTAGAAATGGATGGCAAAACATATATAGGCCTGTAGTTGTTGACATTATATTTGTCCTCGTTATAAACAGGAGTAATAATGGAATGTTTCAGTAGGTCAGGGAAGGTGCCGCTTTGGAAGCAGAGGTTTGCAAGGTGAGTTACTACTGGAACGACTTCCTTTCGTATGTTTTAGGATTTTTGTCGAGACATTATCCCAACCGGAGGCACTATCAGACTTAGGACCATCAAAATTCGATCAACTTCATCGGGGTCAGTATCCAGAAGAACAAAAGTATTACATTGTACAGGTAGTTTGGCATGTTGATTTATAGGGTAATTATTACTAGGCAGAATTTGCAGAGCCAACTGTTTACCAATGTTGGCGATAATTATGTTTATGAGTTCCACGCTTCCACTAAACTATTTCTATTAATAATACAAGCCTGGTACTGACCCACTGAAGGGCAGATCTTCTCATACAGCTGTCGATTTCAGACTTATTTAAATATCTGTCCAGGTTTCCTCGCGTTATTTTCCTTCACCGATTTTTGTAGCTACTATTTCTATGATTAAATAAATAAAAATATCCTTTATTTCCTCTGACCTCTGTACATACACAAATTCTTATAAACTAATCAGCTACCAGGTCAGGCTGTCTTGCGACATAGGCCTCCTCTATCTCCTTCCACTTATTCCTATCCAGAGCTGGTCTTCGCCAACCTTTTGGCAGAACATCCTCCCACCTTTTCATCTGTCTACTATTTCTATTAACCGAGCATAAATATAGAATCCGGGCTTACTGCCTAGGATTTACTAATGAATAAACCAAATGACACTATCCGACCCTTTCGGATCGGGTTCGAAAGACCTTAGCACTTCTGCTTCTGCAGCTCCTCGGGCATGTTTGCGGAATCGCGCACCGACTGTTTTCACGCCACCATGCGCAAGCGGTGCGCGTCCTTAGTGCGCACAGCGATTTGACTACATTCGACAATTCTGTAGCAGTGATATTTATAGCCAGGGTACATAATTTATCCTTGACATATATTTATAATTACTTGTTTGTATTGTATTATTTTTACATGTTTTTTTTTAATTTTAATTATATTTTATTTCTGTAACCCTGACCATGTGTATTTTTAATCTTCTTTTTTTTTTATTAGCATTGACATTTTATTTTAATTTTGTGACCTTTTTTATTTGTATCTGCTCATTCATTCATTTATTTTAATTTGCATTGACATTAATTTATGCTATTCTATTCTGTGGCAGTATTGTGAAATTTTATTTTATTTTTACGTAATATGGGTTTTGCCTGAATTAAATGTTAATTTTTTAATAATTTTACTTCTTTTTTGTCTAAAATAATACTATGTTATTTTGCCTACAGATAGTAGAAACGATGTCATACAACCAAGACGTAGCGTCATTCCTGTCAGTGGACGAGGACGACCAAGGTTTCCCGAACAACGACCTGGAGCTGGTCGCCGGCGACGTGCTGCGGAGGGTCAGGTCTGGACAGAACAGTCCTGTGTGTGAGTACTACAGTATAAATAGATTACAAAATTTCTTGAACTCGTTGCGAGCGGCGTAAATCAGGAATCATTTACACAAATTGAGTTTCGCGACTATCACACTCATTCGAATACGATGTGATGTGACCTTTATATGAGAATCTTTATATGATCTACTTATTTTAGTTGTTGTTTTTTGTTTTATCTTTTTATTACGGACGCTTTTAACGCGCACGTCTTTCTAAATTGTTCTCACATGTATAATTTCAACATGAATAAAGTAACCAATACTTTGTAACAATATTTTGATTTAAAAGAGTGTCCGCGGAGTTTCTTGCCCGTTCTTCTCTATAGGAACCTACTACGCTTTGGAATGGGCAACTAGCTTCATCTCTCTGACTGACCGACCCCTTGACAATTCAAAAGTTCCAGTAATTGGTTTATTTGAAATAAATGCCTTGAGTTTGAGTCATCCCACCCCGATTTGTAACTATAGATGCGATTTTTTATTTGTTTAGGTTTAGAGGACACTTTCAATTTTAAAGCTGAAGCGATTCTATTCTTTCAATAATCGTCTATTCGAGGCGAGAAACTCTCCTCGTGTAACTGAGCCACCATTATGGTTATCTGCCTTACCCTTAAGGGGACGATAACCGAGTTTTAATGGTTGTATACTGAAGATCACGTCTAAACGCGTAGTGAAATTGATTTGCGTGTGTGATTTGAAAAAAAAAATATGTCAAATTAGAGCATTTTCTCAATAACTTAATATGTGAATATTTTAGAGTATGTTTATATTACATAGTGAAATTAATTTGTAAAGTTATGTCTAACGCGGATAAAAAACTGAGAATGGCGCAAAATCTACCAAGCGTATCTTTCTGAAACCTTCACCAATTTAAAGACAATTTAAATATTGATATCTTAGTATACGCGTTTTATTAAAATACATTTTGTGTATAATAAATTAATAATGCGTCAAATTGGGGACAGCGCTCCTTGATGGGCGAGTCCTATTACTGGCTGAAAGTACGACGCGTTGCGTGAGCTCAGTACAGAACACGCAAGCTAACCACTCAAGGTCACTGGCCTGTTAAACCG
Source organism: Tiliacea aurago (assembly GCA_948098905.1). Classification (NCBI taxonomy): domain Eukaryota; kingdom Metazoa; phylum Arthropoda; class Insecta; order Lepidoptera; family Noctuidae; genus Tiliacea; species Tiliacea aurago. Next base: position 10,270,892 of record OX402603.1, on the reverse strand, counting down.
GATAAAGTCTGATAGAGTGCTCCCCCTTAACATTTATACATGCTGTCCTGTCGTATCAATAAAACAATGTTATCGATAAAACGATGTTTCAAATTCAAAATAAAAAAATTGTACCGAGATTCCTCAAAAAAACCACAAAAACCGCTATATCTTGTGCAGGAAGCGAGATAGAGCAAAAATAACACTTTTTGGGAGTTTCATAAAGGGGTTTCACTAATCAAGACACATCGATCGAGAGGTTCGCAAACCTGAAAAACCTATTTCATATTTTTAAATCACATCATCGATAACATCTATCGATACGAGTGGACAGCATCTAATTACGTCAAGTCAACTGCCAACTGTCAGTTTCGTCAACTGACAGCTGTCAACGGCACTTACCGTTAAGGGTGAGCGTTTTTTCGGGAAACTACTTCCGGCACCTTTTAGGTGCTAGTAGGGTCTGACCGGTTAAGTCAAATATCTTAGACCACCTTCACCCTAAAAAGCCCTAACTCTACGTTCACCCTAGATTCCCGCTCAGTGTCCGGCGCGTCGTCACCGGTGCGAGGCCCGTCGCCGCCGCCGCCGCCGCCGCCACGACAGCGACACGACTCCGAGGACGAGTACATAGACACTGTCGATGTTAGTGTAGTACGTATGTCTTAACTAACTTGGTTTTGGGTACTAACTTGTGTTTTTTTGTGTGTGTATTGTGTATTTATCAAAATCAAAAATCTAAATCAAATCAAATAATTTTTATTTCAGGTATAAGTACACCCATATAAAAACACCCTATTACAAATAACACTTTATTAATTATTATTAAATTATACAAAACAATCAAACAATCATTATCAACACTATTACAATAAATTACACGCAGTATTATTTTAGCTGGAATATTAATTGCCATATACGAAGAAATAGTTTACCTCGTATATGGCCCTCAATATTCCATTGTCAGATTTATGTATTCGGTACATAAAAGACGCCTGCGACTTTCTCATGACAGCGTAAAAGTCATCTACCCTAAGAACCCTTTCTTTCATTAAGAGAAAAATGACATCGAAAACGATGGATGTCAGTAGGGATGCAAGACGTGCCAAAAAGTATCGATATTTAAAAAAAATATATAGAAATCGATTTCGATATATCGAAAAAAAAAAAACGATATGCTTATTGGTGAAATTTTCTAAAAAAGTGTAAGTACTTAAATAGTTTATGAAATTGTATTGTGTTTGTTTTTTATTAATATAAATTCCAAACTAGAAAGAAAGGCTTTTACAGACCGGCGCGACTCGCGACGCGACATAAAGGCACCGCTCGTCGCGTGTCGCGCTGGTCTGTAGAAGCCTTAATTTCTGATGTAAAATCTTAAATTAGAAAACATTGATAAAAATAAGTTTACTTTTTTACGGCTCTGAATTCTAGCGGTTTGAGTCAGTGGGGACAGCGGTGTTGCTATTGCACATACACTTTCAATAATCGATATTTTATATCGATATATCGAAATAATAGATATCGCCGAAAAATATCTATATATCGAACAAAAAATATCGATATATCGATACATCGATACTTTTTCTACAAGCCTAGATGTGAGATAAGATGTCTCTAGAGTAGTGGTTCCCAAAGTTGAACCGCGACTCACCTAACAAAAAGTCCCAAATTCGGGACTCACCTCTTGGTTTTCATGAAAGAAAAAGGGGCACAACTGGAACATAAAAGGACTGTTGGCCCGGCTGGTTTATGCAGAAAAACTATCAAAAGTTTCATCAAAACCGGTCCAGCCCTTTCGGAGTCCATGGAGGACAAACAAACAAACATTGTATTTTATTTATAAAGATGATTTACACTTGCTCTCTAATGCTGAGGGATTAATTTGGTGATTTGAAAAAATACCGTAGGCCCTACAAATATTTTGCTGCTTCTGTATGTGAGTTTAAATGTTTGTAAACGCACCCACAATACAGGAGTAATTCCCAGTGTAAAAAAAAAAAAAAAAGTTATTCCGGCAGGAATTGAATTCGTGACACGTACCATATCTCCAACGACCATACAGCCCGTAGACGCCTAATGCTTGATCTAATGCACCAAAACTATTCTGTCAACTAGCTGAGGTATGAGGAAGCGAGGCACTGCGTTCTGATTGGCCCTACCAAGGACATTACGTCTCACTAGAGATGGGACAGGTTTAAATAAAACACGAAGGTATCGATATTTTTGTTAAATAATTGTACATTATATTGTACATTATTATAAAATGTTTATTATTACTCATAGACAAATATCTTCAGTAAAATGCCGTGAACATATTACCTGACTTGAGTTCCGTACGTATTTTTCGGGTAACCACTGAAAATCAGCGCTGTGTTGTGGGTCCCCCATAGCACAGCATCATGCTGAGTGCAAGCCTTTTGGTCACAGTCATGACGTGCAGTTGCCGACTATTTGTTATTTTTGTGCTCGTGATTTTAATGTAGATAGGTTTTTTTCTTTTCTTTAATGTTTACTTGCTCGAGTCTATGTTTTCCTAAGCACGTGTTTCTGTGACGAATAAAATTATTTTTCTTTCTTTCTTTTCACTATTGATGGGAACCAGTTCTCTTGCTTGGTTGCAATAATCCATTTATTTTTTATATCAGGGTCTTGTGGGTACCTAAAATCAATTATCGTTTCACAATGAATTTAATGTCTCTATTGTAATTAGTGATTTCAAAGATAAAAAAAAGATAAATAGATAGATAAATAGGATATATAGGTTTTGCTTTATCGAATAATTTGTATCTTATGATTTGATGGATCTCTAGTTATGTTTACCAAATAATAGAGGAAAAGAGATAGCTAAAAAATTACATTCAGAAGAAAGGGACGCAAACATAAAAGACATCAACGAGAGTCCCTGCATCTTTTTTCACCTACAAGTTGACAAGATGAACTCCGATAAATAATATCAGAAAATAATTATAATTATGATTATGTAACTATTAACTTACCGATTAAATGTTATGCCATCTTTCCGGAAACTCAAAGTTTGGCTATTGTTACCACACCAACGTATTGTGCAAGGGGCCAATATAATATTTATTTTCATTATTTTTGATTGACTAACGCGGAAGTGTTTACGGCTCACAGAAGTGGTCGATACTGAATCGAAATTGTTGAGTGGTGATCTGTATCAGATCTATAAGTCTGATGTGTTGACAGACATCGGTCGCCTGTTATTAGGCGTCTATGGGTTATATGGTCGTTGCATATCTCTCCTAAAACCTGTAAAATCTGTACATGACCTGAGTAGGGGTCACTCTAACCCCTTCATAAACACCATAAATATCAATACTTACAGAGTGAGCCAGAGGTACCTCCACAGCGCAGGGACTCAGCGCAACAGAGGCAGACCGGACAGAGGCTTAGCAATGGACACGCGCATCAAATAACCTCACAGCTCACACGTAAGTTATTAGCATTTTTTTATATCGTGTGGCAACCTCAGGCAAGGCCCTGCAGTCACGACATAGATAGCGATCGCTTTACGACCGAATTCGATCGCAAAGTCCTAATGGGATCTCTAGACAGTAGACAGTCAAAATTGCTTGATAAGCACGAAAAAATCACAATCTTGTCAAGCATTTTTGACCTTGTGTACGGACTCCATTAGGACTTTGCGACTGAATTCGGTCGTAAAGCGACCGCTATGTATGTAGAGACTGCAGAGCCAGAGATCTATAACCGTTCTATTCTATTTTTCTCTATGGCAATGGTGCCGATGTCAACAATTCTGCCAATGTCAGATATTTTGAGACAAAATCATGGCATATTCTAGTATAGGAAGAATAGTTAAACAAATATCTATGATATCGACACATACATTTTGTAAAGTGTTTTATTTCTTTTTAACTAATCAAGAGCAGCTTGTCCGCTTGGTCCCAGACGTAAAGAATAGCATCATCCCATTTCTTCCCGTGGGTGTCGTAAAAGGCGACGTAAGGGACTTAATAACCACTAGCTTGTCCACGTCCGAACCTGGGCTTTGAAAATGGGCGTCACATCTCCAAGTCCGAAATTGGGGGTTTTTAAAAAGCGCTGAGAATATCATTTATTCGAATTTTTTCGTGAGTGGCTAGGGAATGGGCAGCAGCGTTCTCTATGCATTTTAACACCATACTGCGATCGCCAACCTGCCTGCCAAGCGTGGCGATTATGGCAAACCCCCTATGTCCAGCAGTGGACGTCTTTCGGCTAAAATTATCAATCAAGAGCTGCATATGAAAAGAGACATTAAATTTGGCAACACTTTGTGTGACGTCGAAATCATGTCTATTCGTGACCGGTCGCCATGTTTAGAGCCAAGTTTTGTGGTACAAAACTCGGCAATGTGCTGTCAACCGGTTGCTTGCTGTCTCTCTCTTGTACTCGCCGTTACAATCCTACGAATGGCGGCCATTTTAAGTGCCCGATTTTTGTAGGTATGCACGCTAGATATGACAAGTCCATAGGTTTATATATCACTGGAGAAATCGTGCGAAATAAAAAAAACTAACACATATAATCTAGAATTCTAGATTCAGTACTAGTTGGTTGATAATCGAATTTAGTTTCAAAATGGTTGACTGTATTAGTCGGGAGTCGCACCCGGGCGTCGGGAGTCGCACCCGGGCGTCGCGAGTCGCAAGCCGATTTCCGGCCACCGTAGGCGTGGGCCTGCGGATAGTGAGCGATGGGTAGCTCACCGTCCGATAAGGACCAGGCCCGGGTCGACGGCGCGTCGTATTCCACGCGCGCCTCAAAGAGTTATCAGCACCAACCGACGGAGTCCGATAGGGCCAATGCCTGCCAGGGTTGCGAGTTTGTCCGAAAGGGATATCGTGGCCCTGGCACACAGGCAAATGAAGGAATACGGGTGGGTTTTAGTCAGTAAAAGTCTGACACGCCCTCCCGCTCAGCCCAGAGCGGGAGAAGTTATTTGATAATTTCCCACCCAAAAAAAAAAAAATAAGGGATGGGCGGAAATTCGGTTCACATTCGGTTCAACCGAATTTCGGCAGCTTGAACCGAACTTCGGCAGTCGGCCGAAATTCGGTTCAGATGCCGAACATTCGGCACAAGAAAAATAATTACGTTTTTAGTTCACACACTAAACATTCATTAACTTCAAATATTTTTTATTACAATTAAAAGGATTTTTTTTAAACGATTCAAATTAAACAAATTTTTCTCATCTATCTACTCACTCATATTTAAAATTTACTAGAGGCTGGTTATGGGGCAAAAACACCAAAGACTCTGTCTTATCTGGCAGAAGTTTGTTAAGTACGTTTTTTTGACGAGCTCGGTGTGCGGGCGGGTTACATCTAGCAATAATTGAAGTAAATGCGTAAACAAGTCACGACGTGTCGCTCTCGAGAAAACGCGCGATATTGAACCGAAGTTCGGCCGAACTTTTCATTTTAACCGAATGTTCGGCCGAAGTTCGGATTCGGTTCAAAACACATTCGGCCCGTCACTAGTTGATGGCTAAGTTCAAAATCGAAAGAGAAAATTTGTGTTAACTACGGTTTGTGTTAACTTGATGTGCTGGCTGTGCCTACGTGACCACAAACCACACACAAAATCATCATAATTTGACGTCATTATCGCGGATAAAAACCATTAAAGCCTCAAAGAGCTTTCGGAAAGACTGTTATTAGGGATGGAAAATTAGTAGGGACAGAAGCATAAGCATGATCAGGCTATAATGTTCCCACTGCTGGGACACAGGCCTCCTCTCTGAGAGAGGGAGTGGGACGTAACTCACCACGCGGGTCCACTGCGGGTTGGTAGATGTCACGTGTCTTCGAATTTTTTGTCCTAGGACATGCCTGTTTCCAGACTAACCGGAAGCAGATGAATACCAGTATTTTACATGGAGCGACTCCCTATCTGACCTCCACAACCCAGTTACTGGGTATCACGATACCCCTTGGTAAGACTGGTTGTCAGACTTTCGGGCTTCTGACGACCCGTAACAACTGTCAAAGAACTACAAATGACAGCCGGGACCAACGGTTTAACGTGCTTTCTGAAGCACGGAGGGGTCTTGGTATGTCAAGATGGTCACCCATCCACGGACCAACAGCGGCAAGCGTAGCTTAACCTGATTGATCGACCCGGGTGGCTGTTATTACTTAGCCACAAGCCCCCCATTTTTTAATGAACTACGAAAATTTTCAAGTTTTGTTGACGTTCCAGATCTGAAGGTGTTGGAACAGCTGCCGGGTACTCTCCAACGGCTGGAGGCAGACGTGGCCGCTCTCAGGAAAGCCGTGGAGGGAGACCGCAGGATACTCGATGTGAGTACTTAGGTGGCCATGTTGAATCACACTAATACCAGCGCTGGGGCTCTGTCTCGCATAGGGTCGCAGCATTATGCTGAGCGATGGCCGTTTTGCGTGAATGTGACGCATATTTTCCCTCAACTTGTTCTTTCGTGTTTGTGTTTTTTTTTTCTTTGTGTTATGTTTACCGCAAATAAACGTATTTTTCTTTCTTTTTTAATATTATAAAGGCGAAAGTTTTTGCGTGTGTGTGTGTATGTTTGTTTGTTACTTCTTCACGCTCAAACGGCTGGACCAATTTTGATAAAATTTTGTATGTAGGTAGCTGACACCCTAGATTAAGACATAGGCTAGTTTTTATCCCGATATTCCCACGGGATCGACACTTACGCGCCCGCGGGGCGTAGATAGTTTGTCTATAAATTCAAATTCAATTTTTTATTGCAGACTAAGGGATCCTTATAGTGTTAATATAAACTTAGCCTATGTTATTAAACTCAATAACTTAAAAATACAATTATTATACATTTATTGACTACATGATCATGTGCACGCACAAGCGCATGTTTGCCAGCCCAGACCCTGTTAATGGTCTCTCCCTTTCGGTCAAACCTTGTTCGCCAGTGTAGCTAAAATACTTTTAGGTCACAATGCCTGCCAGGGTTGCGAGTTTGTCCGAAAGGGATATCGTAGCCTTGGCACACAGGCATCTGAAGGATCACGGGTAGTCAGTAAAAGTCTGACACGCACTCCCGCTCCGCCCCGGCAAAAAACTCAAATACAGATCCAAAGACACCGACTTCCGAAATTAAAGTTATTTGTTACTTTGTAGTGTTATTTTTTGTAGTCGGTTATTATTTTTTTGTAAAAAGTTTTTCTAAATATTTTCATTTTTACTTAAATTTTTAGTGACAAGTCTGTTTTGTAAGTGTAGCGTCCTGAAAAGTAAACTTGTATTATCATTCAAATCAAATCAAATCATCAGACATCATTAGAGATCGGATATTCGGATGCCTATTCACCTAAAGTTTGAGAGTTGACTAGTATGGAGTGCGCTTCGGTACTGGATAGTGTCGGTTTCCAGGACTGACGAGTTTTTAAGAACTACTCTTTTGTACTGTGTTTCCCCGAATAAATATATTTCATTTTAGAATAAAAGGTTTTGAAGAAGTATTAATAGTGTTTTTTAAACGTGTTATATTTTCCACAAAATTCTTGCCTAGTTCTAAATAGATAAGAAATATTTGTTATACTTAGGAATAGGTACAAAATTGTATACCTACACACAGTTGTTAATGAAACTCCCGCGATCCCGGAATAAAAATATATTTTAAGAAGCCGTTTCCATTTTCCGGGAAAAAATCGTACTTTAGGTAAATATGCATCTGAATATCCGATCTCTAATTATCATTTATGAGATCTGTTACAAAGTTACCTCCAAACCGAACAATAAACCGCTAGTATTAAAAAAATACTTCAAATTACATCTTGCAACTTTGCATAATAATCTGAACTAAATATAAAACAGATACTATGTTATAATTTTTACCGTAAAATGAAATTACATAAACTTTCGGCGCCTTGGCGCCTTCTCCCTGCCTGTCTCGCTTACTTGCGTGACCGTGAGGAGTAGTGTGCAAACGAGATAAAGAGTTAGGTATCGTTGAGGTATTATGGACTCTTAAGATGATCTCATTATGGAGCTGGTTTCGTTAAACTACGTTTATTAACCTCATATTCTTTGCATTCCAGCAAGTGTCCCGCGGCTGGCGATGGCCGTGGCAGGAGCTGAGCGCGCCGACCCTCGCGCTGCTCATCATCTGGCCCTTCATTGCCTACAGGATCGCCGCGCGCTCGCAGCGCAGACATACGTAATGTGAGCATTGAACATGTACATGTCGCAGATGGATCGTTGAATTTGCTGTTTTACAAAACAGCTCCGTTATGTAAAACAGCTGAACGACGTTTACTGATTTTCCATAATTACTGAACTGTAACACGCAGAATTGCATAAACGTTTTGCATGTATCAAAATAGCGGGTCATAAAATGTCCGATTGTAGTTTAGTTAAAATTATTGACCCTTAATCAAATAAAAACTGATTATAACGACAATTTTAATATAAAGTTATCAGAGTTTTAAGAAAATCAGTCTTAAAAATATTAAATAACAAGTAACCGCAACCGACTTGGAAGCAGCGCGGTTGGTCACAGTTCTAACCTAACCTAAACCAATTGGTCAGGGTTCCCTAGCTTAGTTACTGCGACCGATCCGGCATTGGAAGCCACACCAAACGCTTATTGTGACAGCAGATGTGTTACTGCATTTCGCATTACGTGTAAACGTAGTTTTGTTATCAACTCAGCCTATAGCAGTACACTGCTGGATATAGGCCTCTCCCAGGCTGCGCCACATCACCCTGTCCCCCGCCTTCCGCATCCAGTTTTGTTAAACGTAACTCAATGACACTGAACGTTGTTCCGCTGTTTTATATAACGGAGATGTTTTGAAAAACAGCTAGCGATTATGTAAAACATCGGATTCGACAATCCATCTGCGACATAAACTTTTATTTCTGTTGACTCTTCTTATTTTAAGGAACTGTTCAGGAGATGGGTACCCAATTAATACGGGCATTTGTACCTTGTTTACGTTGAAAAAGCTAGAGTTTATTTTCTTGGAGCAGAGTAACATCTAAGAAACGATGGATGGATTGTGTGAAATATAATATTAATACAATATAAATGAAAGGGGGTGGTGGCTTTTGAGATGACGGTTAATGATTATATAAGATAGATGATTTGTCTTTTCCTGGCTTGGTTGTTAAGAAATTCATGTTGAAAAAAATGTGGTAGGTATGGCGTTCAGCGGGCCGAGCACGGGCGTGCCAAGACATGATAAATTATGTCGTGTCAATTTGTACTAGCATTTTAAGACAAAACGGTTTGATCGCTCAAACTGTGATAAAATGTGTGACTCAAGTCATGTCACAGTAGGCTGTGCACGCCCCGCTGGGTTCGATCCCCATGGGAAATCCTAGATTTATCATAACTGGTAAAATTTGCAGTGGTGGCCCAGTGGTAACGGCCGCGACTTACGAGTTGTAGGTCGTGGGTTCGAACCCAGATAGGCGCTTTACTTTGTGCACACTATTTTATCACCACTGCTCTCAAAACGGTGAAGGAAAACATCGTGAGGAAACCAGCATGTCCTAGACCAAAAAATCAAAGACATGTGACATCTACCAACCCGCACTGGGCCCGCGTGGTGAATTACGGTGCACTCCCTCTCGAAGAAAGGAGGCCTGTGTCCCAGCAGTGGGAACATAGGTTCATAATGCTTATGCTATGCTATGATAAAAATTCAGGGCATAAAAGCGTAATGTTATAAGCTAATTTCTGTGTTACAGGTAGCAAAGCTGTAAACCTAGCTGATAAGGGATCACTCGATGTAACACCGACCGCTCACGACCCGGTCATTGTCAACAATAGCCGCGCTCGTGACTGAAGTAGATACTTTGGTGTATTTTGTAACTTTAATACGGTCATAGTGTATTTTATTGTGAAAATAATTATTTTCAAAAATTTTTTTAGTTGGCCTCGTAATTGCTGTTTTGATCTATAAGAAACGATAGTGGCGTTCTGTAGTTTCTGCCTACCCCCATGGGAAAAAGGCGTGAGTTTATACATAATACCACGACTTTATTGGCGGCACGGCGACGAATAAAACTATAACTTAATAGTATGAAAATAAAGTTGAAATTTCAATGTTTAACGGTCGTAAGCATACCGCGGTATTGTTTTTATACTTACGACCGTTAAACATTGAAATTTAAACTTTATTTCCATAGTATTAAGTTATAGTTTTATTAGTTGCCTAAAAATACCTTGCCATGCCGTGCCGCCAATGGGCGCTGGGCCTAAGACAGTCCCCAAAAACGCCCGCCCATCACCACTTCCTAGTGCTTTAGCTGGGGAGAAGAAGTGGCGCAACAAACTCCCCAGCAGATCGTCGATGATAATTATGAACGTTGGCAAGATGAGCTGGAGAGCAAACAAAGTCAAAGTCAAATTATTTATTTTAAATAGGAACATAAGAGGCACTTTTGAACGTCAACACATTTTTTTTATTTTTTTTTTTAAAACGTTGTCCCACATTAGGAATTTCTCCTGTATTGTGGGTGCGTTTACAAACATTTAAACTCACATACACAAACAGCCAGACCCGGAACAACTACTTGTAGGTCATACAAATATTAGTTCCGTGCGGGAATCGAACCCGCGACACCCAGCGCAGCAGTCAATCGCTTAACCACTGCGCCAACCGTGTCGTCAAACATGAACGTCAACACACGTCAAAACATGACCCAGTCTCATCCGTATTAGAATATAGGTCTCCATCTTGCCAAACTTTGCAAGGCCTATGTGTCTTTGTGACAGGTAGTTTCAACCTTAGTGAAGTTTAAATATAATACTGCGATTTTTTGTCAAAATTGGTAATGACGAAGTTCACTATGCTATTGTGACACGACTAACCCAGAAGGAGGGGTTATGCTTTTTGTCTGTAATTTCTGTAAACATTTTTATTTTTTTTTCAGCCAGTAATTTGCTTGATTTTTCTGTAATTTCATAATAAAATACACTATGGTATTAATAATCTATATTATGTATGCATGGGTTGGTCCATTTATGTCAAAGTCCATGATTTATTTATAATATTATTGTGTACTTAATGTTCTCAAAGCGTACTCTCGTTCGTAACGCTGTTTCGAGCTCGAAACGTTTTTTGTCTGAAAGAAAACGAAGTAGATCTAAAACTCTAAAGTTGTTTTCGGGCTTGAAACAGTCGATTTATAATACGAAAAGTAATGTAATTTACATGTTAGAATTATTATTCTTAAAATGGAGTTTAAAAAATATCACAAATATTGCATTTTAAATATTTTAAGCGAGAGGCTGAGCGGTTTTATATGTGTATGGGAATAGGTACTTTAAGTTATAATTTTTTTTTCAAAATTTTCTTTTTTTTTATATAAAAATGTATTGAAAAATGTTATGCCTCGACCAAAGTTGAGACCTCGCATATCTTTGACAAACTTGTAAAAGACAAATAATTATTGATTGTTGTATATATTTTAAAGGTGTTATGCCTCGATTACTCAAAACGAGGCATTCAAGAATGTGTCAAACGAATGTTGTAGGTGTATAATATTGTGTATAACTTTTAATATTCGTATCTAATCTGAGTATGAATAAGACAAGCTTAAATTAATTTACGTCAATTTACGCGTCTCGTCAACTTATTGCTAAAAGTGAGGCACAAGATGGTGTTTGCCTCAAAGAGAGGCGATACTTTAATGATCGTTCAGGTCATCCAGGACAGTCAGTCCCACGTCCACCATGCTGACTGGCTAATGTTACAACAGCATGCGCTAATCTCACATAGTTCGTGCCAATACAAAAGAAGACGAATACAGCTTGTCTTATTTATATTCTCAACCAGGGCTCGGAAACCGGTTAATTTTCTATGAAATCTTAACCGGTATTGTAAAGGTTATCGAACATATTTCGTTAATCGTATTTTGTTACAAATTCAATGCTGAACTTAATGTGATGAAAAGATCTTTGAAGCTAATATCAATTGTATCAAAAATAATTTGTAGCTTCGGAAACAAAAATTAACCGGTTTCAAGGCCTGCTCTCAACCTTTTACCACATTAATGTAAACGTGATATTTAATACAATGTTAGTCTGTCGGGTTTACCCCGAGATATGTTAGTTTTTTTTTACCACTTTTAACGTTTAGAGGAGGTTTAGCTTTACTTAAAATCGATGAAGGAGAAATGGGGTTGCCAGAGTATTAATGCCAAAATAAAGAGCAGTGGTGGCCCAGTGGTAACGGCTCCGACTTACGAGTTGTAGGTCTTGAGTTAGAATCCAGACAGGCGCTTTGCTTTGCGTAAATAATTTCATCACCACTGCTCTCAAAACGGTGAAGGAAAACATCGTGAGGAAACCGGCATGTCCTAGAACTAAAAATTCGAAGACATGTGACATCTACCAACCCGCACTGGGCCCGCGTGGTGGGTTACGGCCCACTCCCTCTCGAAGAGAGGACGCCTGTGTCCTAGCAGTGGGAACATTAAGGCATCCTCTCTTTGAGTAGTTTTACTCTGACTGCGAAGAACTAAGCGAGTGTCGTTTTATTATTAAACAAATAAAATATTTATATTGAACTAGCCTCAATGAAATAATTAAATCAATGATTCACATAGGAATTACTCTTGACGAGGCATTGATTTAAAATTGTTTCCGCAAGATTTTTAAAGTATTTATTAATTTTGCTCAAATCAAATTCTCGATATGAAGCTTAAGCAGGGCTGGTGAAACCACTCAAAACTGCCTTCAAAGACTCGTTCAAAAACAAAAGTTGCTTTTATCGAGGCTCACAAAATAGTGACCAACTCACTTTTTTTTCAAAGAATTTAAACACATTGTTACCTATATTTTTAGTTGATTAAAATAAAGGTTTTTAATTTCATATTTTAATACTTATATAATTTTGTTATAATTTAAGTTTATTTTTAAGTGGTAATTTAGTTAACACTGTTGGTAATTTTTATGTGATATGTAGATTAGGGTCATATGCGTAGACAGCATTGTAGAATGTATTTATAAGTTATTTCTTTAATTATGATATTCATATCAAATTATTATTTTTTATTAAAATAAAGATTAAATAGGCAAACAAGCCGGGAGCAAGACACAAGAAAATAATTCTAGCATAGAATTAAAAACTTGCCTGAGTTACTTGTATTTGTATGTCTGTTAAAAATGTATTTAGTTCCCCAAACAATTAATACCTTGTAAACATCACGTTCTTTTTAAAACATAGATACTTTTTTTTTAATGTCTTGTCTTATTATTATTTTCACTACATTGCTGACTGCGCATATATTAATAAATAATTTCTTACAGATATTTCACCTTACGGGCTAAGTCAGATTCATAATTACGGCTAGATTTAATAAATCGATGTTTTAAACCCATTCAGGAATAACCTCAGTTTTTAAAAGCTAAATCAACGTCAAATAAATAAGCTAAGCGCACATGACAGCCGAATGAAATTTCCATACAAAAAAAAATTGTTTCCTAGACTTATAAAAGCGAGTTGTGAACCGCCTGTAGTCTGTGATGGATCATACAAAATTTATGTAGGAGGATTTTTGCAAAGTGCCCACCCGCGTCTTCGCCAGGCTTTATATCATGGGAATGTAGTTATTTTAGTCAACCAATCACATAACCTACCTAACATGAGATTGGACAGCAGATTTACACTGTCCACCGCCAACGTCAACGAGAAACGAGATTATTCGAACCGAACGTGATGGTCCGTTGACGGACGTGCGGTGGTCACGCGGTCATAGTAATTAAAAGTATCGCTACTTCGACGCCGTCATCTCATGCTTTGAGTTTGATGTCTGGGTAAAGAAGTTTAGTACCGAGTGCCTCGAGGAATATTAGGTTTTTTGGGATCAGACGGGGGGACGCTAGCGTGTCTTCTGAGGTGACGGACTGTTAGTACCTTGCATTCTGAGTATAGTTGCTTTGTAGGATAACGACATGGTTTTCGTAACATCACTTTCAGTATAGCTCTCTGTGCTCTTTGTACTTTGATTATACTAGTTTTAGCGACCAGTTGACGGTTGCGGTGGACAAACTGCCTTACTGATTAGAGACTTGATCAGGGTTTTAGAAACTGGGGCACAGTATCACACTATAGGGATGATATCGCTCCGGGTTATCACAAAAAATGAGTGAGTGCTGATGGCAGCTAACTATTTAAAGTTTAGTTAAAGTTCGGGGTGTAAAAATACCCTTCGAGAATCCGCCATTTACGCATTATTTACATCAAAATTATGTAATTTTGCGTAAATATAATTGCTGGGAAACTACTTTTATTTTTTGGTGTATGAATTCGCTATTTACGTCAGGGCGCAATGTAACGTGCTCAAAAGATTGCGCTTGTTGGTCCGTACGACCGTACAGGGGTCGTGGGGTATTTAAAGTTAAGGGGGATGCCCTAATATGACTAAATACAAACATTGAAACAGTAATTTGTAGGGGTGGGCCATGTGATCGTAGTTTATCTCTATAGCCCGATTCATACTTTATGGCTGCTGGAACATGAAGCGAGTAGCTGCGCAGTAACGAAGTCATGTGGCAGCGGGGGTGAGGGGTGCGGTACTGCGCAGCCATTGAGGCACTTCAGAGCTGCAATCAAATACCGCAAGAAATAATATAATTATGACGAATCAGTAAGCTACCCTTTGTATTTTGTGAGTTCTCGGATCGAAATCCTTACAATAGTATGATAGCATAATGTATTCTATAATATAGCCCATTCATTCAAATAATAAATGTAGAAGGGTTTCGGAGCAACGACAATTTTTACTTTGTACAGGTAAAGTTACGGTTTCATAGAAGCGCAGAGAACGCCACCTATCGGCCGTCATGAAAATCACGGCAGCGGGGTTTGACATTACAGTGGCAAGAAAACTGTTTAAGAAAATTTGTGTTTTCTTAGACAGTGCTTTCACACAACACGGTGTTAAAAACACTGTTTAAGAAAACTTGTGTTTTCCTAGACAGTGCTTTCATAATAAATAATAATAATAATAAAAATGTTTATTTTTCTTCTACAAATAACACAACACAGTGTTTCAACAACTTACTTTCATATATAACGTTTTCAGTGACGACATTCGCCGCTTTTCTACGAAACCGCTGCTTTACTAATAATTATCTACATTTACATTAATTTTTTTTCTTTAGAACTTTTTATATATTTTTTTTAATGTCTATGGAGGACCAAAGTTCGAGATAGATAGGATAGAATCTTGGTGACGTATTTTGAGGACATTAGAAACAAAAATCTTGTCTATTGAAAACCATAAAGCCTTATTCACAGTGAGACAATTCGTTTATTTTGACGTTAAAAATGGCGCGAAATAAAATACACCTCGTCAAAAGTTAGGAAATGGTTAGAAAGTGGTCAATGTGGACCCACATATATGGTCAACATCTTTGTAAGAAATTATAATTCTCTTTATACATTTCGTTTCTTTCGACATTTCAATGACAGTCGTCGTTGCTCCCAAATCCTATAATCCTAAAATTGTATTTGATGTCTAAAGTATTGGAACTTTTGTCGGATACATG
Organism: Tiliacea aurago; assembly: GCA_948098905.1. Taxonomy (NCBI): domain Eukaryota; kingdom Metazoa; phylum Arthropoda; class Insecta; order Lepidoptera; family Noctuidae; genus Tiliacea; species Tiliacea aurago. Next base: position 10,255,375 of record OX402603.1, on the reverse strand, counting down.
TCGATAATTAATTATGTATGAACATTTATTTGTTATTGTAATTATGAAATAAAGGGGATTTTTTACTGATGTTCTGTTTTTTGCTTTTATAGTCCCTAGTTGAAGAATTCTATAAAGATAGCCAACAAAGTAACTGGCGTAATTTTCCGCCTTTTATACAACAATACAGCCGATTAATCATGGCCGGTCCGAACTGTGCGCAGAAGGCTGCGCAATAACATGGTTTAGGAATCAAATGGTGACATGAGGCGAGAGTGAGCGAGAGAACATGTGTGAAGTCCGGAGAGCCTATGTTCAGACCAGCCATGAACCATCACACCCATAATGTAATTTGTGTTTAACAAAGTGAGTCGCGTAATTTAGGTTGCGCAAAATTTGTCGCCGGACTTTCGGCTTTAGCATGGATCGTAATTTTGAAGCCCGATTCTGGGCAATTAAAATTAGGTTGGTTTACTTTTTTTTTATGTAGTTGGAAAATTATCAAATAACTTCTCCTGCTCTGGGCGGAGCGGGAGGGCGTCAGACTCTTACTGACTAAAACTCACGTGTTCCTTCAGTTGCCTGTGTGCCAGGGCCACGGTATCGTTTTCAGACAAATTCGCAACCCTAGACAATTTAAAACAAAAGGCGCGAATTTTGCCTCTTCCTCACGCGTTCGAGCATTACTGAAACTAACATTACTAAGAAAGAGGTGACGGCCTCCCATGCACTCTCGCTCCGAACCACGGCCTGAACCAGGGCCCGACGCAAGAGATCGCCGCCGCCGAACGCCTCCGTGAGGACACGGTGGTGCTCCGCCCAAGCTGGGCAGACCTCCACCGTGTCCTTCGGGCAATCCACACAATGATAACACCCTCGCGTTTCCTCCCGCCTTGTCCTAAACAGGAACCTCCCGAAACAACCGTGTCCGGTAAGGACCTGCGTCAGGCGCGTGGTGATGATGCTGTGGCGCCTCTCTAGTCACTCCTCAAATAGGGGACTTATCGCCACAAATGTGGCGTGCCCAATAGGTTGGGTCCCTAATAGGTGTGTCAAGGTAGGTCATAAAATAAAACAGCACGTTTATAAACACATTTGTTATATTCGGTGTCTGACATGGTCAGTTATTACAACTTCCAATAATATCAACAAAGCTAAGTGACATCCGCAACATCCCCATTTTACACTCATATTGCATTTTTTTTTATATTTATCTTCGACATAACTGACGTCTGTGAAGAAACACATCGTGTGGATCAATAGTGATAGCCCCGTTGTGTTTCGACTATTTGGATTTGTCTTGACAAATACATTAGCCCAGGGTGTAGTCCAGAGTCAGATGCTGGAGCAGGAAGGTGGCCACAGGATTACTTCAACATAACGAGATGTGCTCAATTATGCTTTGACTATTTGAATTTGTCTTGACAAGTATAATTATGAGCCCAGGGTGTAGTCCATGGTCAGATGATGGAGCAGGAAGGTGCACAGGAACTCTTCAACATAATGAGATGTGCTCGATGGTGCTTCGACTGTTTGGATTTTTCTTGACAAGTATATGAGCCTATGTTGTAGTCCAGGGTCAGATAATGGAGCAGGAAGGTGGCCACAGGAACTGTTCAACTTAACGACATAGCTCGGGTGTGTTTCGACGATTTGGTTTTGTCCTGACAAGTATAGAGCCCAGGGTGTAGTCCAGGGTCAGATCATGGAGCAGGAAGGTGGCCACAGGAACTCTTCAACTTAACGAGATAGCCTTGGCGTGTTTGGGCTCATAAATGTCAAAGTTTTTATTTGTAATACATTAGTGAGTGTAAAAATAGGTGTTGTAAATTAAATAAGTACAGAGATCAATATGTATTGCGGTTGACGGCGCACAAATATCAATGTAAAATAAAAAAAATGTAAAAATTAAATGGCACAATCTACTAACGCGCTAATTTATTTACTTATTCCATCATTAACAAAATCAATAATTTTGCGTACATTTTTGAACACATATTATTAGAAAAATAGGTAGGTATAACATTTCTGATACATTTATTAAGCTAACTTATTTAACACCTAGCATTTAAATAATCCTATATTTAGAGAAAATCAAATACTTATAACTACAGCTTTTACTAACTTTAACTCTCATTATCGTCTAGCTCTAGGTATTTATTGACGGAATAATACCTATGCGTTCTGAAGTAAGAAGTAGGTACCTACCTGACTTTTTTTTTTTTTTTACTAATAATACTTAAATTGCGTTATTTTCTATTTTGCTTCAGTAAATTGTTACAAATTATGAGTGCGATGCCTAGAAAACTTGTTGTGTAAAAGGCCGTGATGTGTGTACCTACGTGTAGTGGCGCAAATATTAAGGCTTCTACATACCGGGGCGACTTGTCGCGCGACGCGATACGATGTACGCGATACGATGATATGTAGAAGTCTTTATTGTTGCGACGTTTCGACTTCAAAAGTCAAAGTTTTTATTTGTTGAACTTAAGCGTAATAAATAAAATAAGTACAGAGATCTCTATGTTTTGCCGATAACGGCGTACAAATATCAAATTCGAAATTACAATTTAACAGTGTTTTGTTAAAACTAGATGACAAGCAAAATCAAAACAAAGTGAACAATATTTCAAATTTCGAACATAGGTACTTACCTATTAATTGTTAGAAATATAATAACATTTCTGATAAATTACGTAGTTATATACTTTATGTAAGTAAATATTACATTAATAAACTATTTAATTAAAAGGTCTCGTTGTAAGTGGTGGACATTTGGACCACATTTGCCTACTGTATTTTTGAAATGTGTTTAAGACTTGCGGGGAAATTGCGTTACACACATACACTGGCAATTGACGGCAATGCCTTTCATTTTGACAGTTCAGCCGCGTTCATTTTGTTATTTACGTTGTTGAGCAGTATATTGTGGTGTCTTACGACTTCCACACGAACGAAGTCACAAGTCAACGAGACCACTCTGTGCGTGCTTCAGAAAGCACGTTAAGCCGTTGTTCTCAGCTGTCATTCGTAGATCTTTGACAGTCGTTACGGGGAGTCAGAAGCCCAAAAGTCGACAACCAGTTATAACAAGGGGTATCGTGTTACCCAGTTACTGGGTTGTGGGGGTCAGACAGACAGTCAATTCATGTAGAATACTGTTATTCAGCTGTTTCCGGTTAGACTGGAAGCTGACCCCAACATAGTTAGGAAAAGGCTAGGTACAGACGCCAGCACATCAAGCTACTACAATCTGTCAAATTTCTTTAAAATATTTTCAACTTTATTGTTAAAGCATAAGGTTCAAGGTTGATTGGGAAAATTTGACAGTTTCGGGTAGCTTGACCTGCTGGCGTCTGTACATTGAATAAGTATTAGTATGTATGTGGGCTAAGATGAATAATTGTAACGCCTCCAAAACCGTGTTGTAGATGTAGTGAAATGTTTAAAGATGATGATGTGAAATGTTTAGAAGCTCTGTGTGTTTTTTGGAATTAAGGTGCTGTAAGAAGCAAATCTTCAGGTATTGCAGGAGGTGAAGCGACAGTAGTGCATGGCGGTGTACAAATACGATTGAAAATGGCGATGCGTTTGATTTTAGTTGAATTTCGTGTCCTCCAATATTAAGAAATATTTTCACAGTTTTAATTTAATTCAAAGAACAATACAGCTATATGTACGTTAAATTATTGCTACGTATATCTGTAGTTGTTTTTTTTTTACTGTTGTTACCAATGTCTTTGTGGTGCCGGACGTAAAGAATAGCACTCCCCTATTTCTGCCCGTGGGTGTCGTAAAAGGCGACTAAAGGACTTACTAGAGAATGGGCAGCAGTGTTCTCTATGCATTGTAACACCATACTGCAATCGCCAACCTGCCTGCCAAGCGTGGTGATTATGGCAAGCCCCCCCCCCTCCCTTGGGGGCGGGATATGTCCAGCAGTGGACGAAATATTGAGCATTTGGTTTGGAAAAAGTTTCTGTTCTTTCTCGTGTTTTTTTTGCCATTTCTATGAAATGTTTTGTTTATGTCTTTTTTATATACTTGACTATACGCTCTATATTTTTTTGAGCTTGTAATATGTAGCGATACGGCTAACTGTGCGACGAAATGTTTTACGGTGTCCCTGTTTGGGCAGCGCCCTGTATAGCAAAAATCGGCCGGCTGTCAGCAGGCTCTCGATTAACTCTCATGCATATTGTTATCGTGATCCCTATGCCTTGCTGATAACCTTTGATTTAATTTAATTACATAAAATTCGTACCACATAATATCACGATTACTTTTTACAACGACCAAAAAAACTGACAGTATAGGATTATAGAAATACGTCAATATACAGAAATAATATTTCTTTATGTTCGAAAAGTATTATAAGATATGTAGACAACAATGCGACGTCGCCCAATATGAATATCAAAGTGGCGATGTACAAGCGACGCCATTTGTTTGTAGCAGTAGGTGCGCTTGCGTCAGAGCCACGAAAAAGTGTATAAACAATTACAATGTAAAGTAAACTGTTTAGTAAAAAGGGTAACATACTAACTACAATAGATACAGGCCGGTAAATACGGGTGATACTATCAAATTTTATTTCAAATTCAACAAAATGAAAACTATATTCAAGAACAGTTATTATTAAAGACGCACCCCAACCAAAAAGGCTACTTTTCAAATATGTCCTTTGCATATGCCCATTAAACACTTTAATAATGTCTACGTAAAACATATGACCTGTAATGATCAACCAGTGGTGCTTCACTATTGCTAAGTAATTAAGTACAGTGTAAACTATTTCAAACGAGTATTTAAAATGACGACTACTTAGGATAAAAGAAACCAATAAAAGATTTGCAAAAATTGCGCTAAGGCACACGTAGTTTCTGTAATTGCGAAATTTCTTTATCAAACACCATGATGTCACTCCATATAGGAATGCAGCAGTTATTAGAGCAGACATAATGAAAATAATTATATTATTTACCATGATGAATATCGCTGGCACACTTTTGATAGATTTACTTTAAGTAAACAAAAATGTTGTTATGAACAGCTTACCACTAACCACTGAAATGCTCTACAGGTGTTGCTTTCAAAACTGTTGATGGAACAATAGGCTTACGTTTTAAACAAAGGCTCCTAAACGAATTAAATAAATAACTGTATTTATAGCTTGTTATTTTACTTGAACTTTCCTGTTTGTCATATTTTAACTACGCCTTTTTAGGGTACCGTAGTCAACAAGGAACCCTTATAGTTTCGCTATGTCCGTCTGTCTGTCTGTCCGTCCGTCCGTCTGTCCCAAGCTTAGCTAAGAGACTCTTAGTACTAGAAAGCTGTAATTTGGCATGGGGATACATATTAATCACGCCGACAAAACCATAAAACAAAATTATGCAAAAAAAATATTTTTTGGGTATTGCCCTTACACGTAAAGTGGGGATGATATTTTCTGGGTATGTGAAAAAATTCATGGCAGTAGTAGGTATATTATATATAACGAAACTAAAAGGAAAACTATCACAGCTTAGTAGGCTTTACAAGTTATTGAGTAATAGTCGACCAACTTACATTTGCAGTCGGAGAATTGACCGTGACGTATAAGGATGTATGGGAGAACATGTTTTTCAACTACAATGTTAAGTTTGTTTTTGGGATAAATTCATCCCAACTACGGAACCCTTCATTGTGCGTGGTCCGACACGCACTTCGCCGGTTTTTGCTTTTAAGAGGAAATACGCGCAGCGTTAAGTCCATACGAACGTTTTCCTCAGTTACTATCGCAAATCTTTTTTAGGTTATAATCTATAGCTACTATATAGATTCTATAGAACATGCATGCATGTGTGATGGTGTATGGTGGCAGCAACTATCACGCCTGTGTTCCCCGAAGGGAATACAGGGGCAGAGGTGCATGGCACCTATAGTATACCCACATTACGCCGCGCGCCGGTTATGTGTAAGTCACCAAACTATATGCATAATTATCATCATTATCATTTCAGCCAAAAGACGTCCACTACTGGAAATTTCAGTGTTTCAAATAAATATAAGTTTGATTTCACTGCTGTCTCGTAAAATTACTAACAACTGTTAATTTATTTTAGCTTGAAGATAACTCTTAATATTTTCCTTTGCGCCTTTAATGCAGGTGCAAGGTGAATATACCTTTATAAATTATATGCCTATACATGGTATGCCTAATTAAATGTATGGGGTCTTAAATTCCTAAGTACAAATTTCCACCACTAACGAGACTCAACACTCGTGGTGTAACCTCTTTTTTTTTTTCATCGACTTTTTATTCTTAAATTATTGAATTATAAAAAATAATTTCCTTGTAGCTAATAACTATTTACTGACGGTTTTTAGGGTTACCGTTGGGTACGGAAAGGGTAAAACGGGAACCCTATTACTAAGGCTCCACCGTTTGTCTGTCTGTCTGTCCGTCTGTCACCAGGCTGTATCTCATGAACCGTGATAGCTAGACAGTTGAAATTTTCACAGATGATGTATTTCTGTTGCCGCTATAACAACAAATACTAAAATACTATTATCAGTAAAATGTATGGCTTCGCCGTTTCGCTACCGTCGTCGTGGAGGTGATGCGAATATTTAGTTTCTGAAGTAAGTAACGAAACAGCCAAGGCAGACATTTTTACTGATATGTAGAATTTGTGAAGTTAGGGTCGGTAGAGTTAGGCCGTGTAGATGCAGAAGCTTGGCTCTACATGAGATCTGATATCTTTTTCACAGGGCAAACCTTATGTGGTCGTCTTGGCAACATTTTACATGAAATGTTTTTGGTGGGATTTCAGTTCTTTTTGTAAGTTGCTAGGCAGTCTTTTTAGTGTTTATTTTTTCTTCTTTTTTTGGGGTGTATTTCTTGTATTTTAATTATATACCTAAGTTTAGTATTATATCTTATCGTATTAATTAAGTACTTACAGTCGATTTGCTCACCTCGTCGTCAAAGGGCGTAAATAACTGAGACCTACCATGAGACTCTTGATTAAGGCGGAGGTTCTTGTAAGTACTTATTAATAGGTTTTTTAGTTACTGTCTACAGTCCCGTGTAAACTTTCATGTCCTAATTCATAAAATTGGTGAGTCTCATTCAAACGTTATAAGTTTATCTGGGGGCACGGTAGTGTTTTTTTGTATACTGAACTTTGTTTACATACCAAATTTCGGCTTTCTAGCACTTCAGGAAGTACCCTAACATTTTGAAGTCTCATACAAACTTCCACCCCCCATTTTAGGGGATGGGGGGCGAAACTTCAGGAAGTAGCCAAACATTTTGATGATCATCAGTGTGTCAGTGACGAAATCGGTGTATTATAGATATCAATATAATCTAAAGTATTAGAGCTATTCAATTGAGACTTTGTATGTTTAATGAGTCTATTATTGACATCATATCCTGAGAATATGAACTATCTGGTACATCGGAAACCAACTCTATGAGGGTTCAAAAAAACGACGAAACACTTCGAGAAAAGGTAGGTAGTGCCCTTGCGCTTCGCTTGGCTCGTCTTGGCGGGGGCACTACCGTGCCCCCAGATAATTGTGAAGCCACCAATCCGTGTGACGTTTAGAATCTCTGTGTTTATTGGTATTGTAGCGCGGTAAGAAGCAAATCTTCTTTTTACTGATTATTATTTTAACAATTTTTATTATTATTATCGGGAGTGTTTTCTTTTCAGATTTTAGGCTGGTTTTTAGCTACATTTACGGGTCAAAGCCAAGTAAATGCAGCGTGTGGTGAATTTTATGGTGAGAGTGTACTTTCTTATTATTCTATTTTTTTTTTATATACAACTTTACTTTTTGTTTACACTAAACCCGAAAAGGGATCATTGTACTCATCATTTTGAACATTTTTTTCTATGGGACCAACCTTGAAATCGCGAAATAAAAATCAGCTGTTCCATACATTTTGTGAATTTAAGTGAACACAAATGTAGGGAACAGCTGTTTTTTTTTCTGAAAAAATTGTTCAAAATGATGAGTACAAGGACCCCTTTTCGGGTTTAGTATAAACAAAAACTAATGTTGTATATACAACGTGTTTTTTTTTATATCCCATAACTCTAGGGTATGATTGAGGCCATATCAAAGAATCAACTGGCATAAGAGTTATGTTCCAATCCTTCGTTATTTTTTTTTTCATTTTTCATTCAAAATTATTCGGCAAAGTCACGATTATTAATGTAAAACACCCTTACGTGAAATATGACAACGTCGACAAGGTAGCTTTCCCTTCACTAGCTGCCGCCGGGAAGCCCCGATACCAACATACCTACATTAATTTTATTTTACTATTTATTTTACTACACTACTGCGAAGTTTGGCAACCTCGCAAAAGTAAAGCTTCGTCATACTGGTGACAATTTTTGACCTAATTTAATTATGATTGATGATATCTCCGAAACGATGCATTTTTGGACCACCTATTCTAGGAGTTTTAGTATTATTTTTACCTACAGAATATAGGTAACCCTAGAGTTATGGGATATAAAAAAAACAGGTTGTATACCTATATATTTATAAATTTGATAATAAAAAACAATACAGCAAAAGTTAAATTACTTTTACGTACTTATTTCTTTAGTTAGTTGATTAAACTTTCTTTTTTATATAAAATATGAATAGTTGAGCTCAATATTTTGAACATTTTGAGACGGAAAAGTTTCTATTCTTTCTCGCGATTTTTTATATACTTACACTGTATTTTTTTGGGCTTGTAATATGTAGCGATACGGTTAACTGTGCGACAAAAAGTGGACGTTTTACGGTGTCCCTGTTTGGGCTGCGTCTTAACCCTATAAAGCAAGAACCGGCGGCCGACTCTCAGCAGGCTCTTGAATAACTCTCTCATGCATATTGATATCGTGATCCCTATGCCTTGCTGATAACCTTTGATTTAATTTAATTACATAAAATTCGTACCACACATTACGATTACTTTTTACAACGACAAAAAAAACTGACATTACAAGTGGATTACAGAAATATGTGAATAGATATAGAAATGATGTTTCATTATTTACGAAAAGTATTATAAGATAAGTAGACAACAATGCGACGTCGCTTAATATGAATATCAAAGTGGCGATGTACAAGAGACGCCATTTGTTTGTAGCAGTAATTGCGCTTGCGTCAGAGCCACGAAAAAGTGTAAATACAATTACAAAGTAAAGTAAACAGTTTAGTAACAAGGGTAACATACTAACTACAATAGATACAGGCCGGTAAGTACGGGTTATATTATCAAATTTTGTTTCAAATTCAACATAATTAAAACAAAATTGAAGAGCAGTTATTATTAAAGACGCACCCCAACCAAAAAGGCTACTTTTCAAATATATCCTTTGCATATGCCCATTAAACACTTTAATAATGTCTACGTAAAACATATGACCTATAATGATCAACCAGTGGTGCTTCACTATTGTTAAGTAATTAAGACCAGTGTAAACTATTTCAAACGACAATTTAAAATGACGAATACTTGGGATAAAAGAAACCAATACAAGGTTTGCAAAAATTGCGCTAAAGCACACGTAGTTTCTGTAATTGCGAAATTTCTTTATCAAACACCATGATGTCACTCCGTATAGGAATGCAGCAGTTATCAGCGCAGACATAATGAAAATAATTATTACCATGCTGAATATCGCTGGCACAGTTTTGATTGATTTACTTTAAGCTAACAAAAAAGTTTTTGCGAGCAGCTTACCACTAACCACTGAAATGCTGTCACTAAAGGTGTTGCTTTCAAAACTGTCGATGGAACAATAGGGTTACGTTTGAACCAAAGGCTCCTAAATTCAATGAGTAACTGTATTTATAGCTTGTTATTTTACTTGAACTTTCCTGTTTGTCATATATTAAATACGCCTTATTTACGTTATAAGACCGTGTTCGGGTCACAGAAGTCTATATGTGTACCAAATTTCAACTTAATCCGTCCAGTAGATTCAGAGCAAATCGGCTGTGACAGACGGAAAGACAGACAGCCAGCCAGCCAGACAGACAGACACACGAGTGATCCTATAAGGGTTCCATTTTTAAGGTTCCGTACCCAAAGGGTAAAACGGGAACCCTATTACTAAGGCTCCACCGTCTGTCTGTCTGTCCTTCTGTCACCAGGCTGTATCTCATGAACCGTGATAGTTAGACAGTTGATATTTTCACAGATGATGTATTTCTGTTGCCGCTATAACAACAAATACAAAAAAATACATTTTACAAAAAAATAATAACCTACTACCAAAAATAACACTGTAAAGTGAAAAATAACTTTAATTTCGGAATTCGGTGTCTTTGGATCTGTATTTGAGTTTTTTGCCACCGACTTCCGAAATTAAAGTTATTTTTCACTTTACAGTGTTATTTTTGGTAGTCGGTTATTATTCTTTTGTAAAATGTTTTTTATTTTCACTTTTTAGTGGGTCAGTTTTGAATTTATCTAAGTTACAATAGCCTAATGTTAACTGCTTATCACCTTTTACGAAATATTGCTTTTCCCGATGCCGGGACGTAGATTGTTGAGGAGTTCTCCTGGTAAGTACCAGGAGAACTGCCACTCACCATATGCATAGTGACGAGCATAAATTGCTTAATCGCAACCCGTTAAATAGGTGCTCATTATTATATTGTTCCGGTTGCCATCTGTGGTCTCCATCATCAGTTCCACTTCACCAAATGGTGCTTTCGGAGAGCAAATGCACGAGTTACTATAAAAAATACCCAAATCGCTATAGGTTTGCATACAAAATTTGAGGGCTTCCCTCGATTTCCATGAGATCCGCTCATCAGATTCTGATTTGGTGGCAATGGGACCACCTCGGGAGTATACCCTATCAAACAAAAAAAGAATTTTCAAAATCGGTTCATAATTGACGGAGCAATCGCATAACAAACATACAAATTAAAAAAAAAAACATACAGCCGAATTGAGAACCTCCTCCTTTTTGGAAGTCGGTTAAAAAACCGAATAAATTAAATATTTAAGGGGGCTCCCATACAACAAACGTATTTTTTTTGCTCGTTTTTGTTCTATATTGATAATGGCAACAGATAGACGCTTGAAATATTTACAGAATATTTAGTTATATATTCACTTTAAAAATAAATAATTTAATTTAAATAAACCAAATATTTAAGGGGGCTCCCATACTACAAACGTGATTTTTTTGCCATTTTTATAGATAATGGTACGGAACCCTTCGTGCGCGAGTTCGACTCGCACTTGGCCGGTTCTTTTCTTTTGAGGTACGGAACCTTAAAAACCCGCCAAGTGCGTGTCGGACCACGCATAATGAAGGGTTCCGTAGTTGGGATGAATTTATCCCAAGAACAAACTTAACATTGTAGTTGAAAAACATGATCCCCATACATTCCAACTGCAAATGTAAGTTTGTACGCACAATATTGAGTGATTTACCATGTTATTTTAAGATCACAGACTTCATACAGGGTTTTCTGTAATCTATAAGTAAAGCACTATTTTCTGTATTTTTATCAAAATTTTAGGCTCAGTAATTTCGGGGGGTAGAATGGTAATTTTTCATCTTTTTTCTTAAATAATATCTAGAGTGTGTATTTTAAAATTATAAAAAAAATATGTATAAAATCCGTAAAACAAGCCCTTTTATTTGATATGTCACACGGTACAGTCAGCAAAACTTTTTTTTTTAATTTTCTAATTTGCCCCGCAAAAGTTACCTCCGTATTCAAAATTAATTTATTTTCAACACATTTGTTCAAAAAATGCATTTACGAAGCCTGTATACATTGTTCGAAAGTTAAAAATTACGCACCATACAACGGAACGGGCGGTAAAATAGGTACTCTCACCTAAGTACATATTTTACCGCCCTCTTCGTTGTATAGCACCGTGCGGTTTTTTTTAATTACCATAAAAAAATATATAAGAATTCCACCAAGGCGTTTCAAATTACGAGAGTAAATAAGCTGAATGATCGAAACTCCTTGGAAGCGCTTTTGCTCAATACGTTTATCTCATTTTAATATTAAAGAGAAAATGAGACGAAACATGTAGTACTAATTTTCACCATGTGCACGTGGCGCCATTTGCAAATTCGCGCTATTTTCTTATTAGAAATGTCAAAGATTGTTGCGACTTTCCGACTGATATTTACAAAATAATAATATGAGTTCAAGCGAGGAATCCGATATTAATATGGAATCTACTAGGTACTGCACCTGATATATACGTCAATAGTATGTCTAATGTATTAAAGAAATGTAAGGCATTTATGTACGCTGATGATACTTGCCTGGTCTATAGCCATAAGAATATCGACCTCATACAGCAAGCTATGCAAAACGATTTTGATAATGTGGTTCAGTGGGCACATGATAATTGCATTATAAAAAATATAAGTAAAACTAAGTGCATGTTTATTCACTCGCCGTATCATAAAAATAGAAGTAGTTTGTTAGTGCAAGTAAAAGGTCATTCGTACGAATGTCTGCATAGCAACAAGCAATTCTGTCAGTGTTTAAATGTTTAGAAACAGTTACCTCTCTTAAGTACCTAGGACTAGTAATAGATAACACATTCACATGGAATCTGCATGTTAATAATGTTTGTAATAAGCTGCGCTCCATTTTGGGTAAACTGAAAAATCTTAAATATGTTATCAGCAGGAAAGTACTTTATGCCTTGTATTACGCACTGGCTGACTCAATTATTAGCTATGGCTTGGGTGGATATGGACTTACATTCCCTACACACTTAAGTAAAATTAACATCTTACAGATAACGCTACTAAAACTACTTAAAGATAAAAAAACGAAGAAAACGTTAAATAAAAATTATGAAGAACTGTTCAAAATTTGTAAAGTACTCCCGGTCCATCTTAAAAGTAAATTAAATATCTTGACTGAACAATTTAATAATCATGACCACAAAGTGGAACGTAAGCATATGTACCCAACTCGTTTATCTAAGAAGAAGACACTTGCTGTTCCAAAAGTAACTAACTACTTCGGTAAGCGCACAAGAAAGTACTTAGTACCAACGTTAGCGAATGAGCTACCCCCCAAACTTATATCGCATGTCAAGTCTAAGGCTCAACTTAAAAGAGTTCTGCAAAAACATTATCTCTCATTGTGTCCATAGAAAATATTTGTGTTTTTTTCGTTTGTTGTAAAATGTGAGATTTTTTATTTTAACTGTAGGTATTTATTTTATAATTTACTTAGCACAATTAAGTTATAGCATATTCATTTTAAAAATTTGTAATCTAAGTGCTAGACGAGAACTACTGCCGACAAACTGTTTTGCAGTTTGGCAGACTTTATGTATGTTATTGTTAATACAGATTTTGAATAAATAAATAAATAAAAATATCTTGAATGAGCCGCCAAAATCGGGAGTGCTGTTTAATGATTTACAATTATTTTATATCATGGAAGACTCGATCATTCTCTTAAAATGTTTTGATGGCTTATTTTATTACCTATATTTGTACTGTTTTCTCGCAAATGTGTTGAAAAACGTTGTATGACACACGCGCGGAAATTGGTATTTACAAACTCGTGACTATGGTAAGCCTTCGACTTCGTCTCGGGCTTACACTCGTCTACTCGTTTGTAAAGACCAACTTACCGCCCTAATAACATAAATAACTATTACGTAACACGTCCGTGTTTGGGTCACAGAAGTTCATATGTGTACCAAATTTCAACTTAATCGGTTTAGTAAATTCGGAGAAAATCAGCTGTGACAGACAGACAGACAGACACACGAGTGATCCCATAAGGGTTCCTGTTTTCCTTTTGAGGTACGGAACCCTAAAAAAGCAGCCATAGGTTCAAGTTTTTCAGAAACTTGTAACTTTCGTCGACAACACGACAACTATTTTGATGTCGTATCAACTGACATAACGGTCCGTCGAAACAAGTGTAAAATTAAACTTTTCGGACGGGCCAAAACGCTTACCCCCTTATTACAAAACAAGGTTTATCTTCAGACCCGGGTTTAAAACATGGAGCCATTATTGAATTTCGAACTTTCTTCCGACTATGGTAAAGTTCCTAAACACAAAACTGACAACTTTGTACCAAACTAAGTTTTCAGTTTTGTAAAAAGAACGGTATTTCAATCACTGTTACGTTCTTATTACAAAAACTGGCTCCATGTTTTAAGCCATGTCAAATATAAATCTTGTTTTGTAATAAGGCGGTTAGGGAGTAGCGACAACTGTCAAATCGTGATGTCATTCATTCTTCGTTCGGGCCCGGAACGAATCATCAGTCCGAGGGTGATAGGAAGTAGGAAACGCCCGTAACGAAGGCCGACACAACGGACTTCGTACTTAGGGACTAGACCCGTCTTATCTGGGAGTAGAAAATATATTATTGGAGTTACAGATTTGTTTTCTTCACTATAGCCATCAGTGGCGAAGGGTGATTTTATGAGAAAGGTAAGCTGGTGCAAAACAAAATCCTCTCTATACAAAATAGACTCGTCATGACGTCGAAGAAATTGAACTCTCGGCAAGCCGGACACGCGTACGAGTTATTTTAGAGCAAAATGTTTTGTTGTTGGGATATTAAGACAAAAATGTAATGTATTCGCTTTGTAATATTTTAATTTTATGGTGTATTAAATACCTACAGTGTAATTATATTATTTGGCATTATTAAACCATCGACATTTTGACTATGCCATTTTTCAATGACGATATAGTGGTTGTGTTCCGAATTTCTTAAGGGAAGCCGGTAGGAGTCGTGTTATACGGTGCTTTCGCCACTGATAGCCATGTATTTGGGCAGGACTTGAACGTGCCATGATGCCATCGCACAATATCTTATGTTTATAGCACTTTACTATTTTATGTATCGGATATTTGTATTACAGAATATAAGAATTCGCTTGTCATCTTCTTTGCTAAAGCAATCAGCTAGAAGGAATGTTTGTTGAAACTTTTATGGAACTACCACGGCACAAGAAGTTGGAAAACGCGTTTTAGGCACTCCAAAGATTTTATTCCGATTATTAAAAAGACTCATTTTTTTTTATTTTCGTAGGAGGAATGTCAGCCCATCAAATGTATTCCTTCACATTCCAAATAATACCATTTCACTGTTCTGTTTTTGAATCGACTCAAAATTAGATCCTGTTGCGTGTTTCAGTCTATCAAGTTCCTTTAAAACTTTATTCAGGTTATTTTTTTTTTTTTTTCATTAAGTATTTGACAAACGCATATTACTTATGTGAATTGTAACTGTTGACTTGGTTTTTTTCATTTAAAGTAATGCTGCCATGGCATCCACGATTATAATTACAGCATAGCCGAAATGTATTACCATTCGTGTACATTTTTTTTCGATGATATTTGTGTCCTGTATGTAGGGCAGCAACGCCTCCTCTTTTCGTTAAGATGAATTTTGACTTTTAGAGTAAAAAGTCATAAATCGAGGTTCGGCTCTCGCCTATTTCCTTCTCCAATATTGGACCAATTTAAAAGATATTTCTTATACTGAATAAGAAGGATATATACTGTGTCCAAATAACCAATTATTAATATTAGAGAATAATAAAAAGGTATCTTCTGGCAATATAATTCATAGTAAAAAACCAAAGGGAGAGCAACATACTTTAAAATTATTTAATAAAAATATCCAAGGTTGCTCTTCGAAGTTACTGGAAATAGAATTGTTTTTAGAAAATACCAAGTTTGATGTCATTTGTTTAACAGAACATTGGTTAAAAGATCATCAAGTGATGTCAATTAATTTTGAAAATTATTGTGTAGTTAGCCATTTTAGCCGAAAACGTATGATACATGGCGGATCATTAATATTAATTAAAAATTCTATTAAATCGAAAGAACGAAAAGACATCATTGGACTATCTGTTGAACACACCATTGAATTGTCCTGTGTTGAGCTCGATAAGCATGTTATAGTATGTGTATAGAGACCTCCAAGTTACCAAAATCTATCCGTGTTTGATTCTGTAATGGAAGATGTATTAAAAAAACTTAGTACAAATAGTAAGTCAATAATCATATGTGGTGATTTTAATATTAACTTATTAGAAAATAACGCGAATACTATCAGATTATTAAGTCTTTTTAGGTCATTTGATTTGTCAAACGTTTTTGATGAACCAACCCGAGTGACGGCTTCTTCTGCCACTTGTATAGATAATATTTTTTGTAATTGTGATTACTTACACAAACAAATTGTAAATAAGTTGCCATCTGATCACAGTGGACAAACAATAACATTTTGCTCTTCTATTCCTTTACAAAAAATTCAAATAAGGTTTAAGGCAATCACAAGTAAAAATTTAGAGAAATTAAATAATTCTTTGGCCAGTAAATTATGTGTTCTTTTTAATCAGTTTTAATCATATGTGTGACCCAAATGAGTTCTACGCCGAGTTCTTTTCACTATTAAAGACGCAATTTAATGACACTTTTCCACTAAAGACTAAGCATTTACACAAAGTTCTTATTTAGTGAGGCGACTCCAGGAATTCGTAAAAGCAGGGAAAATCTTTTTGAACTTTATGGCCTAAAGCAACATATGAATAATACTAGCTTTCATCAGCATGTTGCAAAATATTCTAAAACTTTTAAAAGTGTGTGCAAATTAGCTAAAGCTCTTTATATTAGCAATAAAATAAAATCTGCTGATGATAAAATAAAAACTACCTGGCAAATAATAAATAATGAAACAGGTAGGAAAAAACAGCGTAATACTGAATTTAATTTAGAGACTGCACATGGGCCCATCACTTCAGATGTAGAGATAGCTCAGGAATTCGAAAACTTTTTTGCTAATATTTCCCTTAAAACTACTGAAACTTTAAATTCCTCACCCGCGCTTTCTGCTGCCTTACTTAGAAATAATGTAAAGGCTTGCCCTATGGAGTTTAGGTTTCAGCATACAAACCCCGAGGCTGTTATAAAAGCTTTTAAAGATCTTAAAATTAAATCAACAGAAGATCTCTGGGGGATGTCTGTAAAAGTCTGTAGATCTATCATAGAAACCATTGCGCCCTATTTAGTTTTCATATTTAACACCAGTGTAGACCAAGGAGTCTTTCCGGATCTCATGAAACACAGTAAAGTAGTTCCTTTGTTCAAATCCGGAGATAGTAAAGAACCCAACAATTATAGGCCTGTGTCAGTTCTGCCAGTTCTCAGTAAGGTGTTTGAAAAGTTGATGCTCAATCAAATGTTACGTCACTTTAATAAAAATTCCATCTTTCATGAACAACAGTACGGTTTCACCAAAGGGCGTTGTACCACTGACGCCGGTGTCTCCCTAATAAAGAACATTTTTAACGCCTGGGAGGAAGCACAAGATGCCGTTGGAATCTTTTGCGACCTCTCTAAGGCGTTCGATTGCGTAAACCATGAGACACTTTTGCTGAAACTAGAGCACTATGGGATTAGGTATACAGCTCTTGATTTACTAAGATCATACCTGAAAGATAGAAAGGTTAAAGTTCAAGTGAACGGCGTAAACTCATTGGGGTCTGAAATGGCAATGGGCGTTCCTCAAGGTTCAATATTGGGTCCATTCCTCTTTTTAGTTTATATTAACGATTTACCCCAATTATTTCAAAATCAACCGAAAATGGTGTTATTTGCAGATGACACATCATTGATATTTAAAGTAGACCGACGGTCACAAAATCTTGACGACGTTAATAACTCTATTCTTCAGGTCCAAGATTGGTTTACGGTAAATAATTTGGTACTAAATAAAGCAAAAACCAAATGCATTCGATTTAAATTACCTAATGTTAGAAGTAGTGAATGTAATATCATATTGAATGGAGCAAAACTGGAATTTATTAATCAAACGGTTTTCCGAGGAATCACTCTAGACGAGAAATTACAATGGGGACCACATATAATATCTCTTGCGGGGCGGCTAAGCTCGGCGGCTTATGCTGTTAGAAAGATAAGACAGTTAACAGATGTAGAAACCACGCGTTTGGTCTATTTTAGCTACTTCCACAGCATTATGTCGTACGGCATTTTACTGTGGGGTCGGGCTGCTGACATTGAGTCCATCTTTATTTTGCAAAAGAGAGCTGTCAGAGCAATTTATAATCTAAGTCGCCGCGAATCTCTTAGGGAACTATTTAAAAATATTAATATCATGACGGTACCTTGCCAATTCATTTATGAAAATATTATGTATGTAAGGAAAAATCTACATCTTTTTAATAAAATAAGTGATAGACATAATTTTAATACTAGAAATAAAGACAAAATATATCAACCATTTTTCAGGTTATCTAAAGTACATACATCTTTTAAGAAAATTTAAAACTCATATATTAAAAGAACACTTTGTAAACAAGCATATCGACGGCGAAGTGGCAATAACTTCTTACTGTCAAAGTCAACACGAGTCCCATGGAATTTGGGAGGTAATGCCAATTGCTCGGTGGTTTAGCTAAAAGGTATTTCAACATCTTGATTTATGCTATTGCAATACCTGCAATTAAAAATGTAGATAAGAGATTTTGCTAGAACATGCGAATTCGACTTTTAAATTCGAAACCATAAAAAGTAATTTTCCCGAAAATTTTCGCATAGGAGGTATTGACACTTCGCCGTCGATATTACAAATTAGAGGATTATATACAAGATAAGAATGCTTGGAAACATGCTGGTCCTGCTCCATAGGACAATCTAGAGTCTAGACAAAATCAAACAGGTTGCTATTTTAATTGTATAATTTATTATTTTTATGACATTTATTTTAAATTCTGTGATTACCTTAACTCACACTGATATTGTTATTTTTTAGGAAATCGTACCTATATATTTTTTACAATTTTTGTAATTATGTGAGCACCATGTATCTATCACATAATTAATTTATCTGTCATTGCTTCATCCTTAACTCTTTTATTATTCTTTTATTACCTATTGTGGTATAGTAATTTTATTCTAGGTGCATCGTCTTCACATATAATTTATATAATTAATGTACCTATAAAAATATTGTACTAGATTTTAAAAGAGTACCGGTGGAGTTTCTTGCCCATTCTTCTCCATACGAAACTACCTTTTGGAAGGGGCGACTAGAATCAATTCTATTTTTTTGTAAATATTGACGTTCAAAAGTGCCTTTTATGTGCCTATTTGAAATAAACAATTTGACTTTGACTTTGTCCCTATGTTTTTTTTTTATTAATATTTGGCAAATTTGTACAATAGCCCTCTGTTGTCAGCGGTCTAAACAAGCATTTTCAGAGGGTTCCAGCTCTTATAAAGATAATGTATCATCAAAAAGGAAAACATAGGGACAAAGTATATATCCTTCTTATTCAGTATAAGAAATATCTTTTAAATTGGTCCAATATTGGAGGAGGAAATAGGCGAGAGCCGAACCTCGATTTATGACTTTTTACTCTAAAAGTCTCTCCGCCCGCATTTCCTCTTAAATTCATTTTCAGTCATTTAACAATAGTCAGAGCAAGCTTACATTCAAGAAAATTAATGACATTCTATGATCAACATCAAGTGATAAACTATAATCTTGTATGACAAACCTTTGTCAAACAGATTCTTGGTATTATTTCAAGTGCCAAGTTTTCTATGTAGGTACCTAGTGTATTATTTATGATCAAGTGCAACTTTATTATCTGATAGATGACGTCTTTCTAAATTTTAAGAAGCCAGACATATGAAAGAGTTTACGTAACAGTTAAGAAGAGGTATAAATAAAACCGTAAACGTAGACAAAAAGCCTGTATAGAAAGGTTACCAAACCCCGATTTCCTTGACGGCCGAAGCGTCTTTTTTGATCTATAAATAGTAACTGAGGAAAACGTTTGTGTGGTCAAAACTCTGCGCGCAGTTCCTCTTAAATTATTATAGTTTTACGCCGTCATTATGTTTCCTGCATTTTATTTATCATTATTGATATACAATTATAGAATATTATATGATTTTACTCAGGTTTTTATGCATTTCGGGTCATTTCGTTCACTTTCATTCACTTTTTATTATAATTTCCGATAAATCTTGGTTTATGGTCTATTTAACTTAGAGATGTCAAACTCGAATTTAGTTGTGTCAAAATTGTTTTTAAGTTTAGAAAATGTTGTTAGCAGAATAGCTTTTAAGATTCTCTTAACTAAAATTATGAAATTTTACTGTTAGTTTAGTTTAGTTCGGTGTACAAGAGAATCGGCACCATTGTCTCGTTAAACTGTACTTGGACTTTCCTGTTTGTCATATTATTATCTGAGGAGTCCCAACGAACGCGCAGCGTTTAGTCCACACAAACGTTTTCCTCAGTTACTAGATCAAATCTTTTCTTAGCTTATAGGTAAACTATCTGCCTGGGGGCCTAAGATGGACGCTTTGGCAGAATCATAATATGATGTGTGTACAATTCATACCCGCAATTCATCAGAGTAAAGTCAGTTCAGATTATGAAACTGAATCGATTTCAATAATTTTTACACCATGTTATATTTTGTCTCAAAAATATTTAGTGTGATGGAAAATGTTATCACCATTTAATTACTTACAATACAATCGCCGTACGGTTAGGTACCTACTGCCAAATTATTATCAATGGGCGGAAGACGCCCCTGGAAGCGCGGGGGGGCGCCCCGTTAGCATGTTTTTGTACGGACAACCCGGTAACAACCTTATAACTTTGTGATTGTTCATGTTATAGTGTTGAAATTTTGTACATAGATTCTTTACATAAAAATAATAGACACGTGTTTCGGGTTTCGCATACAGGTACTAAAACTAATGTAGGTACACCCACATTGTGCCAGATATGTTTATGTCAAATACCTATAACTATGTTGGCGATATGACTTAATGTATGTAGGTCGGTGATGCACTTAAAAACACTGTACAAAAATAATAGTTATGTATGATATTAGGGCAGTAGTCGAGGGCTTACCATAGTCACGAGTTTGTAAATACCAATTTCCGCGCGTGTGTCATACAACGTTTTTCAACACATTTGCGAGAAAACAATACAATAGGTAATAAAATAAGCCATTAAAACATTTTAAGAGAATGATTAAGTACCTATTTCTTCGAGTCTTCCATGATATAAAATTATTGTAAATCGTTAAATAGCACTCACGATTTTGGCGGCTCATTCAAGATATCAGGTGCAGTATCGGATTCCTCGCTTGAACAAATATAATTATTTTGTTAATATCAGTCGGAAAGTCGCAACAATCTTTGACATTTGAAAATGGCGCGAATTTGCAAATGGCGCCACGTGCACATGATGAAAATTAGTACTACACCTTTCGTCTCATTTTCTCTTTAATAATAAAGTGAGATAAACGTATTGAGCAAAAGCGCTTCCAAGGAGGTTCGATCATTCAGCTTATTTATTCTCGTAATTTGAAACTCCTTGGTGGAATTCTTATATATTTTTATGGTAATAAAAAAAAACCGTAAAGGATACGCACGGCGCTTTATAACGAAGAGGGCGGTAAAATATGTACTTAGGTGAGAGTACCTATTTTACCACCCGTTCCGTTGTATGGTGCGTAATTTTTAACTTTCGAACAATATAAAGAGGCTTCGTAAATGCATTTTTTGAGCAAATGTGTTGAAAACTGTTTTACATATCTTTCCTAATAAGTAAAACAAAATGCAACATCTTTTTTACCCTACTGCACGTGACGTACGGCGACGTTATCCGACTTTTAATGATTTTATGCTGAAGATCACGTCTAAACGAATAGTGTGAATAATTTGAAAAAAATATATGTCAAATTAGAGCATTTTCTCAATACCTTATTAAGTGAATATTATAGATTATGTTATTACGTAGTGAAATTCATTTTAAATTTATGTCTAACGCGGATAATAAACTGAGAATGGCGCAGAATATACCAAGCGTATTTTTCTGAAACCTTCACCAATTTAAAGGTAATTTAAATATTGATCTTTTAGTATACCTACGCGTTTTATTAAAACCTTTTGTTTTGTGTATAATAAATTAATAATGCGTCAAATTGGGGACAGCACTCCTTGATGGGCGAGTCCATGTCCGTGACTACCGCCGCCCCACCAACGCCAATCGCTTCCATATTTGGGAAATAATTAGTGCTCAATTAGTGCTCGAACAACAGAATTGATGCCTTAGTAGTTTTCGAGATAATCGACTTTGAATGTGGACCTGCGGTAGTCACGCTCCCTTTAGCAGGACCACCATGAGCGCCGAAAAAGTGGGCATGCTACAGCTATTCTAAGTATACAAATAATTAGTGCTCTTAAATGTGATTCATTTCGTAACAAAAAAGGAACTGAAACATTTGTATTTACCGAGAAATCAGCGATGATAACTTTCGCGCGCTCGTTCAGCAGGACCACGACTTTGAGTGTTGATTCCAAGTTTCAGGAGCTAGTCGCTTTCCTCAAACCTACATAGAAAATTAGTGCTCTGCGAGATAAAATTGATACCCAAAATTCAAAATTACTACTCCAGTAGTTTACGAGATATACCATACCATTGGTTGGGTGGCGGTAGTCACGGTGTTAAATTTTCATTTGAAGATTTCCCTATTAAAAACTATGTGATTTCTTCCCAAATGTATACAAAAATTAGTGCTCCTAAAGAAGTTATAGTTACCAAAAATTCAGATTCCCAAGTGTTGTATTTTAAGAGAAATTAGCTTTCATTACTTTTCCATACTAAATGTCCGCATATAACCCGACCAAATTAAGTTGTCAATGGTATTGAGCTGTCTATGAGATATACACTCCTTCACATAAATTGATGGATGTCGGAATAGTAATAACAACAGTTCAATATCTATAATTTTTATACAAACTGTGTACCTGGGTACATATTTATAAAAAAAAATAACCTATCGTTACCCATGGCCTGTGATACCTTTGTTAATGACATGGGTAGGTAGGTATTCGAATAATTATTTTTCTGTATTGTAATTACCTACCTGTTGTGTTGTTATATGAATATAAGAGCGATAGTTATTTCTTATTTATTTCTTTCCTACTAATTTAACGTTGCTGCAATCAGTATCTAAGTATTAAAAACTAAAAAATTTCTAATATCGTTAGTATAAAAGTATTGCTTATGTAATAGTTATGTATTTTTCAGTACTTGAAGTCGAGTTTATCAAATTTCCACTGACATATCTATGGACCTTGGGTGTATTTTTAGTTACCAATTCAATACCTACTTTGTTAAAGCTAGGTTAAGATTTATGAATTCGTAGGTGTATTTTTAATGGAAAATACATTTATAAATCGAATAAGTTTCATTAATTATAGATCACAGTTCGATAACAATTTGTAAAATCAGTAGAATATTATTATTAATATATTAACACAAATCATTCAACTCGATTAGACTATTAAGATAGGCCGACTAGTAGGTAACTAGGTAGAACCATAAACAAAATTAGAAATATGGGTTCGATAGAACAGAATAGAAAAAGTTTGGATATTCATGCATAGTTACAACAAATAAGGATAGAATGAAAATTAGTTTTAAGAATAAGAATAACTTTATTTTCGCAAATACGGGTAGATGATACATCAGTACTGTACAAAGATCAGCATATGTTGCCATTCGGTATGCAAATATTTAGAAAGAAAGAAAAATAATTTTATTTGTCACAGAAACGCGTGCATACGAAAACATAAACTCGAGTAAGTAAACATTACACAAAACACATCTACAAAAAACAAACAAACATCATCATTTCATTTACATCAAATTATTATCTATTGTTATTATATTATTTTATATAATATTTTATATAATTTATATTATTAAATTATATACCATTTTAAATTAATCATTATTAAATTATATTCTATTAAATTATATACTATTATATTAATCATTATTAAAACTATTTCAAAATTACAGATTTTTTTAATGCAATAAATTAGATTTTTAATACTTAGGTAGGTACTGATGCAGCAACGTTAAATTAGTAGGAAAGAAATAAATAAGAAATAACTATCGCTCATAAATTCTTATAACAATACAACAGGTAGATACTTACAATACAGAAAAATAATTATTCGAGTACCTACTTACCCATGTCATTAACAAAGGTATCACAGGCCATGGGTAACGATAGGTTATTTTTTTTTATAAATATGTACCCAGGTACACAGTTTGTATAAAAATTATAGATATTGAACTGTTGTTATTACTATTCCGACATCCATCAATTTATGTGCACGAGTGTATATCTCATAGACAGCTCAATACCATTGACAACTTAATTTGGTCGCGTTATATGCGGACATTTAGTTTGGAAAAGTAATGAAACCTAATTTCTCTTAAAATACAACACTTGGTAATCTGAATTTTTGGTCACTATAACTTCTTTAGGAGCACTAATTTTTGTATAAATTTGGGAAGAAATTACATAGTTTTTAATAGGGAAATTTTCAAATGAAAATTTAACACCGTGACTACCGCCAATGGTATGGTATATCTCGTAAACTACTGGAGTAGTAATTTTGAATTTTGGGTATCAATTTTATCTCGCAGAGCACTAATTTTCTATGTAGGTTTGAGAAAAGCGACTAGCTCCTGAAACTTGGAATCAACACTCAAAGTCGTGGTCCTGCTGAACGAGCGCGCGAAAGTTATCATCGCTGATTTCTCGGTAAATACAAATGTTTCAGTTCTTTTTTTGTTACGAAATGAATCACATTTAAGAGGACTAATTATTTGTATACTTAGAATAGCTGTAGCATGCCCACTTTTTCGGCGCTCATGGTGGTCCTGCTGAAGGGAGCGTGACTACCGCAGGACCACATTCAAAGTCGATTATCTCGAAAACTACTAAGGCACCAATTCTGTTGTTCGAGCACTAATTATTTCCCAAATATAGAAGCGATTGGCGTTGGTGGGGAGGCGGTAGTCACGGACATGGCGAGCCCTATTACCTACTGGCTGAACGTACGACGCGTTGTGTAAGCTCAGTACAGATACAGAACACGCAAGCTAACCACTCAAGGTCACTGGCATATATCTGCGTCTTACATAATTATATGCTGGGACTTCCACCATTTTCCGCGGTTTTGGTGGCTTCGGATCTTGGTGAGTCGGGACTTAATTTGTGCAGAATTGGAGCAAACTTTAATATTGCATGAAACCTAATGCAATCGGTTTGAACCAGGGACCATTTTGGTTACCCATTGAAAGGGTTTTCGATAGGTTTTTTTCTAAGCAGTTAACCAAAAACCCATAAGGTAAGGGTAATCTTTATGAACGGCTTAAATTAAACTTTGGTAACCCATTGAATGGAATTTCTATAAAAACCCATACGGTGTGGGTAACCCTTTTGAACGGCTTAATTTAAGCCATTCAAAATTACCCACACCGTATGGGTTTTTGATTAACTGCTTAGAAAAACCCTATCGAAAACCTTTTCCATTGAAAGGGTTTTCGATAGGGTTTTTCTAAAATGGTAACCAAAATGGTCCCTGGGTAGAATAGAGATAGAATTGGTCATGCTACGCGTGCTGGGCGGATATAGAAGTAACATAATATTATGATTTTTTCATGTTACTGGGTTTCAAGTAGGTATAGAACCCATTGTAATGGGTTATCATGTAACCCTTTCACTGGGTTTCAAGTATAAAACCCATTCAATGAGTTATCATGTAACCCTTTCAATGGGTTACACCATGATAAAGGTAACCCATTGAATGGGTTACCCCTTCGAAAGGCTTAACCCTTAACCGGGGTTGTACGGTCCCTGGTTTGAACACTGATTTTGGGCAACTCAAATAACGTCAGGTATGGTGGGTAATAAAATAAAACAGCACATTTATAAAAACATATTCGTTATATTCGGTGTCCGACGTGGTCAGTTACAATAATATCAACAAAGCTAAGTGAAAGCCGCGACATCGCCTTTGTACACTTACAAGCGGCACTTTACGTCATGAATTAATAATGCATTTTTACTGTTTATCTAGAACATTACTGACATCGAGAAAAACTTACAACGGGAGCATTGATGTATTAAATAGGAAGATATGGTACACGCTCCTCGATGTGGACCGCATAAATTAGGGGAAAGGACACAATCGACCTACATTACTCCCGGTTTGCGGGGAATACCCGAATCGTAGTTTGTTTGCGAGTTGTTATGGGTACGTAACAGTGACAATTATTGCGATCTCGTTACCGCTATAGCCCGCGTAATATGTCTA
The DNA here is from genome assembly GCA_948098905.1 of Tiliacea aurago. NCBI lineage: Eukaryota > Metazoa > Arthropoda > Insecta > Lepidoptera > Noctuidae > Tiliacea > Tiliacea aurago. Next base: position 10,229,174 of record OX402603.1, on the reverse strand, counting down.
TCTTTTTCGGTTGTCGAGCACATGACGCACGACATCGGGTCCATTTGATATTTACGTGATGTTAGAGAGTGGCCTATCTTCCTATTTATTACATCAATGATCGTGAGGAAACCTGACGGTCTACTCCGAAGATAAATGCAAAGTATCGGCTGAATGTTCAGCCGTTGGCTGACTATGACTCCCTACGGCGAAAAAAAAAAAAAAACGACTGTCAAAGTCAAACATGTGACTTTTTTTTTTTTTCCTTCTGGCTTCGCACGGTTTGTGCATTTAGCCAATGTCAAGTTTTAGTTCTTGTTTAAAATATTGATGAAATGAATTATAAATGCATGATGATGATATCCCCGCCCACTCCCCTTGAGTTTCAGTAAAGATGTGGCACTTTACTGAGTCCTCACGCGGACTTCTTGAGAGAACTTGAAGCGAAGTTGCACTGTTTTGTTTCATTTGCCTACACTAATGCACGTTCACAAACACTTAATGGTTAATAATCCACCATTATTACACATTAATATTCGGCTAAACACTAATTTTGGAAAATTAAACAAACTGCTGAACATGACGCTTCACTTTCCCGCCAAGAAGTCAACATGTGACTTGAAGTCGGGTGAGGATTCAAAGTCAAAAAAGGATACTTTGGAAGCCAAGAAACGGCCGTACATTCGGATTAAGCGAAGTAGACCTCTTATAGTTAACTTAAGGTCTTAAATCACCAAACCGTCTTGAGCAAGGGAGTGATCAATGCTCGTGTCCTTCTCTGTATGAGAAGAGGCTTTTGCCCAGCAGTGGGACTATAATAAGTTGGTATTATTATTATGTTGGATCCCGCAAAGGGGAACGAGTTATAATAGGTACAGTCTGCGAGGCCTAAGCTGGACTTTGCAGTTGTGTGAGTGATTACCAAAAGTAGAGAATAAACCGATAAAAAAACCGTTATAAACTGGTTTAAACCAAGCAAAGGATGCGTCGCGCTCTAGGCCGACGTCAAACCTACACTATGGGCACTCACACAAATGCAAAGCTCAGCTTAGGGCTCGCGGATTTTACGTCGAGTCTTTCTATTTTATGATTTTACAACTTATTTCCCGTCCAATCGGAATTCAGATCTTTCATGAATATGCCAGAAAGATCCACACTCTGTTCTGTAGTTTTTGAGGATTTTTCTTAAGAAGCTGTCAATTTATTAGTAAATATGAGACTGAAAATCGAGATTAATTTTAATACAAGGAAGAGGAATCTCTCACTGTGGCGGATTGCTTATACATATTAATATATAGGTATATTTTCAACCAATCAGAACATGGTATTAAGGAGAGTCTTTATGTCCAGTAGATATAAGCTGAGTAGGTAGGTATATTGACCAGAGTAACAAATGCATTATTGCACCACGTATCGGCCGCAAAACCAGCAACACTCTATAATATCGCTCTATTATCTATTGGTATACATTTACAACGTTTATTGGTGATGTCCGCTCATGTATTGACACAAAAGATTAAACTAACCATTAAAAAAAACCGTAGTTTTTGAAACAGCAAAAACCGTAAGTTTTTGAAACAACAAAAAAACCGTATGTTTTTCAAAAACAACCAAAAAAAACAATAAGTTTTTGAAAATAAAAAACTTAGCACCGTTTTTTCACACGCCGCCATCTTGTTTTCTCAATACATTTTATCAAGCAATTTCAAATCAAATCAAATCATTTATTTGCTTGAATATGGGTAGGTACATGAGGTGATACATACAAACAAGTTCTCTATACCATAACCTACCGAAATAGGTGTGCAAATATCACAAATGTTTACCAACGGCACCCCCGTGTGATTGTCATTTGAGCGCCAAAAGATCCGCGTAGGACTGTAGTATTGCGCTTGGCCAGCAGTGAATGCATAATACATTTTGGTTGATAATTTTAATTTACAAATTATATTTAAAAAAAATACCACACTACACAATTAATTTCAAAATTAAAAAAAAACACTGTTATTTCATATTTCTAAGTTTTCAGGGAGCCTAAAATGGACGCTTTGGCAGAATCATGGATGCAATTCATACAGCCCGCAATTCATCTGTTTGACAGCTGCTATTTGACATTAGACTTCACTATATTAATTCTTAATTTGTGGACCATTTTACGAAACTCCATACAAAACTGTCAAACAGATGAATTGCGGGATATGAATTGTACGCAGATCATAATATTATGATTCTGCCAAAGCTTCCATTTTAGGCCCCCAGTTCGTCGGCAGTCAATCTGCCTGTTTTTTTTTGCGTCAATACGTGCACGGTATGTATAATTTAAAGATACACTTTAATTTTAATATATTTCTTATCAACATGTTTATAGTTTGTTTTTTATGAATTTTATATGAAGTCGTGATTTTAAAACCTCTTTTCCCTAATAAAACTTTGTTCTACAACACCGAGAAACATTATTTACTTTTTAACAGTTCTACCTACCTCTTAAAATCACGACCTTTTTAATTTTAAAACAGTTTTTAACGTGATTTGCTTACGAGAAAGTATTTTTCTAAGATTCTGCATAGGTACTTTGTAATATCTTCTTTGCAATATAATGGAATGAATAAATATATTTCTAAGATTAACCGGTTAACGTACGAAAAGTAACTAATGTCCAATGTTACCTTTTGTTTTTAGGGTTCCGTACCCAAAGAGTGCCAATGGGACCCTATTATCAAGGCTCCGCTGTCCATCCATCCGTCCGTCTGTCACAGGGCTGTATATCTTTTGAACCGTAATAGGTAGACATTTGCCGTCTTATTACAAAACAAGATTTATATTTTGACATGGCTTATTAAACCATGGAGCCAGTTTTGTAATAGGAACGTAACTGTGATTGAAATACCGTTCTTTATACAAAACTGAAAACTTAGTTCGGTACTAAGTTGTTAGTTTTGTATTAGCAACTATACCATAGACGGAATAAAGTTCGAAATTCAATAATGGCTCCATGGTTTTGACCTGGGTCTGAAGATAAACCTTGTTTTGTAAAAAGACTGTTGTAGTTTACTACTATGGCCGCTATAACCACAAATAATAAAAATTAAATAACGTGAAAATCCACTAATCATTATTTATTAATTGTCCCCTTTGAAAGAAAGAAAAAAAAAAGAAAAACGTTTACTTTTCGTCGTTATTTGATCTAAAGTGTTAAATATTGTACGTTGTTACAGTACGGAACAATTCATGTGCGAGTTGAACTCGCAGTTGGCAGCTTTTTTTAATGTTAACTTTATAATAAGGACGGGTAATTCGCACATTGACCGGTTAATACAAGAAACAACTGCGCACATTAACCGTAATATCTTAATAAACACACCACAAATATAAAAATGTATAATAATATCGACTTCATGGAGAATACGGAATATTTACAAAAATATTAAAGCTAAATGGAGTAAAATATCTAGAAACTATGTTTTTTTAAATAATAATAAACATTATTTAAAACAAAATGTTTGTCAATGTAGTGTAATTTAAACTTAACAAGTAAAAAAATTAAACAAATAAAAACATGGCTTCCGATTATTAATAGGAACTTAAAACTATGTACAAATATAATATGTAAACAATAATAATTTACGCGTTGTTTTATTTACTTGGGCCTAAAACTTGCTGCTTACCGTATAATAATGTTTTCGTGCCAACTTGATTTGAAAAACCCGCCCCGACCCGTGGTCGAGCCAGCCCGCTCCCACCTGCGCCGCTGAGCCTGTAGTTAAATTCGTCCCTAATTAATCTTGATCCGATCCAGTCTGTCCCTTGCTGCCTTCCTCCAGCGACGCCCTAAGCCGAGGTCCGTACGCCACAGGGGGTGCCCTTAGCGTGTATTCGCTAAGGTTGTAAGTGTTATGCCCTGGCTGTGTGTAATTTAAGGCATCCACAGGATAAGCCTTAACGTATTAAGGCATCCACATAATAAGCCTTGATTTATTAAGGTACTCACAGGATACGCCTTAATTTATTAAGGCATCCACAGGATGTCTTGGTTAAGCAGCCGACAACCTTCTAGATTGACGTGCGAGATGCCAACAGAAATGAATAATAATTGAATTGAAAAGTCAATACATAGACAAATGTGGAAGACTATGGGATAGATTTTGTACAGCAGTAGGACGGTAATATTTGAAAAATGAATACAGACATTTTAAATTATCAATAAAACAGATTTAATTAATTATATTGTAGGTTTCTGGTCCGCAATGGCAGAGAACAGACATGTGTGGAAAAGAGAGGGAGGCTTTTGCCAATAGTGGGACATGACGGGCTAAATAGATTAGATAAGATTAGGCGTAGTTTTAACCCAAGTATTAGTTGAAGTCTTTAACTCTATACATTCGTCGTATTAGGTTAAAATCAAATGGACACAAAAGATTAACAATACCGTCATAAGTTTTCAAAGACTGTTATTTGTTTTTGTATACGCGCAAATTATTACTATGAACGTATTAATTAAATAAACCTAAAACATAACTACTGCAATCAAAATGTTACCCTTAAAATTACCTTATTTAAAATGCATTAAAAATATACAGATATTATAAGGAATAGCCGGGTAAACTGGAAAGTATGATATAGGAATAATTAGCATGCAAATTGTAGCAAATTTTCAATTCAAAAACTCGTAGAAATTATTAATTAAATGCGAATATATTCAAAATTTTGTTCGTTCGACGTAATAATTCAATTTAATTATTTTAATAATTATTTGATAAAAGCCACGAATGTTATATAATTTAGATTAATTTTATACTTCTTAATTTCAACGTGAGGTAATGATTTCTATAAAAGCAACTTGCTTTGTTTATAGTGAATACATGCATTAGGAAATGATACTTTTTTATAGATTTTCAATCAATTGTAATATTTAGTTTTTTTTTGTTTCGATATTGACAAACTGTAAAGTCGACCTCATAAATGCATTATCACCTAAGGTTGAATGAATGAATGGAATGGGACAAGGTCATTCATTTACTTGTTCTTTCTGTTTGAATTTGTTCTTTGCGTTGTTATGTTTACCGCAAATTAATGTATTTTCTTACTTTCGCGGCGATAGTCTCACCGTACCATCAAATTCGACACACGACGATATGATCGGCGCAGTGGTCAAGCGATTGACTGCTACGCTGCGTGTCTCAGGTACGATTCCCGCACGGAACAAATATTTGTATGACCTACAAGTAGTTGTTCCGAGTCTGGCTGTTTGTGTATGTGAGTTTTAAATGTTTGTAAACGAATCCACAATACAGGAGAAAATCCTAGTGTGGGGCAACGTTGAAAAAAAAATTGAATAAAGTTCATTTTTTAATCCCAGATAGTAATTTGACATTTCAAATCTTTGTAGTTTGTTTTTTCAATTTGGAGTTTGACATCACTTGTCAAATTACTATCTGGGATTAAAAAAACAAATATATAAACTATGAACCAATCTCCACACGGGGATAATTTGAAAGCACAGCGTGTCTATCGCAGCGATTCTCTTGTCCGTTTCAAGCTTAAGGCAAATTTCACCAATGAAACTGAGCGCGTTCAGCACATTTAAACCTTGTTCAAGAGCTGTCAGTGTCAAAATTGTTATGGAATATTGCAGTGGCGAAGGGTGATTTTATGAGAGGTAAGCCGGAGCAAAAAATGTCGTTTCAAAATAAACTCGTGTAAAGACGAAAAAATTACTGTAGGCGTTTTGTAATTTTTTAATTTCATGGTGTATTAAATACCTACAGTATGATTATATTATTTGGCATTATTAAACATTACTGACTGTGGCATTTTTGTGGTGAGTGGTTGTGTTTCGAATTTCCGAAGTGAAACCGGTAGGAATTGTGTTATACGGTGCTTTCGCCCCTGATATTGACAATTACAGCTCTTGAACGCGGTTTAAAAGTGCTGATTCATTGTTGAAATCCGCACTTAGTTTCAACCTTAGTGAAGTTTAAATTTTGTGAGATTTGGTGTCGAAAGGTACCACAAGCAAATATGAGGTCGAATATTATAAAACATGTCCCGGAATTAACGCACACCACCAAGCACCCCAATTAGAATATTATGTTACAATCATAATACATACACTGAATTTTTATTATTATGTATAAAACATTGTTTATTTATTAAATTAGTTGTACTGATTGTGGGTGAATATTGTGGTCACATTACAAATCTACGCACGCACACAGTCGCACTACGACCACTACTACGTATAAAGACGGAAACATCCGTGTCGTGTCGTGTCGTGACGCCTTCTGACGCAGTGTTAGCCAATCAAAACTCGTTGTGATTTGACGTAGTCCTGAATAGATTCGTTTGATTGTTTCTCCCACGTCACGACACGACACGTAAGTATGTTTCCGCCTTAAGGGTCTAGCGTAGTAGGTACTGTGTCCATTTTGGTTTGTTTTGACTGTAAAGTGGAAGTGTGACTGCAATAATTTATGTAGTTTTAATTATTTTTGGAGAAAAATGTACTTAGATATATTAAAAATGACTGAAATCGATCCAGTAAACGATTCTGAACAAACTTCTTTCATAATGTGCATTAATTCAGTTACAAATTGTATACTTTAGCCATAGTATAATAATAACATATGATTCTATGTTAATTATCGTCTCTTATTTTTCGAATATCTCGATAATTACACACAAATATTTTTGCACACGAAACATATTAATATTAAATAACATTAAAATAATTTATAGAATGCTTGTGATGACTTTATCATACAGTGTTTTTGGCTGTAATAATAATAATTATAGCAGGTTCACAAAACGCCTAGCAGTTTTGTAAAATTACCAATTAATATAAACTTTCCTAAAGTGTTTTTGGCTGTAGTAATAATAATTATTACAACAGTTTCACACAACGCCTAGCTTTTTTGTAAAATTACCAATTAATATAAACTTTCCTAAAGTGTTTTTGGCTGTAATAATAATAATTATTATAGCAGTTTCACAAAACGCCTAGCAGTTTTGTAAAATGACCAATTAATATAAACAAAATTAAAAGAAAATATTGGATTGTATCTAGCATATCTAATCAGGTATCTTAAATAACTCAAAGAATAATATCTATGCCCGTTTGCACAGAAGTCACAATGGGCATGTCCTAATGGTTAATTAAAGCAACCCGCACTGGGGCCCGCGTGGTGAATTACGGCTCTCTCCCTCTCACAGAGAGGAGGCCTGTGTCCCAGCAGTGGGAACATTATAAGCTGATGATGTAAATTAAAGCAAGACACATCAACTTCATTTGCACGGTAATAGGCGGTTCTTAAGAGCGTTTACGATTTCCGGCATTTCATACAAACTTTCAAGCCCTTGTTTTTCGAAATTACTGAACCGATTTTAATGAAACTTCTTACGCATAAGCGGGACACAAAGGTCTAAAAAGTTAGTTAAGAATATTTTCGAAAAATTGAGTTACAGCCAAATTAGACTGATTTTAAATTTTCCATAGAAATAGAGATTACCAATTATCTGTTTTTAAATAAGTCATTTCGAAATGTTCTTAACTAACTTTTAAGACCTTTTGTACCCAGCTTATGCGTATGAAGTTTCATTCAAATCGGTTCAGTCATTTCGAAAAACAAGGGCTTGAAAGTTTGTATGAAATGCCGTACGTCGTAAACGCTCGTTAAAATGCAACACTGGGATTAGCCTGATTTTTGCATCAAATCACGCGAAGTGTTGAATGATTTTGACTAGGTTTGGTGCAAACGGACATTATAAATGTAGTATTAAAATAAATACGTGTGCTAAATGCTTGAGCATGCACGAACAATGCACAGAGAATTATCTCTTGCACGCTATTTTCAACTCTATTTCAGTTACGATTAAGTTCATAATAATTTTATCAATGAAAAATGCGTTGACCCTAACAGGGCATTTTGTATAATATAGTATGTACGTTTTTCATGAGTATCTACCGTTACCCTTGAGGTTTATTTTGACTTTTACATTAACCCATAGTATATATAATATAATCAATTCACAGTAATATCAGCACGACAATATAGGTCTTAGCCCCTCTTATTTACGGTCGAATTCTCAAACGCAACTCAATTTTACGCCGCCGTTAAGTCTCATACTGTCTCTGACAGTTTAGGGTGCATTGAGGAGACATGAAACTTTTAAGAACGTCTTAAGCCCCGTATTCAATGGGAAACAAAGTTGCTGAAACCTGTTTCAGCATTTTGTAAAGCAAAGTGCGGAAGTATACATGTCCCAGAATTAACGCACAACCTCTTAAGGGGTCATTGTACTCATCGTTATGAACAACTTTTACTATAGGACCAAACCTGAAATCACGAAAAAAAATCAGCTGTTCCCTACATTTATGTTCGAATAACTCGTCAAAATATAGGCAACAGCTGATTTTTTTCAGCGATTTCAGGTTTGGTCCCATAGTAAAAGTTGTTCATAATGATGAGTACAATGACCCCTTAAGAGGTTGTGCGTTATTTATGTTACACCTTGTATAAGGTGTATCTATTCATACACGAAATCTCTTAAGGGGTCATTGTACTCATCATTATGAACAACTTTTACCATGGGACCAAACTGGAAATCACGAAAAAAAATCTAAGAGATTTCGTGTATGAATAGATAACACATAATATAGGTTAGCTTTGCCTCTGTGGGGGATTACTCTGCAGCGCAACATTTGTACTTGTTCGGAAACGAGAAGAACCGAAGCGCAAACCTTTTGTGGTTTACTGTACCATATGCATTATAACCAAAAGTTGCATGCAACTTTGTTTCCAATGCATTCGCGGATTTAACAAGGCGTAGTTTGAAAATTCGATGGTAAGTGTCAAATACCATTTTAGCAAATCTACAAACTATTACCAAACATCATTCGATCATCGTACAGACTCAATCTGTTACTTTCGCTAGCCCGCCCCTTCTGTAGCGCCCTATCTCTTCTAGCCCTTCTGACCGCTACAGGAAGATCTCCAGGCGTTTTAACCCTCCCTGCCGGGTTCAGAAGATTAATGTCACCGGCAGAAGAGAATATCTCACTGACTTGTTCTAGAGAATGCTGTCTTTTTATAGCTAAGTTTTTTAAAGTCGGTTTTGGTGAGCGGTTTCCAGGGTACTTTAGTTCTGATGTATCTATTTCTCCGTTCAAAGCAGCTAAGTAAACAGGATTATCGCCACTATAACCGTTAACTAAATTCTCTTTATCGTTCGGATCGCTAAATTCGTTATCAAAATTTGTATATTTATTCTGAAATTTGTTGAACGTGAAATCAGTAACTTGGCTGGATTCTTTTAATACTTCATTTTGGTAGATTTTTTTCTTTTCCGCGTCTGTTTTTGGTATAGCTTGCATTGTTATTTTTGAGCCTCCATCCTCGGATAGAAGCATTAAATGCTCATCCTCACTGCTTGAGCAGTCAGAGTTGATGTCAAAAGGGCTTATGTTACCGTTGTAATTGTCTTGGGTATCTATGTATTGGAGTTCTAAGTTGATACTCGCTCTAGATGAGCTACCACTGTTTAAAATTCTATTGTCGCAACTTAGTCGCTTTTTAACCGTCGAGTCTTCAGATTCTGAGTTAGATTTTAAAATACTTTGAGACGAAAGTGACGTTTTCACAGATCTTTTATTTAAACTCTCCGAACTACCCTTTTTACTTTTCATTTCGATAAAATCTGGTGGTTTCCCTTTTGGGACTATAACTGCGAAGATTTGGTTCGGCGTTCGTGCTTCGTTCTCTCTGTTTGGCAATTCTTTGAACCCAAAGACTTTGTTTTCTGATTCCAGCATCATAGTAGGTGATAGGGTTCTGTTCGGTGGTGATAGGGTGCAGGGCCCTTCGAAGTTATAAGGCGACCTGTCCTGGTTTATAGTCAAATTCGAGGGTCGATCCCGATCAGTAATGTTCGAAGGTTTATCAACTATAGATGTCAGTATGCGTTGAGAATTCTCCGCTAATTTCACCTCAGTCTCTTTCCTATTCAATTTTTCGAAGAATTTCTTGATACCCCATTTAGGCTTTTCTACCTTAACATCTTGTAGTAAATTTGTTTGTTTCGGAGCCCTGTCAACGTCATGGGCAGTCACATCATTTTGTACGTAATCTAACGGTCTTTGGTAAGACCTAATTTCGGTCAGACCAGAATTTTCAAGTAATGGTATTCTTGTATGGCTTGAAACGCGAGCTACAGACAGACAATTTTCTTCTATGTTTGGTACTCGAAGAGTCTCTATAGGACCTGTGATGTCTTTAAGGGATTTGTGTATAAGTTCGACTGTGGCTTGTTGTGTGTTTGTATGTGTGTTCCGTTCTATGCACGCGTTGCGACCTATGTGAGGTTGGGGGTACAGCAGAGGAGTGTGAACGTCACAATTCTGGGTTGTAGTACAATTTGAGTTTTTGTCAGATTCCGGTGGTGGAGGTATGTTGGAGTCTGCTGTGGAAGAAGGAAAAATATGTGTTAGTTTATTTGTCTATTTACCATACATAAAACACGTTTGGTTTCAAACTTTAAATTGAAATCAATTGAAACTGGAAAAAACAATTATTTTTTTTGATAAAATTGATTTTTTTATTGGCGCATAGCTTCCGGTGCGCCTGAATCAGATAATTAGCTATGTTACATAAATAACACACAACCTCTTAAGGGGTCATTGTACTCATTAATATTATGAACAACTTTTACTCTGGGACCATAGGAAATTCGCGAAAAAAAAAAATGCTTTTCCCTAAACTTTGCTAAGAACAGCTGATATTTTTTCGCGTTTTCAGGTTTGGTCCCATAGTAAAAGTTGTTCATAATGATGAGTACAACGACCCCTTAAGAGGTTGTGCGTTATTTAAGTTACATCTTGTATAATAAGGTTTGACAAGTCATATCATCAACTCTGCCAACCTAAAGGCGACGTTAAAGCTGAGTTTTATCCCGACGAATTTAAAATGGCGTAAATCATTTCCTCTCACTCGAACATTGAACTGTGCGAGAGAAAAGGCATGATAACCTCGTTTGTTCAGCCGCAGTTTTTTATTCGTTTCTGCGTATTAAATAATAGTTATATTAATAAGACCCTCGATCAACATCTCTCGAGGCTCTCGTTAGGTGGTTGGATCATGAGCCTGATTCAGAAGGCAGTACTCCTCGATACGGCTCGCATCGTGAGGAGGTTCCTATCTCTGGAGCCCTAACCACCGGTAGCTTGGACCCTGCTCCCGCTACCGGCGGACAACTATTTTTTTAATATTTTTAAATGTTTTTATATACTTTTTTATATTCTATTAAGTATTTAAAAATATAATTTATATGTAAATCATTAAATAAAGGAAATATTAATAATGTTTTTATTCAGTATTACAATTGGTAATTGGTATTGCGCGGGTTATAGCAAGTCCGCTGGTTGATATATATTTTTGGTGGTTATATATTTTAAGCTTACCACCAGGCGGATTTGGATGTAGATTGTTGTCGTGTATGAGCGGGCCTTGCGCATGTAACATCTGTTTCAGTTCTGCCATGCGCTCTTCTACGCAAACCGCTGTCAATCTAAAGGGAATAAATATAAATGATTATTAAAATATTAAGAAAGAATAAAAGAAAGAAAGAAAATTTATTAATTCTGCACAAACAAGACACACTTTACAAACATAAAATAAAAATTGACAAAATACACACTCTAATACAAAGAAGCCAATTGCAATCATATTTTAAGACTATGATGTATATTATATAATAACCAGAAATAAAAATAAGAAAAAAAAAAAAATTGCTAAAAGCCTAGTATTCAAAACCTATTAGATAAATCAGTCAGGTAATCTCCGAAACAGCTGGACCGATTTTGACGGGACTTCCACCGACAGATAGCTGATGTCATAAGGAGCACAGTGGTACCCAATTGATAAGGCACGTCGTGAATCTTCGTTCGCACAGAAAATAAAGTATGGCCCCGAAAATTAACGAAAGAATGCTAAAACTTACAATCAACCTTAAGTCACTATTATAAGGTTCATAATACACTGGAGCTGTTAGCGTGCACTCGATCAGAAGTATGGCGGCTGACAAACATGCCACGCGGCGCGCGCTAACATGGCGGCAGCTGCCGACCAATAGCGGTACAGGAAAAAGAACCACGGTGCGTGGAGCGTGCCGATTGGTCAATAGCATTTTCCGCACTTTTAAAATTCACCTTCTGCGCAGGTACATCGGTAAGCCATATCTGTTGGGTACTACTGTAACTAAGTTTACTTTTATTTTAGAAAAAACCACGCGGGCGAAACCGCGGGCAGAAGCTTGTCTATAAGTACATTTAATAAAATAGTAAGGAAGTCAAAACTGTACATAGATTATTTAAAAAAAAATAAATGCTTCGAGCGAACGACTCTGATGCCGAAAATATAGTTTTTAGAAAAAAAATCTGTTTGTCTGGATTTATGTTCCAGATTGGCCTAAAAACGGCTCAACGGATTTGGATGAAATTTGGCACACAGATACTTTATAACTTGGATTAACACATAAGGTACTTTTAATCCCGGTAGTATGTTCTCGTGGGTAATTTTTCAACATCCATGCGGACAGAGCCACGGAAAAGCTAGTACATAATAAATAATTGAATCGCCAGTTACCTGGCTTCAGCATCATGATCCCAGCATTCATCACATGTGTCAGCAGCTATCTTAAGAGCACGGGACTGTTGCACCGGTCCCTTTGGTAACGGGGGACGGGCCTTGTTACGGGATACTAGGCTCTGTTGGAAGAAAAATAGAGTTTTAAATATATTAAAACTTTATGCACAAGTAAATAAAGTACTGTACAAAGGCGGATTTAATGCCTGAGGCCTTTGATCAACAATAGTAACAGATTTCCAATATGCGCATAAAAAACGACCGGAAAAATAAGACCATAAATAATGTTGTGGTCTTATTTTGCAACATAGTTTTTTCAACCTTATTGCTTAGAAATTATGTTTTATTATCCCATAAATATTTTTGTTCTTATTTTAAAAATACGTTTACTTTTCGATCGATGTTGTAAATATATTGCAAACGATAATACACTTTATGTTCGAGTGTTAAGGTTTATAATCAAGTTACATGCAATCGCGACCAATTTTGCGATGTGTTTTTGGTCCTAATACTTAATCTAGTGCTATTATTGATCGAAGCCGCATTTTCTACCAGTCAACCTTAGGATGATGCAGAGACAAAACATGGCAGGTGCAACATACGGAATAGATAGCTCGGAAATAGCTTTAAAATACAAGAATAAATACATAACATGGCGGCGACGCTGTTAAAAGAGCCCTCCAATAGAAAAATATAACCCCTCTCCACTATTCCAATGCTTGCTCAAGGATGCATATCCGGTAGACTCTAATAATCCTTCCATAATTATCCCCAGGGCACGTCTTCCCTACCATTATCGCGCCCCCCGGTCTACTCTTTGATATACAATGGTCTCTGTAGTCTCATGAAACATGAGGCTTCAGGGGCTGGTGTGAATGTTTGGGTTCATCCGAGTAATCGAGTATGGTTTAACCACGCTGGGGTCGGTGCATTCCATTCATTCATTCAGGTACCATCGCGAACGTTCCCGGTCGACCACTTTTCGCCCTTATGCCCATTGTAATAAGGTTGAAAAGTGGTCGACCGGGAACATTCGCGGTGGTACATCATCATCATTTCACCCGAAAGTCATCCACTGCTGGACACAGGCCTCCCCCAAAAAGAGTGGGGGTTTCCATAATCGCCACACTTGGCTATGGTGTTAAAATGCATAGAAAACACTGGTGCCCATTCTCTAGTAAGTCCCTTAGTCGCCTTTTACGACACCCACGGGAAGAAATAGGATGGTGCTATTCTTTACGTCCGGCACCACACGGAACGATGAGGTAGATACATACATATAAACAAAATAAACTTTGTCAGGAGAAATAACCATCGGTAGAGGAGAAAACGAGTCAAGCAAACCAGTGCTGGGATGTTTTGGCCAACTTCTGACGAATATGTTCACGCGCCTTCACTTTAAAAGATAACCGACTGGTTGCCGTCCAGCGGCTTAGCACGTAAACCGTAGAGAAGCGTTTTGCTCGGAAAGCACCATTTGGTGAAATGGAACTGATGATGAAGACCACAGATGGCCACCGGAACTAATTAATAATAAGTATTTAACGGGTTGCGATTCGATTAGGTACTTTAATATAGTTGCTAAGCAATTTATGCTCGTCACAATGCATATGGTGAGTGGCAGTTCTCCTGGTTCTTACCAGGAGAACTCCTCAACAATTAACGTCCCTGCATCGGGAAAAGCAATATTTTGTAAAAGGTGATGAGCAGTTGACATTAAGCTATTGTACGAGTAACTTAGATAAATTACAAACTGAGAGGCGTTTTACTTTGCAAATACACATAATTTCATCACCGCTGCTCTCAAAACGGTGAATGAAAACAACGTGAGGAAACCGGCATGCCCTCGAACCAAAAATTCTAAAACTTGTGACATCTGCCAACCCGCACTGGGCCCTCGTGGTGGATTACAGCCCACTCCCTCTTGGTCACGCAAAATTCTGCATCGCGCAAGCAGAGTTTACCGAGCGACTAGCATATACAACATTATTTTTTGTATATGCGAAACCTGAATATAGTTTGTTCAGAATAAGGAACTGAATCGATTTCAATAATTTTTACACCATGTTATATTTTGTCCCAAAAATATTTAAGTGTGATGGAAAATGTTATCACCATTTAATTACTTACAATACAATCGCCGTACGGTTAGGTACCTACTGCCAAATTATTATCAATGAGCGCAAGACGACCCTGGAGGCGCGGGGGCGTCGTTAGCATGTTTTTGTACGGACAACCCGGCAACATCAATGATGTATAAAACTATAGATACGTTGTCCGCACTCTAAAATGGCAACATGAAATGAAGCCAATTGGCCACATTGCACTCAGTCACGCACTAACCTGTCGCGCGACGCTATGTTTGTTTTTAATTTATATCGTGTGTGAAAACCTGTGCAAAACATAAAGAAAACATGCCGTCGTGTGTTTTCAGAGGATGTACAAATTATACCCCAAAAGTTAAAGACAAAAATGTGTCATTTCACGCGTATGTTTACAAAACTACATTATTTTATTTTATTTTGTACGACGCTGCGTCTAATGGCGGCCGGCGCATGAAGTTAGTAGTCACGTGACGTTATTATCCTGTGACGTAACTGAAGATGTTTATTTATCTCCCCCTAGCAACAGGCATCCCGCCGTACGGTGTCATATTTTCTTTCCCTTTCTTTACGCGTATAAGTAGATAGTTATCTAGTATTTTCGCCGTTTTTAAGCGCCGAGATGTTGGTTGATAACGTGTCTATATATAATACGTCATTGGGTAACATAACAACCTTATAACTTTGTGATTTTTCATGATACAGTGTTGAAATTTTGTACATAGATTCTTTACATAAAAATACTAGATACGTGTTTCGGGTTTCGCACATACTAAAACTAATATTGTATACAACGTCCCGACATCAATCGTTGGGCAGTTGCCCACCAGACACAACACCCGTCTGGTCAGAGGATCCTCCCTTTTTAATAGAGGATGTGTGAACTTTACACCCTGTTCCTCATGCCTTTATAGTAGTTTACAGCCCTCTCCCTTTCGAGGAGGTCTGAGCCACAGTGAGAGCAGTTGGAACATTATAGGCTGATTCTGCTAAATGCTTACCTGCATCATAGCCAGGCTGGGCCGCGGCGGCAGGCTGTGGTGCTGGTAGGGCGGCGCGTAGGGCGGCACGGGCCCTGCGTGGGCCCCGCGGGTGCGCCACAGCATCTCCCACAGCACCAGCCCCAGCGCGAACACGTCCACAGCGCACAGGGCCGCGCGGGCCCCGCTTAGGTCTAGGGCGCCTTCTAGTGCTTCCGGGGACAAGTAGCGGAGGGTGCCGGCCTGGTAGAAAAAGGCTGCAGTTAGACTTGCATTTCTTCGAAGGTCCTTGCTTGGAAACATGCTGGTCCAGCTCCATAGGACAATCTAGAGTCTAGACAAAATCAAACTGAGTTGAGCTGCACGATTACTGACCAATGCTTGCACTGATTGGACAGGTCCACTCAAATTTGTGTGGTTCTTTCCTCAAAAGACCATTTCAGACACGGATCTACATGGTCCTTACATGATCTGACCAAGATTATGTCTGGACTTTAAAAGAGACTTTGACCCCTGAGTTTGTTTCGCCATTTCTTCTCAGGGGTAGTCAGATAGGAAATGTCGGCTACATCTAGATTATTTTTTAAATGTTTTATGTAAAAGTGATTCTAATATCCTATTTACAAAATAAACGATTTCATTTCATTTCAAACTGGTTGCTATTTTAATTGTAAAATTTATTATTTTTACGACATTGATTTTATAATCTGTGATTGATTACCTTAACTCACACACTGACTTATTACTTTCAAAAGTTTTAGGAAAACGTATGCTTTTACAATGTTTGTAAATATGTGAGCACCATGATGATGAGCGTCATCACGTCAACGCCGGTTATCGCTGAAAACCAGCGCTGGGGCTCTGTCTCGAATAGGGTCGCAGCATTATGCTGAGCGGTGGCCGTTTTGCGTGGATGTGACGCATATTTTCTTTCTTTGCGTCATGTTTACCGCAAATAAACGTATTTTCTTCTTTTTTTTCTTTTCATGTATCTATCATA
This sequence comes from Tiliacea aurago, assembly GCA_948098905.1. Classification (NCBI taxonomy): domain Eukaryota; kingdom Metazoa; phylum Arthropoda; class Insecta; order Lepidoptera; family Noctuidae; genus Tiliacea; species Tiliacea aurago. Next base: position 10,212,478 of record OX402603.1, on the reverse strand, counting down.
ATTTAGGGTTCCGTAGTAAACAAGGAACCCTTATAGTTTCGCCATGTCCGTCTGACTGTCTGTCTGTCCGTCCGTCTGTCCCCAGCTTAGCTCAGAGACGCTTAGTCCTAGAAAGCTGGTATTTGGCATGGGTATACATATTAATCATGCCGAAAAAATGGTAAAATAAAACTATGAAAAACATTTTTTTTTAGGGTACCTCCCTTACACGTGAAATGGGGATGATATTTTTTTTTTCTCGTCTATTACATAGTGTGGGGTATCGTTGGATAGGCCGTTCAAAATATTGAGGGTTTGTCTAAACCAGTTTTCAATTAAGGGATCCGTTTGCGTAATATTAAGCTTTAAAGTGCTATTTTTTGTTAGAGTCAAGTGCCCCCCCCCCCCCCCGCCAGCTAAATGGTTGGTTTTGGATATGTGAAAAAATTCGTGGCAATAGTATATATAACGAAATGAAAAGGAAAACTATCACAGCTAAGTAGGCTTCACAAGTTAACGAGTAATAGTCGACCAACTTAAATTTGCAGTTGGAGAATTGACCGTAACGTATATCGATGTATGGGAGAGCATGTTTTTCAACTACAATGTTAAGTTTGTTTTTGGGATAAATTCATCGCAACTACGGAACCCTTCATTGTGCGTGGTCCGACATGCACTTGGCCGGTTTTTAATTCTTTTTATTTATTGTGGTATAGTAGTTTAATTCTAGATGCATCGTCTATATATCGTCACACTAATATTATAAAGGCGAAAGTTTGTGAGTGTGTGCGTATGTTTGTTACTTCTTCACGCTCAAACGGCTGGACCAATTTTGATAAAATTTTGTATGGAGGTAGCTGACACCCTGGATTAAGACAGGCTACCTTTTTTTACCCGAAAATGTAGTGTTACCGTGGGATGAGCAAGGAATTGTAATACATTTTTGCCCTTTTACGTTTAATCTGGTAGTTGGTGGTCTGCTTTTTTGAAATAAACATACATTTTTCCCCGCGTTGTATGCATTTTGCAAATTAGAATACGCAAGATTGATGATAACTTTAGATTTCTAAAAATTCAGATAGATGGCGCTGCTCAGTCTTAAAACACGGATACGTTTCAATTCACTACTCGGTGATAGATTCGACCTAGATTCTGAATCACGCTATGGTTTCGTTCGCACTATGTATTTATTATCATCATCATCTCCACATCACACTAATATTATAAAGGCGATAGTTTGTGAGTGTGTGTGTTTGTTACTTCTTCACGCTCAAACTGCTGGAAAAATTATGATAAAATTTTGTTTGGAGGTAGCTGACATCCTGGATTAACATATAGGCTACTTTTTATCCCGATATTCCCACGGGATCGAGACTTACGCGGGTGAAACCGCGGGTCGCAGCTAGTCATCATTAATGTACTTGTACAAAATATTGTAAAACATTTTAAAAGAGTAGCGGTGGAGTTTCTTGCCCATTCTAAAAGGTAGTTTCGTTTGGAGACATACGAAACTACCTTTTGGAAGGGGCGACTAGAATAAATTATTTTTTTTTTGTAAATTTTGACATTCAAAAGTGCCTCATATGTGGCTATTTGAAATAAATACTTTGACTTTGTACAGTCGAGAAATAAAAAGGGTCAAATTGGTGCATTCTGAAAGTTGGCAACCTCGCAAAAAGCTGTCAAATATATCGTTGTTATGAATAATTAATCAATACTACTAAATGAAATATCGCTCTGTGTTGTAAAATATTGAAAAGTGAATTGCAATTCATGATCATAATGTTTGCTGGGATACATAGTCGATGAAGCTGTGTGTACGTTCCCGTGGAATCATTTCAAACCACCACACGAGCGAAGCCGCGGGAAAAAACTAGTTATAAATATACCTCAAAAATCAAAATCAAAATATTTTATCTCACATAAACCTACAGGGGCACTTATGAAACGTCAGAAGCTAGGTGCACGGTTCCAAATGGTCGTTTCTTATGGAGAAGAGCCGGCCAGAAACTCCATGGATACTCTTTAAAAAAATAATTGGCTTTTACAATGTTTTCAAATTACAGTGTTAATAGGTATGAGAGGACAGTAAACAATATATAAAATATATGTTATTCTTGAACATATTTCTCAGAACTTGGTTGGTACCAAAACACGTTTAGAAAAAAAAACTCGATACAAATTAACGGTAAACTAACCCTTTACTTTAGAGTATCAATCCAAAATATCTGAATCAAACATCAATGTACGGTTGGTATTTAATTAATAACAAGAACATCTTATTTGTATGCAGAACTTGGTTGTTTTTTATTTTCGATTACTCAACTCATTTTTGAGTAAATAAATAATTGCTTCATATTTTGCAATAAATTACAAGCGTTGTGTCAACGCGCTTCTCTTTCTTTTGTAAAGAAAGAAAGAAAGAAAATACGTTTATTTGCGGTAAACTTGACGCAAAGAACGAACATAAATACAAAACGAACAAGTAGGGGAAAAATATGCGTCACATCCACGCATAACGGCCACCACTCAGCATAATGCTGCAACCCTATGCGAGACAGAGCCCCAGCGCTGGTTTTCAGCGACAGCCGGCGTTGACGTGATGACGTCGACCGGTGAGATACAATGAGATTATAATTAAGAAACAAAATAAATACAAACTACTTACATAACTAATTTTAAAATATATAATATTTACATAGCAATCGTATGCAGTCTGACAGCGGTTTACCTGTTGTCAGCGTCTTAAGCAACGTTCTCACGTTAACAGAACATTAAAAAAAAAATGAGAAACCTCAGTGATCCTGGTAGGCGTGCCTCGATCCCGGGCCGCGTGCATCAACTGCGCCAGACCCAGGTCTGCCAGACGCGCCTCACCGTTAGCTGTCACGAGTACATTACTGCTGTTCACGTCGCGATGTACCACGCATGGTTTACTGCCGGCTGGATAAGGAGCAATGGTTCAATAGATTATACTAGTGAAAAAAAAAACCGGTCAAGAGCGAGTCTGACTCGCGCACCGAGGGTTCCGTACGTATATACAATGTGGAGACAAAAATACGACAATAAATGAACACACTGGCAATACCAATGCAAAAGAGTATTTTGGAATGATCAAATAAATTTTAGCATCAAAATTAAAAAGTGATTATTTCAAATAAACTAAATAGTGGCAGTCGGCACGACTATGGGTTTTGCCAATCTTTGACTAGCTATAGCGACTAAACTATTGGATATAATTGATTAAAACGACGTGTGCAGACTGCGAATGTCATTAGATATATGCAGTTGAATTTATTGTCATATTTTCGTCTCCACGTTGTATAAGGTGTATCTATTCATACACGAAATCTCTTAAGGGGTCATTGTACTCATCTTTATGAACAACTTTTACTATGGGACCAAAGCTGAAATCGCGAAAAAAAAATCAGCTGTTCCATACATAGTTCATAAAGATGAGTACAATGACCCCTTAAGAGATTTCGTGTATGAATAGATACACCTTATACTATATGATGTTGATGATTTCTGAAAAACTGTGCTATTTAGAGACAGCTTTTTATTTTTCCTGTAATCTTTACATAAACTTCTATCACATAGAATCATTTCAGATTTTTATCTATGCAAACTTTGGAGATAAGGTAACGGTATTTTTTTTTACATTTTTCAACAAAAGTCGGAAACTATACATACTGCCTAAAAAAAAAAGTTTGAAAATGTGCAAACAGCGCTCTTTCATATGATACCCCACATGCCCTCGTAGCCCCACTTCAAATTTTAAGACCCTTTCAGTCCTTTTTGCAAAAAAGATATATTTTTGTTAATTTCTTTCTTGTTTGCAAAATAGTTGGGCAAAAGTCATCTAAAACTATTCTAAATTTCAAGTTGATAGCATTAGTAGTTCTTGTGATATCCAGGTGTGACAAACAAACAGACAGACAGACTTAGTCTCACCATAAGGGTTCCTTTTTACCATTTTGGTACGGAACCCTAATAAAAAGGGAATTTAATTTGAGGGACTGCCTCGTTGGTCTAATGGTTGCAAGCACTACTGAGCACGAGGTCTTGGATTCGATTCCCGGGTTAGGCACAAAATTTTTTTTTTTCACCACAGTAATCATACATACATTATTACACTTAAAGGTACATGTTAAATGAAAAAAAATAGTGAATTTCAACCGAGAATAACAACGATTAAAGTTACCTAAAAGATCTAAAAAAAATATATGTAGGAGTTTGATATACGTTCTTCATTATCACTAACCAGAATTTAAAAAAAAATGCGTAGTTTACGAGAATATTAAAATCTTGTAAAGGTCTATTCTTGATATAAATCTCTATATAAATAAGTGAATATTATATCTGGCTAAACAATTTTTTACTGTATAACAGATAATAATATATTCTATATTTTAACTTACGTAAATACAGAGAGGGACCGGAGAGGTTGGTGGGGTAAGAAAATGTTCGACGCTCGAGGTCACTGAGACTATGGACGACCTTAAGTCTGTATCTCAACACCAACCGTCTTAATACAAAACAAGGTTTATCTTCACACCCAAGTTTAAACCATGAAGCCATTATTGAATTTAGAACTTTATTCCATCTTTAGTAAAGTTCCAAATACAAAACTGACAACTTAGTACCAAGCTAAGTTTTCATTTTTGTATAAAGAACGGTATTTCAATCACAGTTACGTTCTTATTACAAAAACTGGCTCCGGGGTTTAAGCCATGTCAAAATATAAATCTTGTTTTGTAAAAAGACGGTTTTTTTTTTCTTTTTCTAATTTCCATCTATCATTACAGGGGTAACCTAATGCGATAGTGTACTTATCTAAAGCCCTAACCTAAATTATTATTATAATTACATTTTGTAACTTATTACAAATAATCATCGAGATATAAGTACTAACGTACTAGAGAAGCTACGTCAAATAACTGAATTGTCCTATTCTTCGTAATTTGAATCTTTAGTTCGCGCAGCGCTAAAATAATAACAATTCGTCTAAACCGTAACTAATTTACCACAGCGCTAGATTTGCTGCGGAAGTGTATTTATTCTATATAATTTATTATTGTCGGAAGTACTAGGCGCGAAAGAGCTAGAGAGCGACTGAGTGAGGTGCGGCGCGATCGCCGCAGTTGAACGAGACAAAGTAGGAATTTACGGTGTCTTCTCTAGTACGTTAGTACTTATATCTCGATGCAAATAATGCATTCTTTGTGAATTCACTCAGAGAACAGCTAGTATGATGTAGTTATAGTATGATGACAGTGAGCAAATATTATTGGGTTTTTCTATCTAGAATTTCTGAGTAGCAGCCTGAAGTCTCGAATTGTGCCCAATTGATGGCAATAGGCTCGCCCCCTATTACATGGGACTTATACATAACTGGCGAAAAGTGGGTGTACTACAGGTACACCTCTGCCCAACCCTTCGGGGAAACAAGGCGTTATGTTAAGTACAAAAAATAAACCAAAAAAATTCTCGTTGGTCCCAAAAAACCCGCCTGTAAGTAAATTATCCCAAAAAGCCTTATTAGCCTGTATTAGCGGTCTTATGCCTCACCTATTGCTAATGCAAAATTTACTTTATTGTAACACTAATAGAGTTTACTTTCTATTTTCCAAATACAGCGAAATAACTTACTGGGAGTATGCAGGTGAGCGAGAGCGGACGCGAGTCCGTGAGCGATGTGAGCGAACTCAAGCCACGCGAGCGGAGCGCTCTGCAGGCGAGCACGGAGTGTGCTCGTACATAGTTCTACAACTATGAGATGTTCGCGACCGCCTTCGGTTAGGGTGGCTCGACTGTCGCTACCTGGGAATGAAAAAAAAATCAATAAAATCTCCTAATTTATTTGTTACATTGCCAAATCAAGCAAACACAAATACTTTATTATTATATATTTTTTTATACAGAGTGTAAGGGACAGCCCTCCGCAAATTAACAGGGTGCATTCAGCTCCTTATTTTGAATCATATTCCACTGAAAATTTTCTCAGGAAAATTGTAATTTTTTTTATCGTAATTTCAGTTACTATTGCTTTATTTCAATGTAAAATCACATTATCTGTACGCAGTACTCCATTAATGTAAATAACACAGCTAAAATAAATAAATCTGCAATGGATGTTGAAATTCTCTAACGAACGACGCCTGAAATCAGCGAGCGCGGCCGTCCACCCCGCCGCGACAAGTCAGGTTCATTGGATTCCCATAACGTTCCTGAAATAATTTCATGTACCGGTCATCTTAGTACGATATACTGAATTCACCCCATCAGTCTGCGGAGGGCTGTCCCTTACACCCTGTATACTAGCTTTTGCCCGCGGCTTTGACAATCAATTCGGGTTATACTCTGCTTGGTGAAGGGTGGGCGTTTTTGGGGGACTGTCTCATGTAATTTTTGACGTTCGAAAAGTGCTGATTCTCAGCCTAGTTTGAATAAATGACTTTTGATTTTGATTTTTTTATCTTGTTATTTGGCGTTCGGCGGCAAAAAAATCTTAACACACTACTAGCAATAATATAATTCAATCATGATTCGAAAGACACGTGGCGCCATCTATTATCATAAGAAAGTTATTGTTGTTTTCCTCGGGAACAGTACTGTTTATCGGGATGAAAGGTACCCTATGTCCGTTTCTGTACACCCCTGACAACGTATATGCAAAATTTCAGGATGATCGGTTCAGTGGTTTAGGCGTGAAAAGGTAACAAACAAACTTACCTTCGCATTTATAATATTTATTTGTATACAGTATGTAACAAAAACCCTGTTGTTCCTTTTAGGGACGTATACATTTACCTACAAGCTCAACATTGGTGGAATTATAATTAAAAAAAATTAAAGCATTGGCTAGTCGAGAAGTCAAAATCAAAGAATTGCAGAGGTAAGAAATCAGTTAAATAAAAATAAACTTTATTTCAGACATTAACACATATAGGTATATGAACAGTCCATAGATTGTTTAGTGATGAGTTAGTGACAGAAAGTACTTATAGTCTATATTAGTATTGTTAGTAAGGACACAAACACAGCTAAATTGCCTAAGCCCGCCCTCGAGGCTCAGTAGTAGCACCATAGGTACAGCGGGAATCACAGGGGACGTAATGTGATGAACTAACTTATCTACGCGTACCTATAGCTACTTCCCCCCAGTGCCGTTGTATAGGACAGTCTGGCCTGTTAACAATCATTTTCAGGATGCCGTTCCGAGTGTGTGTGTGTGTGTGTTTGTAAGCATTACAAATATTAATAATTAAATATTTATTTTAATTTTTTTTTTTTATAACTGACTTGCTTTATTACGTATGTATACCGATTCTTAAAACGTAGGTAGAAGGAACAACAGGGTTTTTGTTACTTATTGTATATATTTCATCATTTTCTTAGGCTTTTCCCAAGTCGGATCCAAACTAACCAGATGCAGCTCAATACCAGTATTTTACATGGAGCGACTAGCCTATCTGACCTCCACAACCCAGTTACTGGGTAATAGTATTAGCGACTGCCTATCTGACCTCCACAACCCAGTTACTGGGTAATAGTATTACCCAGTAACTGGGTTGTGGAGGTCAGACGCTCCATGTAAAATACTGGTATTGAGCTGCATCTGGTTAGTTTGGAATCCGACCCCAACATACTTGGGAAAAGCCTAAGAAAATGATGAAATATATACAATATGTAACAAAAACTCTGTTGTTCCTTCTACCTACGTTTTAAGAATCGGTATACATCAGTGGCGAAAGCACCATATAACATGATTCCTACCAGCTCCCCTTCGGAGGTTCGCATCAGCAACTCTACCGCGATTGAAAAATGGCACAGTCAATAGTGAAAGCGTCAGAAAAAATGCGTCAGCGATCGTGAGATGGAGGATATTGCACATTTTATTTAGTTTTCACCAGTTCACGTGAACGTGAACGGGCGCCATCAGTAGGGACTGGTCATCTCTTAGCGGCCTTGGCTTATTTTAATTTAATTTTTGAATTGTTTTTTTTTTTATCTTTTTGTTACGGACGTCTTTGACGTTTTGCATCGTTCTCACGTGTTTAATTTCAACACGAATGATGTAACCAATATTTTGTAACCATATGTTAATTTAAAAGAGTGTCCGTGGAGTTTCTTGCTCGTTCTTCTCCATAGGTACCTACTAAGCTTTGGAATGGGCAACTAGCTTCATATCTCTGACTGACCGACCCCTTGACAATTCAAAAGTGCCTGTAATTGGTTTATTTGAAATAAATTCTTTGAGTTTGAGTTCAAGTGTATTGTATTCGATTCTTTACATTCCTATAATAATTTTAGTATGATAGTAGATACCTAATAATAGTTTTTTTCTGTAAAACATTGAAAGTTTTGTTTGTGTAGTGATAGCACCTTTTTGGTTCTGCTACTTGACGATAGATGGTGTTAAATTCAGTAAATGTTTTACTTTATTGTTAAGTAAGTAAGTCAATTAAAGCCGGTTTCACTTCGGCTTCTCTATTACACAAATTGACACCTCGCCGCTGGGTAATACCATACCCATTGGTAAGACTGGTTGTCAGCCTTTCGGGCTTCTGGCGACCCGTAACGACTGTCAAAGATCCACGAATGACAGCCGGGACCAACGGCCTAACGTGCTTTCCAAGTAACTTTATTATATACAACATTTCCCAGAATAAACGCACAACCTCTTAAGGGCGTCCATAGTCTCAGTGACCTCGAGCATCGAACAGTTTCTTACTCCACCGACCTTTCCGGTCCTTCTCTGTATTTACGTAAAATTTGCCATCTACCGGTCCTTGCTAATACTAAAGTTCCCCGTGTGAAGGCTGTGAGCCGACTGCCGCCCGTCGCTCGTGCGCACGGACCTGCCGCTTGCGTTCGCGTACAAATATACTTTTTCACGTAATATACAATAAAATAAAAACGGCTAGATGAAAATAAAGAATATATGATTATCTGTTATACAATACAAAATTGCTTAGCCAGATATAGTATTCACTTATTTATAACGAGATTGATTTCAAGAATAGACCTTTACAAAGTTTTAATATTCGAGAATATTAAAACTTTGTAAAGGTCTATTATTAAAAAAAAATGCGTAGTTAACGAGTTAACTACGCATTTTTTTTAACCAATTCTGGTTGATGAAAATGAAGAACATATATCAAACTCTTACATATATTTTTTTTTATTTTTCATCTAACTATAAATCGTTGTTATTCTTGGTTGAAGTTCACTATTTTATTCATGGATGCCCTTAAGGGGTACTCATCATTATGAACAACTTTTACTATGGGACCAAACCAGAAATCGTGAAAAAAACAAAAGCTGTTCCTTACATTTTGACGAGTTATGGAAACATCTGATAGGTAGGGAAATCTTCATCAGATTTCCCTACCTATCAGATAAGATAAGGGGGGGGGGGGGCATCTGGTAGGGAACAGTCAGGATGTTGGGGTGTGCCAGATGCGGCAGAGCATACACACAGGCCTCTCCCTGCCACGTGCTACAGTTGGAGTATAGTTTGACAACTTATCTTTATATTTATATCACTCACCATAATATCTCAGTATGTTGGAGTGTGCCAGATGGGGCAGAGCATACACACAGGCCTCTCTCTGCCATGTGCTACAGTTGGAGTATAGTTTGACAGCTACGGGAGTGGTCCCTAAGCTTCCTCGCCATACTGAGCCGAATTTGCCTTGACCTGTTGAGGAAATAAAATATTTTTACCGACTACAATATAATACGCAAAAAAAAAAAATATATAAATGAAAAATTTTTTTTTTCATTTATATTTTTCGAAACCAACAAAAAAATTAAGCCACATTAAGACCAAAATTGTTTTAACATCTCAAAAATGCCGAAGTTGTATGCGTTTTAAAGTCTAGTGTAGACAGAGACAGCACTGCTGCGATGTGACGTCACAACACAGGAACGCCATAGTAACATCGCGCCATTCAGTACAATGATCGTTTTGCGTGACAGGGATAGTAGAATTTTCACCGATTTTCTTTATTTTTTCACAAATCGTTTTTTTTAGTAACACCTTTAAAAGTAAGCATTCATTCATAATATGAATATAGGGTATTTGACTGCTATCAAAAATATATAATATATATTTTTGATAGCAGTCAAATACCCTATTGGGTGCTGGTTTTCGAAAGGAGTTTGTCTATTCGATAGTGCTATTGATGCGATAATAACTTGTTTCTGAACTCTCGTTAAGACCAGGCAGTCTAAATCAAATTTCAAGTAACAAGACTCATAAGTTTACATAAAAAATAAAATAAAAATAGCTACATAAAAAGGATACAGACAAGATAACAAGCACAGCTAACACATCAGTAATAAAGTTGAATATCGCGTACGCTCTTTGATCGTGTTCGAGTACGAAACTAAATAGCTTAATTCTCAATTCTTATTTCGTTTATACCTAAAGTAATACTTAATTGATCAGAGAAAAAATATCTGGTGGCTGGATAATAAATTATATTTTCTTGCTGTGAATATTTATTTTAGACATAAAAGCCAAACAATCTTGTTTTTTTTTTATAATTATCCTTAAAAAAGACATGATTTTCCAATAAATATCGAGAGAAAATATTACAATTACGTAACTGACTTCAACATGGAAAGAAAAAAGATCCAATGAATCTTATATTAAAGTTTAATTTTGCTTGTATGTGTGACTGTTTCACAATATTCATGCAAATTAACATAAAAATACGGAGCCTCCTCTTAAGGAAGTTTTGCTTAAATTGTTAACTTTGTTGAATCAATAACCATGCTGAGTTTATTGAGGACCTCAGAAACCACACCCTAGAAAATTATAATTAAATAGAAACTCACCTATATGTTCAATAAGCGTTAGATTATCGACGCAACTCAGCCCAGTTGCCAACGCATCCGGTCCGCTACCCATTACATCTCCTGCAAAAAAATAACAGCATTTAGTGGAGATACTCGGTGGAGGTTTGGTTCGTAAAAATATAACTCTGTCGGTAATAGGGAAAATGCATGTAATAATTTGTTTCACCAAATCAATAATAGACGGTATTATAAATCCAAAAAAATTATTAAAAGTTAAATTCAACTACTGCTTGTTGCTCAAAAAAATTATGAAAATCCAACAATTTTCTACAACACTTCAAACGTCCGGTTCTGTCGCGGTAATGATGTGTCATTTACTACGAAACTTATTTTATTTTTTTTTTAAAACGTTGCCCCACACTAGGAATTTCTTCTGTATCGTGGGTGCGTTTACAAACATTTAAATTCACATACACAAACAGCCAGACCCGAAACAACTACTTGTAGGTCATACAAATATTTGTTCCGTGCGAGAATCGAACCCGCGACACGCAGCGCAGCAGTCAATCGCTTAACTAACTGCGCCAACCGTGCCGTCTATATAATAACTGCTTTGTTTAAATCTGTTTTATATATATAACTGCTTTGTTTAAATCTGTTCTATAGCTCCAAATCATATAAATTAAATGATGTTTTGTGCTTTATTCAAGCAGAAATGGCACTTATAACCTTGAGAGATTTCAAGCACTTTTAACATAATCATCATTTATCTATCATTTATCATTTGATCGTTTTGAATTTGAGTTCCGTTCCACCAAAAAATGCAACATAAATATTTTACAATACACTAGCTGCGCCCCGCGGTTTCACCCGCGTAAGTCTCGATTCCGTGGGAAAGCCACCCTTAACACTTAGGGGTATAAAAAATAGATAGTAGCCGATTCTCAGACCTACTGAATATGCATATAAAATTTCATAAAAATTGGTCAAGCCGTTTCGAAGGAGTATGGTAGCTAACTTTGTGACACGAGAATTTTATATATAAGATTACATTGTAAAATAAGTAATGCAAAAAAAAAATAAAAAAAAATCTTGATTTCTAAACAATGTATATTTAATAATGGATAAGTTTTGAATCATGTGCATATTTCATAGAATTGTCCCACTGCAAAGAATAGGCAAAACTATAACTACACTTGATGTTATGACATAGTGAAAGATTAGTGATATACTTCGTATATAGCAGTATCATACGCCGCATAGCAGTAGAGTAAAAGCGCCATTTAGATATATTTTTATATTTATTTTTCTTTGATAAAGTGTGATCTGAATGTAGTATTAGAGATAGAGTACTAGCATGCAAGTTACTAACCTTTCTCAATGTGTAATGTATCAGAATCACTATGATGGTGTCTGTTGCTGCGACAGTAGAACTTGGTCAGTAGCAGCGCCATGACCAGGATAGCTACTAGCGCGAGTACGGACGAGGCAAGTATGTTTGATGCGGCTACCATGTTCTGGGCGCCACTGTCCATTGTGGATTCAGCTTTCATTGTTACTGTCTCTTCTTTGAGGGTTACTGGGAAGAGGAAATATTAACATAACATAACGCTTGTAATATATATATTCTTTATTTCGGACTACACTAACAAGTACATACAATCCATATAGTATTGTAACAATGACTTACAAACTATGTTAGTAAATTAAAAAAACGAAAGCAACTAATAACTACGTGGCCCAACACACGTTGGCACGTGCCTACGTACCCAGTGTCTTACGAAGGGACTGTCCACTTTGTCAAATAATGTTTTTAGGATGCCGTTAGAGCTTCCGCGCAACCTACCCATTATTGACGCTGTTCTTTTCCTTATAATGGCATGAAAATCGTCAACACGGGCTTCCGCAAACATCTGCGAAGCGCTGCAGAAGCGCGGAAGCCCCATCAACATCCTAAAACCATTATTATACTGCACGCGGAGGACGTTGTAGACTCTCTGCGTATATTTCACCCACAAGCTGCACGTGTAGAAGGTTTGGCAGTATGCTTTAAAAAGCGATACCTTAACATCCTTACCACAACGCGCAAACCTGCGGGCTACCATATTACATCGAACCGCCAACGCCTTCCGCTCCCTCTCTATATCCGCATCGTCAGATGAGTCCTCCGTGACTAAAGTTACCGTCATGAGAAGCTATAAATACATAAAATTGCAAATTATACAACTATCAACTTTAAACTCAAGATATCTAAGTTGATTTATGAATGAATGAAATTATCGCTAAACGTCATAAAATAATTTTAGTTGCAATGGAAACTGAACCATACGCAATTTCAGTTAAAGTTTTAAATCCCAAAGTATGAAATTTATCTCGTCTCATGGCGTTGACTTTACATGCCCTAGGTATTTAATGCCCTAAGGGCAAGGCAGAGGCACATAAGTACACCCACGTTTCGCCAGTTATGTTTAAATCCCATGTAATAGGGGGCGATACTATTGCCATCACCCGGGCACAAATCCAGACTCAGGGCTGCTACTGAGAAATTCCTGGTGGAATAACCCAATAACACTTTGCCCGACCTGAGAATCGAACCCCGGACCTCGAGCTCAGCAGTAGTGCTTGCGACCACTAGACCAACGACGCAGTCGAGGCAGAGGAAATGTTAATTACTAGCTGCGCCCCGCGGTTTCACCCGCTTATGTCTCGATCCCGTGGGAATATCGGGATAAAAAGTAGCCTATATGTTAATCCAGGGTGTCAGCTACCTTCATACAAGATGTTATCAAAATTGGTTCAGCCGTTTGAGCGTGAAGAAGTAACAAACAAACACACACTCACAAACTTTCGCCTTTATAATATTACTAGCTGCACCCCGCGGTTTCACCCGCGTATGTCTCGATCCCGTGGGAATATCGGGATAAATGTAGCCTATATGTTAATCCAGGGTGTCAGCTACCTCCAAACAAAATTTTATCAAAATTGGTTCAGCCGTTTGAGCGTGAAGAAGTAACAAACACACACACTCACAACTTTCGCCTTTATAATATTAGCGTGACTATTAATTTAGTGACTGAAGTTAGAGACAAATGAATGAAACATACTAAAACTTAAATAGGATTGTGCTATTCTTTACGTCCTCCGTGTGGTGCCGGACGTAAACAACACCATCCCATTTCTTCCCGTGGGTGTCGTAAAAGGCGACTAAGGGACTTACTGGAGAATAGGCAGCAGCGAGCTCTATGCATTTTAACGCCATACTGCGGTCGCCAACCCGCCTGCCAAGCGTGGCGATTATAGCAACCCCCCCCCCCACTTTTGGGGAAGGCCTTTATCCAGCAGTGGACGTCTTTCGGCTGGAATAATGATGATGATGACGATTCTTTACGTCTGGCACCACACGGCACATAGTGTCATAGGCTACTTTTTTTCCTGGAAAAATGTACGTTACTGCCGTAAAAGCTAGCCAAGGTATATTAGAGAGATAACTTACAGAAATCAGCATTGCAGTATGTATTGGAGCAGCAACAGAATTTAGTGCCTGGGAGTCTCGGGGCCGAGACCCGAGTGCACCTGTCGCAGGAGCTTCGCCCCTCTGTATGTGATGAGCGCCAGCATCCTGCAAATAAACTTATTTGTTTAGTTAAATACTGGCACTGGCCTGGGGTTTGAGTAGGAGTCCTGTTTTAGCATAAGGTAAACCACTTTCGGCACGCCATCCTGGCGATGGCGTGCCCAAAGCGGCTGGAAATTGGATTTTAGTGAGAAAAGAAGTATAGAGACTCAAGGTTATACAACATGTCCCAGAAAAAACGCACAACCTCTTAAGGGGTCATTGTACTCATCATTATGAACAACTTTTATTAAGGGACTAAACCTGAAAACGCGAAAAAAAAATCAGCTGTTCCCTACATTTATGTTCGAATAACTCGTCAAAATGTAGGGAACACCTGATTTTTTTTTCGCGATTTCAGGTTTGGTCCCATAGTAAAAGTTGTTTATAGTGATGAGTAAATTGGCCCCTTGAGAGGTTGTGCGTTAATTCTGAGACATGTTGTATATTTGTTTAAGGGCCTTTTCTGTATTGCGTAAGCAGAATTTTAGTAATTTTTAACCTACCCCACCCCCCTTTGTTAGCAAAAGTAAGCAAAGCCTATTTATTTTTATTTTTCCTGCTCACCTTGTCCAAGTACAGTAATATTCTCATCCTTGTCCTGGTGCCACAGAGTATAACAAGAAGCCCTGGTGTCGCTGCACTGTTCCACCTGAGTCACCTTACCCTTAGGCAGCATGATCGTCGATATGGGGCCTGTTTCTGAAACAATAGCTGCTGTCAATAAGATTAGAATGGAAACTAAGTTTTTGAAGAAAAATGTTGATTCTTAACCAGGGATTGTACAACCCCGGTTAAGGGTTAAGCATTTCGAAGGGGTAACCAATGGGTTAAATCATGATAAAGGTAACCCATTGAATGCAATTGGTTACCTTTATCATGATGTAACCCATTGAAAGGGTTTTTTACTACAAACCCAGTGAAAGGGTTACTGGGTTAATCAAAAACCTGTAAAAACAAATTAAGCTGTTCATAAGGGTTACCCATATTGTATGGGTTTTTGTTTAACCGCTTAGAAAAACCCTATCGAAAACCCTTTCAATGGGTAACCAAAATGGTCCCTGTTCTTAACCAATTGGGATTAACAATGTTTGATTTGATTGCTGGTGAGTTTGTTGCGCTACTTCTTCTTGCCAGCTAAAGCACTAGGAAGTGGTGAAGGGCAGGCGTTTTGAGGGACTGTCTTATGTACTTCGATGTACAAAATTCGGTCATGTGCGTGTCGGACTATGCACAATCAAGGATTCCGCAGTGGGGAGTCATTTATCTTAAGAACAAACTTAACATTTTAGTTGAAAAACATGTTCCCTCATACATTCTACCTGCAAATGTAAGTTGGTATGCACAATATTGAGAGATTTACCATGTTATGTTAAGATCATAGACTTCATATAGGTATTTTTTTACTTTCATATTCAAAATTCATTTATTTACGTTATAGACAACAACTTTATATGAACTTCTTAAACACGTCCGTGTTTGGGTCACAGAAGTTCATATAAAGTTCAGTATAAATATAATTTCCGAACTCACTAGCCATGTTTAAGCCATCAAAGGCTTCTGTGGTTTTTAGCATAAAATTATTAAACTCTGCGATATTATACTTTTTTTGAATTAATTGTCTATTATTGATCGAAGAATTTATGATAATTTATTTATGCATTGAATGACGAAATTATTCCATATTGTGACATTTATAATTTTTGTTCTTATTTATTTATCATCATTCTATTAATTTTGACATAACTACCAAATAATTTGTTTACCTCTCGCATGATCAATATTTTATTTTGCATGCAACCACATTTGTACGCCTCTTGGCATAACATAGCGACCTAAGAACTTTAATTTAAGAACTGTATTCACTAATACCTATGTTATACAAATAAAAAATGATTATGATTATGAACATTAATAAAAAAAAATAAAAAATTCATGGACCAAATTTAAACTTTATATGTCATATTACAAAACAAGATTTATATTTTGACACGGCTTAAACCATGGAGCCAGTTTTTGTAATAAGAACGTAACAGTGATTGAAATACCGTTCTATAAACAAAACTAAAAACTTAGTTCGGTACTAAATTGTCAATTTTGTGTTTAGGAACTGTATCATAGTCGGAACAAAGTTCGAAATTTAATAATGGCTCCATGTTTTAAACCTGGGTCTGAAGATAAACCTTGTTTTGTAATAAGGGGGAAACTGCCTTATTACAAAACAAGATTTATATTTTGACATGGCTTAAACCATGGAGCCAGTTTTTGTAATAAGAACGTAACTGTGATTGAAATACCGTTCTTTATACAAAACTGAAAACTTAGTTTGGTACTAAGCTGTCAGTTTGGTGTTTAGGAACTTTACCATAGTCGAAGTTCGAAATTCAATAATGGCTCCATGTTTTAAACCTGGGTCTGAAGATAAACCTTGTTTTGTAATAAGGGGGAGTTGGTCCAGTATATTCTGATCAAATCGGTTGTGACAGACAGACAGACAGCCAGACAGACAAACAGACAGACACGCAAGTGATCCTATATGGGTTCCATATTTTCCTGCTTATTCACAGACAATTGGAATAAATGAGTTTTGATTTGATATGATTTGTTCAGATAAACAGGATTGGTACGTAGATAGTGGTGTTTCTTGATGTTCGAACATGCTCAAGGAGATGATTGATTAAATTGTTTTGAATTCAATGTTTCGTGATTGGACAATCTTAATGAAATCTATAGCTATGACATAAATTATTGTGGATTTCCAGTGTAACCATGTGTAGTTTAGTTTTTATACCTGCAGTGTGATACTGATAATTCAAGCTCATCAATTTATTCCAAGAATATATTTTGAGAGAAAACTGGTCTGTTATTGGGGCCTCATTTCAGCCGAAAGACGTCCACTGCTGGACATAGCCCCCTCCCCTCTAGGGATGCCATAATCGCCACGCTTGGCAATCGGGTTGGCGATTGCAGTATGGTGTTAAAATGCATAGATACCGCTGCTGCCCATTCTCTAATACGAGGGCTGCACTAAATGTATCGGGAATGGAATATTTCCACTGTTCCTGTCATATTAAAATCTTTTTAATTGAAAACTCCTTGGTTTTAAAAATCGATTACCATTTATTTATTTAAAAAAAGATTCTCGGTCTTGTCACAAGGTTTTGTCAAACTTGTTTAGTCGTTGAGAAAATGGAATTGACTCGAGAAAATTCAAGAGCGATGATTTATTATGACTTTCGAAGTGCTTTAACACAAAAACAGTGTGTTGACCGGATGATTTCTGCATTTGGTGATGAAGCCCCATCCAAAACCACAATTTATCGCTGGTTTGCTGAATTTCAACGTGGACGTGTCAAGCTCAGTGATGATCCCCGTCAAGGTCGTCCAAAAACTGCAGTCACCCAAGAAAACGTTGATGCTGTGCGTAAGCTGATTGAGGAAGATCGACATGTGACATACCGCGAAATTCAGGCAACTTTAGACATTGGCATGAGTCAAATACAAATAATCTTGCATGAACAATTAGGTGTAAAAAAGTTGTTTTCCCGATGGATACCGCATTCGCTCTGTGAAGAGCAAAAAGCGGCTCGCGTTACTTAGTGCGTCAGAACTCTCGAAAGATTCCACGCAGGATCCTCAAATGCTGTATACAACATTGTATCAGGTGACGAATCCTGGATATACGCGTACGAACCCGAAACAAAAAACCAGTCACGAGTTTGGGTGTTCGAAAATGAGTTAAAGCTAACAAAAATTGTTCGTTCACGGAGTGTTGCAAAAAAATGGTGGCCACGTTTGTCTCCAAAACCGGCCATGTTACGACTATTCCTCTTGAGGGACAAAGAACGGTTAATGCAGAATGGTATGCTAGCATTTGTTTGCCACAGGTCGTTTCTGAACTCCGTAAAGAGAACTGCAACCGCCGCATCATCTTCCATCACGACAATGCGAGTTCTCACACCGCGCACAGAACAAAAGAGTTTTTAGAGCAAGAAAACATAGAATTATTAGACCATCCGCCGTACAGCCCCGACCTAAGCCCTAATGATTTCTATACTTTCCCTAAAATAAAGAATAAATTGCGTGGACAGAGATTTTCATCACCTGAAGAAGCTGTGGACGCCTACAAACCGGGCATTTTGGAGACCCCAACTTCCGAATGGAATGGTTGCTTCAATGATTGGTTCCATCGTATGGAAAAATGTGTAAAATTTCGCGGAGAATACTTCGAAAAGCAATAAAAACATTTTTAAATAGTAATGTTGTGTCACTTCCTTGATTCCCGAAATTTTCAGTGCCGCCCTCGTAAGTCCCTTAGTCGCCTTTTACGACACCCACGGGAAGAAATGGGATGGTGCTATTCTTTACACACGGAACTATTGGGGCCTAAATATATTCAAATCTCCAAGATACACTCTATATAAGAACATAGTAGCAGGGCAATGAACGTTTGAGGAAACATTTTAATTTTACTGCCTCGTTGGTCTAGTTGCAAGCGCTACTGCTGTGCATGAGGTCCTGGGTTCGATTCCCAGGCCGGTTGCAAAGTGTTATTGGGATTTTCCATTAGGAATTTCTCAGAAGCAGCCCGGAGTCTGGATTTGGGCCCGGTTGATGGCAATAGGCTCGCCCCTTATTACATTGAACTTAAACATAACTGGCGAAATGTGGGTGTACATCTCTGCCTAACCCTTCGGGGATTACAAGCGTGATGTTATGTTATTTCAATTTTAAATACTGTGCAGCATGCTGATAAAAAGCACATCTGTATCTTATACTACTATATTGTTAAAATACTTAATTTTAAAATGACTAACAAGTTATACCTACCGAAACTATCATTTTCCACCATCAGTTGAGCGTTCCTTTCATCCGCATACGAAGGAGTGACACTCATTGCCACACTGTCATGAATTTTATACAAACATGATATTGTAGGTCCCATCGTTGTAGTCTTCTCAGTCAGTATTATAGCAGCTTTTACTTTATACGTCTTTATATCATTGGACAAACCATTCTTTCCTTTATTCTCTTTACCAGAACTTATTGTCTTTTTCTCAAAAGAGCTAACAATGTTATCTCTTACAGTGTCAGCGGTGAACTGTCTTGGCATCTCATGAGAGGTGCCCACAAACTCATTTGAATTTTGAATCTCGAGGCTTCTTTTTGAAATTTTTGTGTGCTGTACTGGCCAGTATTTATGCTTATGAGTATCTTTAGCAACTCTTTTAAGAATATCATCTGGAATGCTTCGTTTTTTCAATAATTTTGCATGTTGATACACTTTAGAAACACCTCTAATTTCTACATAGTTTGGAACTGGATCGGCATTTCTTTTTCCTATAACTCTTGGCTGGTCATTAATAACTGGCCATTCATTATTCAAATCCTGCTGATTATTCCATTGTATTGTCCTTCTATGGTGGTATTTAGTGAAAGTTCTTACATAGTGTGACGGCTTGTGTTGAATGCCATTCCTTAGGTCCTGAGATTCTTGAGGTCGAGAAGTGAGCACCTTTGCCGTAAAAATAAACAGGAACAGCACTATGCATTTCAGTAGTGGTGTCACTCTGTTAGATATTATTCCTTCCATCATCTTTAAAACGGATTTTTTTAACAAAAACTTTGTTACTCACGTCATAATCAAAAAACTGTATCCATATGCGTTTATGTTGCACTGCATATGGTAACTCACAGCCTAGCAACGGACCCACTGCAGAAATATCGATTTTCCTGCCTTCAATATCTTATGGCCCGATGCAATAATTTAACACGTATTACACCAGTTTTTTTTTCAATTATATATCTGATTATAAACATTTCACACCATGTTCTATGTATTTAATATTAGAAATAGAGCAAGAATGATAAAATAATGATTATTTTTATGTCGCAGTAAGCGAGCTTTCGTGAAATATGAATGGTTACATGTTTTTACGTCTATTTGTATTTTGTTAGTAACACGGAAGTGTTTTGTTAAATTAGCAAAAGATTTTTATGTTGTGTTGATTATTTAACTTGATTTTTTTATTAAAACAAGAAAAATCAATAGAATGTTGACAAACACATTTTGCCCGACATATTGCGGGACGTTTCGTTTCGTTTCCTCGTTGTCTTGTCTCACATCGGAAATATGCTACGTTTTGTTTCGTCAGTGAAGCAAACAAAGGTCAAAAGTAGAGTAGCAAATAAGTTATAAATTGCGCATTCTCTAGTACATACATACATAGCTCTCGTTAGAGAGTAGTATATTCCTTGATACATAGTTACATAAAATATTGGTTAGATAAAGCTACCAGCCTACCAACGATTTTTATTGGTTACTTAATTAACTCTTCAAGCATAATGAGCTTCTTTTATTTAAGCTGTTATTTATTCGTGGTTAGTTTCAGCCCATTGTCTTATTTTATAATAAAAATTAAGAACAAAATTATTTTTTGAATAGAATCAAATAAGTAATCGAATCAGAATCTGATTAAACTTTTCTTGCATGCAGGTGCAAGTCGAAACTAGTCGTCTCGCAACTGGACGTCACTATCATCTGTCGATCGTCCGTCATTTGAAAGGCTTGGTCGCTCGCTAAATTCACAAAAAAATAAACGAATTCTTTAGATTTCTATCGAATTTGTGCTTCCATTAGAGACTATCCATTAATTTAAGATTTTGTGTGTGCAAAATAAACTTCTGAAATGACTTCTACATCAGCAGCGGAAGAAATTGATGAGGCAAAAGAGCGAGAGCACTTTCGCGCTGTTGTCACCGCTTTCAAATATTATAAGTAAGTAATTATTCAATTTATACGCGTATAATACGCCTTTTTAGCCCTTGGAAATCGATTGTGGTGGATCTATATAAAGTTTGAGGCGAGAAACGAAGTTCAAATTCTGGGTAGCAACAAGTTCTTTGTTTGGGCAAATCGTACGATCTAATTAACCTATTTAGATAGAAACCAAAACTCCTTTGTTTATATCCACTTTAGGGCAGTGTAGCCTCTATGGTCCTGGGCTTTAAGGGCGGGATTTTCGCGGTATCACTTTTAGAATATTGAGTGTATTAATAGTAACCGTTTTTTAAGACAAATTACATTTTCAATGTATCTAGAAATATAATTGCTGTAGTGTAGCGTAAAATACACATTAAAAAAATACAATTAACACAGAGATTTGTTATTTTATATCAGGATTTTTTTTCTGTAGAAAAACAAAAATAAAACATTTTTTTTATTACCCTTGGTAATAAAAAATATGTTTTTAGGTTGTGACTTTATGATGACAATGTGTACGCCAGTTAACTATTTAGGAATGTAGATACTATTGTGACTATTTCCTGTTTTGAGCGTTCATGGCGAGCTCAGTTATTTACAGCCCAATCTTCAGGATTTTATGTTTATGGGCCTATGGATATTATAAGCGGTACTCATGCTTGGTTGTTAATCCTAAGTTACCCTCAAATTAAACAATGCTAGCAATGGATTTTCCACCCCGTAAAAAAAAAAAAAAAATTGCCCAAAACACTATCCCCTCTATTGTTGGTAAATTCAGTAGCCAAAACCAAAACAAAAAATTCGAAAGTTAGGCTAGAATAATAAAAAAATCATATCTCAAAAAGGAGGGTGGGCTCCGCAACTTTTCATTCACAGGGAAAAGTTCTTTTTTTTGGGTGGGAAATTATCTTCTTTTTTTTTAATTTAATTATCATAATATACAAAGAACACAGGATTACATAATAGATAGCAACCAAAAACCACAAAGGTTTAAACTTATGCTATCATGAGTCTATCTCATTATCAAACTATACAATTAATAAAATCTTTAGGTCATTAAGTCGTTACAATTATTCCTACATAATACTAATTCCTATCTAATAACTTGTCCAGCTCTGGGTGGAGCGGGAGGGCGTGTCAGACTTTTACTGACTAAAACCCACCCGTGTTCCTTCATTTGCCTGTGTGCCAGGGCTACGATATCCCTTTCGGACAAACTCCCAACCCTGGCAGGCATTGGCCCTAATGGACCCCGTCAGTTTGTGCTAACGTCTCTGAGGCGCGCGTGGAACGCATCGCGTGGTCGACCCGGGCCTGTTTCTTATCGGACGGCGAGCTACCCATCGCTCACCGTCCACAAGCCCGCCCCTAAGGTTGCCGGGAATCGGCCTGCGACTCCCGACGCCCGGGGTGTCTACCGCGGCTACTAGGGGCGTGAGTGCGCGAATTTTGCCTCTCCCTCACGCGTTCCGCCTCCTCCTTCGCGAGCATTACTGCTTCGCAGAAGGAGGTGACGGCCTCCCATGCACTCTCGCTCCGAACCATGGCTTGAACCAGGGCCGGACGCGAAAGATCGCCTCCGCCGATCGCGTCCGCGAGGACACGGCGGTGCTCCGTCCAAGCCGGGCAGACCTCTACCGTATGCTCCACCGTGTCCTCCGGGCGATCCACACAGTGGTAACACCCGGGCGTTTCCTCCCGCTTTATCCTGAACAGGAACCTCCCGAAACAACCGTGTCCGGTGAGGACCTGCGTGAGACGGAAGGTGAGCACGCCGTGGCGGCTCTAGTCACTCCTCAAAGAGGGGACTTATTGCCACAATTGTGTGGCGTGCCCACTCAGTAGCAGCCTGGTGTCTGGATTTGTGCCCGGTTCATGGCATTCGACACGCCCCATTACATGGGACTTCTGTTAACCCTTCGGAGAAAACAGCCGTGATGTTGTTTGTAAAAAATATTAGATCCATTGTCATATTACCATTATTTACCAATACATTATCTAAATTAAACAACTAATAAATATTTGTACAATGCAACCGATGATGATGCAACTTCTAACCTATATTTATCATTTACACTGTATTGGAGTACAAGTTATATTTGTTACATTTTAATGGAGTAAAAGTTATATTTGTTAGATGCTTTTACATTATGACGTGTATTGGCAGGTGTCGATGATTCGTCATCTCGGAATCGTGGGTAAAATGGGTAAATGGTCATTGAGGAAATATGTAAATTGCTATATTGATGAATCTATAAGTCTCACCCAAATTGCTCTGGAATAGAAAAAAAAAGAACTAGAGAAAAAAAAATATTGTGACAAGAAACACATGCGTATAGAAAACAAGTTTACTCGAATACAATAAAACAAAACAATATTCTGAATACCCGGTCACTTGACTCTTTTTAACTGTCTTTAAGTTAAAGTTGGAACTGGTCATCTCTTAGCTTATTTTAATTATCTTGGAATTGTTTTTTTAGGGTTCCGTAGTAAACAATTACAAATACAATTACAAATGTCAAAAACAGACAGACAGACGGACATGGCGAAACTATAAGGGGTCCCCTTATAGTTTCGCCATGTCCGTCTGTCTGTCTGTCGGTCTGTCCGTCCGTCCGTCTGTCCCCGGCTTATCTCAGAGACGCTTAGTACTAGAAAGCTGTAATTTGGCATGGGGCATATTAATCACGCCGAAAAAGTCGTAAAATAAAACCATGAAAAACATTTTTTTAGGGTACCTCCCTTGCACGTAAAACGGGAATAATATTTTGTTTTTCTCGTCTTATACATGGTGTGGGGTATCGTTGGATAGGCCGTTCAAAAATATTGTAAGTCTGTGAAAACCATTTTTCGATTCTGAGATCCGTTTACGTAATATTAAGCTTTAAAGCGCAATTTTTTGTTAGAGTCAAGTGCCCATGCCTAGGGAATGCAATCTTGTACGAGATTTCCACCTAGCGAGATCTCGCGAGACTCAAAACCCAGTCTCGCGAGATCTCGCAAATTACGGGATCTCGCGAGATTGGGAGAATCGCAATTAAAACATAATGCAAATGCTTGTTTTAAGAACTAGTAATTGACATGATATTGATATGTAATTAAATAGAAACTGCGTTGCTTAGTTATAAAAATAATGTAAGTTTTATTTTAAAAATCAACAGAGTAGGTACTTATTATTTTGTCTCTAACTCTAATAACACTTGTTTATGTCTATAATTATTATACCTACTGTAGCTAATCAGTTCAAATTCTTACAATATTGGTAACAAAACAATAATTATCTATATTTAGTCTTTTGTAAATTATTACTTTAGTTTCAATAATTAAGAGTAATAGGAACATTACTTATGGTAAATAAATACAACAAAACAAAAACTTAACTTCACAAGTTCTTAAATAAATGTTGTGTGTGAGATCGTATTAATCAAATAAAAGAAGTTTAAAGTAAAAGTCAGATGAAGTTATCAAGGTACGGAAAGGCAAGTTAGTTTGTCTGAAAATGGCTTCTCAAAAAACACATCATGTCGAGAGTATCATCTGACAGACGACTTCTGATTTTGCATGCCAAATACCCTGCTGCTGAAAAAGCTCGTTTTGCCTCAACACTTGTGGGAACCACAGTTGAGAGGCAGTTATGTACGAAGTTTAAAAGTTTCCCTCTTACTCCACCAGCTTCGTACAAATTCATTTCTTTTTTTATTAAAATGTCTAAAGTATTTGTTGTAGAATTTGTTGAGCGAGCAGTGGGCTGTTTCAGTGCTTTCAGCGGCCGCACGGCCGGCCAGGATTCAGTTCGCGCGCAGTCGCGCTATGAAATACACGTCGTCACGCTGCATTTGTCGATCTCGTTATCTCGCGAGATCTCGTACGAAATTTGACGAGATACAATCTCGTAAAATATGGCCGGGATCTCGCGAGATCGGGATCACGGCGAGACGAGATTGCATTCCCTACCCATGCCATGCCATGAAAAAATTCATGGCAGTAGTATATATAACGAAATAAAAGAAAACTATCACAACTAAGTAGGGTTTACAAGTTAACAAGTAATCGTCAACAACTTAAATTTGCAGTTGAAGAATTGACCGTAACGTATATAGATGTATGGGAGAGCATGTTTTTCAACTACAATGTTAAGTTTGTTTTTGGGATGAATTCATACTAACTACGGAACCCTTCATTGTGCGTGGTCCGACACGTACTTGGCCGGTTTTTTTTTGTTTTTGCTGTACTCTGGACTCTGCTAACGTGTACTTACGTATTTTTTATACATCGCCCTCACATTTAGTTAAATATACATTTTGATCACCATTTCGATGACATAGCATAAACTTGAAAAGGGTATAAAATAGAAAACTTTTCAAAATAAAGCTAAGTTAAAAATAGCATTAAGTTTTTTTTTATTTTTTATTAAAATCTGCCTTTTTAATTTATACAGTTTTAAGACTGGAAGCGTATAAGTTTTTTTTACAGAACAATTGCATCAAAATACAATAAAAGTTATTTCGTGCTTACCATAAACAAAAAAGTAATGACAATTTAAACGCGGGATTCGGAACATTTAAAGAAAAAACTTAAAAAAATCATAACTCAATTACCGTGACACTTAGGACACGGGGTCTTGGGGTGAAACCTCTCAAATGCCCCCAATTCACCAAAAAATTGTGTCGGTCCATGCACCAAATATCCTGTATGTAGTGATTTGCAAATAACTTATTGCGTCCCTTCCCCGTTCCCAAACTAAAACTACCGTCGTCCTTTGTCATGGCGATGAGCCCTATTTTTACCAAGCAACACAATATAATTCACTATCTAAGTACAATAAGATTACTGAATCATATTTTTTCCTTGTATTCGTTTACACGTGTCGGCGTTATGGCGAGATTTAATTATGTATCGCACGTCACTGTTGCGTCGCTCAAGGAGTTGGGTAGAGACACATTGTTGTAGTGACTAGTACGTAACTACTTAAGACGGAGATATGTGCCAGTGACCTTGAGTGGTTAGCTTGCGTGTTTTGTACTGAGCTGACGCAACGCGTCGTACGTTCAGCCAGTAATAGGACTCGCCCATCAAGGAGCGCTGTCCCCAATTTCACGCATTATTAATTTATTATACACAAACCAAAATGTATTTTAATAAAACGCGTATACTAAAAGTTCAATAATTAAATTATCTTTAAATTGGTGAAGGTTTCAGAAAAATACGCTTGGTAGATTTTGCGCCATTCTCAAGAAAGAAATAAAAAAAAAATGCATAAGGGACTGGAAAGGGGGTCTTAAAAATTTTAAGTGGGTCTACTAGGGCATGTGGGGTATCATAGAAAGAGCGCTGTTTGCACATTCTCACACATTTTTTTTTGTTTTTAGGCAGCATAGTTTCCGACTTTTGATGAAAAATGTAAAAAAAAATACCGTTCCCCCCCTTATCTCCGAAGTTTGCATAGATACAAATCTGAAATTATTCTATGTGATAGAAGTTTATGTAAAAATTACAGGAAAAATAAAACGATGTCTCTAAATAGCACAGTTCTTTAGACATCATCAACATTATATACATATGGAATTTTCTTTGTTTTGATGTTATGTGACAGCCATTTTACTCTGGGACTATTTGCACTAAACCGATGATATTTGAAAAAAAAACTGTCCAAGTGCGTGTCAGTCCACGCACAATGAAGGGTTCCGTAGTTGAGATGACCTTATCCCAAAAACAAACTTAACATTGTAGTTGAAACACATGTTCTCCCATACATCGATATACGTCACGGTCAATTCTCCAACTGTAAATGTAAGTTGGTCGACTATTACTCGTTAACTTGTAAAGCCTACTTTAGCTGTGATAGTTTTCGTTAAATGCACTATTGCCATGTTTTTTTATCATTTAACCAAAAACAACCATTCAGCTGGCAGGGCAGGGGGGAAACTTAATCTAACAAAAATGTGTACAGTTTGTAATTTTAGTTTTTTATAACTACCCCCTAAAGGGGGATTGGGGGTGTCAATGTTTGTATGGAAGAATTTTAACGGGCGGTCCGATTAACTCGAAACTCGGTGCGATGAACTTTTGACAGGAAAAAAAAAAGAATTACGAGTAGGTATATCGGGTTTTTGAGAATCAACCCGTAAAGGGGGAAAAATGGTAATTAAGTTTTTTAGGGAGAATATTAGTGGGTGCCTGCCTTGGATAACGGTATAAATTAATAAAAAAAACGTAGAAATAACAGTACAAAATGTTTTGGACTACAAATAGATTCTGACATGACATGGAGGACACGTTTAATGAACAAGTATGTACATAACTAAGTCGGTATTCATATATCTATATCTCCTTCGTAAAGTTGTATATCAAAGCGCACTCCTAACTACTTACCACGCTTATGTTGGTTCCACACTAAGATATAGTACCTATAATGTTTCGGGGGAATGCTGCTGAGAGAGAAACTGTTTTCAAAGCCTAAAAAAACGGTAAATGGAAAAAAATTGAATGGAAATGTGTATGTGTGGTAATACAGGGTGTAAGGGACAGCCAGCCGCAGACTGATGTGGTGAATTCAGTATATCGTACTAAGATGACCGGTACATGAAATTATTTCAGGAAAGTTATGGGAATCCAATGAACCTGATTTGTCGCGGCGGGGTGGATGGCCGCGCTCGCTGTTTTCAGGCGTCTTCAATATCCACTGCTGCGTTTTTTATTTTAGATGTGTTATTTACATTAATGGAGTACTGCGTACAGAGAATGTAATTTTACATTGAAATAAAGGAATAGTAACTGAAAATACGATAAAAAAATGTAAATTTTCCTGAGAATCTTTTTAGTGGAATATGATTCAAAATAAGGAGCTGAATGCACCCTGTTAATTTGCGGAGGGCTGTCCCTTACACCCTGTATGTGCATTAAAACCTACAGATACATGTAAACCGCATTTTGCAAATCTGTAGATGTCTCTGTAGCCATTCCCATCACTATGTAGTTTTTAGAATTTTCGTCCATTTGTCTGTATGTATGAGTATTAAGTCCGTTCTGTGTGATGCCGGACGTAAAGAATAGCACCATCGCATTTATTCCCGTGGGTGTCGTAAAAGGCGACTAAGGGACTTACTAGAGAATGGGCATCAGCGTTCTTTAGGCATCTTAACACCATAATGCGATCGCCAACCCGCCTACCCAGCGTGGCGATTATGGCAACCCCCCCATTTTGGTGGAGGCCTATGTCCAGCAGTGGACAACATTCGGCTGAAATGATGATGATGATGAGTATGTAGAATTTTCGTCAATTTGACTGTATGTATGTTTTGGATTGGCGCAAAAACGGCTGAACGGATGTTTAGCGTCCGTCGCCTTATAGCGTCCGCTGCCACCGTAAGTCATAAGTCATTTATTCATTTGTTTAACATAGGTAATAATAATAATGGTATAAAATGATAACAGAAAAAGTGCGCTAGTTATGCCAGACCCACCATACCGACCGCGTACCACCATTAAAGGTAATAAAAAATAAACAATTACAAATAATGACACTTTTTATAATTCGAATTAATTAATAATAAAAAGCAATATAAATCCATGTCTATAAAAAAGAAAAATAAAGAGAAAATAAAAAGCATAGCGTCTGCAATTTACCGGCGAACGTCGAAGAGCGATGGCCACCACATAGCGTCCGCCGTCATATAGCGTCCGCCGCCATATAGCGTCCGCCGCCACATAGCGGCTGCCGCCACATAGCTTCCGCCGCCATATAGCGTCCGCCGCCACATAGCGGCTGCCGCCACATAGCGTCCGCCGCCATGTAGCGTCCGCCGCCAAATAGGGTCCGCCGCCATATAGCGTCCGCCGCCATATAGAGTCCGCCGCCAAATAACGGCCGCCGCCACATAGCGTCCGCCGTCACATAGCGTCCGCCGTCATATAGCGTCCGCCGCCATATAGCGTCCGCCGCCATGTAGCGTCCGCCGTCAAATAGCGTCCGTCGCCATATAGCGTCCGCCGCCATATAGCGTCCGCCGCCACATAGCGGCCGCCGCCAAATAGCGTCCGCCGCCACATAGCGGCCGCCGCAATATAGCGTCCGCCGCCACATAGCGGCCGCCGCCACATAGCGGCCGCCGCCACATAGCGGCCGCCGCAATATAGCGTCCGCCGCCACATAGCGTCCGCCGCCACATAGCGTCCGCCGCCACATAGCGTCCGCCGCCATATAGCGTCCGCCGTCATATAGCGTCCGCCGCCATATAGCGTCCGCCGCCATATAGCGTCCGCCGCCATATAGCGTCCGCCGCCATATAGCGTCCGCCGCCACATAGCGTCCGCCGCCATATAGCGTCCGCCGCCACATAGCGTCCGCCACCATATAGCGTCCGCCGCCACATAGCGGCCGCCGCAATCTAGCGTCTGCCGCCAAATAGCGTCCGCTGCCATATAGCGTCCGCCGCCATATAGCGTCCGCCGCCACATAGCGTCCGCCGTCATACAGCGTCCGCCGCCAAATAGCGTCCGCCGCCATATAGCGTCCGCTGCCACATAGCCTCCGCCGCCATATAGCGTCCACTGCCAAATAGCGTACGCCGCCACATAGTGTTCGCCGTCACATAGCGACACACACAGCGTCACAGCGACACAGCGTCACAGCGACACATCGTCTGCAGCGAACGCCGAAGAGCGGTGGCCACCAATTTACCGGCACACGTCGAAGAGCGGTGGCCGCCTCATAGCGTCCGCAATTTACCGGCGATCGTCGAAGAGCGGTGGCTGCCACATAGCGTCCGCCGCGCGAACATGCCTGGCGTGGCTTTTTAGCCACGTGCCTTGGCATGTTCGCGCGGCGAAAAACCCCGAAATGAAAAACTTCAACCATTTATATGAGTGAGTGTGTGTGTGTGTGTGTTTTCATGAGTGAGTTTATCAAGACGCGAATAACGCCCGTCCGCGCGCGTCCGTCCCTAAAAACCGAATTGAATTGATTTAAGGACGCTATCACATTTTTCCTCAAATATCAGTGCTTTTCAGGTACCATTTTAATGAATTAGGAGCCACAACTGCAAGGATATCATTGTCTCAAATTAAAGATAATAATATTCATCTCCAAAATTGTCCCATAAAAATTGTATAGCCCCATACAAAATTTTCACACAAATACGTTTTAACAATCACAATAAAACCAACAAATGAAAAAAAATGGGGTCTTAAAAGCAACCAATATAGCTAAATCCACTGCATAGTTAAACATACAAATAATAACAAATTGTTGCTTTTATAGTCCTTTATACGGCGTACTAAATATTTTGTAAGTAAATAAATAATTTTTTTATTTATGATTAAAATAAGAAGCGCTCTCAAATTTCTCCATACATTTTCTACTCGCGGTTCGTCATTCCGCGCTCAGACGCGCTCGTGGAAGCACCGGTGTATCGATTTTTCGCAAAAAAATATTTACGTACAGAAGTGTGTATACTGTGGGTGGACGAAGTTGATACTTTTTCGGACCGAAATAAAAGTATGATTATTGGAATTTGTTTTAAAAATAAATACATACTTAGTTGTAATTTTTTGTATAAATAATGGTTATAGATTACGGATAAACATTGTGTAAATAATTATAATTATTATCTTTAATCAAATTGAAATGGCGGAAATATTTTTTTTTTATATATTCGATAGATAGTCAATTTTTGGGGTTTTTGGGGATGGTCATTACGTATAGGTCAGAATTTTTTTAATCCAAGATGGCGGGTATATTTTTTTAAATAAAAAATCGACATTCTTATCAATTGTGGAGGTGGTGAAGGTGGTGTTTACGAATATACCATCCAATTTTTGATTCATGATGGCGGATGTAAATTTTGTGTAAATTTTGGTGATAAATCGACTTAGCTGTCAATTCATAAATCTGTCTATCTGTCTGTATGTCACACCTGGATATCTCAAGAACTACTAATGCTATCAACTTGAAATTTAGAATAGTTTTAGATGACGTTTGTCCAACTATTTTGCAAACAAGAAACAAATTAAAAAAAAAAAAACCTTTTTTGCAAAAGGGTCTGAAAGGGGGTCTTAAAAATTTGAAATGGGGCTACTAGGGCATGTGGCGTATCATATGAAAGAGCGCTGTTTGCACCTTCA
The DNA here is from genome assembly GCA_948098905.1 of Tiliacea aurago. NCBI lineage: Eukaryota > Metazoa > Arthropoda > Insecta > Lepidoptera > Noctuidae > Tiliacea > Tiliacea aurago. The sequence continues at coordinate 10,181,189 of OX402603.1, read as the reverse complement.
CAATTTTTTTTTAGGCAGCATAGTTTCCAACAATTGAGGCAAAATAAAAATACCGTTCCCCCCCTTATCTCCGAAGTTTGCATAGATAAAAATCTGAAATTATTCTATGTGATAGAAGTTTATGTAAAGATTACAGGAAAAATAAAACGATGTCTCTAAATAGCACAGTTTTTCAGAAATCATCAACATCATATCCCTCGGTGCGCGAGTCCGACTCGCTCTTGACCGGTTTTTTATTCTCAGGAGCAAGAATGCGCAATAAGAGAATATAAGCCAAAAGGCACAAAAATAATCGAGATTGATTTCCTTTTTGAGTAGCTAATCCTTGTAGGTAGCCACACTTCTCTTTTTGATTGCGGCGTGAAGTATCTCATCATGAATAAAGAAAAAACAAGGGAAGACAACAAGATGCCTATACAGTGAAAATTTAAAGACTGTAGCTTCAACCGTTTGGCTGTAAAACCTGTGTGATAGACGGACACGTGAGTAGTGCAATAGTGCTCCGTTTGGACCCTTCCCCGCTTATTACAAAACAAGGTTTATCTTCAGACCCAGGTTTGAAACATGGAGCCATTATTGAATTATGGAACTTTATTCCGACTATGGTAAAGTTCCTAAACACAAAACTGACAACTTAGTACCGACCTAAGTTTTCAGTTTTGTATAAAGTACGGTATTTCAATCGCTGTTACGTTCTTATTACAAAAACTGGCTCCATGGTTTATGCCATGTCAAAATATAAATCTTGTCTTGTAATAAGGTGGTTCGAGTACGGAACAATAGAATGAGCTGGCCCTCATTCTAAATTTGAACTTCTTTGAAACATGAAATGAAAATATACTTTTTACTACCTACTTTAGTTTTAATTTTTATCAAAAGTACTGAAATCGCGCCCCAGTCTCTGTAAATAAAATACTTATTGTTTTCATAAGGGAATAATTATTTTTAAATATCACAACGAAAGTCTACGATAAACTCCTAGGCTAGTTTTTGATTATGTAATGCTCCAACATTTGCCAGCAAAAATTATATTTACAAGTACCTACTTACATTTTTTCTAACTAATAGTAGCCTGGGGGATAATCGTAGGTGTTCCTTGTAATAGGTTGTTAGTTTATGTAAAAATATGGTATTTAATCCATATGGCCAGCGCTTGAAATTTAGGTATTTAGGTACCTACCTACGCTACGTAATGGCTGATGAATTTTAAAAATACTAAAAACATAATTATCACGCAGATAGTACTTAGTCACAGTTACTAAAATTCGATTGCAAACTTACAACTAACTTTACTCAACCATACCAGTAAAATTAAAAAAACTATTCCTTAAAGTACCAAGATTAGTTAAGTTACGTATAAAATCGAGCGGTCAGCGGTTTCAATGTGTGCGTGCGCGTAATGTTGTTGTGTTGCGATTCAGATACCTAAACTCGAGCGAGTTCAAAATGTGATAGCGTCCTTAATATGATTTTTTTAATTTGAACTTAATAACTTAACTTTTGCCTCGAAGGTTACATTTTGAATAAACCCAAAAACTTGTAAGGCTTTATTTTCTGTAAGTAAAGCCGGTATATATAAAATACCGAGTTTCAAGTTAATCGGATCGCGCGTTAAAGTTATTCCATTAAAACATTGTCACCCAAAAAAAAACAAAATAGTTTAGATAAGTATCCGTGCCAAGTTTCAAGTTTATTAACTCAAGGATTTTTTGATACAAACAAAATCCCCCCTTTTCACGCCCTTAAGAGGCTGAAAAGGCTGATGGATGCGTAGTTCATACAAACGTAATACCAAAATAATTTGTAAATCAAACATACTCGTATTCTTAAGGTAGTGTGTCTTTATTCCGATTGGAATACAGAATATCGAGGTTCCCAAATATATACCACACACACTAACTACCACTACACCCACCACTCCACCCACCACCACCCACACCCACACCACCCCCCACTATAACTTATTTTTCTTCTTAACTAAGTTTTCTATAGAAATTTTAAATTCCTCATAATTATCTCGTCTGTATAACATTGTCCTTTCAAAATATATATTTGGGAACATATTAAAGATATTCTGTAATCCAATCGAAATAAATACACACTACCTTAAGAATACGTTTGAATGAACTACGCATGCTACGCCGGTCCCTATCGTAGCGAACTGGGCGAGCATAAGAAAGTGACAGAGTCAATTACTTCCCCATGCGAAAAAAGAGAGCGCAATAATGCGCTGGAACCAAAATAAAACAACGTAAGAGCGCCAAACCAAATAAAAATTGTTTAAAAATAAATTAAGCTACTTAAGTATCAAAAATATGTTCAGCCAGAGTTTTCAATGACCTAATACGCACATTATGAATGCAATTTTGCAATGAAATTACTTATGATTTTGGAATTACAGAAAAAAATATAAAAAAGTAGAGGTATTTTCGGAATTAACTTCTATCGAGGAAATTGAACCAATTGAGTTTTCCTTCAGTCAGAGTATTAATCAAATAGTCAATAAACATATATCCAAAAACTTAATCCATACTTGCTGTAATACTCGTAGTGAAATAAATAGTTACGAAAAAGTCCTCAATTTATTTTGGTATCGCCTTATTATAGGTTGAATTTCCTAAAACCCCTTCTTAGCGGATGCCTACGTCATAATAATTATCTGTGTGCCAAATTACAGCCCAATCCGTTCAGTGGTTTGAGTTATGTGTTGATATCCACTATTTCAACATAATTTTCACGCTCGCCACGCGGGCGAAGTCGCGGGCAGAAGCTAGTATATTAGAATATGGCCGCCACATAGCGTCCGCCGCCAAATAGCGTCCGCCGCCACATATTTTGTTCGGATCGACTAGCAATACTCATACAGATTCGGGTTCACTAATATCGGTCTGTGTGGTGCCGGACGTAAAGAATAGCAGTCCCCTATTTCTTCCCGTGGGTGTCGTAAAATGCGACTAACGGCCGAACCCAATAACCTATACAATATCACCAGTTTCGGCCTACTGGAGATATAAAAATATATCTATTGATGGTTTTAACGTCCCAATAATCTATGAATCATACCGGCCCACACTATCTACTGATGGAAGGGGGTATCGCATACAACAGATATCTCTTTGTATGAAAATGCCAAAGTATGCTTCCCAAAATACGATTTGTTTGATAGGACAGTACTACAGATGGCAGATTTGGCTATTCCCCGAATTGCAGGGATAAACGTAAAGTAGCCAAGCTAAAATGAACTCTTTAGTACTTGCAATAATGATCTTAGATGTTTTTTTTTGTTTAAAGTAATAAAAAAAAAAACATATATCTCGAAAACGGTGCGCCTTAGGCAAAAAAACAGACATTTAACCCCCCCTTACTAACACCCCCCGTGCAAGCACCATTCCAACATGAACATAGTAAAAAAAAAAATAACATTAATGCGCTAAGGTAGCCCGCGAAATTCAAATTTTATTACGTTTTTTGCAATTTGCAGGTCAGTAACAGGTTGTATTTTGATTCGCGGCCATAACAAATATGGCTCTACAGAATTATATCTTAATCTAGTAACTTATTTAGAACTAAGAAACAAAGAAGTTTTAATATAACCCTAATTACACATGTTGTTTTTTAAAGTGATGTTGGTTGTAATGGAACGCACGGGCGGGCGAAGTAGAGAAACCTACTTATTGTTTTCGTTAGATAGATAGCCTTTATCAATGATTGTGAGACGCCATCCGAGCATAGATATAATTATACTGTCTATCATTCATTAGCGATCTGTCTTTAACTGAAAATAAGAGATATTGGGTTCGGCCGTAAGGGACTTACTAGCAGCGTTCTCTATGCATTTTAACACCATACTGCGATCGCCAACCCACCTGTCAAGCGTGGCAATTATGGCAAACCTCCCCTTTGGGGGAGGCCTATGTCCAGCAGTGGACGTCTTTCGGCTGAAATGATAATGATGAAGATCGCTGTTATTCTATTTATCGAATTATCATCTTTTCTTTAATATACTTATTTATTACATCTTTGTTCCAGGCTATGCTGTTTAGACAGAATCCACAAATCAGAGAAAATAATATCGATATTACCTCAAAATCACCAACGTCGCCTAGAAAAATACAAGACTTACCTCGCGAAATTCAAGAAATGTCTCGATATAAACAATAGTGTGGTTCATCTAATTATAAAAGACGTTGACACTATGTTTGAAAACGTTGACCATACGGTCACGGACACATCCGGGACAAATGGAACAGAGAGTTTTGGGTGTAATTATAATAATTGTGAAATCGCATCGCAGAAGCAGCATAAAATGCAGCATGACGTTGAAAAGGTATGTTATTTGAAATTTTACTAAGCAACTATTTATTTATTTATTTATCACTACATAGTATCTTTTTAGGGTTCCGTACCCAAAGCGTAAAACGGGAACCCTATTACTAAGGCTCCGCCGTCTGTCTGTTTGTCTGTCCGTCTGTCACCAGGCTGTATCTCATGAACCGTGATAGCTAGACACTTGAAAATTCGCGCACATCTGGGAGTGGCGCGAGGAGGCGAAACGCCGGGGTGAAACTCCGCTGCCGCGAGAAATCACGGCACAGCGGACAGAGCTCCGGCGGGATCTCATGGCGGCATGGAGAGTGCGATTGTCGCAACCCAGCGCTGGGCACGCCACAATTGTGGCGATAAGTCCCCTCTTTGAGGAGTGGCTAGAGAGGCGCCACGGCGTCCTCACCTTCCGCCTGACGCAGGTCCTCACCGGACATGGTTGTTTCGGGAGGTTCCTGTTCAGGATAAAGCGGGAGGAAACGCCCGGGTGTCACCACTGTGTGGATCGCCCGGAGGACACGGTGGAGCATACGGTGGAGGTCTGCCCGGCTTGGGTGGAGCACCGCCGTGTCCTCACGGAGGCGATCGGCGGCGGCGATCTCTCGCGTCCGGCCCTGGTTCGGGCCATGGTTCGGAGCGAGAGTGCATGGGAGGCCGTCACCTCCTTCTGCGAAGCAGTAATGCTTGCGAAGGAGGAGGCGGAACGCGTGAGGGAGAGGCAAGGTTCGCGCCCTCGCGCCCCTAGTCGCCGCAGGAGACGCCCCGGGCGTCGGGAGTCGCAAGCCGATTTCCGGCCACCGTAGGCGCGGGCTTGCGGACGGTGAGCGATGGGTAGTTCACCGTCCGATAAGGACCAGGCCCGGGTCGACGGCGCGTTGTATTCCACGCGCGCCTCAAAGAGTTGTCAGCAGCAACTGACGGGGTCCGTTAGGGCCAATGCCTGCCAGGGTTGCGAGTTTGTCCGAAAGGGATATCGTGGCCCTGGCACACAGGCAAATGAAGGAATACGGGTGGGTTTTAGTCAGTAAAAGTCTGACACGCCCTCCGCAGGACGCAAAAGTTATTTGATAATTTCCCACCCAAAAAAAAAAAAAAAAAGGCTGTATCTCATGAACCGTGATAGCTAGACACTTGAAAATTTTCACAGATGATGTATTTCTGTTGCCGCTATAACAACAAATACTAAAAAATAGAATAAAATAAATATTTAAGGGGGCTCCCATACAACAAACGTGATTTTTTTGCTCGTTTTTGCTCTATATTGATAACGGCAACAGGTAGACGCTTGAAATATTCACAGAATATGTAGATATATATTGACTTTAAAAATAAATAATTAAATTAAAATAAAACAAATATTTAAGGGGCGCTCCCATACAACAAACGTGTTTTTTTTTTGCCATTTTTATAGATAATGGTACGGAACCCTTCGTGCGCGAGTCCGACTCGCACTTGGCCGGTTTTTTCTTTCTTTTTTTTTATAAAACGTTGCCCCACACTAGGAATTTCTCCTGTATTGTGCGTGCGTGCGGTAGTATAAAACAAAGTCGCTTCCCGCTGTCTGTCTGTCCCTATGTATGCTTAGATCTTTAAAACTCCGCAAAGGATTTTGATGGGTTTTTTTTTTTAATAGATAGAGTGATTCAAGAGGGCGGTTTATATTTGGGTACGTATTTGAATATCGAAGATTAAAATACCTACGCTTAAAATACCAATGTTCAAAACATCGAAAATTTAAATATCGATTATATCAAAATGTCGAAAATTGTTATACCTACGTTTAAAAGGTCGAAGATTGAAATGCCGAGTGATTAAAATTTCGAATGATTCAAAATATCGAATGACATTATGCCTAAGTTCAAAATATCAACATCTCATCTGACAGGTTACATCTAAGTTCATAATATCTACGTTAAAAATACCTACTAGTTGAAATACCGAAAAAAAAATGATATAGGCAGTATGAGTGTATTCATAAATGTAGGTTTTTTTGTACCCACCTAGTAACTGATTACCATCTAGCAAACAAGCATGCAGCAATCATGCAACATGCAAGCAAGCATGGTTTCTGTCACGGCTCCGGCGCTGCAGGGCTCCGGCAGTCCCACGCGAGCTTAACGTGGCAGATGGTCTAACTAAACGCTCACCACCGCGGTGGGTGTTAAAACCACATGCTCTTCAGCTCGCGGGCTGCCTCGCCCCTCCGCGCCTACGCGATTCTAAATTACACTCTAGGGGTAGGGCAGACAAGACTACGTGGAGTCGGTTTTGCAGCGATACGTTTCTGTCACTAACTTTAGTAGCACAACATTTTGACTTTCATGAAAATATTTTAATTTAAAGGACTAAATAATACCTTCACGATTGACCTATGCTTGTACACTAGACAGTGATCTTCATGGATAACATAGGTCGAAATTGTTCCAAAACCGAATTGGGGCACCCCGAATTTACGTAGTCTTTTGGCTGTTACCCCTAGAGTGTATATAAAAATCCGGAGGCGCGAAGGGAGGGCAACCCCCGCCTGCTGTAGCAAAGCATAGGCACCCGTGGGAGCCGTAGCTGCGGAGGTGAACATGGGTGCCTATCCTTTGTTACGCAAGGGCGAAGGGATTGCACTTCCCGTAGCGCCGGAAACGTTGCAAAAGCAACCTTTTTCCACTCATACTCTTTTTTTCTTTTTTTTTTAAAAAAAAACGTTGCCCCACACTAGGAATTTCTCCTGTATCGTGGGTGCGTTTACAAACATTTAAATTCACATACACAAACAGCCAGACCCGAAACAACTACTTGTAGGTCATACAAATATTTGTTCCGTGCGGGAATCGAACCCGCGACACGCAGTGCAGCAGTCAATCGCTTAACTAACTGCGCCAACCGTGCCGTCCTACGTCCTACGATACTACTTATATCAAAATTTGTTCGATATTTTAACTTGTACGTATTTTTAGGGTGAATTAATGAATGTATTATATGTTGAAAATTAACCCATTTTTACACGTAGGTATATTAATTTTCGATGTTCAAATAATATATGTACCCATCGATATTTAGGACGTTCGATAGTTTGTACTTCGATATTTAGGACGTTCGATAATCTGTATTTCGATATTTGGATCTTTCGATGTAACTTTTGTAGATATTTAGATTTTAGATATATTGGACGTAGGTTATTTAACCATTCGATACTATAAACTTTCGTTATTTTAATATTCGGTTTTATGGTCGTTCGATATTTCCATTAAATAAAGACTTGGCTAAAAGGTCCCAGCAACCAGGCCACTAAAATATTATTAAAAAAAAAAAAGAAGATATTTCCATTTTCGATGTTTTGAACATCGATATTTTAACAGTAGGTATTTTAATCTTCGATATTCAAATACGTACCCTTATATTTATAACACATGCATAATATATTAGAGAAACACTGATAATTTTCTAATGTGATGTCGTAAATAAACACCTTTTTTTGCGCTTACATTGCAAACGCTGGCTGAATACTACAGTATTGTACACCTTAAGGAGGTCTACAAAAAAGTCCACGATGGTGGACGATCTCTTTGGCACAACCCACAATTACCATTTTTTATCCTTTACTTTTAAGACGGAGATAATTATGCCAGTGACCTTGAGTAGTTAGCTTGCGTGTTCTATACTGAGCTCACGCAACGCGTCGTACGTTCAGCCAGCAATAGGACTCGCCCATCAAGGAGCGCTGTCGCCAATTTGACGCATTATTAATTTATAATACACAAAACAAAAGGTATTTTTATGAAACGCGTATACTAAGAGATCAATAATTATCTTTAAATTGGTGGTTTCAGAAAAATACGCTTGGTAGCTTTTGTGCCATTCTCAGTTTTTTATCCGCGTTATATATAACTTTATAAATTAATTTCCCTATGTAATATAAACATAATCTAAAATATTCACATATTAAGTTATTGAGAAAATGTTTTAACTTATCATATATTTTTTTCAAATCATTAACACTACTCGTTTAGACGTGATCTTCAGTATAAAATCATTAAATGTCGGTTATCGTCGCCTTAAGTACTGAATCAAATAACTCGACTCGCACATCACTAGTCATTACTAGTATAATTTCCAAACTTTTGAAACCTAAACAGTCTTATTACAAAACAAGATTTATATTTTGACATGGCTTAAACCATGGAGCTAGTTTTTGTAATGAGAACGTAACTCTGATTGAAATACCGTTCTTTATACAAAACTGAATACTTAGTTCGGTACTAAGTTGTCAGTTTTGTATTAGGAACTTTACCGTGGACGGAATAAAGTTCGAAATTCAATAATGGCTCCATTTTTTAAACTTGGGTCTGAAGATAAACCTTGTTTTGTAATAAGGCCCAAAAGGTTTGTAGCAACATTGATTCAAGGTGGATCCGCAGTGAATACCTACATATTGCAACAATATGTAATACATATTTACAAATATGTAATACATATTTGATGTTGTTCCGAATCAAATTTTGATCAAGATACAACCTGACACTACAAAAAAAATACAAAAATATTTATTTAACTTAAACATTGTGTCATACATAAATTGAGGCAGCACAATTATATTCGCCCGCGTGAACAACCGAAAAAAGTGTTCCGCGCAGCAGCGGCAGCACACTGAGCACACATAAAAATTATAGAAAAGAGATGGGTTGATAAAAACAACAAGAAAAAAGAGACAGCTAGTGTTGTCAATAATTGCGCGTGAATGTAAACAAACATTATTCTGGCGACCAATCACCGAATGTTGGCATCACAGACTACAAATTGTGAATGGAGTGCATGCGTCCTTGTCGTCCTCACGACAAAAAAATGTATTCCCATTTCTTTCTTTTTTCTAACCTCCAAATATGAGAATATTAGGAAAATAATTGAAATATATTAATAATTCGAAGTATATTGCGTACTTAGATGTGGTATGAGAACCCTTGTATTTTATTAACTTAGGTATCAAAATTGGTAGACTTTCTAAATACCTACACACGATTGCATTTTTTAAATTTATTAGCTGCTTCAACTAAGCGTATTACTCGTCGCCATGCGTGTCGCAGACTTAAAGTCAATACGTCCCAATTAAGACGTTTTCGAGTCTTCTCGATTGCGCGCTCACCACATATCTGTTTAATATAATATCATTGAGGCAGCCCCAGTAAGTTACAAAAGTACTTGTATCGGGGCTGGCCTGCAAATTGCAAAAATCGTAACAGAATTTTAATTTTGCGGGCTACAGCTTCGGATCCACCTTTAAATTTCTAGGATTCCAATAGAAAGAAAGTAGGAAAATTAATTTTATTCGTCACAGAAACACGATATGATAGTATTTTTTTTGGCTATTATCATTTCAGGGAAAGAATCCAACAGAAAATCAACTCCTACTTCCTTATAATAATTGTTTTTTTTTTAACAATTTCAAGGTACAATCAGTTTTAAAAAACATAGTCCGCGACTGGAGCGATATGGGTACAGCTGAACGGGAACAGTGTTACAAGCCTATACTGGACGAGATGGAGGAACGGTTCTCATTGGATGACTACAGGTATGTTAAGTGAAGATAGTTCTTTGACGAATTACTTTGTATAAATATTTAGTCCTTTAAGAGGCATGAGGAACAGGGTATAAAGTTCACTCATCCTCTATTAAAAAGGGAGGATCCTCTGACCAGACGGGTGTTGTGTCTGGTGGGCAACTGCCCAACGATTGATGTCGGGATGTTGTATATATGCTAGTCGCGCGGTAAACTCTGCTTGCGCGATGCAGGATTTTGCGTGACCTCAGTGTGACGCGTAATTCGCATGTGGCGGTGTTGATGCCGCTACAGTCCGATAGCAATTGACTGAATTCGCAATATTACCAATTTTTGGGATAGAGAAGAGCAGAAATGAAACGAAATGAAATCGTTTATTCTGTAAATAAGATATCGGAATCACTTTTACACGTCGTATTAAAAATTTAAAAATAAGCTAGATGGAGTCGACATTTCCTATTCCCCTATCTGAGTACCCCCGAGAAGAAATGGCGAAACAAACTCAGGGGTCAAAGTCTCTTAAAGTCCAGACATAATCTTGGTCAGATAAAGAACCGTATTACATTCCCTCCATAAAGGATGGAACAGTATAATTTGTACTTAAAATGGCATGGGTTTAATCACAACTTTAGTAAACTCAGATTTACTAATCATTTAGAAGGATATAAAAACCAGTCAGATTTTGCAGGGAATCTTTATTCCTATTTTATCAAAATCAAATTTTTCATTAAGTAAGACATAATTGTAGTCAAATTTGTTTTTCTTTCTCCCCGTACTATTATAATCTCTCTTTACAGGAAAAAATATTAGCTGGCGAAACTTCACAGTCCCATAACACCTACGAAGTTTCCCTAACTAATTAAATTTGACCCCGTATGCGATCTTTATTTTCCTCTCTCTTTCCAGCGACCGCTCGCAAGTCCGCGTGCTAGTCCCGGGTGCCGGACTGGGCCGTCTCGCGTGGGAAGTGGCCGCGCGCGGCTACACGTGTCAAGGCAACGAGTTCTCGCTGTTCATGCTGTTCGCGAGCAACTTCATACTCAACAGATGTACCGAGGTAGGTCATACATATCTGTTATAGGCGCCAATCATATTTTGATCTAGATACAACCTGACAATGACCTGCGGCACGGCCTACTGTGACATGACTTGAGTCACACATTTTATCACAGTTTGAGCAATAAAATTGTTTTGTCATAAAATGCTAGTACAAATTGACATGACATAATTTATCATGTCTTGTCACAAACGTCTTGGCACGCCCGTGCTCGACCCGCTGCAAATTGTGAGATAAGTAATAAAATTGGAAGTTCCCGGGCTACACCAGCGGATACACTAGGCACTGACAGGAGGCAAATGATAAAAGTAGGCTTGTCTTAAAAAAAAACATTGCCAAATCTACAGCGTGTTACGGATAGGGTATATCCATCACAAACAGGGTGAAGGGTGCATCTGGTTCCGAAGCTCTGTACAAAATTACAGCTCAAAAAGGATAACTTTGAAAATGTTTGATATTGAAATAAATGTATTTAATGTTTTTATTATTTATGTAATTTAAATCATAACAAACGTGTCACCGCACTACGAGGGTTATTATCCATTATCTGTGTCTGGGACTTCTTGGCGGGAAAGTGAAGCGTCATGTTCAGCAGTTTGTTTAATTTTCCAAAATTTGTGTTTAGTTTATGGTGGATTATTAACCATTAAGTGTTTGTGAACGTGCATTAGTGTAGGAAAATGAAACAAAACAGTGCAATATCGCTTTAAGTTCTCTCAAGAAGTCCGCGTGAGGTCTCAGTAAAATGCCACATCTTTACTGAAAGTCAAGGGGAGCGGGCGGGGATATCATCATCATGCATTGAATATAATTCATTTCATCAATATTTAAACGAAGTTTATAACTAAATAAAGACTTGGCCAAAAGGTCCCAGCAACCAGGCCATTAAAATATTATATTTAAAAAAAACTGTGTCTGTGCGCCTAGTACACACACCCACACACACTCACCTGCCACAGCCCTGCGACACGGCGCCGCAACGACACGCGAGCGGCGCGGGCGGCACGATTGGCGGCGGGATCAAACGAATGGATTAAAAGTATTAAAACGTGTACCGATCAGCTGACTTGGACTAGTGATGTATAGAATTCAATTGGAAACATTTGATTTTTATTGGTTAAATGTTTCTTAACTTTATAATTACGTAGGTATTATTAAAAAAATGTTGCTATGTAGTTTGTTATCACCAAAAGAATCCGTGCCTTTGTTAAGTATATACCCTTACACGCTGTATATAGTTTGTGGTAGCGGAAAAAATATATTATTCTTGAACATTGGAAACATTTGATTTTTATTGGTTAAATGTTTCTTAACTTTATAATTACGTAGGTATTATTAAAAAAATGTTGCTATGTAGTTTGTTATCACCAAAAGAATCCGTGCCTTTGTTAAGTATATACCCTTACACGCTGTATATAGTTTGTGGTAGCGGAAAAAATATATTATTCTTGAACATAATTATTTCTCAGAATTTGGTTGTTACCAAAACACGTTTAGAAACAAAATCTCGATACAAATTAATAAACTAAACCTTTAGTTTCAGTTTCAATCCAAAATATCTATATTAAATATCAACGTACGGTTGGTATTTAATATGATCAATAAGATCTGTATTTCTTTACCTATGTTAACAAATAAAAAAATAAAATTAATTATTATCAAGAACGTTTTATTTGTATCATCTATTTTTGAGTAAATACATAATTGCTTCATATTTTGCAAAAAAAAAATACAAGCGTATGCAGTCTGACAGTGACAGCGGTTTACCCGTTGTCAGCGTCTTAACTATTACTGTTTTTTAAATGTTATTTTACAATCATTTTACTGATAATGTTGTATTGTTGCGTTACAGATAAACAAATTCACAGTCCATCCGTGGGTACATCAGTACGTGAACAACATAACCTGCGAACATCAGCTAATATCAGCCAAGTTCCCCGACGTGTGTCCGTCGGGCAACAGACCTAATCATAACTTCTCTATGACGGCCGGCGACTTTCTCAAAGTAAGTGCTTTATTACTCCAATGTGAACATAACGTTATTACTTGTGACCATCAGTTAATATCAGCCAAGTTCTCCGACGTGTGTCCGTCGGGCAAAAGACCTAATCACCACTTCTCTATGACGGCCGGCGACTTTCTCAAAGTAAGTGCTTTATTACTCCAATGTGAACATAACGTTATTACTTGTGACCATCAGTTAATATCAGCCAATTTCTCCGACGTGTGTCCGTCGGGCAAAAGACCTAATCACCACTTCTCTATGACGGCCGGCGACTTTCTCAAAGTAAGTGCTTTATTACTCCAAAGTGAACATAACGTTATTACTTGTGACCATCAGTTAATATCAGCCAAGTTCTCCGACGTGTGTCCGTCGGGCAATAGACCTAATCACAACTTCTCTATGACGGCCGGCGACTTTCTCAAAGTAAGTGCTTTATTACTCCAAAGTGAACATAACGTTATTACTTGTAAACATCAGTTAATAACAGCCAAGTTCTCCGACGTGTGCCCGTCGGGCAATAGACCTAATCACAACTTCTCTATGACGGCCGGCGACTTTCTCAAAGTAAGTGCTTTATTACTCCAAAGTGAACATAACGTTATTACTTGTAAACATCAGTTAATAACAGCCAAGTTCTCCGACGTGTGCCCGTCGGGCAATAGACCTAATCACAACTTCTCTATGACGGCCGGCGACTTTCTCAAAGTAAGTGCTTTATTACTCCAAAGTGAACATAACGTTATTACTTGTAAACATCAGTTAATAACAGCCAAGTTCCCCGACGTGCGATTGTCGGGTAACACACCTAATCACAACTTTCCTATGACGTCCGGCGATTTTCTCAAAGTTAGTGCTTTATTACTGTAATCTGAAGATAATATTATTACTTGTGAACATCAGTCAATAGCAGCCAAGTTCCCCGACGTGTGTCCGTCGGGCAACAGACCTAATCACAACTTCTCTATGACGTCCGGCGATTTTCTCAAAGTTAGTGCTTTATTACTCTAATGTGAATATAATATTATTACTTGTGAACCTCCGTTAATATCAGCCAAGTTCTCGGACGTGCGTTTGTTGGGCAACCGACCTAACCACAACTGCGACTGTCTCAAAGTAACTACCAATATAATCTTAAAACTAAACTACTTCTTTCAATAAATATGGGTAAAATTAAAAAAAACCTGGGTTGGTAGGTAGAAAATAACGATTTTGTACGGAGACGCGTACGCATCCGTTCAGCTTTCCGGGTCTATTCAGCTTTCGCGGCAAACAAGTATAAAATGAGGACAAATGTGTTATTATCATGCGAGTGCTTTAAATAAGAGTTCAGCGCTGTTCTGCGCTTTCAGCGCTGTTCCGCCGCATTCAGCGTCGAAAGCGGCGTTGCGATAGTGTTCCCTATCATGTGCGAATGTGTACAGGATTTAGTAATAATGTTTCCGAAGCATTATCAAATGTACACACATCATCTATGGTTTAATAAGATTCTTTAAAATCGGAAGTTATTAAGAAAAGGTACTTATTCATATCATCGTTATGTATTATCATTACCACAGTCATGGGCGTACCTAGCTTCTGGCCTAGGGGGGGGCAAGTCAGATTTTTTAGTCCGGATCGTCCGAGGCTGTTTTGTCATAGACACTACATGAAACATTAGGTATACGAGTATATAGTGTAGTGTGTAGGGCAAACAGCCGCAAATGATCCTGCTTTATAGGTAGTTAATAAATAAAAGTAAATTTGATTATGCATGCATTTTTATTTTATTTAAATCTCTTCTATTTTAAAAGTAATTTTCGAGGATCTTCTGCAAAACGGTTTATAACGTCTTCCATCAATCGCCCATACTGTTTACAAGTTTTTTATGTACACTGAGCAAACAAAGTCCATTTAACCTGTCTTCAATCATTGTTGATCTCAGCCACGTTTTCACGCGTCTGAGTGTACTGAATGAACTTTCAACTGTAGCCGTGGAATAAGGCATTGCCAGTAAAATTTCTAGGGCTGTTTTCACTTTCGGATAAAAACATTCAGCTTGTTGGATTAATTCCGTTATCTCCAAATCTTCGAAGTCCTCCTGCTTGTTAACCTAAAAAGGGCAACTGCACCGTGAATTTTGCCAGTGTCTACTGCGCGGATTATTTAAAAGTTAGAACATAAGGCCCCGTTTACGCTTTGATTATTAATTAGGCGAGTTCATACATGTTCTGCGAGATGTCCAGGGGTGGCAGCTGCCCCCCCCCTTTTTTTTGGGTGGGTAATTATCAAATAACTTCTCCCGCTCTGGGTTGAGCGGGACGGCGTGTCAGACTTTTACTGACTAAAACCCACCCGACTTCCTTCCGTTGCCTGTGTGCCGGGGCCACGATATCCCTTTCGGACAAACTCGCAACCCCGGCAGGCATTGGCCCTAACGGACCCCGTCAGTTGGTGCTGACATCTCTTTGAGGCGCGCGGGAAACACAACGCGCCGTCGACCCGGGCCTGGTCCTTATCGGACGGCGAGCCCGCGCCGACGGTAGCCGGAAATCAGCTTGTGACTCCCGACGCCCGGGGCGTCTCCTGCGGCGGCTAAGGGCGTGAGGGCGCGAACCCTGCCTTACCCTCACGCGTTCCGCCTCCTCCTTCGCGAGCATTACTGCTTCGCAGAAGGAGGTGACGGCCTGCCATGCACTCTCGCTCCGAACCATGGCCTGAACCAGGGCCGGACGCGAGAGATCGCTGCCGCCGATCGCCTCCGTGAGGAGCCCCCCCCCTGCCCCCCTGGCTACGCCCATGACCACAGTCGACTTATCTTAAGAACATCACTAATTTTAGTTCCATGGACAATCCTATCTGACTAGAACATTACTAATTTTAGTTCCATGGACAATCCTATTGCCTACAGCGCCAAACTGGCGATACCCAAATAGGCACAAAAATATTATGACAGCAGCCAGTCCAGTGTGAAATGTAAGGAGGTCAGTGTTACTTGGTTACTATGACACTGGTTGTTTTAATGTTGGCAATAAGCTAACTCTTTCAGAAACTTTTATAAAGGATTTATAGCACGGGTGTAGATAAAACATTTAATGTCATATTCAGCGCATTATCTTTATAATGCTTCCTTTTGGCGTCACCCACAAAAAGAAACTGACTGTCATGACTAAAACACTCCATTTTCCAATTTCAGGTATACACCGAAGCAGACGAATGGTCCTGTGTAGCTACATGCTTCTTCATCGACTGTGCGCCCAACGTTATCGAGTTCATAGAGAGAATATACATGATATTACAACCCGGCGGCTACTGGATCAACCTGGGCCCTCTGCTGTATCATTATAGGTAAGAAAAGTGGCATACAACCCTATGTATGGTATTATATTAAACAGATATGTTATACACTCACAAAATAACCGAAAAAAGTGTTCCGCGCAGCAGCGGCAGCACACATACCCACTTTTCATTCATTTTACATTTCACTACAAGTAAAAATGATGGCTTGATAAAAACAACAAGAAAAAAACCGGCCAAGTGCGAGTCGGACTCGCGCACGAAGGGTTCCGTACCATTATCTATAAAAATGGCAAAAAACACGTTTGTTGTATGGGAGCCCCCATTAAATATTTGTTTTATTTTAATTTTATTATTTAGTTTTAAAGTCAATATATATCTACATATTCTGTGAATATTTCAAGCGACTACCTGTTGCCGTTATCAATATAGAGCAAAAACGAGCAAAAAAATCACGTTTGTTGTATGGGAGCCCCCTTAAATATTTATTTTATTCAATTTTTTAGTATTTGTTGTTATAGCGGCAACAGAAATACATCATCTGTGAAAATTTCAACTGTCTAGCTATCACGGTTCATGAGATACAGCCTGGTGACAGACGGACAGACAGACGGCGGAGCCTTAGTAATAGGGTTCCCGTTGTACCCTTTGGGTACGGAACCCTAAAAAAGAGACCTAGCTGTCTCTTTTTTGTCAATTGTGCGTGCATTTAAACAAACATTATTCTGGCCACCAATCACCGAATGTTGGCATCACTGACTAACAAATACGTCCCAATTAGGACGTTTTCGAGTCTTCACGATTGCGCGCTCACAACATATCTGTGTAATATAATATTTTCATATGACCCTATAGTGTATCCTCGGCTGTAGCCCGGGTGTAGTTCAAATTTTTTACGATTTTTGCTATTTGCAGGACAGTGTCAGGTTGTATCTTGATCAAAATATGATTTGCGATTGTAACAGATATGAATTTACAGAATTATAATCATTAGAATCATTCATACATTTCTCTAAGTTAGATTAGTTCCCCAACGTCATGATTTTATGAAAAAGTCATTTAATGGAACAACTCATCATGCTCATCATTTTGAACAACTTTTATCATGGGTCGAAATGTGATATAGCGAAAAAAAAAAAAACAGCTGTTCCCTACATTTTGACGAGTTATGAGAACATAAATATAGAACACTAGATTTTTTTTCGAGGTTGTGCATTATTTATTGTAAATCTTTGATATAAGCCGATAATAGAATAGAATCTTTGATAATTGGCCGATATTTCGAATTTATGCGATAAAGCGCCATCTATTGAAACTATACATTATGATTTTATTCAAAATAAACAAAACTATACTCCGTTTGAAATAAGATTAAACATTCAAATAAACCTTTTTTACAGTTCGTTCAATCGATTTTGACTTCTATTGCGTTGGTGGCATGACCAATGACTGCTGTAATAAACAGTTGGTATTGTAACCACGTTTTTTCTTTCAATGCCATCCTTATGCCTACGGAATAGAAGTCAAAATCGGTTCAACGGACTGTAAACAAGTTTATTTAAATGTCTAATCTTATTTCAAATGAAGTATAGATGGCAGGAGAGGTTGGTTTTCAAGCAGATTATAAATTATTTCAAATAAACGTAATTGCCCCAAAGACGCAAATGCCCCGGTTGACCCTTAATACAGTTGAGAGGAAAGGTAATGCTCTTTTAATTGATATTATCAAGTATATCAAGAAACATATTATTTGTTTGCAGTGACATGCCAACGGAGTACAGTATCGAGCCGCCATATGACATACTACTGGAGATTATTAGAGACATAGGATTTGATATATTGGTGAGTTTACTTCTAAAAAACAACATAATTAGCCTAATTATAATTATCTTATTTCCTCCCCCCCTGGAAACGCCGGGAGGGGACGCCCTAGAAGGACATATAGTGACCAAATTGGTGATGTTCTTCAGAAAGGTCAGGTGCGTAGTACTCACAACCGGCGTGCGTGTATGACCAGAGGGCTAATTCACGTAATTTCATGACGCGCCGATCAAGTTGCAGTGCAGGTGCAATGAAGTTTAAGTTTGAGTGATAGCGGAATATATATAGTATCTGACAGCCGTAGAGTATAGTAGAATACGAAATGCGTTGTTTTGATCGAAACTTAATTGCAACTGCACTGCTACCGCACTTCTTTAGTTACGTGAATTAGCCTGCAGATGTATGAACGTAGGCGAAGCAAAAGGAGTATGTAAGGAGCGTAGCAGGTGGCGTTCTATAGTTTCTGCCTACCTCCATGGGAAGAAGTCGTGAATTTATGTATAATTAGCCTATAATGTTCCCAGTGCTGGGACACAGGCCTCCTGTCTGTAAGATGAGCATAATCCACCACGCGGGCCCAGTGCGGGTTGCTGGATGTCACATGTCTTCGAATTTTTGGTTCTAGGACTTGCCTGTTTCTTCACGATGTTTTCCTTCACCGTTTTGAGAGCAGTGGTGATTAAACTATTTCACAAAGTAAAGTGCCTGCTTGGGTTTGAACCCACGACCCGTAAGTCGCGACCGTTACCACTGGGCCACCATTGCTCTGAAAACCATGCAAATGTACAATATTCTATCTATCCATGACTATAATAGGGCAAATACCCTCTATTGCTATCAAAAATGTATCGCCGCGAACGTTCTCGTACTTACTGTGCGAACTTTTCGCCCTTATGCCCATAGTAATAAGGTTGAAAAGTGGTCGACTTCGCGGTGGTACATAAATGAATACTTATTAAGTACTAAAAAAGACGAATAGTGTTTTTTTTTTTTTTTTGGAAAAATGGCGAAGTTACACGCTTTTGAAATTATTCTACTATCCTTGTCACGCAAAACGATCATTGAATTAAATGGCGCGAAGTTACTATGGCGTTTCAGTGTTGTGACGTCAGATCGCAGCAGTGCTGTCTCTGTTTCCAATAGACTTTCAAACGCATACAACTTCGGAGATATGAAAAAAAAAAAAAATTACTGTGGCTTATTTTTTTTGTTGTATTCAAAAAATCTAAAAAAATACTCTTAACGATTACTCTTTGCCCGCTACTTGCTACAAAATCTAAGGTTCGGGTTCCAGATCAGGTAGCTGTTACAGCTCGATACAAACTTGATGGCGGCTTTGACGACATGGTTGGCGCAGTGGTTAAGGCGGATGCCTAGACAGGCCTCGCCATACATTTTTCAGGGGTTGTAATCTCCGTAAATAAACGGTTTCTGCAGAATAAAAGCAAGTATAATGAGACTTTATAATGTATTATGTTCGCCTAACGCCAAAATTTTATTAAAAAAACAGTATTTCTAGGAGAATTAGACCCAATAAAAAACGAAAAATCTTTACATGTGTGAGTGACCTGAATCGCGCCATCTAACAGAAATTTGAAGAACCACCAAGAAAGAGTTATTTGCTGTTGTGTTACGAGTTTACGTTCGGTAAACATTTATAATAGATGGCGCTTCGAAATTTCGTTCGAAAATTGGAACAAGCGCCAAGGTTACACGTCGAGTGACCGGCGATGCGACGTTGCCATTCAGACGCACCCCGCGTTGTTGCCAAATTGCTCCAGTCAGTCCATGCGTGATTGTCTTGACAACTTGCGAATCGTTTCCAAAATTGTGTTTCTAGAAAGTTAGCGCCGGCGCGCGGGTTTGCCCGCGGGTTTTACATTTTATGATTGATAAAATGTTTTTTATTAGGGAATGAGAAAGAATGCTAGAAAGTGAAAAAAAATATCTGCGATCTGCATTTGGTTCACACAGATACAATACTAATGTAATTATTGTATTATCTACTTTAAATATAAAGTACCTAAAGATTTAAAAATCTTTCTACTGAATGTAAGTAGGTACTGATAATACATTTTCTGACACGGTTAGGTACTAATTCATTGGTTTGGGTTGAATAAAATCAGAGAATAGAAGTTCATGTAAACTTAGGGTATACCTAAATCAGGCGATCAGCGTAGGCAATTTTACCAATTTTTTTTCTAATTACCTACCTACGCAATGGTGACACGTAGGTACTACTTACATCTATTGATTGAATCATATTTAATTTATGTGAAACCATCAAGATAAGTGAATACACAGACAAACCACATTGATTTTTCATAACAATTGCACATTTTATTATTATTAGCACACGTCAAAGTGCGTCGAGATAAATTGGTCTTGCCATCTAAGAAGTTTACCAAGAAAAAGGGGAAATAAAACATAGGGCAGTATTTTAGTAGTAAGTTGTAGGATGTTCTGATATTTAAAACGATGAATGATATAGGTACACCAGTGGTGGCTCTGACTTACAAGTCAGAGCCACCACTGCTGTACATCATTCATTTATGGTTGTAGCTAAGTAAGTAGTAAGCACCATTCAGGTTTAGAATTGGTGACTGGGGCTACTACTGAGAACCATTCATACGAGTGCCATCCGTGAAAGAGTTTTTATTTAAAAGTGAAGTGTTTTTGTGTTTTATTGACGGTAAGTGTTATTTTTATGTACAAAGGATGCTTTTCTGCTTGAAGGTGATACAGAGTTATATTATAATAGTAATAACCCTTAAAACTTAAAAAAGTGTAAGATTTAGAAGAGGAAATACAAAATCAAACGTTAGCAACACTCGTTGATTGTCATCACATCACATACCTACCTACTCTAAATTTCAAATATTTCCCCCTAATAGGGACGTCAATTCTCTCTAAAAAATGGCTGTATGGTCTCAGCTCACTTTGCCTGTCCCAGAGGGACGAAAGGAACCAAAAAAAAACTCTCCGAAAAAGATCCGTTACTGAATTGATTCGAAAGAAATATGAAAAATCGATTCACAAATAAAGAAATAATTTTCCAAAAATCAATCATTTGTTTTCGATGAAATTCGCAATGTAGGGGTTTACGGGGTGTACGTTACCCTAGCAAGAAAGTGTCTCCTATAGTTATATGAGTGGAACGTATAGTTGGTGCCTAATCTGCTGTAAATGTGCCCCTACATAAAAAATTGGTGCCCCTTGTCGTTTTGAAAAAAAAAACGAAAAATCGATTCCTGCTAGGGTAACGTACACGTTTACGAGGGCGAAAAAACGATCGATGAGCGAAAAGAATTTAACTAGTCTCATATTGGAAAAAAACCGTATTTTTACGCAAAAGGATTTGCACTGGATATGGTTCGTAATTTTCCCGCCACCACAATTCTTAACAATTCAAAAAAACAAAATACTGATGTTCTAGGGTGAAATATCGATTCCCTGTATCGATTCAGTACTAGATATCGATTTGAAAAAACGTTTTTATTTGTTCCAAAAAATCGATTCTTTGCTCAATCGATCTCAGATTGACATCTCTATTTGGTCTGTTCTCATGTTCTGTCAGTTGTTTTGCAAATTTTCACACACAGCTTGACAGCTTGATTGATGGTGACAAATGGTGGTGTTATTTCTGACTAATACAAATTTCTTGAAGCATTTCATAATTACGATACTTTTGCTGTTGTGTTTAATTATTATTTTTGATTACAGATTGAATTGCAACTCTGCCTAAGATGAATCCGACTAATAAACTTGCCTATATACGACATATGTATTCAGGGCCGCGAAAATCACGGAAAAAAGTGCAAGCAACATTGAAAAGATATCATGGAAATTCTTCTAATGATTTTTAGTGAGTCATCAGCCATCAGGTCTATTTATTGATGAAGACTTTGGATTCTTAGCAGCTAGCCCTGATGGTAAGATTATTCAATAATAAAAATATACAAATAACTAGCTTTTGCCTGTGGTTCCTCCCCCATGGATCTTGTGTGTCGCGTGGATTTTTTAATTTGGTTCAGTGGCGTAGGCCTAAAAACTGTTCTTTTTTACAGGTATTATAGAAGCAGAAAATACTATTGTAGAAATAAAATGTTTTCTCTCCTTGAAAAGGAAATCTCAAAATATTAGAGAAGCATCAGAAAATAGAAATTTTCCTATTCATTTGGAAAACGATGTTTTAGTTATGAACAAAAAGCATAATTATTATTATCAAGTAAGTAACAAAGATCATTATTTCTTGGTTCATGTATGTATAAATATAATGTATTTCTTGGATTGTTTCTCAGCTATTATTATTTTGATTCTAGGTCCAGGGTCAATTGCAAATTACCAAAATGAGTAAATGTTACTTCATTTGCTTTATATCTGTCACCCAACCATTGACTGTCATAGAAGTTAACCGGGATGAGGAATTTATCAACGCTATGATGCCAAAGTTGGTAACATTTTTCAAAACATGTGTACTGCCGGAAATTATTTTGAGACGAGTTGAGAAAAATGCTAATGTCTAGACATCAAGGAATTAAAAGGTATGAAAATATAAGTCTTACTCATTTCGTAACTTAATCCTCAGGTTTCTGAGGTGTGGGTTCAGTAAGAATAGTCTAACAAAACTGTGTAAATTCATTTGTTGCAGCGAAAACTATGTCTCCCAGCAATTGATTCAGATCGCACGGAAATGATATAAATGGAAGTAAAAAGTGACAAGCAGAAGATTGATACTGCGCGGCGACGGCGGCGCAGCAAAAAGTAGCGTGTAGAAGAGAAGATATTTTATTATAGTATTTTTTATGTATCTTTGTATGGTGGTACGAGTCGATGGTTCGAATCCAAGCAGACACTTTGCTTTGTGTAAATTATTTCATCACCACTGTTCAGAGGAGGCCTGAGTCTCAGCAGTGGGAACATTATAGACTAATTATTATGCTATTTTTTTACGTAGCGATGTATAGTTTATGTTATTTGTTAGTTTATAAGATTTTTCTGTGTACATATGTTTCACTCATGTATTTAGGTACCAGCCAAACAATTCAATTGTAAAAGAATATTTATTGTTCAAAGTTGTATAATAAGTGGGTATTCTTGAAACATAAATGTTATGGTTAGCTAGCAACCACTTTTGTGTTGTGTAAGATACTTACACTTACGTGTGATGTTACATAAATTGTTATCTACGTACATAATTCTTTCTAATACTAAATTCAGAATCATAATTGTAAATATCAAAATATTATAAAAAGGATGTTATCTTTGTGTGGTGGTACGAGTCGATGGTTCGAATCAAACCAGAAAATATTTAGGTAAATGCAGTGAGAGTAAATAAAACGATATTTGTATGAAAATATTAACCATATATAAAGATTATTAATTTATAGTAAGATACAATAAAACGCTTTACAATTGAATACATAATCTTTTATTTATTTAGTACAGGTCACAATTTATTTACACGTTAGGTACTATTTAGGTTCAGTCACATTACAACAACCTATTTATGTACAATATACCTTTATTACCCAAAATAATTTATCTGAATAATTTGATAAGGTGAAAAGGTATCTGATATCGAGCCTAGAAACAAAAGTATGCATAGGTAACCCAATAATTATATTATTAAGAAATAGATTGGAACATAACAATCCTCTAGTAATTTAAAGTATGCTTAATTAGTAAATTAATATTTGTTTTCAGTTTTTGCTATACTGTAAGGATATTCATCATATAAATAATTTGGTCCTCTTTCTTTAAAATTAACACCATCTGGACATTTTAATTTCCAACCATGTTTGAATAAAACGACATCTAGTGGAGTCGGAAGTTACTACTATTTACTTTGCATGTGTGTGTAAAGAGTAAATTCATGCGGCTAAATCATTATTATGTTCTAATCTTTGTATGATACCAGTTAACAAGCACAGTGATGATCTAAAAAAATCAAGTTAATGCCCTAGGTTTCGCTAAGAATAAAGTTGTTTATTAAAAATGTCTATGTTAAGTGTAAAAATTGAAAATGTTCGAAATTGTGGATGTGTCGCCATCTAGCGACAAAATGGCAGTGAGATCATCTATGCTTCCACCTTAAGCGATTGACTGCTGCGCTGCGTGTCGCGGGTTCGATTCCCGCACGGAACAAATATTTGTATGACCTACAAGTAGTTGTTCCGGGTCTGGCTGTTTGTGTATGTGAGTTTAAATGTTTGTAAACGCACCAACAATACAGGAGAAATGCCTAGTGTAGGGCGACGATGCGCTACTGCCTTTCATTCATCTCTTTTGTGGTCCAAATTACTTTAAACTTATCGTAACATTTGTTTTGTCCACAGAAAGAACAAACGGGCGTAAAAACGAAATACGCCCAAAATCCCCACTCTATGATGCAACACGAATACGACTCGGTGTTCTTCGTATGTCGCAAACCTTACTCTATGTAGCCACGTAGCAAGTTATAAGTTATTTATTATATAAAACGTTTTTTAAATTAGAATTTACGAAATTTTTGTCCATTTTTTGTGAGCAACTGTTGGGCGATAGTTGCGCCACAGTTGCGACACTATTACACAGCTATAAACATAGTTGTGTAGCAGAATTTTGTATTGCTAGAAACGTGTAGCTGGCAACATTCTAATGTGTTTTGTAGGATCGCTTACACGGGCAACTTATTGCTCAATTAATTGTGAGCAATTTTGGTAAAAAATTACGTCATGACAACATCAAGCTGTGATTAAATGTTTTCATTAATTCTGCGATGCCAACATGTAGGTATTGTTAGTAGAAATGTACCATCACACCATATTAAGCGTTATGGAGCTATTTATTATTCAGATTCTAGATTGCTCTACTACTTCAGGTAATAATTGCCCGCGTAAGTGCATCCTGAAACATGTTTCCAGTAACACAACACCACGTTGCTGCAACAATGTTGAGCAACTTATGTCTGAGGTGTTTTAAGCAACTGTTGCATAAAAGTCGCGCCATAGTTGCGCCACAATCGAAATAAGCACAAAAACTTTATGAAGTAACATGGATACTATTTTGTAGTTATGTGTAGTTACGTAGTACATATTAATAATTACGTTATTTATTATTATACCATGTGGGGACGACAAGACGACATTAAATGAAAACACTAGCAATACTAGTGCAGAGGTAGTTTGAAACTTGGAACTATAAAAAACCTTTATCGCTGCACTCTTGAGGGAGCGGTCGTGGTCATCACGTTGAAGTGATATTTCGGTTAGCCGTGATTTCCCACACGATGCGACGCTATCCTTCAAATAAAAGAAAACATATTTCTCAACTCGTACAAAAGCCTTTTGGGATCAATGACGGCTCGTAGTGCTGTTACTTTCAAGTATCCCAAAAGTTTTTTTTTACGGGTCACCAACCGCCATTTGTGTAGTCACTTCAAAATATTAGGTTAAAACATCAGTTTTTTTTTTGTGTAAACTTCACAGACGTTTAGTTATCGATGACTAAACACGATACCGTAAAAATAAAACAGAATTTTCTCAAATCATACTTCCAGTAACAAAACTAACAGCGGTCGGTGACCCAAAAAAAAAACCACACACAATCTTTTTCATTTAAATTTTTTCGTGTTTAGATATCGGTACCCATAATGACTGCGGAGTTTTGCTAGCTAATTTATATTGACTGCATATTTGATTTAATTTTTGTCTGTAGACTACGAACGTCATCAGTTAGTTATACAAAGTTTATAATTGTTGGCGTCCAAGCGAAAAAAGGGTCCAACAGTGGCGTATTGAGTTAAAAACTAGATTCGGTATCTAGAATAGTCAATCTAAATAGTATAAAACAAAGTCGCTTCGCGCTTCCTGTCTGTCCCTATGTATGCTCAGATCTTTAAAACTACGCAACGGATTTTGATGCGGTTTTTTTTAATAGAGGAAGGTTTATATGTTTAGAAAATGCCACGCACGCGAAGCCGCGGGCAGCAGCTAGTTGATAATAAGGATTAAACAAATATTCAAAAACTGGCACATTTTTTAATCAGACATTTGTAGTTGAAACGAAAAAGCATGTTCTTATTTGACATGCCATTGGTACCTATTTTTACTAAAATTTTCTCTTAAAAATTCTGGAACTTAGAAACATCATAAATAAAGTTATTTACTATAGTCATCGCAATACAAAAATACTCACATAGCTTGCCAGTAAAAAACTCACAAATTATAAAATGTAGCCAGCCTAATATAACAAAGCAAACTAAATCTGTTCGGATACGAACAATTTGTTCACCCAATTTTACAAAACTGCGTATATCTCGGAAACGAAATGCCGAGAACTGGAACAGGAACCCTTTTTGATTGGACGCCCACAATTTACTGTTGTATTGCCGTCCTCGCCCCGTATATAATTTCCATTATTTTTAGTATATGTATGCGAAACCTGAATATAGTTTGTTCAGAATAAGGAACTGAATCGATTTCAATATTTTTTACACCATGTCATATTTTATCCCATAAATATTTAAGTGTGTTGGAAAATGTTATCACCATTTAATTACTTACAATACAATCGCCGTACGGTAGTACCTACTGCCAAATTATTATCAATGAGCGCAAGACGACCCTGGAGGCGCGGGGGCGCCGTTAGCATGTTTCTGTACGGACAACCCGGTAACATAACAACCTTATAACTTTGTAATTTTTCATGATACTGTTTTGAAAATTTTGTACATAGATTCTTTTTTACTTTCATAAAAATACTAGACACGTGTTTCGGGTTTCGCATATACTAAAAAGAATGTTGTACAAACATTGAACGACGAAAGATTTTGTTAAAAAAAGATTTGGGAAAAGTTCTCCGTTTAATTTTGATATTTATGTGGACCTAAATTATGGCCTAGTTTTGACGAAAAAACCCAAGACTGGTATTAAAATAATGGTAAGATGGTATGTAGAACTGTAGGCTTCCGGTTTTGGAGACTTTCCCCAAATCATTATTTTAGAGATTATTGTTTTACTATAGCGATACTCAACCTTCATAACGTTTGCCACTTCAACATACTACTCGACGTAAAATCAAAAAAAAAAAATCCGCAATCCTTAAAGCAGTAGCATATAGAAAGAACAACAAAACATTTATTGGGACTCGCACAGATCACAAATTAAATAAAACACACTCATAGAAACAAAAAAGAACAAAACCAAAAATAAAACAAAGTAAACAAAAAGAAAATAAAAACAAAGTCCTGTACGAGGCCAAAAGGCCCGTATCTCAGCATGATGCTGCGGCACTTAAAAATAATTGTCGCAGCGCTGGTATTCTGATAGGGCCCGCTGTGATGTCACGGATAGATTAGGAAATAAATGACATAAAATAGATGAGTGAAATAACATAATAAAAATATGATAATTATAAATAAAATTATTGTACTAGAAAACGCACACCGCGTGTGAGAACCTGACGTAACATCAGTTACTTGTCAGACGGTATGATGTGTAACATCTGACATCTCACCTTGGTAATAAGCAAATGAGCAGCAACAGAAATTAACCTCAAAATTTAAAAAACCTAAATATGGAAATATTTATTCGAATTATTATTCATTACTAGTGGTCGGCCACTGGTCGAAATTCGACTCTCTACTTACAGTCTATACAGGGTCAAATTAAATTACCTAGCGAAACTCCACAGACGTGATGGGTATCGATATCTAATCACGACAAAATAAATTTAAAAATATTCAATGTTTTTCTTAATAAATGAGTTGAGGCAATCTGTTTATTTTTTATTATCGTGTTTAGCTATCGATACCCATCACCTCTGTGAAGTTTACACAAAAAAAAAGATTTTGTAAAACTGATATTTCAAGTGACTTGATTGATAACTAACGTAACCATTTATTCTTTGACTCAAAACGGGACATTGGTTTATGTAGGTCAATTAACAGGTAGTCAATGAAAAAAAATACTTTTTTGAAGTGATTTATTCAGAAAAAGTTAGTTAGCTTAAAAGTTACGGATTTTAAAAATATAAAGTTGCGAGAAATGGGCGAACGAAAAATCTGTCAAACAAATTGTCAACAAAGCGCGGGTGATGACGTGAGACGTCTCGGCCACTCTCGTCTATCTTCGCGTCGACCGACGACGCGGTCTCACTCTTGCACACCGATCGCGTTCGGCCGGCGCGGTGGCCGTCTGGCCGGTTCAACTACTCAAATTTTCGCGATGTTTCCGAAAACGGGACAATTTTGCGTCCCAGAGTTCATTTCGGGGACACCGGGTCTCGTAATAATAAAAAGGGACAGTCCCCATCAAAACGGGACGTCTGGTCACGTTATTGATAACCCCAAAAAAATATTTTTATTTGATCTTGTTTAGATATCGATACCCATCACGTCTGTGGAGTTTCGCTAGCTAATTTAATTTGACCCTGTATAGTACTTACTAATTCCATGAGTACTCAAATTCCATGCTATTATAAAGTACTTATCAATTCCATGCTATTATAAAGTACTTACTAATTCCATGCTATTAAAAAGTACTGTTACACACTTCCGGCCCTTTTCACGAAATCACACGCGAGAGGAAAGATGTGACACATCTAAAACATTATTGCGCGCACTTTGCCTTTCCTAAGTAAAGCTAGTGTTTTTTACCAAAATGGACATTATTCGCATTGAGTTAATGGTCACATTCGTATGAAACGCTTGGTTGTCAAACTAATATGAACATTAGTATCGCTGTTCTAGAACAACAGGGCAGCTGTAAGTCATGTATAAATGAAAGATCTCTACGTCCCAAGATTAAATAAGGACAGTTGTAGAGATTTTAGGTCAGTAATATTAGAGTTACAGTAAAAAGCTCTCATTGTAATATGTTTTGTAGCCACTATGTTGGTTACGGATGGACAGATTTATCTGAATAGATTAAGTATTAAAAAAAAAAACAAAAATCGAAAAATCAAAAATATTTTTATTTCTCATAAGCCTGCATGGGCACTTATGAAACGTCAGAAGCTAGGTGCACGGTTCCAATTGGTCGTTTCCTATGGAGAAGAGCCGGCAAGAAACTCCACGGTTACTCTTTTAAAAAAAAATGGCTTTTACAATGTTTTCAAATTACAGTGTTAATAAGTATGAGAGGACAGCGTAGGCCCGTCAAAAGTACCAGGTACTTAACCAAATAGAAAATGGTCTACAGATCTACAGTCTTAAGCCTAAAAGTCCTCACTTTAACAAAAAAACAATATAAAATATGATTAAAATAATAAAAGTTAGAACCTAGTTGAAATTAAAATTGTAAAAAAAAAACATCGATTATTTCAAGGAAGTATGTAAAAAATAAATAACATAAACATCGCAACTTGGGAGCAGTTAATAGACATTTACATATTTTTGCCGTTAATGAGGTACCAGGGAAGCCACATGTGCAGAAGGAATTAATGCCAAACTTCCTTGTCTTCAACGTAGTCTTTAAACCGGCGAAGTGTGTGTCGGTCTGACCACGCACAATAAAGGGTAGTTGGGATGAGCTTATCCCAAAAACAAACAGTCAAGCCCGGCCGGCCAACGCTCCTAAGGTGCCGAGAAAAATAGATTAATTAGCAGTGGGTATTTGAAGTATTATATTAGTATTATTTTATTATTATATTATATTATATTATCGTATTATCATTGTAGTTGCAGAACATGTTCTCTCATACGTCACGGTCAATTCTCCGACTGCAAATGTAAGTTGGTCGACTGTTACTCGTAAACTTGTAAAGCCTACTTAGCTGTGGTAGGTTTTCTTTTAATTTCGTTATATACATTTACTACTGCCATGAATTTTTTCACATATCCAAAAACAACCATTGACTCTAACAAAAGTTTGCATTTTAAACCTTAATATTACGCAAACGGTGAATCGAAAAATGATCTTGACAGACCCTCAACATTTTTGAACGGCCTGTCCAACAATACCCCACAACACGGGATAGACGGGGAAAAAAAATATCATCCCCACTATACGTGTGGAGCCCAATTTTTTTTTTCATGTATTTTACGAGTTTTTCGGCGTGATTAATATTTATGACCCATGCCAAATTACAGCTTTCTAGTACTAAGAGTCTCTGAGGTAAGCCAGGGGAGGGGACAGACAGACAGATGTCCTTATTACAAAACGAGTTAGTTAAAGACTCCAATTCCAAACCTTCGAGCCAGTTACTGTATTTTAAACTTTATTTCGACAGCCGTAGTTATTAATATAACATTGACAACTTAGAAAAACACAGGTTATTAACAGATGGAGAGAGAGAGAGGTATATACAATATGTAACAAAAACCCTGTTGTTCCTTCTACCTACGTTTTAAGAATTGGTATACATACGTAATAAAGCAAGTCATTTATAAAAACTGTTCAACAAAAATAATTAAAATAAATATTTCATTATTAATATTTGTAATGTTTAACTGATTTCTAACCTCTTTCATTCTTTGATTTTGACTTCTCGACTAGCCAATGCTTAATTTTTTTTAATTATAATTCCACCAATGTTGAGCTTGTAGGTAAACGTATACGTCCCTAAAAGGAACAACAGGGTTTTTGTTACATACTGTATAACGAGCGGGAGAAAGAGTCGCATAACGCTTTTTCCTTACATGATGATTTCTACCAATCTACTACCGCAGGCCACGCTAAGGAATTTTCGTTCCAAAAATTCATACACTCATCGCGCAGAACTCGACATAGGTACTGATATGATCGTTTTCCATTCATCCGTGAACACATCGCAATCTTTCAGTGTATCTGTCCCTCCGTGAGCCAACAAAAAATATAACTTTATTATTTAAGTAACATTTTGTTTACGATAGTACATAAGCTGTTATCACAAAGTATTTTTTGTTTTAATTCTTGCAAGTCACTAGAAAACGGTGTTATTTATAAACAAAACTAAAATGAGTACAAGAAATGAAATGAAATCGTTTATTCTGTAAATAGGATATTATAATCACTTTTACACGTCAAATAAAAAAAATAATCTAGATGTAGTCAACATTTCCTATCTGACTACCCCTGAGAAGAAATGGCGAGACAAACTCAGGGTTCAAAGTCTCTTTTAAAGTCCAGACATCATCTTGGTTAAGTCATGTGAGGACCAAGTAGATCCGTGTCTGAAATGGTCTTTTGAGGAAAAAACCACACAAATTTGAGTGGACCTGTCCAATCAGTGCAAGCATTGGTCAGTAATCGTGCAGCTCAACTCAAGACTTAAGGAGCTCAACGACTCGACGAACAATACCAAAGAAAGGGCATTTGGGTAGGCCGCAAAGCCCGCATAAATGACATTTGCTACGGTTGTGTGACTAAATTGTTCGATAATAACTGTTACTACCTTGATGACTGGCTAATGTTTCGTCGTCGTATTGGTACGAGATCCTAAAAAATTAAATACAATTCTTAAAAATAAAAGTATTTTTTTTCTCTGTGTCAATAACACTGAAATAAACGCGGCCACCTCAGCGGGGCGAGCACGGCCTACTGTGACATGACTTGAGTCACACACTTTATCACAGTTTGGGCGATAAAACCGTTTTGTCTTAAAATGCTAGTACAAATTGACAAGACATAATTTATCATGTCTTGTCACGCCCGTGCTCGGCCCGCAGTAGGTGTTTGTTTTGTTCTATAATTATTCATGAATTTTAGTAACTCGCAAGGATTATGTAATAATCGCCAACGCGATAGCGACTGAAACGTAATAGTTTTTTTTTTCTCTAAGAAATAAGGTTTAGGGCCTAATTTTGTGTGCACGTCAATACATAATTATTATGTTATCTTCTGATAATTTTAAGTATATCCTTTATACAATAATAGTCATTTTTGTAACTTGAAATATCAGTTTAATCTTTTCTTTTGGTGTTAACTTCACAGACACCAAAAAAAATAAATTAATTCGTTTGGGGGGTTAACGACCGCTGTTTCAAACTCAAACTCAAAGCATTTATTTCAATTAAACCAATTACAGGAACCTTTGAATTGTCAAAGAGTCGGTCAGTTAGTCGAAGCTATTTGCCCATTCCAAAACGTAGATCTCTATGGAGAAGAACAGGCAAGAAACTCCAAGGACACTCTTTTAAATCAAAATATTACAAAATCCTGGGTACATTATTCTTGTCGCTTCTATAAGTGAGAACAAATGTAAACAAATACATTATTTAAAAACAATTAAAAATATAAGATTAAAAGATTACAAACGACTGATGACCAGTCTAAACTAACGGCGCGGCGCCTGTTACTTGAAGTATGAGCTGATACAATTTGTTTTTTTTTTATCGTCTTTAGATATCGATATTCATCATGTGTGTAGTTACATATAAATAGATACATATTTCAAGTGACTACACAAAGTGTAGTTCATAACCCCACAAAAATAATCATTAAATTAATTTATTATTTGTTTTATCATGTTATGATATCGATACCCATAACCAGCGGGCCGAGCACGGGCGTGCCAAGACATGATAAATTATGTCTTGTCAATTTGTACGAGCATTTTAAGACAAAGCGGTTTTGCCGCTCAAACTGTGATAAAATGTGTGACTCAAGTCATGTCACAATAGGCCGTGCTCGCCCCGCTGAGATTGAAACCGGTTATTTTTCATTTCCGAGGATACAAATTATTTTTGATACAATTGATATTAGCTTCAAAGACTGCTTCATCACAATCCGTCTTATTCCAAAACACGATCTAAATTTAGTACTAGGATAATTACTTGGTTTGCCACCATGACTAAATAAAACGTTATTATAAAATGAAGTTTATCACTAGTTCATGAACAAGCTATGGTACTAAAGTTAGTCCACCGAGACCCCTAGTTTTTCTATGGACTAACTTCGGTACTAATTTATTTGAGGTTAGCGTTTATTGTTATTGTGTGGCTTTTTATTTACAAATCGACTTGATGGATTTGGAAGATTTGGATAATTATGCAGGAGACGTCTCGGCGATCTTACAGACATCGTCATACGTAGTACGACGTAATATTTCCTATAATAATATGAACATTCGCTTTAGGCAGTCGAAATAAGATGATACAAAGCATTGCTTACCTAATATTAATTAAAAATCCATGTTTTGGTCAGTGGGTCGTCTTAGGGTTTTACTAAGTTTATCTTCAACGGTTTAACCAGACACAACTCACGAACAAACCACATATTATCAACAGTACCTAATACTAAGATTTATTATTTATGGACGCAACATAAACATTCGTCTCAAATTACGAGTGCCGCGCCGTACATAAGTAATTCACTCCACTTCACGCTAGAGGTGTTAAAAAATATGATAACTTGATTATAAAAAGCACGTCAAAAGTACAAGTTGTGCTTGTTCATTATATTGTAACCTAAACAAAGAACGATTTATGACATATTTTTGTATTGATTAATAATTATTTATGCATTTCACAATATTTAGAGAAACGAAACGTTGCTTCAAATAGATGCAGAATGAAAGAATGCCATTTTTGTTTTTATCTGTGGAACCATGAACCTTCTTTGGTACTAACTGATCCTCGAAAAGTCTTCTTTTTGTAATAAGAACACGTTTTGAGCCTGATATTAACTTGAATACCGTAACAATCCTAGACCTTGTGGTCTTGGTATAAAACAGTACTTAGGCATTTTTTTGTAATAAGACGACTTAAGTTTAGCATTGATTTTGCAACAAAATATTAAATAATTAACGAAATACGTTCGAAAACCTTTATAATAACGGTAAAGGTTACATACAGAATTAACCGGTTTCCGAGCCGTGCCTATAACGTCTGCGGAGTTTTTTTCATTTGACCCTGTATAGGCTTTGGAACGGGCAACTAGTTTCAACTTTCTGACTTTAGAAAGCACTATTTACACGATGTAAGATTTTTCCTGTGGCGTGCTGTAAAATGAAGCAACAAATGACAACTTTTTTGTTGCTTGAACTTATTGTACTGAAACGGAAATTAAATTACACCATGTAAATGAGTTTTAAACACATTTTTTTTTACACACTTGTATTTAAATGAAGCAACAAATGACAACTTTTTTTGTTACTTGAAGTTATTGCATTGAAACGGCAATTCAATTACACCGTGTAAATGAGTTTTAAACTCATTTTTTTTCACACTGGTATAAACGAAGCAACAAATGACAACTTTTTTTGTTGCTTGAACTTATTGCATTCAATAGGCAATTAAATTACACCGTGTAAATGAGTTCTAAACATATTTTTTTTCACACTGGTATAAATACAAAGAAAAAGCTGATCGGTACGTACGAGTCCGCTTATAAGTGATACATAGTCATAATGTCTTTAATAATTAATAATAAACTGAACGTAATGTAGTTTCTAACGTACGAGAGGAATCTAAAGTTAAAATAAAACTTGTAATAATAGGGTTATTGTTTAATTCTATATTTATGTTTTTGGTGCGTTCACTGGCTATGAAAATAAAATGTCTGTGAGATAATAAACTGTTATAGAAATCTATCCAAACGAAATCACAACGTAACAACTTGTTTTCCCCGAAGGGATAGGCAGAGGTGTTCCTGTGGTACGTACACCCACATTCAATCGTTTCTTATTACATATTTGATAAAATAATGTTTGTTGAAGAAAATTTATACAAAATGGCCACAATATTTTGAAATAAATTCAAAAGTCAGCGCGTTAAAATTGCGTAACCACAAGCTGAATGATTTGAAGTATATTGCTAATCCATTGCTTTATATGTTCGAAAACTTGGTCTGCTCAGCAACGTGAATGACGCAATGAATGTGAGTGAACTCTCAAAATTAAACCAATTGCTACAGTAAATGTGTTACGCTATTAAAGATAAACTACGATAACATGGCGCGCCCCTCCAAAATTCAAAACGTTTCAAAGTATTTACAAAGCGCCACCAAGACTCACAACGCATTGTGTGCGAACTGAGACAGCCATCAAACCAAAATATATCCAGTTATTTATAAATTCGTAAGGATTTGACTACATACATTGAAACAGTAATTAGGAGGGGCGCGCCATGTTATCGTTGTTTATCTCTACCCCGCTGTTTTTTGTACAGTAAACTTTTTCTTCTTTGACTTGATGCCGCCTCCTACATTTAGCTAGTAGGTACGTATGCGTATTTACAATATTTTATTTGTATAGCTAGTCAGTCAAGAAAAAAATATTTTTTGTTAAAAATGTGTATTTTAAAAGCTTTGATTATTTATAAGTCTAGATGACAAACTGGCTAACTTTGTTATCCTGGTGTGCGTGACAGCTACGTCTTACACTCGCGCCACGTCATTGTGTTATTCTAATGTGCGTGCATTTTGCAGCCATCAATTGGACTGCAATTTTTTTCGACGAGTTCACAGTTCTGACTGTCTAAACAACAAAAGTTTTTGTTTATACTAAACCCGAAAAGGGGTCATTGTACTCATCATTTTGAAAAAAAATTCTATGGGACCAACCTTGAAATCGCGAAATAAAAATCAGCTGTTTCATAAATTTTGTCGGTTTAAGTGAACACAAATGTAGGGAACAGCAGATTTTTTTTTCGCGATTTCTGTTTTGGTCCCATAGTAAAAATTCTTCATAATGATGAGTACAATGACCGCTTAAGAGGTTATTGACATTTTAAAAATAACCCTGTATAGACATATTTATATCTCTGATTAAAAGGTTCTAATCGAGCTACTATTTTATGTACAACGGCTCGAAACAATGCTTTATTATAGAACTAATGTTTTTGACGCAGGGCTTGAAACCGGTTAATTTTTATTTCCGAAGATACAAATTATTTTTGATGCAATTGATATTAGCTTCAAAGATTGCTTCATCACATTAAGTTCAGCATTGATTTTGTAATAAAATATTAATAACTAACGAAATATGTTCGAAAACCTTTATAATAACAGTTAAGGTTAGATAGAAATTAACCGGTTTCCGAGCCCTGTATTGACGTGCAGTGTATACCTACTATATTGTTGTAATTATATGTAGGTACAGGACTCTGTTCATTTTATTATGATTGACAGCATCAGCATCACGTTCAGGTAAAAGCTGTATCGTGTTGCACAATTAACATCCACTGCGCCTACAGCGGGGCGAGCACGGCCTACTGTGACATGACTTGAGTCACACATTTTATCACAGTTTGAGCGATAAAACTGTTTTGTCATAAAATGCTAGTACAAATTGACATGACATAATTTATCATGTCTTGTCACAAACGTCTTGACACGCCCATGCTAGGCCCGCTGGGCTAAAGTATTAAATAACGTACTGATTTAAATATAAATTGTATGTTGTAAACAGTTTTATTGTGAGAATTGTGTAATGAGAAACAGTAGGACAACTTGAAACAAAAGTTTAACTTTTATTCTTAGATATTATTTAGGTGATGCTGTAGTAGTTAATATCATTCGTTGTTTTTATGCTACTACACTTGCCCATTTGCACAAAAATTCGTGTTATTTCGTTTATACAAAGTGAACAATAACAATAGGGTTTGTTATTACTCAAGTAACGCGAATATTGTAATAAATACGCCAAAGGCCAGCATTATATTGGTCAGCCAAAAAGAGATTCGACTGGATTTTTTTTTTTGTTGTGAGGCTTGCAAAATGTTCAGCCTTCAAGAAACTGTAAGGTGCAGTATTATATTTGTTTTAAATTTCATATCATTTTGTGTACATTTGGTAAAAATTATACAGATGTCATAACAAGTTGTACTACTGTTAAAAACGCACTGTTGTTAATTTGTTAAGCGAAGAGATTAAAAACAATGATTTATTGGTTACATTTTCTTTCATTTTTCCTTGGTCTAAGAATTATCCATAGATACACTAATACTCATCTGCCCCAATTCCTTCGCATTTTTTAAATTTTGTTGGGTCGCAACATGTTGTCGACACTTAAAGGTCAGAATGAAATACATTCACACAAAAATCGACGATAAAATCGCTCGTGGGCGAGCGCCCTAAGATGGGACGGTAATTGGTAAGTGCCGCCTGTAGACTAATGCAAAACCAGTGGCAATCCTAGAGAAATCATGTCCGTGACTACCGCAGGACCACAACGCCAATCGCTTCCATATTTGGTAAATAATTAGTGCTCAATTGGTGCTAATTAGTGCTCGAACAACAGAATTGGTGCCTTAGTAGTTTTCGAGATAATCGACTTTGAAGGTGGTCCTGCGGTAGTCACGCTCCCTTCAGCAGGACCACCATGAGCGCAGAAAAAGGGGGCATGCTACAGCTATTCTAAGTATACAAATAATTAGTGCTCTTAAATGTGATTCATTTCGTAACAAAAAAAGAACTGAAACATTTTTATATATCGAGAAATCAACGATGATAACTTTCGCGCGCTCGTTCAGCAGGACCCCGACTTTGAGTGTTGATTCCAAGTTTCAGGAGCTAGTCGCTTTCCTCAAACCTACATAGAAAATTAGTGCTCGGCGAGATAAAATTGATACCCAAAATTCAAAATTACTACTCCAGTAGTTTACGAGATATACCATACCATTGGTGGGGTGGCGGTAGTCACGGTGTTAAATTTTCATTTGATGATTTCCCTATTAAAACCTCTGTGATTTCTTCCCAAATTTATACAAAAATTAGTGCTCCTAAAGAAGTTATAGTGACCAAAAATTCAGATTCCCAAGTGTTGTATTTTAAGAGAAATTAGCTTTCATTACTTTTCCATACTAAATGTCCGCATATAACCCGACTAAATTAAGTTGTCAATGGTATTGAGCTGTTTATGAGATGTACACTCGTGCACATAAATTGATGGATGTCGGAAAAGTAATAACAACAGTTCAATATCTATAATTTGTTTGTTTCAGTCCAGTACTAACCCCACAAGATCTACATTAAGTTCAACAGTTGTATCAAAGATTTTTATTTTTTTTTTTTGTATTTTTTTACTACAACAATGCACACTTGGTTTTCCAATTCACTTTAGACATTGGCAGAATAGCCGACATCGGCTTTGCTTGCCATATTCAAAAATAGAATAGAATAGAATATCTATACTTTTTATACAAACTGTGTACTTGGGTACATATTTATAAAAAAAAAATAACCTATCGTTACCCATGGCCTTTTTTTTTGGGTGGGAAATTATCAAATAACTTCTCCCGCTCTGGGTATCAGACTTTTACTGACTAAAACCCACCCGCAGGCATTGGCCGTAACGGACCCCGTCAGTTGCTGCTGACAACTCTTTAAGGCGCGCGTGGAATACAACGCGCCGTCGATCCGGGCCTGGTCCTTATCGGACGGTGAGCTACCCATCGCTCACCGTCCGCAAGCCCGCGCCTACGGTGGCCGAAAATCGGCTTGCGACTCCCGACGCCTGAGGCGTCTCCTGCGGCGACTAAGGGCGCGAGGGCGCGAACCTTGCCTCTCCCTCACGCGTTCCGCCTCCTCCTTCGCAAGCATTACTGCTTCGCAGAAAGAGGTGACGGCCTCCCATGCACTCTCGCTCCGAACCACGTTACCCATGGCCTGAGATACCTTTGTTAATGACATGGGTAGGTAGGTACTCGAATAATTATTTTTCTGTATTGTAAGTACCTACCTTTTGTGTTGTTATATGGATATAAGAGCGATAGGTATTTCTTATTTATTTCTTTCCTACTAATTTAACGTTGCTGCAAGCAGTAAGTACCTAAGTATTAAAAACCTAATTTATTGCATTAATAATATGTTGCCAATAACGTTAGTATAAAAGTATTGCATAAGTAATAGTTATGTATTTTTCAGTACCTGAAGTCGATTTTATCAAATTTCCACTGACATATGTATGTCAGTGGAAATTTGTGTATGGACCTTGGGTGTATTTATAGTTACCAATTCAATACCTACTTTATTATTTATTAAAGCTAGTTTAAGATTTATAAATTAGTAGGTGTATTTTTAACGGAAAATACATTTATAAATCGAATAAGTTTCATTGATTATAGATCACAGTTTGTAAAATCAGTAGAATTTTAAGTAGGTACTTAAAAATCAACAATATAAAATGTGCACTTAAATTTATTAACAGAAATCAATCAACTCGATTAGACTATTAAGATAGGCCGACTCGTAGGTAACTAGGTAGAACCATAAACAAAAGTAGAAATATGTTATATATCTAACAAAAAGGTTCGATAGAACAGAATAGAAAAACCTTGGATATTCATGCATAGTTACAACAATTATGTATAGAATGAAAATTAGTTTTAAGAATAAGAAGAATAAGAATAACTTTATTTTCGCAAATATGGGTAGATGATACATCAATAGGTGTTAGTAATGTACAAAGATCAGCCATATTTTGCCATTCGGCATGCAAATATTTAGAAAGAAAGAAAAATAATTTTATTTGTCGCAGAAACACGTGCATACGAAAACATAAACTCGAGTAAGTAAACATTACACAAAACACATCTACAAAAAACAAACAAACACCATTTCATTTACATCAAATTATTATCTATTGGTAGTAAGTTATTTATTATTAAATTATATACCATTAAATTAATCATTATTAAATTGTATAC
The DNA here is from genome assembly GCA_948098905.1 of Tiliacea aurago. NCBI lineage: Eukaryota > Metazoa > Arthropoda > Insecta > Lepidoptera > Noctuidae > Tiliacea > Tiliacea aurago. The sequence continues at coordinate 10,141,612 of OX402603.1, read as the reverse complement.
TATTTGTTCAGGTCAATCACCGAACAATAATAAACATGTCAGCGTAATTGCGACACCGCGCTCTATGCATTGCATATTTTATATATTACTAAGTAATATAGTCAGTACGTATTCGGATAGCATATCGGGCGCGACTCATCCTCATCTCATTAACCTCATTTAGTTTTAATCGTTATCCTATATTACTGAAATATAGCTAACTTTATAATCTTAAACCTTAGTTTATCTTAAACTCACCCCAACCCCGAACATTGGTCCTTCGAGCCGTCGGAGCGGGACTATTACGCGTATATCAAATAATTGTACTGTGTGAGTGTCTCGCTTGGAACTTATTACCAGACCCTGGCAAACAGACAGCACTGAGTGAATTTACTTCCAAAAATTTCATCATCCTGCTGACCTCGGTACTCCGGACGGAAGGGTGCCATCATCTTGCTGATCTTAATTTATCTCGGTGCCCCGGACGGAAACGTGCCATCATCCTGCTGATACTGATTGACCCTGAGTTTTACGAAAGCATCGCATCATCTCATCGCGCTGTTACTCCAGGTTTGTTCTTGCAGCCGTCGCAAGGACATTTGATCTCCAAAGAAGCCTTCAGTACAAGTAAGGTCTCTTTTTTATCTTTATAATGTCGGAAATGGATGACATTTTAGCAACCCAACAACAACTCAGCGAAGCCGTAGATAGGCTCTTCACCAATTTCAAGAAGGATGGTGCAGAGCGCAAGACCTCAGACTACTTACGTCGTCGATTAGCTACCTTGGAACAATACTTTACAGAGTTCCATAATAATCATATGAATTTGCTGTCTTTTGGTGATCAATCTCATGACTATTTCAGTACCAATCAATACGATCAAATGAAGGAAAAATATAACAACATTAAAACTACTATTAAAAACTACGACCCCCTCGCAAACAGACCGCAAATCCCTGAATTGAAACCTCCTACGTTCCAACCTACTGCGGAATCCCAAACCTCGAGCCTCGCATCTCACGCGGCTTCTAAAACCCCTGCTCTTGAAGAGAGTAAAGCCGAAGGTCTCTTCAAAAGGCAAGCTACCAACTTTAAGGCTTTCTTGAGAACATCTTCCAATATCGATCTTGATCTCATCACGGAAAAATGGGAGTTTGAAGACATTCTGAAGACGATACAATCTCGTTGGGCGGCTATTGACTCGCTTCATTGGGAGCTAGACAACGAGTATGGCGGATCAAACCCCGAGTACGAAGAGCAATTTACTCATTATGAGAAAAATTACAACAAAATTAAGAAAGACATCAACAAGAAAATGTGGTCCGTTGCGCATATCGAAAAATCTACTCCTAAAATGGAGATAGTCACCTTTGAGGGAAATTATAATAAGTGGATTTCGTTCAAAGATCTTTTTACCGAAGCAGTGCACAACAACCCCTCTTTGTCAAATGCACAAAAGATGCAGTTTCTAAAGAGTAAGATCAAAGGTGAGCCCGCAAAATTGATCCAACATCTCCAAATAAGCTCCGACAATTATCTTGTATGCTGGAATATCCTAAATCATCGTTATAATAATAAACGACTGATCTTCACTTCGTACTTTAACAATCTCATGAACATCCCTGCAAACCAGCAACAATCAGCAAATCATATAAAACGCATTCACGACACTACGTACGAGAGCGTGAATGCTATCAAGAATCTGGGAGTCGATGTGTCTTCCTGGGACTCTTTCCTGGTATGTATATTGTCACAAAAATTGGACTCGGACACATACGAAGATTATCTTCAAGCCTTAAAATCCCCACGAGACTTGCCCGTCTTGGGAGATTTCCTTAATTTCTTGGAAATCAAGTTTATGAAGCTGGAAACTTCACGTAAGAAGCTTGAAAATTCCACGCAGAAATCATCCTCATCTCAATCCAACAACAATAACAAACCATCATTTTCAAAGGGTCCTAATTATAAACCATATTACAACAATCCTAAAACGAATTACTCAACAAACCAAGTTTCGCAATCGTCAAAGTCCATACGCAAAATTAACAATCGCAAGCAATGCCCTATTTGCAACGCCAATGATCATCGAATTCATGCGTGTCAAAAATTATTAGAATTAAAACCTAATGAACGTAAAAACGCTATTGCTAACTTAAAACTTTGTATTAATTGTTTACATTATCACGAAGGCAAAAAATGCCTTTCCGAAATAAGATGCAAAGAATGCAATAACGACCACAATACCATTTTGCATGAATCTTTTACGTCAGATCGATCTAGGTCAAATGCAGCTACGATTACGAAATCGCCATCTCAGCAGCAAGAAAGTAACACAGTTGCATCGCTTCTTAAGACACCCTCAGAAATATTGCTTGCCACAGCAATAATTAACGTACAAGCAGCGGACGGATCTTACCAAAAAATGAGGGTTCTTCTAGATCAAGGGTCACAGACATCCATTATTAGGGAAAGCGCAGCTCAGTTGTTAAGACTACCGCGACGGAAATGTAACGGTTATATCTCTGGAATAGGAAATAAGGAAAACAACTGTAAGGGCATGATTACCATCAAATGCTCGTCGTTGGTTAGCGATTTCACCTTTGAAACGGACGTATATATAATGACTAGACTCATAAATAACTTACCCAGCTGTACCTTACCTAAGCCAGACTGGCCTACTCTTAACCAAATAACTCTAGCAGATCCCGAATTTTACAAAAGTAGGCCTATTGACATCTTATTTGGGGCAGATATCTATTCCACTATCCTTATGGACGGTATCTGTCGTTCAGAAGGCATATTGCCCATTGCCCAACAAACCCAGTTGGGATGGATCTTAAGCGGCAACTACAAAACGTACCATTGCAATGTGATCTTAAATAATATCGAAGAGATTCAGCAATTTTGGGAAGTGGAGGACATTCATGAATCTCCAGCCATATCAGAAGAAGATCAAAAATGCATCGAGTTTTACCAATCTTCGACCTCTAGACGGGAAGATGGAAGCTACGTAGTTAAAATACCTTTTAAAGAAAATTTTGAGAATAATATAGGCGAGTCGAAAACAAAATCGATTGCTCAATTTTTCCAAATAGAGCGGAAATTAAGTAAGCAACCAGCACTGGCACGTGACTATAAAATGTTTATTTCTGAATACCTAGAGCTCGGACACATGACACCCGTTGCGCCACACGTACATCCGGACTGCTACCTATCGCACCATTGCGTCCAACGCTCTGAGTCATCAACTACTAAATTGCGAGTCGTCTTTAATGCTTCGGCAAAAACCTCGAGTGGATACAGCCTCAATGATCTTATGTGCCGAGGACCCAATTTACAGCAAGACCTTCAGAGCCTTATCTTAAAATGGAGACAATTTAGATACGCTTTTACAGCAGATATCGAAAAAATGTTTCGCAAAATCTGGCTACATCCCGATGATCAGAAATATCAGAAAATTATCTGGCGGAACCATCAATCTCAACCTTTAAAAGAATACCAGTTAGCGACCGTTACCTATGGCACAAAAGCCGCACCTTTTTTGGCCATGATGACACTGAAGCAATTGGCCATCGATGAAAGGCCAAATTATCCACAAAGTTGCGCTCCTGATATCTTAGAACACTCGTTTTACATGGATGATCTCATGCATGGTGAACATTCAGCGAGGGCTGCAAAACAGCTTAAAGCGGAGATGATCAACCTCCTCAAATCTGGCGGGTTTAATCTCAGAAAATGGCGATCAAACTTGCCGGAAATAATAGATAGTTCTGATCCTCTCCAAAAGGAAGACTTTGACTTTAAGCAACCGGAGTTAACCAAAACTTTAGGTCTTCGGTGGGAACCAAATAAAAATGATCAAGATCCAAATGCCCCAAAAGTTAATAATAAATTGCCAGCGGCGAAGAAAAAACGTCGCATCTCATTCGCAGCTATGGTTTTATCTTTGACATTATTTTTGCTGTCACTAATAAACACCGCTCAAGCATCCTACAACTTGACCGTGCTGACAGACAATAGTGTCTACTTCGACAAAATATCTAATATGCACTTAATTAGAGATGATTGGCATTTAATAGTCTATTATGACACAAATCCTTATCAAGAAGGAACGGCGGCATTACTAAAGTATATTAAGTATCTTGAAACCTTATGCTCTACGATTAGAACACAAACACCTTGCGACGGCGTCATGTTACAACTCGAGCACGAGTTCGAAGAAATTAAACATTATAATAATATTGTCATGATGAATGACTCGTTTATGACTAATAAGAAACGCCGGCGACGCGGCTTGCTAGACGGAGTAGGCTACGTTGCAAATAGTTTATTCGGAGTGTTGGACCAACGATTTGCAGATAAATATGAGAAGGATATTGACCTTTTAAAGCATAATGAAAACCATTTATACAACCTCTGGAAAAACCAAACGTCGGTCGTAGAAGCTGAATTTAATCTCATTAAAAGGATGGAGAATACTATAAACAAACATCACAAAATAATAAATCAAAAGCTAAATTATCTCCAAGATTCCTATAAAAATCTCTCTCAGCAAGTGCAAAACATAACTATAATCACGGACTTCATAACCTCGGCTTTCACTGCCAACAACTTGTTGTATACACTTCGACGAATCCAGGACTCAATTTTAGATACAGTAACTGATATTTATAGTGGAAAATTAGATTTTCATTTGATATCTCCGAAGCAACTCAGATCAGAGCTAAGCCTTATATCAGCACAAATATCTGGAGACTTAGTAGTTCCTGTCGACAACTTTAATCTTAAAGATCTTTACAGCTTACTCAAAGTAAGAGCCAAATACTCTGGCAAATACCTAATTCTAGAAATAAGAATACCCCTGATTGAAAGGGATCTTTACGAGGTATTCAAACTTATCCCGGTTCCACGCATTTTGAAAGATAACATGATGATGAAGGTCGAAACTATCTCGGAATTGGCAGCCATCAACATGAGAAAGGATTCCTATTTAACTATCACAGACACGGATCTGCAGTCATGCGTATTACAAAACCCTGTGACTATTCTGTGTCATATCAGAAGGCCTATTCACCACATGAAAGATGATCATAGCCTTTGTGAGACGATCCCAGGCACAAGAACTTGTAAAACTAAAACTACCTCGTGCAAGAATGACTGGAGAGAGTTAACATCAGAAAACAAATATTATTATTTATGCTGCAATGAATGTCACGTCAAATTTCTGTGTGAAAATCAAATAAAGGCAGTTAGGTTATCAGGTGCTGGTCTGTTGCGTGTTGGGGAAGGCTGTTTAGTAAAAACAGAAGATTTTATGGTTTATTCAAACAAAAGATTGTCTAGTAAAATTAGCACGACGACAAAGATTATCTCGCCAGAAATATCACCAATCAATCACATAATAAATATCACTATGCCAGAAATCTCATATGAGTTTAATCCCAATAACTCAGACAACATCAGACAATTTGAAGCTATTAAGAGAAGTCTTGAGATTATGAAGCAGAGTGAACCTTTGAGCACCAGTATCTCCTACCACGACATCCATCTTTATACTGCTACTTATCTCATCATATTGGGAATCTTGTTATTGGTGGCAGCTTACTGTTTTAAACGTTGGCGGCAAAGGCAACGTAAAGAAAATATTTCCACTTCTACAGCAGAGCGGTCGACAGCCTCTGCGGCGACTGCGTTGCCATCTCCACATACCGTTACAGAAAGTGTTGTGATTGAGTGTAGTGAAATTAGGGAAAAAGGACAATCTAGTAGTAAATCTGTGAAAAGTGATCCTAAGCGACTAGCTCTATCTAGTGAGTGCTTACAAAAAAAGGAAGATAGAGGTTCTTCACCGATATTTCGCGTGTTTTCTTTTCCTGATTTACACTGTAGCGATTCTGTTTAGTTTGTAATGTTACTTTTATCTCATCCTATAACATAACTAATCCTACATAACTATTTTAGTATTATTTGAACATTGTTTTCACCTTGTTAATATTAATTTCGTTACCCATTTAACTATACCCATTTACTAACCTCATCTTTTTCTCCCTCGGGAGTATGTTCAGGTCAATCACCGAACAATAATAAACATGTCAGCGTAATTGCGACACCGCGCTCTATGCATTGCATATTTTATATATTACTAAGTAATATAGTCAGTACGTATTCGGATAGCATATCGGGCGCGACTCATCCTCATCTCATTAACCTCATTTAGTTTTAATCGTTATCCTATATTACTGAAATATAGCTAACTTTATAATCTTAAACCTTAGTTTATCTTAAACTCACCCCAACCCCGAACACTATTAAATTAATCATTATTAAATTATATACCATTAAATTAATCATTATTAAAACTACTTCAAAATTACAGATTTTTTTTAATGCAATAAATTTGGTTTTTATACTTAGGTACTGCTTGCAGCAACGGTAAATTAGTAGGTAAGAGATAAATAAGAAATACCTATCGCTGTCGCTGACAAAAGGTAGGTACTTACAATACAGAAAAATCATTATTGGAGTACCTACCTACCCACGTCATTAATAAACGTATCACATTACACGTTATTTGTTTTCTTAATATGTACTTACCTTACTCCATTTGATATAAGATTAGAAATTGAAATAAACTTTTTTACAGTCCGTTCAACCAATTTTGACTTCTATTCCGTAGGCATAAGGATGGCATTAAAAGCAAAAACGTGGTTACAATACCAACTGTTTATTACAGCTGCCAGTTGTCATGCCACCAAAGCAATAGAAGTCAACATCGGCTGAACGGACTGTAAAAAATGTTTATTTAAATGTCTAATCTTATTTCAATTTGAGTAAAGGTACACAGTTTGTATAAAAATTATAGATATTGAACTGTTGTTATTACTATTCCGACATCCATCAATTTATGTGCACGTGTGTACATCTCATATACAGCTCAATACCATTACAACTTAATTTGGTCGGGTTATATGCGGACATTTAGTATGGAAAAGTAATGAAAGCTAATTTCTCGTAAAATACAACACTTGGGAATCTGAATTTTTGGTCACTATAACTTCTTTAGGAGCACTAATTTTTGTATAAATTTGGGAAGAAATCACAGAGTTTTTAATAGAGAAATCTTCAAATGAAAATTTTACACCGTGACTACCGCCACCCCACCAATGGTATGGTATATCTCGTAAACTACTGGAGTAGTAATTTTGAATTTTGGGTATCAATTTTGTCTCGCCGAGCACTAATTTTCTATGTAGGTTTGAGGAAAGCGACTGGCTCCTGAAACTTGGAATCAACACTCAAAGTCGTGGTCCTGCTGAACGAGCGCGCGAAAGTTATCATCGTTGATTTCTCGGTATATACAAATGTTTCAGTTCTTTTTTTGTTACGAAATGAATCACATTTAAGAGCACTAATTATTTGTATACTTAGAATAGCTGTAGCATGCCCCCCTTTTTCTTGGGCACGCCACAATTGTGGCGATAAGTCCCTTCTTTGAGGAGTGGCTAGAGAGGCGCCACGGCGTCCTCACCTTCCGCCTGACGCAGGTCCTCACCGGACATGGTTGTTTCGGGAGGTTCCTGTTCAGGATAAAGCGGGAGGAAACGCTCGGGTGTCACCACTGTGTGGATCGCCCGGAGGACACGGTGGAGCATACGGTGGAGGTCTGCCCGGCTTGGGTGGAGCACCGCCGTGTCCTCACGGAGGCGATCGGCGGCGGCGATCTCTCGCGTCCGGCCCTGGTTCGGGCCATGGTTCGGAGCGAGAGTGCATGGGAGGCCGTCACCTCCTTCTGCGAAGCAGTAATGCTTGCGAAGGAGGAGGCGGAACGCGTGAGGGAGAGGCAAGGTTCGCGCCCTCGCGCCCCTAGTCGCCGCAGGAGACGCCCCGGGCGTCGGGAGTCGCAAGCCGATTTCCGGCCACCGTAGGCGCGGGCTTGCGGACGGTGAGCGATGGGTAGTTCACCGTCCGATAAGGACCAGGCCCGGGTCGACGGCGCGTTGTATTCCACGCGCGCCTCAAAGAGTTGTCAGCAGCAACTGACGGGGTCCGTTAGGGCCAATGCCTGCCAGGGTTGCGAGTTTGTCCGAAAGGATATCGTGGCCCTGGCACACAGGCAAATGAAGGAATACGGGTGGGTTTTAGTCAGTAAAAGTCTGACACGCCCTCCCGCTCCGCCCAGAGCGGGAGAAGTTATTTGATAATTTCCCACCCAAAAAAAAAAAAAAAATGCCCCCTTTTTCTGCGCTCATGGTGGTCCTGCTGAAGGGAGCGTGACTACCTCAGGACCACCTTCAAAGTCGATTATCTCGAAAACTTCTAAGGCACCAATTCTGTTGTTCGAGCACTAATTAGCACCAATTGAGCACTAATTATTTGCCAAATATGGAAGCGATTGGCGTTGGTGGGGCGGCGGTAGTCACGGACATGAGAAATCTATAATGGTTGATGCACTTGCCTGTGTCATCGCACGAACCCAGGATCCACGATCTCACGCTGAACAGTCATACTTGCATCCATTAGACCAACGGGATTACGGGACCGTCTAAACATTAATTGCTTATCCTAACTAATATTATAAATGCGAAAGTCAGTTTGTTTGTTACGCTTTCACGCTAAAACGGCTGAACGGAGTTGGATCAAATTTGACAGATAGCTAACCTGGGACCTAGAAAAGGACATAGGCTACTATTCATACTTTTCATCCTGGATCGCCGCAGACGACAACAACCCCCCGCGACTTCAAATACAATTTTTTAATTTTTTTTATTTGTACACAGGTATTACATGTTGTAGTAAAATAAAATGAAATATTGTATCACTACGTGCTGCCCTGTAAGGCGTACAAACAAATTCTTACAAAGAATAGGTGTACAGGTTTTAAATACTACTAAGTAAAAGTCTTAAAATTTTTAGCAATAAACATAGACAAACAAAATAATAAAAATTATGGTAACAATAGTTATTAATTATTAAACTTATTAACTAAAGTAAGTAGGTAATAAATACATTTGAGAAAGAGGTGTTATGTTTTTATTTTTACTTCGTCTGCGACAACTGCGTCTTCGTCTGGCTAGTAACTTATCATCTTTAGGATTTTCGTACAACACGTGGTTAAGGCTGACCCCACATTAGGCGCGCGCGTTCCTCGGGCGTGGAGCGTCGCGTTTTGCTGCCCTGCGGCGTGTGTGGAGAGTGCACGCGGCGCTCGAGTCGCTCACACGCCCGAGAAACGCACACGCCTAATGTGGGGGACGCCTGTGACCAGGCAGTCTAAATCAAATTTCCACGCAAGCTCCGCCCCATGCCGCCCGCACTCCGTTATGTGCTAAAAGCTAACACATCAGAAATAAAGTTGAATATCGCGTGCGCTCTTTGATCGTGTTCGAGCACGAAACTAAATAGCGTAAGTCTCAATCCTTATTTCGTTTACTTATAACTAAAGTAATAATTGATCTAGAGAAAAAATATCTGGTGGCTGGATAATAAACTATATTTTCTTGCTGTGAATATTTATTTTAGACATAAAAGCCGTTTGTTTTTATAATTATCCTTAAAAAAAGACATGATTTTCGAATAAAAAATGTATCTACTGAAAATATTACAATTACGTAACTGTCTACAACATGGAAAGAAAAAGATCCAATAAATCATATACTAAAATTTAATTTTGATTGTATGTGTGATTGTTTCAGAACAGAATATTCATGCAAAATAACATAAAAATAGGGAGCCTCTTAATCAGCATTGACAACGGGCTCGGGATTTTTTTTTGCTAAGGGAAATTAACCCTTCGTGACGCCGGAACGTGGATCCACGCGAGACAATCAATGGCTTTTTAATTGTTTCTGTAATTACGGCATTCAACCGGTTAAGCTTGGTTTGATGATTATTTATGAGTTCCAACAAATGGAAGGTAATTATGTACTAAAATAACAAAGAAGTATAGGTAGCTAAAACCCCACCACACTGGAACTCAGAGATGCCTGTTTTTTATTTATCTCATTAGAGGAGCTCGTGGCTAAGTAATAACGTCGCACGGATCGATCGTGCTTGGGTTGGTCCCTGGATGGGTCACCATCTTTAGGTACATACCGAGACTCTTCCCTGCGTCGGAAAGCACGTTAAGCCGTTGGTCCCGGCTGTCATTTCTGGATCTTTGTCAGTCGTCAAATGGCCCTGAAGTCTGACAACCAGTCTTACCAAGGGGTATCGTGTTACCCAGATACTGGGTTGTGGAGGTCAGATAGGCAGTAGCTCTGTAGCGGCATCAACATCGCCATATGCGAACTACGCGTCACACTGACGTCACGCAAATCCCTGCATCGCGCAAGCAGAGATTACCGCGCAACTAGCATATATACAACGTCGCGACATCAACCGTCGGGCAGTTGCCCACCAGACACAACACCCGTATGGTCGGAGGATCCTCCTTTTTCTATAGAGGATGAGTGAACTTTATACCCTGTTCCTCGTACCTCTAAGGGCCGGAGCTCACTGCCGGCATGGCACGGCAGATTGTGCTGCGGCATTCCGCGGCGTTCCGTAGCATGCCAGGTTGTGCTCCGGCATGCCGCGGCGTGCCGTGGCATTCTGCTGAAAGCCCAGCCACTCTGCTAGCTTAGCAATCATAACGTCCCATACGTTTCGTGTGATGCAATGGCGTGCCGCGGCAACCCGTGGAATGAAACGGCATGACTCGTCATGCCGCAGCAACCCGCGGCATGCCGGGGCGCGTCGCGTCATGCCACATCATCCCGTGGCACGTCGCGGCATCGTGGTATCGAAATAAAGTAACATGAACTCTAAACTCATTGAAATAAGATTCAAAATAACTTGATTAGTAATAAAATCCTTTGCCATGCCATCCCATGCCGTGCCGACAGTGAGCGCCGGCCCTAAAGCTCCATGTAAAATACTTACTGGTATTCAAATCAAATCAAACTTTATTTGTGAACATAGTACATAAAAGGTCTTAAAATATACAGTTTCGCGAGATCTCTATGTTCTACCAATGCAATTGGTATACAAATAATTTGTTATATCATTTTAATATGTAGGTCTAATGATTTGGAACATGCAAAAATAATAATTAGATTGAAGAAGATTAATTTAAATGATTTCAAAAGTCTTAAGTCAGTAAGTATTCAGCTGTCTCCGTTTAGCCTAGAATCCGACCCCAACATATTTGGGAAAAGCCTAGGCAGATTGTTTTTTTAAAGAAGGCTTGATAGCCTACAAATAAAACAAACAAAGTAATCTGTTAAAGTTTTATTCAAATACTGTATATAGTATCTCCCAATTTTTGTTGTGTCTTCGTTGGAATGGTTCATCTTCGCATACGTGAGGAATTGCCGCCTTAACTTCAGCAGTTTTTGTGGGTTTACAAACTGTGTGTGGCCCGCGTCTAGGATACATCCGGGGTAGTCGGGGAATTTGACTTCGCCGTCCATGTTTAGTTGTTTTGCTTCGAGAATCTGTTTTGATATTGACTGTGTAACTTTGTCTAGTTCGTAGAGGAAGTTTGTTGATGTCAGTGGGGCCTGAAAAGGGATAACAGTAGAATGTAGATGCTTGAGTCAGTGAGCCAGTGAAACTGGGTCATGATGTCTACGGTCGGCAATGAAGGTTGAATACATCGAATAAGAAAAGAGTAAAAAAAACATTGAACATAAAATGCTGCAATGCAGTGTTTTAAATTATTGTTTTTTTTTTATTTTTTCTTTCCTTCTGGCTTCGCACGGTTTGTGCATTTAGCCAATGTCACGTTTTAGTTCTTGTATAGTATTGATGAAATGAATTATAAATGCATGATGATGATATCCCCGCCCACTCCCCTTGAGTCTCAGTAAAGATGTGGCACCTTACTCAGACTTCATGAGAGAACTTGAAGCGAAGTTGCACTGTTTTGTTTCATTTGCCTACACTAATGCACGTTCACAAACACTTAATGGTTAATAATCCACCATTATTACACATTAATATTCGGCTAAACACAAATTTTGGAAAATTAGACAAACAGCTGAACATGACGCTTCACTTTCCCGCCAAGAAGTCTGTAAATTATTGTTAGCCAATTGACATAATTAGTATTTTAACAAAGTACAGATGCCAGCAGGTCAAGCTACCCGAAACTGTCAAATTTATCAACCTTAAACCTTATGCTTTAAAGATAAAGTTGTTTTTTTTAAATAAAGGAGTCGTTTCATTTTTGTATAGGACTCCGGCCATAACATGTACGCTTTAGAAAACCTGGGAAACGAACCCCTGAATACAATAAAGAATGTCTTTTTTCATAATAACTAATACTTTTTAGGCACTAAATAAAAACTGAAAATGTTTGACGTTTGTCATGTTGTTCGACAGCCAGCCATTTTTCGTCCAGAAATACCTATAAATCTACAATCTATAAAAATAGAATATATTTTTTTATCAATCACTTTCTTGTAATTAGCCAAAAAAGTTGTCTAAGATAGCTATCTTATTATCTTATCTTAAGAGCCAACTAGTCGCGGGCTCGAACTCACTGGCGGGCGCGGCAAAAAAGCACGCTGTCTCACCTAGCATCGTGTCCGACAGAGATAGCACCAGTGATGAGCAGCTAGAAGCTAGTCTACACGCATAACGTCTAGTCGCACGCACACAAACACAGTGCACGACGATTCATACTAAACCGCGCGCGTAAAAATATACGAAAACTCCTTTGGAAGGTGGGGGGTTTTATGAAAAAACTACTGCATAAATCAATTACGAATATAGTTTATTATAATCTTCGACTATTGAGCTTTGTCGGAACGAGCTTGGTTTTTGAGATTTTATACTTCTTTTATTACTTATTTACGCCCAAAGTTGCGTTAAAATTAGCAGGAAAAACGAATCTTTGTTGGCTCATAACTTTTTCATGCCTTTGTTTTTTACTATTCTGCTTCTGTACAGACAAAATTAATAATAAGACAAAACGATATCATGTTTTACTTTAGATGTACAATGTGTAACAGTGGAGTAAAACCCCCCCGAAATTTGTATGGAAAAAGTATCGACTAGTTGCGCCTTAATAGCACAGAAATTCATGCCTTTCATATTAATATAAATAACGTCTACGTGATATTGTTACGTTTAAATGTAACATGATTTCTGGACGAAAGCAGTATGCAAGTAAGACGACGCCATGATCAATAGAGTATGGCTATAATATAAAAAACTATTATTTTTCGTGCCGAAGTAATCAGGAAAATATTGAGAAAAGAATATTTTTTTCTGAATTCGTGGTTTTTCTCTTCTTTCTTCATTCATTACGGTACAGTTTATGGCCGAAAATTAAACATCTCCTTTGACAGATTGTAGTAGCTTGTGTGCTGGCGTCTGTACCTAACTTTTTTTTCAGACCATAGGTAGTGTTTCTCTCTGGATTAGGAAATAGGTACTTTTTATCCTGATATTCCCACGGGATCGAGACTTAAACGAGTTACTTACATTCTGTGTACTCATGTTAGGAGGTGGAGGTTTCTTCTCAAACAGAACTTTGTACACATCTTCCAAGTTGAGCTCATCTGACGGCTGCACTGTGAACAGCGGGCTGTCCCATCTGTTGTTGGAGTTTGGTTCTTCAAACCTGTAATATTTTACAAAGAATAAATAATTTATTGTCAATTTTATAAAAAAACAATAAAAATAATCTATAGGAGTACTATCGAATTATTAATTAATCACTACCTATTATATAACAAAGTCGCTTCCCGCTTCCTGTCTGTCCATAATTATGTATGCTTTAGATCTTTAAAACTACGCAATGGATTTTGATGCGGTTTTTTTTAATAGATAGAGTGATTCAAGAGGAAGGTTTATATGTTTAGAAAAGGACACGCGGGCAATGCCGCGGGCAGCAGCTAGTTAACTAATAAAATTACATAAATCAATTAATAAAAATAAAAAAAATATCGCGTTTTATTTTACAATTGTCATCTTGCCAGTTCGTCTGCCACATGAGGCCACATCTAAATCGGTCTTGTCTAGGTGGGCTGCTCCATCGTCGAAGCCATTTGACCATTGGTTTGTGCCGCAATTGCACATACATAATAAACAATGATGTTTTATTTAGAATTTCTGGGTTCAGAATTTATTTCATTGTAAGAATATATTTTACATAATTATGATTTTAATAATTGTATAAGTTCTATACATTCGTCCACACAATATGGTGTCGAAATATTCAAATGTCATTTTAACTACGCACAATAAATTTTAAGATTCTATCTGATTATGAAACAATCATTTTCTTGGGTTGAGTTAGCTAGTTAAGAGTTATCAGCTTCCTAAATACTTTTTGTTGAAATTGAGCTAAGTATCTAGCATGAAGAATAGAATAGAATAGAATACTCTTTATTATAAAAAAAAAATAACATAAAATGCATTTATTTCAGACATAAAAATTGTCCATATAATGTTAGTAACAAAGGTCTTATAAACTATGTTAGTATTGTAGCATTCTCGCATATTAAATTAATACATAAATAAAACAAAAACCAAAAAATAAAAACATTGCGTCATCTCGCCACGTGAAGCCGAATAAGCCTCCCCAGCACCGTAGACTCCGGCCTTTCTGATATCATCTTCAGAATTCCGTTTACATCATAAAAGTTACAGATATAAATGTTTAAATTTTACATAGGGTGACATAATGGGCGGTCTTATAGCTAAAAGAAATCAAGACAACCTTTGGATGGATTAAAGGGGGAAGGAGATTAGCATCCATTACATGGAAATTAAACCATAAAGAAGCAACTGCCTATCTGACCCCCACAACGCAGCAACTGGGTAATACAATACCCCTTGGTAAAACTTGGGCTTCTGACGACCCGAACAACTGTCAAAGATCCTCAAATGACGGCCGGGACCAACAGCATAACGTGCTTACCGAGACATGGAGGACTATGTAAAGATGGTTACCCGTCTATGGACCAACCCCAGTAAGCGTAGCTTAACGTGATGGATCGACCCTTGTGGCTGTTATTACGTAGCCACGAGTTCCTCATAGTACCTAATAGAACATTGAGTAAATATGAGTGCGCCATAGAACAGAAAGATAAAACACACGGCTGTCAAAAAAAAAAAACCGGCCAAAAGCTAGTCGGACTCGCGCATCGACGGTTCCGTACAGTTTTTCAGAAATCATCAACATCATATGTATATATAATATTGATGATTTCTGAAAAACTGTGCTATTTAGAGACATCGTTTTATTTTTCTTGTAATCTTTACATAAACTTCTATCACATAATTATTCAGATTTTTACCTATGCAAACTTCGGAGATAAGAGGGGGAAACAGTATTTTTTTTTTTTAATTCATTAAATGTCGGAAACTATGCTAAAAAAAAGATTTGAAAATGTGCAAAAACCTTCTTTCATATTATGATAACATGCCCTAGTAGCCCCACTTCAAATTTTTAAGACCCCCTTTCAGTCCCTTTTGCAAAAAGATATATATTTTTTTAATTTCTGTCTTGTTTGCAAAATAGTTGGGCAAACGTCCGTCATCTAAAACTATTCTAAATTTCAAGTTGATAGCATTAGCAGTTATTGAGATATCCAGGTGTGACAGACAGACAGACAGACTTAGTCTCACCATAAGGGTTCCTTTTTACCATTTTGGTACGGAACCCTAATTACTGAGATCATCCTAATTTATATATGTACTTTAGAAAAAGTGTGTCTCAAGATTATTTAAAACATGCTTTTGCATCTCTTACCTTAATCTAGACAAAGCATTGAACACTTCTTCAGTATAAGCAACACAGTTAGTCTGTGTCTCTGTATTATTCCCTTCATTATTACTCTGTCTCGTCAGATTAGCTACCCAAGCTTCATCATGGTTCCTGATAGTGTAGACTGTGCATTGTGTTGACTTTGATGATTTTGAAGCACAGTAGAGTTCGTAGCGGTAGCCTGCAAGATAAAGATCATTAATGTTAGCAACATTTTCGTAAGTTATAAAACACAAGATTTGTCTTCCTGTTTGTCTGTTAGTATACTTGGTATTGGAGTACTTACAAAGGTCCATCTACCTTATAACCCTCTTGGAAGCGGCCCTATTTCAATGCAAAGATTGAAATAGTATGAATCAATAAAAAACCAAGTTTTGAAGCGGTAAATTAAGAATAGTAGTAGTAGATGGTTTTAGAATTTCTGGCGATGTTTTCTAGACTGTTCGACACTAATCAGGGCCCACTTCTAGTTATTTAAACAAGTATTTGCATAAAAAAAATACAGTACAACAGCTTGTCAACTTTAGTAGTTTTTTACCTTTAATATAGTTACTTCCATCCAGTATAACGACATTGTCCTTTCCAATAAGTTTCAATACCTCTGATTTAAGGTATCCCCTCACCCTTTTCTCCTTCTGCGAGTCCAAATATGTTGAGTTCTTCTCATAACCTAACTTTACAATAGCTTCGTCTTCAGATACGATTTCCACCTTTTTTCCGTGTTTATTTATAAAGAAATCTTTCAGTTCTATTGCTCTTGATGTTTTTCCACTCACTGGTGTACCACAAATTAATATTAATGGCATTTTTAATGGGTTTAATGATTCAAAACTGTAATGAAAACAATGTCGTTTTGTCAATGTCACAATCTATTGGGTGTCAAGTATTGTCAAAATCAGCTGCTGTCATTCGCGTTTTATTACGCGTTGTGCGTAGTAGATTGTAAGGTTATTGATTTCTTATGAAACTGTTTTTAGGGTTCCGTACCACAAAAGGAAAAAACGGAACCCTTATAGGATCAAAATCAAAATCAATCAAAATCAAAAATATTTTGATTTCACATAAGCCTACATGGGCACTTATGAAACGTCAGAAGCTAGGTGCACGGTTCCAATTGGTCGTTTCCTATGGAGAAGAGCCGGCAAGAAACTCCACGGTCACTCTTTTAAAAAAATAAAATTGGCTTTTACAATGTTTTCAAATTACAGTGTTATTAGGTATGAGAGGACAGCGTAGGCCCATCAAAAGTACCAGGAACTTAACAAAATAGAAAATGGTTTAAAGATCTACAGTCTAATAAGCCTACAACGTCCTCACATTGACAAAAAAAAAAACAATATAAATATGATTAAAATAATAAAAGTTAGAATCTTGTTGAAATTTAAATTGTAGGTATAATAATGTCAAGTAAGAAAAACATAATGTCAGTGAAGTTTGTAAAAAAAAGATAAAATTAAATTAAAAAATAACTTCGTAATTTGGGAGCTGTTAATAGACATTTACATAGTTTTGCCGTTAATGAGGTACCAGGGAGGAAACATTTACAGAAGGAATTAATGCCAAACTTCCTTGTCTTCAACGTAGTCCTTAATCTTATAATATGCTTTTTTGATAAGGGCACGTTTAATGTGCGTTTTGAATTTTCCATCACTAAGTTCTGTAACCGATTGTGGCAACTTGTTATAAAAGCGTATACTGTTTACAAGAAATGACTTGCTTGTTTTAGTTAATCTAAATTTGGGTAACACAATTTCATGTTTACTACGTGTATTTATATTATGGAAATCACTTCTTATTTTGAATAGTCCTAAGTTTTTGCGAACATATAAAATACTTTCTAAGATATAAAGAGAGGGCAGAGTTAGTACATCAATTTCTTTGAATTTTGATCACTTCGTTATCCGTCTGTCTGTCAGTCTGTCAAGACCCTTTTTCTCAGGAACGGTGTTATCAAGTTGAAGATCAGAAGTGCTATCAAATAGAAAATATAGGTACATACGTAAGTCTATGGTCCCTTGAAGCTCTAAAAAATCAAGCTTCTAAGTCAACGCAATAACTGCACGAAAGACGAGGCAGTATGGTCAAAAGACTATAGCCTGTCCTTTGGGCGAAAAAAATATCAACGCAATAAAAAACAAATTGTGAGCCGTCACGGGACCCTTGGCCGATGTGAAACATCGAAATCAAACAAAAATCGAAAAAAAGGTCAAACCGCGCGCGTCGAGTGACCGGTGAATAGCCACGCGGCAGCGTCGCCCCGCCAGAAATAGGTTTTACGTGCGCCTATAGATGTTTCACATTAAAAAAGGCAATATGGGCGAAATATTTTGATACTCGCAAATAAATCAAAACCTGGTACTTCCCGTTGACCTAGAATCATGAAATTTGGCAAGAACTAAGGTCTTACAGCAGAAGTAAAGGAAAAAGTTCAAAAATCGTTAATTTGCAGTTTTATAATAAAAAATAAAAAATGCGATTACAAACTTAAATTTGCAGTTGGAAAGTTGACCTGGCTTAGGTATATCGATGTATGGGAGAACATATATCGCTCATTTGCGACAAGAACGTGTTATCTGCTAAAAGTACCATTTTTGAATAATAACGTAGAAAAATCCGCCGCGTCGCGCTCTACTTGCTACTAAAACGCGATATTTCTAGCGCCAATTATAAGCGAGATGCGAAAGAGAGAGACAGCGCGTACCGTTTTAGCGCTGTCTCTTATAACCACGAATTTCGTTTCAACATCGGTTCTCGTCGTCGTCAGTTGATTCCGCCCGCTCAAGGAGACAAGTGCTGCGTGGTTGCGGCAAAAACGTGACAACTTCAACCTGTCACGGTTTTGTTGTAAAGGTAAGTGCTTTTTATAAGTAATATTGTTATGTCTTTTTACTGCTAAAGAGTGACATCGTAAATTAAATCGTTTTTTCTTTAAGAAATCATATTCGTATGCTAAAAATAAGGTTACCTTGTTGCGTTTTTGTTGCAATAAATTTAAATTAATTTGTAATAAGTTGTTATATTACGTTGTAGATGATGATTTGAAAAATAGAATCATTTTGTCAGTGATGGTTATTCACACTTATCTCATTTTTGTAGAAAGTATGTTGTATTTCTGTTTCGATAGATCAAGTTGTTGCATTACAGATGATAAGAACATTATAATAATATCAGACATTTTTCAGATGGAGTCATGTTAGTTCACACAGTTTTAACAGTTAGGTTGTTGTGTACACACAACTACCTAACTGTTATTTAATAATGAAATATACAGTGTTAGTGTTAGTTAAAATATACTATTATTTCATAATTATATAGGTACGATCACTGTTTATCGAATTAAACGCAATTTTATTTTATAATTTTAGAATATGTAGCGGCAAACGAGGAAGTTCCAGGATGTTCCAGGCCTCGTCACGATTCTAGTTCAAGTAGCAGCTCCTCTTCTTCAGGACCATCTTTTTATGAAGGTATAATTTATTTTATTTATTAGGTAATCACTCTCCGTTTATTATTACTTTTATTTAATTAGCTATCATTAAGCGCATTGCTATAATTATAATTACAAATAGTAAATTTGAATTTGTTACAGACTCCGACGATTCAGTGAAGGACCCTAATTATCAAATAATTCGGGAGAAACGTAGAATTGGCTTTTCTAGCGAAGATGATAACGAGTGTGAAAACGAAAACAATCCTACTGCGAAGACTGAAATGCATGTATGTCAGATTGAAGAAAGGGTAAGAAATGAGACAATACCGAATTCACCTTCACCTATAGAAAAAGATAACATGAATGACAGAGTCAACATAGAAAATGAGGAAACAATGAGACAAGAAATGATGAATGCAATAGAAAGTATAACGCCGGTAGACAGAGTTACACCAACATACGACAGTCAAGATAGCACACCAATTCACGACACTGAAAAACAATCCACATCTACATCTGCAGGCATAGAGACCGGTGAAGATCCAACACCTACAAAGAAAGGGAAAAAAAGACCAGTTAATGAAGAAAACTGGAAGAAATACATCGCGAAAAAATTAAGAAATTGTGGGAAGTCATACGTTTCAACTATAACTAAAAAAATAATTCCAGTGCGTCAACTGGGAGAACCTTGCAAAGAAAGCTGTATTTATAATTGTCGTGAAAAGATTCCTGAAGAGCAACGACGTAAAATACTGAATGATTATTGGAATTTAGGTCAGATTGAGAAGCAATGGAGTTTCATAGCTTCTTCTGTTGAAGACGTCGTTCCTAAATGTCGCTATGTTAAGGTGGACCCTGAAGGTAAAGTGATAGAACCCAAGCGAACTAACAATAATGCTTTTTATTTAGTTTCACTTAGCAACAAAATCAGGGTATGCAAAACATTTTTTAAAAGTACGCTAGCAATCAATAATCGTCCAACAACTGCATTAAGTAAAAAAAATAAAGAGACAAACATTACAGCGATGAAAGATAACCGTGGGTGTCATGGAAACCAACCAAAAGTTGACGAAAATATTAAAGAAAATGTCAAGAGATTCATAAATTCGATACCAAAAATTGAATCTCACTATACACGAGCCCATTCGAAGAGAAATTTCATTGATGGAAGTAAGACCATAGCTGATCTTCACCATGATTACGCTGAAATCTGCAAGTCAAAGAATGTTCCTCATGTAAACTACGTGATGTTTTATCGGATCTTCACTCAAGACTTCAATATTTCTTTCTTTATACCGAAGAAAGATATGTGTGACGTATGTGAAGGTTATAAAAATTCATCGCCTGAAGAAAAAGAAGCTAAAAAAGATGTTTATGATACACATCATAAGGAGAAAAAACTATCGCGTTTAGAAAAAGATAGAGACAAGAGTGACAGAAAATTAACAGTATGTGTGTACGATCTACAAGCAGTATTTCAGTGTCCTAAAGGTGAGATATCAGTATTTTACTATAAATCAAAACTCAACGTGTTTAATCTATCGGTATATAACATCCAAAAAAATATCGTAGATTGTTACGTTTGGGACGAGGCTAACGCTAACAGGGGTGTTAACGAAATAAGTACGTGCGTTTCCAAGTATCTGGAAAAAATCGCTCACAGCAACGAGGATGTAAATGTAGTGTTCTACTCGGATAATTGCGCGGGTCAACAGAAAAACAAGTTCATGATCGCCATGTACCTTTTGGCTGTTCAAAAGTTTCCAAGCATTAAATCTATTACGCACAAATATCTGATTAGAGGACATACACAAAATGAAGGAGATTCGGCGCATTCACAGATAGAGAGACAGGTCAGAAGAGAGTTACGAAGTGGACCTATGTATACCCCAGATTCATTTATTGGTGCAATTAAATCTGCGCGTAAGAAAAGTGAGCCATTTCGAGTAATCGAAATGTGCTTTGAAGATTTTTACGACTGGAAAAACGTTTGCAGTCAAATGAGTTTTGTTATACAGAAGGATGATGAGAACATTCCCGTTAAAATCAGTGAGGTAAAGATAGTAAAAGTTATGAAAGAGGATGCGCGGGCTATTTACTTCAAAAACTCGTATGCAGATGAAAATTATAGAAGGGCTATTGTAATTAAAAAAAAAACGCAAATAGACATTGATGTTAAAAAAGCATATACACGAAAACCAGGCATATCTGAAAGAAAAAAGGCAGATCTGATGGAACTAATCAACAAAAACATAATTCCAAGGTACTACAGGCCCTTTTACGAATCTCTGTAATATTTTTTTTTTGTTGTTTTTATTAATTTAACTTTCGATATACAAAATTCTACTATGCTACCATCAACTAGCGCCCTATTTGATGGCAAGATAGTAGAAGTTTGTATTGACGAAAATGACTGAGATTTTTGCTAAGATTTTTTATAGTTACCGACTGAATTAGCTTTATAAGAAAAGTAGAGTCAAGAGGTTGATTAAGTTTTATAAACGAACTGCAACGTCATAAGTTGCAGTAATTTATGCTTTAACTCCATTGTATTAAGTATGTTAAAGCAAAAAAAAAAACATCTAAAAATAAACAATTCTAACATAAAGAAAGTTAGAATTGTTTATTATTAGATGTTTTTTGTTACTAACTGTGTATTTTGTTTGAGTTTATGTACTGTATTTGAGTATGAGTATTTTGTACTATTCAATTACATTTGTCAAAGACTATGTTAGACATAAGTCGTCTTATTGCTATTAAAAGACTGATTATATTATTAAAGTACAACAAATTTCCTTAATACAAATTATTCATGTAACGGTATTGCTGTTACTTTTTGTTAACAATTAAAGCATTTTTGAATACAACAGTGTGTTTCAATCAATATGTTTCGTAAATTAAGATATTTTTTTATTAGGTGTAACGTGATATATGTTTATATCTTGCGAACATTTTAATATTTTAGAAGAAAAACGCAACAAGTGGTGCCATATTTCAATGAAACCAAAATATTGTATTAAAATTAATAAGATAAGTATCTGAAAGAAATACATTGTGAAAAAAGGATAGTTAATGAACTTCCTTCTTAAAGAGCCTCATACTGAAAACCTCACAATTACAAAGTTATGGGACTTCGAAACTTTCAAATGCATTTTCTGAGAAACCAGGTTATCTGACTTAACACGTTCTTGTCGCACATGAGCGATATGTTAACTACAATGTTAAGTTTGGTTTTGCGATAAATTCATCCCAACTACGGAACCCTTCATTGTGTGTGGTCCGACACGCACTTGGCCGGTTTTTCTATCATAATGTCAAAATAGGGTGAGGCCACTGACATGTGGCATGTGGTTGTATAAATATACAAGTACTTTGTATAATGGCCAGTGGCTGAGGCCAAGTAATAGCCGTGATGTAGACTGGCGAATACAATTTTGCTGTTGTTTTAGTGTTTTATTGAATAATGTCCAAAAATCCATTATTTTCAATTTGGACACAGCCTGATAAAACACAGATACATTTTTTTTTAATAGTTTGATACAAGGGCTTTTTGCCACCATAATTATGCCGGACACACGCAGCTGCGTTCAAAAAATTCAAATAAATTATATTCTGAGCGCTATTTTCAAAGCCCAAATTCGGACGTAGGGGTGGATAACCGTTTTCATATCGAAACACGTTGTTGTCATCATGTTGTGCAAATATTAGAGCATTTTTAGGAAAGTGAAAAATAAAAAATTCAATAAATTTTGCAACACTTTTTTTTTAACAATTGCTTAGTACTTAACTCTAACAAAAATAAATATAAATTTATTAAAAGGGAGATCAAATCAAGAGATTATGAATTTTACATCAGCATAGCTATTCACAAACATTACGCTTCCGTGCCGTATCGAACATCAATAAAATATGTTATCAAAAGAGTCCTTTAAAGGCTGTTCACAAATCCAAAACCCGATAATTTTGTCAGTTTGAATCAAATAGACGACCGCCATTCTTCCGAGAGCTATTTGCTGTCGGGGGCAAAGCAGGTTAGTGATTGATAATGTGTCATTTTCGATTCGACAACCTGTCGTCTGGTTGTGAATAGCTATGCAGAATGGAAATGGCAAGTCAGGTATATTCACAGCGCGATCAGGGGGCACAATATGAACTCTATTGCCAGGCAGTTAGCGGTCATTTTACACAGTGGCATGAAGTTATCAACCCGTAATGGGCCCACGTGGTGGATTACGGCTTACAATGTAAAAAAAATAAGTGTATGCATGATTATAATTTGATGTGTACCGCCAGGTAATTACGGATCATGTAAGCCCCCAAGGTCGATTTGATCAAGGCTGATCGCTAACTTAAGATATAACACATTACTTTAAAATATACAGTCAAATAAATAACATTTACAGTTTACATTTAAGTATTTTACAGATTTCAACAATGTTATCTTCCGTTATTGGGGAAATATCAGCAGGGCTTAAAAAGAGCCCTTCCCCCTCAACTAGGGTCCCTCGCAAACACAATGGAATTTAATATCAACAATGACATTATATTAAACAGATATGTTGTGAGCGCGCAATCGTGAAGACTCGAAAACGTCCTAATTGGGACGTATTTGTTAGTCTGTGATGCCAACATTCGGTGGCCAGAGTAAACACAAGCTGTCTCTTTTTTTCTTGTTGTTTTTATCAAGCCATCTCTATCATTTTTACTTGTAGTGAAATGTAAAATGAATGAAAAGTGGGTATGTGTGCTGCCGCTGCTGCGCGGAACACTTTTTTCGGTTGTTTTGTGAGTGTATAACACATCTGTTTATTATAATATCATTGAATATCAACAGATTACGGCCCCGTTTTTGATAAATGCTGCATAAAGCCATATGAACAACTTCCACGGCTCTTCCAAATACTTTAAATAGGGAATTCACTCACTTATAGAACTTATTTACTGCAGTAGAAAACTGCCATGCCTTTTTAGCCCCTCTTAAAAGTCGATATAATTCTTAAGCTCAGACACGACTCCTCGTATCCAAGTGCTGGTGACCTTCACGTTGTGGTAGATGCCAGGCTGGTGGTCTACTCCGCAGCCGAAGCCTGCTGACGTGATGCCAACCAGGTAGTAGCGGCCGTTGTCGGACACTATTAGGGGGCCGCCAGAGTCACCTGGAAAATAAGTAAGACTTGTTTGAGAGGAATCGAGGGGCACTAGGTTTTTGAGAGCAAGAGGGATCAGAAGTGTTATTTCTGGTCAAAGGTGAAGGTTTTCTAAAAGGCAACCGCTTTGCTACGTATCCTACGGGACGTGCCAAAAGTTTGGTATCATCATCGTCATCATTTAAGCCGAAAGATGTCCACTGCTGGACATAGGCCTCCCCCAAAGGGGGTTTTCCATAATCGCCACGCTTGGCAGGCGGGTTGGCGATCGCAGTATGGTGTTAAATGCATAGAGAACGCTGCTGCCTATTCTCTAGTAAGTCCCTTATTTATTTTTGCAAATATGGGTAATACATAATAGGTGACAAGATACATTAAAGGTCAGCCATATTTCACCATTCGGCATGCAAACATTTATATTATTAAAGTATAACCAATGGCAAATCCATTATAACAGAGTAATTCAGCAAAAATCATTTCCCGATAAAAACTCAGTCACACTGTAGTACGTCTTATCCATTAAAAATTAACGTAGTCTACTCTTAAACTGCACTGTTGTTAATTCCTTAATCGCCTTTTACGCCACCCACGGAAAGAAATAGGGTGGTGCTATTCTTTACGTCCGGCACCACACAAACAAGTTTGGTATAGTATTTGAGAAAGAAGGGACCGGCACTTTCCACCGTTCTTTGATCCCAAAGACCCCCAAAAAACATGTTTTATGTCAGTATGAATACGACCTACTCAGGTAATCCGTGAAGATTTCCTCTTTAATAAAAAATCACGCTTATTTATTCCAACGCTGAGTGTTTTTCATAATATCTGTTTTGCATTTCTATTGTTCACATAAACTTAAGCATTTTCTTTTTAGATTTTCATTAATCCGCCTGAAATTTAGACTTGTTTGAGAGGAATCGAGGGGCACTAGGTTTTTGAGAGCAAGAGGGATCAGAAGTGTTATTTCTGGTCAAAGGTGAAGGTTTTCTAAAAGGCAACCGCTTTGCTACGTATCCTACGGGACGTGCCAAAAGTTTGGTATCATCATCGTCATCATTTAAGCCGAAAGATGTCCACTGCTGGGCATAGGCCTCCCCCAAAGGGGGTTTTCCATAATCGCCACGCTTGGCAGGCGGGTTGGCGATCGCAGTATGGTGTTAAATGCATAGAGAACGCTGCTGCCTATTCTCTAGTAAGTCCCTTATTTATTTTTGCAAATATGGGTAATACATAATAGGTGACAAGATACATTAAAGGTCAGCCATATTTCACCATTCGGCATGGAAACATTTATATTATTAAAGTATAACCAATGGCAAATCCATTATAACAGAGTAATTCAGCAAAAATCATTTTCCGATAAAAACTCAGTCACACTGTAGTACGTCTTATCCATTAAAAATTAACGTAGTCTACTCTTAAACTGCACTGTTGTTAATTCCTTAATCGCCTTTCACGCCACCCACGGAAAGAAATAGGGTGGTGCTATTCTTTACGTCCGGCACCACACAGACAAGTTTGGTATAGTATTTGAGAAAGAAGGGACCGGCACTTTCCACCGTTCTTTGATCCCAAAGACCCCCAAAAAACATGGTTTATGTCAGTATGAATACGACCTACTCAGTTAATCCGTGAAGATTTCCTCTTTAATAAAAAAACACGCTTATTTATTCCAACGCTGAGTGTTTTTCATAATATCTGTTTTGCATTTCTATTGTTCACATAAACTTAAGCATTTTCTTTTTAGATTTTCATTAATCCGCCTGAAATTTAGACTTGTTTGAGAGGAATCGAGGGGCACTAGGTTTTTGAGAGCAAGAGGGATCAGAAGTGTTATTTCTGGTCAAAGGTGAAGGTTTTCTAAAAGGCAACCGCTTTGCTACGTATCCTACGGGACGTGCCAAAAGTTTGGTATCATCATCGTCATCATTTAAGCCGAAAGATGTCCACTGCTGGACATAGGCCTCCCCCAAAGGGGGGTTTTCCATAATCGCCACGCTTGGCAGGCGGGTTGGCGATCGCAGTATGGTGTTAAATGCATAGAGAACGCTGCTGCCTATTCTCTAGTAAGTCCCTTATTTATTTTTGCAAATATGGGTAATACATAATAGGTGACAAGATACATTAAAGGTCAGCCATATTTCACCATTCGGCATGGAAACATTTATATTATTAAAGTATAACCAATGGCAAATCCATTATAACAGAGTAATTCAGCAAAAATCATTTTCCGATAAAAACTCAGTCACACTGTAGTACGTCTTATCCATTAAAAATTAACGTAGTCTACTCTTAAACTGCACTGTTGTTAATTCCTTAATCGCCTTTTACGCCACCCACGGAAAGAAATAGGGTGGTGCTATTCTTTACGTCCGGCACCACACAGACAAGTTTGGTATAGTATTTGAGAAAGAAGGGACCGGCACTTTCCACCGTTCTTTGATCCCAAAGACCCCCAAAAAACATGGTTTATGTCAGTATGAATACGACCTACTCAGTTAATCCGTGAAGACTTCCTCTTTAATAAAAAAACACGCTTATTTATTCCAACGCTGAGTGTTTTTCATAATATCTGTTTTGCATTTCTATTGTTCACATAAACTTAAGCATTTTCATTTTAGATTTTCATTAATCCGCCTGAAATTAGGGACTGCCAAACCGTTGCAGTTTTTAAAAAAAGAGTGAAAGAACACTATCTTTCCACTTCGTCATAGTTGCATATTATGTATTTATTATTTTATACTTATATATATTTTAGTGATATTTATTTTAGAAGTAAGTATGTATGTAAGTATATTCCAGTAGCGAAGCTATAATTTTTGTTAGAGGTAAGCCGAAAAAAAAGTTGTTCAGTTCTCATAAACTCTAGATAACGTCAAAATTAATTAAATCAAATTTTTGTATTTCCATTACTTTTCAAAATTTTACGACAGCTATGGTATGGTATTAGTTGTTCAGTGAAAAAACATTAGCAGTTTTTGGAATATTTTTAATCTTTTATGATGTTTTAAACTGGTATTAAATGTTTGTAATGCGATGTGATACACACAGGTGTAAGAAGACCCCTGCCAGGGTTGCGAGTTTGTCCGAAAGATCCCTATCGTGCGTGGCCCTGACCCACAGGCATCTGAAGGAACACGGGTGGGTTTTAGTCAGTAGAAATCTGACACACCCAGAAGTTATTTGATAATTTCCCACCCAAAAAAAAAAGAAAAAGTTGTAAGAAGACTGGTTGTTCCGAAGGGAAGCCGATAGGAATCGGGTTGTATGGAGGCTGCGCCTCTGGTATATTCTCTTATTGTGTGTTTATTTTTAAATTAGTGATTAGTATAGTAATAATATTAGTAAGTTTTTATTTTGATTTTATGTATTATGTTTTCTCTTCTGCTCTTACACACGTTGTCTACATCTGTTCGTCTACTTTCCTTGTCGCAGGTATGCTGGAAGAGATTTCTTTAGAAATAAGCATCACCTTTGTACGTATTTTTCTATTCCTTTCTTCTTGTCTCTATATTTATGTGTGTACATAAACTGTTATATAAATGAATAATCGTAAAGAAAAGTTGGTTTGTATACCTAAGCATGCATCCTGGTGTCCGTCCGAATGTCCAGCGCAGATCATCTCTGAGTGAATCTCCACTGAGATCTGTTTACTTCTGTGCCAGTTGATACACTGCTCCTTACCTGTAAACGATAGGCATTATAGTTTTTGTAGATTTAATATTAACTGAAAGAAAAAGAAAGAAAGAAAAATTGTTTTTTCTGCACAAACAAAACGCACGGTTCAACAAATATAAACATAATTAAAATACACACATACAAAGTAGCCAAAACCCTCGTATCCAAGACACTAAAAATTTTGACAATCATTTCCATTGGTCGCGATTGGTTGATGTCAGGGCCTCAGGGCCAGGGACCAAAGACAATTTACATTGCGTTTACTATTATAATATAATGTTTAAATATCTAATCTGTCTGTTGTTGTGGTACTAGCAAACCAAAAATGACAACCAGCGATGAGACTTCTTGGCGGGAAAGTGAAGCGTCATGTTCAGCAGTTTGTTTAATTTTCCAAAACTTGTGTTTAGCCGAATATTAATGTGTAATAATGGTGGATTATTAACCATTAAGTGTTTGTGAACGTGCATTAGTGTAGGCAAATGAAACAAAACAGTGCAACTTCTCTTCAAGTTCTCTCAAGAAGTCCGCGTGAGTTCTCAGTAAAGTGCCACATCTTTACTGAAACTCAAGGGGAGTGGGCGGGGATATCATCATCATGCATTTAAAATTCATTTCATCAATACTATACAAGAACTAAAACGTGACATTGGCTAAATGCACAAACCGTGCGAAGCCAGAAGGAAAAAAAAAAAAAAAAAAAAAACCAGCGATGACAACAAAGTCAACATTCACCAAACAAACAAACTTGAATCAAAACAAAATTCCAATTGCCGAGTGGAAAAATAACTACTTTTATACCAAACAAACTATAACTGCAGTCAACTTGCTGTTGATGTGCAGTTTGAACAATTTTATGCAGATACACTCATCATCATTTCAGCCGAAAGAGGTCCACTGCTGGCAGTGGCGGATTTACCAGCAGCCTGAGTAGGCTGGAGCCTAGGGCGGCAAATTATGGGCCAATTTTTCAAGTGAAAACTTCTTTTAGGCGCGTGGAGCACCGTTTGGGTGAACAAAAATCATGGAACTCGCGTCATCGTCACCGAACACTTTCCATGAGCTACATGTATACTGTTTTCACTTCTATCGGCAGTCCCCAAAGAATGCCCTGCATGTTTTTTTTTAAATAGTATTGTTAATTAGGTAACGTATCAAATTGTAGAGGTCGTTAGGGGCGGCAAAATTTAAATACTATACTGGCGGCCTCAGATTATAGAAAGAAGCGGATAGACCGCACGGAACACCGAGAGTGCGGCCAACAAAGCAAATACAAATTCAAAAGCGAATACAATCTCGATTCAGTACAGCACGAAGCGTCGCATCGTTAGTACGTCACGGGCTCTAACAGATAATTTCAGAATAATGCCGTCTTGTATTTTTAAACATTGTAATAACTGTTCCCAAAAACAAAAGAAATAAGATGGAGTATCTTTCATAGGTAAAATATTGATTATTTGTCTATTTGGATTTATTTTACGTGTTTATTGTTAGTGACATCTTGAAACACAAAACCTTAACAAAAATCATTCGGTGTTGCTAGTTTATATTGGAACATTTACCCCTAAGTTAGGAAATAAGTATAGGATACAGGAGTATCGATTTTCAAAAATATTTATTTTGATAATAGTGTTTTATTTATCGCCTTTTCTGGTTGGTATGTTTATAAATAAATAAGTAGGTATGTATGTGTCTTCGTAAGTGTAACTAGTTAATGGATTTTATGATACTTATTACATCAGTCGATTTGCTATATCATGGGTTATATGACGTCACCATAAAGTAAATATAGCTACCAAAAACAATAAAATGTTGGAGTCTCAAAATAAAAATATATCGAAAATGTATCGTTTATATGGGTATTGTTAATTTGACGTATACTGTTAACAAAAACAACTGATTTAAGAAAAAAACAACTTTTTTTTTTTCATGTAATGAAATATTATGGCTAATTTTTTCATTATCCTGGCAACCGTACACACACATAGAGGCACCTGTTCTTATAGTGCTGTCACGTGGCTGTAACGCACACATGTCTACAAACGGGCCTCACTTTATTGTTCCGCGCGGTCTATCTGCTTCTTTCTATAATCTGACCTGGCGGCAAATGTGTAAATCCGCCACTGACTGCTGGACATAGGCCCGTCACTTCGACCGGTTCTGTGATTCTCGCATCCAGCGGGTACCTGCGGTCTTCACAAGGTCATCGGTCCACCTTGTAGGAGGCCTTCCAACGCTACGTCTTCTGATACGTGGTCGCCGCTCCAGAACCTTTCAGCTGTTCTGCGAGCAATGTGCCCTACCCACTGCCACTAAGGCTATGTCGGTTACTTTGGTTCACCTGCGGATCTCTTCATTTCTGATTCGATCACGTAGGGAAACTCCAAGCATAGCCCTCTCCATTGCCCTTTGGGTGACTTTTAACCTTCTGATAAGGCCCATTATGAGTGAATGGTCGCTCTGATACACACATTACATTTATAACATTTTTAGGAGTGAATGGCAGACACTTTGGAAATCTTTCTACTCATACATACATACATAAACTCACGCCTTCTTCCCATGGGGTTAGGCAGAAACTATAGAACACCACCTGCTACGCTCCTTACATACTCCTTCTGCTTCGCCTACGTTCATACATCTAGTCATACACGCACGCTGGTTGCGAGTACTACGCACCTGAACTTTCTGAAGAACATCCCCAATTAGTTCCCGGCGTTTCCACTCAACTCTGCTTTGTAAATACCTTTTGTTAGTCGCCTTTCATTCATCCAAATGTTTCTATTTGGTGATAAAAATAAATCAATAATAAATTCATTTATTTCAGGTAAATTACATCCATTGCCAAACAAAAATTAATCGAAATAGGCATACAAACTATCCAAACAGACAAAAACTCAAAATAAAATTGAAACCATATCAATTTAAACATTAAACAACTCATTATAAAATAAAAATAGAAAATAAATAAAAATAAACAATCATTAAATAAATACCATAATAAAATATGTCAGAATCTACAAAAATCCAACAACTCAACACACACTCACACCCCACACCCCCCCCTCACTCTTTCTTTATTCAATATCCTTTAAAAGTACCAAAATAAATAAATTCAGTCGGAGGCATCTAAGATGTTACGAACGCCTTTTACTCGGACTGCATTTATTTATTTTTGGCATTTTGTTTTTTTTATTAACTTTTTTTATTCAATCAGAGATAACCAAGCCAAATAATACTCCAGAAACTTACTAAGTATAGGCACCGTCGCAGACCTCAGCATATTAGTCCCAGTATGTCCCGTGCTGGCATCAGTCTTGCCCCAGCCGGCGATCACTCCGGCCCTGCCTCTTAGCTCCATGTCTCTCTCCGGCAGACAGATCGGCAGGATGTGGGTTGAGTAGGTGATGGGACGGGACAGTCTGAGGAGCGCTATGTCGTAGCGGTCAGGTTGCGTCATTCGGAATTGAAAGAGAGGGTGGAGGATTTTTTGGACGACCCTGTATAGAGAAAAAAGATTTTGTAATTATAGAAAGAAAGAAAAAGCATTTATTGGGACTCGCACAGATCACAAATAAAAAAAAACACACTCACTAAAAATTAAAATTAAAACAGA
The DNA here is from genome assembly GCA_948098905.1 of Tiliacea aurago. NCBI lineage: Eukaryota > Metazoa > Arthropoda > Insecta > Lepidoptera > Noctuidae > Tiliacea > Tiliacea aurago. The sequence goes on along the minus strand of OX402603.1, from coordinate 10,110,005 downwards.
AAGTCCTGTACGAGGCCACAAAATCTCAGCATGATGCTGCGGCACTTAAAAATAAGTGTCGCAGCGCTGGTATTCTGATAGGGCCCGCTGTGGTGTCATAGAAAGATCATACGGAAATGAATAAAATAAAAATAGATGAGTGAAATAACTAGAAAAAAGAAGAAATAGGATGGTGCTATTCTTTACGTCCGGCACACGGAATATTTCTTTATTATTATTTTCGCATATTGCATAGTTCGCAAGTAAATTAATTTAATTTACTTCGTGGTTCGTTCTGACGAGAAAAACCAATCCTGCGAAACTTTGAGATAGTGACTTGAGCTTTATTAACACGCTATGGGCCTACGATGCCTGCTAATAAAAGGACCTTAGCATCCTTTGCAGATTTTCCGAACGTCTACTGTAACACTAGACCGTACTACTCACCCAAGTTTTCTAGCAGTATGGGCGCCGGCGCTGGTATCCAACGCTCCCAGCCACACGGCGATGTCGCGAGGACGCGCTCGGGACACGCAGTGCGCTGCTGTGGCGACGTACCAGCGAGACACTGAAATTATGAGTAATTTATTTATTTATTTCCTTTGGAAGACTAAAGGCAGATAGACCGCGCGGAACACCGAGATTGCGGCCAACAAAGCAAATACAAATTCAAAAGCGAATACAATCTCGATTCAGTACAGCACGAAGCGTCGCATCGGTAGTACGTCACGGGCTCTAACAGATAATTTCAGAATAAGGCCATCTTTATTTTTAAACATTGTAAAAACTGTTCCCAAAAACAAAAGAAATAAGATGGAGTATCTTTCATAGGTAAAATATTGATTATTTGTCTATTTGGATTTATTTTACGTGTTTATTGTTAGTGACATCTTGAAACACAAAACCTTAACAAAAATCATTCGGTGTTGCTAGTTTATATTGAAACAGGAAATAAGTATAAGATAAAGGAGTATCGATTTACAAAAATATTTATTTTCTATAAGTGTTTTATTTATCGCCTTTTCTGGTTGGTATGTTTATAAATAAATAAGTATATATGTGTCTTCGTAAGTGTAACTAGTTAATGGATTTTATAATACTTATTACATCAGTCGATTTGCTATATCATGGGCTATATGACGTCACCATAAATCGATTCAAGTTAAATGTCAAAACGGGCCTATTATTTTTTGACAGCTTTAGATGTAAAACATAACTTGTGAAAGAAAATAAATTATTTGTTGTTTTTGTATATCCAACACAATGAAAATTGTTTTATGAATAAATTAAATGCATCAGTATTGACAACAGGCTCGTGATTTTTTTTTTCAGTAAGGGAAGTTTTTAAGTTTGTTTTGATGATTATTTATAGACATCTAACAAATTGAAGATTAATTAATAAAATAACAAAGATCTATACCTAAAACTCCACCACACTGGAACTCCGAGATCCTGACGTGTGCCTGCCAGGGGAACTCCGCGAACCTTGCCTCTCTGCCGCCTATGATTCTCTTCTGAATCATCTTCGTTGAAGACAAGCCGCAATCTACCTGGAAGACAACGGTAGACAGGTATCATATTATGTAGGTCATTGTAGAAAAACAAAAACATGGTTTGTCTATGAGATAAACCTCTAAGAGCGTTTAAGACGTACGGAATTTCATACAAACTTTCAAGCCCTTATTTTTCGAAATGACTGAACCGATTTTAATGAAACTTTATACGCTTAAGCAGGATATATAGGTCTAAAAAGTTAGTTAAGAACATTTTCGAAAAATAGTGTTATAGCCAAATTAGACGGATTTTAAATTTTCCATAGAAACAGAGATTTCCAGTTATCTTTTCTTAAATAAGACATTTCGAAAATGTTCTTAACTTATCAAAATCGGTGCACAATGACGGAGAAATCGACGAAAATACATGGGAAGAAAAATAAAAAAACATAAAGACGAATAGAGAAGTGGTTAATAACCTCCTCCTTTTTGGAAGTCAGTTAAAAATAGACCAAATTAATTTAGTGTACTTACCTGCGCCGCATCATCATCAGCTCGTCTCCGGAACACGTTGGCCGGCACCACGCTGCGCTGCGGCACATGACGCAGCTGTGGAGGCACCACCTTGTACTTCCAGTCTGACGCTGGTATACTGGAAACAGAAACATATAGAATTAAAATGTAATAACCATTGATGTATTAAATAGGAAGATACGAGGGCGACACTGAAAGTTTTTAGAAATGGCCACTTGTATCGATATATTAAAAAAATAAGTTCAAATTTTGACTTCTTGGCGGGAAAGTGAAGCGTCATGTTCAGCAGTTTGTTTAATTTTCCAAAATTTGTGTTTAGCCGAATATTAATGTGTAATAATGGTGGATTATTAACCATTAAGTGTTTGTGAACGTGCATTAGTGTAGGCAAATGAAACAAAACAGTGCAACTTCGCTTCAAGTTCTCTCAAGAAGTCCGCGTGAGGTCTCAGTAAAGTGCCACATCTTTACTGAAACTCAAGGGGAGTGGGTGGGGATATCATCATCATGCATTTATAATTCATTTCATCAATATTATACAAGAACTAAAACGTGACATTGGCTAAATGCACAAACCGTGCGAAGCCAGAAGAAAAAAAAAAAAAAAAAAGTTCAAATTTTGAAAATGGAACTCCTTGCCAATATTATTGTGTACCTATGTATTTTATTAATTTGTCATTTGTTTACGATTTGGCGGCAAATTGAAAATTGACTGTTTTACGTCAGCATGAATTTAACACGAGAAAATTTTCGTACAATGATTTTTTATGACTTTCGATGTCATTTAAGTCAACAAGAAAGTTATGATAGACTTCGATTGGCCTTTCACGATGAAGCCCCATCTCGTGCCACTGTTTACAATATTGGTTTAATGAGTTTAAACGTGGTCGCACTAATCTCACCGATGATCTGCGTGAGGGACGCCCTTCTACGGCGACGACTGAAGATAACATCAGTGTTTGCGGCGAATGATAGAGACTGACAAAATAGTGACTTATCCGCAGATTCGGACAAGCTTAGGCATCGGTATGAGTCAAGTGCACAAAATCCTCCATGAACATTTAGCGGTCAGGAAGCTTTGTGCCCGGTGGATACCTCATAATTTGACAGAGGCCCAAAAACTCCGTCGTGTTGATTGGTGTCGTGAAATGGTTCAAAGATTTAACGGAGGTGACTCAAATGCTGTATTCGACATACTTACGAGTGACGAAAGCTGGATTTATTGTTATGATCCTGAAACTAAGAGACAGTCTGCTGTCTGGGTGTTTCCTTCCGAGGAGTTGCCAACTAAAGTGAAGAGAGGTCGAAGCGTGGGAAAAAAGATGGTGGCCTCGTTCTTCGGAAGGACAGGTCATTACGCAACAATTGTTTTAGAGGATCGAAAAACAGTTACTGCAGAATGGTATACTAACAATTGTTTGCCACTTGTCTTGGAAAAAGTTCGGGAGAAACGACCTCGCAGTAGGATCCTCCTTCATCACGACAACGCCTCGTCGCACACCGCCAAGCAAACAATCGACTACTTGGCGACGTCAGGCGTGGAATTACTGGGTCACCCGCCCTATAGCCCCGACCTAGCACCTTGCGATTATTATTTATTTCCGAAAATAAAAGAAAAACTTCGAGGAAAACGTTTTATGGACACTATTTTGAAAAGATTTAATAAAACTAATATCTTGCTAGTTTGTTCAGTTTTTGATTTTCTAAGAACTTTCAGTGTCGCCCTCGTATATGCCACTCTCTAACATCACGTAAATATTAAATGGACCCGATGTCGTGCGTCATGTGCTCGACATATTACGCGGGCTATAGCGGGAACGAGATAGCAATAATTGTCACTGTTATACTCCGTTTGAAATAAGATTAGACATTTTAAATAAACTTTTTTTACAGTCCGTTCAACTGATTTTGACTTCTACTGATTTTCTCTCCGTTATAGCTGTACTCGTAGCTTTATTTAAGCGGGCACGCCCATTATGCCTGGAGGCTTTTATTTAGATACGTTTGTTTATGTTATTTCTGGTTGAGTATAGTTTTCGACGATTATTATATATATATATAATAACTCGTGACTTGGGCGTTCATCAAGACAGTAAGTTAGTTTTTGACACGCACATTGATGCAATTGTCAAAAAAGCTTCTAAACTGCTTGGGTTTATTATACGTCTGTCTAAGTGTTTTACTGATGCTAAAACACTAAAAATATTGTATTGCACTTTTGTAAGAAGTCAGCTTGAGTATGCGTCTCAGATATGGAATCCACGTTATCATAAATACATTGACCGCATAGAAAACATACAAAGACGGTTCATAAAATATCTTTGCTTTCATCAAAAGATTCCATATCAGTCAACTGATTATCTTGGACTCTGTAAGAAGTATCATCTGCTACCACTGGTAGATCGACGTAAAATTGCAGACTGTTTATTCTTGTTGAGTTATTGTCAAAATTTTATTTTAATGTGCCAAGTAAAGCATTTCGTTTTTATCCACCCATACGTGTACCTTATACCTCTTCGAATTATAGGCAAAACAGTTATATTGTGCGCGCAAGCAGAAATTTCAATGATATATGCAAGGAATATGATTTTGATCCATTCACAATTAGTGTGAATTCGGCCAGAAGGTGCTTAAGCCTCAAATTTTTCAAGTAGCAGTAGGTTTATTATTTGTTTTTTTTTTTTTTTTTTTTCATAATATTTTCTCTGTTATATAATTTAATTGCAAACCAAGTAACCAAGTAATATATATTATGTATGTTTTATATTGCTTCTTACATTTTAAGGCGATGTGCTTTTTTGTGTGTTGTTTTTTTGTTTTGCTCACACCATAATTTATTATTATAAGTCTATAAGTGAGGATTTGTAATTGGCTTTCTAGTGACTAAGGTTTCTTTATTTTTGTCTGTTTTTAGTAGCTGTAAGTCCTCCATGTTTTAAATAAATAAATAAATAAATATATATATTTTTGTATAATGCTAGCTAACATACTGGGGAGTTTGTTGCGCCACTTCTTCTTCCCAGCTAAAGCACTAGGAAGTGGTGAAGGGTGGGCGTTTTTGGGGGACTGTCTCATGTAATTTTTGACGTTCGAAAAGTGCTGATTCTCAGCGTAGTTTGAATAAATGACTTTTGATTTTGATTTAGATGTCACATGTCCACGAATTTTTGGTTCTAGCGTATGCCAGTTTCCTCAAGAAGTTTTCCTTCACCGTTTTGGAAGCATTGATGATGAATTAAATACACAAGGAAAAGTGTCTGTTTGTGTTCGAACTCACGAACCACTCGTGAGTCGAGGTCAATACCACTGGGCCACAACTAGCTCATCATTCATAATTTCAGCCGAAAGACGTCCACTGCTGGACACAGGCCTCCCCAAAGGGTTTGCCATAATCGCCATGCTTGGCAGGCGGGTTTGCGATCGCAGTATGGTTTTAAAATGCACAGAGAACGCTGCTGCCCATTCAAAACTCAAAAAAAAAAAACTCAAACGCATTTATTTCAAATAAACCTATTACAGGCACTTTTGAATTGTCAAGGGGTCGGTCAGTCAGAGATATGAAGCTAGTTGCCCATTCCAAAGCGTAGTAGGTTCCTATGGAGAAGAACGGGAAAGAAACTCCACGGACACTCTTTTAAATCAAAATATTGTTACATAGTATTGGTTACATTATACATGTGAGAACAATGTAGAAAGACGTGCACGTTAAAAGCGTCCGTAATAAAAATATAAAAAACAACTAAAATACTAAGTTAAAATAAGCTGTGGCAGCTAAGAAATGACCAGTCCCTACTGACGGCGCCCGTTCACGAACATGACGCATGGATCAGCACCATTTAGCTCAACCATTTTGAAGGGAACTTAATGATCCAACACATACGTCACCATCAGCTAGATATAATTATATAGCTAGCCATTCTCTAGTATGTCTCTTAGTCGCCTTTCACCCACGGGAAGAAATAGAAAAGTGCTGTTCTTTACGTCCGGCATAACACGGACAACTATCTCATGTTGAGATAAATATGTTAGTCTGTCAGCAAGGCTGGAAGCAAGGGTGGCTGCACAAATATCGATATTTATAAAAACTCGTTAATTATTATGGTGACGTTTTCTTTACTAACGGCCCATCACACCTCAAACATCTGTTCAAAACCAAAATCTGGCCAATACGAATTTGATTATTTTTTTTAAGTAATTTTTTTTTTATTTGATTGGAATACAGGGTAAAATGAAATTATCATAGTTAGCGAATACACCTTCTTTGGAAGTAAACAATACTATTTTCAGCTTTGACTTTGCAAACAAGAAGTATGTATTCTAAGTATTTTAATGTTCACTGGCGTTACTCAGTACTCAAGCATTATAAGACCAGGGAGCCTAAAATGGACGCTTTGGCAGAATCATGCGTGCAATTCATACAGCCCGCAATTCATCTGTTTGACAGCTGCTATTTGACATTAGACTTCACTATATTAATTCTTAATTTGTGGACCATTTTACGAAACTCCTTACACAACTGTGAAACAGATGAATTGCGGGATATGAATTGTACGCAAATCATAATATGATTCTGCGAAAGCGTCCATTTTAGGCCCCCTGATTCAAGTCAGGTTGAATTTAGTTTTAAATAATGCTTGAGTACTGAGTAACGTTCTATAAATACAGGCCTAAGTATCTTGGGCCAGTTTCTTTTTTTTTGTTTTGTTTTCTTTTTTTTTATGTTTTTCTAAATTACTGTACACAGCCGATAGGGAAAATCGGAAGAAAAATAATATATGAATTCCGATTATCCACTCCGTCTGGGGTGGACATGAACTCGCGTTTCCGAATATCTACCCTAGGTTGGCTGTTTTAGGGTGGATACACGGAATAAGCCTTTTGGGTAGCGATATACAATAAAGAAAAAACAGATTTTCTCAACTCATCCTTCAAGTACCAACGGTCGTTGATCTGAAAAAAGAAATCATCAAATCTTTTTAGGGTTCCGTACCCAAACAGTAAAACAGGAACCCTATTACTAAGGCTCCGCCGTCGGTGTGTCTGTCTGTCCGTCTGTCACCAGGCTGTATCTCATGAACCGTGATAGTTAGACAGTTGAAATTTTCACAGATGGTGTATTTCTGTTGCCGCTATACTAAAAAACAGAATAATATAAATATTTAAAGGGGCTCCCATACAACAAACGTGATTTTTTTTGCTCGTTTTTGCTCTATATTGATAACGGCAACGGTAGACGCTTGAAATATTCACAGAATATTTAGTTATATATTCAATTTAAAAATAAATAATTAAATTAAAATAAAACAAATATTTAAGGGGGGCTCCCATACAAGAAACGTGATTTTTTTGCCATTTTTATAGATAATGGTACGGAACCCTTCGATTGCGAGTCCGACACGTACGGCCGGTTTTTTATTTTAATTTTTTCGTGTTTAAATTTCGGAGCGGAGTTTTGCTAGCAATTTATTTTGACCCTGCATATTTAAAATACGATATGCGGGTAGAATTAAGAATCTCCTGCTTTTTTTGAAGTCGGTTTAAAATTAAGATTGCTTTACAATTCCGTAGTTACCTGTTATCCAGCACATCATTCCTACTCGGCTCATTGGACACGCAGCACGAAAACAGCCAGCTCCCGCCACAGCCCCTGACCCTGGTGCCCCCTCGAAGCCAACATGTCAGCGACAGGGTACAGGGTCGGACTTCGGAGCCCAAGTTACAGGTATTAGGATAGCCCAGGATCGAGGCTAGCATACGACTTGTTAGGGCTGCAAAATGAGAATGCAACGTTAATTGAAGTAAGACAGAGTTAAATTTTGTATTGCAGAAAAACAAACGGATTCAAAAGATGGGTCCTCTTTTGTTATGTTAGAATGTGGATGGATCTTTTTAAACACAGCTATGTGTTTCAGAGTGTTTAATAGGTAATTGGTTTTCGCAGCATGATATAATAAGCGTATATCAACAGAAATATTTGGAGGACCAAAAATAGGACTGTCATTTTGGCCCTTCAGGTCCATGGAGCCATTATTGAATTTCGAACTTTATTCCGTCTATGGTAAAGTTTCCAATACAAAACTGACAACCTAGTACCGAACCAAGTTTTCAGTTTTGTATAAAGAACGGTATTTCAATCACAGTTACGTTCATAATACTCGTAAAAAAACTGGCTCCATGGTTTAAGCCATGTCAAAATATAAATCTTGTTTTGTAATAAGACGGTTACAGTTTCTGGTCCTATGAGTATTATAAAGTTAAAATACAAAGCTTCATCACAAAAACCATAAATATCAATAATACCTACATTCACCACCAACAGGCCCCGTTACATTCAAAATAACTAACGGAATCAACCATTTGCTGATCCGCCATATTGTTTCCGGCGCATTCTTCCTCCTTCGTTTGACGTTGGACTGTCCTCTATGTTTATGGTACGTTTGGCGCCATGGTACCTCATGTTTCACCGTTGACATGGCGCTATCGACCGGTAGTGGTGTGACATAGCGTGAGCTGTGGCTGCGCTTCCGGATAAGAGGTTAAAATCTGAAACAACGGAATGCTTGTAAAAATGTTCACGCCGCTACTGTTGCCAGAATCAGAATAAATAGCGCTGATGGACATTGAGAGGGTTTGTTCCAAAAGCTGCCCAGAAGTGAGAGTGCTTTGTACTGTTTTAAAGTCAAATATTGTTGAAATCGGTACCAGGCTTATCGAAACTCATGCGTTTCATTCTATCCGAATATTTTGTAAAGGATTAAATATGGATTTTGATCATTTACAAAATATTCGTTGACTGGTGGCCGTGGTACATAAATAATGAAAGTAAATAACATTATTATTACTCAATTTCCTATGTAATAAACTAATAACACTCTTATCAACTTCTAACATTGTTTTGAATTACTGGGAATTATGAAGAGTAAATTACAGGGTTTTTAACGGAATTAAATGAAATGAAATCTTTTAATGTCCAGATATAAATCCACATACAATTTTTAATAAATTCATACAGACATAATGTAAACATAATAACAATACCATAAATATAACAGATTCACATTCATTCATCATCATCATTGCATTCTCTTACACACACGATCACATATACACCATCACGCTCACACATATACACACATGGACACATCCACCCTCACAAATGTCTCAAGCAGTTTTTGTATAATTTAAAATTGTTTAATTTGTATTGCTTAATATCTGTGTAAAACTACTGGGAGAAGACACTGATTCTTGTAACACAGGTTACAACCTAGCGCAGGAGTCAGGGCTTCCATAGAAATGTAACATACATATTATTTATTTATTTCAGCCGAAAGACGCCTACTACTGCAAATAGGCCTCCCCCAAGCCCCGCCACTTCGACCGATTCTGTGCTTCCCGCATCCAGCGGATTCCTGCGGCCTTCACAGGATTATCGGTCCACCTTGTAGGAGGCCTTCCAACGCTACGTTTTCCGGTACGCGGTCGCCACTCCAGAACCTTTCAGCCCCATCGGCCATCTGGTCTGCGAGCAATGTGCCCTGCCCACTTAGGTTTGGCAATTCTTCGGTCTATGTCGGTTACCTTGGCTTTCATGCGGATCTCTGCATTTCTGATTCGATCACTTAGTGAAATTCCAAGCATAGCCCTCTCTATTGCCCTTTGGGTGAGTTTGAGACTTCTAATAAAGCCCATTGAGAGCGACCACGTTTCAATGCCATAGGTCATCACTGGCAACACACACTGGTCAAAATTGTTGATTAATGCAGATTTTTTTTTTATTAATACAATTAGAAATCTACTTTCATCTTGGCGTTGATAGAATAATGACAGCTGTAACAAATGCCTACGTTTAGTGGAGACGGGTCGAGTCCTACAAGACGAACGATGCGTGAGACTTTCGCTACTAATTAACGCAAACGCCGTTTGTAGGCTTAACTTTTTAATTAGGCTTTTGACTATCATGTTGGTCTATTGTCTTGTCAGTTTTTAGGGTTCCGTACCTCAAAATGAAAAAACGGTCGTCACTCGTGTGTCTGTCTGTCTTACCAATTTGCTACGAATCTACTGGACCGGTTAAATTTCTGTGACTCAAATACGGACATGTAACGTAAATAAATTAATTTAAAATGGGTAACTTTTGAGGGTAAAATAGAAAATTAAAAAACATTTGTGACATATCAAATGAAATGGCTTCTTGTAAGGATTGCAGATATATTTTATTAATAATTTTAAAATAAATGCTTTTTATGTTATTTAAGAAAATAGTTGAAAATTGACCATTCCTACCCTTATCTCCGAAACTGATGAGCCTAAAATTTTGAAAAAAATACAGAAAATAGTTCTTTACTACTAGATTACAGGAAAACCTATAAGAAGTCTGTGGTCTTAAAGTAAAATGATAAATCTCTCAATATTGTGCGTACAAAGTTTTTGCAGTTGAAATGCATGAGGGAACGTGTTTATAATATTACACAGATCCCTGAATCAAAAAATGATTTTCACAGACCCGCAATGTTTTTGAATACCCCACAGGCCCACACAATGGGATAGGCGAGAAAAAAAATCCACCCCTACTTTATGTGCAAGAGAAAAAAAAAATTCGTTGAAGGTTAACCTTCCACGAAATATTTTTTTTGCCACTTTGTCAGCGTGTATGGTATGTATATCTCTTGCAGTCAGAGGCAATAGGTCGTTATTGTTAGGAAGATGCCTCCGACTGCATGAGATTGTTTATAGTATTAATTTATAAAAATCTTGTTTCCATCTTTTTAGGGTTCCGTACCCAAAGGGTAAAACGGGAACCCTATTACTAAGGCTCCGCCGTTTGTCTGTCTGTCTGTCTGTCTGTCCGTCTGTCTGTCCGTCTGTCACCAGGCTGTATCTCATGATCCGTGATAGTTAGACAGTTGAAATTTTCACAGATGATGTATTTATTTTGCCGCTATAACAACAAATACATAAAAACCGAATACAATAAATATTTAAGGGGGCTCCCATACAACAAACGTGATTTTTTTGCTCGTTTTTGCTCTATATTGATAACGGTAACAGGTAGACGCTTGAAATGTTCACAGAATATTAAGTTATATATTCACTTTAAACATAAATAATTAAATTAAAATAAAACAAATATTTAAGGGGGGCTCCCATACAACAAACGTTGTATGGGAACATTTTTGTAGATAATGGTACGGAGCCCTTCGTGCGCGAGTCCGACTCGCAATTGGCCGGTTCTTAAGTTCACATTTTTACGAAGTCGGGTTTTAAATTTTTTTAAACAACTTCTTTTTTCGATGTTTGTTTGATTTCGATGTCTCACATCTGCCTGACGTCCCGTGACGGCTCACAATTCTCAAAAAACACGTGAACGTATACGGGCCTTATCATACTAGCGAATTGCGAGCGTCCTCAAAGTGGAGCGGACGCGCAAGGAATAGGTTACGGGCGCGCAACGAACACGCCGCGCATGCGCAGCGAATTCGTTGCGGACGCGCAACAAGATCGCCGTGAATACTGTCTCCTCAGATTATAGAAAGAAGCAGATAGACCATGCGGAACAACGAGAGTGCGGCCAACAAAGCAAATACAAATTCAAAAGCGAATACAATCTGGATTCAGTACAGCACGAAGCGTCGCATCGTTAGTACGTCACGGGCTCTAACAGATAATTTCAGAATAATGCCGTCTTGTATTTTTAAACATTGTAAAAACTGTTCCCAAAAACAAAAGAAATAAGATGGAGTATCTTTCATAGGTAAAATATTGATTATTTGTCTATTTGGATTTATTTTACGTGTTTATTGTTAGTGACATCTTGAAACACAAAACCTTAACAAAAATCATTCGGTGTTGCAAGTTTATATTGAAACATTTACCCCTAAGTTAGGAAATAAGTATAGGATACAGGAGTATCGATATACAAAAATATTTATTTTGATAATAGTGTTTTATTCATCGCCTTTTCTGGTTGGTATGTTAATAAATAAATAGGTATGTATGTGTCTTCGTAAGTGTAACTAGTTAATGGATTTTATAATACTTATTACATCAGTCGATTTGCTATATCATGGGTTATAATGACGTCACCATAAAGTAAATATAGCTACCAAAAACAATAAAATGTTGGTGTCTCAAAATAAAAATACATCGCAAATGTATCGTTTGTATGGGTATTGTTAATTTGACGTATTACTGTTAATAAAAACAACTGATTTCAGAACAAAAAAAAATTTTTTTTTCTTGTAATGAAATATTATGGCTAATTTTTTCATTATCCTGCCAACCGTACACACACATAGAGGCACTTGTTCTTATAGTGCTGTCACGTGGCTGTAACGCACACATGTCTACAAACGGGCCTCACTTTATTGTTCCGCGCGGTCTATCTGCTTCTTTCTATAATCTGAGACTGTCTCGTACAAACGCCAGCCCGGCCGCCCCGCCTCACTTTCTTCTTCCTCACATCCGCGATGTCCTCGCTGTGCAGCCGCGGCGTGTTCGTTGCGCGCCCGTAACCTATTCGTTGCGCGCCCGCTCCGCTTTGATGACGCTCGCAATTTGCTAGTATGATAAGGCCCTAAGGATTACATTAGGTATGTGACATTCGCTTGAAGTATTCGGTAATAAAATACATGTAAGTTACATAAAAGTGTGTTCATACATGCATAAACAAATATCCTACTACGACTGACAAGAATGCTAAATAATATCATTTGCAAGTTTAAAGGTGAAAAGATTCATGGCGTAGTTCGCGAGTTCAGTACCCGGATGGATTAATTGGTTATTTTTTTTTTCCCTGTGTTAGTCATCATCATCATTTCAGCAGAAGGACCTCCACTGCTGGACATAGGTCTTCACCAAAGGGGGGGTTTGCCATAATCGCTACGCTTGGCAGGCGGATTGGCGATCGCAGTATGGTGTTAAGACGGAGATATATGCTAGTGACCTTGAGTGGTTAGCTTGCGTGTTCTGTACTGAGCTCACGCAACGAGTCGTACGTTCAGCCAGTAATAGGACTGGCCCATCAAGGAGCGCTGTCCCCAATTTGACGCATTATTAATTTATTATTCACAAAATAAAAGGTATTATAATAAAACGCGTACCTATACTAAAAAATCAATAATTAAATTATCTTTAAGGGTGCTGTCACAAAAAAAAACGTTTTTCGTCAATTTCTTATCTAAATGTGAGAAAGCGTGAAATAATCGAAACAATAAGTCTGTGTAACTATAAAAGTACAGTTTTCGTGGTGATAAACCATTCGTGTCAGTCTCAGCACCCGTTAATAGTTTCATCACTTTTGCGCTCTCGAAAATATAGCTTCTTTCGCCGTTGATTTACGCCGTTATTTTACTTTTAAATAGACTATTTTATTTTTTTTCGAGCAAGGTAACATAGTTAACTTAGTTATTAAATAGTTTTTGTTTGAATTTGGATTTTATATTCGTAGATAAAAAATAAAACTTCGGATGAAAAATGGTCAGTAACTCTCTGTTTTACAGAATTATTTTTGGTGAATTATTGTACGAAATATAATAAATTGATTAAAGCGCTCCCAAGTATAAAATACAGTAGTACCATGGACATTTTTATAATTTCTTAAATTACGTTATCTTCGGTGTTAAAAAGCATCAAAAGATACCCAAAAGTAAAATTTTATGAAACATCCTTTGCAGAGACAAGGTTTTTACTGATTTATGTAAATAAATTGAAATATTTATTTAAAGCGCTCCCAAGATAAATAATTAAACTTGCTTGGGCATATTTTATTTTTTATTTTATGGCTATATCTAAACCATAATCACACATCAAAACTCGAGTAAAACGCGCAAATTCAAGAAAAATTGTGATAGCCCTCTTAAATTGGTGAAGGTTTCAGAAAAATACGCTTGGTAGATTTTGCGCTATTCTCAGTTTTTTATCCGCGTTAGACATAACTTTACAAATTAATTTCATTAGGTAATATAAACATCATCTAAAATGTTCACATATTAAATTATTGAGAAAATAAGATAAGATAAGATAAGAAGAAGAATCTTGAAATGCTTTAATTTAACATATATTTTTTTCAAATCATTAAGACTACTCGTTTAGACGTGATCTTCAGTATAAAATCATTAAAAGTCTGTTATCGTCGCCTTAAAATGCATAGAGAACGCTGATGCCCATTCTCTAGTAAGTCCCTTAGTCGCCTTTTACGACACCTACGGGAACAAATGGGATGGTGCTATTCTTTACGCCCGAAAGTGACAGCACTACTTTTAATGGGGACTTATGTAGGTACAACTGGCGATTAGTCGCCATTTACGACACCCACGGGAAGAAATAGGAACCCCCCCATAGTCCCCATGACAGTTGACCTATGAACGGCTAATAAGTGGGTGCCTAGCAACTTACTGGGTTTTGTCAAGGGGCCCATTCACAATCCTGCATAAATCAGCGCATAAACAGCCTATAATGTTCCCACTGCTGGGACACAGGCCTCCTCTCTGTGAGAGGGAGTGGGCTGTAATCCACCACGCGGGCCCAGTGCGGGTTGGTAGATGTCACAGGTCTTCGATTTTTTGGTTTTAAGACACGCCGGTTTCCTCACGATGTTTTCCTTCACCGTTTTGAGAGCAGTGGTGATTAAATTATTTACACAAAGTAAGGAGGCCTATGTCCAGCTGTGGTCGTCTTTCGGCTTAAATGATGATGATGATGATGTCATGGGGAATGGAGTCAAAATCTCTTAATGCATTTTGTCCTCCACCTGCAGTACTAATTTGTACGTAAACCCTCGAATCTCTTGGTTCGGTCAGCAAGTCGATAAATACTTCAGTTTTTGAAATCTATAATATTGAGCAAAAAATTTAATTAAATCAGAACAGTTAATTTTACAATGTTTACTTACTCTAGCTGCTTACTTAATCTGTAGCGGCATCAACATCGCCACATACGAACTATGCGTCACACTGACGTCACGTGAATCCTGCATCGCGCAAGCAGAGTTTACCACGCAACTAGCATATACTCGTATACAACGTCCCGACATCAACCGTCGGGCAGTTGCCCACCAGACACGCCCCTCATATCACCAAAAATCTATCATTAAAAACAATATATTTTAAATATTCTTAGCTGGCATAATAACCATTATTTTCATAAACAAAATTCACACCTATTCAACGACTTCTCAAAACAGACAGACATTCAAATCAACTCATTTGTAATGTTAATTAGTTTTCACAAATCATCTTTAAGGAAAAAAAATAAGAATATTCATAGACAAAAGACATCGTCTTCTTACTTTTAAAACTTTCTACACTGAATACAAAAGTGAATAGTATTATAATAATCATTACAATTGCTCCGTGTGGTGCCGGACGTAAAGAATAGCACCATCCTATTTCTTCCCGTGGGTGTCGTAAAAGGTGACTAAGGGTCTTACTAGAGAATGGGCAGCAGCGTTCTCTATGCATTTTAACACCATACTGCGATCGCCAACCCTGCCAAGCGTGGCGATTATGGCAACCCCCCCTCCCCCCCCCCCCAACGGGAGAGGCCTCTGTCCAGCAGTGGACGTCTTTCGGCTGAATTGAATGAATCATTACAACATAATCAGTCTATAATGTGCTGGACACAGGCCTCCTCTCTGTGAGAGGCATCATTCATAATGATAATATTATAATTTACTAAGGCCCAAAAATTACTAAATACATTTAAGATTCTACAATACCTCAAATCGCTTTGCATGATCCTCCCTTGTATGAAAAATACTGCAGCATTAATTTTGAAATAAATATATGGTAAAGTTGAGGGTTAATGTTAACTACTATGTTTGACGAAAACACGATTCCATAAAAAAAAATCTACAGAATAAAATTCCAAAGTTACCTCCAAACCGAACAATAAACCGCTAGTATTTAAAAATACTTCAAATTAGATCATGAAACTTTGCATCACAACTGAACTAAATATGTATAAAGCATGAACTACTCGTATGTTTTTTTTTTAATTCCCTCTTTTTCACTTAAACTATCAGCGCCTTGAAGCCTTCTCCCTGCGGCCCTATGTCGCTTGCTCGCGTCAAGATAAAGAGTGAGGTGGCGCTGAGGTATTTTATGGACTCCTAACGCTAAACATACTTTAAATATCATTCTTTCTCTGTCATCCTTAAACGATTGTCAGAAACAAACGATGTCTTCAATTTGTTTAGCGCTAAAGGCATTTTTGCTCCCTGTTGGTCGAACGGAGAGTTGATTTTTTTTTGTAGTAAGTTTCCAACAAACTTTCTTAATACACCTCGGGGCCTAAAATGGACGCTTTGGCAGAATCGTAATATGATCTGCGTACAATTCATATCCAGCAATTCATCTGTTTGACAGATTTGTATGGAGTTTCGTAATGGTCCACAAATTATGAATTGATATACTGAAGTCTAATGTCACATAGCAGCTGCCAAACCGATGAATTGCAGGTTAAAGGAATTGTACGCAGATCATATTATGATTCTGCCAAAGCGTCCATTTTAGGCCCCCAGGTCCCTCTTCATTATATGAATATTCATTTATTTGGCTACAGACATAGCGTTCTATCAATCAACAATCTAATATTTTTAATTTCAACTTTCTAACTTAATCTTCAAGGAAATCTGGATTAGAATACTTTAAAACTGAACACGCACGCGGAAGCGTCGTGATTAATGTACACTTCAAATCATAAAATACTGATAAAATCGAAAGGCTGAGTGTATTGCAAACTTCCTACGTTTTGGGCGTAGAAAGAATATCATTTCAGCCGAAACACGTCCATTGCTGTACTTAGGCCTCCCCGTAAGGTGGGGTTTGCCGTAATCGCCACGCTTGGCAGGCGGGTGGTATGGTGTTAAAATGCATAGAGAACGCTGCATTCTCTAGTAAGTCCCTTAGTCGCCTTTTACGACACCCACGGGAAGAAATAGGGTGGTGCTATTCTTTACGTCCGGCACCATACGGACAAGACAGAGGAAGAATATGAAGTCCGTTAAAAAATAAGAATAATTTATGGGTCCATTGTTATATAACCCGACTTTTAATGATTTTATACTGAAGATCACGTCTAGACGAGTAGTGTTAATGATTTGAAAAAAAAAAAAGTTAAATAAGAGCATTTTTTCAATAATTTAATATGTGAATATTTTAGATTATCTTTTTATTACATAGTGAAATTATTATATACCAGTATTTTACATGGAGCGACTATCTATCTGACCTCCACAACCCAGTTACTGGGTAATACGATATCCCTTAGTAAGACTAGTTTTCGCAGACTTTCGGGCTTCTGACGACCCCTAATGGCTGTCAAAGATCCACGAATTATAGCCGGGGCCAACAGATTAACGTGCTTTCCGAGGCACGGAGGAGTCTCGGTATGTAAAGATGGTCAATCCAAGGACCAACCCCGGTAAGCGTAGTTTAACCGTGGATCCATCAAACCAAGCGGCTGTTATAACTTAGACACGAGCTCCTCATTAAGACCCAGATATATGCCAGTGACCTTGAGTAGTTAGCTTGCGTGTTCTGTACTGAGCTCACGCAACGCGTCGTACGTTCAGCCAGTAATAGGACTCGCCCATCAAGGAGCACTGTCTCCAATTTGACGCAAAATTATTTTATTATACACAAAACAAAAGGTATTAAAAAAAACGCGTATACTTAAAGTATCTTTAAATTGGTGAAGGTTTCAAAAATACGCTTGGTAGATTTTGCGCCATTCTCAGTTTTTTATCCGCGTTAGACATAACTTTACAAATTAATTTCACTATGTAATATAAACATAATCTAAAATATTCACATATTAAATTATTGGAAAAATGCTCAATTTAACATAGAATCGAATAGAATAGAATAGAATACTCTTTATTATGCACACCATAAAAGTTACAGATATAAATGTTAAAAATTTTCATAGGGTGACACAATGGGCGGTCTTATCGCTAAAAGCGATCTTTTACAGACAACCTTTGCACACACACACACACAAACACACACAATATATTTTTTCCAAATCATTAACACTACTCGTTTAGACGTGATCTTCAGTATAAAATCATTAAAAGTCAGTTATCGTGGCCTTAAGTGTTTACGAGGTAACAATGTAACAAACTACCTCAGACTCATAGCTAGTGAGATTCAAAACACTAAAATGTACAATTATTTATACAATATGGTGAGGCTAGTTTCAAGTATTACTTAGTCAAAACTTTCTACGCTAACCTTTTGTTATGTTAATTTCTGAAAAAGAAATTAGTTGCTGTCATCACGTCAGAATAATAAATAACGTTCTATCTGTTGGCGCAATAGCTCAACAGACGTCAGAACTAGCGAGCGAGAGGTAATCCATTTAAACCCCCCTCCCCCCGTTGCGTGTGTTGAATCATATCTCCCTTCAAAATGGTTGAGCTGAATGGTGCTAATCCATGCGTAATTTTCGTGAACGGGCGCCGTCAGTTGGGCAGTGGTCATCTCTTAGCTGCCACAGCTTATTTCAATTTAATTTAGGATTGTTTATTTTTTTATAACGGACTCTTCTGACGTTTTCCATTGTTCTCACATGTGTTGTTACAACATGAATGATCCAAAGTACCCTCCGCAAGACCACACTCGCATAGTGAATTGTCCCGAACATGGATCTCTGGGCTACAACAATGTCCGGGTGTTAGTCTACAAAAAGACGAAACAGTTCTTTTGGATAATTTTGGGCATTTAAAAAAACCAAGGTTTTCGTTGTATGTCGGGCTGTATCGTTGCGTAGTAATCGCCCTTGGTTTTTGAGGTCTTCCTCCATGTTTTTGCCCACGAGTCGAATAGCTTGGGCTTGGCGCCATTTCGCAAATCGCAGTTATACATCGTAGGCATACTTTGCTAACGAATCAGCGCACTCATTGCCAACAATGCCCGAGTGGCCAGGGATCCAAGCTATCTCGATGTCCAAGCCGTTTTGGGAACAATCAAAATACTCTGCGCTGCCGTCTCAACGTGACGCTGCGCTGGCAGAATAGTCGACACCGGCTCAATTGCCAAAGATGAAAAAAAAAATAAAAAAACATGAATGATGTAACCAATATTTTGTGACCAGATTTATAAGAGTGTCAGTGGAGTTTCTTGCCCTTTCTTCTCCTTATGTACCTACTACTACTACTACGATTTGGAATGGGCAACTAGCTTCATCTTTCTGACTGACCAACCCCTTGACAAGTCAAAAGTGCCTGTAATTGGTTTATTACAAATAAAGGCTCCTACATACCAGCGCGACTTGTCGCGCGACAAGTCGCCCCGGTATGTAGAAGCCTTAAATGCTTTAAGTTTGAGTTTGACTTTGAGTTGCATTTTTGTCGTATACATGCTCGACACAAGGTCGTTGAGACAGGGGCATAGGTTGGGGTTAAAGCGACGATAACCGACTTTTAATGATTTTATACTGAAGATCACGTCTAAACGAGTAGTGTTAATAATTTGAAAAAAATATATGTTAAATTAGAGCATTTTTTAAATAACTTAATAAGTAAATATTTTAGATTATGTTTATATTATTACATAGTGAAATTAATTTGTAAAGTTATGTCTAACGCCGATAAAAAACTGAGAATGGCGCAAAATCTACCAAGCTTATTTTTCTGAACCTTCACCAATTTAAAGATAATTTAATTATTGATCTTTTAGTATACGCGTTTTATTAAAATACCTTTTGGTTTGTGTATAATAAATTAATAATGCGTCAAATTGGGGACAGCGCTCCTTGATGGGCGAGTCCTATTACTCGTACTGGCTGAACGTACGACGCGTTGCGTGAGCTCAGTACTATGTAGCTCTGTACCGATTTAAATATTGTGATCGCCAAGCTTTTGTTTTTTGGGTTTGTTGGTATATTGGCGTGTGCTAGCTGACTATAAGGCTAAAAATAATTATTTAATGTTTTGTGTTGCGTAATGTAAATTATTTTGCATACTTATTGTATAGAAACAAGTTTTTCTAACTGAACAGACAGCTGTGCTGCTGGGGAGTTTGTTGCGCCACTTCTTCCCAGCTAAAGCACTAGGAACTGGTGAAGGGCGGGCGGTTTTTGGGGGACTGTCTCATGTAATTTTGACGTTCGAAAAGTGCTGATTCTCAGCCTAGTTTGAATAAATGATTTTTGTTTTGATTTGATTTTTTTTAGAGACAGGAAAACGAAATGTTGAAATTTTACATAGAGTGACACAATGGGCGGTCTTATCGCTAAAAGAGATCTTTTATTGACAACCTTTGGATGGATTAAGGGGGAAGGAGAGACACTGCAGGTAGTCTGTGGTATACCATTAACATATACATTATATACATACATACACAAAGCATACACTTATCTAATAAATATCACACACACACACAACACGTGTGCGTTGTGTTATACATAACACATATTAAACTTATCTATATAAATATATTCAATAATATTCATGAAACAAGTGCAAAGAACAAAAAAATAAATTATGTTTAAGGTTTAAGGAGAGAGTTAGTGTGTTTTACCATATTTTTAAAAAATTACAAAGATTGAGCACGCCTTACCGACATGTGCAATGCATTCCATAACCGTACTGCTTGAACTGTAAAAGATTTATCATAGTCTGGTGAAATATTTTTTTAAATGTTTTTTTCTAATTTCTTTTTTATGAAATGTGTCAAAATCAATCTTTTGAATCTTGAATTATTCTCCGGACGTGTAAAATAAGAAGTTCTCAAAATAAAGGATGGGACACACCTAGCATTTTGTTCAAAAGAGCATGGCCAGTAGTAATTATTTGATCTCGTTCTCATCGATTAAGATCTCAGACTGTGTAGAATATTATGATACCTTGAGAACACTTACTGGCGTTTGATAAATTATAAATAGGCAGTGGGTTATGTTTAATCCATCCACTTTTCGTCAGACATGTTTAAGCTTCATGTAATAGGCTTCGAATTTACTGCTGTAAATCTAAAGTATTCCCGTTTAAGCACCATACTTCGGATTTACGGCAGTAAATTTGAAGCAGCAAATTTGGCAGTAAATTTGAACACATAAGGCATTCTTAAATGGGAATATCTTAGGAGCTCAATGCATAGGTGCTCAAAAAATAGGTGCTCAAACGGGAATACTTCGTAAATCCAGACTACGAGCTGCTACTGAGAAATTATTTATGAAAACCTCAACCACATTTCGAACCCGTGACTCCAAGCAAAACAATTGCGCTAGCGACCTACTATATCAGCGAGGCATTTCTCAGTCTGATTATTATAATTTTATTGCCAATCGCTTTCTATATAAAATATGCGATTGCTATCAAGTAACAGCTGATTGATGATCGATATTTTTCCGGTTCAAGGTCACGGTATTATTAGTTAAGGTCAAATGACCTTACGATTACAATTTAAAAGTGGAAATATTTAAATGATCACAAAAAAACTTATTGATCTTCTAATTATGGACACTTTTTAAATTAGTGTACCTTAAAAAACTTTTTGCGGTTCTTATAATTCAAGGCTTTTACATACCAGCGCGACTTGGTCGCCCCGGTATGTAGAAGCCTTCACACACATTTTTTTTAATACTTATTAAGTAATTGAGCATTTTTTTTAAATGTCTCGCCGCGGCAGCAGCCGGCGAGCGCTAAATCCAAGTTTGTCGCAATTAGTTAGCTTTTTATTATTTTGAAGACTCCAAAATAGGAATTATTGGATGTTCACAAAAACAGGAGTGAATGAATGAATGAAAGAAATGCACCGACCCCAGCGTGGTTTGACCAGACTCGATTGCTCGAATGAACCCAAAGATGCACCCTAGCCCCTGGAGCCTCATATTTCATGAGACCACAGAGACCATTGCATATCAAAGAGTAGACCGGGGGGCGCGATAATGGTAGGGAAGACGTGCCCTTGGGAGAGGATGGATTATTAGAGCCGTGCCGACTGTGCCGCCTTGAGCAAGCATTGGAATAGTGGAGAGACGGGTGATATTTGTCTATGGGAGGGGCATCTTTTAATAGCATCGCCGCAAGGCTGGCTCCGGTCCTCTCGACTCTTGTCTGTGGCACTGCTATGCTGTATTACACGTTGCTGATTCCAATGTGCAATAAATAATATTAGAGTGTTCTATAACATAGACAGCAGTGGTGGCCAGCAGGCCGAGCACGGGCATGCGAAGACGTTTATGACAAGACATGATAAATTATGCCATGTCAATTTGTACTAGCATTTTATGACAAAACAGTTTTATCGCTCAAACTGTGATAAAATGTGTGACTCAAGTCGTGTCACAGTAGGCCGTGCTTGCCCCGCAGGTGGTAAAGGCCCCGACTTACGAATTGTACGTCGTGGGTTCGAATTTGCAGGCTTTACTTTGTGTAAATAAATTCATCGCCACTCGTTACTGCTCTCAAAACGGTGAAGGAAAACATCGTGAGGAAACCGGCATGTCCATTTTTTTTAGGTGCGTAATTATCTAATAACTTCTCCCGCTCTGGGCGGAGCGGGAGAAGTCAGACTTTTACTGACTAAAACCCACCCGTGTTCCTTCAGATGCCTGTGTGCCAGGGCTGATATCCTTTCGGACAAACTCGCAACCCTGGCAGGAACTGTCAGGAATGTCCTACAACTAAAAATTCAAAGATATAGTATGTGACATCTACCAATTCGCACTGAGCCCGCGTAGTAGATTACAGCCCACTCCCTCTCGAGAAGACCACTGTGTCCCAGCAGTGGTAACATTATAGGTTGAATATGATGTTCAATAATATTTTTAGGAGCGAAAATGGGAATTATTACAGGTTTGATTAAATAAATGACACTTAAAAGTGTTGTAATTTGAAAGCTTTCTTATTGATTTCGATCGGTATTTGTTTTGGGGCGCTATGTATTTTATAATGATTGAACAAAAAACTGGCAGGTCATCAAAATAAATTACCTTACTCTTCTTTCATGTTGGGATAAGCTATGCAAGAATAGCGCGTGGTTGAATACAGCCTTTGCCTCTCACAGAGGGGAGGCTTATGTCCCAGAATTGGGAAATTTAAAAACCAATAATTATGCTCATGCAATTACGAATAATAGCCTAATCAACTGGTTTATGGACCAGTCAACAAAGGCTCGTATTGGCCGGAGTGGGCTGAATGTCCAGGGTGTACCCTTATACAGGGCAGGACAGGGCAGGGCTTACAGCCTCGTGGCTACTATAGCAGGCAGGGTGGATAGCCTAATGCTATCTCGCTGGATGGCGGCACACAGACCGAAAATCAGATGTGTGAGATAGATTTGTTTTAGTCAGTAAGTACCAATTTAATTTTGCTATCATATTATGGATCTTGGTCTGAGAATAAAGATTTATATTATTATTATACAGAACTATCGTCAGCCGAGGAGGCTTTTTTAAAGCAACCCCCCAATTTTTTTTATGTAATCTCAGAGTCAAAGTAATTAATTTTCACATTGTTAATTTAGACAAAACTAATAAAACAATAGCTTAGCTATTTTTCTAGGCTTTGTTCATTTCTATCTGTACTCTATTTCTGTGTACAATTCGGTGTCTAATATTAAAGTATCCAAGGCAAATAATATTTTTGTTTACATTTTTTTCCCAACCAATTAATCATGCAAAAGGCTTCAAACCCCGTCCAAAGCGTGTAAGCACTCAATAACTGAAACTAGGCCACTGGACACGGTCAAAGCATCTTCGTTTTAACATTTCTCCGCATCTAACCAGATTAAACTAAACACGATTTCGAGGACCCTACACTCACCTGATGCCCGACGCCTTTCACTTTTCGATAAGAAATCACTTTCACTTAACAAAACTCAACTAGATCTAACATTAAAAACCCACTTAATTCAATTTTGCTTAAAGTTTCAACTAAAAACGCGACCTCCTTCGTCGAAATCCTCTATAAAAATGACCGCGTTCGTGGAAACGTTCGATTTTTGAATTTGATTTGTCTTTTCCTTAACGCGCCGTGTTGTGGCGACGGTGGATTGTATACTGCCAGTACTGCCTTGTTTTCTCGAAACCAGTCGCAGGCAAAGGCAGGCGGTCTGACGGTCTCGCTGTCGCGATTATTATAGCCCTGGTTTTAAGGTGATATTTCACGTTTTCGCATCGTATCGGAAAGTAAGTTGTTGTGGAAAAATTTAATAAATAGTGTCGAACCGATGATTATTTGTTAGAGATCCGCTGATCGACTTTGTAATCAATTATAGCGATTGATTGCTATAGTTTTTAATAGGTGGACGTAACTTTTTCTTGGGAAGTTAATTTCTGTTATTTTGTAGTATATTGATAACTTGTAGTTTAATAATCATTACGATAGCTTAGTTCTAGAAAATCTACTTTCATCTGATTCAAGTTTTGCGCGAAATTAAGGACGTATTCGTGAATGATCGTAGAATTTACATCTGAAGAATAAAATAAGACGATTTGATATATTTTGTTATTGTTACATAGGAAAGCAACCAAAACTACTGTTTATTCTTGTTTAAAAGAATAATTGTAACAGAAGTGTGCATCTTCCTAGATACTAACTAGACTTTTGTTAGTTTCGACAAATTCAGCTGATTCGTCATACTCAGTCAATTCATTTTAAGGGGACGATAACCGACTTTTAATGATTTTATACTGAAGATCACGTCTAAACTAGTAGTGTTAATGATTTGAAAAAAATATATGATAAATTAAAGCATTTTTTCAATAACTTAATATGTGAATATTTTCGATTATGTTTATATTACATAGTGAAATTAATTTGTAAAGTTATGTGTAACGTGGATAAAAAACTTAGAATGGCGCAATATCTACCAAGCGTATTTTTCTGAAACCTTCACCAATTTAAAGAGTTAATAAAAAGAATTTAGTATACGCGTTTTATTAAAACACCTTTTGTTTTGTGTATAATAAATTAATAATGCGTCAAATTGGTGACAGCACTCCTTGATGGGCGAGTTCTATTACTGGCTGAACGTACGACGCGTTGCTTGAGCTCAGTACAGAACACGCAAGCTATCTACTCAAGGTCACTGGCATATATCTGCGTCTTAAGAGGCAGATAATCGCCGTTGACCTTGGCCATACAAATGCACGTCGCGCTCACGCCGCGCCACCATTTACTTTCACAGGGAATATTTATCACGGACATAATATGAATATTTGAAAAAAATCACAGATGTAATTATAGATGGTAAAACAGCCTATTCATACAAAAAAAGTAGTTTGGAAGTAATATCGTTTTTTAGGGTTCCGTACCCAAAGGGTAAAACGGAAACCCTATTACTAAGGGTCCGCCGCCGTCTGTCTGTCTGTCTGTCTGTCTGTCCGTCTGTCTGTCCGTCTGTCACCAGGCTGTATCTCATAAACCGTGATAGTTAGACAGTTGAAATTTTCACAGATGATGTATTTCTGTTGCCGTATATTTAAGGGGGCTCCCATACAACAAACGTAACTTTTTTTTTTGCTCGTATTTGCTCTATATTGATAACGGCAATAAGTAGACGCTTGAAATATTCACAGAATATTTAGTTATATATTCACTTTAAAAATAAATAATTAAATTAAAATAAAACAAATATTTAAGGGGGCTCCCATACAACAAACGTGATTTTTTTTGCCATTTTTATAGATAATGGTACGGAATCCTTCGTGCGCGAGTCCGACTCGCACTTGGCCGGTTTTATGCTTTGGGTAGACATTACTTCTTGAATTTATTTCATAAAGTATTTTACTACAATACTTAAATATTCACATATATAATTGCTGTGTATGCGTTCTAGTTCAACATACATTTTTTGCATAACTTACTTGCATTATATAAAGGCGTAATATCAGATTTAAAAGTCACTAAAATCATATATCTGCGCCTTAATTTACGGCGAACATTTTATAACAATCAACACCCAAGAGAAATCAATCAATCAAAATTATACCTTTGGATAAAAAAAAAACTGTACTATTTCGCTACCTCACTTACGTCTTAAGAATAATTAATTAATCGAATAAATATCGAAACTTTAGATATTCAATTATTTAATCAAAATCAAATCAAAATTTTTTGATTTCGCATAAGCCTACATGGGCACTTATGAAACGTCAGAAGCTAGGTGCACGGTTCCAATTGGTCGTTACCTATGGAGAAGAGCCGGCAAGAAACTCCACGGTTACTCTTTAAAAATAATTGGCTTTTACATTGTTTTCAAATAACAGTGTTAATAGGTATGAGAGGACAGTGTAGAATATTTTTAGAATACTAAACGATGAAATACTTATTTATGTAGAAATTTGCTGTAGTACATACAAAGTAAATCATATTTTTTTTGTCGATATGAAGGTATATATTATTATTATCTTTTTCCCCATTAAGGCTTCTACATACCAGCGCGACTTGTCGCGCGACGCGACACGGCACAAAGGCCCCGCGTGTCGCGGGACGAGCGGTGCCTTTGAGTCGCGTCGCGTCGCGCGACAAGTCGCCCCGGTATGTAGAAGCCTTTATTGTATTAAGATAAGATAAGATAAGGTAAATTTATTTGTTTTTTTCATTTGATTTTTATTATCTTTAAATTTTTGATTTGTAGATAGTTTTAGATAATGTAGATACTATAATTTAGTCCTCTCTAATGTTTCGAAATTTATTTTATTTAAGGTTATGTGTTGGAAGTCAATTCCTAGGCTGCAAGGTATGTTAGGTAAGTCCTGAATCCTAAGAACAACTAACTCCCAAAATACAAGCTTGACTTCGTTTGCGAGTTGGTAGATCATTTATTATCTGCTGCTGTACAACCATCAAACATCATTATACATTGTTCTCTATAGATTAAGTTATTATTGTATTAAGTTATAATTGTATAATTAATGTAAGATAAAAATATTATACAACATTTTAAACGAGTAACGGTGGAGTTTCTTGCCTATTCTTCTCCATACGAAACTACCTTTTGGAAGGGGCGACTAGAATCAATTCAATTTTTTTGTAAATATTGACGTACAAAAGTGCATTATATGTGCCTATTTGAAATAAACAAATTGACTTTGACTTTATTGTATTTTGAGAGCGAAATAAAATTTATTTATTATTATAATTATTATAAAGAGCATGTCAAAAGACGTCTACTGCTGGAGATAGGTATGCCTTCCCCAAATCCCAAAGGATAGCCACACCGTTCTGCATCCTTATTACGTAACACTTTTACAATACAATCAAAGGAAATACATAATCCCTTGCTTAATTTTTTTTTTTTTTACAAGGCTTCTAAAACAGGTAACAATCACAGTAAGCCAGTGGGATCATATTATAAGTTTCGACATGATTATCACCCAAAGCGTAATAGCACAAAATGACTAGCAATAACAATATTATTGATGATAATTAGAGTAAAAAGATAATTACACAGTTCACAAAATTACAGCTATAAGGTCTATGCGTCAGCCCTCCGACATACTATAGCTCATGTAGGCAGGGAATGTGTAGCAGACCAAACACGCCAGGTAAAATACATACATAATTGACAAAAAGTTACATTATTTAAAGAAAACAGTATTTAAAGCGTTACAAAATTAAAAGGAAAGAGTACATACTTGTCTTTTGAAAGCAGCGGCACGAGAATCGAAGATATCAATACTCTTACCCCCTTATTACAAAACAAGGTGGTTTATCTTCAGACCCAGGTTTAAAACAAGGAGCCATTATTGAATTTCGAACTTTATTCCGACTATGGTAAAGTTCCTAAACACTAAACTGACAATTTAGTACCAAACTAAGTTTTCAGTTTTGTATAAAGAACGGTATTTCAATCACTGTTACGTTCTTATTACAAAAACTAGCTCCATGGTTTAAGCCATGTCAAAAAATAAATCTTTGTTTTGTAATAAGGCCCTTATTGTCTTTTGAAATTTCATTGTAAAGTTACATTATGGACACATTCCGTTTTATTACAAAACAATATTTATATTTTGACATGGCTTAAACCAAAAATCTGAAATTATTCTATGTGATAGAAGTGTATGTAAAGATTACAGGAAAATTAAAACGATGTCTCTAAATAGCACAGTTTTTCAGAAATCATCAACATCATATACGTACCGGAACCCTCGGTGCGCGAGTCCGACTCGCTCTTGACCGTTTTTTTTTGTAATAAGACGGATTATGTTTGAATTATAATAAATAACGCAAAGAATATCGTTGAATTGTCAAAATGTATGTAGAAAACACAAACTGTCTAATAAAACTGGCAATCAATCTTTCCCGTTAGCCATTAATAAGATACTACGCACCTCTTGACATGTAAGATCATGGTTTATTGGACACAATCATGTCTATTACCGCTATGTGTGATAATTTGCATGTGTCTTTTACCAGCTATAGTATATGAGATAGCTCATGCTTCGGTGAAAACATTAATCAGAAAGACAAAGAACCACGGTACTCAACAGGGCCAATAAAGCTACAGTGGCAATTTGCCGGCCATATTAGCAGTAGAAGCAATTATTGTTGGGGTAGACTTTAGGGGTGAGGCGTATTTATCGTGGGTTATTGTACATTCGCCACAAAGTTCGCCACGGAAAAAAGTATGTACCTATAAATTTGCCACAGTTCTATTTTCATGAAGTAAATTCGTCTCTTATTAATTTTGATTATTGTCGTCAAATTGTTTATTTCCGCACTGACAGCAGAATAATCAAACACTATAGAATAAAAACGTTATTTATTTATGTTTCATATTCACAGAAATTAAAAAAAATATATAATATGTTCAGCCTCATTTTTAAGCTTATCAAGAAACTGAAGCATTTTAGGTTTTCTTTTACCCGTCTTGTTGTTCAAACGTTTATGCTAGATTTATTGTCCTATGACCAGCCCCATGTAAATTCCAAATAAACTCTATAATAATGTTTTCTAACCATTGGGCTACAAAAATGTCGTTGAATTTTGTGACTGCTTCGTTCTGTAGAGCATCTTCCATGATATGCAATCAAGCTTCTTCAATATGGCGTGATAGCATTTGGAGGAGCACAAGAAAAAAGAAAGATGTATAGTTACTGTTAGTTCTCATTATTTAAATAAATTAAAAACTGACCCACTAAAAAGTGAAAAATATAAAACTTAAAAAAAAAAACCGACTTCCAAAAATGTATTAACGCGAATAGTCTACATTGTAGACGTGTTCTTGAATGACGCCCACCAGCTAGGTGGAACAACGGTCTTCTTGAGAATGACTCGTAGCAGTTGGACCATGAGGGTAGCCGAGGGTCGAGTTGAATGGCGTGTGATTGGACCGTGTCCAGCGGTGAATTGTAAGCGCGGTTCGAAGGTTGGTAGCAGAGCTAACTATCCAGGGGGCGCCGATCATAAAACAAATACGACTAAACAGCATCTGTATAGTTTGTGGTAGCGAAAAAAATATATGTTTTTCTTGAACATATTTCTCAGAACTTGGATGTTACCAAAACACGCTTAGAGAAAAATCTCGATACAAATTAACGGTAAACTTACCTGATTTCCAATCCAAAATATCTGTATTAAAAATCAAGGTACGGTTGGTATTTAATAAATAACAAGAAAGTCTTATTTGAATGCAGAACTTGGTTGTTATTTATTTTCCATTACTCAACTAATTTTGGAGTAAATAAATAAATTGCTTCATATTTTTTATATTTTGCAATCAATTACAAGCGTTGTATCATCGCGCTTCTCTTTCTTTTGTATGCAGTCTGACAGTGACCGCGCTTTAGCTGCTGTCATCGTCTTAAGGATTCTACAGAACGGCGCGACTCGCAACGCGACACAAAGGCACCACTCGTCGCGCGACACGCGGGAAATTGGTGTCGCGCCGGTCTGTAGAAGCCTTTAACCAACATTGCTACTGTAGCGGCATCAACATCGCCACATACGAACTACGCGTCACACTGACGTCACGCAAAATCCTGCATCGCGCAATTAGAGTTTACCGCGCGACTAGCATATATACAACGTCCCGACATCAACCGTTGCCAGCCCGTCCCCAAATTGTTACTAATTTTGTGATCCCCCAACGACGCCCTAAGCCGAGGTCCGTACCCCACAGGGGGTGCCCTTAGTGCGCTGTCGTTTAGTTTTAATATATATAATTTGCGCCCTGGCTGGAGGCTTTAAGATTAAAAACCTTAGGGCAGCCACAGGAATATCCGGTTAAGTAGCAACGACCTCTCTAGTTCTGCTACGAGATGCCATTCATAAAAAAAAAAAATCAACCGTCGGGCAGTTGCCCACCAGACACGACACCCGTCTGGTCGGAGGATCCTCCCTTTTCTATGGTGGATGAGTGAACTTTACACCCTTTTCCTCATACCTACTAAACTACTACGGTATAACCTATTCTCAATTTCTCATATAGCTCATGTATACATGAAAAGAGAAGCAAAAAAGTTGTCAAAAAATATAACTACAAAGGTGAACCAGAAATAAAACAAGTTTGTAAATATTATGATGACGTCAGTGGCGCCGGCGCATCAAAAACGCGTTAGCGAAGTGAAAACAATTCACACGCAGATGAGGAAGTGAGGTTTGTGATGAATTCGTTACTTGAGAGAAGGTATTGTGTGGGTTGTTTGGAGTATGGTATTATTATGGGTAACTACAGTTTTGAGCCGTTTGGGGTCGAAACGCTCGGGTCATGGGGCCCGAGTGCGCGTCTCCTTTTTAGGGAAATTTCTCGCCGACTGATCGACACTTCACGTGACCAGAGGGCTGGCTCGTTCTTCGGCCAAAGAATTAGCATTGCCATTCAACGTGGCAATGCTGCCAGTCTTCTGGGCACGTTTCCGGATGACAGCGATGCGGACGAGTACTTCGACGCTTTAGTGTCTTTTTTATATTTTATTTATTTTTCATGTTGTAATTTTTTTTTTCGCAGTTAGTATCTTCTTATTATTAACAATTTATCCTCTTTCTCAACTCAGCCTATAGGAGTCCACTGCTGGACATAGGCCTATCCCAGGCTGCGCCACAACACCCCGTCCCCCGCCTTCCGCATCCAGTCTGTCCCAGCCACCTTTTTAAGGTCGTCGGTCCATCTAGCTGGGGGGCGTCCCACACACATTTGATAAAAGTAGGCTTGTCTTAAACCAAAAAATTGCCAAATCTATATAGTTTGTGGTAGCGGAAAAAATATATGTTATTCTTGAACACATTTCTCAGAACTTGGTTGTTACCAAAACACGTTTAGAAAAAAAAATCTTGATACAAATTAACGGTAAACTAACCCTTTACTTTGAGTTTAAATCCAAAATATCTGTATTAAATATCAACGTACGGTTGGTATTTAATTAATAACAAGAACGTCTTATTTGTATGCAGAAGTTGGTCGTTTTTTTATTTTCAATTACTCAACTCATTTTTGAGTAAATAGATAATTGCTTCATATTTTGGAATAAATTATAAGCGTTGTGTCATCGCGCTTCTCTTTCTTTTGTATGCAGTCTGACAGTGACAGCGGTTTACCTGTTGTCAGCGTCTTAAGTCGATTCAGATTCATGAGATTCCAAAGTTATTTGTTTGGGACTTCTTGGTGGGAAAGTGAAGCGTCATGTTCAGCAGTTTGTTTAATTTTCCAAAATTTGTGTTTAGCCGAATATTAATGTGTAATAATGGTGGATTATTAACCATTAAGTGTTTGTGAACGTGCATTAGTGTAGGCAAATGAAACAAAACAGTGCAACTTCGCTTCAAGTTCTCTCAAGAAGTCCGCGTGAGGTCTCAGTAAAGTGCCACATCTTTACTGAAACTCAAGGGGAGTGGGCGGGGATATCATCATCATCATGCATTTATAATTCATTTCATCAATATTATACAAGAACTAAAACGTGACATTGGCTAAATGCACAAACCGTGCAAAGCCAGAAGGAAAAAAAAAAAAAAAAAAAAAAGTTATTTATTTTAACTCAATATGCAATCACACGCATTCAGAATACACCACAGCCAATTTATTCTGTGAGAGAATACATTTACATACATTTATGTAAAGATGTTTATATCAAAGGTGACGTTATGGCGTCGGGCAAACGCATTAGTGAAGTGAAAGAGATGGAGAAGAGCCGGCAAGAACTCCACGGCCACTCTTTAAAAAAAATAAAATTATCTTTTACAATGTTTTCAAATTACAGTGTTAATAGGTATGAGAGGACAGCGTAGGCCAGTCAAAAGTACCAGGTACTTAACAAAATAGAAAATGGTCTACAGATCTACAGTCTAATAAGCCTACAACGTCCTCACATTGACAAAAAAAAAACAATATAAAATATGATTAAAATAATAAAAGTTAGAACCTTGTTGAAATTTAAATTGTAGGATTATATTTATCGATACTGAACCTACCCCTAAGCTATCATCATCATCATAATTTCAACCGAAAGACGAAAATGAGACGAAATGGGTTGGTGCTATTCATTACGTCCGGACCACACGGAACCCCTAAGCTATGGCACGCAGTTACTTTAACACTCTGTATAATAAATATATCCCTTTTTATAACGTTCCCACTGCTGGGATACAGACCTCTCTTTGAGAAGGAGTGGGCCGTAACCCATCACGCGGGCCCAGTGCGGGTTGGTAGATGTCACAGGTCTTCGATTTTTTGGTTTTAGGACACGCCGGTTTCCTCACGATGTTTTCCTTCACCGTTTTGAGAGCAGTGGTGATGAAATCCTAACATTATAAATGTGGAAGTGAGTTTTTTTGTTTGTTTGTTTGAAATATCGTAGGAATATCGGGGTGAAAAGTTTTCTATTTCCTAATACATGTCATGGTCTATCCATTTGCCAAGTTTCATTTAAATCCGTTCAGGCGTTTTAGCTTGAACGCGCAACAAACAAACTAACTTTCGAAATTTATAATATTAATTAGGAATACTGATTTGTCCCCATAGTGTAAATTTTACCTATTGTATATTATATTCTGTAACTATATCGGCTCAAACTATCTTCCTAGTCTTTAGAAAACCACAATTAAAGTTACAATAAGGCGCACCATGGATAGTCAGCTCCACTTCCATTCTTGCTGACTGACAGATCGGAGGTTTCCGTATTTGAACGTTCACATTCTAATCGAAGTGACATCATCATTACATAAATTTCCTCACTTCCTTGCTCGATTTATTCCGTTCTTATACCAATACCTAATACCACTGGTATTTGTTTCAACTCATAAAACTATTTTTAGGGTTCCGTACCAAAATGGTAAAAAGGAACCCTTATGGTGAGACTAAGTCTGTCTGTCTGTCTGTCTGTCACATCTGGATATCTCAAGAACTACTAAAGCTATCAACTTGAAATTTAGAATAGTTGTAGATGACGTTTGCCCAACTATTTTGCAAGCAAGAAATAAATTTTAAAAATATATCTTTTTTGCAAAAGGGACTGAAAGGGGGTCTTAAAAATTTAAAGTGGGGCTATTAAGACGTGTGGGGTATCATATGAAAGAACGCTGTTTGCGCATTCTCAAAACAATTTTTTATTTTTTTACGCAGTATAGTTTCCGACTTTTGATAAAAATGTAAAAAAAATACCGTCCCTCCCCCCTTATCTCCGAAGTTTGCAGAGTTAAAAATCTGAAATTATTCTATATGATAGAAGCTTATGTAAAGATTACAGGAAAAATAAAACGATGTCTCTAAATAGCACAGTTTTTCAGAAATCATCAACATCATATATTTGTACGGAACCCTCGGTGCGCGAGTCCGACTCGCTCTTGACCGGTTTTTTTCTATTCCGAACGGATACCATTGTTTAAACTAATACCGAAACAGGTTCAAAGGTATATGGTACAGTCAGTAAAAATGCTTTGTATGTAATTATTATTTATTACCTTTAATTGAAAAATAAATCAGTTAAATCATCAAAATACATAAATATAAAAAAAACTAATTTATTTTGTCGTGATTTGTCGTAATTTGTTTTGTGTATGTATACGGGAATTGGCTTGATGTAAATCACGGCATTGGCAGTGGGCAGGGCACATTGCTCGCAGAACAGATGACCGATGGGACCGAAAGGTTCTGGGGTGGCGACCGCGTACCGGAAGACGTAGCGTTGGAAAGCCTCCTACAAGGTGGACCGATGACCTTGTGAAGGCCGCAGGTATCCGCTGGATGCGGGAAGCACAGAACCGGTTGAAGTGGCAGTGCTTGGGGGAGGCCTATGTCCAGCTGTGGACGTCTTTCAGCTGATGAAATCACGGCATGAGTCACTCACATGGTAGTTTCTACGAGAGAAGAGAAAGAGTGTGGGTATTCTTTTTTTCCTTTTTATATATTTCTCAGTTAATTTGAATGATGGTCTGACATTTTGAGCACTTTATGCGGCCTACCCAAATGTCTTTTCTTTGGTATTGATCGTCGAGTCGTTGAGCTCCTTAAGTCTTGAGTTGAGCTGCACGATTACTGACAAATGCTTGCACTGATTGGACAGGACCACTCAAATTTGTGTGGTTATTTCCTCAAAAAACCATTTCAGACACGGATCTAGTCCTCACATGATCTGACCAAGATTATGTCTGGACTTTAAAAGAGAGTTTGACCCTTGAGTTTGTTTCGCCATTTCTTCTCAGGATAGGAAATGTCGACTCCATCTAGCTTATTGTCTTGTCACTGAAAACTAGCGCTGGGGCTCTGTCTCGCATAGGGTCGCAGCATTATGCTGAGCGATGGCCGTGTAGCGGCATCAACATCGCCACATACGAACTACGCGTCACACTGACGTCACGCGAATCCTACATCGCGCAAGCAGAGTTTACAACGCAACTAGCATATATACAACGTCCCGACATCAACCGTAGGGCAGTTGCCCACCAGACACGACACCCGTCTGGTCGGAGGATCCTCCCTTTTCTATGGTGGATGAGTGAACTTTACACCCTGTACCTCATACCACCAAACTGGCGACCCCAAATGTGTCGCATATTTTCCCTCAACTTGTTCTTTCGTGTTTGTTTTTTATTTCTTTGCGTTATGTTAACCGCAAATAAACGTTTCTTTTCTTTCTTTAGGTATTTTATTATGACGTGTAAAAATGATTCCGATATCCTATTTACAGAATAAACAATTTCATTTCATTTCAGTAATTTCTAAAACGATAAACGCCATATAGCTCAATTTTTCATTCGCAGATTACGTATGTAAATACCGCTCATCAGCTGATGACGTCACCGGCGCCGGCGCATCCAAAGTGAAACTATACGAGAGAGAGATTGTTTATAATTTGGTGGAAGCGCCGTAATTGTGTTGCGTTGCTTCGGGGAAATGGAGGGGTTTTCCTGTTGGCATGTAAATATGGTAATTGTTATCTGGAAAGGATGGAGGAAGACCCCTTCTTAAGACGCAGATATATGCCAGTGACCTTGAGTGGTTAGCTTCCGTGTGCTGTACTGAGCTCACGCAACGCGTCGTACATTCAGCCAGTAATAAGACTCGCCCATCAAGGAGCGCTGCTGTCCCCAATTTTACGCATTATTAATTTATTATACACAAAACAAAAGGTACTTTAATAAAACGCGTATATTAAAAAATCAATAATTAAATTATCTTTATGTAGGTGAAGGTTTCAGAAAAATACGCTTAGTAGATTTTGCGCCATTCTCAGTTTTTTATCCGCATTAGACATAACTTTACAAATTAATTTCACTATGTAATATAAACATAATCTAAAATATTCACTTACTAAATTATTGAGAAAATGCTCTTATTTAACATATATTTTTTTCAAATTATTAACACTACTCGTTTAGACGTGATCTTCAAAATCATTAAAAGTCGGTTATCCACGCGCAATGGTCCACATGAAGAACTAAGTGCGGAAACCAAACCCTATAACATAGAACAGAAGTTGGTTATCGTCGTCTTAATGATTGATAACTTAATTAAATTATCAGCTTTGTGCACGGTTTATGGCATTATTTTCGTCCCATATTACGTTGGACTTAAACTAACTGGTCCGTGTGGTGCCGGACGTAAAGAATAGCACCATCCTATTTCTTCCCGTGGGTGTCGTAAAAGTCCACTAAGGGACTTACTAGAGAATGGGCAGCAGCGTTCTCTATGCATTAAAAAAAACTGGCCAAGTACGTGTCGGACCACGCACAATGAAGGGTTCCGTAGTTAGGATGAATTTATCCTAAAAACAAACTTAACATTGTAGTTGAAAAATATTTTTTCCCATACATCGATATACGTCACAGTCAATTCTCCAACTGCAAATATAAGTTTGTAATCGCAAAAAACAATTTTTTTATGTGATAAATTTACAAATTTACAATTTTAGGACTTTTTTCTATATTTGTGCTGTTACCTTGCTTCTTACCAAATTTCATGATTCTAGGTCAACGGAAAGTACCCTATAGGTTTTGATTTATTTGCGAGTATCGAAATATGTCGCAATAATGTCGCATAAATCGCCGTATTTTTTAATTGCGTTGACTTAGAAGCTTGATTTTTTTAGAGCTCTAAGGGATCATGGACTTACGTATTTGATATTAATTTCAACTTGATACCTACACGCGTTCCTGAGAAAAAGGGTCTTGACAGACTGACAGACAGACAGACAGATAGACAGTCAGACAGACAATGAAGTGATCCTATAAGGGTTCCGTTTTTTCCTCTTGGGGTACGGAACCCTAAAATAAAGAAAAGAAAGAAAAAAGAATCAGCTTAAAAAATGTTCCCACTGTTGGGACACAGGCCCTCTCTGTGAGAGACAGTGGGCCGTAATCCACCACGCGGGCCCAGTGCTGGTTCGTAGATGTCACATGTCTTCGAATTTTTGGCATGCCGGTTTCCTCACGATGTTTTCCTTCACCGTTTTGAGAGCAATGGTGATGAAGTTATTACACAAAGCAAAGCGCCTGTCAGAGAGAGTTATGTCCAGCAGTGGACGTCTTTCGGTTGAAATAATGATGATAATGGAGCGCCTGTCAGGGTGAAATCCTACGATCTACAGAGTTGTAGCTCGTAGGTTCGAACAATGGGCTAAGTCCCATCTCTCCCCATCCCATCTCTTCCCCTATACGTTTAGGCCGGGACTCCACCAAAGCGGAGATGTGTGTAAACGACCAATAAGATACCGATAAGATAACGTTACCGTACCATTGCCGATATCTTATTGGTCGTTTACACACATCTCCACTTTGGTGGAGTCCCGGCCTTATACGAGTACCTTAAAAAGGAAATTTTTGTTGGTATAAACGCTTAGGGGAAGAGATGGGAAGGGGAAGAGATGGGACTAAACCGAACTATGACAGGCGCTGGTGGCCCAGAGATAAATTCAGAAACAATAAATTGAATAAGTTCAATTTTTTTTTTACCTTTGTTGTCAATTAGCAAGTCCCATTACAACTTCCTCATTTACAACATTGAGTGATGACGTCACCGGCGCCGGCGCATCCAAAGTGAAACTGTTCTCGAGAGAGAAATTATAATTTGGTGAGTGAGTCGTCATTGTGTACGAGTATGTAAGTGTGTGTGTTGTGTTGACGGAAATAATATTCTGTTGATTCGTGAGATTTTTTTTGTTGTTTTACTTGTGCAGACACCAAAATAAAAAATTTAGAACGTTTATTGCGAACAAAGTGTACAATGTTGGTGTTATGAGAAGTTAGTACTTATGACTTAGCAGCCTTTTACAAGCATTGCAATTATCATTCGCCTGCAGTTATCACATCCTATATTAGCATGCATTAAATTTATTTATTTATTAGGAACAATTTAGGTATAACTTAACAAAAGACACGAAGACAGCTGCAAAAGTAAAATACTGTGGCGCAGCTATCAACGCCCTACACAACATACATGGAAGACATTGTTCCAGACACACAGCTTTAAGAGGAAATGCGGGCGGAGAGACTTTTAGAGTAAAAAGTCATAAATCGAGGTTCGGCTCTCGCCTATTTCCTCCTCCAATATTGGACCAATTTAAAAGATATTTCTTATACTGAATAAGAAGGATATATACTGTGTCCCATGTTTTCCTTTTTGATGATACATTATCTTTATAAGAGCTGGAACCCTCTGAAAATGCTCAAAATTTCCTGTTTGACGCCCCGGGCGTCGGGAGTCGCAAGCCGATTTCCGGCCACCGTAGGCGCGGGATTGCGGACGGTGAGCGATGGGTAGTTCACCGTCCGATAAGGACCAGGCCCGGGTCGATGGCGCGTTGTATTCCACGTGCGCCTCAAAGAGTTTTCAGCAGCAACTGACGGGTTCCGTTAGGGCCAATGCCTGCCAGGGTTGCGAGTTTGTCCGAAAGGGATATCGTGGCCCTGGCACACAGGCAAATGAAGGAATACGGGTGGGTTTTAGTCAGTAAAAGTCTGACACGCCCTCCCGCTCCGCCCAGAGCGGGAGAAGTTATTTGATAATTTCCCACCAAAAAAACAAAAAAAGACCGCTGACAACAGAGGGCTATTGTACAAATTTGCCAACTATTAATAATAAAAGAAAAACATAGGGACACAGTATACAGGGTGTTTGGTGCATCGTGTGCCAAATTAAAATGGTCGACTGAAGGGGTCATCCGCTAGCCTTTCAGACCCCTTAACACCCCTCATGCTCTGTGGATTTTTTTTTATCGACTTTTTATTGTTTTCCAAAAAAAAGACCCAAATTTTGCATTCAAATACAGATTTAAAAAAATATATAAGGCGTAGACTCTGAATTTTAATTTTATTTCGATGTGTATTGTTTAAGAATACTTTTAAATACAAAATTAGTGATATTAGTCACCTAGTTTTTTTTTTAATTCACTCGCAAAGGTAAAACTTAAATTAAAGCTGTACATGTTACAGCTATTTATAAGGCTACAAAAAATAAACCAAAAGCGACCGGGATCTTCCAACTCCCTCATTAATTCTCCAGTCTATCCTCTTTCTAATGATGTGCCACATGCCATAAAAGTATTTTAACAACTTTGTGAATTCGCTAGAATTGTGAATCAAGTCACATAAAACTACATTCCAAATTCTAATGAAAAAATATTTATTGCGGAACTGTTACTTGAGAAAGAGGTAAAATTTGTTTTCTCACTCTTTCACAGTAAAATCTATCTTCTATCTCTTTCTTGCATACCTTAAATCGGTTTGAACAAATCGCGCCGCCCGACCCGCCATTTTTTTAGTCGAGACATGACTGCCTCTGCTACCTAACGTGTGTGTTAGTTCACCATACTCCGCGATTCTTTTATTACTTTGTTATCGTTAAGTTTTGCTGGTTCTTGTTACATTTGTTTAATTTTTGTTGTTATTGTTAAACTTTGAGTTTTTTCTTATTGCAATGGCGACATTCTCTAACGAAGAATATGCGGACATCATGTTGGCTTACGGAGCCGCTAATGGCGTCGCTCGTGCAGCGCAACGACTTTACCAGGAACGCTTTCCTGGTAGACGATTACCTGGCCGCAGAGTCTTCCAAGACACATACCGACGCATACGCGAGACTGGCAGTGTTACTTTTAATGAACCAAGGGGCCATATTGTGCGACATAATGTTGAAGTAGACGAGAGAATACTGGCACTTTTTGAGGAAGACCCTACAAGAAGCATTAGAAATGTGGCATCACATCTTGATATTTCAATATGGAAAGTGTGGAAAGTACTTCGTCAAAACAAAAAGCATCCATTCCACTACACTCCGGTGCAAGGTACGTAATTTTAAACTAACTTTAAACCCGTGCAAGCTTTGTTTGACCTTGCCTTTGTTTAGCAGGTAATGGGTATGGTATGGCGTCACTTCCAGGTAGTGAATCTATTAGCACGAACAGCGGGTCCTTTCTTGTGCAATTACTTATTGCCCAAGAGAAATTTAAAAGAGTTTTTTGTTTGTTGCAGGTCTTGAGGGTGGCGACTTTGAGAGACGAGTGGCTTTTTGTCGGTTTCTTTTACACACGGATGTGGATGATCCTGATTTTTTAAAAAGAATACTGTGGACGGATGAATCCAAATTTACCAAGGATGGGATCCTCAATTTACACAATTTGCACCACTGGACAACGAAAACGCAAAACCCACGTGTTAAAAGACAGAAATCTTCTCAAAGAAGGTTTAGTGTAAACGTTTGGGCAGGAGTGATTGGGAATCAGGTAATTGGACCGCATTACCTGCCCGATAATCTCAATGGCGAAGACTACCTGGAATTCCTACAAAATGACCTGCCCGAATTAGTGACCGATGTGCCCGTATTTAATGAACGTGTGCCCATTGTATTTCAAAATGACGGCTGTCCCGCGCATTGGCGATTGACTGTGAGGGAATATCTCGACAATGTGTTCCCCAATGCATGGATTGGACGCGATGGCCCTATTCCATGGCCGCCACGTTCCCCAGATCTAACTCCGTTAGACTTTTATGTCTGGGGACGTGCCAAAGAGTTAGTATATGCCACGGAGGTTCCAACTAGGGAGGTATTAGTCTAACGCATAGAAGCGGCATTCAATACTATTAAGGAGGAAATACGACTTCGTACAACAACTGTTGAAATACGAAACAGGTGTCGGGCCTGCATTCGCAACAGAGGCCAACAATTTGAGCAAGATTTGTAACAATGATTAAATAAATGTTAAAAATGCAATTTTGTTTTTTTATTTCAAGTAAATCCCACGAAAGATACAGATATGAGACACGAATTGACCTAACCATAAGAATGAGATAGCAGATTTATAGGTTTGACAGGTATCATTTAAGAGATTTTTTTTTAAATCATAATTTTGAATATTAGCCTTAGGTGACTCGATTCACAATTCTAGCGAATTCACAAAGTTGTTAAAATACTTTTATGGCATGTGGCACATCATTAGAAAGAGGATAGACTGGAGAATTAATGAGGGAGTTGAAAGATCCCGGTCGCTTTTGATTTTTTTTTGTAGCCTTATAAACAGCTGTAACATGTACAGCTTTAATTTAAGTTTTACCTTTGCGAGTGAATTGAAAAAGAACTAGGTGACTAATATCACTAATTTTATATTTAAAGTATTCTTAAACAATACACATCGAAATAAAAATAAAATTCAGAGTCTACGCCTTATATTTTTTTTTAAATCTGTATTTGAATGTAAAATTTGGGTCTTTTTTTTTGGAAAACAATAAAAAGTCGATAAAAAAAATCCACAGAGCATGAGGGGTGTTAAGGGGTCTAAAAGGCTAGCGGATGACCCCTTCAGTCGACCATTTTAATTTGGCACACGATGCACCAAACACCCTGTATATCCTTCTTATTCAGTATAAGAAATATCTTTTAAATTGGTCCAATATTGGAGGAGGAAATAGGCGAGAGCCGAACCTCGATTTATGACTTTTTACTATAAAAGTCTCTCCGCCCGCATTTCCTCTTAAGGAAGTCTTATAGTAAAGTTAGTTAACAATTACAAAAGAAAAAAACACTCAAAAGTTTGTATATAATGATGTAGAGTGGAAGTGAGGGCGAGAGTGTTTGTGAGTGTGTGTGTGAGTGTGAGTAAGATTTGTAATTAGTCTATTATGAGAGGATGCTAGCATGAGAGTTTATTTAAGATACTAAAAGTTGCTCAGTTGCATCATAGGACATAGATTTAAGCCAATCTGTCGATTTTTTTTTCAGTAAGTTCCTTGTTAAAGGGTAGATTTTGACTCTCATATTTATATTATTATAAAGCTTAGAGCTAATGTGGTTGAATTGGCAACCTACCAACGCAAACCTGCAGAGCTCAGTTTTACAGATTCTTTCAGAGCGTCGCTTTTTAGTAAGGTACTGAGGGTCGTAAAGCAAAAGGTGGTGTTTCTTAAGCACTGCAGTAGCGAAAGCACCATATAACACGATTCCTACCGGCAAATCCCTTCGGAAATTCGCATCAACAATTCTACCGCTATTGAAAAATAGCACAGTCAATAGGGGTGTTTAATTCACCATAACATTTAAACATCAAAAACGCCTATATTATTACCTTTTAATTGAAATAACAAACAAGAAAGTTTTGTCTGTGTAGTGATGCGTCTTTTTAGTTCTGCTACTTGACGATAGATGGTGTTAAATTCAGTAAAGGAAAGACTTACTTTTAAGTAAATTAATTAGTTTTTACTTTACTGATAAATCGGCTTCGTTTGTGCTTCTCGCTTACAAAAATTGACACCTCGCCGCTTAAGCACTGTGTGTATTACGTACAGCTGTCTTACTGCGAGGAGATTAAATATTCATCATCATCATCCATTCAGCCCAAAGACGTCCACTGCTGGACATAGGCCTCCCCCAAGCACCGCCACTTCGACCGGTTCTTTGCTTTCATCATCAAGCATATTACAAGTTAGAGGGATTAAATCCAGGATAGGAATGCTTGGAAACATGCTGGTCCAGCTCCATAGGACAATCTAGAGTAGACAAAATCAAACTGGTTGTTATTTTAATTTTATGACATTGATTTTACATTCTGTGATTACCTATACTCACACACTGACTTATTATTTGTTTTTTTTTGGAAAACATACTTTTACGATGTTTGTAAATATGTGAGCACCATGTATCGATCTTATAATTAAGTTAATTTTCATTGCTTCATTTTTAATTATTTTTACCCTAGTAATTTTTTTCTAGGTGCATCGTCTTCACATACAATCATATAATTAATGTACTCAGACAAAATATTGTAAGACATTTTTAAAAGAGTAACGGTGGAGTTTCTTGCCCATTCTTCTCCATACGAAACTACCGTTTGGTGGGGCAACTAGAATCAGATATTTTTTTTTGTAAATTATGACGTTCAAAAGTGCCTCTTGTGTGCCTATTTGAAATAAATTATTTGACTTTGAGTTTGACTTTTGACTTTCCGCATCCAGCGGATTCCTGCGGCCTTCACAAGGTCATCGGTCCACCTTGTAGGAGACCTTCCAATGCTACGTCTTCCGGTACGCAGTCGCCACTCCAGAACCTTTCGGCCCCTTCGGTAATCTGTTCTGCGAGCAATGTGCTCACTGCCACTGCCATGATTTACAGCAGGTCAATTTCCGTATTTAAAATCGGTAAAAAATCCGACTGCCAAACGTGGCGAATATGGCAAACCCCTTCTGGTTTGTTATAATCGCCACGCTTGACAGGCGGGTTGGCGATCGCAGTATGGTGTTAAACGCTGAGAACGCTGCTGCCCATTCTCTATTATGTCCCTTAGTCGCCTTTTACGACACCCACGGGAAGAAATAGGATGGTGCTATTCTTTACGTCCGGCACCACATGGCATTAAACATTATTATTAATTAATTATTTTATTTTTATATTAGTACAATTAAATTGAGAAATTACAGTTAAGTATGTCAAAATTAAATGCCAATAATAATAAATTTAATACAATTATTCAGCTAAGTATAATAATGTCATCATTTTTAGGTAGTACAAATTATAATTATAATTTTATAATCACTACATAGTATAAAACAAAGTCGCTTCCCGCTCCCTGTCTGTCTCTATGTCTGCTTAGATTTTTAAAACTACGCAACGGATTTTGATTAGAAGAGGAAGGTATAAACCTTCCTCTTGAATCACAATAAAAAAAAATTGTTTGTTATTTGTTTTTTTTTTTTCCTGGGTTCCTTTATCGATACTGAACCTACCCCTAAGCTATGGCACGCTGTTACTTTAACACCCTGTATACATAGTCGATCCAAGTCAATTTCGATAAAAAAATAATTGTAAAGAGTGTTCAACGCACTGAAGTCGTTGATGTCTTTTATTTGAATTTTCGAAATATACGATTTTGATATTAAAAAAATCAGCTGTTCCCTACATTTTGACGAGTTAAGGCTTCTACAGACCGGCGCGACTCGCGACGTAACACAAAGGCACCATTGGTCGCGCGGGACGCGGGGCCTTTGTGTCGCGTCTTGTGTCGCGCCGGTCTGTAGAAGCCTTTATTCGAACATAAGGACTCCCACACATAACTGCAAACCCGTAACGCATCGCAAATATCTGTGAGCTCGTTTCTATTTTTTAAACGTATTTACGTACTTTTTTAACGTATTTCTGAACGTATCGCATCGCATCGCGGTTTTGTGTGGGCGCCCTAAAAAAAAAGTCAGGTGTTCCCTAACCTGACTTTTTTTTCGTGATTTCAGGTTTTGGTCCCATAGTAAAAGTTTCTCACAATGATGAGCACAATGACCCCTTAAGAGGTTGTGCGTTAATTCTTGGACATATTGTATATATTATATTTATAGTTTGTGATAAGTAGATATAAGTGTATCTTTATATTTAAATAAATATTTATTCCTAATTGCGCCTACAGTTACTGTTTGTCTCTGCATCACCATCTCCATCATCATCACTGGCAGAAAATTACTCTGGCATTAAGAGCCTATATACTACCTCAAATGGCTTAGCATGATCCTCCGTTATGTCGAAAATACTGCAGCATTAATTTTGAAATAAATATATGGTAAAGTTGAGAATTAACGTTTACTATGTTTGACGAAAACACGATTCCATAAAATTTTGTTCATAGAAAAAAAAAAGTTACCTCCAAACCGAACAATAAACCACTGGTATTCAAAAAATGCTTCAAATTAGATAATGAAACTTTGCATATTAACTGAACTAACTATAAAGCAGGTCTCATGTTATATTTTTTTTAATTACCATGATTTTCACCGTAAAAAGAACTAAACTAAAATATCGGTGCCTTGGTGTCTTCTCCCTACCACCCTGTCTCACTTGCTCGCGTGACAGCCAGCTACTTGTGCGAGATAAAGAGGTAGTGAGGGACGAGGAGGGGAGAGGGGGAGGGGAGGGGGGGGGGGAGGAGGGGGTAGCGCTGAAGTAATATAGGCCCTTAAGGCTCAGCGCAGACAGAGAGGAATAATCCCCGCGCGGTCTCGGGCATTTTCTTTACGGATCGCGTATGCTCGCGCGTATCTTCGAGGACGCGCGAGCATTTTTTGTCAGGTTCAAGCATTTATTC
Source organism: Tiliacea aurago (assembly GCA_948098905.1). Lineage (NCBI taxonomy): Eukaryota > Metazoa > Arthropoda > Insecta > Lepidoptera > Noctuidae > Tiliacea > Tiliacea aurago. The sequence continues at coordinate 10,065,063 of OX402603.1, read as the reverse complement.
ATTTTCCTTATTTGTTTGTTTTTAAAAACGTTGCCCCACACTAGGAATTTCTCCTGTATTGTGGGTGCGTTTACAAACATTTAAATTCACATACACAAACAGCCAGACCCGAAGCAAGTACTTGTAGGTCATACAAATATTTGTTCCGAGCGGGAATCGAACCCGCGACACGCAGCGCAGCAGTCAATCGCTTAGCTAACTGCGCCAACCGTGCCGTCACTTTATTGTAATAATTTTAAAGTTTATTTTCAAGTGCGTTAATAAAATCCTCTCCGCTGCGCTCCGTTCTGTCTGCGCTGAGCCCACGTCCGCCTCTGTACATTCCAAAGTCAAAGTCAAATTGTTTATTTCAAATAGGCACATAAAAGGCACTTTTGAACGTCAATATTTACAAAAATATAGAATTGATTCTAGTCGCAAGGTAGTTTCGTATGGAGAAGAATGGGCAAGAAACTCCACCGGTACTCTTTTAAAATCTAGTACAATATTTTTATAGGTACATTAATTATATAAATTATATGTGAAGACGATGCACCTAGAATAAAATTACTATACCACAATAGGTAATAAAAAGAGTTAAGAATGAAGCAATGACAGATAAATTAATTATGTGATAGATACATGGTACTCACATATTTACAAAAATTGTAAAAAATATATAGGTACGATTTCCTAAAAAATAACAATATCAGTTCCTGTGCTTCAATCAATCTGCCTAACCTTTTCCTATCTATATTGGGGTCAGCTTCCAGTCTAACCCAAAGCAGCTGAGTACCAGTAATTTACATGGAGCGACTGCCTATCTGACCTCTTTAACCCAATTACTGGCTAATACGACATTTCTGTGCCTGAAGTAATAAATAAACGGGTGTTATGCTCATTAAACATGTCCATTTACGATCTAATTTTAGGGCATTTAATCGGCTAATCAAGGGCATCAAAGTTGACCAAATAACTGATAAATGGGAACTAGAAGATGAGCTCAGAAACGTTCAAGCTAAGTGGACAATTATTGATGCTCAACATTTGCAAATCGATCATATACTGGCTGGTGGAGGCATATCATACAACGACGAGTTCCCCCCGACCCGACCCGTTTAATATCATATTAAGAGACATCTGTGAGATCTACATAACATCGATCAATCAAGAGAGACATCACTTTATCACAACTTTACGAAGAGAAAGGCTTCATTGAGTTGTGTATTTATAAAGACAGATGGCGCTGCTTTGTATGTTGTTGAATTAATAAAACATCACGTTATTATTCTTCAAAGAAGGAGGCATAAGTGTCTAGTATGGGAAAGTGGGGTAAAATCGGGACGCTAGAGCGTTTACGATGTACGGCATTTCATACAAATTTCCAAACCCTTGTTTTTCGAAATGACTGCACCCATTTTAATGAAATTTCATACGCATAAGCAAGATACAAAGGTCTAAAAGGTTAGTTAAGAATATTTTCAAAAATAGTGTTACAGCCAAATTAGACCGATTTTAAATTTTCATAGCAACAGATTTCCAGCAATCTGTAGACTAATTGCATAACACACTATCAGTAGGAATCGGTTTCAATTTGACAGTTCAACAACATTCATTGCGTTAGTTACGTTGTTGAACAGACAAAGTTTTCTAACATAAGAAGCAATGGATTAGCAATATACTTCAAAATCATTCCCATTCCGATTCAAACTGTGTTACGCAATTAGGGTGCTGTTTTTAAATAAGACATTTCGAAAATGTTCTTAACTAACTTTTTAGACCTTTGTATCCTGCTTATGCGTATGAAGTTTCATTAAAATCGGTTCAGTCATTTCGAAAAACAAGGGCTTGAAAGTTTGTATGAAATGCCGTACGTCGTAAACGCTCTTAATAAGGTAAATCCTAATCCTAATAATATTTTAAATGCGAAAGTGAGTTTGTTTGTTTGTAACGCTTTCACGCTCAAACGGCTGAACGGATTTAAATGGAATTTGGCACATGGGTTGATCATGACCGGGGGGGGTTTACTCATTAATTTGAAGTAACGGCCGAATGTTCAGGTGTTTTATAACTTCCATAGTTTCCTTTTTGACTTTGAGTCCTTACCCGACTTAAAGTCACATTTTTGAATTTGGCTTCAATCTCTTTGACTGCCTTTTTAGGGTTCCGTACCAAAATGGTAAAAGAAACCTTTATGTTGACACTAACAGTCGAACCCAATAACCTATATATCACCAGTTTCGGCGTACTGGAGATATAAAAATATATCTATCGATGGTTTTAACGTCCCAATAATCTAGGAATCATACCGGCCCACGCTATCTACTGATGGGAGGGTGTATCGCCTACAACAGATATCTCTTTGTATGAAAATGCCAAAGTATGCGTCCCAATATACGATTTGTTTGACAGGACAGATCTACAGATGGCAGATTTGGCTATTCCCCGAATTACAGGGATAAACGTAAATTAGCCAAGCTAAAATGAACTCTTTAGTACTTGCAATAATGATCATAGATGTTTTTTTTTATTTAAAGTAATAAAAAAAAATTAAATTCAAATATCTCGAAAACGGTGCGCCCTAGGCAAAAAATTTAACAGAAATTTAACCCCCCCCCTTACCAACACCCCCCGTGCAAGCACCATTCCAACATGAATTTAAGTTAAAAAAAACATTAATGCGCTAAGGTAGCCCGCGAAATTCAAATTTTATTACGTTTTTTGCAATTTGCAGGTCAGTAACAGGTTGTATTTTGATTCGCGGCCATAACAAATATGGCTCTACAGAGTTATATCTTAATCCAGTAACTTATTTAGAAGTAAGAAACAAAGAAGTTTTAATATAACCCTAATTACACGTTGTTTTTTAAAGTGATGTTGGTTGTAATGGAACGCACGGGAGGGCGAAGTAGAGAAACCTACTTAAGTATTGTTTTCGTTAGATAGATAGCCTTTAACAATGATTGTGAGACGCCATCCGAGCATAGATATAATTATACTGTCTATCATCAATAGCGATCTGTCTTTAACTGAAAATAAGTTATTGGGTTTGGCCGTTAGTCTGTCTGTCTCTGTCACACCTGGATATCAAGAACTACTAATGCTATCAACATGAAATTTAGAATAGTTTTAGACGACGTTTTCCCAACTATTTTGCAAACAGCAAGAAATTTAAAAAAAATATATCTTTTTTGCAAATGGGACTGAAAGGGGGTCTTAAAAATTTGAAGCCTACTAGAGCATGTGAGGTATCATATGAAAGAGCGCTGTTCTCAAACCTTTTTTTTAGGCAGCATAGTTCCCGACTTTTGATGAAAAATTTAAAAAAATATAACTTTCCCCCGGACCCAGAACCTCAAGCAGTAATGCTTGCGACCAACAGACCAACGAGGCAGTGCCTCAAATTAAATTCCCTTTTTAGGGTTCCGCACCCAAGTGGTAAAAAGGAACCCTTACGGTGAGACTAAGTCTGTCTGTCTGTCACACCTGGATATCTCAAGAACTACTAATGCTATCAACTTGAAATTTAGAATAGTTTTAGATGACATTTGCCCAACTATTTTGCAAACAAGAAAGAAAAATTAACAAAAATAATATATTTTTTGCAAAAGGGACTGAAAGGGGGTCTTAAAAATTTGAAGTGGGGCTACTAAGGCATTTGAAAGAGCGCTGTTTGCACATTTTCGAACTTTTCTTTTTTTTAGGCAGTAGGTACCTATAGTTTCCCCTCCTTACCTCCGAAGTTTGCATAGATAAAAATCTGAAATTATTCTATGTGCTAGAAGTTTATGTAAAGATTACAGGGAAAATAAAACGATGTATCTAAATAGCACAGTTTTTTAGAAATCAACCTGATATATACACGTACGGAACCCTCGGTGCGCGAGTTCGACTCGCTCTTGACCGGTTTTTTTTTTCCTTCGCCTAAGTCAGCGGTAGTCAAGCAACGGCCGAACATTCGGCCGATACGTCGGATTTATGTTCAGAGTAGACCCCCTGGCACAGGACATAAGATATTTCTGATCCCGGTAGTAGGTACGTTCCCGTAGTATACATTCCGATCTCCACGTGGGCAGAGTCCCGTGGATGTCGTAAAAGGCGACTAAGGGACTTACTAGATAATGGACAGCAGCGTTTTCTATGCATTTTAACACCATATTGCGATCGCCAACCCGCCTGCCAAGCGTGGCAGAGGCCATGTCCAGCACTGAATGTTTTTCGGCTGAAATGATGCAATTGTTGTTAATATATTTATTTTTTTAAACGAGGGATTGGAATTTACGCTTGTACATTCCACTTAAAAATGTCCCTGACATGATTGATGTCAATCAATCAAATTATTGATGTGAAAAAACTTGTATTTTTTGTTTAAAATTCGTAAAGCTGTGTATTTAATAACTAAAGACATACACGCAACGTATTTATAGGTTTCTTACTTTTTCAGGCTTAAAAAACATTTTTTTTTGGGATGGGTATAATAGTGGACTGCCTTGTTGGTTTGGCACCAATAGGTGGCAAGGGCGACCGCTGAGCATGTGGTCTTGTGTTCGATTCCCAAGGCCCGGGAATAGTGTTACCCTACTGCTATAAACCGTGCACGAATTCAGTTTCCAGGCTGGACGCCCCGGGCGTCGGGAGTCGCAAGCTGATTTCCGGCCACCGTAGGCGCGGGTCTGCGGACGTTGAGCGATGGGTAGCTCACCGTCCGATAAGGACCAGGCCCGGGTCGACGGCGCGTTGTATTCCACGCGCGCCTCAAAGAGTTGTCAGCACCAGCTGACGGGGTCCGTTCGGACCAATGCCTGCCAGGGTTGCGAGTTTGTCCCAAAGGGATATCATGGCTCTGGCACACAGGCAAATGAAGGAATACGGGTGAGTTTTAGTTAGTAAAAGTCTGACACGCCCTCCCGCTCTGCCCAGAGCGGGAGAAGTTATTTGATAATTTCCAACCAAAAAAAAAGGCTCCTACTGAAAACATCTATACTCCGTTTGAAATAAGATTAGACATTTAAATAAACTTGTTTACAGTCCGTTCAACCGATTTTGACTTCTATTCCGTAGGCGTAAGGATGGCATTAAAAGGAAAAACGTGGTAACAATACCAACTGTTTATTACAGCTGTCATTGGTCATGCCACCAACGTAATAGAAGTCAAAATCGATTGAACGGACTGTAAAAACGGTTTATTTAAATGTCTAATCTTATTTCAAACGGAGTATGATTCAGAATATAAAATATATTTCGATTAATACGGTTCTGATGAAGATAAACGATGGAGCCTTTGAACGTAAATAAAATCACGTATATTATTCTTATTAAAGTCTCGTTTGAGAAATAAATTCAAAATCAAAAGTAATTTGTTCAATCTAGGCTGAGAATTCAAACTTTTCGAACGTCAAAAATGACATAAGACAGTCCCCCAAAAATGTCCGCCCTTCACCACTTCCTAGTGCTTTAGCTGGGAAGAAGAAGTGGCGCAACAAACTCCCCAGCAGCGCAGCTGTCTGTTGAATTAGAAAAACTTGATTCAGATACGATAAATATGTAAAATAATTTACATTACGCAACACAAAATATTAAATTAAATTATTTGCCTTATGTTAGCTAGCACACGCTACTATACCAAAAAAACTATAATCGTACAGAAGCAGCAACAAACGTTATGTTACTATTGAGCAATCTATAGGGTCACCAACCCATACAGCCCCATTATACACCATAACCAATGAGTTTCTATTCTCCTTATAGCTTCTTCGTGAACATAAAAGATGTACATTTTTTGCTTTTATGGCAGTCGTGTGGCAAACGAATGTATTTGTAATAGATTTCTTTGTAAATCCGTTTTGTATAGTGTACGGTTTTGGAGAGAAAGAGGTATGGAGTCATGCCATATATGCAAGTTTTTTAAATGCAAGATGAGTAATAATATGTCTATAAAATGGATTTTCTAAAGACTCCGTGTGCAGAATGATAGATAGATTGAACAATAATATACTTTATTAAATATTGTACACCGAATTTGTAATGAAGAATTTATAACGCTTTAAATACTGTTTTCTTTAAATCATGTAACTTTGTTTTTTGTTATTTTGGTTGACCAATCATGAATAGAATAGAATAGGATGATACTGTTTAATATTATTTACACCATACAAATTACAGATACATACATACATACATAAACTCACGCCTTCTTACCATGGGGGTAGGCAGAAACTATAGAATGCCACCTGCTACGCTCCTTACATACTCCTTTTGCTTCGCCTACGTTCATACATCTAGTTATACACGCACGCCGGTTGCGAGTACTACAGAGAGATGGGGGGGGGGGTGTTACGGTTGAGAGTATTACAGATATAAATGTAGAAATAGGTGATACAATGGGCGGGCGGTCTTGTCGCTAAAAGCGATCTTTTAAAGACAACTTTTGGATGGATTAAGGGAGAAGGAAAGACAATACTGCAGGTAGTGTGTGTCCATTAACATATTATACAATATAAAACATTTTAAACTTATCTATATAAATTTATTCAATAATAATCATGAAACAAGCGCAAAGAACAAAAAAACCATGTTTAAGGGGGGGAGAGATAGTGTTTTTTACGATAATTAAAAATAAATGGACAAAGATTGAGCACACCTTATCGACACGTGCAAGGGATTTCATAACCGTACTGCTTGAACTGTAAAATATTTATGATAGAAACTGGTGGAATGCATCGGTGTCTGGTGTGAAGTTTTCCGATGACCTCAGGTATCCATTATGTGTGTCATGAAGGAACTTGAAACGTTCTTTAAGATAAGAGGGGGTTGTAGGATTGGGATTAAAAGAGTGCCCGTGGAGTTTCTTGGCTGTTCTTCTCCATAGGAACCTACTACGCTTTGGAATGGGCAACTAGCTTCATCTCTCTGACTTACCGACCGCTTGATAATTCAAAAGTGCCTGTAATAGGTTTATTTGAAATAAATGCTTTGAGTTTGAGGGCAGAATACTGTAGAGTACGAAAAGGAATTTTTTTTTTTTTTTCTTTTGACTTCGCACGGTTTGTGCATTTAGCCAATGTCACGTTTTAGTTTTATAAAAAGGTAGGGAAACAAAATGAATATAAATATAATTTTTAACGGGATTTAGGATAGACGGGATAGGATCAGTATAATTATAAGTAACAGAAAATCTTATGGATAAATGAGCACATTACACTATAAAAAAAAATTACAACTTAATATTATTTAGAGTAATGAATGAGACTATACATTTATATACAAGAGAGCTATTTGTACAAAGTAAAGAAAGTATTGAGGTAGGGAATGTCGGGCTCGAATCACTTATCACGGAAGCTTATATTTTGTGTTAAATATTTTAAACTAAATACAAATTAAGTTCAAATCTTTAAAAAGTTATGCAAATATCTACTCTATTGGAAATATTTCGATAATGAATCGATAATATTTCGGTAGAGACAACATTTTATTTTTCCTGTAATCTTTACATACACTTCTATAACATAGAATAATTTACAGATTTTTATCTATGCAAACTTCGGAGATAAGGGAGGGGGGAGAACGGTATTTTTTTTACATTTTTCATCAAAAGTCGGAAATCAGGGTGCCTAAAAAAATTTTTTTTGAGAATGTGCAAACAGCGTTCTTTCATATGATATCCCACATGCCCTAGTAGCCCCACTTCAAATTTTTAAGACCCCTTTTTAGTATCCTATGAGAAAAAAAAACATTTCTTTCTTATTTGCAAAATAGTTGGGCAAACGTCATCTAAAACGATTCTAAATTTCAAGTTGATAGCATTAGGAGTTCTTGAGATATCCAGGTGTGACAGACAGACAGACAGACTTAGTCTCACCATAGGGGTTCCTTTTTACCATTTTGGTTCAGAACCCTAATTACCATTAAAAGTCCCTTTATTTTAATAATAAATAATACCAGCCTACCGAACTGTGACCGTGTAATAAGCGTGATATCAATTCGTTATGATGTTACCATAGATTGCCCTTTCAGAGCTTTCCCAATGTTTAGTAAGAGGTTATTTTCACTGGAGCATTCGCAATATAGATAATAATAAATAAATAAGAACAAGAAGAGAACGAATGAATGAAAAAAAATAATGAATGGTAAATGAGAAGATTGAAAATTGATGCTTAGATGGTTAGCTCATGTTGAGGGGATGAATGAAAGGCGACTAAAATAAGGTATTTATAAGGCAGATGTCAGTGGAAACGCCGGGAGACGCCCTAGGAGGAATTAAAGTGACCTAATTGGTAATGTTCTTCAGAAAGGTCAGGTGTGTAGTACTAGCAAACCGGCGTGCGTGTATGGCCAGATGTATGAACGTAAACGACGGAAAAGGAGTATGTAAGGAGCGTAGCAGGTGGCGTTCTATAGTTTCTGCCTACCCCCATGGGAAGAAGGCATGAGTTTATGAATGTATGTATAAATAATTATGTGTATTTATCTATTATACAGGGTTATTTTTAAAACGTCAATAACCTCTTAAGGGTTCATTGTACTCACCATTATAAACAGCTTTTACTATGGGACCAAACCTGAAATGGCGAAAAAAAACATGCTGTTCCCAACATATTAACGAATTATTCGAACATAAATGTAGGGAACAGCTGTTTTTTTTTCGCGATTTCAGTTTAGGCCCCATAGTGAAAGTTGTTTATAATGGTGAGTACAATGAACCCTTAAGAGGTTATTGACGTTTTAAAAATAACCTTGTAGATAGCATAGCATACGCATAATCAGTCTGTAACGTTCCCACTGTTAGGACATCGGCCTATGTGTGAGAAGAAGTGGACCGTAATCCAATACGAGGGTCCACAGGGTCCAGACGAAGTAACATTCGATTAGCGATAACGCTAGTAGAAAAGCCACAAAATGTATGGGGTTGACATAAGCTGTCGAAATGTCACGTGATCATATGTCAACGAATAGAAATTAGCTAGACAATGTTATCATCATTCGATTCCATGAAACGAATCGACAGCGTCGAACGATAACTTCCATAGAGATGCGTAGCCAAGTGGCACTTATTGACGTTATCGCTAGTTTTCAATTCGTATTAAGGAATTCGAATCAAAAACTAGCGATAGCGCTTGTCAAAACTATAGCAATTGTAGAAATAGAATCGCTCCGAAGCGAATGCTATTTGTCTAGCCGGGATAATGCATGTCACGTGTCATCGAATTTTTGGTCATTATGGTGTTAGGCTTCAAGAAATTAAAAGCTAAGTCTTTTTTGGTATTATTGAGTTTACTGGTTCTTGCACATTTTTGGATTATGACGAAATGTTATAATATGACTGCGACGTTGGTTAAGCGCGACTCCTGAACGCGACTGCAGCCCTAAGTTCGATCCTCGGGTCGGCAAAATGCTATTAGGGTTTTTTCAGTAAAAAATCTTCAACAGTAGCTCGGCTGCAGCCTGAATTTATGCTCAGCTTATGTTAAACTGTTAAGTTGCTTAAGTTATCGATTCGTTTCATGGAATCGAATGATGATAACATTGGCTAGCTAATTTCTATTCGTTGACCTATGATCACGTGACATTTCGATAGCTTATGTCAACCCCATACATTTTGTGGGGTTTCTACTAGCGTTATCGCTAATCCAATGTTATTTTGCCTAGACCCTACAGTTTGCTCCTAAAATTTGGGGCTAAAAACATTACTGGCTAAAATGTGATTGTGCTGTACACCTCTTCCTGCCTGTCCCTTCGGAGAATATAGGTGTTATGTTATTATTTCAAAATTACTTTTCCTGCCCGAAGTCTGGATTTGTGGTCGGTTGATGGTAATAGGCTCGTCCCCTATTATATGGGACTTAAGGTTTATTTCTGAAAATGGTCAAAAATGTGTTTTTTAAAGCAGTGCATCTCTTAGGCCGTAAATATTTTTTCCAAAACAAAAACAGTATGATATTTTCAAGTCTTTTGTTCATACGGTGATGGAACTCAAAACATAATTAAACATAATTTAATACATCAAAAGAATCTTCAAAGACAACTGTTAATTCTTTTTTAAAGTATTCCATTCGTTATTAGTTATAATTATAATTAAAAGTATACCATAAAATTGCAAATGCCAAACTGCATTCGGTGATGGATTAATTTTTGTCCATTAGTTAATATCTAATTTTATTCGATTTTATTTGCACTTTTACGCTTTATGTTGTGTCATCGCGCATCTCTTTCTTTTGTATGCAATCTGACAGTGAAAACGGTTTACCTGTTAAGACGGAGATATATGCCAGTGACCTTGAGTGCTTAGTTTGCGTGTTCTGTACTGAGTTCACGCAACGCGTCGTACGTTAAGCCAGCAATAGGACTCGCTCATCAAGGAGCGCTGTCCACAATTTGACGCATTATGAATTTATTATACACAAACCAAAAGGTATTTTTATAAAACGCGTATACTAAAAGATCAATATTTAAAATATCTTAAATTGGTGAAGGTTTCAGAAAAATACGCTTGGTAATTTTGTGCCATTTCAGTTTTTTATTCGCGTTGGATATCAATTTACAAATTAATTTCACTATGTAATATAAACATAATCTAAAATATTCACATATTAAGTTATTGAACAAATGCTCTTATTTAACATATATTTTTTTTTAATCATTAACACTACTCGTTTAGACGTGATCTTCAGTATAAAATCATTAAAAGTCGGTTATCGTCACCTTAAACATAACTGACGAAATGTGGGTGTACTATAGTAACACATCTGCCTAACCGTTCGGGGATTACAGGCGTGATGTTATTTGTGTATGATATTTACATTAAGGTTTTATGTCAGAGACGAATATGGAAACAAACTTTCTTCTTTAAATTAAATAAATCGATGATGTCATTTGTGCTAAACGTTTGACCTAAAGTATTATTTAAATATCTGATAATAAAAGCTTTTTATTTCACCCGAAAACCATGGAGTGATTTCATCACCAATATTTTTGTGGAATTAGTAAATAGAAAATAAATGCATCTATTTTACAGATTTGATGATCGTATGACAAAATACTCGTTTTGAAATCGATATTAAAAAAAAAAAATGTTGTCAAATATAATATAATACCACGTCGTGATAAAATGGATTTCCCGAAATAAAAAAAAAATAACCGTCACGGGACGCCTGGCAAATGTGAAACATCGAAATTATTTACACACTACTTACTACATATTATAGACTGTATAGTGACGACGCGTCGCCACGCGGCATGCGTCGCCCCGCCAGCAATCGGTTTTACGTGCGGCTACAGATATTTCACATCAAAAAGAAACAGACCGACCTTTTAGAAAGAGGCAGACCTTTCAAAAGGTTAAGGTCAAAAGGACGGAATTCAGAAAATATCTGGCAAATTTTGGGCGAGAATAGCCGAATGGAAACATGTGGAGGAGGCTTTAAACCGCCTCAGGCGGTCCTTACATAAAGGAAACAAACATTGAAGATACTAACACACAAAACTAACACACAAAACTAACAAATATAAAGTTAAGATTTTATTTAATTAATAACACAAACATATTTTTCTATTAATCTAAGTGTTTTTTTATTTTTATTTTGCAAAGAACATTTTTTTCTTATAATCTAAGTGTAAAAACCTTATTCATGTTAAATTTAAGGACAAAAATAAGGTTTTTTTATTTTTATGTTTAGTTATAGATGCCAAAATTTAAAAAAAAATATTAAAGTTATCAAATCATCAAACAATCATTGATCACTGAAAATATTTAGGTTTCAATAAAACACACTAGCAATAGGAATCTGAAACGCACAAACAACCACCAAATCTGAAAGTACCACTTTCAGGTATCCCCAAACAGAGTTGCCAAGCAACGTACTATCACTAATCACCAGCATTACATAAACGAAACGTCACAGTCATGCATTTTTATATAACGGCAGTGGCACGCCACCACCAAGCCTCGCTTCGAGCCAGTCCCCCGCTGTCAACAGCCCGCGCTACACGTCCCGTCACACAGAAATGAAACTCAACCAAAAGGACCAAATTTAAAAACCGCGTTCCCCAAAACATGTTCTAAACATCCTCAAAAAAAAATAACCAAAAAATTCAGCCTTTGTAACGTAAGAAATGAAAGTGAAAACTATAGTGCACTGACCGAGGCAACATGTTCAACGAAAATAGATGGAAAGTTATACTGTTAGTGGTGGCGTCGGTCGCCGCTGTCGAGCCGAGCCGCGCACTCAGCCTAGTCTACCAGAAGCCGTATAAAAACGTCATGTTTGTGCCGAAGAATCTCTACCGGAGGACCAGAGCAAGACAATCCAGAGTGCTGTTTTTGGATGAGGACGAGAACCACCAGCCATTCGGAAAGGGTGAAATAGATCTGACTCAAGACAAGAACTACTCAAAAATCAAGTTTGATGATCAACCAGATTATGAATTCACATCTCCTGAAGATGGTGAAGTGCCAAAGAAGTTGAATGATGATCTACCTTCTGGGAATGAAAGGTTTTATGAACCGTTGCCTCGGTTTCGACCTTATTCGAACCATCCTCATTACTACCAGGGACGGTTTGGTCGGACTTATGCTCCAAATTACGCCTTTGATCCTTATCCTGTCGCTCCCTTCGCTCCTTCGGTCCGGAATGGGTACTACTCTGGTTGGAAGCCCAGGAGTCCTCGAGTGGTCTTTCCATACGCGTCGGAGAGTGTAAATTCAGTGCAGACGAATTCTCACGCCGGGCCTGGTGGATTTAATGATAATGTAGTGTTTCGTGATCAAAATTTCGGTTTGAATGACGTTGGTGATGAACAGGCGTTGCAGGATCTTGGAACAGGATCAGGATCTGGTGATGGATTTGCAGAAAGAGGTGAGTGGTCCTTTTGGAATACGGTTTTGAAGATGGATGTAGGGCACTGGTTTCGGGTGTTAATACTTTGAATTCGGAGAAAGGATACATAGAATTATAAAAAAGTGACATAATGTATCAAACGCTTGAGTGAAATTAGTATAACATATTTTTTTTTTCGTGATGTGGTAAAGATTTGCGTTAAAAACAAATCGAAAGTTTTTGCAAACTAATGTGTTGTCTAAAAAAGTTTTTCGTGCAAATATTAATGCAGCATATATCATTGTGTATGTTACTTTATGTTTCGATATCTCATGTATACATAATATTTTTTTACGTACTTAAGATAATCCTAAACAGTGCTACTAAATTGGGGGCACCTCGTGGCTTTCTACGAGGTGGGAATTCATTAGGCGTTTCGTAAGGTCATTAAGGAAATTCCGAGATAAAACTATAGTTAGAGTCCCTAATGAAGCAAACTTATTTGTCCATATTTTGTTTATGTTCATTATTCATTTAACACGTCTGCTGTAAATAATTATAATTAAAATGCAACTACGCTGGTCTGGGAGAAATGCAAATGAATATAATCTATCGGCTGCTTCTCTTCAGTCAAGCTAGCTAAAGATTGTCCCTAATTATGTCTTGTTATAGTGATTGACTGGAAAATTATTATTTAAATTCTTACAAAACTCTTTAAACAAGATCTATTTATCTTGGACATGACTAACATCGGAGTAGGAAAACCTCGTGAGAAAACCTGGGTTCTACTCTGAAGCGTTAATCCGAAGTATCGGCCGAATGTTCGGCCGTTTTATAACTTCCATAGTTTCCTTTTTTGACTTTGAATACTTACCCGACTTAAAGTCACATCTATTACTTTGGCTCATCTCGTTGACTGTAGTTTTTAGGGTTCCGTACCAAAATGGTAAACAGGAACCCTTATGGTGAAACTAAGTCTGTCTGTCTGTCTGTCACACCTGGATATATCAAAACCTACTAATGCTATCAACTTGAAATTTAGAATAGTTTTAGACGACGTTTTTCCAACTATTTTGCAAACAAGAAATAAATTTAAAAAATATATATATTTTTTGCAAAAGGGACTGAAAGGGGGTATTCAAAATTTGAAGTGGGGCTACTAAGACATGTGGGGTATGATATTGCACATTCTCAAAAAAAATTTTTTTAGGCAGCATAGTTAAAAAAGAAAAAAAAATACCGTTCCCCCCCCTTATCTCCGAAGTTTGCATAGATAAAATCTGAAATTATTCTATGTGAAAGAAGCGTAAGTAAAGATTACAGGAAAATATAACGATGTCTCTGAATAGCATATTTTCAGAAATCCTCAACATCATATATACGAACGGGACCCTCGGTGCGCGAGTCCGACTCGCTCTTGACCGTTTTTTTTTCTTTCGCCGCAGTCAGCCATAGTTAGCCGTAATCAAGCAACGGCCGAGGTTTCGGCCGATACTTTGGATTTATGTTCAGAGTAGACCCCTGGACTTACAGTTATTATAAGTTTGCAATCGCCAACCCATGATAATTGATGCTCGTGCCTTCTGTGTTTGGGAAGAGGTTTTTGCCCTGCTGTAGGCAGTAACAGACTGGTATCATAGTCTACACGCAACTGTTAATAAAAGAGTACGTCTTGATTGTTCGACTATACTATCAACTCCTGGTGCACCCTACTTTTTGTTCAATTTGAGGCCCGGACTCCACCAAAGTGGTGATGTTTGTAAACAATAAATAAAAAAAAAAATCAAGTATAAAGTAAATTAAAATTATGATTTAGATTACTTTCAATCGGGGAATATTTGAATTCTAACTGTAATGTAGACCTGCCTGAACAAGCATAATCAGCCTATAATGTTCCCACTGCTGGGACACAGGCCTCCTCTTTTTCGAGAGGGAGTGGGCAGTAATCTACCACGCTCGCCCAGTGCGGGTTGGTAGATGTCACAACCCTGCCTGAACTAGGTTTATGAAAAACCTGTGTTTTAGGCCATCCATTTACATCAAACATTTAAAATGAAGACAAGAATAGAAAGACTAAACTAAATTAAAAGCTAAAGAAAAGAAAGACTAAGGAGACATAATATTTCCAATGACTTAAAGAGTAACTCTTTCTGCCTTATTACAAAACAAGATTTATATTTTGACATGGCTTAAACCATGGAGGCAGTTTTTGTAATAAGAACGTAACAGTGATTGAAATACCGTTCTTTATACAAAACTGAAAACTTAGTTCGGTACTAAGTTGTCAGTTTTGTGTTTAGGAACTTTACCATAGTCGGAATAAAGTTCGAAATTCAATTATGGCTCCATGTTTTAATCCTGGGTCTTAAGATAAACCTTGTTTTGGAATAAGGGGGTTTGGGTATATTATTTAAAAAAAAACGACCAATAAGATATCGTTATTTCGATGCGATGGAACAGTAACGTTATCTTATTGGTCGTTTACAAACATCTCCGCACATCTCCGCTTTGGTGGAGTCCGGGCCATTTCACACTCGTCAAACTAAAGCTGACACAATATCTTCATCATCATTTCAGCCGGAAGACGTCCACTGCTGGACATAGGCTTCCCCCAAATGGGAGTGTTGCCATAAAAAAGCCACTCTTGGCAGGCGGGTTGGCGATCTCAGTAAGGTGGTAAGATGCATAGAGAACGCTGCTGTCCATTCTCTAGAAAGTCCCTTAGTCGCCTTTTACTACACCCACGGGAAGAAATAGGATGGTGCTATTCTTTACGTCCGGCAGCACACGGAAAATATCTTACGTAATAATTCACGCCTTCTTCCCATGGACCCCCATGCCTACCCAGGCAGAAACTATAGAACGCCATCTGCTACGATCCTTACATACTCCTTAGGTTTCGTAATGGACGCTTTGGCAGAATCATAATCTGATCTGCGTACAATTCTTATCCCGTAATTCATCTGTTTGACAGTTTTGTATGGAGTTTCGTAAAATGGTCTACAAATTATGAATTGCTATACTGAAGGCTAATGTCGGTTTGACTTTGACTTTGACAGCTGTCAAACAGATGAATTGCGGGATGTATGAATTGTACGCAGATCATATTATGATTCTGCCAAAGCGTCCATTTTAGGCCCCCTGGTTATACACGCACGCCAGTTGCGAGTACTACGCACCTGACCTTACTGAAGAACATCACCAATAAAAAAATAACATGAGCAATAACTAAACAAAATCAAGTAGTGTGCACTAAGAAATAATTTTTGCAATTTCATTTTTTCTGCGAGCAAAACGGAGTATTCAATATTGTGCATGGACAAAGTCGCGGGGAAACACCTAGTAGAGTAAAAAATAATGAAGAATGGAGAAGAAAATGTGCTTATTATACCCAACACAATGCAGAGAAACCAGCCGATGTCATACAATTCATGTTTAATATGAAAGGATGTCCGTATCTAAAGATTTTGGAAAGTGCCATCTTATGCAACTCATGTGAAACCTGACTAGATTCTTATGTTTTTGTCATTAGTTGTGTATTTTTGTTATATTCTCGCAATTTGTGGGGCCGGCAGGAAAGTAGGGTGTGTTAATTTTTTGGTGACGTAAAATTTATAAGATTGTTGTGGAGAAAAATGATGTTGTGTGTAGTTTTTAGGGCAATGATTTCACTCATAGTTGAAAGGTAGGTCACGTGATTTATTTTAGACTAGATAGAGAAAAAATATAAAGTGAAATGATAAAATAATTAGTTGCGCCCCGCGGTTTCAACCACATAAGTGTCGGTTCTATGAGAATATCAAGATAAAAAAACCGGCCAAGCGCATGTCGGACCACCCAAAATGAAGGGTTCCGTAGTTGGGATGAATTTATCCCAAAAACAAACTTAATATTGTAGTTGAAAAACATGCTCTCCCATACATCGATCCCATATACGTTACGGTCAATTCTCCAACTGCAAATTTAAGTTGGTGGACTATTACTCGTTAACTTGTGAAACGTACTTACCTGTGATAGTTTTCCTTCTAAGTTCGTTATATATACTATTGCCATTAATTTTTTCACATATCCCAAACCAATCATTTAGCTGGCAGGGGGGGGGGGGACACTTGACTCCAACAAAAAATAGCACTTTAAAGCTTAATATTACGCAAACGAATCCCTTAATTGAAAAATGGTTTTGAAAAACCCACAATATTTTTGAACGGCCTATCCAACGATATCCCACACCATGGAATAGACGAGAAAAAAAATATCATCCCCATTTCACGTGTAAAGGAGGACCCTAAAAAAAAAGTTTTTCATAATTTTATTTTACCATTTTTTTGGTATGATTAATATGTATACTCATGCCAAATTACAGATTTCTAGGACTAAGCGTCTCTGAGCTAAGCTGGGGACAGACGGACGGACGGACAGACAGACAGACAGACAGACATGGCGAAACTGTAAGGGTTCCTTGTTTACTATGGAACCCTAAAAAGTGTTCTTTGTCCTAATCAAGGGCATAGTCTACCCATGTGCCAAATTTCATCCAAATACATTCAGCCGTTTGAACATGAAAGCGTGACAAACAAACATAAAAAAAAACAAATCTTTTCTCATTACCCAACTGCGGCAAAGCCAAAAAAGGAGGGTTATGTGTTTGACCTGTATGTATGTATGTCTGTCCCTATGTTCCCTCATAACTACTAAACGGCTGAACCGATTTTGATGAGTGATATATCGTTAGATTCGTCTTTATTGCGCGAGTCGTAGGGTATATTAAAAATTTTAAAAATCAAAATGGCGGTTTTCGAAAAAAATATATCTCCCAAGCCTATCGAGTGGGGTGTCAAAATTAAGGGTATTAAAAGGTGATTACAAAAATATATACTTATTATAATGTTTAAAAGTAATTTAAATGAGAAATGATAAAGAAAATATCCTGAACTTTTGGAGAGAGTAAGTAAGAGGTCGTTATCACCCGATTATAGGTGAGTATATAACCTAATTTACCGTCTTATAAGCCTAACTAAAAGTTTATTAAAAAAACAAAAAACCCGACTGCAAAAACATTAACTGAAAAGAACTTTTTTTTTTATACCATTAGTTTGGATATCGGTTGCCTCATCTCACTGAGTGGAGGCCTGTGTCCCAGCAGTGGGAACATTATAGGCTGAGTATTCTATGTTATGCTGTATTGGTTGGTAATATAATCCACCAATCACAACATCGCAAATGTCATTTGACACAATATTTATTTATTTATTTTATTTAACAGTTTATGTACACTTATAAACAGACAAGAAGAGAGTTCAAGAGAACACTTCTTCTCCCCAGCTAAAGCACTAGGAAGTGGTGAAGGGTGGGCGTTTTCGGGGGACTG